>JAWNMO010000258.1:8808620-10128391 GCA_035043915.1 Drosophila paramelanica
GTGAGGCTGTATGAGTGTGTGCGTGTGTGAGCGGCTGCGCCGTGTGTGGGTGTGAGCGGTGTGCATCTGTATTGTCTGCAACCTCCTTTATCAGCCACTTCGAACGTGTGCGAGCCGCTCATGTTGTTGTTATTATTGTTGCTAGTGTTGTAAAGTGAATGTTGCGCAGCTAATTGATAAGTGCTCATTTCTTCTTAGACTATATTTTGTTATATTCGTTGCTCTTGTTTACTGTAATTAATCACTTGGTCTATGTCTGCATTCGCATTCGTAGTTGCATGCACAAATTAACTTTTTAAAATATGTACATATGTGTGTATTTATTTATTATTCATGCTCGGTGGGTTTCGACTGTCGCTTTTGTGTTTTTTCTATAATTGTTTTTTTTTTTTTTTTGACCAGACTTGCCTGACAGTCACAACAGTAAAAACAAAACTATGCATAGTTAAAGTATTTAGTTTCCCTTTTACTTTGTTTCAATTTACATAATCATGATCTCGGTTTGCAAAAAGAAAAGCAAAACTGGACAAGAGAAAAATTAAATTAAAGCAACATCAACAGCGTACGACGACGTTCATTAAAATAACAAATACAAACGGGCACACACAAGTACAAATACATACATACATACTTACACATATGCAGACTTACATACATATTTATGGGAATGGGCGCGTACTTTTATTATGCTCTGCAGGGTATTTTCATATTGTCTTCAAATGTGTAACGCATTTGCGACCCTATTACGTATTTATATACACACATAAATATTTTTTTTATATATTTGAAAACTGATTTGGTTATAGCCATATCCATATATGCAGCTGTTGGCAGCTCGTCTCTAAGTTATGAGAAATATGTACATATTTTAAAAATACAGTGATCGCTAGCTGATTAGAACGTTTTCAGAGTCGTTTCTAATTTGCAAAAATATATTTAATAAATAAAAGAATTATATAAGCAAGTAAAGTTTAATTTGCAAAAGAGTTAATTAGTTAATTCCTATCCAATTTTTTGAATGTAGTAATTATATTTTTTTTAAAGTTCATTTTACTCTATTTAAATGCAATTATCAAGATACAAATATTTAACAAATTAAATATGGCTCTGTTTATTGTTCAAACATTGTTTACAGCATTTTTTCAAATTTAAAAGTAAAATTCAATTTCTTATTAGAGACTGGCGCGTATCATGATATCGCATCATTTATTAAATTTATATAATGATTGTTCGAGGTGTTTATAATTTTGTATGTAAATAACAGGTTTTCATAGCTTAAAATGAGTAATATTTATTAGAGAAGTGTATTTAAATAAGAGCATTTTTAATTCGACTAGCTAGCGGGTTCTTTTTGCCTTCGGGTTTGTATTTTGCGCACACATATTTCCATTATATCTTTTTTAATGTCTTTTGCCTGCCCATCTCATTTCTCAATCTTCAATCGTTGAGTATTTTTGCGATAGTTCTGCTGTTTGGATTTTCGGTATGCAAAATGTGTGCCAAGCCAAACTGTCGCTTCCTTTTGTGGTATGTACAGGCATTTGTATGTATGTATGTATGTATGTATGTATGTATGTATGTATGTATGTATGTATGCTCGGTTAATGACACGCAAGACAGCCGGGAATCGTGGCGGCAGAAGCGGCGCCCGACTAGACAAGTGACGCATACGAATTCTTTGCGATACTTGCCAACAATAAGTACAAATAGGCATATGTATGTATTTACATATGTGTGTACATGCATACATCTAAGTGCATACATAGGCTTTGACTAATTGATGAACTGTTGATTCATTTGCGTTGCTAAAATGCCGGCCATGTGCATAAATACATATATACACATACGTAAGTACACACACACACATAGGAATGTGCTCCATTTATCATCAACTAACCAGACCCTAATCAGACTCTTTTTCATTGCTTATCAGTCTGACCAAAATATCTAGGTGTATTGTATTATAGTTCTAAAGAGGGTCTTTCATGGGTTGAGTAATAACAGTTGGGCCCAAGTTGCTGGCAAATACTCGTGATTTGCTGCCCAGTGAATGTGTAGCCATTGTTTGCCAGTTCTTATTTGCATTCTGCGGTTTTTGCGTTTTTGCACTTACAGTGATCCCTCAGAAATGTTGGTTGTTATGTGTATATAAAATCTAAAAATTTATATAAATTTAGAAAATTTATTATATGTAATATTTAAGTTCTGAAAATTTTAATACAATTATATCAAATGCATTTCCCTTTTAACCTATGCGAATCCTTTTTACATATTTAACTTTAATAACCAATAAAATATTTGAATTATTAAAGACATTTACTACTTAAAATTGAAAGCAACTTAAGGTCAATTTTTTTTTAATACTTTATACATATATAATAAGAATTATAGTTACCTTATATAAACTTATTTTTGAGTGTTTATTTATTGATTATTGTCATTATTAAGAATTTATAGCTAAGGGATTAAGGCATTAATTATAATTTCTGGCAATTGTTATATACGTGCTTCTGTATTTCTGTATTATCCAACTGGAAACGTGCGTTTCACCTCAAAATTCGATTTTGATTAATTTGCCAATTGGAGCCTAAAGAATTTTTTGTATAGGACTTGTCCCCATTCACAGACTATGCAGTTCATGTATGAGAACATAAAACTTAACCATGTCACAGATCAAACACACATACAGAGGAACACGCACACACACGTTTTTCTAAATAGATATATGTATTAGTTTATATGCACGTACGCATATATCCAATTATACGGCGCATGCGCCGCTGGCATCAGAAATGCAGCTCCCAATTGCACAGCGAATAACTCAACGGCAGCTCAAATGAGATATATGTATAACAGCAACAACAGCCACAACAACAACAACAACAACAACAACAACAATAAAATTAAGCAGCTGAAAACGCATCTGTATCTTTTTCATGCACTGGAAATTCCGCAAAGACGACGCCGAACCGCTAACTTTCTAAAAAAAAAAACAAAACAAAAAATAAAGATGCAGCGCCAGCTAATCGTGATCATAATCATGATCGTAATAATTGTATTAGTTGAAGTTGTGCCAGGCTTAAGTTATAAAACGGGTATATTAAACCAATGACTCATTTAGTTGTTGGTTAGAAAAAATAAATAAAAATATAAATATATATAAATAAAAAAAATATATATATATATATATATATATATATATATTTAACTTTATTAAAATTTTACTTTATTAAAAATATATATATAAATATCGTAAAAACGAAATTATTCATATAGCCTTTCTATGCGATTCTCAGAAAATCAAGTAACTTGTGGATTGTGATGGAAAGATTAATAGCCAAAAAAAAAAAAAACAAAAACAGTAATTATAAAATTATGAAACATAGTTCCAACCGAATCTTAATCTTAAAAATAAATGGACATTAAACATACACATAGTTATTATGTTATAAAAACATATTAAAACAAAACTTTAAAAATTTAAATATTTGAAAAAAATAAAGAAAATTTAATGAAATATTAACACCATTGAATTACTACTGTATTAAATAGAACCTGTTCCAATACACTGTGGAATTTAAAAATAAAGAGCTCAAAACACTATTAAGTATAGGGTATCTGGTGCTCGCGCTTGTCTTAGATTTTAGTTGTTGCTGCGCACACTTGATATTCACACACCTGATATTCTAGAGCCACGTCTGTCTGTGCTGGCGTCTCGCTCAAGGGCCCAACTTGGCCAAATGGTGGTGGGCCGCATTTAAATACACATATATAGATATTTATATATAAGTACATAGATGGGTGCAGCTTTTTATAGAGTTGCAATGACAGCAGCGCCCAGCTGATCATTGAACTCATCTTAGATTATTTATTAACCAAACGCCTCTCACACTTATTTCAGGGTATGGCGCATTGACTTGGCTTTGAATCGCCCCAACCCGATCCCGTTTCCGATCTTGATCCTGCGATCATGCTGCAGCCAACGCTGACGCCAGACCTGGAGCAGGGCGGCGATCAGGATGACCTTGTGCTGGGCATGTCGGGCGTTTGCCTAGACGACAACGATGTGGAGGTGGATGTGGATGTGGAAGTAGATGTCGATGTCGATGTCGATGTGGATGCTGTGCCCGATCGTAAGCCGCATTTTCTGGACTACGATGCCGCCGTGCCGCCAGACTATGAGGATGGCTATGGCTACAAGCCCCCCGCCGGGGAGCAGCTAAAAATGGATAAGAAATACGAGCGAGACGGCGAGATTAGCGACTACGAGCTGGCTGCCAGCGGCTACACCAAGAAGGAGTTCACCCAGGACGACAATACGCTGCATTTTATACAAAGCAGCAGCGGGGCCGGAGGCAGCGGTGTTGGCGTTGGCACCAAGAAGCCAGCCAAGCACTTTCTGGACGAGAATCCCATACCGCCCGATTATATGCTGGCGCAGGAGCTGCGCGAGCACCGCAGTCTGGATCGAAATTTTGAGCGCCAATCGGCGCAACAGCAGCAGCAGAAGGAGCTGCATGGGGTACAGCAGCTGGAGCAACTGCATCCATTGCAACTTCACAGAGTCGCGTTTCGAGCAACAAGGAGCCGTCGTATACGCTGTCGCGCTTTCTGGACGGGGATAGGGCGCCGCCGTTGCCACGAGTGCCGAAGGGCGCCGCCTGGACGAGCAGCAGCGAGGTGGACGCCACGTTGGGCGCCAAAGTGGAGTGCGTCTACTCGCTGCTCTCGATGCTGGGCTCCAACGATTCGCTGGAGATGTCCAAAAAGTTTCTCGAACTGTCCGGCAATAGTCAGAGCTGCGCCACATTGCGACGCTCCGGCTGCATGCCGCTCCTGGTCCAAATGATGCACGCCCCGGACAACGAGCAAGAGGTGCGCAAATGCGCCAGCCTCGCGCTGCACAATGTCGTCCACTCGCACCCGGACGAGAAGGCGGGCAGGCGGGAGGCCAAAGTGTTGCGGCTGCTCGATCAGATTGTCGACTATTGCAGCTTCCTGAAGACGCTGCTCCAAAGCGGCGGCGAGGCCATCGCCGATGATTCCGATCGCCATCCGCTGGCGGCCATCTCGTCCTTGATGAAGGTCAGCTTCGATGAGGAGCATCGTCATGCCATGTGCGAACTGGGCGCCCTTCAGGTCATACCCAATCTGGTGCATTTGGATCATGCGGTACACGGACCGAAGCCGGAGGACCAGTGCTGCAATTCGCTGCGCCGCTATGCGCTGATGGCGCTCACCAATCTCACCTTTGGCGATGAGAACAACAAGGCGCTGCTCTGTGGCCAGAAGCAGTTTATGGAGGCGCTGGTCGCCCAGCTGGACACCAGCGGACCCGACGATCTCCTCCAGGTGACGGCCAGTGTGCTGCGCAATCTCTCCTGGCGTGCCGATAGCAACATGAAGGCGGTGCTCAACGAGATCGGCACGGTGACCGCACTGGCCAAAGCCGCCATGCGCAACAAGTGCGAGAACACACTGAAGGCAATTTTATCCGCACTGTGGAATCTGTCCGCGCACTGCAGCACCAACAAGGCGGAATTCTGTGCCGTGGATGGGGCACTCGCCTTCCTTGTTGGCATGCTCAGCTACGAGGGACCCAGCAAAACGCTGAAGATCATCGAGAATGCCGGCGGCATTCTGCGCAACGTATCCAGCCACATCGCCGTTTGTGAACCGTATCGCCAGATCCTGCGCCAGCATCAGTGCCTGGCCATTCTGCTGCAGCAATTGAAGTCGGAAAGTTTGACGGTGGTCAGCAATTCGTGTGGCACACTGTGGAATTTGTCCGCACGCTGTCCCGAGGACCAGAAGTTCCTGTGGGACAATGGTGCGGTGCCGATGTTGCGCTCGTTAATCCACTCCAAGCATGCCATGATCTCCGAGGGCAGCTCGTCGGCGCTGAAGAACCTTTTGAATTTTCGGCCCGCTGTACAGAATCAGGATCAGCTGGATCCCATCGCCCGCTCAATGGGGCTGAAGCAGCTGCCCACGCTGAAGGCGCGCAAACAGAAGGCGCTGCAACAGGAGCTGGGTGAACGACATGCGGAGACCTGCGACAATCTGGAAACCAGCACCGGCAACAGCAACAGCGGCAAGACGCGACGCCATCCAACGAATCCACGGCTCTCCCGCTCCGCCCTGCTGACCAAGAGCGAGAGCCGCGACTCGGTCTATTCGGCCAAATCGGATACGGCGTACGAGCACCTGATGCGCTCGGATGCGGCACAGCGTCAGCCGGGCAACTTTGAGATGGAAGCACGGGAGCTGGACGAGCACGATGTGGAGGCCATCGAGGAGCAGCCCATCGACTATTCGGCAAAATACAGCGAGGGCGCTGCTGGCGGGGCCAGCAGCAAGACAACAACATATCAGGAAACCGATCTCGATCAGCCAACGGATTTCAGTCTGCGCTATGCGGAAAATCAACTGGAGCCCGATTTGAAGACAGCGTCGAACTGTGCGCCGACCACCAAAGTGGCAGACGAGGGCGTCGTTGAGGGTCAGGAGATTCTGCTCATCCTCGATGATAGCGTCAAGTGCTACCAGACCGAGGACACGCCCTATGTCATATCAAATGCGGCGTCTGTCACAGACTTGCGGCAGCCGGCCAAAACGGAGTTGGAAACGGAGGTGTCGCCACCCGCCGAACCCTCTGCCAAGCCCAGTGGCCAGGCGGCCAGTGCAACGGAGGCGCCACAAGCACCACTCAAACAGGCGCCGGCAAAGCTGTCATCGGCTCTGGCCTCCGGCTCGTATACGCCCGAGAAGCCCATCAATTACTGTGAGGAGGGCACGCCGGGCTATTTTAGTCGCTACGATTCACTCAGCAGCTTGGACGAGCCGGGCAAGTCCGGCAGCAAGGCGGCCAGGCCCGTCAAGCTGGCGGAGGAGCAGCCAGCCCTGCAGCAGCAACAAAAGCAGCAGGAACAGCAGCTGGAGCAGGAGGAATCGGCGCCAGTCAAACCCAATTCAGCGCTGGAGACGCCGCTGATGTTCTCGCGTCGCAGCTCGATGGACTCTCTCGACGTGGATGTGGCCAACTGTGATGATAAGAGTTCGGTGGTCAGTGACTTCAGTCGCCTGGCCAGCGGTGTCATCTCACCGTCCGAGCTGCCGGACTCACCCACCCAGAGCATGCCCCAATCGCCCAGACGGAGCAGCATGGCAGCCGGCGCCAATGGCGTCGCCAGTGTCGCCCTGCCCCCCACCGCTGGCAATCGACAGCGTCCGCTGCGCAGCGTCTTCGAGGATGATCTGAGCAATTTCAATGTGGAGCACACGCCAGCACAGTTCTCGAACGCGACCAGCCTGAGCAATCTGAGCATTGTGGATGATGAGAAGCCGCTGTTGGGCGCCGAGGATGACAAAGAGGATGCGCTGCTGCTGGCCAGCTGCATCAACATGGGCATGCAACGTGCCGCTGTCGCGGGCACAGCAGCTGCCGCTGCCGCTGCCACAGTGGAGACCACGCGCAGCTACTGCACCGAAGACACGCCCGCGCTGCTCTCCAAGATGGGCAGCAATACCAATTTATCGGCCATATCCATCAGCTCGCAGCCGCAACGCTGCTCGCTCAATCTATCCGATGATGTCTCCTCCAATGCATCCGACGGTCCTGGAACTGGCGCCGGTGGCGCCACAGCGGTGCTGCAGCAGTGCATCAGAGATGGCATGCAGAAACCAAATCCGATTCCAGCTGGCGCCCTCAACGCAGATCCCATTGCCATGCTGCGCCGGGGCGGCGATGTCCTGCCCCCCTATCTCCCAGTCAGCGATGAGATGAGCAAGTTTCTGGTCGAGGACAGTCCCTGCAATTTCTCTGTCGTCTCCGGCCTCTCCAACCTGACGGTGGGCTCCAGTCTCGTCGGACCGGCTGTGCAGCTACAAGAAACCACTGGGTAAGTGTTTTTATACCCTGAACCCATTGAAAATGGGTAAAAAAAGGGTATAATGGTTTTGTGCAAATGTATGTAACAGGCAGAAGGAAGCATCTCCGACCCCATAAAGTATATATATTCTTGATCAGCATCACTAGCTGAGTCGATTTAGCCATGTCCGTCTGTCTGTCCGTCTGTCTGTCTGTCTGTCTGTCCGTCCGTCTGTATGAACGCGTCGATTTCAGAGACTACAAAAGCTAGAAAGCTGATCTTGGTCTCATTCGGTTCGTATATACCATACGCAGATCAAGTTTATTTCAAAACATCGATAACTCTTTCCGTTTTCTTATTATCGATATTTATCGCTTTTTTGACTCGGTTTTTTAAGCATAACTCCCAAACTATAAAAGCTAGAGCCACCAAATTTATTTTTTTATGTTCGCGTAAAACATACGAAGAATTTAAGCCCTTCAGGTACCTCCCCCCAATCGCCACCAATATCGATAAAACCAAAAAAACACAAATCAAATACTACACACGTGCAAATTGGTTTGTACATACATATCGATGATCTGAATAAGTCCTGAAAATTTCATAACGATCGTACATTTAGTTTACGAGCAAATCAAGAATCTATTTTCAGTAGTGGGGGCAAAGCGCAGCTGCTTGGCAATTTCTGTGTACATGTGCACGCATACATATGCACGTCCAGAAAATCTTGCGTTTTCCTAGGAATTTTTTTAGGCAGCGGTTAAATTGAATTTTAACACAAGGAAGTGAAGTAAGAGCGTGGTCCAGTGGGTAAGAGTTGTGCCGCGTAACGCGGAGGTCCGGGTTCGAATTCAGCGAGCGTATGGTAGAGCAATGTTGAATTGTTTTATTTTTTTATTTATTTATTTATAATTATTATTTTTATTATTTTGTATCGTTTTAATGACAACTGCAAAATTTTCGTTTTCCTCGACATTTTGCGATGGTTAAGTAATGTTATATCATTCGCGCAAAATGTGGTAGTGTGGTGCAGTTGGTAAGAGTCGTGCATCTTAAGACGGGGAGACCGAGTTCAAGCCCCGGCTGCGGAACATTTCTTTTTCCGTTGGTAATTGTTTTTTTTTTTTATTATTATTTTTAATAGGATACATACTCATCAACTGCCGAGAGTGTGTGTGTATGTATTCATTTCTGGGTTTAGGGTATCTACTAGTCGGGCGGTCCCGACTAGAGCAATCTCACTTGTTTTTTTTTAATTTATCTGTATATAAAACTAAAATAAAAAAACAACGCGAGCTAACAAAAGCATATTCAAGTCTAAAAAAAATGCACTTTTTTTTATATTTATATTATATTTATATATATATATATATACTTATATTTTTATAATATTTATTTATTTTAAATATATATTAATATAGTAAATAAATATATATATATATTTAAAAGTAATTGTCAAAAATCATGCTAGTACATTTACTAAATTTTAGGAATGTAAATTCCCGAATATAAACTACATAAACTTCAAAGTTCAATTTTCAAGACTTTCTAAAAATATATTATTTTTTTTTTACAAAAAATTCAATTCTTTAAAAAAAAAGTTTTTTTTTTAAATTTAAAATATCAAAGTTTTATTTTTAATTGATTGCGGGAATCAAACTTTAAAGTGATTCGAGAGGCTCGATTTTTTTATAGTATAAAATCATGTATTCAATTTTTGACGAATCCAAACTATATATATTAGTTGGAGTCAATTTTGGTAATGAATTAACTTTTAGGCTGATTTTCCATTTTATTTTATTTAATATTTAAAAATAAATTGTATTGAAATTTTTTACTCGAAAAATGTGTGTTCCAGGATTGATCTGTAGATGTTATGAACACAAAATAGGCAAAAAAAAAATATATATATATGTTTTTGTATATAACTGAATACATATCTAATAAACTGTGTTTTTAGCGTTGTGGATGCGAGTACAGTGAAGCCAGCTAGTCAGGCGACAGCCGTTGGCGCACAGGAGCACTCCAGACGACCGCCCCACTGGCAGGATGATTCGCTGAGCTCTTTGTCCATTGACTCCGAGGACGATACCAATTTGCTGAGCCAGGTAAGCGCCTCAGTATCACGGAAAGTGAACGTGCAATTAATGCATTTTCGCATTTATTCGCAGGCTATTGCCGCTGGCTGCAATAGACCCAAATCGAATCTTGGCTTCAGCACAAGCACCACGAGCAGCAAGCGCTCCAGTTCGCTGTGCTCCACGTCACAGCCGATAGCAATTAATGCGGCGACCTCGGCGTGCTCGTTGAATTCGGCGATGAGTGCGCGCAAGACGGTGCAGCAGGAATCCTACAGTTCGGTGGACTCCAGCGACTCGAATGACAATCAGTCCAAGTCGCTGTTCGAGCTGTGCATCCTGAAAGGCATGTACAAGTCCAAGGAACCGGGCAGGACCCAACAACAGCAACAGCAGCAGCAGCAGCAACAACAGTTCAATCCCAATTTGAAGCAATTTGATTCGCTGCCCGCACAGTTGCCCGTGCAGTCCAAGCGGCAGCGGCATCATCATCATCACCATCATCATCAACATCAACATCATTACCAGCAGCAGCCGCATCAGCAGCAGCAGCAACAGCGCGAGCGGGAACGCGAACGCAAGGATGAGAAACTGCTGCTGGAGTGCATCAACACGGGCATCTCAAACAAAATCAATGCGATGCCAAAAAACGCGCAAGCTACGTCTGCAGCTGCATTGGAACCGTCTCGCCCAACGGCGGCTACTACATCAGCAAGTGCCAACAGCACAGCAGCTCCAGACGTAGACCAGAAATCGCACGCAATCCCATCCAAGCTGAATCAGCAGCAGCAGCAGCACCTTCTACACAACGGCATCGCCATCGACACAGACGCAGCAAAAAGTCCAGCTCCAAGTCTCGGGAACGACAACTCGAACGTTCCCACGAACGTTATTGGGTCTAACTTGGACATGGAGGCGGAACGTTCCAGCGATGAATCGAATCAATCGTTCATATTGGACACCACGGTGCGCTTGGATGTACAGACAGATGTTGGGTACAGGCGACCCAGCTCGGACAAGCACAAGGATCCCGATCTGATGTTGAAATCTGTGGAGCGTCTAACGCTGGAGTTTGTCACCTCCGCGGAGCAGTTGCGCACGGGTCACAGTCACAGTAACAGTCATAGCCACAGTCACAGTAACAGTCACAGTCAGGGTAATAATACCTGGAACGAGCACACCTGTCCGAATGATGTCTCCTTTCCCAGCATTAGCCAAACGGCGCCCGTGCTCGCCTCGCTCAGCCTGGACGATGACAACGATGCGGATGCGACACAGGCACACGATTTACAGGATCTACATGATTTTGCCGAGATAACGCCCACGAATGAGACGCATCTGTTGTGCTCATTGGGCGTGGCTAATGGCGAACAGCCCAATTCGCTGGACACACAGACACTAGTCGAGGATCAGCCAACCAGCTGCCCGACTGGGCTCAATTTCCAGCTGGGCGGTCAGGTGCAGAGTGCCGCTGTGCCGCAGCATCAGCAGCAGCAGCGTCTGCTCCTATTCAACGGCACCAGCGCCTCCATGATGACCAACTCGACAATGATTGCGTACGAGGCGCGCGCCCTCGCCGAGAATCTGCAGCAGCTGCAGCAGGCGGGCGAGGACAACGAGGAGAACGATAGCAACTGCAGCGCCCAGTTGACATTCAGCATCAATGGCAGCCTCGATTTGGATAATGTGCGTCCGCCCTCGGGCATGGAATCGCTGACATCCGCCTGCAACACACAGCCGAGTTCTTTGCGTCAGCTTTTGCCCAGTAAATCGCCGAGATTTGCGCGCAAGGCGTTTCCAGCTGGTCTGGTGGCCAGACGTGCGCTTGGCCAGCTCGCTGGCAGCGCTGAGAGCGTCAATTCCAGCTGTAATCTGTTGGATAACATTAAGCCGCCATCGCTGATGGATGAGCTGCTCGATTCCATGATCAGCGTGGACAGCATACAGTCCGAGGTGGTCGATGCGGATCAGGATTGCAGCATGGCAACCACCATATCCGTGTCCAACTATGAGACGGCCGCCTGTGATGATCAAACGTTGACGCTGACCGTGCTCCAAAGCTGCTGTGACTACGATGAGGAGGATGAGGACGCCACCATGAATGAGGATTTCAGTTCGGCGGAGTCCACGCCCAAGCAGGCCAATACTCCATCGCCCAATCATCGCCAGCTGACGCCAAAACAGAAGCGTCGCCTGGCCAAGGATCGCTTCAAGACGTACACGATCACAAGCAACCTGGAGATGGACACCAACGAACCCAATGAGACGCTCCAGATCGAAATTGTGGAAAATCTGGAGACAGCTGCGCCGGCAACGCCGCGCTCCAATGGACGACGACGCGGCAGCGCCGAGCGCTACAAAACCCAGCTAATCGAATGTCCGCGCGAGCTGCTGCAGGAGGATCAGCTGCCCTCCATGCGCACCATGATGCAGCAGTTCACCTACATCACTGACATCGATGTTGACCCGCCCAAGGAGGAGGTGATGCCAGCCCAGCCAGACGATCCGCCCAGCTGTGAGGGCGAACAGAACTCAGAAACGGAATCGTGTCATGGTCGCGGCCAATCCCCGCCAGCTGCATTGCCGACGCTGACGCCCGCGACGGCTGTGAAAGTGGTGCGTGGTCGCAAAAAGCCCGCCTACATCTCGCCCTACAGCATGCAGAGTCAGCGGAGCAGCAGCGCAGCCGCCGCTGCCGCCGCCGCAGCAGCTAAGAACAAGACGCTATCGCCAACCATAGCGAAGCGTAGTGTGCTGCCCGCTAAGAAGAAGACAACTCCGCCGCCAACAGCAGCAGCTGCAACAACAACAACAGCAACAACAACGCGACTGGAGCGCCAGGGCACCTTTGTCAAGGATGAGCCGACAAATGTGAACGGACAGGTGCCCATTGTGGAGCCGGCGAGTCCCACAAAACGCGCCTCCAAGCTGCCAACAAAGCGGGCAACAACAGCAACAGCTAAGACTGGCTCGCCCAAGCGTGTCCTGGGCAAGCCCGCAACCCAACAACGTGCCAATACGAACATACGTCTGGCCAGCGCCAAGGCAGCCGCCGCTTCCCGCATAGCCGCTCAAGCGTCGCGCGTGTCCAGCACAACGCCGCCGTCGCGCAGCAATTCCAATTTGAATGGAGGCGCTGTCGTTGCCGCCGCTGCTGCGGCCAAGATCAATCAGGCGCAGAGTCGCATCGCCAGCATCTGGAAGCGCGTGGACGAGGCCAAGACCAAAGGCAAGCCCAACATGAACACAAACATCAACACCAGGACCAAAGTGTCCAATCTGCGAACGCAACAAACGAAATCTTCCAATACGCTGAACGGCACAACAACGGCACCGAAAAAACTGCTGCGCAGCTCCACGTTCGACAACACCGATCCAGGTGCTCCAGCAGCCAAATCCCGGCTACCCGTTGGCGGAGCACGCAAATAAACAAAAACGCAATCGCACAAAAAAGAAGTCAAAAAGTCAAGCAAAAAAGAAAAGTCTTGCATTTTCGTATTGTGAACAGAAACAGAATCAAAGAATGTTTATCTATATAGAACTATATATCAAAATCAATATATATATTTATATCTATATATATTTACTTGCTATGCGCTATATTCTTATTTGATAAGCATAGATCACAAACAACTTAACTTGTCCTAATCCAAATTCACAATTCGAAACGAGGAGCGAAAATTCGCATAATATAAATAAAAAGAAACAGCTCCAAGTTCGTGTGTAGCCAAATGTATTGCATAAAATTAATTATACAAAATAATTGTAATACCCTAGATATTATTTCGGGCCTTTTCAGAAGTGTACAACTTGCATATATGCTATATATATCTGATAGAAATACCTTAAATATTATATCAAAAAGTTACATATAACATTTATTATGTACATCATTCAAGAACTGTTATAGTAGCCGATATATATATAAAAATAACTCTGAAAACCCCCATTATTTTGTACGATTAGCAAACGTATTCCTTTTCTAAGCCAAATATTATTTTGAGTATATTTCAAATGAGAAGAAACACATTTTATAGTCACTGCTTTTTAAGTATTCAATGCGCGCGTTAAACGTTCAATATTCGTAATTCTTTTTATCATAATTTTTAAATTTTTAATACTTTTTTGATTACTTTTAAGCGTTTTCTTTTTAATAGTTTCTTTAGATGCTTTCGTATTGAACTTAACACATTTGCGATCTGTAGTTAGTATTGATTTAAGGCGGTTTACATTTTTAAATTATATATATATTATATATATCTAAATATTAATAAAAACGAAATGCTTTTCGACAAAATTATGAAAAAACAATTTTTATATATAAATTAAGTTATTTCAAAAACAATAGCTCCCTCATTTTATCGTAAATCGGTAAATATAAATTTTGTAAAAATCACTACAAAAGCGGGATATATATAATTTGACATGGAGTTTGTAGCTTACATTTATTTAAACTCGATAAATAAAGTTATGACAGTTTGGCATAAAGGTCCACGCTGATTTTAAAAACTAATTATATAGTAATCTGATTTTAACCTTAATAACTGTCAAATAAAGAAAACTAGTTTTTTTGGTAGGAGTTTTATTATACAGTGAAAAAATAATAATGGCATAATAAAGTGCGCCTATACTTAAATAGCCTGTTCCTTGGCTTGACAATCCGCAAAAGAGATAGTGTGATCTTGGAGCCAATGCTTAAGGCTCTGCCAAAAATTTCGGCAATTGAATTTCCAGTACCCAGAGCAGTTCAGACGCCATCCTCTCATCCAGAGCCAAATGAAGAAGAGAACAAAGAAGATGGGAATATAATATATAGAGAGAGCTGGTGCGCGACCTTTTTCCAGATACTTATACCCTTTCTGTTGGCCAGCATGGGTACCATTATAACGGGCGTACTGCTGGGTAACGTGGAGGAATGGGCCGTATACAAGGAGGTGAACGAGCTAATTATCCTGGTGCCCGGCCTGTGCGGCCTTAAAGGCAATTTGGACATGTGCGTGGCTGCGCGGCTCTGCACCCAATCCGCCCTGGGTAATATGCGAAAGCGATCCGACATATGTAAGATAATCATTGGTAATTTGGCCGTGGTGCAGGTCCAGGCAATTGTCTGCTCACTATTGCTAAGCACGTTCACCGTGGTCCTCATGTCGATTATGGCGAATAAGCTACTATTCCAAAATTACGCGACGCTCATCGCCGCCTCGGTGATAACGGCGTCGACGTCATGCGCCATACTGGATACAGTGCTGCTGTTTATAATATTGTTCTCGCAACGCTTTCGCTTCAATCCAGACTTCATGGCCACGCCCATTGTGGCTTCTATTGGGGACTTAACCTCCGTAAGCATGCTCTCCTACAGCGCCGCATTTCTCCACGAGCTTAGTTTTAAATTTTGGATATGCCTTGCGGTTATCGCCTTGTATGTAATTATCCTTCTTCCATTTATGATTGCCGTGTCGTTTAACAACGTTTACACACGGTACGTGCTCATCTACGGCTGGATATCGGTGATTGGGGCGTTGGCGATCAGCGAAGTTTGTGGCATCGTGTTGGGTACATCGGCGGAACAATTTCACGGCTTCGCACTCTACTCACCGATCATAAATGGCAGCGGCGGCAATTTGGCCTCTGTGCAGACGAACTTTATGTGCACGGTGCTTTACCGGCGTACTGAGCTGGGCAAGCTGCCGAAGGGAACACGGATTTGTGAGGCGCCGTATCATGTACTCTTCTGGGGCACGATTTATGCACGCATTTCGCGCATTGTGATTGCCATTACAATACCCGGCAACATAATGCAGGCCTTCCTGGCCGACTACATTTACACACTGAACGTAACCGTGCATGTTATATTTGTTGTCGCTTTCGTTGTAGCAGGCCTGCTGCAATTGTTTATCTTATTGATTCTGGCCCACTTCCTGGTGCACATGCTCTGGCATTTCAAGATCGATCCGGATACTGCGGCCATCCCATTCGTGACTTCCATCGGCGATTGCGTCGGCACTGGTCTTTTGTGCATAATGTTTTACATATTGCGTGGTACCCAGTATGAGTACAATCCGATTCATTCAGCTTGGATTTGATATTCAAATATATTTAACAGTAGGGCGTGCACTTATAAATTGCGGCTTGGTACAATTTTAGACTGTGTTAACAATGCTGTGACAAACAATTTTTGGTGTACATAAATGAAATTTGTAATTACATTTTAAGTTCCAAATTAACGGTTGGTATTTTTTATTTGCAGCCTGGAACTATACTGTGTGTTGTTATCGATAATGAATGCCGACAAATTATCGAATTGTACGCAACTCTTTTTTTATTGAAAATAATGTGCAATTTTCTGTTTTCAGTCTGCGGTCACACTTCGTTGGTATTTTAAGACTTTTATTACAAAAAAAAAAAAAAAAAACTAAAACAAGCAGCGAAAAGCAGCAACAGCAACGAGTGAGCTATAGTGACAAACAAACAAACTTGTGCAAAAAAATTATATTTATAAATATAAAAAATCAATGCTTGTTCATGTGCGCTTTTGTGGAATTTTGAACGCGACAACAACACTGAAAAGACCTTGAGCACCAGCTTGTGCTGATTGCTATTTTCAAGCGTCTATTTACATTTTTACCCCACCTGGAGCAGACAGGTGTTGTTGTTGTTGCCGTCGCTGTTATTGTTGTTGTTTTTGTGTCGTTGTCATCGATATTGTCATTGACAGTCATCTTCAATTGGCTGGAAATCGTCGCGATTTATTGCACGTCCAAAGTGAACCCCTCTTGTGTATTTCTTCACGCACACACACGCACACAAGTGTGTACACATGCGTACCTAATCAGTGACAGTTGTATTGCCAAAGATAACAGCCTGGGCCATCGCATAGCCAAAGTTGAAGCCAGCGACAGCGCATTGCCCACGTTTTGCTCACAGCCAGCCAACCAACGAACCGACTGGGCCAACTGTGACTCAACTTTGCCGTTAACGCGCTGCTCTGCTCGGTTCGACTCGGCTCGGCCTCTTTGCCTTGCCAGCGCCCCAATATTACAATAGTCGCAGTCGCTGTCACCACTGCGTACGCTGTTGCCTCGTCTCGGGGATCGCGCGCTTATATCTTTTATTCATAATCAACAAAAAAAAAAAAAAAAAAAAAAAAAAACAATCAAAAAAAAAATCGTAAAACGAAAAATAACGGTTATCTTCGGAGTGCCGAATATTAAATACCCTTGCAGACTTATGAAATATGTGACCTATCAATTTCAATTTTAATATATTGTAGGATGATCTTTTTGTAGATATATTATATATATATTGTTCTTAAAAGAAAATGTTTTTTGACCGATTGTTCATATAGGAGTTATATGTTATAGTGGTCAGATATTGATAATATCAAGTTTATTTTCCGGACTATGGTAGCTATATGATGTAATGGTCCGAACCGACTTACTCCGATAAATAAATTCTGAAACGTTACGCATATAATGATATATTTATAATGCGCTCTGCAAGGGTATACAAAACAAAAGAAACAATAAAATCCAGTTGACCAAATTTGCGCAATAACTGTGATTTGTTTTATTCGAGCTTCGCTGTGCTGCTTGTTTTTCTTTTTATTCAATTTAAACACTGCTTGTTTTCGGCTTTTTAAATATATTTTTGTGCGATCGCTTGCATTGAATGTAATTCATAATATATACGATATACACAGCACAGCCGTTGCGCCGCCGCATAAATGATCAGTACGAGCAGCATGAGGTCACAGGAGGGTCAACAGGCAGCCGGGCTGCCGCGACCTAAAAACAATGCGTCCAGCACACAACTGACCCAGGATGAGAACGATGCGGTTTTCAGGCTACTAGGAAGAAAATGTCAGGTAAATTGAGTCACATTTTTATACTCGTTAAATATATTTATATACACATGATTAATTCTGTGTGATTAATGTTACAATTGCGAAAAAAACTTTTCAACAAGTGTAGGCGATAAAGTCGGGTTTTCTACATTAAAGTGCGACAGTGTTGACACTGTCCCAGTTTGATTAAACATTTTATAAATACTGTCCCAGTTGGCCGAATCATATACCATATCGAAGCTTTACTGTATGTTGTTTAATATTCAGCTTGATGAAGCGTTTCCTGCGCCAGCTCAAGTATCACCTACTGCCATAATAATGATCATGCGCTGTCCCAATTGAGTGCCCCAAGGCACCTTGGTAACATTAGATGGGACCACAGCTGTTAGTTCTCGCAATTCATAGCACACACAACTCTATCCCCGAATTTGGAATTGGTTATCAGTAAATTTGACTTGGGATTTTAATCAGAAATGAATCAGTTAACGATTTTCTTGGCATATTTTTAACGTTTTTTTTTTTTTTGCACCCAAAAAACAACGTTCTCCAAGTCTTCAAAAAGTTGATAACAGTATGCAATTAAAAATAATTTTATAGCAAATACTGGACACACTTATCTTATCGCCCTCATCCATCCAATGCCAAAAACAACAGCCGATAAGAAAAGCCTGGGCCTTAGAAAACGCTTTGATATATGAAAGAAAATAAAAGTGCATAAATATTTTGTACCTACACTTTAAATACCTGTGTCTATACATATATAATAATTATGTATGCTCACACGATATGTAAAAGTTGTTGTTGTCTGTTTTTAATTGTAATTCACGCTTTGCTAATTTTCGACTTTCCATTGACAAACATTTAAAATGCTTTTGAACTTTTGCTTTGTGCTCGAAATAGAAAAACAAGCTAAAATCATGTAGGTCGGATTTAGTGGGAAGTGCTGGACTTGCAGATACCTTGTGATAAATTCAAAGCATTACAAATTCATTCAAAAATTTCTATTAAACGCAGCTTGAACTGAAAACAAACTGATTTGGTTTTGCTAAGAGTGTTTTACTGCTAAATACCCTTTAATAAAGTCAAAGTCAAAGTCAGTCAGCTTATATATGACAGTCAGAAACATTAATGAAACTCTTATTAGCTGCGTATGGTATATACGAACCGAATGAGACCAAGATCAGCTTTCTAGCTTTTGTAGTCTCTGAAATCGACGCGTTCATACAGACGGACGGACGGACAGACAGACAGACGGACAGACAGACGGACATGGCTAAATCGACTCGGCTAGTGATGCTGATCAAGAATATATATACTTTATGGGGTCGGAGATGCTTCCTTCTGCCTGTTACATACATTTGCACAAAACCATTATACCCTTTTTTACCCATTTTCAATGGGTTCAGGGTATAAAAAAAAAACAATTACCAACGGAAAAAGAAATGTTCCGCAGCCGGGGCTTGAACTCGGTCTCCCCGTCTTAAGATGCACGACTCTTACCAACTGCACCACACTACCACAAAAGTCGAGGAAAACCAAAATTTTGCAGTTGTCATTAAAACGGTACAAATTAATAAAAACAATAATTATAAATAAATAAAAAATAAAACAATTCAACATTGCTCTACCATACCATCGCTGAATTCGAACCCGGACCTCCGCGTTACGTGGCACAACTCTTACCCACTGGACCACGCTCTTACTTCACTTCGTTGTGTTAAAATTCAATTTAACCGTTGCCTAAAAAAATTCCTAGGAAAACGCAAGACTTTCTGGACGTGCATATGTATGCGTGCACATGTACACAGAAATTGCCAAGCAGCTGCGCTTTGCCCCCACTACTGAAAATAGATTCTTGATTTGCTCGTAAACTAAATGTACGATCGTTATGAAATTTTCAGGGCTTATTCAGATCATTGAAGTGTATCTACAAACCAATTTGCACGTGTGTAGTATTTGATTTGTGTTTTTTTGGTTTTATCGATATTGGGGGCGATTGGGGGAGGTATCCAAAACCTGAAGGGCTTAAATTCTTCGTATGTTTTACGCGAACATAAAAAAATAAATTTGGTGGCTCTAGCTTTTATAGTTTGGGAGTTATGCTTAAAAAACCGAGTCAAAAAAGCGATAAATATCGATAATAAGAAAACGGAAAGAGTTATCGATGTTTTGAAATAAACTTGATCTGGTATATACGAACCGAATGAGACCAAGATCAGCTTTCTAGCTTTTGTAGTCTCTGAAATCGACGCGTTCATACAGACGGACGGACGGACAGACAGACAGACGGACAGACAGACGGACATGGCTAAATCGACTCGGCTAGTGATGCTGATCAAGAATATATATACTTTATGGGGTCGGAGATGCTTCCTTCTGCCTGTTACATACATTTGCACAAAACCATTATACCCTTTTTTACCCATTTTCAATGGGTTCAGGGTATAAAAATTGAATTAGAATAGATACAGATCGTTACGGCTGTTGATGCAATCGGAAACATGGCTTAATCTGATATTAACTGTTTTGTATGGTTGCGATTTATACGTATTTACCAGGTACAAAGTAATAATAATTAATCTCTGCACTAGTTACAGAACACGTCCAACTAGAAGCTTTTGTGGCTATTGGCACAGCTGCAGTTGTAGCGGGCGTCGGCAGCGACGCCAACTGCGACTGCGACTTAAGCTAGTGTTTGATAACGCTGAATTACCTCACAGTCTTTTGCTGCTACAGTTGTTGTTGCAGTCCATTTGTCGCGCATTTGTTTGTATTTATTTTGTATTTGTATTAACTTATTTTACGCATATTTCTGGCCAACTGGCAACTGGACTTTCTAATTGCTGTTTTGCCTTTTGTCTGTTTTCAACTGTTGCCGTTTTGCAGACACTCACGTTGTTGTTTTTGTTGTTGTTGTTGTTGCGGCTGTAGTAGCTGGGCATTAATGCGCTACATTGCTCCCTTGCCCTGTCACACACATACACACATACATACACACCACAGCGACTTAGTCAAGCTGAGCTGTGTCGACCCGTTTATTTTTGTTATTGTTGCTCGTTGTTGTCATCGATTTTTATGCTTTGGCACTAACAACAACAACCATAATAAAATAAAACAACAAGCTTGTCTCATGTCGTATGCACATAGAAGGCAAGACATCATTTTACATTGCTACTTATGTCCACAAACACACACACACACACACACAAAACACAAGCACACACACACAACGCACGCTTTTACAGTTGAGCTTAAACATCAATAAAAATTCAAATATGTTCACAATTTCGCACTTGTCGCCGCGTGGGCAACACATCAACGTCAACGTCTCTTTCATCTTAAGTTTTCAGAGGTCACTCCAAGAAAAAGAAAGAGCGAGAAAGGGAATCTGATTGAGAGAATGGGAGAGAAAGAGAACGAGAAAGAGAGAGGAAGCTGCGAAGCTGCATTAAATGCTAATGTAACATGGTCTTATATCATATTTAGACTGCAAATTTATTTATAACCAACAGCATAAACAGTAAGCACTCGATATTCGAAACAAAGTCATAGATAAATAAGAAGAAGAAAATAAAAGTTTTATATTTAAAGCATATTTTGAAAACTTCCTGATCTAATATATATAGATATATATATATGTGTATGTGTCTAAATCTTGAAAAAATATTACCAAAAATATATATATAATTAATTGTATTCATTGTCGTTTACATTTAATGGCAATATTTGAATCTTTTGCTTTCTACAAGCGTATGTAAAATAAATTTAAATAACATGTACACAGAACTTAACAGTTATTTAAGCTGCATTCGAATCAAAGTAGTTTCATTTATCGACCGAACACTGTATGCAAATTCTTGTAAGCGACGGCCACTGGGACAAGTGCAATCAATTAGAGCCACACTCGGTTCGGTCATGGCCAGCTGTATTTTTTTTTGGCCTAATGTCAAGTGTTATGGCCATGGCCAGCAAACCTCAAAGCTAATTGCAGTCTTTTTTTTAAAAAAAAAAAAACTGCACCTGACCTTGAACTTAATACAAAATAAAATGCTTATTGATTGAAAGAAAAATAATTAAATTAATAAAAGATAATATAGAATACAAAGATGTACTAAATTTATATTGTATAAGAACATGGTACAAATTGAGACTGTGCTGCATATTGTATTTAACAAAAAATTATAGTTGTTTTGAACAACATTTACGCTAACAGCCGTTTTTAGCAGCTGCTTAACATTATTAAAATAAACAACTTTTTATTATGCCAACAAAACTCACAGTTTCAAGTTTAATTTTTACAAAAATTTTAGTGAAAAATTAATTAATATAAAAATAATAGCTCCTAACAGCTGTTATATATAATACCCCACTTGCTAATTTAACTTTAAAAACTTTCATTTCTAAAATTGATTTAAAAACATTTAATATAATGTACACTAAATTTATAAGTACCCAAGGTTTATTCAATAAGTTTTTTACAAAACCTCTATCCAGCCAGGAAAAATTGAAAAAATTATGCTCAAAAATAAATATATAGATTAAAAATTCAGATTCTTATTTCCGGAAAATTTTTTGATTTGAAAGTAAATATTTGAACGTTCTCCGCATTTAACAGCATGTTTAATTTTACTACTTAACAGAGATCAACAAAGTCATTTAACACTATTTGTGCATAAAAACCGCAGCACTATAACAGCTCTCTAACATAATATATTTTTAATCACAACACAATTAATTACTAAATTTTCTCTTTGGGTGATTAACACAACTATTTATAAACAAAAAAAATAATAATAAAACTTGATAGAAGCGTAACAAACACAACACAACGGACGCATTCTTAGCTAAAATCGAATAATATACAAATAGAAATCATCATGATTCGCAGCTCTTTTTGTCATACTTTCCATTGGCTTCTCATCAGCATAATATTTAAGACCTTTTGTTTGTTTGTTTTTTTTTTTTAAAACAGTTGAAAGTTTTGCATTCGATTGATTTAATGGCGAATCAAGTTTAGCTGTTTACAGACAATACAAGTAAACGTTAAGGCTTTATTTACAGGACGGGTATTTGGGGGCTTTTTTTTGCAATCTTCGGTAGAATGCATTTCATAATATTTATTTAGTGTAAACATTAAATTTATATATTCGTCTATACTTGTGTACACCTAGTGTACAGATAACGTGCTAACTGTTACTGTTACTATCAACAAATTTTTATTTAAATCAAGTAAAAGATTTTTTAAAACTTTACAATAATACTTGACTTGAGTTTAAAATTGTTATTTTCGTAAGAATTTGGTTTTTTTTTATGCAACATTTATTCACAATTATGCAATCAAGAATGATTCATACATTATTTAGATATATTCAGTGCGCTTGAAATTTGAAGTACAAAGCGTATCGGATTCTTTACTCTGTATTATTTCACTTCGAATGAGTCACCAAATTTGTCAGATTGAGAACTAAACATCTCTTCCTCTAAACGAATATTTCAATGCTACAAATATTATTATAAAAACTTAATAAAGATAAAAGCAAACAATTTTAATAATTTATTGAAAACTTGTATATATTAGAGTATTGAGCAGTTGGTTTTACCTATTTATAGCCTTGCAGAGGGTTATATATAAGAAGATGTCTCCGACTCTGTCGAATTGCTATCCATATAAAATAAAACGTTATATTACCGAATACTGAAAACAAAACAAAAAGATTTATAGCGCACGAACTTTTGAAATTTTAAAATTTATTTGAACTCTATGAACAGAGTTTCGCACAGTTGTTGGCCACCCTGTTTGCGTTCTTTATAATCGCTTTTGGCAAGGATTTAAGTTGCGGCAGTTTTGCGGCCGTTTGGCGCGGCTGTTGTCGTCGCCAGCATTTCCTGTGCTGCCAATAAAGCGAATATAAAAATGAAAAAATGAAATGAAAATAAATAAAAGAGCGCCGTCTTAAGTCACACACAAATATAATTTCCGTTGCGACGGAATAACGCCGTCTGCATTGTGCAAGTCCGCAAACTGAAACTGGCCCGATCCGAGCCAACTGCAACGGAGTCCAGTGGCCATCAATTTATGCTTTGGCCCTACGTGCTGGGCATCCCAAAGGCAGCAAAATGCAAATGGGCCCGTCAATGTGAATGTGGCCTATTCAAATGAGCTGAAGACCAGCGAGCGGCCAAAGCGCGAAACCGAAAGTCAGATGAGTTTCTCAACTCGAACGCGACGGTTCACAATCTTTGGACGCTTTGGCATTCAAATGAGGCGCAAACTGAAGGTGCGCCTGCCAAACAACCGATTAGCTAAGCCAAGTTTATAATTTCGTTTATTGTTTTTTTTTTGGTTTTGGTTTTTGGGCAATACTCCAAACCGTTGTTGATAACGCAATATGCCAATAAATTCCAACAATTCGTGACATTTTCTTTACAATCTCTCTTCTTTCTTTTTTTTTTTGTTTTTTGGTTTGGTTTTCCCAGACCTTGAACACTGCCGTTGTGCAGATCTACAAGACGGAGGGCAGCGCGCATTCGCACTGGAAGAAGAAGCATACGGGCGTCATCTGCTTTGTGAAGGATAGCGGCATACGCTCCTACTTTCTGCGCGCCTATTGCCTGATCAAAAACGAACTGATCTGGGAGCATGAGATATACGATGGCATGAAGATCGTCAAGTCGCGTCCTTTCCTGCTCACCTTTGAGGGTTCCGTAAGTAAACAAAGTGGTCCACAAAATAAATCGTTATTAGTATAGAATTTATTATTCGTAACCAGGATGGCAATGTGGGCCTGAATTTCATGTCCGAAGATGAGTGCGATTCGTTCTTTCACGTTGTGTACGCCACAATTGAGACGCGCAATCGCAAACGAGTGGAGAAAAGGAATCGCCAGAAGTCACAACAGGCGCCAAATGCGCCAGTTGGGCCAGTGCCGCGAGAGCCAGTGCGTCCGCCCGCAATTCAGAGCAAGAGCACAGCGACAACGGCCGCTATCGATAGCAGTACGGTTCAATTGCGCAACAATAAGATTAGTTCGGTGACGCTGACACCGGCGCCGCCGGCACAGCAGGCGCCGACGAAAAACTTTCTGTCCAGCAATTTTGGTTTGAGCGGATCCGGGGGCAAGGATAAGAAGCGCAAGATGACCAAAGCGGATATTAGCCAGCCAACGAATTTTGTGCATATCAGTCACGTTGGCTGGAATGCGGACAAGGGCTTCGATCTGACGGGCAACGATAACGACGAGGTGCTCTCCAAGTTCTTCGTGAAGGCGGGCGTCTCCCAGACGGAGCTAAACGATCGCGATACGCGCGCATTCATCTATGACTTCATACAGAGCAACAATGTGCTCGCCTCGGTCAAGCAGGAGGAGATCGAATCTCCGACGGAGGCAACGCAGCATATGCCGCCACCGGTGCCCAGTCGTCATCATCCACATCATGTATATATTTTACCAATATATATCATATATCTTTATCTGTTTATAACCAAAGAATTTTCTTTTTCGATAGCCACAGAATGGCAACCAAAGATCCGCGCCGCCGCCGCCACCGGCTAGACAGCCGCCGCCGCCATTGCCAACGACGGCACCGGGTGCATCACGACCGCCACCTCCACCCAGCAGACCGCCACCCATTAATGCGGCACCACCGCCACCACCAGCATCGGCACCACCAACAATCGTCTGCCCGCCCGCAGCAGCGGTAAGTTTTCTCTCAAATCCTTATGTAATTTTGACTATATTTTAACTAAACATTTCTTATTGCAGCCGCCACCGCCACCACCAGCACCGCCAGCACCACCAGCAGTTGCACCACCTCCACCACCACCGCCGCCGCCACCCATGCCCGCAGTCGAGATACCCGCAATTGCGGAAACTCAATCAAGTCAGGGTCAGGCCAAAAAACCGCCGACATTGGCGCCTGAAACGGACTCGCGGAATGCGCTTATGGATGCCATACGCAAGGGAAAGCCGCTAAAGGTGAGTGCAAGACGAACTCTGTTGATTCCTTTATACATTATCTATATTTCTTATTGACATTTCAGCCGGTGGAGAAGTCAACGGCGGGCAGCACCAGCGGCGATCCGCGAAACGATCTGTTAGATCAGATACGCGAGGGCTACACCCTAAGGCCGGCCACCGAGCGCAAGCTGCCGGAGCAACGCACTAGCGATGGCAGCGGCGGCGGCACCGATGCCCTGGCCGATGCACTGCGTCGTGCACTGGCCGCACGTGGCACAGTCATGCACTCAGACGATGAGGAGAGTAGCACATCCTCGGACAACGATTGGTCCGACTAGATGGCCATACGAATCGAATGGATGTGGCTAAAACAAAGCAAATGAAAATATGTATTCCAAATATAAGCAATAATTTAATTTGTGCTTTGGCATATTGATTTATTGCCAGATAAATCACTGTAAATACTGTTTTGTGAATTTTTCATACCTCTTTAATTTAAATGTTTAATAACTTAACACAATTTAAAAACCGAAAATATTAACTGCATATATTATTATTATTATTTATGCATAAATCATTGTAATTGCTCAGAATGAAATGAAACAAATTCATAATCAAAAAAAAAAAGAAAAAGAATAATTCAAATTACAAAAAAAAAACAATATTATTGTAACATACATATGAATATGTATCCACGATAAGCCTAAAAATATATATTCTATATATTTATCTGTATATGCTTAACTTGTTCAGAAATGTGCCAAAAACTGAGAAATAGAACAACTTTAAAAAATTTTCGCATAAAAACAAAAACAAAAAAAAAAAAAGAAAAGAACAATACAATACACAACCCGAAGTAAAAGTCTGTACATAAGACCTAAGATATATATTTGTGAAAATGTGCCTAACTTTAATAGTTAGTTTATGGGATTTGTCTGAAGAAAACAAAACTTTAGCTATGTATTATCCTTAAACAAAAACTAGACAAATGCGCGAACTGAATGAATATCTATGTTTTAACAAAAAATTTATTAATAAATCCAATTAAAAATATATTTAAAAATAAATGAAGCATATTAAAAATTTGCAATTGCGACCCAAAAATAACTGACAAACTAAATTTGCAAAAACTAAAAATGTTGTCAGTAATTAGCTAATTTATTTTAATAACTAATAATAATAATTATAACGATGTATGTACCAGTTTACCCCATGCTAACTAACTATGTGTACTACAGAACAGAATGCTTCCTGAAACTTCTTGCAAAGAAGCTAAAAAAAACCCGCTCTCTTTATTTCTCTTTTGAATCCACAACTATAATTAAACTGGCCCAAGTATTAATGCTTTTAGTTAAAGTGCATTAAATGCAAATTTTGTAGTCATTTCTATAAACATTATAATATGTGTTAAAATAAGAATATGTTTTGTTTGTTTTTTTGTATTTTTTTGAAACCAAACTGAAATGAGTCGAAAGAAAGCGATTTTGTGCGATTTGTGTATTTAAATAAGTACATATACGTACACTGTATTCTATATTTATATATATATATAAACATATATATATTCTTTTGTATTATATAAGCCATTAATTTATGTAATTTACGTAAATAAAGTTGTGTATATCTAACTTACGTTTACTTTCGTTTTTTAATGAATTGATTTATTCGATTTTGGTAGCATACATATTATATATATTCATAATACGAGTATTATGCGTTTAAGTAAAAAAATAATCTTACGTTCGAACTAAATATTCATGCATGGATTACATATATACAGTTTTCGGGGAAGTGGAAGGTGGGTGCATGGGCTGGGTTTGGTATGGCGTCCATATACTTAAGAGTAGCGGATATCTGCTTAACTTTACTAGTTTTTAGTTTCTAATGTCTAGTTTTTAGCTGCTAGCCTATGGTATAGGATTTTCCTGAGCCCCATTCGCATCGTCATTGAGTTCACGTTCAATGTTGGCATTATTATTATTCTCGGCTATTTCGTTGATATTCGAATCGTCTTCTAATGGACAACGCTGCCGCGGTTGTTGTTGCTGCTCCTGCTGCTGCTGCTGTTCCTGTTGCTGCTCATTGATGCGATTCTCAGTCTCTTCATTGGCGCTGGGTTCACAATCAACAACATTGCAACTTGTCGTTGCGACTGCTGTCGCCAACTGCATCTCCGCCTCTACCGTATTCACTCGTTCCTGCTGCACACCGGAGGACAACTCGTGGTTCAGCAGATTCTGTCGCTCCTCAGCGCAATTGAAGTTCGTTGAGAAAGGCTGCGCCAGTGTCTCATTATCTTTAGGCGCACTTAACGTCACAACCGGGCTGTCGTTCTCTCCACCAGTTAATGGCTTTTCAACTGAACCTGGTGGTGACTTCACTGGGCAGTTGTCGCCATTCGACTCGTCTATGTTGGCTGCCAATGGTTCCTCTGCTTGACTGCAAACACTGGTGATGACAATGTTCAAATTTCCCGCCGGCTGTGCTTTCTCTGCTGAGATTTCTTCTGAATTTGGATTCGGCTCCAGCAGATTTGGTTCTGCTGCCAGTTCGGGATGCGAGCTCGGAGCCAGTTTTGTTGGCTCTGCATGCGCCATTTGTGACTCACATTTTGGAAGTACCAGATATTGCTCCTTTGATGTGCTTGATGGTATCTCCTGCACTACGTTTTGTGCCTCCACCTGATCTCCAGTTTGTGGCTCGGACTGCCCCACATTCATTTTGGATTGCACTATACCCTCTACTGGCAACGTTTCCGATTGCACCACACTCTGTGCCGCCGCTGACATCATTTCCGTCTCTTTTTCCAACTCAGGGGTGGCCTTTTTAGCCTCACTCTCCTCCTCTAAGGGTTGCAGCTCAATTTCACGATAAATGCGTTGCTCTTCCTCCTCCTCATACGTGTCCATGTGCTCCTCGGCCTCATCTGCAGACGATGCGCTGCCATCATCATCATCATAGTCGTCTTCGTCTGCACTCTCTCCGCTCTCGTGCAGTCCATTGTTTTGCATGTAATCAGCTTCGCTGCCATTGTTATCGACATCGGAAATGTGCAAATCCCGCTCCTGCTTGATGTTCACATTGCTTACATCTAGGCTATTTATGTAGGCTGACTCCTCGTCCAGCTTCTCGTTGTGATTGATCTCACTCGTGTTGTCGACTCGCTGTTGTTCTTGTTTATCTCCTTCTGCGTTGCCCTGATCGTGCCATTCCTGCTCATCCGCATAGCCACGATTCAGCGGCTCTGGCTTAATGGCGAACACATTGAAGGGCACGGAGGCGCCACTATTCACAGCAACAATTTGTGGCAGCTGCATTTCAGCTCTTGGTGGATTTGATGTACTTGCCACATCACGTGACATGCCACCAGTACTTTTACGTGCTGTGGCTTTCGTTGAGGGTTTCTTGGCGGGTTCCACTGGTTTCTCTGGGCTCTCCACATGCGTTTCATTAGGCAGCGCCTCCACGGCTGCTTCTGGTGACATTGCCTCCTCGGCCATGACCACGCCGCTGGCTATATTCGTTATTTGCATTATGCGATCCAGCTCCAAGCGATTTGGTTTCACATCTTCCGGCTCTGCTGGCTGGTTCGCCGATCCTTGGTTCGCTTCGCTGTACTTGCCCACCAGCTGGAGCATTGGAATGCTCGTCATGAACGTCGCCTGCGGCTCAATCTGTGCTTCTGGGGCGAAGATATCCGTATAACTGTTGTCCAAACGCTCCTGTTTGACGGTTACAATGGCATCACCTGCTGTTTCAACTGTTTCTGTTCTTGGACCTTCGTCGGCTGCCGGCGTCGACTCGGATTCTTTGTTGCGCTCCTTGTGCTTTCGTTTCTTTTTCTTTTTGGCGCTCTTCGACTGCACCTCGTTGTCATCATCGACGAGCGATGAGTTGAGCTGCCCGTGATTCTTGGTAATCTTCAGTTTGAGCTTCAGCGGTTCCTGTTTGATATGGACGCCATCGCAGCTGGACACCGGCTGCTTCTCGCTGGCCTCATCGATGAGCTCCTGCTTTACTGTGATCGTTGGAGCAACGGCTGCTACATTAACGCTGTCACTGGGCGCATCCTCATCACTATCGTTATTGCCTGCATCCGCATGGAAATCATCGCAAGGCGGCGGCTCCTCTTCGGGCTCACTTTCTGGCTCCTCAGATGCCGGCGGCGGTCCGGTGTCATCGATGTGCACCTCCGGCTCGTGTTTAATGCTAACGAGCGTGCTCATTGTATTCTTAAGCAGCTGATCGACGCGTTTCAAATAGTTTTTCGATGACACACGATCGGTGCTCCGGCCCAGCGAGTTGGGCAACGCCGATGCGCGCAAAAGCGGGGATGCCAGTCGCTCGAGCACTACCACCGGCTGCATATCCCCATCCGGCGTGCAGACCATCGATGCGTGCGCATTGTCCTCCGTGTCCACATCGTTCTCATTCTTAATGCGCACTTGGGCTTCGTTGTCGGCCGCCTCGGGCATAATATGCTTGGAGTGATTCAAGTAAATCTTTGCACAGTAGGGCGCATGTCGCATATAGGCGCTTTCGTTATTCATTAAACGGTTGCAGCCGCCACAGTACCGTGTGCGCCGGGCACACGGATGCGTGTTGTAGAAGTAGTTGGTGAGAAACGTTTTTCGGCACAGCGGACACTCGCGATCGAGCACCAGCAGCTCAATGGGCGTGGAAGTTGTGTGCTCGCGCATATGGCGTGTATAGGCATAGTTACTGGCAATGCTGGCGTGGCACAACGGACACTGGTAGGGCGTCTTTGAGAGCTTGTGCCAAAGCTGATGGGCCTTAATGTCGCTGAGGCTGTGGTGGCTCTGATTGCAGGCAGTGCAATTATAGCGCATAACCATGGGCACATGCACGGTCGACTTATGCTCATCGGCCAGCTCCTTGCTCTCAAACCGTTCCCCGCACACGCTGCAGCTGGCCTTGCGCGTCTTTCGCATGGGCATGCTCAATTTGTCCAGATCGGCGGGCTCCTCCTTGCTGCGGGTTGAAAGATTAGCATGATTCTCTTCTTGACTTAAGATACTTACACTTCTGCTTTACTCGCTGTCAGTTGGAGCTGCTGCAGCCGCTGTTTCTTGCGCCAATTGAAGGGCTCATTTTTAATGGCTTCCAGTGCAATTTCCGTAGTGCTGGTCTTGGCAATGCTGCTGCTGCTGGCAGCTGTTGCGAGAGTATCCTCCGTTTTGCGTTTACGTCCGCGCCTAGTAGTTACAGCAGCTGTGAGGGGCTCGCTCTTAACAATTGACTTTACATCCATTATCTAAGGGGGCAGGAATAATATTTAGTCTTAAACTCAATGCTTGTTGTTTTTGCTATTCTTTACCCTTTGTGGATCCACCTTTTTGAGGCCCAGCAACTTTCGCGTTTGATTGTTCGTCGCAAAGCACATTTCGCGAAACTCATAAAAATCATTGATTTTATCCACGCACAGGCTGCACATTGTCTGCGGCATTTTGTCGTTTTGTGTCACCTGCAAACAGGAGGCGGGGTGGTAAGCCACGCCCATTCAAACCTTAAATATGTACTCACCATAAAGCCAATCAGCTCCAGCACCTTTTGGCTCAGGCTGGGCTCGTCCAGATCTATAATGTCGCTCGCATTGGGCAGTATCGGCACCTTGGACGGATTATCGATGCCGCACAGGCGACAGATTTTGTACAAATTCGCCTTGAGAGCCGCATCAATCTTGAATGCAAAGCGCTCCATATTGATGTCGATGTAATTTTAACTCGTTGCTTAATTCCAATTGCTACATTATTGTTGTTGAACTTGCAGCAAAAGTGTTCAATTTTTTTTTGTTTATTACCCACTGAAGTGTGGCCAAGTTTTGAGTGGTTAGAAACGCACACGGTCACACTTCCCAGGGTGGCAGTGCATAATTCCATATTGTGAACAATTGAACATGCGCAATTAAAATAATTAAGAAATTAAGAAATAAGATATTTGAACAATATATATTGTTATGTTTTTAGTACAGTAAAATTCAACTCCATTTGAATGTTTTATTACATTGTTTGGTAATATTTATTTTTATAACACGTATGGGTACATTCAAAATTTAGGTATAATTTGAATAAAGATTGTTAAAATATCTATTTTTATTTGAGTATATACTAATTAATAAATGCAATTTTGTATTTAGTTCAGTAACGTGTTACATATTTTACCGTTTATTTCTTTCCAATTACAAACTCCATTCATGCATTTCAAATACACTTGTAAAGTGTGGCCGTGTTGATATTTAAACCAGTCATAATCAGGGTCAGGGTTGTCACATGTTTATGTAAATTCGAAACCGTAGCAGTACTTGTAAATGTTATAAAGCTGGCCATTTTGTATGAAGGGAATAGTTTGGTTTTTTATACATTTTTTACAAAATGCATGTGGTTTTTTAGCAAACTTTGTGCGGACTATAACCAAATTCAATTCAGTGTGTGTGGTGACTCGATGTTTTGCAGTTACCAGTCGCAGATTTGCCGATATTGACATCTCTACCCAGGCGTACAAAAATTTTATATACACAAGAGAGATCTCTCTCGGTGTGGTCAACGGGCAAAACGAACTTTTTTGAGCACGATAATAAGAAATGGATAGCATGGAACAGTATCTGAGCCGACGCGAGAGTTGCTGGCTGCAGCAGCATAGGACCAAGGGCGATGAGAACTTCCTAATGCGTCGCATTTACAGCTCGATGAGCATGTTCAATAGCTACCATTCCAATTGTAAGCCCAGCACAGCTGGTCAGGACACTGGCGCCATATTCAATCTGGAGTTTAATGCGGATGGCAACACTGTGGTTGCGGCTACCGAACGCAAGTGTGTGCTTGTCTTCGATGCCATCACACAAAAGGAAGTCTTCAAGATACCCGATGCACACACAGACAGCGTTAATTGCATCAAGTGGGTGTCTAACAATTCCAAGTTGCAGCTGTGCCTCAATTTAGACTTGTTTATGCAGATTTTTCGGCGATCGTTTGTTTGCTACCGGCTCAGATGACTTTACAGTGGCTCTATGGGATCTGCGCAACATGAAGCAGAAGCTGCGCGTGCTGCACGGCCATTCAAATTGGGTAAAGAATATTGAGTACTCGTCCAAGGACAAGCTGCTGGTCACCTCGGGTTTCGACGGTAGTATATTCACATGGGACATCAAATCACAGACAGAGCAAGGCCTTATCTCACAACGTGTCTTTCATGCCAGCGGCCTGATGCGCTGTCGCATCTCGCCAGCTGGAGACAAGCTGGTTCTGTGCACCAGCAGCGGTTACATTATGATAGTGCATCATTTAGATTTGACGACATTGCACAAAGATCTGTGCGGATTTAGAGTGAGTATGAACAGCGAAGTTATTATTAATTTAAATTCATAATGTTTTATTGATTCCCTCATTAGCCCGGCATCTACAGACTGATGCAGCTGGGCGATCAATACATACCTCAGGCAGCCAAATACGATCATGTCTTTTCGCGCCACCAGAAGAAGAATCGCGTTGAGCTGGTCACCGATTTTCCGGAGCAGAACGATGCCGAGATGATCATGGCTCTGCAGATACATCCACAGTGTCGATGCATGCTGACGCGTAATGTCAGCTGCGACGAGCAGAGTGAATGGACGTGCATACACGATATTAACGAGGAGCCAACACTAATGGAAGATGATGACGATGACGAGGACGAGCCCTTGATTAAGAAGAAGCGTACCATATTGCCTCAACCCGACGACATCGAACAGGCCGAGCCCGCAGAGACGCGCTCACAGACACGACCACAGGTGCGGCGGCTCGTTTATCCACGGCGAGTGGGTGGTATATCACTGGGCAGTGGGCGCTCCGACAGCTTCATACCGGACATCTGGGCGGCCGAGGTGACCGTCCAGGAGCGCGCCATACGTCAAAGTCGTGCACGCAACTCCATAAATCAGGTCAGCGGCTATAATTTTGTTTACGCGATCAGCAGTGGAGTGTTGCCGCTACGCTCCTCACTGGCCGGCAGATTGCTGAGTGGTGCGGCACGCACACGCGCCTCAATTGGGGGCGATCAGATTTCACTGCTGGCCGATGTTGCAGCCGTGGTTGAGACGCCCGGCAGTCGCAGCAGCAGTACAAGCAGTAGCAGCAGCAGCAGCAGCAGTAGCAGCAGCGGTAGTAGTAGCAGCAGCAGTAGCGAGACCGCCGTCAGCCTTGAGCTGAGGCCACCATTGCGAATGCGACCGCTGAGCAACATAACGGGTACGGTGGCATCGTCGGCTGGCGAGAGTGGCCCACACACCATATTGATGAACGCCAAGAAACTGCTCTACTATGCCTCCGAGACGAACAACAAGCCGGGCTTCATCAAGGAGCCAGGCTTCTCGGCCGACGGCCGCATCATCTGCTCGCCTTACGCCAACGGAGTGCGTCTGCTCAGCTATCTGGACGATTGCAGCGATTATCCCAGCCAGCTGATGATTGATCAGATCAAGCATAGTCCGCGCCAGCTGGTCGAATTGGCCAACATTATTGAGCACCAGGATGTGGTGCTCTGCGCCAAGTTCAGCCCTCGAGAGCCTCTACTGGTGACTGGCTGTAATGGTGGCGAGGTGGCCTGGTATCGGCCATGCCTTTAATAAGTGGGTTCAACCGCCCTTAAACTTGTACATTATGTTTTAGATTTAGATTTAGACATGGTTTGATCACTAGCCAAAAAAAATTTAATACGAATGCAATAAGAATAACAAATGTAATTGCCAATCAAATTTAATACAAAGCCATGGCACTGAACCGTTTAAATAAATATCCTTTATTTGTATATTGAATATAATTTTTTATTTGTTATTTGTATTTGTATTGGCTTTTGTGGCCTCTACATTGAGGTTGCATGTGGGCGTGGCTGTTGCACATATTTCTCTCCCATATGTATTTAAGTATTTATAAACACATATTCTAGTTTCCTTTTTTAATTATGTATTAAAAGAATCATTATAAAATTACAAATATCTTTACGTTATTCACTAGTTTAACGGAACTGGCGCTAGTGCTACCAATAGCTGTGCGGGGGTAACAGGAGGGGGGCGGGGACGTGTGTAGCGGGTAACTGCTATCAACTGCCTTCTTTGTCTGTCTTTAATAGTAATTGCCATAGCCACTCCACTGGCTATAATTGTAGCTGGCACCTGCACTGGCAGCACCCGAACCACCATAACCACCCCATTGATTATAGTAGGAATCGTAGGATTGCTGCGGCTGTTGTTGCTGCTGCTGCTGTTGCTGGGCTGGATAGGCGCCGCTCTGCTGAGCATAATAAGCACCCGAGTTTACCGCATTGTAGTTGTAATTGTTGGCATTGGCGGACGCCGAGCTGCCATTGTTATAGGCAGCCGGTGCAGCAGAGGATCCACCGGAGGCAGCGGCATTCTCCTTGGTGCTGGTCGAGTTTTTGCGACTGGGACTGCTGTCGCTGCTGGAGGGAAAAAAGTTAAAAGTTCAGTTAGATAAAATAAGTAAGAACGTTACAGTCGGGTGTAGCCGACGACACAATACTCATTCACAGTATAATAACAGCTTTAAGCATTCGAAAACAGTATTAATTATAATTGTTTGTAAATCTTTTTTGTAATATGTAAATTTACTACCTGTAAAATTATGGGAAATTTCAATATTTGATTTAAAATTGAGAAATATATGCAGATTAAATAGATTTACCACGCTCTCCATCATTAGAGGTTATCAGCAAACTGTCTTAAAAAATTCAATTTATAAAATTATTTTTTTCTTTTTATATATTCCCATTTGCAAGTCTTGTACGGACACACGGACATTCCACACACCCAATATACTTTTGTCACTTCGTGAACGTGTATAATAATTGTAATTTATGGTCATGTCCAGAACGCACCTCTTCTTTTGCGCCTCGTTGGCCTTGCTCAGCGCCAGTTGGAGCGCACGTTGCGCATCCTGCAGACCCCGCGCCGTGCTTCCAAAGTCCTCGAGAAACTCAACTTTGCGCTGCGCGAAGAGCACTTTCTGATCCGGCTCAATGTCCGAGCGTGCCATAAACTTGTCCATTATCTGTACGATCTCCTGTTCAATGACATGCGGCCGTTGCAGGCACAGATCGATCATTTGTAGGGCCACGCGTGTGTTGCCCGGATCACGCTCTAGCGCCAGCTGCAGTGCGGCTAGGCCAGCATCCAGATCGTTGCAGATCTTGTTAAGAAAACGCGCGTATTTGATGGCCAAGCTCCCGGCGATGGCTTTGTTTTTGCTGTGATCAATATAGTGCTTGTAGAGTTCGCGGCACTTGTCCAGTGTGCCGCGGCGGCGCTCCACGTTGATGCGACGATAGGCGATCTGTAAAAGATTGGGACAACGCTGCTCAATGCGTTCTAGTATCTCGGCAGCGCCATCAAAGTTCATCTGGCATTCTTCGAATGCGGCCCACATCAAGTGCAAGCTCGGTTTGTCCGGATGATGGATGCGACAGGCGCGCCGATACACATCGCGTGTTAAATCCAATATAGTTTGACTCTGGTCGTTTAGCGATTCCAGATATCGCAGCATCTTCAGCCAGAATTCATCGTAGAGGGCGCAGGCGATAAGACAACGCTCGAAGAGCACAAGAATCCTTGTTCGATCGGCTTTTTCGATCTCAAAGTCCAGATAGTCTTTCCAGTTTTTGAGCTGGGCCCGCTCCAGGGGCTTCACATGGAAATATGGCCGCTTGATGCCCTCCTCGAAGGACCAACGTGCCGTGACCGCATTTACAGTTACCTTGTGCAGCTTGCGTCGCGCTGAAATGGCCTTGTCCTTGATGGCAGCTATTTCCTCCTCGACGAGCGTGCCGAGATCAGTGAAATCGATGGGCGTCTGCTTCGCAGAGATCGTGGACGCCGTTGACTCGTTTGCGGTCAGATCAGTGGTGGTGTTGGCTAACTCATCGACAAACGTTTCACTAGAATCTTTGGGTGACTTAACACCTGCATCCTTGTGTCGCTCGTCGCGTTCACGATCTCGTTCGCGCTCAACCTTCGCATCCTTGGAGCTGGAGCTGGAGCTGTCACGTCGATTTTTCGATGATGATGACGATTTGGAGGCTTTGCTCTGCTGGCGTTCGTGCCAGTCCTTGCGCAGGCGGATCAGCTCCTCGCTAGCAATGGTCGCGGTTATTGCATGCTGATTGATGACATCCTGGAAACTGCGAAAAAGGATTAGTCTGATTTAAATGGAATCCATTGTTCACTCACTTATCAAAGTGCCCGTTATATCCCTGCGTGGGTATGGCCAAAAGACGATCATAAATCTGCACGACGCGCTGGTAACGCTTCGATTCGTTCTCCCAGCGGATGTACGCGTCCCAGAGCTTGTCCGAGCGGAATTCAAGGCCGCACGCCTGAACCGCTCGCTCGTATTGACTGCGTATGAATTGCTCCTCGTCGCCGTGATGCGACTTGATGTGCATCAGATAGTGTATCCATAGATCCACCGATAACGGTATGGCCTCCAAGCCCCGCTCAAATACCTACATCATTTTTGGTTTCAATTTTTTTTTTTTTTACAAAGTTTTTCGAATCGGTTTCAGGTTTTGTTTGATTGTTGAACGTAGAGAAGAAATAGAAATGTTTGCAAAGATTTGAAAAAAATACTCTTAACAGGTTCCGGTTTTAACTCTTAAAAACTAACTAATTTGTCTCTCTTGTTGTTGTTGCTGTAGTTGTTGGTGATGGTGTTTTTTTTAGACAATAAACTAAATAGCCTTAAATAATTAATACATAATTAATATATATACACAGAAAATTACACACGTTTTTGTATCAGTTTTTCTTTTTTAATAATAATTATTATTTTAATTTTTTTTTTTTGCACAGTGAGACTTAAAAATTTCATTTAAACGCCATTTGTACTTACTTACGGCTTCACGAGAGAACGTGTTGAAGGAGTCGAAAGAGTTGTATGGTGATAACGATAACGATAACGTGCGAAGCTGAGCAGAGAAGTAGACAAACGAACAAACGGCCAAACGAATTTGTGGGATAGTTTTTTGGTTGGAAAACTTTTCTACAACTTACGTTGCGGAATACATAAAATTAGATTTGTCGAGTGCATTGCGCAGAAATCACATCCATTTGTTTGCCCGGCCACAACAAAAACTAGATAAACTAGCCCGATTCGATGTGAATTATAAACAATTGTGAAATTTTTTTTGCATCTAGAGTGACAACTAAATAGCACACACAAAAACAGCACAAAAATTAAATAATAAATAAAAAAAAAACATACACACAAACTGCATAGTGGCGGCCAATAAGATCCCACTCGCCTACGATTGGCTAAACCAAAGGTTATGTAGCAAAGTTCACGCTCGATTCGTTCGATTATTAAATTTTGATTATTTAATTATAAAAATTATTTAAATTTGCTATATACTTCTAATTGTTTTGAATATATTCAAAAAAAAAACTCGACGTATAAACACAGGGATATCAAAAAAGGATATCAACATAAACAACATTCCCAGCCAAAAACGTGAAATGTAATTGAAATGAATTTGTCAGTTGCCCTTAAATTCATTATGCCCTTAAATTCATTATAAACGAACGTATTCTGTATTTTAAAGTACACTTAGCCGCATAACCTGTGGATTGGTCAATCGTGATCCTGTGCTATGCTAAAACAAAAACAAAAAAATGCATTCTGATCGTTGACTAAGAATCCTTCTCGGATCAGTTGTGTTTTCTAAATATATAGATACATATGGTTTTTTCTACTTCTGCAATTTGGTTTGTTTTGTTTGGTAATCGTTGCTTTTATTGAATGTAGTATTTTTTATTCGGTTATAATAAATTGCATTATAACAAATATGAAATATCAATTGTCGTAATCGTAAGAGTAAGCGTAAAACAAAGAATCGCAAAGGTTGTTTAATTGCATTAAATTGTGTGGAGTACTCACCTTATAGCAGTTGGCCTTGATGCCCTTGCGCTTCTCATAGTCCGCATACTTTCGCCAATAACCATAGCAGTAAGGATAATGCGACAGGAATGTGTCGTAGGCCTCGCGTGCCGCCTCCGCATCGGACTGTAATTAAGGCATAGGAATACAAAATATTTAATGCAACTTGTAGGGAATATACAGGTATGCCTACCTCACTATCCACGTATTGAAGCAAATATGTCCAGCCGGTGAAGTCAGTTGGATCGTCTTTGACAACACGCCAATATTTGTCAAGATCGGGCAACTTTTTGCGCTCCTTTTCTTTATCTTTTTCCTTGTCTTTGTCTTTATCTTTATCCCTTTCTTTGTCTTTGTCCTTTTCCCTCTCCTTGTCTTTGTCACGCTCATCCTTTTTTTGGCTTTCTTTATCCTTATCTTTGTCTCTGTGCTCGCCATCTGTTTAAGAAAATTGAGTAAATGTTATTGTATGTTGTATTTTCTTTGGGGTTTTTTTTCTTTACCTTCATCTACGCGCGGGCGTTTTTCGGAGGGCGGTGCATCGTTGCTCTCGGAGGTTGGACTGCCAGGATTATACTGCTCTGTTTTACTTTTTGTGTTGGTTTCGTTGCTGTTGTGGTGCTCGTCATCCGCTTTGGTTTTGGCTGAAGTTGAACCTTTGCCTGCTTTACGCTTCCCGCTGATCTTTGCCTCAGTGTTGTTGTTGTTGTGCGTGGGCAATTCATCCTCGGATATAACTTCAGCATCGGCGGGCAGTTCGGCACGCTGCGGTGCTGGCAACTCCTCATCAGACACCTCTTCGGCATCATTGATCTCTGGCTTACTTGGTGGCGGCAGCTCATCCTCCGAGATAATTTCCGTATTAACAATTGTCGCATTGCTCGTGTCCATATCATGATCAATGTCACCGCCCAAACTCTCTGCTATGGCATGATGTGAACTGGAATCCTCGGAAGAGTTGTGTTCTTCGCCAACAGGTAGCAGCAGCAGGGGAAGAGACTCAAAGTAGGCTTTGCTGTTTTTCTCTATCTCATCATTACCGCTCATCGCGGGCAAACGATGGCTGTCGTTCTCGCGCTCATCATTGCCGCCCATCGAGGGCAAACTGTTGGCATTGTCGCCGGCCAGGGAGGCTAAAAGCGAGGTATCGACGCCTTCTTCGTTTCGACTCTTTTTGATCTCATCACTGGTTTCCGAATGCTGCTCGGTAACGCCACCAAATGGGAATGACGAACTTTTTTCATCTACGCCGCCGCCTGTTTCGGCTGCGACTAACATTTCTACATCTGCATCCAGATTTTGTTGCGCCAGCACATCGCTTTGCACAGCAGCCGTGCCCGATACTGTGTGTTCCACTTCCTCCTCATCAGCCTGCACCATAGCTGGCTGATAATTGGCTTCGTTTTCCTCCTCGTGATCACTCAACTGGAAATAAACAATAAAGATTGTTATATAGATAAAAACGTGTAGCCTAATTAACCATAAGCTGGACTGTCTATTTTGCCCTTTGGCTTGCTTTATCAGTTGGCCCTTGCAGAAAATCATGTGGAGGCCATCATTTGCGAATGGAACAACGCCACATCCGCATGAAGATGCATGTTTTTCATCAAAAAAAAAACAAGCCAAGAAAGGCAGCTGCGACATATGTATGGATGTATGTGTATGTGTGTGTGAGTGAGTGTTTAATACTGACCTGCGCTTGTCGCTTGGATGTGCGACGCGTTGTTCGCGTTGGCGTTGCTGCCACTGCGGCCGCCGGTCGCCCAGAGCGTGTGCGCCGCACTTTAAAAAATATGAAATACAATTAAAAAACACAGTTCAATATAAAATAACCGATTTTGTCTGTGTGTACATAAAGTACATATGTATGCGTATGCAGGGCGCTTTTACACAATGTGTGGTGGGTTTTACGTATGCCGCGTGATATTCACGTTTTTTTTTTTCAAGTTACAAAATGCTGGTTGGCTAAGCAAATCCTAACGCAACTCACAAAATAAATGTTAGGCTAGTTGATTGCTTGTTCACGGCGCACTGCAATTAACTACTTGTATGTTTTTCTACGTTTAATTTACCTGAATTTTCTACTATAACGTTGTCGTCTTGTTCAGACGCCATTTTTGTATTTGTGGCACACGCAATGTGGTCACACTCTTATAAAACTAGTCACAACAACAGTATGACCGCAACGCTTTGGGCGTGAAATCCGCATGTTTTATGTAAGAGAAGTCTATCGATAAGTTGTGGCGAGTGCAACCCTTCATCACAAAGGCGTCGCGTCTTGCAACACTGTTTGGTCAAAATGGCGACTTGAGAATTCGTAGCGTGACAAAAACAAAGCGCATTTCACAATATTTTTGGTGTTTTTGTGCAATATTTAAGTGTTTTTTCGTGCAAAACCAACCGAAATGTACAAATAAATAGTGCGGTGACTACGAACTAATAAACAGTGTATGAATTTTGGCAGCGGCAGCCCCAGAAATTAAGGAACGCCGACCGCATAACCTTTACGTGTCGCAGTTGCGAATGGAGTGTAAAGGCAAAGCAAAGAGAATGAAAGAAGAGGCGCCAAGCAAAAAATTGCCGCCTAAATTATATGGCGGCGACTATGCGGCCAATGCGAGCACACCCACCAAAGCGGCCCACGACGAGATACTCAGCTCCCTGCTGCGCATTAACAATTGCGACTCGATATCGAGCATTAAGGACGAATCCCTGGACATTGATCTATCCGCCTGTGTGACAATCAACTCGACGAGCTTCATCAACGGTAACAGCCTTTCATCGACCGATTTCTGGCGCGTTCTCGACGAAAGTGCCCAAAACAACGAGCTCAATTTAGCCGACATTTGCCGCGATGAATTGCCCGCTCTCAGTTCCAGCGCCGTGGCGAATCTATCAAATGGCAGCGCCAATGAGAACACCAATTCCGAGTTTAATGTTACATTCTTAAGACCGGAGCCGCCGAATGCGTTTACCAATTCGCCGTTTAAGAAGATTACAACGACGCCAGTGAAGCTGCCGTCACCGGATCAAATGCCGCCACATCTGCTTCAGTCACAGCGCAAGCCTCGATTGCCAGCGGCGACTGCAGTGCGCTTAAAGGTGTTCAAGGAGGAACCGGGCGAGGAAAAGGTGGAAGAGTCGGAGCACATTAAAACCCAGGTGCTGACCAAAGTGGAATTTTGTGAGAGGGATCATCTGCCGCCTGCGTTTACCATATTCCAACATCAACAACAGCACCAGCCGCAGCAGGTGCAGCAGCAGGTGAATCATCCGCATCAGACGAATGATATGCCTCCACCGGCTGCGCCGCTGGATAACAGTGCAAAACTGGAGCTGGAAACATCGCCACCGCCGCCGCCGCCACTCTACAAGTGCCTCGACTGTAATGGATTGGTCCTCGACAGCCAGCAGTTGGTGAGCACACATAAGGCGGCCGCGCACCGTTTGCGTATTACCTACAACTGCACCGAATGCCAACGCGAGTTCGAGCTGCTGGCGGGCCTCAAGAAGCACCTGAAGACGCATCGCAGCGAGGGACGCAAGGATACCTGGAAAAAGTGCCCCGATTGCGGCAAGTGGTAAGTCAAAATAAAAAAAACACCTTATTGGAAACTTTTACTTAAATATTTTTAAATTTGCAGCCTAAAACTGGGCAGCATGTGGATGCATCGCAAGATACACAGCGACAATAAGAAGTACCAGTGCGATATTTGTGGCCAGAAGTTTGTCCAGAAGATCAATTTGACGCACCATGCGCGCATTCATTCCTCAGAGAAGCCCCACGAGTGCCCCGAATGCCAGAAACGTTTCCAGGAGCGCTCCCATCTGCAGCGCCATCAGAAATACCATGCCCAGACGCGCTCCTATCGCTGCGAGAAATGCGGTAAAATGTACAAAACGGAACGCTGCCTAAAGGTGCACAATCTGGTGCACCTGGAGCAGCGTCCGTTTGCCTGCACAGTGTGCGACAAGAGCTTCATCAGCAACTCGAAATTAAAGCAGCATTCGAATATTCATACGGGCATGCGACCCTTCAAGTGCAACTATTGTCCGCGTGACTTTACCAACTTTCCCAACTGGTTGAAGCACACGCGACGTCGCCACAAGGTGGATCACAAAACTGGCGAGCATCTCGAAAACATTCCTTCCTACTGCTCCAAGAAATCAACAACAACCAAGGCGCAAAAAGCAGCAGCGGCGGCGGCTGCAGCAGCGGCTGCCGCTAGTGCTGCTGCTGCTACAAGCACGACACCAGCCACAGAGGAGCCCCAGGGCACAGGCGATGCCGAAACGCAGCCAAACAGCGGCGGCGAGGCAGCCAAGACGACCGTGGCCCAGACATCCGCGCCAGCTGCGAAACAGACACGAAAAAAGAAGCAGCCACAACAGGCGACACTGGCCGCGCTGGGTATTACCTTGCCAGCGGGCACGGCACTGCAGCAGGTGCATCCGCCGCCGACGCTAACGCAGGCGGAACAGAAGACAACAAATGTAGCAGCAATGGCACCACTGCCACCCCCCACAGCGCCACCCAAGCAGCTGAAGGTGAAGCGGGAGCGCAAGCAGCTGGCGCCGAAGCAACTGCAACAGAAGCCACCCAGTGCCGGCGCCACGGTGCCGTTAGCAATGCAGCAGATTAAGAAGGAGCCGCTGCAGACGCAGGGTCCTTTTCTGGACCTGCATGGTCTTAGTCTGACCTCGGCCGAGGACCTGATCATGGAGCAGGCGCTGGAGATGGAGGAGTGCGGCCTTTACGATGCGCCCGTTGTCAACACTGAAATGGGCACCTGCGATAATGCAATCTCATCCGAGGCAGCGGCCGCTCTGCACTTTCAAATCAAAAACGAACTACCCGATGAAATGCTACCTGACGACGATTTCTGTAAGTCAAATAAACCAAATTTTTTTCTTTGTCTTTATATTAAATTCTTTTCTTACTTTTACAGTGCCCCATAAGGCCCCCAATGGCAACCGCTTGGCGTGCCCCTCGCTCGAGTCATCCCCGTTCTCTTCGCCCGCATCCATGGAACTGGCCGCTGTTTCCACCTGCACCACAACCAGCTCGACATCAACGCACGTGAATACGGGTCGCACCGCCAACTATTATCTGCCTGCTTTTACGCTAAGTGCGCAGGGCAAGCTGACCAGTTGCACCAGCACCGGAACGGGCCCGATGGGCAATGGTCCGACAACGGTTTCTGTTGTGAATATGCCGCTATTGGTGCACTCCAATCAAATGTTACCTTCCGTGGATACGCTGCTGTTTACCACACAGCCGGGCGGCAATCGTTTCTTTTCCGGCAAGGCAGCCGCAGCGGCAACGGCTGCCGCGGCCACGACCCATTTGACATGATCGCACGACGGCTGCTAGGCCGTCGTCAACGTTTCAACGATCTCCTGTGTCTTAATTAAGCTAGGGTTTGCGACCACATCCGCTTTGCCAAAGGGAACGGCAATGAAACGGATTATCTTGAGTATAGTCCTTAAAACATTTAGGAATAGGTACGACGCTATGTTTGTTTTAGTAATAGACCATAAGCAACTTTCTACATAGAGAATTAAGTATAAATGTACATACACACACACACACCCACACCGACAAACACGTACACACACACACGAATATATATATATAGAATGATATGTATATGTATATTATGATTTACCACCAATTCATTTATTATTTCTACGCTTAACACCAATTATAATAAAAAAGAAAACCACTACAATTTTGTTAATATATTTATCGAAAACAAACTCGAAACAATTCCACTGTAAAGCAAGCGCACATGACTCTCAAACTGTGCGCATTGCCTTTCAAACAGTTCAGTGAAGATTGCATTTCCCTCGAGGCAGAGTGTTTGTAAATAAGTTGAATTTATTTTGGGCCCGCTTGTTCTTATTGCACCATTCAAATAGCCACATAACAAAGGCTGGCGAAGCGCTTTAACGTTTTGTCTACGACTCAACCAGGCTGAATTTTAAATGGCTCATTGTGGTATTGTAAGGGGAGGGTGGTGGGGTGGTTTCTCTCACTGGCAGGGTGGTTGGCTTCGCCTGGGCCTAACAGGGCGCCAGGGTGAACAGTTCAAACGTTTCCCAAACAAAAACTTATTTGAACACACGCTTGGCTACAGCTCATTTCAGCATATTCGCATCCATAGATGTGTGCTGACAATAAACTCATTTGGGGTGGGCTGGCTATTTATCCCTTAATTGAAATTAAGAAAAAAAATATATATTGTTATAAGTTTTTATAATAATTTATTTGTAATTTGTTTGTCAAGGTTGTGCCGTATGTATATTTTTATGCTGTCACAATTTTGAAATACTCTTTTTTGCCAGTCATTTTATGGGTATAGGGTATAAAAGTGTAATCACTCCTGTGTGTTAAATCAGTTTCACATATAGTAGTACGGACAATTGGACAAGAAAGTTAAAAATATATTTCATATATTTTTTGAAATCATTGAATAACAGTTGTTGAAACAATAATTTTTTAATATTATTATTTTCAGCTTAAAAAATATTTATATTTTTTTGGTAATAAATATTATAAATTCAAATAGGCTACAACAACACAAATTGCAATTCGATAAAATACACAATTTTTAAGATAGAATCACCAAACTTGGCATGTAGACATCTGGTGATCTCCCCAGAAGATTTTGATATTTCGGCCACGCCCACTAGAAAGCTAGAAAGCCCCCACCCTAAAAATTGGATATGCCAATATCTTTCAAACAGTTTTTGGGCTAGAGTCACCAAATAAGGGTTACCATATTGGAAGAATGCTACCACAAACGTGACACAAAAAAATTTTTGGTCACTTTACCGTAGTATGGTATATTAAAAACATTATGTTGGAAATGTTTCGAAAATTTTTTTTAAAGTTAGAATTGCAAATTTATATATTTAATAGATTGTGAGAGGCTTAATTAGCATACAATACTACTATTTAGGCTGATTCTGACGGTCAAATTTTTTGAAAAAAATCAGGCAAAAATTGACAACAATTTTGACATGGCAAGTCCTTGGATGCGTAGCTCCCATATATCTAACTCCCATAACTTTGTCAAAAGCGAACCGATTTTCATGATGGATGGCCCTTTGGACACGATTTGATTTATAGATTGATTCTAATTTAAAAAATAATTTCATTATTGACACAAAAAATGTTGGATTTTTTGTTGGTAAAAACTGACATCAAAAACATCAAATAACTAAAAACCGATTTTCATGATTGATGGACATAATCTGTCCTCTAGAATGATTCTACATTTAAAATGTATACCTTAGTGATAAAAAAATTTTTTTTTAAAACTCTGTTTCCACACTTAATAATTTTATTTAATAGCTTTTTCTGCATTTTGATGAGCACAAATAAAATAATTTACTATAAAGCTGTGTTTTTACTTATTATGAATAGTGATATAACTAATAGTTATTACAATATTTTACTAGAAATTATTAAACACATTTGCCAAGACATGATCAAAAATCAAATGAAATTGATTTATATTGGGTTATAAAAATAAAAATTTGAGCCCAAAACCCAACATCAATTTACTACTAAAAAAACACATGACTGTGGAGGAAATCTGTATTTGTCATATTAATCAAATATTTAGGGTTAAGCAATTTGAAAAGCATAAAATTATTATGGCATGCGTCATATGCAAGTAGTTGAACACTTCGTGTGGATAAGTGGACTAGGGATGGTCGCGTGTCGGATGTTGGTAATATGACAAGACACGACACGAATACAGGCCACAATTCGTAAACACACAGAGTTTTGTATATGGCTAATTTAGTGAGCATAAAGTTAATAAACGAATATTTAAAAATATAGGTATGATTCTGGATCTTTAGTTATATAAATCTGTCTTCAAATTTTTATTTTCTTTATTTTTTTACTACTATAATATTATATTTTCTGTTTTGGTATATATTATTATGTAATTCTTAGATGTATTACTTAGAAGTGCACGTAAATTTCCGTTCCAAAACTATTAAATATTTTCATTATTTAATTTACTTACATATAACTTGCTTAAAGCAGAATTAAAACAAGTAAGAACATTGCAGTCGGGCGATACCAACTGCTTTATACTTGTTCATGTTCTTAAATAAAAGATTTCATAGCCCCCATATATCAAACCCCCATAACTTTGTCAAAATAGAACGTTTGATGGCTTTCTGATCATGATTTGTCCTATATATTGACTCCAAATTCAAAACATATTCATTTTCGAAAATAAAAGTTTTTTGAATTTTTTGGTCAAATAAGCATGCACTCATGTACTCAATCGATTTTATTTGTCACATGATATATGCGGGGGCGGAAGGGAGCGTGGCTGGGAATTTTTTTTACCGATCTTCAAAGGAGATGGCCAGTTATCTACCTTTCAAATTTGGTGACTATAGCTTTAAAACTGTTTGAGATATAGATATTCGCGGTTTGTGGGGGCGGGGATATCAAGGATGCAATCGTTGGGGACGGTCACCAGCTATCTACATACCAAATTTGGTGGCCCTATCTTTAAAATTGTGGGAAATATTCACTTTTTATCGATTTGCGATTTGAGGTGTATCGACATGATATCGTATTGCCAGCCTTCCAGTGGGCGTGGCACAAAAATCTTAAAACTTTGCCTGAAGAGGATAACTACAAGTATATATCGAAAGTTTCAAGTCTCTATCTTCAATAGCGCCGAAAAAAGTTGCGTTCATCCGGACGGACAGACGGACAGCATGACGGACATTGCACAAACCCAATATACTAGCTTCACTTCGTGAACGAGTATAATTAATAAGACGTCGTGTTTAGTCGTGCAATATCGTGTCACGATAGAAACACGATGCGTCGCCTGCACCAGGCAGACACAGCAATAGCAACATTAACCGCAGCAGTAAGTGGGAGCGGGATGGCGCACTGTGCCCGCCGTAACAAAGGCAACAACAATGTTGCTGACAATGTCGCGACAACAGAAATGACAGCAAAATAATAATAAACAGAAACAGTTAGTGTGCGTGTGCGAGTGTGTGGGTGTTGGTGTTGGTAAAGGGGGAGGTACCAACATCCACAAAAATATCGAATGGCATAAATAAAGCTCACAGACGCAAGGTATGTGCGGATGCGTGTGTGTGTGTTTAACAAAAATGACAGCGAGCGAGTTACAGTTACAGCAGCAGCAGTGATGAGCAACGACCAAAAGTGAAGGCGCTTTGCACTTGTTTGCCAACGTTTTTGGCGCGTTTTGTAAATATTTACACATGTAGCAGTTACCTGTGATTGTTACCTGTGTGCGGATGAGCGGACGCCGCTGTTAATATCCAAGATAAACTTGTGTGTAAATTCATGCAACGAGGATGGTTCGAAGGGTTACAGCAATTAATTAAATGTATTACTAAACCTGCATATGGAAAAACCTAAAAAAAAATACTTATTAATTTTTTTTTAATAATTAAAAAAAAAGAATGTCTTTGCTCAGCTTTGATTTGTGTATTTTGTATCTTTTAGGCCACCCTCTGTTGAGAGCCGAACAATTTGCGAAATTTCCGATGTGGCCGAGCAGGTGGAAGTTATCCGTTAGCGGGGGCGGCAGTTTAAACATTATCGTGTGGGCGGCGACGTGTTTGTTAAAGACTTTAAGGCAGGCAGACGTTGTTATTTATAACGGCATGTCGATATTTTAATTAGAATAAGTGAACGTGGGCGTGACACAACGCCCCCTCCTATTATAGCTGGTTGCTGTTTGTACTGTCTGCCGTTGTCGTCGTCCTCGTCTTTGTCGTCTAAACAAAATCAAAGCCAACAAAAAGCAATAACACACCAGGCACGTGACTTGTTTACCATATTGAATTATTTGCCTATACTAGACTTGAATATACCCGAGCACACAAAAAACGAAGGGCCAACGAAAAATTGAAATTATTGCGGAAATATTGTTTAACATTGCCAATTTTTGTGTACCACGTGCGTGGCCCTGGGTTCTGGGCCCATATTGTTACCAAAACTCAATCAGCTTCAGCAAGGAAAACAAAAATATAAAAAAAATATATATAAATAAAGATTGTAGCGTGTAAGTCCTGCGTACTTTAAGCTATTGCTGATTAAATGATCAATTCTATTTTACACGACCAACATCAATCCTGTTTAATAATTTTATCTAAATGTTTAACAATGTTTGTATGGACTGATTGACGATTGTTAGACTGATTGATAAACATTAACTGAAAACATTTTTATTTCAAATTTAGAACTAAACATTTGTTTCTATTTCGAAAATAATTATAAAATGTAACTTAAAAAGTGATTCTGTCAAAAAGTCTGCTTAAATTAACAGAAATGTAAAGTTCCCGAAACCATGCTTGATTTATTTAAGATTCCCACAACTTTGTCAAAAACGAGCCAATTTTTTAGATTTTTATGATTTTGTCAATTTCTAGCTTTAACAATACTTCTTGGATCGGTTTAGAGCAAATTGATGATTATTCTTACAATTGAAAGGGTTTATTTTGTGGTTGCTAAAAGTCTGCAGAAGCTCGTTAAAAATCAACACCTTTTTTGCTAACTCGCGACAGGCATCATTTTTCATTTTTCATGGCACATATAAAAGATGTTTGCATATATTTGTATATATAAAATATATGTATATCACACATCTGACGACTTTTTGTTTTTTTGCTCCGTGCATAAATCAATTTATCAATTTCAAAGTTTCTCCGCTGCTTTCGCATTGTTGTTATTTTTGTCGCTTCGGCGAGTTTGTAAACGTTTGTCAAACTGTTTTTACTTTGTGCAACTGCGACCACGCCCACACCCACGCTAACGCCCAATGCCTGTGTCAACAACAGCAGTAAAAGCAACAAAAAAAAAAAAGAGATGCAAATGCATTTTGCGCGAAACGCATAAAATGCATCTCAGCACAGCGAGGGGATGTGATAAAAAAAAAAACGCCTCCACTTCATTTGTCATTTTGTCACATTAACGCAATGGAAATGCAATATGCTAATGTCAAATTTTATGAATGGAAGAAAAAATATTTGCTCTGCGGATGCACTTGAAATAAATATTAAAGTAGCCATAAATGAACGAAGATGGAAAGCATGGGGGAGGGCGAGAGAGAGAGAGAGAGAGAGCGGGAAAGAGGGATAGAGAAAGAGAAAGAGAGAGAGAGAGAGAGAGAGAGAGAGAGAGAGAGAAAGAGAGAGAGAAAGAAATGAAATTAGAAAAGGAAAAAGAAAAAAAGAAATAGTTTTAGCTTAAAGTTAGGATTTGTGCCTTGAAAATTTTAAATTTTATTATTAGTGAAAGAAATAGTTTTGGCTTTGTGTTTTGATATAATTCAATATTTAAAATTTTATTCATTTCTAAAAAATCATTTATTAGTTAATCATAATCTCTCTGGTTTACACTTTAGCTCTTAATTTAGCGCCAATTGTTTTTCTTAAGGTTAAACACAAGCAAACATTAGAATAATAAATGATTAAAACTTGTGAAGACTTAATTAAGTGAGGGAAATTTAATCAGCCAACTAGTTGGTTGCTATGCGACTAATTCCCAAACGTAGACAAACGTGAGAAGCCCCTCACCGGCGATTGAGAAAATCAGCTTCATCCACCCAAACAGGCAGCGAGGCACCACCCTCAGCCAAGTAGAAGTGGTTGCCGCTTGTGCACACAATTAACGATTCATATGCCACGCAAATCTTTTGCCACGCTTCCTTAGATTTCAAAAAGCCAAAACTTAAAGTTAACTTTTCTGAGTGAGCTTGTGTGTGTGTGTGTGTGTGTGTGTGAAATATGGAAGTGAAATCCGCTTTTCATTAACCCATAAAGCGAACGAACACAAATTGAGAGCAGCTCCTACGGCTGACAGACAAAAAGTTTTGAAGGACGACATTTCTATTCATTAGTCGCAGCTGCACAAATACAAACATACACACACACACACACACACACACACACACACCCAAAAGACAGTTATAGAATTTGGCACCAAAGGGCGCATTGATTTGCTGTTGCCACCCCCCCTTTCGGTTACCACTTTGAGGCACAAAAAGACACACGCTTTATTAGCTCGATGAAAAGTTAAGAAAACTTTTGGCCAGCCTTTAGACTTGAGCCGGCAAATGGCAACCGGCAACAGGCAACAGGCAAACGGCAGTCGGCATGGCAGAGAATCCTTCCATTGAATTCGTTTGGCTCTGTTGTTGACATACACAAACCGATTTCCAACTGAACGGAGGAAATAGTATCATATATTTTTTTAATTCTTATATTTTATTAAATGTCTTAAATATTTCCTTCGCATGAGCATAAAAAAATAAATTTAATTCATATAGTATAAATTAATACAGCACATTTAAACTATAATTATTACATTTTAAAATTGTGTGTATTTGGTGCTTACAAAATCTTTTATTATACACCCTTAACATTGTCACATAGCTCTAACAGCACCTGCCAACAAAAACGCTAAAGCAAAAATCTTTTAATATGCACTCATAACATTGCCTAGCATAGCTCTAACAGCGCCTGCCAACATTTACAGTCGGCCGGCAGTGATTACAGAGCTCGGCGGCACATAACATTCTGTTAGCAACCCCCCTGCTACAAGCGGGGCAATGTTCGAAAAAGGGGACAAAGGCAATGCAGGGGTCGCAGGGTCTGTAGACTAACATTAACAGTCAGCCTTGTGCCTTGCTCTGTTATGTTAAGTCAATTTGCAACTGGTCATGTTATGTTACAGCTTTTAGCTGCGGTGATAACATTTGAACTATGGGCTGTTGTTCACCGTTAAGGCTGTGAACATTTACATAGCGCTCTTACTTAAAATTGATGTGAGACAACATCTAACATAAATAATGATAGCAAAAATTGATAATCAAGTAAAATTGATAACTTTTATTTGGGTTTTTACAAATAATTCAAATCGAAAGCATGTTTTATATTCCTTAACATTTAAAAATGTAAGCTTAATTATTGGCATCTGAAAACTTAATTATTTACAATAATGCCAACGTGGCTGTGCTCCAATTAAATGATGGGTTTGTTGCTAAGCGAGCGATCACTTTTGTTCAAGCGCAAAATTTATTAAAAATGAAAGTTAAAAGAAAGAAAAACAAAAATTAACCAAACGCTTTTCCAGGTGGCTTCAAGCGAAAGTCATGTAAAAAACTCAGTTGCTAAGCACCCAAGTTATTTGCCGTGCTGCACTTTGCCATATTTAATGCCATAATTTTTGGGGCCACTTTTCAATGGTTGCGTGTAATTACAGAAACGAGCGGGTGTCTTGCTCAGTTTGGGGCAAAAAAATAAATAAAGCGCCGTCAGGTCTGGCGAACATATATATAAAAATATATACATATATATTTTTTATTTCATCTACAAATGACAGTCATTAAGCTGGAAATTGCTTTTCGTTTTGAGTGGCAACTTTAAAGTGATTGCCAAATGATATTTTTGAAGCCTTTTTCATTTTGTACATTTTGTATATATGTATTTGTGCTATATTGTTGGGTATATATTATATATATATATATATGTGTGGCAAACTGAAGTCGCTGGCAATGCGCTTAATTTGCCGCACAATGCACAAATGCCAGCAAATAAAATAAAAAATGGACGAAAACACGAGTTCTCGAATGAATTCCGGCGAAGAGCTTCAGCATGTCTTGTAACCGTGGCGGGGGAAAGGGGACGGGTGACGGGGGTAAATATAGAGAAATTGTTTTGGCACAAGAAGTGCATAAAAATGACAGTGTGCTTGTGTACTTGTTCTCGCAATTGAGCGCACAAAAGTTTTCATAAATTGCATCAATTTGAAGTTGCGGCGTGGCCGGGGAAAGGGCAGGCGGGGGGTGAGGTTGAGGACGGGCCAGACAAATTCCAGGACTCATTCTCGTTTGCATGGCAAAGGTAAAAGCTTGTTGATTTTCTTGCTGACAAGCGAGCGCCCAGAGAGACTGGCGGGCAAGAGGACACATGCAGAAAAGGAAATCCTGTTGCGCGGCATATTATTTTTTATGATTTGATTTGATGCTTTTTTTTCTTCTTCATCTTCTTTTTTCAGCCCCTCGCTGCAAATGAAGTCTAAAATGCTGTTGATTGTGTATTGAATTACTCGGAACGCTGCGGCGCATCGAATACAATGTGAAATCATGCTTACAACTTGATTGAACTCATCAGGAGCAGCGCCTCCCTACGTCCTTGCAACGCGATTCATGTAGATTTGCAACAGGCGCTGGTTGAAGCGAACAACCGGTCGTATTAGTAATATTAAAAGAAGCATCGCGCCTTGGGCACGTGTGCACCGCATTTAACTTTAATTGATTGCATTAGTATTGAATTACGCAAAGTTTCTGCCAAGCTGCCACCCGTGCCACATGGTCGCCTTTCTTTGTGTCTCTTTGGCCATTAATAATTCGATTAAAGCTTCCGCATTTCTGCGGTCGGTTCATATATCATTTGCAATTAACATAAGCTGCTTCTTGTGAGGCGGGACATTGTCCGAAGGATGCTGAAGCAGCATCCTTAATTATAGCAGGCTTATGCTTGATGATAAAGGTAGAATTAATAACAGTACACTTTGAACTATATATATATATACATACATATATGCTATCAATATGCTATCAATTTAGAACTTCGATTCAGCAGTTTTGAATAAAAAGTCTGAAATAGAAATAATAATTAAATTTTACACAAATTTAGAAAAAATAATTTCTAAAATTAAATTAAGTTAATTAGGCGGGTGAAATTTAGAAAATTTTGGTATTATAAAAGAGTATTAAGTTTAACGTTATATTACTATTGTTGTACATTCGATTTTCCATGGAATTTGTAGCTGAAGCCGCATGAAACTATTTAATTAGCAACAAACACTGAGCAGACATACCCCTGCTCCAACATCCCCCTCAGCCGCCTTGCCGCCGTGTTTCATTATTGCTTGTATGCATATACCAAATTACATTGACAGGTAATTTGTATTTTTTTTTTATCTGTATTTTTCCTTTTGACTTATTAAATTAATTTGGCTGCCAGAACGACTCCAAGGACATTGCCGTTGGCCTAGACAAATGACCGTGCTCAAGGCCAAGTCCTGCCGCAGGACAGAGACCAATTTGATGGATTGCCGCTTTTTACTATTTATTTATACAATTAAATTATTATTTTATTTTTATGAATGCCAAAATTAACATATACTAAAATAAGTTAAATTTTATTTTTTTTTTTTTGGCCCAAACGCGGCAGCTGTTTAAATATAAACAAGGCCGCTGCGATAAATATGCCCATGGCTCACGCTGTGGCACATAAGTATTTAAGAGCAGCAGCATGTGACACGTAGCATGTGTTGTTGCGTGTGTGTGTGTGTGTCTGTGCGCTGCTCGCGAGCAAAGTGATACGATTATCTGGCACAGCGAAGAAAAATGTACTCCTAAATCTATGAAAAGTCAACGGGGCGGCTTTTACGACGTGGTCGGACGCGGTGGCACGTGCCAACCGAGCCACACTTGAACGGGGGGCGTCTGCCACGAGTACATGCCACTACGATTGTCATGCTGGGTATGCGTGTGTGTGTGTGTGTGTGTGTGTGTGCACTTTTGAGCTCAGCAGTTAATGCTCGAATGACAATTAGTTTTTCTTAGTGGCTGCCACTTGACAGCTTAAAATATCATTTACTAATTAAAATCGTATTAGATAACTCTTGACAACGATTTGCAATTTTACTTTATAAAATAACCAACTTGTAGGGTATGGGGTATATTGGTATGTCGAAGGAGCAGGAGACATTCCGACAATATGTGAAAATAAAAAAAAAATTTTATAAATGAAGAAAGAAATTTTTATCTTTTTTGAAATTATTTTCAGAGTTTTCTTTTTTCTTTTTTTTTTTCTTTAATGTTTTAAGTAACATAATTTTTTTTGCAGCTTGTAACAAAAGCAAATTAAGTTCATTTCGATTAAGTTGATCTAAACTATATTTTGGTTTTAAATTCCACGCTTTTAACCGCTTTGTTTTATGTTGGCTTTTTTAGCATTCTCAAATATGGTAAGAGTCAGTCGAGTTGGCATTTTGTATTCTGTTTTGTGTGGCTTTTGCAATTTCCTTTTAAGCGACTTATGTTTCGGGGAGGGGAGCCTGAATGATGCCAATGCAAATTGCACGTCGATGACAGCGGTGGCAGCTTCGGTCAAGTGGTAATTTCCGCTGCTTCTTGTTGTTGGTCATTAGGGTCGTACTTTGTCGATGCTAATTAAGCTCTGTGCTTGATTTGAACTCAATTAACGCGCCGCATTCGTGACATTTGCATGCAATTAGCGGGCATCTTGACTAAACTCCCGTACCTCCCATCCGGTTGCTCATTTACCCCGGCCAGGTGTACGTCCTTAAAGATCCTGTGCGTTTATAAACGCTGAACACATTTAAAGCAGCAGCTTAACAATCTCGAGCAAAATTGTTAGCAATTACATTATTATTTGCATTTAGGGAATTGCCACGGCCCAAACTTCAATTGAACTCGTGGCAAAGTTTTGGCCCAGCCTAAGTGGTTATGGGAACGTTATGCTTAATACACTTGGAGAAAATTTTAAGAAGATCTTTCGTTTACTTAAATTAAGTGGAAGCATTGTCAAAATTAGGACTTTCGTTGTTTAATTTGTTGGTTTATTTTCTATCAATTAATTAAAAAAATTAAAATAAAATAAAAAATTAAAAAATAAATCGCCTCATATCATTATATTACATTGTACATTACTGGCTTTAACCTACATTTATGACTTGAACCTAATACATTTTTAAGAATTTTGTTCGTATTTATTAATTATAAATACAATATAAAAATATTTAAAGTAAACTTCAGAATATATTTAAAAAAAAAGTTATTAAAATTGAAGCTAGCACTTGCAGTGAATTTTTCTCCAAGTGTACTTTCAATTGACGTTTTATTGCGCCACATCTTTCGCTGAGTCCAAGCTTATAATGGCAATGCCAGATGTCCTCTAGAAATGTGTTTTGGGCTGCCATTTTTCTGTGAGTGCCGAGCGTGGGGGCAGCGGGCTGGTGCGAGGCATTCATCATTTTTCGACCGCCGTTTCCGCTGCCGCCCCGATTTCAGTGTAGGTGTGAATGTGGTCGCTGTCACCACGTAGCCCCTGTACCCCAATCCGCCCCACTTTCCCGCGCCTGTGTTTGAGCTTAAACTTTTTATAAACCTTAAGTGGAAAACTTTTATTTAATACCCAAAGCAGTTGCCACGGCCGTTTGTTTGCATTGTTGTTGTTGTTTATATTGTTTATATTGTTTATGCCACCTATTCGATTGCCTTCTGTCTGGTCGAAAATTTAAGAAAAAAATATATGAGCTTAGGCCGAACGAGTGACCGTCCCTTGGCCATGTCACGTAAGGCAAAAGTTGGCCTAAACGATTTTAACGCCTTTTGAATTTTATTTCGTTTTTTTGTATTGTTTTGTCAAACTTTGTGAAGTACAACGGCCTGAAAGTAGGCAATGAAAATTGTCATACAAATTTATATTTGTTGTACAGTGCGGCCTCGCGAACAAGGACTACACTCGATTTAATGTTGTGAAAAGAAAAGTATATTTTTTTAAATTTATATGTTTGGCTCAATAAATTCTAAATATATAATATTCCAATATCAATTGCGAGGCTCTACTGTATTTATATGGCCTTTGGGACTAACGGTAAGCGCTGAGCGTTATTTTATATTATTCTTTTTTGTGCGTATTTTTTTGTATGCCTGTTGAAAAGCTAGTTTTTAATTTTTGACATATTTATATTAATGTGAAATGTGTCGGAACCCAATTGCCGTTCAGACATGTGAGCCTTATATTGAACTATTGCAGACGGGGCAGATAAGGGAGATGAGGGAGAAGGGTGTTTGGTGGTGCTAGAATTGCGGCGGCAATCAACGTGCAATGTTAGCAGTGACAGCAAACGGGATGATTTTATTTTACTTATTTTTTTTTAAATATTAATTTCTATGTACATAAATTTTGTTGTCATCCTTGTTGGCAACATTTTCGACAGGCTTCGCTGCATTTTAATGCGCAATCGGGGTGGGCGCGAGTGAACGAAAGGGGGTGGGCGTGGGGCGAGTGATGTTGCATTGTGGATAGTTGTGAGTCAGAAAGTTAGATACAAATTTAGAAGCCGCTTAAGTTGAAGTGAAGAACTTAAACTGAATATCTGATTTTAATTTTAATATGAGATATTTTTTTAAAATTTAATATTTAGTATAATGATAAAGAAATCTATTAAAATATTTTTACTTTTGACTAAATATTTGCGAATTTGAGCTGTTGCATATATTTTAATGTCCCGTATATTCGTTGGATATGTGTAATATAGGTCATATTGGTTATTAGCAAATGTATAAAAAAGGCTAAGAGACTATGCAAGTTTGAGACTTGAATTTTTAAAATGATTAAATGCTATTGTTGTTTATTTGTTTATTTAACAAATTGATAGCTTGATTCTTCTTCGATAAATATCGATTTTATAGTTTTGTTTTCAACATATCTGCAGAAATGTTTTATCTGTTATTTTCCAATTACTCGCATAAGATATGAGCAATAAAAAGTAACTAGGATAACTGCTAGTCAGGCATGCCCAACATTAGCACTATTATTTGTTGTGCTTTATAAATTTTAATTTTGTTATGTTCTATTTGTTGTCGTTGTTTGCCAGCGCTTCGTCCTAGTTGCGAGGACATGTGCATATTTCATGACGAACTGTATATTTTAGCGCAAAGCCAACGGTATAGCGGGCACCTGCGGTGGTGCTAGTGGTGGTGGTGGTGGTGGTGGTATTGGTGTTGATGCTGCTACTGCTGCGGGTGGTGTAAATTTCCAGCCAAGGGTAACACCTTTTTGCTGTCATGCTGATTTCGGGGGTTGGTTGTCTCTGTCACAATTTTTTTGCGCTCTCGTATTTATAACACAAAGATATTTTTTTTCCACTATTTTTCTTACAATTTTTTTTGTGTTTAAATTTATTTAACTGGTTATTGTTAGGGGAAAGAAAAAAACGGCTGTGTTTTGCTTTAGTGTATTTTATTTTTTGGCGTTGTTTGTTTATTGTGATTGATTTGCTGTGGATCGAGCGTTGTTGGATGGTTAGGAAATTGCGACAGGTTAACTGACTTGGCATTCAATTGAATTTAAATTTGATAAGCCCTGACTGATATATATCGTGTTCTTTCGTGTTACGAACGAAAGAATCAAAACGTTGTGTTGAAAAATATTTTTGTTTTTCATGAATAAATGCAAAAAGAAATAATTAAATTATTTGTTATATATTTCTTAAAATTAATAAATAATTATTTTTTATTTTGGGTCTGAACTTAAAGCAGCAATTTTGTGGTAAAAACGGAACTTATTCTTAAAATGATTTTGCATTTACAGCAATTTAGAAATTTTAATATCTCGAAATGGAAGTTGTTGAAATTTTACAAAAATGTATGAATATAAAACTATGAATATAAGATTTCGATAATATAGAAACACAAGTATTTTGCTAGTATTTCATTTAAATTTCGGCTCATACTTAAATCTATCGAAAAGTAGTGAATATTGGCTTTACTGTTGTATATGGTACCTAGACTAAATCTGAAGTAAATGACAGTGTTTTGGCCAAAATTGAATTCTTTCTATGCCTTGTTAATATATTTGCTGTGAAGCAACAAAGTTTAATTATACTCAATTGCCAACAAAGAGCCGTTAAATGAGGCTTCAATGCGGTGTCTGTCGCAATATTTTCTCACCTTTTTTGGCCACGCCTCCTTAAGACGCTTAAGTGAACTAATGATGGATAGATCTTGCGCTGCAAGGTATATTTTGTATTTGCGTTCGAATGCTGGCCAAAGGCCAACAAAATACATATCGGATTGACTGGCCGGAGACAGACGTAGCTGACTTCTGTCAAAGCACTCAAACGTTCCATTTTGCAGCACATGCTGCGTATGCGTAATCAAAATGTTTTGCCTGGCAAATTGAAAACATAAACACTTGCAGTACTCTTGTCCGGACAGCTGTCCGGCCGAACAGCAGCCGGCTCTAGTTGCGTGTTGACAACGTGTCATGTCTAATGACCAAACAGACGCTGTGCAAATAAATAAAAGTGTTCCGAGTGCTCCACCAACCAGGCGGCTCGTTGTGGGTGGTTTGGCTGGGGGCTTTTCTGTTTTCTTCTTTTTTTATACTCGTTTACGACGTACACAGAATATATTGGCTTTGTGCAATGTCCGTCTTGCTGTCCGCTGTTCGTATAAATGGAACTTTTTTGGCGCTGTTGAAGCTAAAGACTTAAAATTTGTAGATATATACTCGTGTATAGTATTAAGGATTTTGGGATGGGCCCAATGGGGGCGTGGCAAACCGATAAAACCTAAAATCGCAAATCGATAGAATCCAAAATTTTAAAGATAAGATCCTCAAATGGTATGTAGATAGCTGGCCACGCCCACCAGAACGTATCCTAGCCACGCCGCCCTGACAAATCGTTAAAGCTTATATATTCCACCGTTTTAGAGCCCTAAATTTTGAAGGTAAGTCAGTGATCACTTCCCTAAAATGTCGGTAAGAAGTTAAAAGCTCAAAAAAGTTTTCGTCATTTAAACTTTTCTCATTTGTTTTGATTGACTTCCTGACTGCTGAAATGATTCACTAATTGATTGGCTGTTTGGCTGATTATTTGACTAATTGATAATCAACGCATTTTTTTGATTAGATATGTGTATCTATTTTAAGTAAACATTTAAATGGACTTTCGGAAAATTCAATTAACCAATGGAGTAAATTTACTTTTATTTTTTAAATTTAATTTGAATTTTGTTTTTATTAATATTTGAAGTACGGTTTATGAACTTTTTATATTTGTTTTTATTATGTGATCAAATAAAATAAAGTGCGTAATATAAATAGAATAAAAATGAAATTGATTAATTTCAATTTAATTTCAGGCAATTGGCCCAAATAGTAAATGGTGAAAGTAAAAATCAATAAACGTGGCCGAATTAAAGAAGTCACAAGAATTGTTTGAGCACACAAAATTAGGCGGCTCGTTTGCTCATTTCTTGGATTTATGAGGGGGGCACTTAAACTGAATTGACAATCAATGGCCAAGGCCAAAGGCAAAGACAGCTGGCATGGGGTGTGGCAGTGGGCAGGAGAGGTGGCATTGCCGCAGGGCGTTGGCTGGACCAAAACAAAAGGCAATGTTAGCCGGGGCCGGGCCAAAGCTCATAAACAATGCGGCCAATTTACATGCATTGGGCCGACACACGCAATGTGTGTGCGAGTGTGTGTTTGTGTATGTGTGTGTGTGTGTGTTTAAGTGCTGTGGCCATGTTGGAAATAAAAAATTGTCCCTTTTGTTGCATATAAAAACAATGGCCCAAAGAACTTGAAATCAATTTCAAACGTTTTAGCCAAAGCCAATTGATTTATGTATTGTGCAAGTTTTATTGTGTGTGTGCGTGTGTGTGACTGTACTTATGTGTGTGCGTGTGCGTGTGTGTGTGTGGTTATTGTGCTGTATTGTGGACTAAGGCCATGGGAGCTCATTCAATTTGGCAGCTCGGCGAGCTTGTGAATTGTTGACCGAACTTACGGCCCAGTTTGACCCAAAACAATTAACACTGACTAACAAAAGTCAGTTGTTGGCAATGGCATTTACCTACACATGAAATACATTTTATTGCTTCCAAACAATTTAAAATTTAATCTCGGCATGGAAAAGGATCTCCCAGCTTCACTTACAGGGCCAATTGCAAGCGGTTGGAAAACCGAGCCGAACTGACAGAAAACTTCAACTGGTAATTGAATAAAAACAACGCGCAATGGGCAAAGTAAACAAGGCACAAATGGAGGCCAAGACGAGAAGTCGACTGTCATATGGGCCAGCAGCAGCAGCAGCTTTGGTTGTCTCTCTCGTTACCCTTACCAGTCCCCCGTCTCCCATCTCGCCTGCTTGGGCTGACCCTTGTGGTTTGCTGCGTTTGATTTGCCACGCGGTGACACATCTCGCAATGCAATCGAGCATGAAATAAATGAGGAGCAGCTCGCATCCTTCAGCTGTAACAAAATGCCAAAGCAAAGCCAACCAGCCACCCACCCACCAACGAGCACCCACTACCGCCCTCCGTCCCACGATGGTCTCGCATCCGGGACAACTTCGACATTTTTACGCCTTTTATTCAGTTGACTGCATAAGCAGTCAACAGCTCTCGCTACGCATTTTAAATGCTGTTGCCGCTTAGCTTTTGTTTTGCCAGCCATTGGCCATAAAATTCAATTGAAAATGGGCAACAGCAAAATAAAAAAATAAAATAAATATAGTATATAAAATACTCGGGCATTTTGTATAGACTTGTCTGGAATAAAAATTGGCTTTTAAGAAAATATCTTCTTGGCTAGGTTTCAGATTTTATGAGTCCTTTGATGTAATACAGTTATTTGGCTAATATTCATAATTTCTTGTTAGATATTATTAGCTGGATTACCGTGGCTTAAACTGGTTAAAGAGTTACAATTTTGCCATTTGCTTCTTAACCCTGTTTACTGTTCAATTTTTCTTTTTTGAAAATTAGTTTAAAAATCTTTTCATCCATACACTAAACATAACTTTAAATAATTTCAAAAAAAATTTCTTATTTCAAAACAAATTGATTTCTTTAACTTTGGATGATAAGCAAAATAAATTTGTGTATTATAGTTTTCTTGTTGCTTTTCTTTTATCAGAAGAGGTGACAAAGGTCAAAAAAGTCGTTGCTCTTGTCAGTCAGTCAATCAGCCTGACAGTCAATCAGTTAGTCAGTCAGTTACTTATTGAGTCAATGAGCCAATCAATCAGTCAAACAGTCAATCATCACTCGGTAAAGCAATCATAAGCAGATAGCCATAAATATCAAGTGTTTAATCAAACAGACAATTAATTAGTCAATAAGTCAGTCCGACTTTACATAACCAATCAGTCAGTCAAGTAGTAATGCAGTCAGTTTGCCAATCATTCAGTCAATCAATCAGTAAGTTTGTCAGTGAATCAATCAGTAAATCAGCCAACAATCAGTATCCTACATGTATCGATTATCCTAGGACAAATAAACAAAACCCAAACTCTTTGTTTTTTTTTTACCAAGTTTTTTGGCCGCGCTAGATATGCAAATAGCCGTTGCTTAAAGCTGATATTTCGGCTACGCTGGTTGCTTTTCATTTTTTTTTTTTTTTTGCTCTTTTGTTTTGGCTTGGGCACAACTTGTTGCCCTTGTTAGCAGTTTATGGCCCTCGAGCGTTGCTCATTATTGCGAATTCGACGCAACACGAAGGGGATCGTTGGCTGGTTGGTTGGCCAGAACTTTGGCTTCCAAGTTTGATTTGTTTACACATGCGCCTTGTTTTCGTTGCTGGGGAATGTTTTGGCTGCCAGCTAACAAGTTGTAAATTAAGCTAAAAATGTGTGTTTTTGGCAAATGTGCAAAAGAGTGGAACTTGGCCCAAAATGGAGGAAGCCGCAACTTGGCCACATACACACACACACACACACACACACACACCAACATAAACATGCATGTACATATGTATGTATGCATGTAAATGAGATGAAAAACCGCCGAGCCAAACGCTCTAACAAGCGACAGTAATCAGTGTTACAACAACAATAACAACAACAACATTTGGGGCGTGTTATGGCTCTGCTGCACTTGCAACATACAGGAAATTACATGCACAGGAGCTAAAACAATGACAGAATCTGACAAGCCCGGGAAAGCCGCTCATCAACAACGCTCGCCACCCTCCTCTCGTCATAGGGGCGTGGCTGGTGCCAACACGAAGTCGTTCGACCCAATTTCTAGACAAACACTGGATGTGCAAAAACTAAATTACTCCGATTGTTAGATACCCTGTAACCAGTTCGACGCATTTGTTATTGCCTGTGGCAAAGTTAAATTTATTTGAATTGCAAACTAATATAGATATTTATCGATTTTAGAAAAACACATAGCTAGTTAAAAATAAACTCATACTTATGGATTTAAAGTCTTTCAGCTTTAGATTTTCCCGTTATGAATCGATTTCGTGGAGAAGGGTAAACGGATGGGAAAGTCCAACGTTTTAATTGGAAGCTTTATATTTCATGTAATCTTTGAAATATAGGGATAAAGAACTATAGGTATTAAACGCTTTCTATAGATATCGGATATATTAATTTGTTTAAATTTATTTTACATTTGATCATGTTCACCACCTTTAAGAATAGATATCCCATATTGGCTCGTAAAGTCCTCGAACATCCTTTATCCCTTTATATATACCTTTCCAATGGACAAACAAAAAACTAGTTTAAATGCAGAAAAACCTCTTGAAATTCTATGTCGCGGGATCCTGGCCGGGCAACATGCCAAATGTTTTATCCATGAGGGATTTGTTTACCGCTGGCTTCGCTGGCCAATGTCGTCGTCCTCCCCAGTTGCCGCCGCTCATTTGGCAGAGGCGGCGAAATAAGTGAAAGTTTATTGCCTCCTTCGTGCTGGGCAAGGAAAATCAATAAAATGCAATTGCGAAGCAAATGACCCATATATAACCAGGCTCAAGTTGCAATCCTGCCAATCCGCCAACCGCTCCTTGGGGCGAGAAGTTGCTTGCGAGCCTGTGGCTGAGCGTAATTGTGCCAAATTATAAATTATTTCGTATTTGCAGTGGAGCAAACGATGCGCTAAGGGTCATACCAAAGGGTCTAGAGTGAACGATGTTCCTGGGCGGGAAGGGGGCCTGCAATTAATTTTGTGCAGCGCCAATTGAATGCGGAGAGCGCGCTCTTAATTCCCAGCTTCAGATGCATCTTGGGGGCCAAAGGCTAAGCGCATAATTTAAATTTCTAATTAACAGTCAAATAAATTGTGCCAGCTGCCAGAGCAGTCGCAGCAATTGAGCGGCTGGTTCAACTGATTTTATGGCCAAAATACTCATTTAATTAGCGCCAATTGGCTGCCATAGATAAATGCATTGGCGCCAAGGTGAAGCGGCAAAAAAAAGCAGCAACAGTAGCAACATCATCTTTAAGATTCAAGTCAATTCTTTTGTCTCGCCTGTTGCACATATTTTTGTTATCGATTGTTTCATGCTAATGACAGTGGCAACAATAGAAACGCTTTTATAATCTGGTCACATTTTAGATTAGGAGAGCGTCAAATGAAAATAAAAATCTATATTATTATAAATATTCTTTAATTAGATAAGCGAATAATAGTTTGTACAAAAAATTATATGTATTATACAAGTTAGTATAATTATTATACAACTATATTCAGCTTGCTTTAATATTTGGTAAGTTCAGTACAAATGTCTTTTTTCCAAATTAAATTATACACATGTTAATCTTTTCATCCAGTCTTAATACTCGTTTGCCTTAATTCAGCTGGTCCCATTGGTAGTTCGTTGGTTCAGTATTTTTTGAGCTTAAGCATCGCATTGGTCAGCTGTTTTCCACAACCATTAGCTAATTAGCAGTTCCGTTTGCTGCATTTGCCATGAGAAACAAATTGAAATTGTTTGCCGGCGGGTTTTGTCAACGGAAAATCAACCTAATTAGTGAAATACAAACACAACAGGTTGTATGACAATCATATTGCGTTCTGATTTGTTGAACAACTAATTTTCAACAAGTTCTGGTAAGTGTTGCACAATTTAAATATTTATTCTTAATATTAACTACATTGATTGATTAAAAAGAGTGTAAAAAATAATTAAATAATTGAAAGCAAAAGTGCAATATCCAAGTGGGAAGCGTAAAACTACTAGTCGTATACCCAAATGGAAATGAATTTCTTATCAGTTGACGCGATTTCTGTTTTCTTTTTTCGCTATGTGTCTGCCAAGCTGTGCTTGCTTCGGCAAAAACATTCAATTAGTTTGATTTACACATCTGAAGCTATGCGCTATGCACCCATGCAAAAATCGTTCGTTTTCTTTCTGTCTCACTGATGGTGTCTCTCTCTCACTCTCTCTGTCTCTATCTCTCTCTTTCTTTCGACCGCTTTGTGCGTTTGTGCGACTGTTGGCATTTCCGTTTCCGCTGTTTAACAAGCAACTTTTGGCATCAACAGCAATAACAACAACAAGCAACTGGAACAGCCGCTGCCAAAAACTTGTTCGGCCCTGCGTGCCAAAAAATGCGACTCTTGCTGCCGCTTAAGGCAGTCAGCATGAGGAATAGGCAATGATGCCTTCACAGTTGCCACCGCTACTGCTGCTGTTGATGCTGCTGCTGCTGCTGCTGCTGATGACGCCTGCCGGAAACAGTTTGCAGCGCGCTGTCTCAATATTAGTTTGGACGCTTCCGGCACCCAAATGGCAACGTTGCCTGTTGTTGATTTCGTTTGCCGGTTACATCGAAGCCCGCTAAAGCTGCCGCTGCTGCTGCTGCTGCTGCTGCTGCAGTTCGTCCGATGATTTTTCAATTTGCATTTGACACACAGGCAAAATGTCAAAAGACTAAATTGAAATGGCAAAGGCGGCCCATGCTGCAAGTGGCAAGAGGTGAAGGGGGCTGCCTGCTATCCTTCGTCTGCAAGGCTCAAATTGAAAGTTATAATCGTATGCAGTGCACATGGCCTTATGGGCAGAGCCAAGTCTGACATGGCTAGCATCTTTGGCTAGATTTTCAATTAGGTAATTGACAGGGCACTATAAAGGAGAGGTTAGACTTAAAGCCCTGTAGCAGAGCTAGCTGGCAAATGGAACGTGGTTTAAATGTAAAACGACATTGCGTGTCATATGTAAGTGGCCCATTTAATATGGTCAAAGTTATTTCCCAAAATTAAATGCAAGCCAAAGTGCACAGCAGTGCCAAAAAGGGACGATCGAAGGGGGCTGGTGTAAATGGGAAATGCGTTAAGGGCGCATGTCAACTTCATTTGTTGAATGACATAAGTTATCAACGAAATTGCAAGGAAACTGACCTCGAGCAAATTGCTCGGGCGCCCCTTTATCTTGCGTATGGTAAACCTCACTTACACACGCCAGCACACGCCACACACACACACACACACACACACACACTCACTCACTCACAGCAGGAAAGCGAAGGACGTAACGATTCATTCCATTCCATTTCACTTACACACAAGCAACCAATAAGCTGCACATCATGATGTTTGTGTGTATGCTTTCATTTCAATCTTTTGCCACTTAACAAATGCACACCCATTTTACCCCAAAGAAAAATAGAGCGAGAGAGCAGACAAAGGGAGAGGGAGAGAGCAGGCAAGTGCATAAGTTTAATTTTATTATTCGAAAACAATGCAACAATTGTTGCAGTCAATTCAAACACACACACACACACAGAGAGACAAACCTCAAACACACATTTACATGTGTGTATAAAAATATATATGTATGTATGTATTTGCCTTGCCAACTGTTGTTGTTGGCAGTGGTATAACAATAGCTCTGCTGCAATATGGCAATTTGTAAAACGGATTTGGCTGTGCATTTAGAAGCCAATAAAAGTAAGTTAGCAGGGCGAACGAGCGGATAAAGCATCTGAGATTTGGGCGGACAGGGATCCAATTCTGGGAACGAGTCCTTACAACAGCTGCCTTTTAGATAACTGATGAGATTTTTACGAGTTCAAAAAGAACTCGAATCAAAATAATTTTAATAATAGTATTTAGCTCTAAATGATATATCGGGGCTTAAATTTATTGAAGTTAAAAAAAATGTTTCTCTTATTTTAAAGCTTTATTTTACATAATAATATTTAATGATATTTACAAATAGTATAAATTATATACATAAATCAATATTTATTTAGGTACACAAAAGCTTAAATTTAAATATTCAAAACAAACAAGAGGTCAATTTGGTGTTTTAAAATTCGGTTTAGCTTTGACCTGATTCGTTTTTATTCGTTTGTCATAGACCGATTTTCAAGTCGTTTAATTGAGGGAAATGGATTTTTATGTGGTATTTCTTGCTGCGACTTATGCAAGTTATTTTTGATGTCACTTTAATTGGACAGGGCACGCGGCTAGCTGCGCTGATGTTGACTGGGATTCCCAATGGTGGCAGCAGCAGGAGCAGTAGTCGCCTTCGTTTTTCATTCGTAATTTGCCATAAAATAAGCATAAATTGGATCAATTTACCAAAAGCTCTGTTACAAATGCGCAGTAAAAGGCAGTCGGGAATGCAATATACAGTTACAGCAGTTCGTAGTGCGCGGGCGGCTCTGGGGAAAGGGGCATGCCCATCAACGACTGCGCCGCAGCGCATTGTAATGACCACTCCAAAATGGCCGCCCAGAAAGGCGCATCACCCGGCTGCGGCAACTGTGCTGACAGTGCTGTGGTCTCTCTCACCCGACCTCCGATTGCCCCTCTCTTCGGCGACGCCTGCCACGTGCATTGAATCCGAAGCCCTCGGTTGCATTTCACTTGATGTTCATGCTCATGATAGCGTTGTCATTTCCATTCGCCTGCTCCTCCTGTTGGCCGTCGCGGTTGTCCTTCGTTGTCTTTCGTTCTGCTTAATGTCAACTCTTGGCATTTCGTCTTAGCTGCCACATAAAAAAATTCAATTTATGATGAGGCTGCTTGCAGTTCTTTTCTTTTTGTGTTTTTTCTGCCTTGTGCTTTGTTGTTTTTAGTGCCAGCCACGCAGATTTCAAACAGTTGTGCACAACTTTTGCATACTCGGTTTAATTTACAACTAGTTTGCAAGAATTTTTGGTACATTTAGGCTACGTTGACATAAATTCGAAATATTGTTGCAAGTCAAAAATTATATATAAATCAATAGTAGTTTTTATTAAATTTTCAATGTGAAATGTAAGAATTTCAATTATTATTAGAATTTTATTATTAAATCCAATTCGATATTTTTCATTTGAGAAAGTTTACATTTTGAATTCAAAGCTGTACGCTTCTTTGCTTTTCAGTGGAATTTCGTTGAATTTGAGTTGAAATGTTTTTTTTTTTTCTGATAATTTTGAGCGCCATTTGTCAAATTGCCGGGTCACGCTTCCTGCATGTACGCGAATCCTGGCAGCAACGAGCGCATATTCCTGCGCTGGCCAAAAGCCGCGTCCGTCAGTTGGTTCATTACTTTTGGTAGCTGCCACGTTGCATGTTCATAATGCGGCTGCACATTTGGTTTTTAATAATTTTAAATTTTGCTGCTATCGGCCACAAGCCACATCTACACACATCTACAAATACACAAACACACTCGCCTACAACACCTACTGTGTGTTTGCCGGTAGTGTGCTGATCTGTTCTGCATCCTGCTCAATTTTTTGTGGGAGATGGGAAAATGTTGTTGGGGCTTTTGAAAAAGCGCGACCGACACACATTTGCTGGCTTGTTTGTCCCAGACACGAGTTTTATGATTGTTGTTTTCTTCGCATTTCAGTTTATTTATGCATTCATGTATGTGTGCCCCCAAATGTGTTTGTTGGCCGTGCATTGCATTAACCATATAATTTCCGTTTGCTAAAATCAACATGTGGCGTTGGCCATGTCCATGTCCATGTCCATGTCCCAACCCCGGACCGTCATTTGGGTTGCATTCCATAAAATAAAGCGTCAGCCCGGGTGCCCATTATTGAGTTGTGTCCCATAAGCCGTGCACTGGCAATGAAAAACACACACACAATCACACACACACACACACACACACACACACACACACACACACACACACACACACCTGCACAAATACAACCACATGCATTTGTTCGCATTTGAGGCTCCTATTGCGCGGTGCGCGATAAATGAATTTGTTTAGTTGAGTCCCTATTGGTGTTGTGTTTGAGTGCATCGTGTTTTTTTTCGCGACACCAGCAAACACGCACAACTTAACACGATGGGTTCGTGTTACAAAAGTAAGAAAAAACACGAAAAAAACATGTCTAGAATACAAAATATTCGTTTAATAAGTTACGAACGCGATCTAACAGGGTTTAACACGAAATGCTTGCATATAAAAATCAAATTTCGTGCCTGTTTTTTTTTCGTGCGTATCTATTTGTGTTAAAAAACAATTTTAAAAAAAGTTATTTATGTTCTTGGATTAAAAAAATTGTTTAAATATTATTTTGAAGTGATAATCTAAAAAATGCCAAATCACTTTTATTTTCAATTTACTATTCGTGTTCATATTTTGGCACGTTAAAAAAGGGAAACACGCGAACATCTCTAGTTTTGAGGGCCATTCACAACCCGACTGCCAATCCATGCTCAGGAGCCAGCATCTAAACCTAAAGCATCGAAAATGTTGTATTCATAATTTAATTAAATTAACATTTTGTTGGAATTACTTACGTGTGTGTGCCACCAAATACGCTTTCAATGGAGAGCTGTGGTGCAAGTGCCCAGCCATAGAACACATTTGGGCTTCCTGCACTGCACGCAATATTATTTTGAAACGCATTTAAGGCATACACATATATTTAGACGGACCTTTTACAGATGCAGCAGACCATGAAACCTACATGCAAATGTGTTTACCTGCGTTAAACAAATGTAAAAGTGTGGAAATACACACGTACAGTACATATCTATATATATATATTTCAACAAATCCAAAATTATACAAGTAGCTTAAAATATTTATGTAATCAAATAATTGGCCTCAAAACATACTCAGTTTAATTTTCAAGCTACAAGCTAGTTGTATAATTTTGGAATTTGTTGAATGATACTTAAGATTTTGCTTGGATTATTAATTAAAATTCGCATTGTTCTCGTTTTGGGCATTTTGGGTATTTATTGAACTTAAATATACATTATTTAATATTGACTGAAATTTTTTTTAGTTTTTTGGAGTTATACAAAAATTATTTCTTATTTTAAATGATTTTCTTATACAAAATTCAGCCGATTTAATTAAAAAACCATGCAAACTGGTATTTAACTAATTCTTTAGTTGTTTTTTAAAGTCTAGATTATATATATATATATATTTTCGCGGTTAAAAAGAGTTGTTATTATAATTAATTAGAAATACATCTAAAGTAATGATTACATTTAATTATGATAACAACTTTAAAGGGTTCCTTATTAGCCTGCTTTTGCACGAAATATATACAAGTTATATTTACCATGCTATTCGGATCGATTCATTTGAATACACAATTAATTGTGTCCGACAGTCAGAGCCAAATCACTTGAGAGCTTGCCAAATTTGGGCAAGCATTGTAAAATTTATTTCTTCGGCCGCAGGCAGTCGACATTGAAAAAGCAACCATAAAAGCATTCAACTTGGTACCGGGTACGGTTCGATTAGGTTCGGTTCGGTTCGGTTCGATTCGGTTTGGCCGGAAAGGTAATGTTCGCATTTAGATATTTTTGTTGCCCACCTGACCGTGGGCCGAGTCTGTGTGTGCGTGTATGTGTGCGCGTGTGTGTGTGTGTGTGGGAGCTTTGCCAGTTGTAGCAATTTGAAGTTTACAGGGTCACTGGGGAGCCAGGCAGACCATAAAGGACAAAGGCAACAAAAACTTAAAGACAGTGCTAGCCGAACACTACAAAAACCTAATCTGCTCAACAACTTACTTTCGTTGACGCTTGGGACAAGTGGCATTGGGCGTGGAGGTGTGACAGTGGGTGTGTATATGTGTGTGTGTCTGTTGAGTATTGTCCTGGGCATCGCTGACTTGCTTCGATTGGAAGAAGACAGGCGACAAGTTTGCCAATAAAACCAATGCAGCCGACACACTTAAGTATGAACAAATAACAAACTAAATAAAATGCCAAAGATACGACTAGGGGAGGGGTAGGGGGGGGTTGTAACAGTGCTCGGATTCGAGCGCAACAGCAATAACTACAAAAACCATACCAACAACAATAACGATTACAGTGAGGGTGGTGTTTTTTTGTTTTTTTTTGTTTTTGTGGCTATATGAAAATCAACTTTTGCTTGGCATGCAAAAATTGTTACTTAATTTTTGTTGGCTTTTTACTTATTTTTTCGTGTTTTTGTTTTTTTGCATACAGCATCAAAGTTTTTGCTACTTGAAAATGTGAAGCAGATAAAAATAATGGAAAAGTTTTGCTCGCTTTTTGTTCACAACCAATAAGTACGGCAAAGGGGCCCAAAGAAATACGAATATAACGAGTGCGAGTACGAGTACTGTTCTAGGAATCACTTTATTCTTTCTCCTCAGCCACGCCCCCTTGCCCTTGCACTGCACACTGCAGCAGCTGCAGCGACTTAAGGTGATATCTACTTAAAGCTTATTTAAGCTGCCAACTGCTTAAGCTTGGCAAGTGGTCAGGATTGCGGCAGAGAGGGAAGGGAGGCACTGTGTGACACCTTGGTAATAAGGCCAGTTTATTTTTTATCCCCAAAATTGTGGGCGCATCCGAAGCATGTTTTACACTTCAGTTGTCTGAAAAGTTTTTTTCAGGGGGTGTTAAAAATGTTCGCTAGAAAATTCATTTTATGTAAAAGTAAACAAAAAAAAAGGAACCTGATCAGCTTTATGGGCGTTGTCGATAAGGGGCCATATTATTATTTAGCTTTTATTGAAATATTCCAAGAAATCAAGTTTTGTACTTAAGAACAAGAATACATTTTTATGGTCTACGACACTGGAGGTTTTATGTCATTTTGATAATGATTTTATTTCAATAATGAATATATAGTATAATAGCCAAACATATTTTGAAAATTTGATTGTAAGAAAATCAGGGCCAACTCGTTTTCGAACATTTATCTTTTTAAAAATTTAGAATTGCAAAATTATATTTTTATTCGATTTTTGGTTGTCAAAATTAGTATAAAAAACAAGCTCTAAAGTGATTTTGAGGGAGCTACATTTTTTGTCGAAAATCGTTACAAAATTTGCGAAAATGTTGACATTTCGGATCCAACTTCCATAAGTGATGATGATTAATGTCATTTTGAGCAAGATTTCTCCTATATATTCATTTAAAATAAATGGTAAAAACCCATGTACCCACCATTTTCATTTTCGAAAAAAATTGTTTTCAAATATTAGAATTCCCAATTTATATTTTTAACCGATTGTGTTTGGCTTATAAAAAAACGTTTAAACTGATTTTGGGGGGTCCAATTTTTTGTCAAAAATCATGCAAAAATTGTTTTTGGATGTATAGCTCCCATATTTCAAACTCAAATACATTTTTCAAAAGTGAACCGATTTTAATGATTGATGACATTTGGGGACATGATTTGTTTTATTGATTGATTCTACGAATATCATAAATCGTGTACTAATTTACAAAAATGTTGATATGTACAGTTTTTGGATTCATAGAATATAGGAGATTTTAAAATTCTAAAACTTTGTTTAAAGTGAATAGAATATGGATTGAATGTATATTCAAAATACATGCTTTTTTTAAAGTAAAATGTTTTAGAATTTTTTGGTAAAATGCACCCTTACTCATTAAAAAAATTCAATTTTTTTAAAAAGTTGCTACATTTGAATTTGAATTGAAATGGGTACAAAAAAGACCTATTTCAAAGTTTCAAAGATTTCTGAGCTTCCTAGCTCCTATGATCTGGTAACGGAAATCTTTTTGGCTGTCCATTGACAAATGTATGCAAAAGCACTTTGATAAACTCGCAGCGGTTGTAAGCCTGCCTCAAAAGTGGCAGTCAGGGCCAAAACAGTGCTGAGTGACTGTAAATTCTGACAAATTCCTGTTTCGCTAATCCCTTGACGTCCAAACATGAAAGCAGCCAGCTTGAATGCTGTTCAATCCGTTAGTCGAATACCGGGACGACGGCTTTTTACATACACCGCACCCATTGAGAATGGGCAACGAGGGGAATATTGGTTTTTATGTTGCAAAAGTATATGAAAATCAGAAATAATGCAAAATCATTATATCCGGTTTTAAATTTGTAAGGAATTATTTTGTGTAAAATGTAATCTGTATTAAAAAAAAATGATGTTTCTGGATTAAAATGTATATCTGAAATAAACACCGATCCATGTGGGAAAAGTTTTTATGTAATCGGTTCAGCTTTAAGTAACTTATGTAAGCTTGATGTTTCGGCCCAGCTATTTTTTTGTATAGTTTTAATACGAATTTTGAGCAAAAATTGGGTTTTTTATATTTTAATAATGCAAAATTTTAATTTCGAATTATTTAATTTCTGTAAATTTCCTTAAGATCGCACTGTAAATATCACAGTTATGTGTAGATAGTTAGTTAAAAGCTGCATTTAATGGCAGCGTTAAAAGGTATCTTCTAGTCAGGCAGAATGTAATGAATCAGTCTTGTTATTTATTTTACCTTATTTTCTTTGGCAACAATGCAAATGCAACGCTGCCACAGCGCTACACCAAAGACAATATAAACACTAAGATGAGTAACGCGCATACATTTGAACGTGCGCAAAAATTTCTGGTGTGGCTTTTCAAGTGGCTTTTCGCTCTTCAAACGCCACACCAGCCGAGTGGCTTTTCGAGAGCGAAAAGCCACACGATTCAATGCCGAAGTCCATAGAGTAATAAAGAACAAATAGGAGAAGTGTGCGGGGAGGGGGGTACAGGCTTAAGCAAGGCGCAGGTAGCTAGAAATTTTGCCTGCCGGAGTAGCATAGTAAAAAGGGAAATGGTCCATAATTCGACGCATCGACGTGACGTCACATCAGCTTATGCACACTCGCAACGAAACCTAAGATGTGACGTCGCGTATTGAAAATATATGCAACCTTTAGATCTTCATGCATATTATGGGTTGCGGACACGCATACTTATGCATTGGCTCGACAATGTGTGTATTGTTTTGGTGCGTCGAGGCAAAAATACCCTTATTTATACTTTTCATATATAAAATGTTTATATAAAACATATTTAATGTATTAGTTTAATTGAAACTCAGTATATATGCAGCAAACATATTGCTTCATACTGATAAACAATTACATATAACAAAGTTTTGAAGTAAAATGTAAAAATCACTAAAAAAGTAAACATAGCCTATTCAGGGAAAGGGTGTACTCGCGGCTGGAAAATCAAAAGTTATTAAAATTGGCCGGCCTTCTAAAATTGAAACCAAGACCAAACATAAATGCTCTCACGACACTTAGCATGCCAAGCTGAGAGTGGATTCTATTTTTAGAATTTTACGCTCTTTAAATTGTGAGAGCGCAAGTGCATCGATATCGTTTCGTTCTCAATTTTGTAAAATATCAAGCTGCCTTGTAGGATTTCGGTGTACTGCGTTACTCATCTTAGTGTTTATATTGTCTTTGCTCTGTGTGTGTGTGTGTGAGTGTGTAAGTGTATGTGTGTGTGTGTGTGTATGCATGTGCATCTAATAAGCCTTTAACAATGCGCACACGAGGTGTTAATGCCGCTACTTTGGCTTCAGTTACGTCTGAGCCAACTGCGGCGCGCACAGTTCGTTGCCTACTTTTGGGAGTTGCAGCAATTCAGCTGCCGTGTGCTCGTCCTGCCGCTAATGCCAGCTGTGATTTATTTACCGTTGAAATTATCTTGTTTTGCGGTTTGATGCATCGCATTGCTAAAGTAACTTTATTTTGCACTCGAAACCTTTTTGCACTCTGCGCCGCGCAGCTATAAAATTTGGCTTTAAATTATTTTTTTTTTTTTTAAATTCTCTTCTGATTTTTGTGTATTTTTGTTGTTGTTCTTTTTTTTTTATTCAAGTTTTGGCTTTGCTAACTTTTTAACTAACGTCGACTTGAGTGAAAATTGACTCAACGTTGTGCTAGCTCGTTGGTTGCTTTGCCTGTGGTTGGTGAGAGGCGTCAAGGGCGTAAAGGTTGGGCGGAGTTAGGCGGTGCTTAAGCGGCCTCTGCTATAGGCGTTGGTGTTCTTTTTTGCTTTTGGTATTTTCTGCCCTTGCATACAAGAGTTTTTTCTTTCTTTTATGTTTTTTTTGTTAGACAATCAATATTTGCGCCAGTGTGCGCATGAGAGTTGGAGGCAACAACTTAGCCAACTGTTTATCTATCCCAGCTGCAGTTTTTAGAACTTTTTTGCGAACTGGCAGGCGGAGCGTTAAGCACCACACTTTAGCTTAATTGGCAACCACGCGACTTGTGTACATTTTTAAGTAATAGTTAATATTGAAGAGTAGCCGATGCTCAGCAAATTTTTCTTTTTTAACACCATAAGTTTATGGCAATTTGACACTCGAGCTTTAAGTTTGGCTGGCTGCCATCACAACCTGGCTGCAATCCACCTGAGTGCTGGGCAAATAGACGCACCGCCACGAAAGCTTTCCAGTTGTATTTGTGTTGTACTGCGGCATGGTTTAGTTGCAACTTGGGCAACTGGACATGGAAAACCAATATCAAAGCCAACCACATATCACATTCACATCACTTTGTAAATACACACACACACACACACACACACACACACACACACGCACATGCACATGCACAGCGCGTCGCTGGTTAACCCAGCTAAAAGTTGTGCCTCAACGCCAGCTATGCTAAATTTTTTGTTGTTTTGACTAATAGTTGTGTGTGCGTGTGTGTGTATGCGTGTCTGGTTATCGTGCTTAAATGGCTTACACAATTATAGCATTATTATGCCGGCAATGCATTGTTTTGCCTGCCAAAATGCGGCCACAGTGCGGCTAAAGTCCGCTAAAGCCTAAGCCCCAGACATAAAACAATAAGGCATGGCCCAAATGAAAAGTTAATGATCAAAATTGGCATAAAACCTAATATATCAAATATCAGCGCTAAGCAAAGTAAACTATCAGAATTTTTTAATAATTAATTGAAATTAGTTTAAATTAGATATATATATATAATGTTGTATTTTATTTATTATGAATTGAACATATTACAATTTTGTAGGTTCTTAATAAACTTTTTGGACTGCATATTAATTTTTATTTATTTATAGTATTATTTAATTTTATTTGAGCAAAAAATGAAAATGTGCTTTAAAAATTTGCTTTTGTATATTCAGATTTGACACTAGCCTAGCCGAAATACGAATGTTCAAGCGTATTTTACCTTTAAGTCGCACTACTTACAAGCTTAGCAAATATATATTTTTTTTAGTATATTTTACTAACATCTCTAATCATTTTTGACACATTTTGGTACAGTTGTTGACCATTGTATGCAGCTGAACTTAAGCTAAATACTTTTGTTTGTAATTTATTTGAAAATTTATTATAAATTATGTACTAAAAAACCATAAAATGGGCAAATAGCAGTGAAAACTACAATAACAAGCACTTGCATGGCCTGCAATTTTAATTAAAACAAACAAACGTCGTTTGTATATATGTATATATATATATATATGTGTGTGTGTATATAGTATTTTTGTCTGCATAGCTGATTATTTTTAGTGTCAACGTACAACTTTTGGCCATAATTGTAAGCCAGGGCTTCTGTTGTTGTGTTTCATGTGCTCCGGTTTTTGTTTTGTTTTTGTTGATTTTGCTGTTTTGTTATTGTAGCTGTCATTATAAATTGCATTTCTGCCATAGGAATAAGTCCGTTACAGCGTTGGCTTTACCAATTTTAATGAGGTGACAACGAAACTTTGCTCTTATCCGAAAACTTTGTTTGTTTATGGTATATAAATTATTAAATTAATATTTGTTTGTGCTTTACATACATATATTTAAAAAGTTAATGTATTTTAAAAATTATTGAAACGCAAAATGTTACTTTAATTGATGCCTTAAATTTTAAATTGCTGCAAAAAGAAAATCCTTTTCTTATATATATCTGAATGATAATTTAATTTAATTGAGTTTTCAATATGAACGCAAATATAATATAATAAAAGGACTTGCTACTCTTAGTTGTGGTTTTGCCTGTTGTATTTTAATGTTTAATTACCTTATAATTAAAATATGCAATCAAATGCTTTTATCAGCAGATCTTTCAATTGTGGTTTGGGTATGTGAAATAATAACTGATAATTGTTGAAATTATTAACTACAAACATATAGCCAGCCGTCTTGGCACAGTTGATAATATACTAGTTAAAATAACAAAATGAAAATGACATTACAAAATCCATCAATAACAAAATACAAAAAGAAATTAAGTAAATTAAATAAAACTAATTAAAATTTTCTTCTAATTTTTTCCCAAAGTGTAACTAAAACTCTCTCTTAAGATTGCCTTAGAAAAACGGAAATTAAACTCTCACAAAACTAAAAATATGCAAAAATAGCAAATGCTTCCTCGACGTATTAATTTAGCCCATTACGCTTCACATAATGGGATTTTTTTCCCGTGTTTTGAGTTCCGTGCAGCTGCCACGCCCCCATTAGGAGCAATGACTATGCAAAAAATAAGGTTGACCGAAAATGACGCGCAAATGTTGACAGCATTAAATTAAAGCGTCATAAATTGGTGCAAACCACACGCAAAATGTATGCATATAAATCAGTCCAACAGCTCCAACAGCTCCGGCTCCAGATCCGTCTGTAGCTTCAGTTCCAGTTTCAGCGGCCGACCGAAAAGTTCAGGCTTTGCTCAACCACGCTGATTGGCGCGGTGCCTGACCAGGCAACTACTGCTAATTTGGTCAGGACGGTTGCGGAGAGCAGGGAAAGGGCGACGACAAGAACGTCGTCTCCTCACTTGGCGAGACGATAAAAACTCCAAACAAGCAAAACAAGCCAAACCAAACAAAACAACACAAAAACGGCAGCCAAAAACAAGCAATGGTGCCTGACTGAAAGATACCCTGTAGACAGCTTCATGTTGCCGTTGCAAGCATGAATATTATGTTAAAGACCATGTTAAATCCATATATAGTTATTTATATATATATTTTTTTTCCATTTATGATAAAACACAAACAGCGTTGACTGAAAATCGATATTAATCTTTACTGAAACAATCTATACTTATTTTTATTATTAATTTCATATTTTTCATTCGATTATTCACAATAAACATAGCAATCTTTATGAATCATTATAGAACAGATCAAAATATATGTGTGCATATATTCCACAAGCTCTTTCGGTATTTGTAACAAAATATACGCCTGAAACCATTCTACCCTTTGTTATCCAATTTCGTAGACGAACGCAAACAATGGGAACAAAATGTGCAGAAATTCCATCAAAGCGACGTTTTACGGATAAAACATTTGCATATTTTGATTGGACACGCCCAGTTCGGCACAGGGCTAGTGGGCGAGCAAACAATAAGGCAGTCAATGACGATGCCAATGCCGATGCCAAAGCAGAAGCCGATGCCGATGCCAACGCTTTTGGCCGGTTTGGCATGCGGCTAACAAACTGCGACGTGCGCTAGGTTCAACAACAGCAACAACAACAGCAGCAGCAGCAACAACAACAACAACAACAATGGCCACAAACGGGCCGATAAGCGAGCCAAAGCCTCGAGCTGGTCACTCCCATTGTTTGCCGCCCAGTCGCCCACTATTCCCGGCTGGTTGACTGGCCTATCATCCGGCTGACGTGACGCGGCAACGATTTTTACACTTTGCACATTTTTGTGCTCCTGACGCGCCAATTGTTGTTGCCATACCCTGCATTAAACATGGCGAATTTTTACCGGGAATATTAGCTAAGAAGCAGCCAAAACATTTCTAACTATTTATTTTGATTTTTACATCTTATAATATTGTAAGCTAAATACTTTTGCTTACAATTTATTTAAAATTTTTTTAAACTATGATTAATTTCTAAAAAAAATGGAAATTCTTTAAAAGCTGCATAGCTTACGGGGTATTTATTTGGTCTGGCAATTGTTTGGTTATTTAACTTGCTGTTGTTGTTGTACGTGTTAGAACGCGCTTTTTAGTTGAGCTTCAGTTTTTTGTGGCACATTCTGGCCGCGTTGTCGTTGCGGGCAATAAATCTTCATTTTCGCTATTAAAATGTTGTAATATTTTTCGATGTTTTTTTTTTAATGCCCGGACGATTGTCCTTGTCGCGGTGCGTTTGGGCGTTTATGTAGCCGTACATTTTGATTTTTTTTAGCGGCCATAAATAAAAAATAAAAGTAAAATTGAAACGCTGGCAACTAGCACTTTTTATTTTTCGACACAGTCTAGATTTAGCGGCTTTAAATGGATTTATGCCTTTCATGTACGGGAGACGCTTTAAATGTGTTGGTAATTGATCTTTTAACTTAAATTTCGCATTGGAAAAGCTTTTTAATGTAGCCACACTAAAAGTTTATGACATTTCGTTAGCCAAGTGGATTTTAAAATTGTTTTTAATATCAAAATCGATGTCGGATGATGTCAGCGCACAAAGCACACGTTGCGTATAGGTAACGTTGCGTATACGCAACGTGTCACTCTGAGTAAAGCTTTCAATGCATTCAGCGCCAGCTGGCATTTGGCAATTTGCGAGCTGTGTTAATGCCAGCTGACAGTTTATTAAATTAAAACATGTCGCACAATTGGCGATTTGCAAATTGTATTGCCAACTTCATGACTGCCAGGCCAGGCCATAGGTGAGTCCCCTTTAAGCCAGGTGTGGCACCATAGCACAATGTATCTAGTTGACAAAATGTTGCATGATTCGCTGTGCGTGACAAAATATTTCGTTTCGCATGCAACTCATTCACACATCATTCGGTACGTCAGTTGCCATAGCTCAACACAAAATGTGCTGCAACATGTTCGTATTATTATTAAGTGAAATTGGCATGACGTACATTTTGCTGATAAGTTTTTATAATAATATTTATTATGATTTTTTTTTTTTTTGGCAAGCAATTGAGCAATTTTTGACACAAGTTGGCTTTCTTTAAATTGAATTTTTCCTAACATGCAATTTACGTACCTGCCCAAAAAAATTGTATTTCTTTAAAAGTTGACAAATTTTTGTGTATACTTATTTTCTAAAACATATATTAATTATTTTCATGTATTTGTTTTTTTTTTGAGTACCATATATCATAATATTTAATTCAAATCTGTTTCATATTAAAGTAAGATTTAGCTTAATAAACTAAATCTGTTTATTGAAATTATGCTCTTTAAGTTTTTTTTTATTGTGGTCAATGAAAGTTGGCTGTAGTGGATTTTAACTGTGCTTATTAAAGCCAAAAGCCAAGGGGCAACATAATAAACACCACATAAATAGCTCGAATCACTTTATACGAAGGTAATAAATCAAACTGTCTAAAATGGCACATATAAATTTTCATACTGAAAAAGGCAATTGCGTTGAAATTAATATAGCTATGGCGCGCTACATCTACGGCTATATACTGTTTATGTGCTTTATGCATATCGTGGCTGTGATTAATGCTTAACGCGCGCACACGGCGTATGCGTAACATTTTCGCTAGCTGTCTCTATTAATGGACGCTGATTTTCACATAAAGCTTAACGTGGGCTCTAGAAAAGAGTCGGCAACATGCTCAACATATATGTATTTAAATATATATATGTATGTGTTGTAGGTGCAAGGATTTGTCTGCCGCCACCCACACGCTTCTCAGCTATGGCAGGCGCTGTGGCAGCAGCTACTGTGCTTTGTGTGTGTGTGTGTGGCATTGTTGTAGGGTCATTAAGGTGTAAATTATACTTCTAATTAGCCATTAAGTAGCATCAGCCGCCAACCAGCAGTCAACGTTTAAGAGCAGATGCCAAGCCAGCAAAGCTTGCCTCAATGTTGCAAGAGTGATATACGAGGGTGTATGTGTGTGTGTGTGTGTGTGTGTGTGTGTGTTTGTGTGTGTGTGTGCTTAGAACTATGAAAATGCAATAAACCCTAATGAGCTAACATAATGTGCAAAAATAAAAAGTAAATTAAAGCAGCTTTAACTTTTTAGCATTTAATTTTACTTTGACAATGGCCAAACAAAACGAGTTCCTGTTTCCCTTTTTATAATTTTATTTCCATTTTACTTTGTCTTGGCTTCCCTTTGCAGTGGCTCATTATATTGCCTGATTTGGGTTTGTGCTGTGTCCAATCAAATTTCAAAAGGGGGCTAGAAAAACTATGTTCTTTTTTATACTTTCCTGAGCCAAAGTGGGTATGTTGACTTTGTGCAAGTGTATGTAACTGACATCCCATTGCCTACAAATTGGACTAAAAAGTGATCTGAATATCTGAATATTATTTTGAGTAAATTTTAAAAATGGATCTCGAAATAATATTATTTTTCCACAATAAAAAAAAATTACAGGGTATCTTTAAGCCGAGCGTAGTTTTTCTATTTTTTTTCGCTTTGTTAAAGGTGCACAAAAAATGGCACAAAGCCCCAAACACATGAAAATGGAAAAGAAAAGACAATGCACTTGAGTCAATACGAACTGTGTGTGTTGTGTGTCCTTTATCTTTTACCTATCTTATATAGAGCAGGGCAGCAGTAAAAACAAGAACAACAACAACAGCACTATCATATGTAAGCGAGAAAAACAGCAAAAATAGTTTTTAAGAAATAAAGGAAATAGCAAAAAAATCATGAATTCTTGAGAAATAAATAAAGTGAAGAGATGCGAGCGAGCTGCAACGCCAGACAGACTGTTGAAGCAGAAAATCGAAAATTTATACAAATAATATATTGAGAGAGAGAGAGAGAGAGAGAAAGAGAGGTGAGCGCTAAGAGAAAGCCAGCGACAACGTGGCAAACGCGTTCAGGAAATGTGCAACGGCAACAAAAGGAACAACGCATTTCTATTGCCAACGTATGCGAGAATTGTCTGTGTATGTTTGTGTGTGTGGGTGTGTGTCTGTGTGTTTGTGTGTGTGTGGGTATGTTGGTATGGCTGTTTGCCATGGCGAAATTTGCATTTATTTTCTAAGGGCATGTTCAAATGTGCAACGAACTGTGTTTGAGTAGAAGACAACGCTCGCCGGCGCATTGGTAAATGCTGCAACGGGGGGCACACGGGGCCAGGGTGCAGTGGCAGAGACAAGGAAGGGGCAGACACGAGTGGTGCAATCAAAGAAGATGCCGCTGCCTGCAGCAGTTAACGCTCAGTGCAGTGTGCTTCGCTCTTTGGATGTCCAAATAGCTTAAGACAAATGCACAAACAGGCCGCTAAACACACACACACACACATACACACACACACACACACACACACTCACACAAACTCAGACCACTGCCAACTGACCCTGGAGCAAAACCTGTAACTGAGCTCAGTGAGCTTTTTGCAACTGACTTTGATTTTCCTGCTGTTAACATTTTAAAGCATTTTACTTTTGATGGGCAAATTGAATTTGTCTCTTTGCTTGTGCTTGCAGGAAAAAAAAAGAAGAGAAATGAAAGTACAAAGTGCAAAATTGTAAAAAAATAAGAACGAACATTTAAATACGCTTGTGAATATATAACAGAATTTGCGATCGCTTTCATGCTTTTTCAATTCAATAAGGACTCGTGGAAAATAAATCTCATCAGAGTAAATACGAAACTATAAAATGTCAGTAAGAGAGCTCTAGTTGGATATGCCCGGCTAGGAGATGCACTAAACACATTTTCAAGCTGAGTTTGTAAAAAGAGGGAAATATATTAAATAGCCTCGCACGAATGAATTTATTTTAAAAACAAAAAATCTAATTTTTTAAAATTTAATTAAATCAAAAAAGTTATTCGTCAAAAATATATATTTGGCCGATATTGACATATATGATATATCATAATATATTTGTGTACATATTTGATAACAAATTCTATATTGCTTTTGCAGGAAGTGTATCGTGACATTTATGTTAAAATAGGTAGACGCCAAGCTGCCGTGCTCTCTATATTTTTACAGATTGCAACATGTTGCATAATGAGCTGTTAAACAGTCAGCGGCAGCAGCCGCAGCGACAGCAGACCGGAAAGTATTTACGTTTTTGCCCAGAGCACAGGGCGTATGAGTGACATTTAATTTGCAGTCCTCTGTAAGGCTTACAACTAGCAGCGTGCAGTTAGTGCGTTTGTGCGTGTGGCATTCATCAAAAACAGCAACAGATATTGAACTGCACAATTTGCGCAGCATAATTGAAATTGCAATTGATTTGCCAGGTAAGCCAATATAATGCCATTTTTTATTTGATATTTCGTTTATGGCCCTTAAATTAAATTGCAAAGAACATATTTTGAAATGCGGGCATCAGTTATGTACGTAAAAGCACAGAGTCATGGGTGTCAATTTAATTTACACACCTTCTTTGGGCAGGTTTTCATGGCATGCAAATAAAAATCATATATATCTATATATATATATATTGGGTTGCGTTTGGCTGACCCGAAAGTTGAGCATATCCCAGGCAAGCAGTAAAAGCGGCACAACAGACCGAGACAGGAGGACCTCGCTGCCCGTTGCCCGTTGCCCGTTGCCCGTTGCCCGTTGGCCGCATCCTGGCACGCATTTCACAGCTAATAATAAATGACCCGGGGTTGTCGTCGGCAACGTTTTTCAGCTGAGCACGTACGCATAAATTTCAACGCGATGCGTCAAGTGAGGCCCTAAAACACGTGTAAGGCATACACACACACAATGTTTGGTCTTTTTTTTTTAAATACCCTGTGCGATAAAAAGTATTAGGTCATTGGTTAGTTCAGGCCAATATTCTATTAAGATTGAATAGATTTTGATATGGCAATATTTTTTCTTGTTCAAAATCATTAAACGAACATTTAAGCAATATTATTGGTTGACAAAAAAAGAAAAATAATAATAGTAAAAAAAATAAGTGAAGTTGACTTTTATTTAAATTAAAAACAAAATTCATGGATTTGTGACAAATAAAAAAGTTTATTTTAGACCATTTAAGTTACTCTACAAGTTTCATAGTAATTAAAATAAATAAAACGCAGGGTGTTATGTGGCACATCATACTCAATAAAGGACGCTATATATATTCCGTTGTAAGTCTGTAAAGTAGATGTAGCTTGGCTTCAGTTTCTGCATATATATACCTTTTTCTGTGGCAGGGTCTTGTAGTGTGTTATCCCTTAAGCATAATGACCGGCAATTACGGCCGGAGAGGGCTGACTACCATTCGACTTACGGTCCTGTAAGCATGTGTCTGTGAAGTTATGTGCCAAGTGTAACATATTCTAAATAATTGATGAGCGAGCCCGAACCGGCAGTCATCCGACGTTAGTTGTCAATCCGTCCAACGTTGGGACTTGGCTTTCAGCTTTTGAAGCATATTTTGCATAAAAGAGGCTTTGACTGCTGCCCATCAATTAGACGTAGTCGACGCAGTCATCGGCAGCTGGCAAATATGGTATGCCCTGTCCCCAGCTCGTCTATGTCCGCGTATAAATTACAAACACTTCAATTTCCGGTTGTCTCCGCTTCACTGTCGTTGCCTGCATCGATGCAGTGCGGTTGGCAACTTTAATCAACGTAAATTAATTATCTATATCCTTCGTTACATGGTTACAATTTTTTTTTTTTTTCATTTCCTTCATTGCTGGCATTCAGCCAGACATTGATGCTCAGATTTTAATTCGAAGCGACGTCAAAAAGGATAAAACTTCACCAATTAGTGTCAAATCAAACATTATCTTCATTTCCATTTACATCCGGAGATTAATGTAGTTTGTGTTGAAATTTGCAGACCGTTTTTGCATTCAATATTCATTCAGATTATCAACCGATTAGAATGTTTCCGTTGATGTCTACATTTGACATCTTATTTAACAAGCTGTTTTATTTTTTATTAACTTTATTGGTTTCTCTTTTTATTCTGTTTGTTTAACAAAAATTTAACAAGAAGATTGATGTTGCCAGATTCTTTTGAATTTTATTTCACACTTGTTGATTCCTATCTTAATTCACATTATTCGGAACTTGTATTTAATGCTTTTTGTGTTCCTGCTAAAGTTGATGCTGACCTAACCATATTGCCTATAAATATAAAAAATAAAATAAATAAAATAAATATGAGAATCAACATTTTCTATGCGGTGCTGCCAACTTGTTGATATTTTTAAGCTTATCAAACTTGATATACAAAATTAACAATCAGTTTATTTGAAAGTTAATTAAAGGATTACGTATGCTTAATTCAGATTATTTTAAATAAATAATTTTAATTGTGGATTAATGTCCTAAGAAATAGGAATATCTTTAAAGCTTGTCGACTAACATGTCATTTGACAATAATATAGGGTTGATTTAAAGGTGCTGCTGATTACATTAAATTTGATAATAAAAATAATAGCGAAGCTAAATAAAATGTTTTGCTTGCAAATTAATTTTTCACAGACCTGTTTTGGATATTAACCATGACACTTGCCAAACTCCGCGTTACAAGCAAATTCAATTTCAGTTTTAGTTTCACATTCATTTACAATGAAAATGCAACAAAACAGGGGCGGCTTTGTGGTGCCTTTGCTGATGATGCTGCTCAGTGTCCAGATGTCCGATGGAATGTGGTTGAAGCGATATTTGGAGAACTACCATCGACCCTCCTACTACAATAAGGCGCACAAATCGTCAATGCACGTGGACTACAATCGTGAGATAATGGATCAGCGCGATATGACGACTGTAACCCATCCAACACAGATACCAAAGTTTGATCCCAAGGTGCACATGAGCTACTACGTGCATATTCTCTACAAGGGTTCGGTGCTTTGTTCCGGCGCCCTTGTCTCTCGCCGCATGGTCGCCACATCGTCGCGCTGTTTCCTTCCATACGAGGTTGACCTTTTCCCACAATATACGGCCAAGTATATGACCGTGTTGACAGGCAATGATTTTGGTACGCCCGAGCGGAAGGTGTGGCAGATAATTGCCTTTTTTTGCCCAGTATGCGACCAGAGGCCGATTTACTTCATAATACCGTATTGCTGGCATTGGAGACGAAGCTTGACCCGCCGGCATATCGCCACATTCCGCTCTACAGGGATTTTATGCCAAACGGCACGAAGGTGTCAATGTCCTTTATGGATTCCTATACCCATGACATCACGCTGTACAAGTCGAAGGTGTATAACTTGGATCGCTGCAAGAGCTCCTTTGAGAAGATTGGCAAAGTTAACATACCCTTCAACAGGGGGTTCATCTGTGTGAAAAATAGACAAAAAGACAGCTGCAGCACGCGTCCTGGCGATCCTCTAATATTTGAGAACAAGCTGGCCGGCATTAATCTTTATGGCGAACATTGCGATGAGCTGGAAGGCAATCACATCGTCGATGTTTATTTCGCCATACTATTCAGCGCAGAAGACATAAGGCATGCAACCGAATTACTTGAAGCATTCACAGGCACGGGTCGCTACAACACCTCGGCAACCACGAGGAGAACTAGGCTCTATATGGAGACCACCACGCTCAAGGATAAAAATGCGAAAACTTTGGTGTAATGCCCAACTTTTTTTTAACCGAATTAAAGTTAAACCAATAATATATCGGGTGGGGATGGATTAGATTGAGCTATAAAGTATGTAACTTATAATCTTAAGTTGCCTATCTCGAAATATGTTTTTTTTTCACCGCTATTGAAGCTAGAGACTAGGAACTTGGAATAGATACTCCTGCTTCAAGAAAAGCTTAAAGATATTTCAGTTATGGGCGCTGGGGGCGTGGTAATTAGAATCGAGCGATGTATAACAAAGTTATATGCGCTACGCATATGCTTGATTAGGGAAATTAAAAAAAGGGAACGGTACAAATGTGTGTGTCAAAGTGATTATCAAGGTTAACAGACAGTAGAAATAATAATAGTTTGACAGTTGAAAAAGAGAGCTTTCCACAATGGCATCGTTTCAGCTGTGGCCATTAATGCTAATGATCATTATCGCTTGCTGTATTTCCAATGCGATTTCCAAAGAGCATTACCATCGCTATATGCTGTCCGATTACCGGCCACAGCACAGCTCTAAGACACAACTCGATTATAAGCCAGTGCCGCGGCCCAGCTATCCGCCCGAAAGAATTTTGAAAAGAGGCAAGGAACCGCTGCTGGAAAATGTCGGAAATAATACGAAGGTAAATTTGCACGAGCTTCTGGTGCGCATTTACGCGGCCAACAAATTCCTCTGCATGGGCACACTGATCACCGACCAGACCGTCATCACCGCCGTCAGTTGCTTCAGAGATCGCCAAATTGAAAACTTGACCATTAAAACTTCTGTGGATAATGTGATCCCGTTGTACGACCTGAACACAGATTTTCAGCACCCGCTGGAGAGGAGTTCGTTGGTGACGCTGCTGGCTCTGAAAGAGCGCGTGCCGAAGCTGAACATAACGACAAAGCTCTGCGAATACCCGCTGCGCAGCAACTTGAAGGTGGAGCTGCCCACTTACATACGCAGAAATCACAGGGTTCACAACCAGGTGACCGTGGTGCTGCCACTGGCGGAGTGCCGACAGATGCTGAACGATACCGAGGGCACTTTGGTGACCGATGATATGATCTGTGTGAAGAACACGAAGAGCACCTCCACCTGCCAGAATAGCTATGGCAATCCCCTAATTTACGATGGACAAATCTGCGGCGTCAACCTTTTGGGTCACAATTGCCCCATACAAATGGACGTGGATTTGTATGCGAGTGTCATGAACGAGGTGGTGGTTCAAAATAAAACCTTAAATGACATTATTGATGGCCAAATAGAAGATTTCATGTTGTAAATCAAGCAAAATATAAAACGGTATTGAAACACACAAAAACATATTTTTAATATTTTCAATTCGTATATGTTTATATGATAACCGAATAATATTTTCTTTAATTGTTTTGGTTACATTTTATTTGAGCCGAAAATTAAATGTCCAAATATATTGTATAAATAAGAAATCAGTATCAGTATTGTTTTTTTTTAAAAAATATTGAAAGTATAAATAATTTAGAAGAGAGATAAATTGATTCTGTTTTGGATTCTGAACCAAACCGAACCGAACCTGTAAACGTCTGATTCTTTAGGGAAAACTTATAGTTAATTTAGCAGTGCTTTTAAATTGATACAGATCATAAATATATTATTTGGTTCTTGAAATGTGGATTATAAACGTAATCAAATCAATTCGATACACGCTATTAGACTGTATCTGTACTTAAGTTCGGGCAAAGCCAATTGTTGATTTGGAGTGAATAACATAGAAAACAAAAACAAACAATTTCAGTGCTTAGCTGCACTTAGTACCTTAGCGACATTTTCAACACAAATCCAAATTCGGCTTTCAGCGATGCTTTCGTCCACATTTCGAAGATTTTCGATGCTGCTGCTGCTGCTGGCTGCCTGCTGTGTCGTCTTTAGCCAGCATAAGAAGGTTACGGTTCATATGAATTATATAAAGGATGACTGGCTTCCACACTTTAATTACCGACCCGGGCACATGGCGAGCGATCATGAGAAAAGAAAACGCGATCGGACCACAGTTCACCCTCCACAGGTGGATACAAGCAAACACTTGAATCCCTATTTGGTGCGTCTGATGCATCGGAACAAGTTTCTGTGCAGCGGTATTGTGTTCAACGTCCAGGAGGTGCTCACGCCCACCCATTGCCTGAGCAAGGCGCACCCGACAGAAATTGTTGTCAAACTGCCGGATGGCTCCCTGCACAAAGGGGTCGGGATAGCGAATACCACTGATATAACCATGGAAGAAGCTTCCAATTTGCTGGTGCTGTTGAAGCTGGAGCAGCCGCTGGACAAGCTGTATGAAAAGCCTCCGTCAATTTGTCGGCGTCCCGTGAAATTCGGTGCCAAGGTTGAAGTATGGAATTGGGATAACAGCCGGCAATTTATAAAAAAGAAATTTGTGCCCGTAATCGCCGAAGATCGCTGCAAGCAGCTATGGGGAGATCCAGTAGGTGCAATCGTGACCAGCGCCGTTAGCTGTGTGGAAAACATAAAAGTTACCCAAAAATGCGAGGTTACCTTTGGCTTGCCCTATGTCTGGCAGGGCAGCTTCTGTGGCATGAACCTTTTGGGCCACAATTGCCCCAACATCACCCAGGCGGATGTCTATGTTAAGTTGATCAGAGTGAAGAGCTTTATCGCCGAGAGTCTTCGGCAGCTGGTGAGGACCAAACTGGAGGATTCGCTTATCTAAGAAGAGAGTTTTCTTTTTGGCAAATTGTAACTTGAATTTGTTTGGATAAACTTGGCTCGAAATAAATATGAAATTTTCTTAATTGTGGACTATCCAATTAAATTAATGAAAACTGTCTGCTATCAAATTACAGTTACAGACAGAGTAAAACGTACACTTGAAACAAAAATCGATGGATATTTATGATATTTACTTAATTTAGGGTACATTTAAAGTGAGAGTATTTTGATAATTCTAAACGTATGCAAAACGAATATGATTTTATACAATATTTTTACTTTAAGACTTGCACTTAGAGTGCAAACATTTTCTCTGGGTGTATACATATATATATAAATATTTTTTTTTATGAGCTGGGCGCTTAAACATTAAGATACTCACATTTGCTGGTTTTCATGTTGTCTCTTGAATGATGTCAGAGGGATTCAATGGACCGACTGACAGACTGGCTGCTGGTAGTCTGCTCACGGTGTTTGTTTCATTAACAACAAAAAAAAAAAATAAAAATGAAGAAGAAAACTTTGTAAACTCAGAAATGAAGTGGCAGCAGCAACAGCAACAAGGATGATGTTGATGTTGAGCATGGCAAAAACCTTTTGTATTGTAGCGATAATGTCATCAACTAAAGTACTCCGTCGGGCATAGTGAAAAGTTCTAGTCAATCGAAATAAAGCACATAATAACGTTGCCGGCAAACAGACATAGACGACGGCAAATGGAATGGCACGTGAAGACTGTGTAAACATCATTAAAATGTTTCTCTTTTATGCCAACTGCAAATGGGAAATCATTCAAATTATACGATTTTACTTCATTTTTTTTGTTTTCGTTTTTTTTTTTGTTGGGTGATCTAAAAAATTTTAACGAATTTGCAGCTTAATGTTTGGTCTGCTGCATGGGGCATGCTTAAATAAATTGAACATAATAGAACAGGACATTGCATGAGGGCATGAGGGTATAATAATTTTTAATAATATTAATTCGATGCCAAGAGATCATCTAACTATTGTTCCAATTGTGAGATGAACTGATGATCTGTGCAATTTGTTCAGGTTTTCGGCTGCAGATCAAACACATAATCGTATATACTCTATATATATGTGTATGTAACCCACCAACTAACTAATTTGTATTTCATATATTTTTCAAATATTTCATGTGTTTAAAACTTAACACAAACGCCGAAAACAATTGAAAAAAACAAAAACCTCAATGAAATTTTCTGTGCAAAACACGCGGCTAGCCGCAAAAAAAAACCAAAGAAAAATAAAACAACCAAACAAAGCAAAGCAATCGTCAAATTTGCCTTTGCGCGAAGAAAAAGGACGCATTTGTATGTGTGTGCACGTACTGTGCGTATGTGTGTCCCTCAGTGAGTGTGTATAAATTTTTACGATAATACGCAACAATTTCGAAATGTGTGCGCCCCGTTGCGTCCTGACAAGTCCTGGCCGAATGCTGAGCCTTGAGTGCAAAGAAAGCAATTTCCTCAATATTCTTTATGCCACAGAAACAGACGCTTGAATAGGTATATAAAACGGATAGAAGAGGAGAAAAAAATGCAGAAAAAGAGAGAGGGAGAGAGAGACAGAAGCACAGAGCAGCAAGTTGCTGGGGAACTGGGGAAGAAGCACTTTTCATTTGTATACCCTCGCAAAGGGTAATATAATTATGTTATAAAGCATGTATACATATATATATTCTTGATCAGTATTAACAGTTGAACCGACTGATTTCTATGGAAGCTAGTGTATACAGTACAAATGATGGATTCGATCACTATATCATATAGCTTTTATAGGAACTGTTGTAATAAAAACTTACTCCTTAGATGAAAACATTGCAAACATTTTTAAAAATTTGGTATACCCGAAAAGTAAATGTTTGTTGCATAAGTCGACGGCTAATAAAATTTTAGAAGCTCGGCTGTAAACATTATCATAACACACACACACACACACACACTGAGTTGCACGCATGTGTAAGTGGCCATATAATAATAATCATGGCGACAGACAGGCACACACACACTTATACACTAACACACATCCGCACACACACACACACACACGCTCAAATTTACATGGCCATTAGGCGCAGTCGGCTCTGTTTGGTAGCTTTGACTAGCTTTTGCTTGGGCATTGCGTATACGCGGCGTTGTGCGTGCGCCTTATAATTCATTTATTGACATAATTTCATTTTATTTTTATTTGCTCGACGGCGTTTGCGTTTGCCTTTGATGCGCCTACCATCGCCCAACAATGGCAAATTGAAAACATATTGAATATTGAATTTGCCTTCGATTCCTAAGAGCCTCCACCCCCGCCCGCTCCTTCCACGCCCTCGATTTAATTATGAAGCTGCGCACGCGACGCTGCATACAATTAGAGCTCGTCGCGGCTGCTGCATTCATTAAAAAGCACTTTAATCTGTGGCACATGGACGCAAACATGGATCACGCGCCGTCTAATAAATTGGCGTGGCGAGTGAACAGCGGAAAAGCAGAGTAAACAAAAAAAAAAAGGAAAAAAAAAACAGAAAAAACAAACAAACACCAAAGAAGCGAAGAGAAATACATGAATCTGAATCTGAATCTGTGGCAGTCGCAGATGCTCCACTCGGTTATATTTCTTGGCTAACCTGTGGACAAGAACAACACACTGCGTGGAAGAAAGTTGCAGTCGACTGTTAACGACTGCGCAATGCTCTGTTCGGAGTGTGGTAAGTGTTGAAAGTAGTTAATAACAAATTTATTATAAAGATATAACAACATTCTAATAATAATCCCAACGACCTAAGTATTCTACTATAAATTTAATTAAAATCAAAAAATAATGTTCAATGAATATACCCACAATATACCCTTTATGTACTTTCTTTGAGCAGTGTATACTAACAAGTGGACCTCGGATCCGGTCCGGGCTCGGACTGCGAAGTTGTCTGGCGTGGGTCTGGCATTGGCTACGTGACTGGGAAAATGCATTTCCGCTGCACGTAAAACCTGGCCAACAAATTTACAACGACAAACCGAAAACTAAAACGAGGCACACGTAAGTCAATCAGCAACTGGACAGCAGCAGCAGCAGCAGTAGCAACAACAACAACAACAACAGTAACAACAACACGTAGCATCTGTACTCTAATGCAATGCGGAAGTAACACTCCAATTTAGTTGCCTGAGTGTGTTTGTGTGCGGCATCTGATTTTGTTGCTAAGTGAATGAGTTACTTCCGCTTTGCTTAACAATTTCAAATCAAATCCCATCCGAGTGCAGAGTTCAAAGGCAAAAGTTTGTGCAACTCAGAAAATCGCCCGTTGAATTCCATAGAATATATATCACTTTTAATATATATTTTTACTATTCAGTTTTGCATTGATTTAACACATTTCAAAACAAGATATGTATTAGATTAAAGTCTTTTATTTAGAAATTTTGAGATTAGGAAAAACATTAACAATTTTATATCTAAATATATTCACAACTGCTGCTGTTTCTCGTTTTTTTTACTATGAAATACATATGTATTTAATCAAACTCCATAAAAAGTACAACATTCATTTATCTGACATGACCAAAATATAAATTTTAATTTTATTTAAAAAAAGTTTAGCCATGATTTATTTAAAGCAGAACTAGGCAGGTAATCCCATAGCCACGGGCTCTAAAATATCACCTAAAAAAATTACAGGATAAAAGCAACATTTAAGCATGTAAATATTTAAATTGCTAATTACTTTTAGCTGGAAATAATGGAAGTGAAATAAATCAGTTGCTTAAAAAACATCCGAAATAAAAGATGACTGCTTAAAACGTGAGGTTTTTCGCGGTTACTAAATTTTATATATTAGCCTAATAAAAGTTAAAAAAAGTCTAAAAATACATTTTAAAAATATAGTTGAAAATGTATCTGAATAAAAGGTAAATCCATTTAATTTTGATATTCGATCTTTTTTTCTAACTGAGCTGAATAACAATCGATTTAAAGTTTTCTCAATTATTTTAAAAATTTCAAATAGGTTTTCCTCGAGACAGCGACCACAAACAAAACTTATTAATTGATGTTTGTGAATATGCGTGTGTATATATTTAACCCACTAATATGACACGCCTGACAGGTAATATATATATATTTATATATATTTCATGTTGCAATTAACACCTCGTGCACTGCACACAAATATTTGCTAAACTTATCGTCAGTTTATCAGCAACAAGTTTGACAACTAGATAGATAATGGGCGAGCGCAAATGAGTAAGCGAGAGAGTGATATATTTTAGTTATTGTTTAATTTTCATTTTTTCTGACGACATAATCATGGTTAAGTAGTAAACACGTGAAATATCAATTTGTAGCTAAACAAAAAAAAAAATACATTTACCAACGGTGTGAATTTCTACTATTTTTCGTATTTGTTGGCAGCTGTTTGGGCCGACATGAGCCAATACGGTTAGTACGCTCCAATGTCTGGCAGACTTCACGGTCAGCAGCGCCGTTGCCTCGTCTGCGTGCTGGCATTCTTGGCTATACAGTTAACGGTTGTTGTGCTGCATTTTGGCCATGAATTTAAGTTGAGGACTAGTCAAGTGAGTGTTAAGCTAAGTGCTATCATTAACGTGAGTTTTAACGTGTGTGTTCTCTCTCGATTCAGTCCAAAGAACTGCACTTGACTCAACACGTTTGGCGCGAATTTATTGCGCATACGCCCGAGCAGCCAGATTCAGTTTATCAATACAATCGTCAGCTGAGCGACAATTTGCCGGCTGTGCGAATTCTGCCAGCGACGCGACACGAGAGGTGAGTGTTCCCTTAAAATACCCTGTAAATATTGATTATGTGAAAATGTTGAATGGTTTTGTGTACTTTTTTTCAACAAGCAAAAAGGAGGAGGCAATTTTGATATTTAAACAAAATTACATATGTTAGATTAACATTTATCAGTTATTGCAGATCAGCATTATTTTTTTTTTTTAAATATTAATAGACTAAACCCTTGATGCATAGTTTTTAAATCCATCGATATATAGAAAAATATATTATCGAGTTAAGATATATAGATTTATTTAAAATGTTTAAATTACCGTTATATTTATAATTGATCGATATACACCGAATTATTAAAAAAATTATGATCAAAATAACACTGTTTACTTTTATGCATAAATATAACGATTTTTTTAACATCCATTTTAAAATCTGAAAAGTCAATTAATTTAATGCAGATATAAAGAATAAATTAACTTCGATTGTCTATTTTCTAGTTGGCCAATTTCAATTAATGTTTTGCATATTTTATTAGCATTTATTATTTTTTTATATTTTCTGCTTTGCTTAACTTGGCACACAGTTGCAACAGTCGCCGCTACAGGCTGCCTCAAGCGGCGCGCGCCAAACTGAGCGTTGTGATCAGTTTTTACAATGAGGCGCGTTCCGTGCTGCTGCGCACGATTCTCACGCTGATCAGTCGCACGCCTGAGGCATATCTGCACGAGCTGATCATCATAGATGACGCCAGCGAGGACGGTGAGCCACGGAGAAGCACACAAAATGTTCGCTTTAGCTGATTGTATTTGCAGCCATCCTGTTGGACAGCCTGCAGCGGCACATGCAGCGTATTTATGCCACCCGCTACGAGCTCATACTCAGGCGCAATCGGCGCCGCAAGGGTCTGATTTGGTCGCGCAACGAGGGCGCCCGTTTGGCCAGCGGGCATTATCTGCTCTTCCTCGACAGCCATTGCGAGGTGAACGTTGGCTGGCTGGAGCCGCTGCTGGAGAGGTTGGCGCAAAGTCCGATGCTGGCGGTGAGTCCACTGCTGGATGCCATTGAGCCGGAGAATTTAACTTATCTGGCTGGGAATGTGCTGCTTAAGGGCGGCTTCGATTGGAGCCTGCACTTTCATTGGCTGCCGCGAATCCTCTCTGAGAAGGAGTCGCCAGAGCGACCGTTCATCAGTCCCGTCTTTTCCGGAGGCATTCTGATGATCTCACGGGAATGGTTCCAACAGCTGAACGGCTTCAATGCACATCTGCAGGTAGGCGTCACTGTCACAACCAAGGAGGAGGAGGAGGGGAGAAACCAAAGAGAAAGGGGTCGACAAACATCTAATTTCATTTTTGGTTTTCTTTGCTATTTCGCCTCGCTTTCGCTCGTTCTGTCTGCAGATTTGGGGCGGCGAGTCCATTGAGCTGGCCATTAAATTGTGGCTTTGCGGCGGACAAATTGAGATCGTGCCCTGCAGTCGAATCGGACATATTTTCCGACCGCGTCATGCCTTCGAGTTTCCAGCTCAGTTCGACCCGGGAATGGACAGCGGACAGGCGACATATTTGCGGTAGGTTGAAGTGACTTGGAACGTTTCTGATTGGTTGGGTGACCGAGTCCAGGCTTAGGTGTGAAAAGCGCGCTGGCCTTTGGTATTTTTCAATTTAGTCTAGCCGGACGCCTGACCTACCCACACCCCCCCGCTGCCCCGGGAGACCATTTTTAATATAAACATTCCCAGCACGCAATGCGAATGCTTACACAATGGCAACCCGCTACCCCGTTCCACCCCCTCCCAACTGCACCCTTGCCTTCTCTATTCCGCAGCAACTCAAAAATCATAGCCGAGTCCTGGCTGGACGAGTACAAATATTTGTTCTATGCTCTCAAACCGATGGCCAAGCAAATTCCATTGAATCTCCCCAACGCGACTCACGCCTACGACCCGGCCCGGATAAAGGCCGAACGCCGGTGCCGTCCCTTTAACTGGTTTATGCGGCATGTATGCCCCGAAATGAAGTGAGTACCAAATGATAAAAAATATATGTTATATTACGAATTTTAAAATTATATGTCCGACATTTTTTATAAGAAATTTTGTTTCCTTAAAATATTAATTTATCAAATGCTTAAAAAACATTTTATAATCTCAATATTTAATAGTATTAACATAAATATTTTATTTAGTAAAAATAGTTGAACTGTTTAGTATTAGCCCGTCTTGCTAAAGATCATCGCTTTACTGCTTAAAATTCGCAGCGAGTTTAAGCTATATAAAATAGTCAATGTTTTTGCGAATAAAAAACCGAAAAGTGCCTGAAATATAATTATTAGACAGATCTACATATGCTTATATATTATTATTACTTACAATTTGAAGAAAATTGTACAAGGAAGGAAATTTAAATATATTTAAATTTTTTTACCATTAGTGTATAATAATTATTAACTTATTATCTGTATCGAAAAACGTCCAACATAAAACTTTAGCTAGCCAGCAGAATATTTAACAACTTAAATATTTATGGTATTAAAGAAAAATTGTTTTAAACATTTTGGTTCAAGAATAGTTTAAATGAAATAGTTAATAGAATACAGCACGTACTCATCTCAAGCCATTCAGACATGTGCCAGCGGTTCGAGCAGACGTAAAAATTCCATTTGATTGACTTTGTGTTATTTGCAACATTATAAACAATTTGATTATTTATCGAGGCCATTTGTTGCCCGTGGATATTTGGGGCCGAGCTCACCTGTTGATGTTTACTTAGTGCTTTATTTCATTTTATTCTGCTGACAGGTTGATGCACGCCAACCTCAGCGCAGCGGGCACCATTCGGAATGGGGATCGCTGTCTGCATGTGGCACGTAGCCAGCCCAGGTTGCAGCTGCAGCTCACCAGCTGCCATCGGTTGGACGTCACCCAGTGGCAACTGCATCGCGAGACCGGCCAGCTGAGCACCGAGCAGGGGCTCTGCCTTGACGTGGAGCAGCTTTCAGAGCGGCCACAGCTGACGCTGGCTGCGTGTCGCAGTCAGTTGAAGGTGGCACAGCGCTGGCAGCGGCACGCCACACAGCTGCTGCATGCGCGGACGCATCTGTGCCTCGATAGCCCGCTCAAGGATCAGCTGGAGCTGAGCAGTTGCCGGCCGCATGCTGTGGCGCAATCATTTCAATTTGCATTGGAAATGGAGGCGCAAACATAAACCTGCGGGGAGGCGAGGGGGAAGCGTACTGTTACCGTTCGTGCAACTAATCAAAATGTTGGCATGTTGTGCTAATCTCTGTGAAATATTTCCGCTGCTGCAGTGGCCATAGATTATCACCCACGGGAAGCACTAAATAATGAAAACAGACACAGAACGCGAAGTGACTGGGGAGGGGGGACGTGGGAGGGGAGGGGGGGAAGTTTTAGTGAATGCACAGAATGTGCTGCTGGATAGTTGGTGTATTTTTTGTTTGTTTGTGGCGTCTCCGCTTTGCTATCAAGACTTCGCGCGCTTCCTGTCGCATCCGTCACACGCGACAGGACACAATGGAGCTGCAGGGTGGCGGGGCGAGGGGAAGCAGGAGCCGACAGATAAAAGCCAACAACGGCAGCGCTTATTGTGCTGCTTGTTGAGAATGCTGTGGCATCAGTCAACTGGGCGGCGAACAATGCGATTGTTGTGGGTGGCTGCCAGGGAATCCGTGGTTCGGGGATGCCGTGGCAACATCAAAGTCGCCGCACGGGTGGCAAAATGTAATTGAGTTGATGACTGGCCGACAAGCTTCCGGCAACTTTGATGGCCTCCGGATGCGTGCGACAAAAAACGCGGCGCAAAATAAAAAAAGCAATGAAAAGAATGCAAAATGCAGTGAGCTTTGCAGGCGGACAGGGATATAGAGAGCGAGATGGAGGGTCAGAGACAGAGATAGTGAGAGCGACAGTTAGACGGACTGTTGGACAATTTGCAATTCGAGCATTGTTTTCTTTGGCCAACTTAGCGGTAATAAAGCGTAAAAGTTAATTTTGCGACTCGAAAAGGAAAACACAACACAACAACAACAACAACAACAATTCAGGTTGAGGTTGACAATATGACGGCAACTTTGCGCCGCCAGCGACCATTGCAGCAACGTTTATTTTATGGTATCACGGCAACAGGCTGCCGGACTAACTGCCGGACTAACTACCGGAGACGCTGCCAACGGAGACGCCGCGACGCGATGGCGGCAAGTGCCAAGCAGCGCATAAAATCATATTTTTCATGGTATTTTTTTAAAATACGAACCAAAGAGTGTGCTAGCACATAAAATACCCTGTAAATCGCCTTGTTGAACTTCGAATTCATTTTATTGATATGTACTGACATACATATATATGAACAATCAATAAGAAACATTTTTTATAATAGGAAAATTTGGTTTTATTTTTAAAGTAATTTCCGTTTCAAATGATTATCGAAGCCGAAAAATGGTTTAGCTTAAAGCACTGCAAATTATGTGAAATAAAAAATATACATTTCTAAAATGTTAAGGATTTATATTTTATTTATATTAAATAAATTGATGTGATAATGAGAATCGGCTCTTTTATACAAATAAATAAAAATACGTATGATATTTTGTTGAGCCGAAATTTTTGTAAAATATCACCTTAAAAAAGACTTTTGTAAAAATTATATATATATTTATTTAAAGGTGGATAGCGTCATAGCTGCTGCCAGCTGCTATATACCCTATATACGAAATGCATAGGGTGTAAACCAAAACAAGTGGCAGAGACGTCTAACAAGTTGCAACTGTTTGTCCGTGCGGAAGCAGCATTTGGTTTAGTTAAGTTTTAGTTTATGTTAGTTGATTTTAGTTTCTCTCTGGTTATGACTGTGACGGAGCATTGTTTGAGACATTTTATTTTGCTGTCCGGAGCACCTGCGGTTATATATATACATATATAAATATATACACATATATGTGCGTGTATATATTCATTTGTTGCAATTGCCGTTTCTTTGGCAACAATAATAAAAGTCACTGTTAGCAACAAAGAATGAAACGAAATAAATACTAAGAAGCGCTATAAATGTTTTTTTTTTGTGTGCAGATTATTGAAGCAACAATTTAATGGGCATCCTTTCTAAGCTTTGGCTTTAATGTGAATTCAATGGGCGCAGTCCTTGACATGTTTTTACCCGAGGCTTATGGACGTAGCCAAGTTGCGCTCAAGGACGGGCCTTAATTATGGCCAGAAAGTAAAGGCTTATCCTCCTGCGTTTACTTTCTGGCGACTGGACAACAGCAAAGGGCTGCCTGTTCAAAACTTTATTATACATTTGAAGACTCATTTTATTATCTGCATAAATCTTTTCCAAACACACCGCCAACTTTCTGTTTACTTAATACAAATAAAAAAGGGAGATGGCAAATGCGAATGAGCGGGAGAGAGAGCGTGAGGGGAAGCGTGAAAAATCCATCATTCAGCGGCAAACCGCATTTAAAACATCTTGATTAAAAACTAAAAAAAAAAAATTATATATCAAGGGAGAGTTGAAAAATGCTAAAAGGAAAGCCAAATGCAAACTCAGCGCGTTCCCAGTGAAAAACAAAAGGAGAATTCGCGAAAAAAAGCAAAGCGTAAAGCAAAAAAGAAGAAAATATAAAAGTAAAGTAAAATAAATGGAATGAGCAGAGGGTGAAAACTTATAAGCCGCAAGCGAAAAACAAAGTTACGGGCCGAGCATGAAAGGAAAACGAACGGCGGAGTAGCGTATTTAAAAAAGGGATTTCAAAATTAACGGCCATCAGGCAAGAAAGTCAATTTGAATGATTAAATAGCAAAAGCTGTGCGCACAAGTGAACCCTTTTTCCCAGAGAAATACCGCTTAATGCGGCAGTTAGTACTGTTTTAAAGGATTTGCTTGCTTTTCGGACAGTTTCCTGCCGATTTACATTTATTAATTTTTTTCCTCGTCCACAAAGCTTGCCAAACCGAAACCGTTTCACAACAGCAGACATAATGGATGCAAGCTGAAAATAAAACAACAAACATAAGTAAATGAAAATATTACGACAGCACGGAAAAGGCGATAATCCATCATTTTCGGCAACGAGTGTCCGATGAATGAAAATAGAGCCCGTCATCCAGACATCCAACATTAGGCAGTATTTTAACAAGTTCTTTTTTTAAATATTATATCTGCAATATTTTCGTGGAATCACAATAAAGATATTATCTAGAACCTATAAATCAGCTAAAATTTCAAATTTAAGTTTATAAATATATTTGTTTTTAAATGTTTTCATCAACTCTACGGATTCACAAGTGGTAAATAATTTTATAAATTTATTTTATGATTTTTGATCACTGTTTTGTTGTTATAAGCACCAAAGTCTCATTTCAGGCTATATTTCTAAAGCTTTGCACATGATTATGCAAAAAATGAAAAAAACTCCGACCTGACAAACATTACAAAGCATGTTTAATATGCGTGTATGTGTGTGGGTGTGTGTGTGTGTGTGGGTGTACACTGGCTGTAGCTCGTTTAAAAACATTTCAATCACATTGAAAGTTTTGGCATTACAAAATTGTTTGCTTAACTTTTTATAACAGGCAGCAATGGGCTAAAAAATGAGCCTGGCTGTTTGTGCGTTGAGTGTGTGCTTGGGTGTTGGTTGTTGTGGGTGTGTGTGTGTGAGAGTGTGAGTGGGTAGTTGTGGCTGGCTCTGTATTTGTATAACGTGTAGTTTGTGCTGATATTCTGTCATTCATTCGCATGTTAATTTATTTTAAATTCTCCAATTTAATTTCAGCTTAACCTACTTACCTATCATACTTGTTGTTGTTGTTGTTGTTGTAGGTTCCGCTGATACCTCACAGGTTTGATTATTTTGTGTATTTGACTTAATGCTAATTGCAAAATTCGAGCGCCCGAGTTGTTATATCCAAAATTACATTTTTGTTTATTTATGCAATATGCACAGCGAAATATAAACATATAATTTTGACATAAAATTTTACCTTCAATTTGCAAACATCGAATTAATTATAAGCAGCTATTACATTAAATTATTCCTTATTGAGTGCGTTTATTTTCGCAAAAGTTACATGAGATTTTCTTAAATACAATAATAAAACAAGTGCGAATGTTGCAGTCGGATGTAACCGACAGTACAATACTTGTTCACAGTAGAATAACAGCTATTTTTTAGATTATTTGATTATTTTTCAGAAAACTGTCAGTAAAATTGTGGCACATTTTTTTTGATTGATTTTTGTCTGAAAAAATCGAAAACTAGCCTTAAAACTGATGAAAATATATATAGAATTAAGCAAGTTACCAATGTTTCAAGTCTAATTGGCTTCAATAGTGAACGAGTATAAAAATATAAAACTAAAAATACTTACTGCTCATTATATAAATTTTGATTTACTAAACCCCAATGTGTACGCCCAAAGTAGTCATAAATGTCGACTTATCGTAAAATATATATGAGCTACACTGAGATGGATGTATCCCAGTTTAAAGCTTCTAGTTTTTAGATTCTAGAGATCTTCATTTTGGGTACTCGTATATCGCAACATTTTGGGTTATCAAACTAACGGGATATGCCTATCAAATGGCATTAAAAATGGATATCAAGGTCGCAATCTTTTTGGGAGGTCACCAGCTATATACATACCAAGCTTGATGACTTCAGCTTTAAAATTGTGGACTTTATCGATATTCGATTTTAGGTGTTCTCGGTTTGCACAAAACCAACATACTTTTTTAACTTCGTGAACGAGTATAATGAGTTTTTGTTCAAATTTTTATTTGAAAGTAATCAATTTTAAAGGCTCATAAATATAGTTTTAGTTAATATAAGATTAGCAAATAATCTGTATTACTTTAATATTATTATTATTATTATTTATTATTTAGATAGATTTTGCACTTTTTTTAGAGTTTTCTTTGTTGTTTAATTTAATTTTTGTAAAATTGATTTGAAACTTTTTTCTTAAGTGCGGCGCCTTGAGGTATGCAGCGAAATTTGACATATTTAGTATTTCGTATTTGGGATGTAATTTGTGCAGCCAACTAGGTGGTATGAAATATTAAGAAAGAGTTTGTTAAACTCGCCGTGCTGCACATTAAGTATACATGATTATAACTTTTGCTTTTTGCGATGCCCGATTTTAATTTTGTTTTTCTGTTGTCGTTGTTGTGTTGCTGTGTTTTTTCATGCGATGCTTAATTCGTGTTTAATATCGTCGGCTCTGACGTTGTTTGGCCCACTGACGCGTGGCATCAACGCAAATGTTGACAATTAAGCCGCAGTCGCGACGCTGGCAGCGACATTGACGCTGCCGTTGACGCAGACGCCAGCTCGTCAAAGTGCCAGTGACAGGTGAATGCTGGCAATGATGGGACAGGCATGCCAATGGATAGGCTTAACCAAGAACGCAGCGGGGAGAGGGCGAGCAGCAGCTGTTTGGCTCCAGCTTGACTGCATTCTGCGGTTATATAATGTTCTGACTATGCGGCCCAATGCTTCAAAGGTGCGCGATAAAACCGCTGAGATAAGCGACCCCTCACAATAAAAGTGGGCGCTCAAAGCGGGAGGGTGAGGGCGATGCGTGGGGTGTAAGTGGAAAAGCGCATTTAATGAACGAGTGCGAAAAGTGTAGCGCGTGCCGCTGTCTGACTGAATGTATGTTAACATATACTGGTCGGAAAATGTAAGGGGGTGTATTGGTTTTAAAGAGAAACACAAATCATCTGTGACAAGGAAAATGAAAAAGATTAATATGCGTCACAGTTTTACAAGGATAAAATTTAATGTGTAAATTTAGGTATTAAAGTCAATCATTATATATATTTTCAGCTATTTTTTAGTTGTGAGCAGAGTATCGTGCAGTCATCGACAGCCAATCGCAACATATGCCTATGTGTTTTTGTGCTGGCTGGATTTTTCGCTCGGCCAAACAGTTAATCACTGATGTTAAGCACCATGGAGGGCGGGGCAGCGCTGCGCAGTCAGCGCCAATGTCCCGCTGAGCAGCACAAAGGCAGCGCCAAATGAAGCGTCACCCTGGCGACCAAGCATACAAGAACAAAAAACAACAACAACATCAAAATAAAAAAAAAAATGTAATAAATAAAGCCAAGTTGGCTGGCCGTTTCACTTGTTGCTAGTGTCTCCAACTGTTGGAGCGCCCGCGCCTGCCTGGCTAAAGTAAACAGCCAGCGCTGCTCCAGACCACATGCAAACGCCGCTTGTCCGGGCGTTGTTTGCCGCTGGGCGGAGCGCTGAACGGCGCGGTACGCGAACACATAGTTATTGCTATTCTTGTGGCTGCTGTTGCTGCCGCCGATGTCGATGCCGCTGCCGATGTCGATGCCGCTGCCGCTGTCGACGACGTAGACAGCGAATCTTTTGGACGCACAGCACAGAGCTCAGTTGTGTGCCGCTAACGAACGCGTGCAGTTTGGATATTCGACTTATCCAAAACAAAAAAAAAAAAAAAAAGGAAAAAATATTAACTGGATAAAATTTAGTGAAAATCAATTCAAATGTAATCAAATTAGGCGGTTCATGAGTCAGCAACAGCTGTTAGCAAAATGTGCCGCCAAAATTTATTAAATCGGTTGCTAAATAAAAAATGGAAGTAAAAACAAATACGAAGACATCATAAGCAATATATATATGTATATATATATATAGTGCGACAGAGAGATAATCACAAAAGGGCTATCAAAGCAGGGCATTAACACGTGGCAATGCGTCCTTGCAAACGTGTTTGTGTTTTCCTTCTCCTGTTTTGTTTTCTTACCTTGTTACAATTACCGTTAGCTGTTATCGTGACCCTGTGTGTGTGTCGCATCCAATTGTCTTTGAACGGGCCGCAACGTGCGACAACCGTGTGTCCGGTACGTGTTGCAGCTCCAGCTTGCCCGGATTATTGTGCATGATAATTGAAAGAAAAAGTGGAAAAAAATAGTAAAAAAAAAATAATAAAACAACTACAACAAAAAATTACATTTTTCGATGCTGGCAAAGTCGCCTTTGTCGGCTGCTTGGCGAAACATCGTTTAATTGGAAATTTGTTATTTGGACTCGAAGAACTGTGAAATACAAAGGAAAAAACTGTCGCAGCAAAGACGCTGCCCAAAAAAAAACAAAAAAACAAATAAATTAAAAAAAATTTAGTGGCAACAAAAGGACAAGTAATCAGCGTGGGGAAATTAAAAACCTTTTGGAAACGCCGAACACAAAGCGCCACAGAATGAACAGCATTGGCCTGGCCAACAGCAGCTTGCTGGAGTCACAACTGGAGCTGGCCGGCAGCGGCAGTGGCAGCGACTTGGGTAATGCCACGTTTACCAATACCGAAGAGGAGGCAATACGGCGCACGGTGCGCTGGCTGGTGCCGCTATTTTTCGGCATTATCGCCGTCTCCGGTTTCTTTGGCAACCTGTTGGTCATACTCGTCGTGCTGCTGAACAAGAACATGCACTCGACGACGAATCTACTGATTGTTAACTTGGCCGCCGCGGATCTGCTGTTTGTCATCTTCTGTGTGCCGTTCACTGCCGTTGATTATGTGTCCTCGCACTGGCCCTTTGGCAAATTGTGGTGTCGCAGTGTCCAGTATTTGATAGTGGTCACCGCGTATGCGTCCATCTATACGCTGGTGCTCATGTCCATCGATCGATTTCTGGCCGTTGTCCATCCGATACGTTCGCGCATGCTGCGCACCGAACAAATCACAAAGATCGCCATCTTTACGCTCTGGGCCGTGGTGCTTATTGTCTCCATGCCGATAACCTTTGCTCACGATGTGGTGGTAAGTATGAATATGAATGAGTATGTATGTGTGTGTGTGTTTTTGTGTTTGTGTGCAGCTCAGCCTCAGATCTGTTGCCTGCTGTGCCCGAAATGTGCTGCGAATAACAAAGGCCAGCCAAATTTATTGCTACCCATCATCGGCACCTCGTTAGATGTCCCGAGCCGCCGCTCGACGTCAGTTGTTGGCTCTGGCTTTGGCCATAGCCTGCCCACGTTTTTGAATATATAACATTTTTGTTGATGTTTTGATTTCTTTTGTTTTTATTGAAGTTTATTCTTTGTTTCGCTTTAGCGTGTTTATACCGAGAATTCGCTAGATGCGGCCGCCTGTTTTGTTTTTGTTACTAATTCGCTATTTTAAATGCATAAATTTTAATTATAGAGCTGATATTGAGCACACCAACGAATATTTTCAGGGGCTACGAGTCATATGGCCAATACCAGCTCGCTCTCCATCTCTTCGTCTCCATATGCGCTACATCCATTTACAATGTGCAATCTTAATTTTTTGCTCAATCAAAAAACAAAAAAAAAGAAATATTAATAATTAATAGTTCTATCGTTGATCATGGGCAGACGGGCAGTTGTACAGGCTGGGCATACGGTGCGTATGATATATCTGAGTGGCGTTTTGTGGCCTTGATACTGGAACTCGAGTGGACTGCGCATTTAACGCTCGCCTCGCCATCATTTATACCATTGTTCCGTTTATCCATTTGGCATTAGGGCGTTAATGTTTTTATGATCAATGCGCTGGGTGCGAAGAACAAGTTAATTGTTTAATAAGCGCCGCAGCAACAACAACAAACAGTTCACGGCCAACATTTTTGTTTAGCTAAACTTGTATGTGCTAGCAATCAAATTAATTCATTTTAAATACATATTTTTTAAATATTTCATTATTTCCTTATCCAATTAATTCGCAATGTATGCTTTAATAAATATATAAATAAATATATCGAAATAAAATACCAATTTAGTCATCTTTGATCAAAGTCACTTAATCATAATGTGTTATATACATATCTTAATCAGTTATTAATCAGCCTGTTTGACCCTTTTCATCAGTCTATATGTTCGCATCGATATCAGCGAACATTTAACGCAATCAGTGGGAATCTCGTCACTATAGTCAGCTGCCTCATGTGATCGCCCATCCGCCATAAAATCGAAAAAATAAAAAAGTAAAAGTAATAAAATGTTCACATAATGGCAAGCATAATCAGCCCCTTGAATTGATGCCATTTGTATCATAAATATTAAACAAAACCACGGAAAAGTTTTCCACTGCAAAAACAAACAAATAAGATAGAAATTTAAATGCTTATAAAACTTGGGTATTAATGTACGCAAAACGGACTTGCACTTATTTAACTTACGCTGCTTAACTGCTTTTGATCATCTAAATTATGCTTGGAAAAGCCTAATCGGCTTATTAGATGAAAATGTATTAAAAGCTTTTATTTTCCTTGCCAATACTTGAACCAGGTTCATTAGCCAAATACGAGCTGATGTTTCGAAACACGTATCTAGTCCGTCGGGTGTGTGTATGTGTGTGTGTGCGAAAATGGGTGTGTGGGGTTTTGTTTTTCGTACTCGTTAATGTGAATAGGCTGTTGCCTATTCATAATCGAATAGTCGCTCGCAATTAAACGTATCTTATCGCCGTTGGCGTCTTTATAAATGAAATTGACCATTTGCTGTGCAATCGTTTTTGTTGTTGTTGTTGTTGTTGGTTTTTTGTTATTGTAACTTGATATTTTATTAACTAGCATTTTTTTTCTCTCGCCCGTCGTATTTGTTGTTATTGTTCTTGTTTGTGTTTGCTTGGCCTGAGGATTAAGTTGGCCCAAATTGAATATTTATGTGTGTGTGTGTGTGTCGATAACACACACGGACACACTGTGTGTGTGTGTGTAAACAAAAGCGATAAAATGGCATATAATTAACTCATGTTTGATCAACATGTTAATTAACAGTTAGCTATTAATTATATTCATATTACATACTGTTATCTATTGTCTACACAAAACAAAAAATAACAAATAATAATAACAATAACAGATGCGTCCCTGTCCATAATCTATGTGCTTTCTGTGTGTATCAATACATATTTGACTAGACTGTATATATACCATTGTATATATCGAAAATATGGCCATAAATACGCGGCACTGCTTGAATTTTTTGGCATATGCCCGTCGAAATATCTACATTAAATATAGATATATCATGGCATTGATTGACAGCTGTTTGTGTGCTATCTCAGCCGCCACTTGAGTTGGGTCAGTTTTATGTTGTTGTTGTTGTTGTTGTTGTTTGCCTCTTTGACAAGAACTCCGCAACACTTTGAACAACAAAATCACATTAAAAAGCAATGTCATATTATTGCTGTTAAGTTACTTGAAAACATGAAAGCCCAATTCAAATACACACACATCCTACACTCGAAGAAAATTATATTAAATGTGTACATAAAATAGGTGATAGTGTTGTCAAAGGTGAAAATTTCATTAATTGAGATGGAATTGTTATTTATAGTTAAAATAGTTTATTTTATGCGTAATTCAAGAATTTGATTTTTATTTATGTGAAGAAAAGTTTTTCAAATTTTTGGTAAAATTCAAAATTAAAAAATGCTGGAATTTTTCTAAAGTGGCTACACTTTCAGCTTCTGGGCTGGCCAACAACAATGACAACAACAAATCAGGCTATTAATATGTGTTCTTCGTGTGCATTTCTCTAGAGTTTTTAATAGTATTTTCTTTATAAATATTAACAAAGCGCTGCGACTGCTCTGGCGGCAATTGTAAACAAAATTGTAAACAAAAAGCGTGCTGAATAATTTTTACGATATACGAAGCCAGTTTATGACCCTATTGACAGACAGGGTCAGAGGTCGGTGGCAGTACGGGGACCAAATAGCGAGTGCGTCATGTGAAGGGGCAAATATGTTATCCACCTGTCACAGACAGTCTCTGGGGTGCAGATAGTGTGTGTTTTAGTTATGCCAACTATTTGCACGGCTTTTGTTTTGTTTTGCTTTTTATCCAACTGCTATTTAGCTTATTTATGAATGTTGGAGCCATGAAACTGTCAGGCAACATGACGTATGCGAAATATTCTTTTATTTTCTTTTTTATTTACTGCAGGTTGACTATGATAAACGGAGCAACACCACCTACAAAATGTGTCGCTTCATCGACAACGATGTCGTCGATCTGAGCACCTTCCAGGTGAGCTTCTTCATCAGCTCCTACCTGCTGCCCCTGATAGTCATCACCGGTTTGTATGTGCGCATGATCATGCGCCTCTGGCGCCAGAGCAGTGGCGTGCGCATGTCCAAGGAGTCGCAACGGGGTCGCAAGCGGGTCACCCGCCTGGTCGTGGTCGTCGTCATTGCCTTCGCCTCGCTCTGGCTGCCCGTGCAGGTGAGTTCGACTAACATAATACTCTGGTATATTAAACAGAATAATCTATTAAGTTTTGACACTGTTCGGAGAATTAAAAGTCAACTAAAATTATTTATATGATTTTGAAAACTTAATTTTTTTATTTTTTGGAATTTTTAGGAACTGATTAAAAATAAATTGATGTGATTCTACATTTTGAAAACAAACAATATTTCAAGATGAAGTTTTTAAATATTTATAATAATAATAATAATGATAATATAATATACTATACTATACTATACTTTACTAATAAATATTTCTGTTTTAATATATTCGAACTTGTTTTTTTATTCATTTATTATTTTCAGTTAATTTTATTGCTAAAGGCTCTGGATATGTACGACATCACAATGTTTACGGTGATCCTACAGATAGTGGCCCATACCATGGCCTATACCAGCTCCTGCATCAATCCGCTGCTGTATGCCTTCCTCTCTGACAACTTTCGCAAGGCCTTCTACAAGGTGAGTGAACCAAGGATTGCCAAGGCTATCGGCCCATTGTTAAGCACTTCAGTTGTATTGTTTCTTCAATACTTTGTTTGTTGCCAATTGAAACAATTCGAAGCGCATTGTTTGCCTGTATTCCATATTGTTTTTTTGTCATGCAAATTTCATATGGCTTTTTAAAGTGGCCGCTCTCGACCTAGTTTTGCATTTTCACAGTGATTTATAAAGTGTTTCCGCTTCGCCCAACGTGATTTTCCGTGCAGCTGTTAGAACGTTAGGTATTTGATTTGAACTCAAATGTGTTTTTAATTTCTCAAATGTTTTTCATCAATAATTCCATGAAATTATTTAACCTGCAGACAGACGGACTAACTGTGGTTAAAAACACATAAAATAATATTAGAAAAACGCGCGCAATTTCCAAACATTTGCCAGCCAGTAGGCGAGCCTTAATGAGCTAAGTGCGAAAAACGCGTATACGCCGTGTGGGACGCGGCAAACAATTGCGTTATAAATACCAAAAGCAATTTTACAGCGGAAAATAAAGAAAATCATAAAATTTCCAAACAAACTCGGGCTAATCAAATTAAATCAAATCCGTTTTGTTTAGCAGCGATTTCTATTTTTAGATCCTTTGTACTGCAATCATCCATCGAGATAAATTAGCATTAAGTGTGCTATTGTGAATGATGGAATTTCAAATATGAGTCAGAAGCAATTGCAGCAAATTAGCAGCAGATGTTGTCTATTTTGGTTACTTTAGCACTTTATGCAAATTGAAGAGCTTCGTTGACATCTAAAGGCCCACGTGGCCACAGCGTGGCCTGGACGACTGCTGCTGCTCGGCAAAATAGAATGCACGGCAGCTCATTCCAATTCAGCTCAGTTGCGGCGCACATTAATTCTTTTTGGTCAGTGGCCATTTACATAAGTACAAAACGTAAGGAAAAATCAAAATAAAACCGAATTCATGGCCGCATTCCACTGGGAAGTTAGTGTACGGGGGCAGCGTGGGAGCTGTGACTATGCTTACTTACTTTTAATTACTTTAGGGACAGCGGACAGATGGACAGACCGGCAGACCCATCGATGGGATCGGGAGCCGTCGCATTTTCTCTACCACATTTCCTTTCAATCATTTGTGTGGCCTAATTTTAATATTTTAATTTGTTTTGTTGTTGCTGCGGTTGCTTCGCGGCTTCAGTTTTTCCATTTTGCGTAAAGTCCTCGATGGTACTTTGCATATAAATTGCCGTTAGCCCGACGGCCCCGCGCCCCTGTTGCTAATTGATGTGTTTGTCAAGTCATTAAATTAGATTAATTACATTAATTAAATTGCTGCTCCGTCGCTAGCTATTGTTTTTGCTGTTATTCGACTGCAAGCGTGTGTTAAATTTATTTTCATTTAATCACATATTTGTATTCATATAGATTTTTATTGCGCTTTAAGTCCTCGTCTAGCCAGGTTGTTAACACACGCACTGCACAACAACAGACTGGTTGATAGCCCGTCCATTATACAGTTAGCCAAAAGTGCTTCAGCTTTTTTTAGTGTTATTAATATTATTATTTTTTGCATGAGATTTAATTCAATAATAAAAGATACCCTGTGCAGTGGTATATATATACTTATACTTAAATAAATATACTATGATATTCAGTGAATGTTTGTGTTTTAATTTGAAGAATATTTCGATTTTTATAATTCTCAAATATTACAGCATGATTTTTCTGTTCACTTAATTTATAAGATTCAACATCTTTATTTAGAAAATTTTTAGTATATTTTTGATTGAGTGCTAGATAAAAGATTTGGTGCATGCTCGACTGTAAATTAAAATAAAATCTTTAATATTTGTTCCTTGATTGTAGAGTATGCGATGATAAAAAATGATGATATGTGCTAAAACTCTTTAGAATTCAATTGATTACAATTAATTTCATGTTTTTTTAATTAAAATTTAAATACATCACATTCAAATTTATATAATTAATATTCACATCAGATAAATAAACACATAAAACATGCTGTAACATTCGCTTTTGTCTAAAGAACTGCCATATGATAATTTATATTGATTTATATATTATAATATTTCATATTTAATCCGTGCAGCATTCTGAAAGCATTAATTCCAACTTGCTGTTTGTATAATCAATATCAATGTAAAGAGATTTGGATGTAAAAATATTCAAATTTGGTATCCGACTGGGTGAGCGAATATTCGATAATTCTCGTAAATGAAAACAGTGTATGCGCCATAATCAAATAACGAACCGCAAATACAGGTGGACACACACACACACATACAGAGACACACGCACACACACATAATGCATTTGGCAATGGTTGAGAGTCAACGGAGCCCCAAAAACCCGTAACTTATTTCCCTTGAGCGATTGCATGGAAATGCCAAAGACTGTGCGAATGTTGTTGTTGTGGTTGTTGTTGTTATTCTCACTGCTGCTGCGGTTGATGTTGCTCCCGTTGTTGTTGTTGTTGTTGTTATTCCTATGATGGCGCACTAATCAACAATTTCGGACGGTTCAATCAGAGCACAAATTCATAAATCATTTATATGCAAACGCCCAACGGAATAGGGGGGCACAATGGGGCCCCAGATAAACTGTGGGCATTTCAACACCTCAAACCAGCTAAATAATTGAATATTGGATCAAATCTAATCATTCAAATGCAAAGCCACAGCCTGTGGCCTCTGCTTGATAGGGGAATTTCTAAAGCGTCGACCTGGTTCCGTTTGGCTCTGCCATGCATCCAAGAACACATCATTAATCAAACATTTTTGGCACAATTTACTGTCGTTATTTTATGTATTTCTCGCATTAACTTACGAGCCCATATTTCTTGCATTTCATCCAACAACTCTCTGTAGGCCATTAACTGCTCGGATCGCTACCAGAATTACACAACTGATTTGCCGCCGCCGCGGAAGACGTCCTGCGCCCGCACTTCCACAACGGGCTTCTGACGTCCCAAATTGACGACAGTCAACGATCGGCGGCGACAACAGCCCCAACAATAAATTTAACAGGAAAAGCGTCCCAAAAGATTGACCGACAACAGGAGCCGGAGCTAAAGCGGGAGCTGGAGCGGCAGCTGGTAGATTGATTGCCTTGTGGCAGCCAGAAGCGGCTGGGACGCAGCCAACCGGCTAAATGTGGGCAATTATGGGGCTGACCATGTGCCGTTAATTAAAGACCGATACACAAATGAAAGGCTCCACAAGGCTATGAAAGGAACAGAAAATTAAAAATCCAATCAAACCAAAAACCAAAGAAAAATCGCTAAAAGCGCAAAATCCTATAACAATATATATGTATATGTATGAGTTATATATATTTGCCAGTTGGCATGTGACATTAAACAATACAGAAATAAAAGAATCCACAATTCGATCCAACCAAAGAAAAATCGCTAAAAGCGCCAAATCCTATCACAATATGTATGTATGTGAATTACTTATGGACCGATACACAAATGAAAGGATCCACAAGTTTATAAAACCAAAAGAAAGTACAATTTCGATCAAACCAAAGAAAAATCGCTAAAAGCGCCAAATCCTATCACAATATATATGTATGTGAATTACTTAAGGACCGAAACACAAATGAAAGGATCCACAAGTTTATAAAACCAGATGAAAGTACAATTTCGATCAAACCAAAGAAAAATCGCTAAAAGCGCCAAATCCTATCACAATATATATGTATGTGAATTACTTAAGGACCGAAACACAAATGAAAGGATCCACAAGAGTAGAAAAACAACAGAAAAGTATAGATCCAACCAAACCAAGAACCAAAGAAAAATCGCTACAAGAGCCAAATCCTATCACAATATATATGTATATGTATGTGTTATATATAGTTGCCAGTTGGCATGTGACATTAAATAATACAGAAATCGAAGAATCCAAAACTCGATCAAACCAAAGAAAAATCACTAAAAGCGCAAAATCCTATGACAATATATATTTATATGAATTACATATAGACCGATACAGAAATGAAAAGATCCAGAAGGTTATAAAAAGAAGAACAAAGTTTAAAAATGGTTAAAAGCGCAAAATCTTATCTCAATATATATTTATATGTCTGCATTATATATAGTTGCATGTGACATTGATTAAAGACCGCTTCACAGATGAAAGGATCCACAAGTTTATAAAAAAAAAAGAACAAAGCAAAAATTCGATCAAACCAAGGCCCAAGAAGTTGCCTGTTGGCTAATGTAACCGTCTATTTAGTAACGTCTATTTAGTAACGTCTATTTTTGGGGCAACGCGCACCGAAGCGGCGTCAATGTAAACAAAACTGTTAATTGCGTTCCGTTATATTAATTCAGTGTAAACAATAAATAAATCAACAAAAAAATAATCTGCTTTATTTTTTTTGTATTAAGCACTTGCAATAAGTTAAAGCGTCACAACTATATCAAAGTGGCCGGAAAATTCTCTGGTTGCTGCTGGCGTTTAATTGTCTATCAAGTCATGTGGAAAACGCGAAATCGAAATACTTGCGATATTTTGGATATTGCATGGCGCCGCCGGCGTGCCATCCAGCTCAAACACACACACACACTTACACACACACATACACTGGAATTTCGAAACGCAGCAAGTTGACAACGTTGTATATATATTGTATATATATGTATTATTTTAATAACAATATTCGCTAATTCCTGGTAGCTAAAGACCAAAATGAAATTCACTATTAGATATAAATTAAATAAATAATTCTCAAATTTTTTTTATGTAATATTATTTTTATTCCATCAACAATTCTTGCAGTTTTATTTATTTCATTTATTTTTTTTTTAAACACGACACGACAGCAAAATTTATTAATCAGCACACGCAGGTGAAAACCCTGGAACTTGGAGAGTCCTGTCTTAAAGCCTGCCTTCGGCAACTTTAAGTTTTGTCCTCTATTTGGCCGTATTTTGGTCAAGTTTTGATTGCATTCATGGAGCTGAATTAATTATGCAGTGTTCGTCTTGCGTTTCGTGTATTAGCTACGCTTTTTGGGCGAAAACGAGGTGCGAAAAGCGAAAAGCGAAAGGCGAAAGGCAACGGAAATCGAGCTGTTCGCAGTTTTGCATAATTTATTCCAGTTTTAATAAGCGTGCGCGCGTCCAGTGGACGGCACAACAACTTGAGGCGTTGATTTTTACACACGCCATTGTCTGCCGTGGGCGTGGCTAATGTCGAGACGTTGTTATGCCAAGGTGGCGTAATTAAGGCGTATCAGTTGCTGACAGGCGTCACTTCATCGCGCTGCCAATGTAATTAAAATTTCAAATTAGCTCCTCAAAGCTGTTACAGGTAAGCAAAAAGCAGGCGTTCTTCATTAGATAATATGATGCCACCTCTCTATCTCCCTCTCTCTTTCATGTCAGCCTACCTTTGTGTGTGGGTGTTTGTATTTTGTGTCCAATAGTCATCAGTTACGATTAATATTATTTAGAATGAATATATAGTATGTAAGCTTAAAGAAAATAAACAGGAATTTTTTGTTTCAAGCATAAAAATTCTTATTTCAAGAATGTTTAACTTTTAACACAAAAACTGAGCTTAACATTTATTTAAAAAAAGAAACAACTAACAATTTTTGGAACACACGAGGATTTTAAATTGTTCTCTTTATGCTGCTTTTAACACCCTTCTGCTTGCACTGAAAAAAATTATTGAAAATCGCAAAACAATTTACTTTATTTTAAATGTATCTAATTTTAAGTAATATCTTTTACGAAATGGAAAATAGACATTTTTTCTCTTTAATAGTTTTATAAAATTTGGATTGTTTTGCTGTAAAAATTACATTTTCTGAATTGAGCTTAACACTATTAATAGTACACAGTTAATAGAGTATATTAACAAGCATTAAACAAAACTAATTTTACTATTAGGATTTGATTTAAGCCTAAAGATAATTATATTAACAGTAGAGGCGAGGAGTGTGTCAATATCTGATTGTGCGTGTGTGTTTGAGGGTGTTTGTTCAATGGACCAAAACTATTGGTTCCATTAAGGCGCACGCTTCAGTGGACACATTCGGGTGGGCAACGTGGGAATTTCTTAGCCAAGTCATTCCAGAGCCCGAGCAAATAGCTAAACAATAACGGTGCCAACACCGCCAACAACAATGGCAACAATGTTATCATCATAACAATAATCATAATCATAACTGTGAGTGTAACAGTTGTCGTTGTGTGCGACTGTGTGTGCGCGGGTTTTGAGACGTTGAGCATTAAGAAATTGTAGCATACTTTTGTGCAGGCCTGCATACAAAGCAGCTAAGACGTAATGGAATGAAACAGCCGCACTACTGACCTAGTCATAACAGCAAGAGCACCAGAGAGAGAGAGAGAACCAGTGAGAGAGCTAGCCAAAGAGAAACTGTGTTTTAAGAGCGCCCTTTGACAAAGAGCGCAACTCCGAAAAGTGGTGAGTTTCGGCGCTGTGCGAGTTAACAGCGACGAAGAGAGCGCAACAGCTTCGCAACGTTGGCAATGGAACGGAACACTCGGCAGCTGGCGTTGGCAATGGGAACAGGCGCAGGTCATGGTAGGTCTGGCACACCTGATTCAGTGTTGTGGGGCGCGCTGCTCGGTCAGTCGTTTGCGCCACATAAATTGGCAGCAGGCGGTGGGCCAGCTGGCGACAATCTGTGCCCGGGCCCGTTATGGCTATTTGGCCAAATGAAGCGTAACCAAATGCTGATAGCCCAAATGTTGCAGTTTATGGCCAAAGCGACGGCCAAATTGCCTCTTGGCGTGTCGCATAATCGCGGCAATGGCAACAGCAAAGGACATTGTCTTTACACAACACCCACACATCCCACACACACCCCGCACCCGCACAACTCACCGTTACATGCTGTGCTCGATTGCATAAGGCGTTTTGGGGCAGCAAAAAACGACTTTACACTTCATTTTTAAGCACTTCTTCTCGATTTGCGTTCAACTGGCAAATTTCCGGCTTGCAGCGCGCACACGCACACCTACACACACACACACACCCATACACATACACAGACGCACTTTACTTGTACGCATGCAGCAAAAAGTTGATCTACCAATTTTTACCCACAAATACAGCCAAAAGGCTATCAGTGTATGTGTAACTTTTATAAGTCACAAAATTGCGGAAAATCTTCTTATTCGTTCTCTTCAATCCACAATACTTGTCGTAAGGGGTATATTAGCTAATATATACTATCTGAGTTAGGTCTAAGCGAACTAAGTTATTCCGACAGTGGACAGTTTCAAAAAGCAAGCTTTATATATAAGTTTAAGTTAAGCACTAACTACGGCAATTTTGAGAATAGTTATAAATCTTAAATTTCCATGCTAAAAACATTTAATTTAAATAATATAGAATTATTTTGTAAGACACAATAAATAAATAATTTATATAAGCCAAATCCTTGCTTATTTTTGCACACAAAATTAAGAAACTACAAATTTTAGTTGCACTTAGACGTCTCTTTTGACCAACAGAGCAGTTTAAGCCACAGTACGAGTATATAAGGTTTCAATTTTAGCAGTGTATCTGGCAGTCGTTTGTACGCAAATCTTGAAAAACTTACCTTTTTCTGTAGCCAACAAGTTTTGCGATACTTTTTGAGTGACATTTTGTCAATTTTAATGCGCTTAGCTGCAACTTAAAAATCCGCACCATCAGTAGATGCAGAAGCAGCAGCACCACCAGCACTAACAGGTAAAAGTGCAAAAGTTCTACAAAGATTTGGTACACAATTTAAATGGCACAAAAAAAAAAAACAGTTTACCTGAAAAACCTAACTGCTGCAGCTCGGAACTTTGTCAGAGCTTCAGAAAAAATTTCCTAGATAAGAGTACGTCTAGCCGTTAAGAGTCCCAGCTTAATAAAGAAAATATACAATACATTTTTTTTTGTTTTTAATTTATGCATTTTATTACTAAATTAATTTTAAGACTTTGAACAAATACATTTGAGTTACAATTGGAATATAAGTTGATCGCTGGTTAAAAAGGTTTGGGGTTATTCTTACAACAATTTTACGTAATGGAATTTTTAATTACATGAACTAGCAATTGATTAAGCCGCATACTAATGACTACTATCTGGCTCTTTGCTCAGCGACGTCGTAGTACATAAAATGAAAAACTTTACGGAAAACCGACAAGAACACAATTTTCTAAAAGGAGGCGGAGAGCATCTCAGAAATTAATTGCGGGTCGTTAAAGTTTCGAGCGGGCTATGGGTAAGGAGGGCGGAGGGGGCGTGGTGGCAATAATTTAAATATTAGTTACACATAATGTAAACCATAAATTAATTTTGAATTCGCAAACTATTAAAGAAGTTTCGCCCGGCGAGGACGACAACGAACAGGAGAAGGAGCAGGTATAGGAATGGGAGGTGAAGGAGAACATCCGTCTGAACTTTGTTAGCGCCAGCAAACGGCGAGCTGGGCAATTAGTTATTCACGCTTGCGCTTCTCCTAGACGCAAGTTTTGGCCAAATCCGTTTGCGAAATCCTTGGGGGCGGTAGGGGGGCGGGCCGCCGCATCAGCAGCTAGCCGAGGCGCTGCAACATCGTGGCGTAGACCTGGCGCTGCTCGTAGTTCCTGAAGGCCTCGCGAAAGCGCAGCTTCTGCTCGCCACTCAATTTCGCATGGAAATCTTGTGCAGCTGTCACGAACAATGCAATTTCGTGTTGACCCAATTTCCGCGATGGCAACACCGCAGCGCCAGCGGCCGTCAGGACGCCACCGCAGGCGGATGCGGCACCGATGCCGAGCACCAGCGGAAATAGTTTAATCAAATGCAGATTTATGGAGGCGGATAAAAAGATGACGCTCAGACCCCAGACACCCTGCTCCTCCGGCCTGGCCAAAAACGTTGGCAGCGTGCAGATCAGCCAATCCTGCAGCATCTGCAGGAACGACGAGTCAATAGCCGAGCGAAACACCTGCAAGAGCACGTAGACCAAAATGGAACAAAGAACGAGAAAAGCGTTAGCTAAAACAAAGCGAAACAATATTGTTGATTATAAGAGTGCAACAACAACAAACAGCAGTGCTTGGGTTATCTTCGGTGTACCGAATAGCAAACACCCTTTTTGTCTGTAATTCATTATTTTATATATTATTATTTTTTTGATTTAGTTTTCTGATATAGTTTTCTGATGTTAATAAGATTTTCTTAATATATTATGAGTTAGTTTAATCGCTGTGTATTGTTAAGATATCTTGAAAAACAATTCAAATTATTTTATTATTATTATTATTATTATATACTTTGAAAACGTCGACACACAATATACAGAAAAAAAGAAAAAAGATGCACATATGAAAAAAATAATATTAAAAGTAAACAATTTTAAATTGTATTTTAAGCTAAAACTAATATTTTTTAATATAATATTTTATTCAAAATTTAATGCAAGTTTTGAAAATGAAACAATATTTGTTTCGATTGGACGGACATATCCCAATTATATATGTTTACTTAATTTATGTGATCGCAGATATTTCCTAGTGTGCGTTGCACATGATGTACCCAAGATTATAAATACACCCAGCAAGGGTATAGAAAGGTGTGCTGCACATTTTGTGGCAGGGCTGGCCTAATGAAATTCCGCAGCTCGCTTCAGTTGGTCGGGTTAGTTAACTTGCCCCAAATGACAGTGCAATTTGTGCTTGAAGCCAGTTGCTGCCGCTGCTGCTGCCCCGCACAAAGCGATGGCAAGTCCAAGGCTGCTGGTATTTGCTTTTACTTTTCTTCTTGTTGTTTCTTATTAATTTCCCTGCGCACACACACACACACACACACACTCACCCGCTGTGCAACCTTGAACCTAATGAAAAAATTTTATGGCACCACAGTGGATGCCGCTCGCACTGACCCACATAGTTGTTGCGTACGTTTTTGGTCTGCCCTGGCCTGTTCAGGGGCCAAGCTGTAGCCATGAATTCCATTAATTTTCCAGCTGCCAACAAATACCGAGCACACACACACACACACACACACACACCACAGCACAAGCTGGCAACTGACAACTGAAGGGGCAACTATTTTACCCTTTCGCCCAAATATTAGCGGTGCACTTGCTTCGCACCAGTCTCCAACCATAGCCGCAGAGGCCCATAAAGCTGCCCAAAGCAACCTCAAAGACACACACACACACACACACACACACACACAGGTACACACATGCACGACTAGCTGCGTGCTGGGCAAGAGCTTGGTGATGTCTTTGCCTTTTGGTAGCTGAGCTCAACTGAGCTCAACTTGACCAGAGGACCAACTGATTTGGCCGCACACTCACCTGATATACAATCGTGGCTATAACATCGCCATGCGGTTGATTTATGGCGAGGAACTCCTTTATGACCTTCGTCAATATTTCATTTGGCGGCACTAAATCACGTATAATTTGGCACAGAACCTGTCCATAAATCCAGGCGGCGTCTCGACTCGATGATTTAATACAATGCAAAAGTATATCGACTTTATCGCTCTGTAGCGCGATTATCTCCGGATCATCCTGGACAATGCCATTCGATAGTTCGGTATTCTCCAGCTGGGTGGCGGAACCTGCCAACAACAAAGATGATCAAACAGATAACGAGATATATGTTAAATAAATGTAAAATAGTGAGTAATATAAAACCAAAACTTAACAATTAAAAGTGCAATTTTTTCTTGCCGCCAACGACAACATTAGCATTAACGTTCACGTTAACATCAGCGTGAAAGTCAACATCAATGGTTAAACTTCCGACAGGACACACATAAATTTACATTTAAATTTTATGGATATTTCACGAGTTGCTTTGCCAGCTCCTCTGTGTAGGAGCTATCCACAACCAGACAACTTGACGCGTCTGCCTCTACTCTGAAGGACTGTTTGTATGTATGTGTGTGTGTGTGGGTCTGGATTCGTTTTTGTAATCGTGTTGTTGTTTACCAAAGTTTATTTGTTTGTTTTTCTAGCTGCATAGCAAAAGGGAAGAGTTCTGGAGCAGACCGTTATAGATCCATTGAATTATTAAAATGAACACGTTTCAAAAGTATACCCTGTAATGCGTTATTAGGTAATGGCATATGACAATCACGGCTTGTGGCCGATTTCCTTCAAAAAATAAAACAATACATTCGATGCGTTCGGGTACAGACTTATGTATGGATTTATATTCTATATTACTAAAGAGTGAATAAAAACAAACCTTCATTATTCATTACAAATTCCAATAATAAATTTCTCATAGTCAGATACTAATATACCCCTCTTTAAACTCTACAGAGTATAAAATAACCACTTTAAACAGTGTGTTTTGGCTTTAATCTAATCAGGCATATTAGCATATAGCTTATTGAATGCCTATTTTAAAGCTTAAAAAAAAAGCCTTAAAATAGACTTGGGAAAATGGGAAGACATCCAATTGATATTGGATCTATCCGATTGATGATTCGCAGCTGAAATCCGAACTGCGAACTGTGAAAATTAATGTGCGCAGAATTTGCTTCAGAGGTGAGAAATGTTGTCGGCTTTGCATTGAAAGCGAAAAGCTGGCCACGAACTTTGCCCTTCCATTGTTGCAGGTGACGCAACAATGTGTGAGTATGTGTGTGTGTGTGTGTGTGTTTGTGAGAGAGTGTGCATGCATGTATTTTGTATGTGGTAGCACTAAGCCCTGGCAGCCTCTTGTGGCTGCATTTGGCTTTAGCGTGCGCGAATTATTTACAATGCTCGCGCTTGGCCAGCGTAACTTTGGCCTTTTGCTTAAAATTGTGGTTGTTGTTGTTGCCAATTTGGCTATTGTTGCCGCTGCTCGGCTAAGTTCTGGGCCACAATTATGCGCGCCACAAATACCGTGAGGAAAGCAAATGTAAAAGCCAAAAAAAAAAAAAACAACCAATAAATGCTAACAAACTGTAAAATTCGTTTAGAGAGGAACCACAAAAAAAAAAAATTAAAAAAAGGTTTGTGGCGGCTGTCCTGGCCCCTAAGGGACGCCCAATATAGTCGCAAATATTTACTATTGCGTAGTGCTCGTCGAAAACGCCGCAATTTTTTGTTCTAGTTGTGCTTTTGTGGGCGTGCATTGTCGTCTTCTGCCTTTGTTTTTGATTTTTGTTGATGTTGTTTTTAGGCAGCCAAACGCTTTAATAAACCAGGCTAACGAACGATCGCAGAAAAAAGCGCGCCACGCAATGGCAGCAAAGGACCTAAATATTTCCGCCTCAAAACTACTCTGAAGGGGGAGGCGGCCCGCACAAACATTGACATTTTTCAAAGGATTTGCATGCTAGGCGCATTTGGCAAGGACCCGCGCATTCCGACTGACAAAGTGCAAGGAAAATACATGGAGATTGCGTGCGAGCGAACTGCGAACTGGGCAGCGCATCCTGTGTCGCATCCTGTGCCATTGCTATGCACATGGCTTTCCATCGTTTTGGCCAAAAAGCTGCTGCACACATTTACGCGCAGCCTGAACAGCTAAACTTCCAGTTTAAAGTTGTGACAGAAAGCAAAAAACGCAGAAAACAAAAACAAACAAAATAAAAACAAAGCTAACGAGAGACAGATGCGCTTAAAGGCGCAGGGGGAGTGGCAAGCTTTAGTCTGTTGACTGTTAAGGAAAACACAACTAAACGATTTTCAGCTAAGCCAATTGACCAAAACAACACGTTTTAAAGCCGCAACGGAAACGATTATCATGTCAAAAATTATCAAAAAAAAAGATAATTATTAATGCCAGCTGCGGATCGAGCCTCAAATGTTGTAGTTCTATAAAGATATAAATATATATAGTTTTTGTAAAAGTTTATATATTTATATACTGATCTTTAAGATTTGGCTTCCAGCACAAGAACTTTATATTCAAATCAAGTGCAAGCGTTGGCCAGGAACAAATATCTAATCTTGAAAATAATATTCTTATTTAAAAATATTTTGTTAACCCTTAAATCGCTTTTGATGAAAACTAAAAAGCAGTACTTTAATGGGCTTCTCACTTACTTTAAGTGAACATTTTCATTTAATAAATATTTGCCTTTTTCAAAACATTTTGTCGACATTTAAGCGATATTAAATAAAAACATTTGTTTTATTTTAACCAACGAATATTTAAGAACTTTTTGAAATTTATGGAACTGTGTTAATAACGACTGAAAATATTTAATTTATGCACTGCTGTAAAAATTCTTAATTGTTTATCAATATAATGATACGAGTTCAGTATTTAATCCAATATTTTTTCTTCATGTTTTGGGCACTGTTACACATTGTATAGCAAATGCATAATACCCTTTGCAAGCGTAAAACAACAACAACCGAACTGTGCACCAAAAGTCCGCTTGGTAATATTTCAGCATTTAAAAACGGACTTATTTGGAAAGCGAGGGGGCAGTTGGGGAGGAATACGGCTGCCTGTGTTGGAGTGTCAAACACTTCTCAACGCCCGTAATTGGGCCAAAATTGCGCTAATAACTGCAAGAAGAGAAATAATTGTTGGCCTGCCGGCCAACTGACCAACTGGCCAGCAAAGTAGCAATTACCAGAGCATGTTCTTACACAGACAGACAGACAGACGGACAGACAGACGGACAGGCAGGCAGACAGACGAACGCACACACAGTCATGGCCAAAAAAGCCAGCTAACAAACTGTTGACCCAACACTGCGCAAGGGTAGCAAACAAATGAACACTGGCTCATTGACTTTTGGCTATTGGAACTGTCGACGAGTTGACCTTAAGGCAAGATTTTTGTTTAATTATATTCTTAAATTATTTCATCTAAACAATGTGATTCTTTTCAATTTAACTTTAAATTTTATATATATATATATAAAGCAGTACTTATAATGAGAGAACACATTCATACTAAAATATTTATTTATTTTTTTCATACATTTTTAGAAATTTTACTAAGTGTTATTTCTGTTTTAACAACTTTTTAACACGCACACGTCGTGTTCAATGGTGCCCAACTTTAATTAAAGCCACAATCGACAATGGTTAATTTAAACACACGCTTAAATTTTACCATCCGCTAGGGACCTGCAACGTGCTCCAGTTCCTGCCGATACTATCATCAACAACAAAAACAACTATAACAACAACAGTTGACAGCTCTTGTCACATTAAATAAAATTAAAAAAATATGTTGGGCAGCTTTCCACCAACATATGCTTCTTGGTTTGTTTGTCTTTATATAAATTGTTGTTTTGCTTCTGCTTTAGTTACTTCTTCTGTTTTTCTTTCTCTTTTACTGAGTCGATTTTCCCACTTTCGTACTTACCCACATACATGCAGGACAAAAGCAATTTCAATGCTGGAATTGAAAATTTCTCATTTTCCATTTTCAGCAGTTCGAGCGCAAGTTTTTCAATTTTATGTCGCAACTGCGGTGTGACCACAACTCCAGAACCAGCTCCAGCTCCAGCTCCAAGTCCCGTGTCCCCAACTGCATGGCCCGCACCACTTCCGGTGGCTTCGGCTGCGGTAGGCGCGGCACCCACACAGCCGCTGGTCACCACGATGCGTTCGAGTCCCTGGTCAAGGCAAAACATAAATAAATATACATATATACAGGAGCTATATACGATATGTAAATTTGTATTGCTATAAAAGGCAAACAAAATCAAAACTAACCGACTGTACATTTAACATATATATGTATGAATAAATATAAAGATATATATATATATATATAAATATATATCAAGGGTGGAGGAGCGAGCTTGCCAACGATTCGCTTTTGAAATTTTATCATTGCATACTTAAGTGGATTTTTCAGTAATGGCCACGCTAATTGAGTGGCAAATTGTTATTGTTATTGGCCGCTGTTGTCGCTGCGCGGGCTTTCTCTCCGTCTGTCGGTTGCCATCAAAGCGCAAGTAGCGACAACAACAACAATAACAATGAAACAATTGAATTGCGTGCAAATTTTATAAAATGCTTCCAAAAGTTGAATTTAATTTGGCCGCCAGCAAAAAATATCCAATGACCGGAAGTATTCAGCGTACGGAAACGTTTTGCATTTATATTTTAAATGGGGTATATGAGGGCTGTATATATATATACTATATATATATGTGTACACAGATATTTGCATAGTTGTGTATATTTTTATTGCAAGCTGAACTTTCACTTATTGTTGCTATGTTTTGCTTATTCTAATTTCGGTATTTTTAAAACAATTCTTAGATAGTTTATCTTCATTGCATATGGAAATAAATTCTAAATTTTGCATTTGTAATTTTTGTTTTTAAATACATGTTTTTACTAGCATGACTTTGCTGAAATGAAAAACAATGCAATTATTTTCGTTCAGAAGGAAACATTTATAAAAAATTTCTACATTTTTCAAAAATGCACAAAATGTTTATCAGAAACCTGTCAATCAGTCACTCACATTTATATACACGAAAGAATATAATTTATTATTTTTTTATGTACTAATTCGATGTTGACTACATTTAAGTTTTAGTCATTTCTATTTGTTAAGTGGTATCTCTATGTCGACTACATTTAGATGCTGCATTTCTATTTGTTAATTACTGTCATAGTCGGTGCTGGCTATTTGTTTATCCACTGGCGTACTGGCATCTCCTACCATGTTACCAAAGGCAATTAAAATCTCAACTAGTCGATATTAAATGGCTAAATTATGTGCACCGACTGAGGAATTTGTTGTCTCTGCTGCAACATCATAAAAGCGATGTCTGCACAATGTTTGAGCAACAATTTCATTAAATTGAACTTTGAGCAGCGCACTGAAACAAGCTCATGTACACACACGCACACATACACACATGCGCGCATACACAGAGTGTGTGTGTGTGTGTATGTGTGGTTATGTGTGACTTGTGCTGTTTCAACGCTCCGTTTTGGCCAATAAACATTTTGTTGTTGCCTTCGCATTTTTTCTGCGTCTGCCAGTTATGAGAACGTGTTTTTTTCTCCTTTCCTGATTTTTTTTTTGCATTTTTTTTTGTTTGTTAGCCAGTGCAGTTGACCCGGTGGCTGGTTTGCTGCCTCTTGAAAATTGTCAATCAAAAAACCAATTAAGCGCGACGTGAACGCTGTCTGAGTTGGAGCCGGCCACTAGATTTGGTTAGGGCCAATAGCTGAGCGTTTAGGGCCATCAGTAGAAACGATTGCCAACTTGACAGGCACAGCAATGGCAACAGTCTGCCTGTCTGTCTGCGTGTGTGTGTGTGTATGTGTGTGTTTGGTGGGCTTCTACTCACATGCAGCACGCACAGATAGAGCTCCTCATTCTGCGTCTTCTTTAGAAAATTATTGGCCGCAATAATTGTATTCGACAGCAAATGGCATTGCGGCACAAATTTCGATGTCCACTCGATCAAGCTGTAATTGAGCGTCCAGACCAGCTTTGTATGTGCATCGCTGAACTGCAGCGGGCTGAAAAGAGAGCAAAAACGTTGGAGATGAAATGTATCAAACTCGGAAACTATGCGAAGTGAGCTATATATTTTTAAATAATTATTTAAACATTTTAATAGATGATTTTAAGTACTTAGCGCTTGTGAATACTGAGCTAAGTTAAGATTTTTAGGAACACAAAAAAGTTGTAATTACAAAACCCCCAACTTAAGCCAGATTTTTTGTTTGGAAAAATATCATAAGAAAGATACAAGTTTTTCAAACGAAAGATCGATAGAAACATTTGTGAAGCTTACATATAAGTTTAGGTAACAGATTTTAAAACTACAACAATTTCGTTTAATCTCTGATAGAAACATTTAATGTTCCGTTTGGTTCAGAAAACTTAAGATTAAAGTGAAATAATTTTGTAAAAAAATTCATTCTTTGACACCAATGCGTTATATGATATAATATAAGTTCGAATTCGGACGACATATAGCCAAAACGTGAATGCGAACATAATCGATATATACTTTATAAAAACTGAGACATTTAAATACCTTTCAAAGGGTTTTTTGTTTTACCCGCTAACAAGGTTTTTCGCCTCGAGCCACGCGCGATGCCGCATTCGATGCAACAAATTTGATACGAACACAATTTCTGACCGCTGACCCGTTGGCATCATGTGCGCATGTTTCCCTGTTTTTTGTAATTTCGTAAATTAATTAGTAGTTGTTGTTGGGGGCGCTTGCATAGCTTTGCAATTTACACAATGGCCAACGGGCCAGAGCTCAGCTTTTTAGGCCCCTAAAATTACAAAATAATTAGTTCGGCTGCGAACGTTGGTTTTTTGGCCATGGTCTACAGCTTTGTCTGTTCGCTGATTAGTTTGCAGTGCAGCAACACTATACGCTGTTATTTTTGTTGCAGCTGTAGTAAAATTTCGTATTGTCTCTTATTTGCAATACGCGGTCGATGCGGCGTATGCGCAATTTTGCCGGAGTTTCCAATTTTGAGCAGTTGCAAAATTTCGGGGCGTTGCAAAGACTTGTACCATTTTCAAGGTTGCCAAGCACAAATATGGAAGAAAAATACTTGCGCCACATTATGGATAATAGCAGCAGCAACCACAACAACAACTTTTAAGCAGGAAAGGAACTGAAGTGCTGGCATATGAAATTTCATCAATAGCCACAGCAAGCAGCAGGTAGCTAAGCGAAACTTGCAGCAGAAGCTGCTGCAGCTGCTATGCCAATAATTACAATTTGGCTGTTGCACACAGCAACAACAGCAGCAGCAGCAGCAGCAACAACAGTCCCGGCAGTGCCATCGATCAGATATTCCGCTTGACTTGGTTAAATCTATCGACAGCCAGAGGAACTTTCAATATGGTCATGGAAGCCACGTCGAATTATTAGAACTTCGACTTTTGGCAAAGAGAAAGGAAGTTCAGCCCAGTATCCGTCGCAGCACTTGAAAACTTTTTGATAACGCCACAAAAGCCAGACAGGTATTCAGTGAGAACAGTTAGATCCGCAGCGTCAGGGCCAAAAGCGGCAGAACTTTAATCATTATTGCATGAAGCGGCGGGGCCTTGGCAAGCGTCCAACTTATGTGGAGCAAAAATAGACCAGCAAGTTGCTGGTTGCTGTTGTTTGCGGCAAGATGTGGCAGCTGCGTTTGCATGCTACCACTGACGGCTAATACTAGCCCGGTTACCAAACAGCGAAAATTGTTACACAGAACTTGAGATTTGTCCGAAATGTGGCACCATGGGGCAGCTGGCAGGTTTCGTTGCCTGCTTAAAACTTTGAAAGCTTTGCTCTGAAACTGTGAGCGGATATAGTCAAAGTATTCAAAAACAGAAACTGATATCTATTTAAAAATGAAGTTCATACGGACAGAACGAAGAAAACTAATTAAATATATATTTTAATTCGTTAGGGGTCTTTGTTCATATTAATCAGAGTTGTTAAGTGTAGCTCTTTTAAAGTCTAAGGAGTTTTTTGGGAGCTATGAATTTCGAAAGTTTATGCGATAAATGCAGAATCAATTAAGAAAAGAAATTCTGACTAAAATTCTATCCAACTTAAAAATCACTTCAATTTTGACAAATCTAAATATGAGAGCAATGGATCCAAGAGCTTTACATGCGACATTTGTTGGCAATTTAAGTTGGAATGGCGAACGAACAGCAAGACGGAAATTTACATTCACTACATTCAGTCCAAGTTTTTCAAATATTCAATATATCGAAGCTCTATGCTTGCACTAGAAATTAATAGCTAATGCCACAACGAATGTTTCAGTTTTCCATAGTGCACTGGCTGCATATGGTGCATGTGCATGTTTTGCAGTATGTTTGTGTTTGTGCATTACCTCTCATCAATGATGCCATGACGATTGATGTAGCCAACAATTAAGTCACGCAGCAATGTGAGCTCATCACTGAGCTTGCCGATGGTCGTGTTGGTGCGGGCGCAGCACTCGAGAAGGCAGAGGAGCCCCTGGAGGGCAGCAATGCGTATGAAGCAGTGTGAGCTCTTCAAATAGACGTTGCCAATCAGTGCGGCCAAATGCTGCAGCTCGCCGTGGCTGGGTATCAGCAGGGCCTCAGTGCGGCACAGTAAGTAGATTATGTGCTGCAATAAAAACAACAACAACAACAACAAGTACAGTAAGTAGAACAGAAAAAAGAAGAAAACGCATGCATTGGTGTAATGTAATGAAGTCGGGCTACAACAATTTTGTGCAGCTTTGGCTGATTTTTTGACCCACCTCATGCGATATGGTATCGTCCATGGCGATTTGATCCTGAAGTCGCAGTGTGCGCTCCTTAATCCATTTGATTTGATCACGACTTTCGCAGATTTCACAGAACTTGACCAGGTTCGGCAACACCAGGACGTGATTTATCTTTAAAGAAATTTTAACAACAGGGATTTAGATATTTTTAAATTAGTCAACTGTCAACAGCAATGCCGAATTGCATTTACAAATTTAATTATATAAAATTCAGAAATAATTTTTAATACTTTGAATATTGAATGCCTATTTTAAATGCAAAAATACTTTTAAAAAAGTGTAAACGATATTCAATAATCAAATCATAAACTTTAACTAGGTTTTTCTCTGAGTACTCGGAACTGACATTTATGCTGTGGCCAGCAATGTTGCTACCCGCTGTGGCATTAGCCCGCAAACTTACCTCGATCATTTGCTGCAGCACGTCAAATACCAGCTGCGTGCTGCTGCGAATATCGATGCCAGACAGCTGAACAAAATGCCGATAGTTGCGCCACGCGGTGTCACTCATGTTGTTGCACGTCGATGGCCGTCGTTTGCCCAGCTCGCTGCCTGCCCCATCGACCTCGTCGCCCGCCGCCTCGGTGTCGAATGGGGGCGACTGGGCGTAAGCCTCCATTAGAGCCCAACTGAAATTAAGATCGCATTGATTGGCCGCAAAGTTGCGTGTGCCAATCACATTGTCCTCTCGCGGCTGACGCTCCAGATTGGCCAAGTAAAATACGTTGCATGTGGCATCGACAAGCAATTGCACTTTGTGCAGTTTCTTCAGGCTGCACAAATGTAAATGGATATAGAAATCAAATACAAAGTTATCAGCTCATGGGAAAAGCGCGTGTTTGGATTTGATAAAAAAACATTACATACAAATCATACAAGCTATAGTAAATATTACAAACACACAGCCTGCTCTCGCACACCAAAACACCCCATAAATTAAAAGTAAACAGCCGCCCGCCAACTAGTCGAGTCATTGATCGTTTTGCTGACCTGCGGCCAATGCAAAGAAATTGCAACAATTTCACTTTTGCTGATTTTTAGCTGTTGCCCCCGCTGGCAATTCAATTTCATAGAGAGCACAAAAAATTACAACACAAAACAGAAATAGCAAACAAGAAAAAACTTTGTAATTTTTCAAATTATATTTATCATTTTTGTTTTGTCCAAAACGAAACATATAAACAAATAGCCCCGAGTCTTTGTCAGATTTGTAATATTCTACAGAAACTGACAAAGGGCTTAATATCGTGTAATTGCGATTTAAAATAAATTTGTTACAATAAATACTATGGGCACAAATGACAAAACGATTTAAAATATCAACAATACTCAACTTAAAAGACATTTAAATAAAAACAAATATAAACTCGATGTTTATAGATGTTTATGCATTAATGGTAAGTCACATTACACAAAATTGAAAATTTTTTTCAAAACCAATAGCAAAAGTAACGCAAACACAAATATTAAAAAAAGTTAAATAGTTTAAAAGTTAATTTACGTCAAACTAACAGAGTATTTCATATTTTTGTTTATATTGGTATTAAAAAAAAAACTTAGAACAAAATTTACTCTTTGGATTTTGGCTTTTAATAAAAAAGTTTATGGAAACCAAACAAATTGAATTGTTATAGTATACAATAACTTTGTATATTTTGCAACGCAGAGAATATACAATTTGTACATCTCAAAAACCTTAATTAAAAATATCTGTACGAAACAAATATGTATACATATGTATATATATATTTAAGTACTAGGTTTCACAGAAGCCTGACTATCAGCTAAAGTAAGAACAAAAAATTGTTGTTCAAATTGTTTCAGGGATTGCATGTTAACAAATTAGTTGTGCTTTTAAAGTTGCAGAGTTTCGGTAATTGCTAAAAAATAATATGCGTCAAGGGACAGGGCACATGTAATGTGGACGGAATGGACGGACGCTTGGATCCAGCGAGAGGCACGTAGCATACACAAGTGTTATGTGGCCAACAACTTTTGATGGTCGCTTCTAATTTATGCTTTTTGTTATTTACGCATTAAAAACTTTTGTGCCCACTTGCTGAATATTAATTTGAGTTTTCATCATATTTTCAGCTTTTCATAATTTTTCAGTTTTCATAGTTTGGATTTTTGTTTTGTGTGTGGCACTTACCTAATGCTGTCGCAATTGATGCGCTGCCAGCGAGTTGTATGATAGAACTGACTGTTGCCATGGCCGACAATCGGGAAAGTTTTGTATGTGGCCAACAGCTCCATGATGGCCAGCAGGCAGACCTGCTTAATCTGGAACTGTTCCTGCTGATCGACCATATCCTCATCGTACACCTTGTTGATCAGTAGCAAAAATGTCATAAAGTATTCCTCGAATTGCTGTCGTGTTGTATACCCAAATATTGAGAGCCTGCGGCAAATAGTGTTAAGAAGCAGAAAGTTAGTTTATGTGTTGCATAATTAATAAATTGCAAAAGTATTCTACCCGCAAATACACACACAAACACAGTAGGAGAAATTTGAATTAATATGCTGTCAACAAAGGGCTGCAAATTTAATTCAATTAGTTGAGCTCTTCAAATATTTAGAAGCCCAAAAATCCCAATTAGCCATTGATTAGTTTTGTTACGCTCCAAGCGACTAACTTTCTGTCATGCAACTAAGTAAGTTATTTCTCGCAGAATATGTATCGATGCCAGTGCCACGCCCATCAGTTAAGTGCGCCTCGTTGCTGTTTGACAAAATTTTGTGCTGTTGCTTATTTCGTTGCTGCTGTTGCTGCTGGCTGCGTTCAGCGGTTTGTACGCAATTAGCAACTATGTGAAGAAGCAGCTAACTGAATCCTCACATGATGCGCCCTTTCGCTCCCTTTTCACCACACGGCTTTCTCCCTCTTTCGTTTCGTTGTGTGACACGCACACATACATTTATCTCACTTTGCTGCTCATAATTTGTTTATATCGCTGGCTGCCTCCGTTGCGCCGCTGTTGCCGCGGTATCTTTCAGTGCGCTCCAAGCCATGAAATTAGAGATGGACGCGGGTCGGATACTTCTATGAGGACACGAACTCAAGCCATGATTTAAAAATCATTCTAAGGCACATTTAACAGTTTTTTAAATCTTTTCTTCATTCTTATTTCTCCGTAGCTATTTAAGTTTTTAGTTTTTTCTAGTTTTTCTAGCTATAAAACTAATTTGTTATTGAAATGTGATAAATTGTTCTCAGCTTTATTTCAAATTAGCACTTGGTAACTATTAAATAAGTTTCTCATTATTTTACTATACAAAATTTTAACTTTAACTTCAAAAAAAGCTTGAATTTTTTCGTATATTTCCAAAGATTCTATACAAACAAATTCGTGTTGAAGACCCAAACACGAAATATGTTTCTTTTTTTTTTTAACACGGCACGCGCCCAACTCTGGCCCAAACTTAAATCCCAGCCCGCAGCGCCTGCCTTCGAGTGCAAAGTGGTTGTCTATACTCGTATGCCCGCCCCACTCTAACCCACTCTACCCTACCCGGCCATGCCGCTGGCTGTCACAGCATCATCCACGACGCTGGCATCGTCGTCATCGGAGCTCCATCTAATAGAGCTGTTGATGTTCCGCTCTGTCAGCCCTTTGGGGAATTTTGACGCTGCCGCGAGCTGGGCGCTTGTTGTGCTGTGGTTCTAGGTGGTGGGTGGTGCTGTGGGTGGTGCTGATGCCGCTGATGTGGTTTTGATGTTTGCGCTTTTGCCATGCTGCGAAAAATGTTTTTCGCGTGTTGGCGCTTTAAAAGTAACGCTGGAATGTTTGCAACTTTTAGGCTGGTCAGACAGAAAAGCACACACACACAAACACACAGATATATATAAATATATGCCCGATTCCTGATGACGACTGGCATGGAAACAATGACAAGAACAGAAGAAGAACAATCAGCAGCAACAGCAACAGCAGCAGCAACAGCAACAGCAACAGCAGCCACATCAGCGATGTGGAAGCTGTCAGTCGACAAGGACGAGGCAAACAAGCAACGCTCAGTCAAGTACAAAGCGACAGCAGACAACTGTGATGACAATGACAACTTACAAGTACACACACACAGACACACACACACACACACACATACACACACGGACACATGCGAATTGCCTCTAATATGGGTTTGCGGTTTAGCTACTGTTGTCCTTATCCACAACTGAGATTGTCGCATGTTGCTGCCAAGCGGTCCAAGCTCTGTCAGGCTCCTGTCAGAGCCTTGTCAGCAACAATTGCTGTTGTTGTAAATGCAATAATTGTTATGTTGCTCAAGCAAATCATAATTTGGATGCGTCTGTATGCAACGTGCAACAGGCAACAGGCCACAGCAATAAAGTCGGTTAATTAGCAGAAGCAACAATTGCTCAAACTCACCGCCTGACAAATTGACGCAGCACATCCACATCGCTCAGGCTATCCACAGGTATGTTGGGCAACTTGCCACCGCCGCCGGTAGATTGCGCCTGTTGCTGCTGCTGCGGCCGTTGCTGGGCGAGCTCGTAGGGCATCACTGCATACTCATAGAACTGATGTGTGCGCAGCAGCGAGGTGCCAATGGATACGATCAGCGACTGCAAAAATAACAGACCACAATTACAATCTCAAATATTTTCTAAGTGTTTTACTTTGATAAAATAACCATAAATAAATTAAAAAAAAAAAATGTGTATATTATTCAAATGTAACATTAATTCTGAACTATAAAAATCATGAAAATACTTAAAAACGATATTTTTCTGAATTCTGCTGTCGACATTTAAATTTAGTACTGTGAGTGTATAAATTCTTTAAAAAATAATTATTTCAGCCAATGTACACAGTAAACAATTTTGAACTGGATTTTAGCCACTTTAATCCAATTTAACTAAATAATTTGGATGCTATGATTGCAAACTTAAAATGATTTTAATTATGTTTCTCCCTCTCTCTTGTTCTCTTTTTTAACATTCCCTTATTGGCCTTATTTGCACTAATTTTTGATTCTTTCTATTTCTCTATAATAGATGTCTCTTTTGCCCACTAGTTTCAAGTCTTTTATGGTTACCATCAATATGATTATGAAACTTGTATTAAAAATGTTTAATATTAAAACCAACGTGTTGTTTTTTTACCTAGAGCAAACTTTTGGTTATATAGCAAAGGACTTTAGCAGCTGCTGGTGCAAGTTGTCACTTACCAGGGGCACTTGAACCGGCGCCAATTCGTGGCCCGCAAAGGGCGAGCGAGCCAATTCGTTGGACGGCTGCGAGCAGCCGATATCAATTTGCGTTTCAATCAATTTGGCCAGGAAGATGGCCTGCGGTGCCGGCTCTGTGCTGTGCAGGCGATGTCGCCGATAGAAAATTGTGTCCTGCAGCATGTGGCAGGCAACGAGCACCGGCACCTCGAGCAGCTCCGCACGCAATGCATCCGAGCTGGCATTCAGCGACCACCAGATGCGTGGCTGCTGCAGCAGCGCATCCAAACAGGCCAACAGCACGCCAAAGCCATCAGCCGGCGCTGCGTTGCATGCCCCTGCCTGTCGCAGCTGCTGCACCGCGTCCCCGGCCAAGCGGCGCGCATAGGCGAGCAGGACGGGCAGCTGCTCTGGGCGCAGCAAGTGCTCGGCCACAAATTTCTCGACATGTCGGGCATCAAAGTAAATGAGCGCTGCCTGCTCGAGCCGCCGGATGCAGGCCAGCAGCGTGGTCAGCGCCCGTGCCACATCCAATTGCTCAACACTGGATCCTGCCGCGTCTGGTTGCGTCTGGGCCAGCCGCGACATTAACGACGCACAGGCAACGCGCCCCAGTGGTGGCAGCTGCATGTAGTTAATGTGTGGCGCATGCTGGATGCACTTCTGCTGAAAGGCGGCCAGCATCGCGGACACGGCTCCATCCAAGGCATGCCGCAGCAGACGCGTCTCCTGCACGGGTCCCAGGCTGCGCAACAGGCGCTGCAGCTTTGCCTCCGATTGAATCTCGAGCAGCAATCGCATTAGCTGCGGTTGCTGCTGCGGCGCCTCCGCATGTTGTGTGGCAAATTTGATAAGCTGAAAAGGGAAAATAATTAAACGGAAAAACAGGTGAGAGTCGAGTGACCAACTAACAAATACTCTACACTCAGCTTAAAGAAGGGCCTGTTCCTCTTCAAATGGGTCTTATACATTTTTTAAAGGAGTTTTGGACGCTACAGGCGAAAGTTTTTGTATATGCTATAAAAACATGTACGTACCAAATTTGGTGTCTTAGAATCTCGGAAATATACTCAGAAGACAAGGTCTAAAAATCGATACTTATCGATACTTGAGAAATCTGTTCTTAAAACTTCGGCAAAAATTTTCAGTGCTTTAAAACCAACTTAAGCTGCAAGTTCTATTATCAACAATTCAAAGTTGAGGGACCAAATATCGGTAATATAAATATTATGACTACTTTAAAACAAAGCTATAAGAGCCAAGAGCCCTTCTGGTTGGTGTGCTTATGGAGAACGATATTGATTTCGGCAAAGGTGGGGAGTTAGCGATAATTAACAATTTAAGGTAAATCTTTCAGATCGGCGTATACATAAATATCGATATTAATCGGTTTTGGGAAAACCTATGACCCATTTCATACATTTCCACATAATACCCTAGGACTGAGGTATTTTCAGTGAGTACAGGGTATATGAGCAAAAACAGTTGAGTACAAAGCTAAGCAAAGACTGGTTCATCAATTAGCCAAGCGCACCGCTGAGTGGGCGACCCACTTACCTGGCCAAAGAGCCAGCTCTCATCAATTATGCGTGGCGCTGCAGCAGTGATATTGTCCTGCGGGCACTCCAGGTCCTTCAGTCTGCCGTGAAATAAAAAATATAAAAAAAAAAATTAAAACATAAAAGCATGAAACCATGTACCATAGCCAATGGCAACTCATCGAATTCCAACTACACTTGTATTTAACTAGCCCTGCACTAAAAATAAAATTGAAAATATTCTAAACAAATTTGTTTCTCAATTGGTTGCTGTGAAAGCATGTAAACAAAAGGAACTCATCAGAGCTCGCACTTGTATTAAAGTAGATTTATCATAAAAATAATTAATAATTTTTAAAAATTTCCCATTAGTTTTCTTTCAATTGGTTTCTGTGAAAGCCTGTAGGCAAGCTAAACTATGCTTATCAAAACAAAATTTAAAATTATCTATTCATTTTTCTTTTAATTGATTTCTTTAAAAGCATGTATGTAAGTAAAGGCAACTCATCAAAGCCCAGTCAGACTTCTATTAAATTGGTTTTTTAATAAAAAAATTTTAATTTACTATAAATTTTTTTGGTCAATGCATGGCTCAATAAGAGTAACTGTATTTTTCTTGCCAGTGTAATGCCAAATTGATTTAAACTTAGTTGTCAAGAGTTGCTGCACTCAAAGCGTAATTGTGCCCATTTACTTACAGCATGGTACGCAGCTCGTCCTGGTCCTCGTCTCCGGCGAGATCGCCCTGCAGCAGCTGTTCGTAGATGTTGCGCCTGGTGGCAGCCGTACCCTGGGCGGTCAGACGTCGTGCCAGACGCTCCACGGGCAGCTGCAGTGCCCGCTGGCCATCCTGCAACTGATGCAGGCGACTGAGCAGCTGCAGTGCCTGCAATGTCGTTGTGGCCGCACAATTCCCCACATCACCGGCGGCATCCGGCGAACGACTTTCGCAAATGCCGGACAATAGACGTAAGACGCTGCGTATCGAGTGCTGCAGGGATTGTGAAAGCACAAGGAGTAATAGAACAAAGGCATAAGTTGACGTCATTGTAATGCAAAAATGTATAAAATAAATGGCGCTGCCAACTTACTTTATTCAAGTCGGACGCATGCCGGAGCAGCGCCGCCAGCAATAATGAGCCGCACTCGGGACGCACTTGGGAGAGCTCGCCAAGGAATTGCAAGTGGTCAGCAATTAGGAAATTTAAATACTTGCCAGAGCACAGGCGGCGCACTTGTTGCGGACTCCAATCCAAAGCCTGCAATTAGTCGATTGTGATTTGTGTGAGTTGTGCTCTTCCCCAGTAACAGTTAAACCTAATCCACTAGCCGTCAAGTGGGGCATGTTCGAGTGGCAATCAATTAAAATTATGCGCAGCTTTAGGGCTCAGACACTGTGGGCCCAACACCGGCCACAAGTTTAAATAAATCCTGGCAGTACAATGTTGAGTTAGCCGTACCGGAAACCGGAAACCAAAAAACCAAAACCCGACGCGGTGAACCGCAAAATTACGAGCACCCGACAACTGTCAGCCAGCGGGCAGCTCTTCCTCTCTGTTTCTCTGTCTCTCTGACCGTGGCCAAATCAGCTGCCACGACTACTGTCGAAATTCAAATTAAACTAATGTGCAACCAGCTGCAGTCCCCTCCCAACGCCCATTACACTGAACTATAGGAAATATGAGGAGTTTTCCAGACAAATTCTATTTTAAAAAGCGCCACAAAAATAATATAATCCAATTTCGTTAGAATATCAGCTTATGATTGGATAGTCTTGGTGTAAAACTTACATAAAAAACATCTGTTGTAAATTTATAATTTAGTTTTATGGTGTCGTAAATAAACAATTTTTTAAGAGCTCAGTTTTCAAATTTGAAAACTTTTGCCACAGATAATTTATATGGAATAACTGCAGAAGGCAATTACGAGCTGAGGGAATTACATTTTAAGGTAAATTAGATGTTTTTATTCAGGAAACCTTATGAACCATAGTTTAAGCAAAGACATAATACATACAAATAAATATTTATATTGTCCTTGGTTAACTACTTAAACATGCCTATCAAATAACTAGAATATATTTTTAGGTATCCGTAATCGTTGCTTTTATATTCGAATTTTGAATATTACCAAGAAGGACTAGACCACATAATTATAAATATCATAAAAAGTGTTAAAATTGCCCATGGTGCCGTGCCTCCGCACGCGTCCCAGCCCATACTTACCGCACTGCCATGGCAAACTTCGTGCAGCATTGCACGCTGCAGGCTCCATTTAAGCGGCAGATCTGCCGCCTGCATCAGCAGCACTATTGGCTCCAGCAGGCGCATGGATAGTAGCAGCCTGAGGCTGGCCAGCAGAACTGGCTCCAGGGTATCGCCGGTGCCGGCGGCGCTCAACAGCAGTAAATTGTTGTATTTGGAGAGGAATTCAGATTCGGCCAAGACCGAACGGAAAACTGATTGCAGCGCATCCTTGTGCCGCGAGCGACAGCAGACGTTGTGCAGCGCGTTAACGAAGCGGCCGGCCAGCTGGCAGTAGGCGTGGCCGGTGTACGTTGCGCCCAAATCGGAGGCAAGCAGCGCATCCAGGCAGCCGAGCAGCTTCTCGCTCAAAACTTTGGCAAAGTAGTTAATTTCACTGATGGTGGGTCGACGGATGGTGGCGGTGGCTCTGGCGGCAGCAGCTGCCGAAGATGTCGAAGGTGCTTCATCCCGCCAGTGTGGCATAGTAGTCATCGTTGTTGTTGTTAATGTTGTTGTTGCGGCGGCGTCGGCGGCGGCCATTGGATTATTTTTCAAATAAAGTTTTATGTGATTCACCAGATAAATTTCTTCGGTTTTGTGGATAACATTTGCCAGCGTAATCATTGCCAGCGCTAAATCACCAAAGTTGCCCACGTCCTGCAAGAGACAGAAGCGGTTGGGTGGTGTCATGGTTTATAAGGGGTGTAAATGGTAGAATAAGTGAATGTTCGTTTTTGAGGATGACTCGAGTTCGGTTTTGGCCGCCAGTGCGGCAAAGTGTGAAACTTTGCATAAATTTGTTACCAGCGACAACATCAACATATTTTCCGACAGTAATTAGAAAGAGTATACTTTCACACACACACACACACACACACACTCAGCTAGTGTGCCGCATGCAATGCAATTAAATTTGCTGCACGTTGCCTGCCAGCATTTTAATTTCAAACATGCAGTTGATATTTTTTGTTTCTTACTCGCATTTTTAATGTTTACACACAAAATGTTATTTTAGTTGCGGCACATTTTCAATTTCAATTAAAATGTTGATGCCATAAACTTTTACCCAGCTTCACACACACACACACACATATACACACAGAGAGATAGAGCGAACGGAAGGACAGTGGTTCAGTGGGTGGTTTATGCTGATGCTCAGCCACTCGTGCATTGACTTATTCGCTCATTGCCCGACTTAATTACTCATGCCCACCTGGGTGGCAACTAGTGCGTTGGTGTTGCATACTAATACCCTGTAATCAAGTAAACTTGGTACTTGTGCTAGATTTTCGTATTAAAGAATCATTTTTCTATTATTTCTAAAAATTAACTTAGTGCAATTGCCAAGTAAAAAAAAATTTTAATAATTGCATTTGCTATATTTGTCATATAACATTTTAAATCATTTTGCGTTTTAAAATTAAGTGGCTAACAAGTGTCAGTTTTAACAAACAAACTATTATCCAAAAAAATACTTGTATGTCGATTTTATCATTTTATTTACTTGATAACAGAAATACACTCAACAAAAATTTGATGCCTGAAATATAGGAATCATAACCAAAAACGGTTTATCATTTTATTTACTTGATAACAGAAATACACTCAACAAAAATTTGATGCCTGAAATATAGGAATCATAACCAAAAACGGTTTATTACCCCCAGTTTTAGGTAACCACGGATATTTTTGTACAATTTTAAGCAGCACCGAACTTACAATATTTTCATTTTATAAAATACATTAAATGTAGAAACGAAAATCGGTCTGTTCCTATGGGAACTGGAATACCAATTTTACATTTTTCTTTTCGGTTTGATCAGAATAAATAAGAATATAGTTTTTGTCTTCGCCGAAGACTAAACCTTATGTTATGTTTATAATAAAATGTCTTTAATGAAAATAAAGCACATAGGGTATTTTCTGGTCACGCATGCTCGGCCAGTGGCAATACAGATGTTGTTATTATTTTTGTTAGCTGAGTCTTCAAACTAAATAAACGATAATTGGTTGAAGTTTTTAAGTGGTGCGCTTTAATTACAACTTAAATGAAGCCGAACAACCAAAGCCAACAAAATGGAAATGCTGAATATTTACAAGTGCTCCAACGAGAAAGTTAACGCTCACATTAACCGTTGCTGTCTCGAACGTTAGACACGTGACGTATGCCACAGTATCAGAGGATATGAACCGAGCATTGGCCAACAAGCAGTTGAATTCAGTTAAGCGTTGGCTATGCGAGTGAGTGTACACAAACATCCCGAGAGAGTGGAAGAGAGACAGAAGCCTGCACTTGGTGTGTAATTAAGTTGGCTTTTGCTTCAACTGCAACTCAGCCAGGGGCAGGATGTGTGGGGTCCGTCGGGGTCGGACTGGTCTGACAGCTCGCCAGGTCGACAGTTAATGCATGTGTAGCTTAAATGGGCATTAATAGTTGAAAATGTGCGGCGTTGAAGCGTAGGTATTAAAAATGTCACGTATACGACATGTGCCACATTAACTACTGCGCCACATGCAACAACAACAGGCAAAAAAAAAGCACATGTATATATACAGTATATGAGCCGCAGGAGCAGCAAAGTGCATTCGTGTGCATGTAAATGCAAATAAGCAAGCGTATTGCCGGACAGGTTCAGAAAAGGGAGGGGTCAGAGGGGCAAATGACAAATCGCTGATGAACCCACAAGCCTGAAACAACCCTCCCCCGTACCGCCCTTGCCACAACCCACAGGGCCAACTGATGCACGAGTGTTAAATGAACCATTTGCAGTGCCTACTTTACGTGCAACACCGCGTGGCAGACAAGCGAAATAATAATACAGAATAGAAAATGGTTTTAAGCACGCGCATCTGTATGCTAAAGTTTTTAGTTCTGTGTGAGTGACTCAGTGACTGACAGCTGCATGGACTAGCTGATTGACTGACTGACTGACTTACAAGCTGGCTGTCGGATTGATTGACTGACTGAATCATTAACGGAATGACTGACTGAATGATTGAAACACTTATCGCTTGTTGGGTTTATTGATTAACCTATTATCCGACTAACCATTATACCCTTTGCATTTATTTAAGGGTAAACAAATTGTTGCGAAATATTTAGCAGCTATTATTTCGACAGCTTCTTTAATTCAAATGTATATTGAAGCGATGACTCTTTTTTGGTATCTGAATGTCATCAAATTAACATTGTCTTGAAATAATAACACTTTTGTTTCCTTTTCAGAGCAATTTTACATCTCTCTGATATGTGAAGCGACATGTATCACGACAAAAGGATTTATTGTATATTTATAGAATATGTAAGCATGACTCGGATTAAGTTACATGAACCGCACAATATTATTGTCGAGCGAATAATCCATACCATATGTGACTTATAACAAAATGAATCAAATGTTCAAATGTCTCTTTTTGTTTACTTCAAGTGCTACTTTTATTCATTGAATTTGTATGTGAATCATTCAAGGATGTGCCGTATTGACCCCAAATTAATCTATGATAATTGTGACAACAATTGGCAGCTGTAGGCATTAAATAAATAAAGGGGAAACTCTTCCAGCTCGGCTGCAACAAGAATAAACGGAAATTTAATGCCAATAAGCACAAATTAAATGCTGTATTTTGTAATCGTAATGAAAGACGATAGCATTCAATTTATGACATTAGCATTTGCCTGCTGTGTGAATTTGATATTATTGATTTGTGTCATTATTTCAATTATGCCATCAAGTGAATTCCTGTCACAAAATGCATTTCACTGCGAAGAAAAGTGTCAGCATATAATATGTACATATATTGACAGGCCTCAGTGTCTCTGTTTATTAATATTTCAAGAGATTTAATGCCACATTTGTGAGCTGTAAGCTGTTGCAGGCAGGCGTTAAGCCAGACGCATATTTATGAGCCGAAGAAATAACCACCTAGTTTTCTATGCACCTGTCGCAATCGCAGCGATGCGTGCATTATTCAGAAGCTGTTGTCTGTAAGTGTCATTCATTCATCAATTATGCGTATTTACGAGCGCTCACCTGTTCAATGAATAACTGCAGCAATTGCAGAAACTCCTTGCTATCGGCCAGCACATAATTGCCATTGTTCCGAAAGCAGCTGTCGAGCAGCCGCAAATCCCCAAAGTTTTGCACTCGCAGCTGTCCGCTGGCCAGCGTGCGACAGAGCAGCCCATAAAGGACATTCGCATCCTGTGCACTAAGATATTTGGGCGCATCCACCTGCTGCAAACTCCGCTCGTACAGCAACAATAGGGCCAACAATTGCTGCACGGCGCGTGCGTCAATAAACTTCTCCAGCATGCCCAGCACCACCTCCTTCTGTGTGTCCAGCTCGCGCCGTTGCGCCATCAGCGCTTCCTTTGTCTCAAGCGTGGGCAACGCCGACAGCTCCTGTCCCGCAGCCTCCTCATCCAGCGCCTTGTCCAGCGGACTGTGCATAAAGAACAGCTCGTAGCTGAGCGTCTTCAGCGCCAGAACAGCCACATCTCGCACAGCCCCGTTGGCCAACAGATTGTTGGTAATGCTGATTATCTTCGGTATGGTTATCAGCTGGCGATCGCTCTTGTGGGTTAGCTGCATCAAGAACTTCAGCATTACCGGCACTATGATGGGTGCATTTCTAAAAAAAACAAAGGGATTTACAACAAAATTGTTAACAAGTATATATATTATATTCCATTCCATTTCCGGGAATAAGTTTTATAAAGAACATTTCAGAGTCTTTGATTCAAAGAATGATTGAAATACATTTATATGTATTAATTAAACTTACACTACATTCAATCTATTTTAATAGAGGCAAGGTAATTTTAAAGATATTTAAAATATTCAAAAAAAAAACCTAGGACTGCGTGTTTCTTTGAGTGTATCTACATCCATAAACAGCTAATGAAAGCAGCATGGATGCAGGTAAAACAATAATAAAATTGTACGCACACCGTCAAACTAACCCTATCATTTGTCCTTCTCTGCCGTTTGCTCTCCATCGATAATGGAATTATATAGTGCACTCACCTGTCGATGCCACTTTCAATTAGGTCCAAATTGTTTAGTATTTGCTCAAATATAACGCTCTTTGAGTCCAGTATGCTGTAGGTAACGTTCAGGTCCAGCAGCTGCGAGAGTAGCTTCAATATTGGCGCCTGTATCAGCGCGTTGGACTTCATGAAGAGCTGTGTGACGGGATTGGGTTGGAAAATGGTTTTTGATATACAAGTGCAACGCAAATGTTTGCCATAAATAAAATATCCGGACACGCACATGCAGGCTGCATGTGGCAGGGCTTTTGTGTCTGCGCATTTTTAATCAAACAAATTGGTTACTACTAAAATTAATTAGCAACTCACCGTCAAACAGTAGATGACCAGCGGCTCGAACAGCTTTATAAGCCGGACGCAATCGCCCGATGGCGGCTCACCCACCTGTATGCCCTGGACAAAAAGTGAGCCGAGAGTAGTTTGGGCTCCTGTTCCTGCTCCCATTGTTGTTGTTGTTGTTGTTATTGTTGTTGTTGTTGCTGCTGTTGTCGGCAACAATGGCGAGGCGCTGCCACAGCGCTTGGCCAGAAAGTATGGATGCACAAATGTGGCATAATATCCATCCGTCTGCCTTTGCACTTGGCTTGCATAATTTTGGCCAAATAAATATTTCAACAGTTGCCGCAGACATGCAACGCACTCGCCGGCCGCATAATTTATGAGCCTGGTCAAATACTGTAGTATTTCTTCAATTAATTTCAGTGCAGGCGCGTTCGACGTTGCAAGGGACGGCGACGGCATCGCCTCCAGGCACAAACTCAGCGCGTTGAGGCAGCTCTTCAGCAGGCAAATTAATAAGCCGCCAGCATCGTGATTTATGGTTATCTGCAAGCAGAGACAAGAGCGGGTCAGCGGGGAGTCAGCGAATGAGCGCCCAAAAAGCCCCAACCAACAGCGCTGTCTTTTTATTGGCCACGCCCTAATGCAATGGCCGCATTAAGTCGAGTCGACTCGAGTCGAGTCGAGTTGCAACGCATCAAGTTTTGTTGAGTGGCAAGTCGAAAAGTTGAAAGTCAAGAGTCGAGTGTTGAGAGTCAAGAGAACGTTGCTGGCTCCAGTTTTTATGCCCTTTCAGTGGGTATTTTAATATTGTCGCCTAGAAGGAGAAGTCTTTGAATTTATCAAGCATTTATGTATAGAATTTGATTCTATTAAACGATCAAATATTTTCAGTCAATCCTTTTTTTTCTGGACAAAAACTAGAAGTATATTTAATATTCGGTCACAAAATGATCTAAAATTGAAAAATTGTATTTTTATGTAAAATTACTACTTTATGCCTGTAAGGGTATTTTGGCTGCGGCACATCGACTTTTAACTGATTTCTCTTGTTGCCACTCATTGCGCGGCAGCGTTGCCCGAAAAGTGTTGCATATAAAACGGCGCAATGCGTTGTACGTGAGTTGCAATTGGCGCCGCGACTGCAAGTTGCAAGAGTTTCAGTTGGCAAAATCTACGCTGCACGTGCCCTGCGAACTTTCTGGTATTTCAACGCCAACACCGCAAGTTAATGGAGCACCCGGCACCGCCGCCCCGCTGCCGCCCTTTCTTACTGTCTTCACCTGCGGCTTTGACTTACCTTGTAGCTGTCATTAGCACCTCTTAAAATGTTGTAAAGTTTCATGTAAACGTAATCGCTGGCAAAGTAACCCATCGCCTGCAGCGCCGCCTGCGTCTCCTTGCCGCCGCTGCCGCTGCTGCTAAGCGTGAAGAGTTCACTTTTGCCCGTCTTGGGTGGTCTGCTGCTGCTGCCGCTGCTGCCACCAACGCTGCTGCTGCTGCTGCCGCTCGGTTGCACTGGACGCTGATTGCCCACCAGGTGATGGTAAATGTTGAGCAGCTTGACGCAGTGACGCAGCAGAAAGTCCATTTGGGCCGCGGGCGGCGCCTCGCCCGTGCTCAGCATACCACCTGAGGGAATCAGAGGTAGAAACGTCATGGGGTAAGTATTTGCAGCATATTAATGACAAATTAAGCAATATACGCAGCACGAGCTAATTGTGTTAAAATGCCAACACGTGCTTAAAATTATACAAATGCCGAGTAATTGCAGTGCGCTAAATAAAAAATCCATTTAATGGATTTTCATTTGGGGAAAATATATACGGCGTAAAAAAAAATTAAAAACCAATAAAAATACAAAAAAATTCATTTTATTGCCATGGAATGCGACTGACTATGCAATACTCGGTTTGTAGTACATTAATAATACCTTAACTTTAATACCTTAACTTTTGCAATATTTTTGAACAAGAACAACAGTTGGCAAACAAAGATTGTTGTTATTTTCCACAACTATATAAACCAAGTTTCAATTTTCTTACTACCTGTCTGGTGTGCAGCACGACAAAATTACAACACAAAACCAATATACTCCATTTCACATGGAGCACAGTATGGAACAAAAGGGAGAGATTACCAGCATGACTATATAAATATCGAAAGCAAACAAATAATGCGAAATTAAAGCAAAAATTGCATAGGTAACAAGCGGAAAACGCTTCAAAATATGCCATGATTTATATGCATTCATTAATGTGCATTTGTGTGTGTGAGCATGCAACATTTCAATTTATGTGTCAACAATGCAACGCCAGCAAATACTAAATACATTTTTATTTGTGCACGCAAAGAAAATGCGAACATAAAAAAATGATGATTATTATTATTATTATTTTTATTCTTTCAGTTTTTTTTAATTCACAGATAAATTAAATTGTTTTCGCATAAATATTTATAAAAATTAAGTGTTCGGGGAGCCATTTAAAACAACAAACCCCCCGAGTTGCTTGCTATGCGACAATTCGGTGCCAGGTAAGCAAGAGGACGGATGGGACGAGGGACGAGGAGCTGGCACTGGTTGAAGTTTGCATTACATTAACTAATTAATTGAAAACTGCATATAATGAGATGATGCCACAGTTCCGTTGCTAATTTATATTTATTTATGTGGGCGCATATTCATGGCAACGACGTGCCACAGTTCGATTATCGTCCCAGCTACTTTTTGCCAATGGCTTTTCGTATGTGCAGCGCTGCACATGAGGTCTGTTGCATGCCACATAAGAATCGTACAGTGTTGCACCAAAATTAATGCAATAACAATTTTAAATTGCACACGAGATAAACGAATAACAGCTCGTATACGCTTCAGAAACTCAAACGAGACGAAAAGATTGAAAGAAGGTTCAGCAGCTTTATAATAACTGAATACAGTTTGAGTTCGATAGCAACGACAGTAAACATATAAATTTGGAGCGAAACTTTATCGCTATTGGTCTTGGCGAAGCAAATACCTAAATATTGAATATCTACACTTTAACAAACTACAAATTGAACTATCAGCATCATTTTTTATTGTTATATAAAAATATTTCAGATATGAGTTGAACATTTCATAAATATTTAAGATTGATTTAACAAATGAAATTTCACCTGTTTTTATGCAAAAACATAATTTAAGATTGGGCACATTTTGAGCTCAGGTTAATAAAAACCATAAATAGTAATTTTAAATCGCCCGCGACAGCGAGTTATTCTCATTATCGATCGACCACTGTGCACTCGTTATAATGCACCAGTGAGTATGCGCTGCGTATGCGTAATATTATTTTTATTAATGCCACCGAGGCCACAGTTCAACTGAAAGATGATACAAGCGACGCACACCGTCAGCTGATGTCAATTTGATATACACTTGGGCTATCAGTCGGGCATTTATAGAGCACAGAAGGCAGACAGGCAAGCTGGAATTTTATTACATTTTAATTGAACGTTCGGCAAATGAGCTCGTCGCGCATATTTCAATCATAATGCAGAGCATTACAAATTACGTTCAAATAAATATAATAACACAATGAATGTGTGAAGTGCGATACAGACCCACGCGGCGGGGTGGAGAGGCGCACAATTGAAAAGTTTGACTTTTTAAATTGTTCAATCAAATTTAATTGTACAAATTTAAAAAACAAAACATACTGTTAGGAAAATAACTATTTACTAAATGTTTAAGCATGTAATTAAGACCTGTGGTCATGAAATTGTCAAATTTAATTATAAGATTAATGCTGCATCTTTACAACGCTTAAATAAGTGTTTTAAGAGTTAAATATATTCGTATTTTTGTATCCCAAGAAACTCTTAACGAAACACAGCAATTATTAAGACAATATTCTGCATTGTATTTGATAGTCAATACAAAGCATAATTACAGATCATCCCACAGTGAAGCACACTTCACCACAGACTTTTGCATTGTTTGCTTGCTGGCTTCACATGCCAATAATCTGATTTAAATACTGACCAAACTTATCACAAATCGTTTGCCAAAAAGCTGTAAAACATTTGGCGATATTGTTCGGAAATTGATGCTAGGATAACGATTGCAGACATAGCGACACACACACACACACACACACATACGTATACTCATGTATAAATATTTATATATTACATGGCAGGGCAATAGTTGGAGGTGCGAAAGCGCTCACGGCTTAAAAATGAAATTATTTGCTTATGCAAAAATGCACAAATGCAAATCGCAATGGCTGTGGTTAAGTGAGGCACGGAGAGAGCAGGATGAGCGGGTAGCATGGTGCGAGTAGCACGAAAACTATTTTACATTTAATGGTTTATTAATAATTTAATTACTTTTTGATTATGGTAGATTACATTAGCGCATTGCAAATACGCGGGTGGCAATCAAGCCAAAAAAAATAGAAATAAATAAAACACACATTTTTATAAACAAAAAAATTAAATAAAATTTAAACTCTAACTGTGCCACTGACAGCGACAACAGTTTGACAATGGGTGTGGCCGGGCGCTGTGTAAATGCCAATAATGAAATTAAGTTGAAGTTTGGTTTTTTGGTTTATATAATTTGGTAAATTGAATTAAAATGTTTATTAGCGCACAATTCGCATCGGTTTTCGTTGTTGTTTCAACATTTTATTGTTGTTGGCACTTTTTGGGGGCAGTCCGCTAATGGAACTGTTGAAATCGATTTAATTACAATTGATACTTAAAATACCTAAATGATTAACAATTGCCGCAACGGTTTGGCCGTGACTATAAAGATAACTGATTTCAATTGCAAATTGAAATGAATACACAAAAACAAATTTAATTATCTTTAACTGTTCACTACGATATATTATACCACCTAAATATATGTGGCTATATTAATAAAAAATATAATATTCGTATATTCTTAATAGAATAAGCTTTTACATATATAGTCATACTATGAAATAAAATACCAAAAATCAGAAATGTTCTTGAAGAATTTTTTCGTTATGAAATGCTTATATTTATTTTCCACAAAGAGCAGTGTAGAGTATTCAAGCCGGTATCAATTTGAGGTTGAGGTATAGAGTATTTGACAGTTCCCATTTCTAGCCCTTTAAAGTACACTTGTTTTAATTACTCTAGCTTGTTATATAAAAAAATCCCATAGCCTCAAATTGAATTATTGTGCTGATAGAAAATTAAAAATATTTATGCTAATTTGTGCTTTTGCTTCATTAAAATTACAATTAAAATAAAGCAAAAAAAAAAAAATACATAACTAAAAATACAAATTGGAATGTGCAACGGCCAAATGCTACAGACAGCATAAAAATATTTATGTAAATTCATTTAATGACAAACAATTAATTAAAATGATTTATTTTGACATTTCTACGGCATTTAGTACAATGCAATATAAATTTAAAAAAATATTAAATTTAATTTTTTTTTGCTTTTATCCTGCAAAAATGCTACTCAACATTTTATTTAAAAGTAATATTCGAATTAGCAATATAAAGTGTCCGATAATTTAATAAATATAGAAAATGCACTTGAAGAAATAAACAAACAAGTAAGAACATTGCAGTCGTGCGATACCGACAGCGTTATACTCGTTCACGTTCACCATATATCAAACCCCCATAGCTTGGTCAAAATTGAACCGATTTTCACGTTTGATGGCATATTGTTCATGATTTGTCCTATATATTGACTTCACATTCAAAATATATTCATTTTCGAAAATAAAATTTTATTGAATTTTTTGGTCAAAAAAGCATGTACTCCCCCCCTTGTGAATTTTGAAACAAAACAATTTTTTAAAATTTAAAATTGCGAATTTATAGTTTTAATCGATTTTATTTGTCACAATTGACATAAAAAACAACATTAAAAGTGATTTTGGGGGGGTCAAATTTTTGGTCAAAAATCATCCCAAAATCGAAAAAAATGTTGACATGTAAATTTGTCAGATTACATAGCTCCCATATATCAAACCCCCAAAACTTGGTCAAAATTAAACCGATTTTCACGTTTGATGGCATTTTGATCATGATTTGTACTATATATTGACTCCACATTCAAAATATATTCATTTTCGAAAATACATTTTTTTTTAATTTTCTGGTCAAAAAAGCATGCACGCATGTCTCAATCGATAGTATTTGTCACATGATATATGCGGTGGCGGAAGGGGGCGTGGCTGCGAATTTTTTACCGATCTTCAAAGGAGCTGACCAGTTATCTACCTTCCAAATTTGGGGACAATAGCTTTAAAACTGTTTGAGATATAGATATTCGCGGTTTGTGGGGGCGTGTGGGGGAGTGGGGGTACTAGCCGCAAATATTTTTCTGTGCAATCTTTAGGGACGGTCACCAGCTATCTGCATACCAAATTTGGTGGCTCTATCTTTAAAACTGTGGGAAATATTCACTTTTTATCGATTTGCGATTTGATGTGTATCGACATGTTATCGTATTGCCAACCTTCCAGTGGGCGTGGCACAAAAATCTTACAAGTATATATCCAAAGTTTCAAGTCTCTATCTTCAATAGCATCGAAAAAAGTTGCGTTTATCTGGACGGCAGACGGAAAGCATGACGGACATTGCACAAACCCAATATACTAGTTTCACTTCGTGAACGAGTATAATAAAGTTAATAATATATATAGGAAGAGACCGAAATACAAATATCTCAAGGTACAAATGCTCATTACAAAATTTCTCTGAATAATTTAGTTTAATTCTTAAACACGTATATCAATGGCTATAGAATTCAATAAATTTGCACCTTGGCATAATTTTAACAGTTAATCGTGCTTTTCTCTGCAGTTGTAAATCTATTTTGGGTAATAAATATTGGCTTACCAGCGATTAATTTGGACATCACATCAATCAAATCGTTCTGACAATTTAAGTCACCAGCTGTTGCACTGTTGTAATAGGCATAGCTCATGCAGATTTCAATGAAATTGAATTCCGTCCAGGCCTGCTGATAGTCCACATAATTAAAGTGTTTCAGCAGAAGCCGCAGCGCGTAAATAATGCCAAACTGGGAGAGCAAAAATATTGTTAGTTACTTTTATGGCCGATTCTAAAATATTTTTGAAGAGCGAACACAAATATTTACCTGCAAATTTTTATCATTGAGCGTCATCAATTTATTTGTCATGCGATACAAAACTTTGGCCAAAACTTTTTCCTCTTGCGCTATTTGACGTTGAAATCCAAAAGCAAAAACATGGCCGTCAGCGATGCCGACACCGTAACTGCCATCAAAGTAGGCCGACGCCGCAGCGGCTGCACCTACGTTGCTGCCAATCGTGCTGCTGTTGCCACCAGCCACAGCAACAACATCTTCGATGTTGCTTTGGTACTCTGCGCCATCCAGGGCTGCCATTGGGGGGGCAATCGTTGAGCTAGTACGGAATAAATTACGCAACGTCACGGACATGCTGCCAAATATGCGATAGTCGAAAAAATCCCAAAGCAAATTGAAATTAGTTTGTTGAGTTTCAGCATTCATGTTGCCTTCCTCAATTCTCGTTGTTGTTGTTGTTGTTGTTGATGGTGAGTTGTTGGTGCCTCCGGTTGGCGCGCTGTTTGCATTATAAAGCGGCACAAACAGAAGCCGGCATGCTCCCGTACACGCGCATCATCGTCGCCCAGCAGCTGCAGAAGTTCATCCAGGAATTGAGCCTGTGGGTGTTCAAAAACCATTTCCCAAGTTAGTCGAACTGCAGGTTGTAAATCAGAAAGAAAAAACCAGCGCCAAGTTTTCATAATGCCCTTGCCCCCGCCCACACCGTGGCAATGGTGAATTTTATGGCTGCAACCACAACTCTTTGAACCACAACACATTTATGGACAGCTCTGCTGCTTCTTGTTTCAAATACAGTGCAGATGTTGTGTTGTCTGTTTCTTACAAAAAAAACAACTATTATTGATGGAAAACGAAGTCAATATGTTTCCAAAAAGTTTGGCTGTGCATCACGACATTTTCCTTATTTATATGCCACAAATTTTCACAATGTTCTATCAATTAAATGACATACAAATTTTCTTTATCAATCAGAACTATCAAAACTATTATATTATTGAAAACAAAGTTTTTCAATTTAGTTTTGCTTGCTTTTGCCTTAGAACTGTATACAAAATACAAAAAATGCGTTCAAGATTTCTATTTAAAGTTGTAATTGAAAATGCTATCGGAAAAAATTTGAATGATGAATTTTGACTTGATTCTAAGTTTATTAAAATTTTGGAATTATTTATTTATTAAATTTTTGAATTTATTTTAAACTTTATTAAGTTACAATTATTATAATTTGCCATGCAACGTTGTGCTATTGAATCAACGACTTTTCAATCACATCCCCACCCAATAAGTGTTATTTCTTCTTTTATCAGTGAATGTGGCATCGTTCGCTCCTGCCACATACGCAGCGCACAATTGTTTGCTAAGTCTTCAGTCTGTGTAAACGTAGTACGATGTACGTCCCTTTTTACCATTTAGCAAATTGCTTGGCTTTGTCAAAATAATAAATCAACAAATACGGAGTGTATGTGTGTGTTATTGTATATGTATACTTGTGTATATTTATGTGTACATGTATATGAATGCGATGCGAAAACCCCTGAAAGCAAAAACAAACTGTCAGTCGGATCGGATCGTATTGGGGCCAGTCTGCAGATGCACAAAGAGCCACACTTCAATGCACAAAAGTTCAATAAGAGGATGCTGGCCACGCCTGGGCGGGGTAAAGCAGGGGGAGGGAATGTGAGTGGGCAAAAGGTTTGGCGCACTTCAATTGCTTTTGAAGCCAGTTTTCAGGAGTGCGCAACCAAAAAACAAAAAATAATCTACACAATAAACAAGCCAAGCAGCTTTGGCCTGTACTTGAAGTGTTTTTTATATATATACCCTGTACGTGTTGAATATGTAACAAAACAAGGCAATTTCCAGCTTAGTAAGAATATATATATATATATACTTCAAATTCCTACAACTTGGTCAAAACTAAACCAATTTTCAGGTTTGATGGCTTTTTGGGCATTGTCTACATTGTTTCTGAATGAAATCTATATTCATTATTTAATAAAAAAAAAATGCTTATTTTTATTTATTTAGGGTTTGATGGTTTAAGATTAGCTGGGTAACATCTAGTCAGTCACTTTCCGCTAGCGCATATAAATTTTTATCTTTTTTACTTTGGTTTATTTATTTATGCGTTTTTTTGTTTTGTAATAAGTCGATTTAACTACTTACCTCATAATAGCAGACAATGTCCTTGCTATAAGCGGCCGCATGGCTGTGGCAGGCGTCATCCTTTGGCTCTGGCTCAGTGTCCTGGTTGTCGTTGTTATTGTTGTTGTTGTTGTTGTTGTCGAAGGCACAATCGAAATTTGCGTAGTAGGAACGCAGCAGTATGTAATTTAAATTGGAAATAACTTCGGCATATTTATTCTGGACCAACCAGTATTTGTTGTGACGGCACAAACGAAGTTTGTTCAAGAGCAATTTTGGTGAAATGGCAAACACACAGCACGACCCGGGCTCATTATATTGACTGTTGTTGTTGCTGCTGGGCTGCATGCGTTTCGATTGCAATTGAAAATCATTCAAAAGAGCAGCTAGCAGCTCATCATTATCAGTGGCTGACGACCTGGCACACATCCTGGCCTCGTCTGCCCTGGAGCTGTCATCGTTAGAGTGCCATTGTTGCTGCTCCTCTAGTTCCTGCTGCTGCTGCTGCTGCTGCTGCTGACTGCTTAAGGCATTATCCAGATTCTTTGGAAAAGTTTGTTGGCCAAATGTTTGGGCCTGGCCTGGAACCTTTTGTTGTCCACTTGGCTGCTGCAAATGCTGTCGCTTCTGATGAGCATGATAATGACATGGCGGCCCTGTCAAATATTTGGACACCACATGCGGAAATATCTTATCGAATGCATTCAACGCTTGTATGACCACTGTGTGTATCTCGTCCTCAAAGCCCTGCAAAAATGTGCAAAAAGCAGAAACAACTTTTTCTCACTCACTGAAAATGTTCTTTACAAATACATATATGTATGTGTATGTATTTCTATATATCTGGCCTCAAGAACAGAACTGAGCGGAGCTGCTCAGACGTTGGCTCAAGGCTCAGTTTGCGCTGCTAAGCGAATTTGTGTTTTATTGTTTGCGCAAGCAAAAAGTTTTGCACAAGCAGTTCGGTATGTGTGTGTGTGTATGTGTGTGTGCATTTTTAACGAATCTTAACAAGCTCTTCCTTGCCTTAGCACAGTCAAAAAAGGGCTATTGTTATCACAGTTGCCCTGCTCTAGGGAAGATCTCGCTATGCATACCACTCTATATAGCATAGAGAGAGAGAGAGATATTTATATCTGTATGTGTGTGTGGCAAGTGCCATTGAGACGGATTTGCTGTTATTGTATGGAGCAAGGCATCTAATGTGATTTTCAGCTGGCACGTTCAGCGCCGTTTTGCAACTCGTTGCATAACAACATTGCATAATCAAATTGCGCTTTTGGGCGGGCCAAGTGCAATTTAAATTCCCTTTTTTTTATTGCTGGCCGGCCACTAAATTATTGAATTCAATAATAAGAAGAAGAGCTACCCCGCACTACCACATATTCTATGTGTACCTAACAATTCTCAAGAGAGAAATCAATGTGCAAGTTATGTGCACATTCTCCACTTGTTCTCGTATGTGTGTGTGTCGGTGTGTGTGTGTGTGGGAGTGTGTTTGTGTGTGTGTTGGCAACGGATGCGCCACCTACCCTTAGGGGCATTTGCACTTTCACATTGCGAAAGCGATAAGAATTTTCTTTCTTATTTTCAAATGAAAAATAACCCGACACAAAATGCCGCCGGCTTAGCTGCAACTGCAACTGCAACGCCAACCAGTGCTGCAAAATATTCAAAAGCTCGCAGCAGCAGCCATTGATATGGCCACGTGTCAGTACGTGTATGTGTATGTGTGTGTGTGTGTGTGAGTGTGGGTTGTGTGTGAACGCCTGCATGTGTTAAAATATGTTAGCTTGTTGGTTTAACATAGAAAAAGGCAAGTTAGAATTTCAGTTGGTTCTAAACAACTGCAAGCTACTCTGTTTACAGTGTAGCCAAGCCAAATTGACTGTATAATTGATCAGTATATACTATATATTAAATAGCTGGTGAATATCCGACTTTTCTATATGAATATGTACATATATGTCACTGAATAAAGAAATTTAATAAAAACTATAATTATAGATATAATAATTATAAAATATATTATTACATTTTCTTTACTATAATGAAAAATGTGTATGGTATTTTTTTTTTTTTAACACAACCGAAATTTTGAGCACCAATTCCAAGTTCAGCAGACTTAACGGACGGATAGGAAGACGTAAATAAAAGAAACCCAATATACTCCTATTTGCATAATATAAACAGAGTATAAAAAAAAACGGTACAGCGAAAAGGTGGAGGCGCATATTTATAGAAAGCCACCGTGAAGGGTAGAAGCCAACAACGTGGCGTATGCGTTATGCATAAGCCAGCTGCAGGGTAGCGGGGTGAGGGGCGTGTGCAAGGGGCAGGTGCAGGTGGCAAGTTGCAAGCAATGGCCAAAGATACGAGTACATATGAATAGATAACTGCATGTGGAGCATCGTTTGCCACATTAAGTCGTGCCAGATAAGCCAGGCAAACACTCTCTCTCTCTCACACACACACACACACACACAAACATCAAAGGCGTCGCCAGTGGCTGTGCAACACTATTGTTGCCAGTGTGCTGGAACACACGCATACCTTTAGCAAAATGGCCAGCAGATGCGACAGTCCAAGTCCCGGCTGCAGCTTGAGGCAGCGACCGGCGCCGCTCGCCTGGATAAAGTTGCCCACAATCTGCTGAACGCCGCCGCGCAAAATGGGATCGCAGTGCGCGTGGAAAAGCAGCACGTCCGACAAGGCCTGACCGCCCGCTGTGGGCGTAGGCGTGATTGTGGGCGTGGGCGTGGGCGTGGCCAGGCTTGTGCTGCAAGCGGCGCGACTGCGCATCGATTTGGTCCGCTTTGGCGGCAACGGTGGCGGTAGCGCCAACGGCGGCGCATCCTCAGCGGCAACTGTGGCGCGATGCGTGCTGCCAATGATCTCGGATCTGGTGAGATGTCTATCGGCTGCACTTGACTGTTGCTGCGCCTCCAGCTGGCAGAGCAAGAGCGCGGCGTCGGCGCTGCGACTCAGCGTGGGCGACTGTTGCAGATAGGGCGAACAGGTGCTGGGGCCAAAGTGATCATCCTTGATATCGAGCAGCAGCAGCTGAGTATCCTCAGCCTCCGGTTGCGTAGCGGTCATCGATTGTCCGAGTTGCGCGCTACGCTGCGAATTGTTGCTGCTCTGCGGACTCGACGCCTGCGTGCTGTTCCCGCTGCTCGCACAGCTTAGCTCCGCGAGCAGCTGCAGCTCCTCCGCGCTAATCTCCAACGGCAATTGGAGCACACGTGCCGAAAGCCGCACACACTGCGCAATCACGGCCAGCGACAGGCTCTTAATGGACACCCGGCTAACATTGTCCGGCTGCAGACCGGACGGCTGTCCGCTCAGCAGGAAACGTGCGGCGAGCAGGCGAGCGGTGTAGTTGACCAGCGATTGCTCCAGAATGCTGCCAATTTGCACGCTAATTAGCGCACGGCCCGGCATCGTTTGCTTGAGCGGTGAATTAGCCGCAAGAAAGGGATTAGCTGCGTGGATAATGAAACTAATTAGTTTCTGTAGATTGAGCATCTGCAACAAAAATAAATATACAAATAAAATAACCAACCGTTAGGCGTGCGACGCAGCTGCGGCTCTGGTTCAGCGATTGCTGCAGTCGCTGCCGGCGCATCCATCAGCAGCGCCGTGGACGCCGTGTACGAGGCAGATGCTGATGCCGATGCCGATGCAGACGTGGGCGTCTCGGTTATGGAGGGCTGACGCTCGCTGGCCAGCGAGCTCAACGAGAGCGTCAGCGAAGCCGTCGAAGCGGCATCCGATTTATCAGTGGCAAGTGGCGTCGACTTGGCTGGCGTGGATTTGGGGCCGCTTGATTGACGAAAGAGCTTACTGACCGACTCCGAGGCTTGAGTGGGCGCAGAGAGAAATGGAAAGAGAGAGAGGAGGGAAAAGCAACTTAGTTCTTTCAGTCGAAAGTTTGCCAGATAACTCTTGGCCTGACACTAATGCCCAACCCGTAGTTGGCTCAGGCTAATTGTGGATTGCCTCGCTGCCAACTTACCTCAACCGTTCCCCAACACCCCCCAAAACTTGTAGCCAATTACCGGGCACATTTGTCTGTCGCGGCCGTCGTGGCTATTGGGGCTTTTAAGAATGCAACAAAACGGAAAATGTTTGCAAACTTTCTTAACACGAGATGGCAATAAACATGAAACAAGACCCCCTACATCTAGCCCGACAACCACGCACTTGGTCTGTCTGAAAGTATCTAAAAACTATTCAGTTTGGCCTCTGCTAATACCCTTTAGCTGCCCTTTATAAGTAGTTAATTAGTTTCGTTTCGCTCGACTTGTCAATGCATGCGAAAAGGGTAGATAGGTAAATAGATTATTTATAAATTATAGATACATAAATATTAAAATGCAATATTAAAAAAAACAAAACATTTTATGAAATAACATGAAATAACATAATATAATTTTATAGCTAGTTACAGAACATATGTTAGTTGAGCAGTGCATGCTTGTAGAATACACTCTGAGAAAACATACTATTTTTGAATCCAAATGCAAGCAATATATAAACATTAAATTTTAAATATGTATAAACTAAAAAAAGAATCGAAAATTATTAGAAAATGTTTGAAATAAGTGCGGAATACTTGAAACGCGGATTTTCGTAATTAAAATTGGCATAATAATTATATATCTTAGTATCGTATTTCAGTTATAGAAAATTCATTTCAGTTAAATAAAATGAAATTATTTTGGAAAGTTAAGAGCTTTGAGATTTGGATTATTTAAGTAAAAAGCTCTTGGCTATTTCTCTAAGTGTACAGCCGCACACTCCATAGCTGCAGCTATTGCTATTGGAAATTAATTGAAAACTCAAATTTTATAGTACACATAAGTTAAGTGACAAGAGAGAGTGGGAAGGAGCGAAGCAGAAAGAGAGAGAAAAAGAGTTGCTAAGGAGATGGAGAGAGAAGTAGAGAAAGAGAGAGATAGAGAGAGTGAGAGATGGGGGTAGCAAGGCTGCCACCATTGACCACAACCGCACTTAAGTTGGCTTAAAAAATTGTTTTTATTTAGCTGCTGTATCTGTTAGATGCAATCCTTGTTGATATTTTTGTAGTTATTTTTGTTGTTGTTGTTGTTGTTACTGCATTTTCTAATGGATGTTCCGACCGCATGCAAGTGCTATAAAAATTAGAGCAACAACGCCAAGTGGAAAAACAAAAAACCAACTTCCGTTGAGGATATAGTTGCAAATAAAAAGTGAACGACACAATATGCAATTTATCTAAAATATTCTAAATACAAGCCAGTGACTCTCATCGGAAACGAACTTAATTAGAAGCACAAAGAAACATAACTGAGGGATAATAAGAGTGAGGGGCTATAGATTTTACTATCTATATAAAATAATTTCCTGCAGTTAAAAATAAACTGATCAGTTATATTTAAGGGAAATTCCACAATACTGCTGCAACAAAGAGGTATTATTCGAAAATTTCCACCCAGCTTAACTTTGATTTACAAAAAACCCAAGCTAAATCAGAGAAAAACACTTCCATTTGAAATGCATGCAATTAGCGGGCTCATTGCGCACATAAACTTAACCAAATTTGAGGCACTCGCATTTGCAAGTGCACTTCGGCATGCTGAGTTCACTTTAGCGTTTTTATGAGGCATATACCCCATATACATACATATGTATGTATATATAAATATATATGCATGAGCTCTATGTAATTTTGTGGGATTGTTTGCTGCATTTTTACGCTTTAATAGTTTTACTTAAACAAGGGGCGGAGATTCCAAAATATAAAAAGTTGAGTGCCTCAAATTGAAACTGTTATAAAACAGCAGCGGTCCCCAACAACTTTTGCACAGTTTTGTTATTTAAAATCACGTTAAAAATAAGTACAACAACAACAACAACAACAACAGCAAAATAGAAAATAAAACTAGCGGGCGTACATATGAGTACACATACAAAAAAAGAAAAAAAATTAAGGGAAAACCTTCCTCCCTCGAAAGAAAAAAACACACACAAAAAGAAGAAAAAAAAGGAAAAGCCAAAGGATAGCGAAAACCACGCGTAGGAAACGCAGCAGTCACGAACGGAAAACGCGCAAGAACAAGAAGTGAAACTGTTTGCAGGAATGTGGGTAAAATGCGGGCTGCCACTTTATGGGTGACACATAACCAGCCAAAAGACTACTCGCGACTACCCACAATATGCATATGCAAACTAACCAAAAAAAAAACAAAATAAATAAATTCTTTATGAAAACAGAAAAATATAGCGACTGTAACAAAGAACGCATGCTCTAATGAAACAGCGAACATAAATGTAACAGAAAACATATATGAAAGTAAGTATGTAGTCAAAAAGTAAATGTTTTTAATATGTATTCCAAAAGTGCATTAAAGCGTAAATATATCTTCAATATACATATTCTGTGACAAGTGCAGTAGTTTAAACAAAATAAAGTACTCTAAGTAAAAATTGTTAGATTGTTATTTTTCTAGTTTTTGTTACATATGATAAAAAATGTGAAATGATAAACATATTGTCAATATCTATTCAGTATATATATGCAGGTAGCAACAATTTTAAACTTAATTAAGAAATTTCTTTGGCTACCGAAGGTAAAAAAATAAATAAATACAATTAAAATTAAAAGCTTTTCTTTAATGATTATCTAGTCTGGGAATATAACCTTAGATTTTGTTACCCAAATTACATAATCATAATGATCTGGTCCTAAAACGTGTATTTAGCATCTTATAAAACATTGTAAAGTAACTAAATATCGAAGCTTCAATTTTAGTTATTTAGTTATTTTAACATTTTCTAAAAGAGAGCATTATGACCGACATAGTTATAATGCTCGTTAATCCAGTAAGGGCATACAAATTGCAGGATTTGGTGACGCTCTTTAGCTGCGGCTGAAGATTGGCGGGTGCTGATATACATACTTGTATGTATATATATAGAAAAAAGTCAACAACAAAAATAACTAGCATGAGGGGGAGACGGTGTGTGGGCAGAGCTAAAAAGGCTGATAGCGCATAAGTGCACAGCAGCACCAAAAACAAAAAAATAAATAAATAAATAAAAAAAACCAACAGCAGCAAGTGTAACAACAACAATAACAACAACACCAACATCAGTTGCGAAAGCAAAAGCAGCTAAATGAACGCCAGATCCTCTGGCCTAGCGATTCTAGCTGGCTGGCTGGCTGGCAATACTAAATAAACTAAAACACCCACAAACAGAGGCACACACACATTCACACACACACACAGTGACAGACGATGTAAGCTTGCATACATGCAATTTGAGTAACCGCATTTTATCACGTAACCCATTTGTCTTAACCACTTTGTTGCCAACTTGCATTGTGATGCTTTGGCCAAGTGGCAGCAGCCTTCGCGCAACTAAAAACAGCTGAGCGGGCTGAGAGGGTGAAGGGGAGGCATGTAGAGGGGCGTTGCAGAGCATGGGATTGTTCGCGGTAAATGCATTGCCATGTTTCAGCTTAATTCGCAGCCCACACAGCCCGAACAGACAGTCGGACAGACAACAAAAAAGACGACGAATTTAAGCCCGACATTTACGTCAAGTAGTTGTTTAAGCCCTTCTTTTTCTGTTTCCTGCACATGCGTAAAAAAGGGTAATACGGTTTGGTTGCTGAACACGTTTCTGTAACAACCTTAAGTTTTTGATTTTGCGCTGAGTCAATTAAGCCATATCCTGTTGACCGTCCATTTACCAGAAACGTTGAAGAGAGCAATTTATTTATGTTCAATCTGAAATCTTAGACAGTCAATTCCTATCAAAATCCTTGATCCAATGAATTAAATTGAATTAAAATGAATTAAAAATTGCCCCCAAGATTGAATTTAAACATAAATTTAAAGCTTAAACTGATTTGTACATTTTTTTTTTTTTGATACCCTACTCATGAAATAAAATAGTTTATTGGTTTCATGCAATGTGTTACTGTACGTTTGCCTCTCTATATGGGTGCAATTTATAAAAACGCTTTTGCAGCTGGATTACGTAAACGTTTGTTTAAGATCTACGATTTTTGAACTTAACATAATCAAAAGGCTTTATTTGGACTTCGACTATTACTACACTGTAAACAAAGTATTTCGCAGTCTGTTACACTCACTCTTTTGTAAGCCCGCAAAACTCATTTGCCTAATTAGTGCCTCCGGCTGTGTACACAATTTTTCTACTGCCTATTAAGTCAAACACACACACACACAAACACATATGGTAGGATATATCTGTTGACAATTTATTTTGCTTCTTTTTTTGGGCGCATATCAATATTATTTGCTGCCAACTTGCAGGCGCACCGCAATGAACATTGACTGATTGCGTAAAATATTGAAAAGTTTTGTCAGTATCGAATAAATGAATGCATTCAAATACCTATTCAGCAACTGTTTAGTAGTTCAAACAGCTACGCAGTTTTCTCAATCAAAATGAATTCAATTTCCAAATGGCAAACGGCAAATAATGTTAGCTAATGCTATTGACTTTGGTTGTTCTTGTTGCTGCTATTGCTGCTTTTGTTGTCATGTCAACAGACGAGACACAAAAGCAACAACCAGTTGCAAGCGACGCACTGCCAGCGAAGCGACAAATGGTGCATGCAACTTGTGCCTTGTGCCTCTCTGGCCCTTTTTCCGTTTGCATCGAGGCATGCAGCTCTGCGATCTGGCAGTAATACTCGTTCGAGTATTGCCTAATTTAATTTAGTTGCTGTTGCTGTGTTGTTGACTCCACTGAGAGCAGACAATATAGTGAACAACAACAATTACGGTTCATTAAATTGCAAGTGCAATTGGCAAAAGGCAACATGCAAATTTTGTTGCAAACGTGTTTTGTCTGCCTCTGTTCCGCCCTCTACCACTTACTTACTCTTACTCTCTTGTCGGCTACCGCTCGCTTTCCCTGTCCCTCTCTCCCATCCTCTGTGCCCGCTCTCCACTACAATTATGCAAATAATTTGATTGCATTGCAAAATATTGTAAATAAATGTGGTGAATTGGAAAACAAAAGAGAATAATAAAAAATATAAAAAAATAAAAATCACAAAGAAAAGAGAAAAAAAAACGTCAGACCACGAAATCCAATAACATCAAATGAAAATGGTTTTCCAATCGCTCGCTAGCTGCATTTTGAAGTACCGTAATAAAATATTTGTCTACAGTTCATACGAAATCAGTGAAAAACCGTAAAATATCCCGCTGATATGGAAAAATTCAGAAGTTTTTTAAAACTCTAATGAAGGTACCCAAATTTTTACCGATTGTCTCTTAATGTTAAGGTAATGTTTGATTCAGATATTTCATTTGCTTGCAATTAAAAACCTGGCGCTAGTTAATGTTAATGACACTTATTGTTCATAAGGCATCGAAGCCTTGCAAAACAATAAAATATATCATTTAAAAAAAAATGATATTTAATTAACAAACATATATTTCTTTAATATATGTGTTTTTCCAACCTTTTTATAGCACAGACTTTACATGTAGAAAGAAAATTGTTCAATTTAAATTCCCAACAAACTTTGTCGTTATTGAGTATACCCCAGTCATACGCTTGATTTAAGCGGTAGCTGGAACAATAAAGTTATGAATTGACATAAACTCACCTGCATTTGAGTGAGACAACAAATTGTTGAAGAATGTGCCAATTGTTGTTGCATCTGGCATTGATTCGGTTGACTCGGTTGATTCGGTTGTTGTTGTTGTCGTTGTTGTTGCTGATGTTGCTCCTGTCTGTTGCTGCTCTCCGACGCCAGCAATTGTTATTTCCGCATCGAAATCGATGCTGTTGAAGGATTCATTGTCGATGTCGCTCAAATTTTGGGATCTGTCATCGCTGGCAAGCAGATTCTGTAGCGAGGACTGATGCTGCACAGCCTGAGGTTTAGGCATTGAGGCAGCATCAATAGTTGCTCCCGCTGCTGCAGATGTTGTATTTGGTAATTTCAATGCCGCTGACATAGTCGTCTGTGCTTCATTTAGTTGCGACAGCGTTGTAAAGCCATCGCACTCATCATCCGCAATGGCACTTAGCAGTTCCATGTCATCGTCACCATCATCATCATCATCATCGTCATCAACATCATGATCATCCTGATCATCATTAGCAACAGGCTGCTGCAGTTCCTCCTCATCTGATGCGCTTGCAACACATTCGCTAATGCTGCGCGCAGCATTTCTAATTTGACGTCGCGTTGTTTTTTTGACTGCTGCCCCAAAGGTGGTTGGGTGGTTGTGCGGTTGTGTGGGTGGTTGGTGGGTTCGTTGGTTGGTTGCAAGTAAAGAATGCGCATTGGGTTAGCTTTACAGTTTGTGTAAACAGTTGTAGTCGCTGGTGGCGGCATATGAAAATTTCGTTTTTGACCTCATTTTACCGCCGCCTAAAAGCATGCACTAATAATTTTCATATGTGCATTGTGTCGGAGTTGTGTATACATGTTAGCTGTTGTTAATGTGTGTGTGTATGTATGTGTGTGTATGTATGTGTGTGCATGTGGTTGACAGTGGCATTGCTCAATTTTCTTGATTTCGGAGCGGTCTATCTGTTTGCTTGTCTGACTGTCTGTTTGTCAGTCTGTCTGTCAGTCAGCGTGTCACATTCGCACATGAATGAACCCACACACACACACACACACACACACACACACATACATGATGCCCCTCAGACTATGCATTATTTACTTTACCTTCATCAGCAGCGGAACTTGCAGCAGCATCTTTCTCGGTGTCAGCATCATCAGCCATGGCATTAATTCCCACGGCTTGCAGCAAGTTGATGCCAATCTGCAGTTCTTGTTGTTGCAACGGCTGCTGCTGCATTTGTTGTTGTTGTTGTTGTTGTTGACAATTTTGCTTGGCATTTGAATTCTGTGGTATTTGCATTTGCCGCATCCAAGCAAGCTCCTCTTCCGCCTGCCCCACATCATAATTTTTCAATTGGAATATTTGATTTTTTAATGATTTCCTTCGTCGCAAATACTCATTGTGCTCCAGTTGTTGATTGCACAACAGTTGGCGCAAACTCTGCGCCAATCCAGCTGGCGCTCCTTGGCCATCCTGGACCGCCTGGAGTATGCCATTGATGACCTCGAGTGCGGCATTTATGATAGCGTGATTCGTTGTGTGCTGCGTGCTCAGCAGGTGCAAACAATAATCATAAATTTCAATAATTTGCCGACAGTCAGACGCAGCTGCTTGTTGTTGCTGCTGCTGCTGATGCCGATGCTGTTGGTGTTGTCCGGCATCCGCCAGGGAGTCGCCATCATCGTGGCAATCAGAAGCATAGCCGCGTATCAGCTGCGGCAGCAGGAGACGCAAAAAACCCAAGGCGCCCAGCACGCAGCTCGTTTGTTGATCTACCAGCAGCATTTCTGCAAGAGATGAAGGTGAGAGCAGGTGAGCCAGTTAAGCAGTACATATATATAGGCTAGATACACTCGAAGGATACCAAATCTGAATAAACATTTCTTTCATCTAAGCACAAGAACTAAACTTTTCTTTTTATCTTCATAATTTTCATTGTTTTTAAATATAAAACGCAAATATTGCAATAAATCTAAGAATCGTTGAATTTTTATATAATTCAAAGGTGTAACTTATATTTTTTACTCAAATCAAGCGATTGACAATCAAATTTCTGGACTTGAAAACAAAATTCTGAATTAAAGAACGTTTTTTTACAATCCCAAAATTCCAAGACTAGAAAACAGACTATAAAAAAAGTTTTAGGCTTATTTGAACAATTTTGAAAATAAAATAAAATTAAAAATGATATTTGCAATAAAAACGTTTCCAGCAATCTTTAACTGAATACAAAATACAAAATTATACAAAATAGAAAATTGATCAGTATCGAAATGTTTGTTAAATTATATGGAAAAATGTGATAAATTCTATAAATATAAATTCTTCACAGCTTGAATTTATATCGTTGTATTTTCTGAGTGTAGTAATATATAACTTTTAGTTAATGCTTTTTGTTCGAACACAACTTATGGCTCCTGTTGGCACAAATTAAAAAAGCAAACTCCAACTTTGCGGCACACATACACACCGTACACACACACACACGCACGCATCCCCCATCAAGCCCCCACGCGCATATACCTTTGGCCAATTGCAGTTCATATTTCTTTGGCAACTTTTTCGCACGCTCTCGCTCTCGCATGCCTTGCAACAAATTGCCACCAATTAAATTTATCTCATTGAAAAGTTTTCATCTTATATTTATAGACTTTTGGCCACACACACACACTCACACACACGCACACATATGCGCACATAGGCCGCGCTGAATGTTTGTTCGTTCGGTTATTTCTCAGCTTTTTATTACGTATACGCCACCAATCACAAAGTGCCATGCTGCAACTTTGTTACTCAATTAGTTCGCCGTTTCCTTTGCAGAGAGGGTTGCAAGAACGGGCAAAGGCGAAAAATTGAAAACACTTTTCGCATTGCTGGAGCAACTTTTATATGACCCTCCAATTGAGTTTGGCCAGCAGCAACAGCAGCAGCAGAAACTTGTTGTCCATGTGTATCAATTAATTGCGCCATAAGCCACAAGAACTTTGGGCGAGGCCAACGATGAAGTCGCCAGCTCGTAGCATGTTTAAGGTACTCAATTAATGGCTGATAAAGCGCAAGGTGTTTAATCTCTTAAATTAATATGAAATGCGCGCTATAATCCCTGTCTAGCTGTGAAAAGCTCTTCATGCCACCTTTTTATCAGTGACGTTTGAAGTGTTCAACCTGATTGAGTGGCACGCCAGCAGCAGCTGCCTACCTGCCTGCCACACATTTGAGTGCCGCGTTTTCGGCTCCGTGACATATTCGACAATGCATTGCATGATTTATGTAACAGAGAAGAGTACTGTCAAGTGAATTGCGTTTAAGTCGATAACCAATTCTATATGTAACATTTATAAGAGCATCATATATATATAAATATTGTATAGTATATGTATATAGTAGAAACTTTAAAATGGCATTTAAATATTATCGACGGTAAATTGCTGCGTGAAATGCCGTAGAAACAAACGGTTTTGAATCATATAAACCTTACTTGTGCTCATGAAAATCACAGAGAAAGGCTCAAATAAAAGAGCAACGAGTATAATAATAAGACAGACAGAGAGAAGGAAAAAACAAAGAAAAAACATTCACCATACAAATTAGACAGTGATCTAAAAAAGTGACTGAAACAAGGTTAATGATAGAAATAAAGCGATCAAAATCATGTTTTTCCATTACTATAACAGCATTAGCATCACGTTAATACTAACGCTACACTACAAATACTGCAAGCAATTTTGATGGATGGCTTACTTAAAGTCATAAAAAAGGCAACATGAGCAGCGGGAACATAAATATAATAATTTTACTCTTCGTTAAGTACATAAGAATATAAGTACACACATTATTTTTACCCTGATTAAAATATAAGCACCTTTTGAATTGCAGAATTTGTAAACAGTCTTCTTCTTATCTTCACGTATAAAAGATAGATTTTATTAACACAAATTTAAAGCGCATTTTTGTCAAAAAAAATAATAATGAAGTTCAAACAACTGTTGGTTAAGTGTTTTTGTCAATCTATGAAAAACATTCAAGTTGACAAAAAATTATTAGTTTGCACAAAAGCCATTGCTGTTAATTGGGTTACTTGTTAACTTGGTCAGCTAGTTTAGATAACTTTAACTACAATTTGGACAGTTTTTGGTCATTGTTTTGCAACGAGTAGTTGCATAAATTTGGATCTGGTCTTGTTTGCTGGCTGTTTATAAAGTTGATTATCCTTTTAAAGCTGCACAGGAATGAATATCTGATTCAATTTCGCATGAATTATTACAGGGAAGTGTCCAAGTGCATAAATTTCATTTTGTCTGCCTTACAGCCTCAAACAAGCAGACAAACAGAAGCAGCAGCAGCTCTAGCAATATAAGAAGAGAGAGAGGAGGAGCAGCAGGAGCAATAGCGTTAAGGACCTCACCAAGTGTTTGTTGGGGGCAAGACACAAGACTGCGGCGTGTGGCGGAGAGGGGCGTGAGTGTTCCAAGTCCTACACTGATGGTTGCCATAAAAAGAGGCGCCAGACTGTGCACTGAGTAGTAGTTGTTGCTGTTGTTGTCGCCCAGCCATTGTGGCATGTTGCACTTGCACCGAGCAATGCCTTGAAGTTGACACAGCCACACAGGCCACAAGTTGAAGGAGTTGATTTGAAGGTAAACAACTAAAAAGCTGAAAAGCGCAATGTAGATTACCCCTCCTTCGCCTTCCACGCAAACACAACTTTACTCTTTCGCTCAGCTCTGGCTCAGAACTAAAGATTTTTAAATTAATGCTTTGACAAACAGATGGAAATATAAATAAAAATTCTTTAAATATAAATAACTTTGGTATCTAATTGACTCAAATTAAATAATATTTTCAAATCAACTCGAGAACTCTGCACTTGAACATTTATCAGTTGCAATTGCAGCACAATGTAAACTCTTCACCTCCCATAGATATTTCGAGAATTTACCTTTACGACATGTTTGCCAATAAAGCGTTCATGAAAATTCAATAAAAAATGATTTGTGTTGCAGAAATATTCAGTTATTTTCTGTCCTGTTCTATGTTTTTTGTTTTTTGATTTTTAAAATTTTTACAATGCACTACTCTTGTTGTTGTTGTTGTTGGTGCTGTTGGCATTTGCTATGATTTCTGTTTGTTATGCAGTTATTGCTGCAGTTGCCAGCCAGCAAATGGCTAAATAAAAACTGTCTCGTTTCCGTTGTCTAAAATCGAAACAAATTCGTAAAAAATCAAGTAATTTTTTAACTACCGTTTTTTAAATACCCTTTCAGATAAGGAGCATTATAAAGCTGATAAAGCTAACCAATTTTTGATAGTTCGACAAAGATAAAATGTGATATCTTAAATATAACAAAAGCTTAATTTTCGAACGAACACTCCTATAAGTCCTATATAGTAGGTGGTCTGACAGTAATAGCGTGAAAATTTTTCAGATATTTTGGGAGAAGTTGTAACGTGTTTTGTGCTGTTTTTCTTAAATATATCATTAAAATAAAAAACAAAAATTTTGACAATACTTAAGAGCTTTTGTTTATGTGTTAAAATTCTAATTATTTTCTATTAAAATATATATTAATATATATACATTTATAACAATTTCATAAGGATAGCTTTGAAACTGAGAGTCTTGCTTGCAAAAATCTAAAAGAATCTAACTCAGCTCGTCGTTAAGAATATACTTGATTATACTTGATTAGAAATGTCGCTTTCAATGCATTACACATTTTCTGAAAATATCAAAATTTCCCCGCAAGTGTATTAATATGGCAGATATGTGGGGGAACGGCGTACTCGAGCATGCATTCAGTGCATACAAGAGGTAGCCAACTGCAATATAGAAATATAATTTATATCAACTGGCATTTTAGTTTTAGCTGTGACTGCACCACATACACAGTGTGTATTGCACACACACACACACACACGCCAAACACACGCAGCAGACAGACAGAGAAATGCTCTGACTGACTGTGATTGCATTTACAGTTAGTTTGTATAGTCCTCAACGCCCGGCAGCCAAAACCCAAACCCAAAAACGAAGCAAACCCCACAATGCTCTGGTGTTTATATATTTTGCAATGGTATTTTTAATGGATTTGTGGCTTTTTAGAATATTAAAAAATATTTTATACGTACGCACACACAATAATATATGTGTATGGGCGTTTTTTTCTTTTTATTTTTTTAGGTATATCTAAAGGCACTTGGCATTTGGTGCGTTAAAGCCGTTTCACGCTTTTTAAGCACAATTTTCATTATTGATGAAACTAACGCGATATTTTCGTGCGCGTCTGTGCGTCAAATGGTGAACAACAAAACAACAGAAGCGTTGCAACAGCATTTGGATTAGTTTAGAAAAACAAACAGTAATAAAAAAAAAAAAGAAATTTAAAAATATTCGCGCACAAATAAATACCACAGCCGAAAGCTGCATAAGCAATTGTAACGGTGTTATTGATATAGATTTGTATACGGAGGAATATACACTCTATATAGTATAGACACGCACGTGCAGATTTCATTTCCGGCATTTGTTGGCTTACCAATCACTTTGCTCAGTCCATGCCTGGCCATGAGGCTTCTATTGCGCGCATGCTCAATCAAGCTGATGCAATTTTGTGCCGAGCAACGACGCTTCACCGCGCAATCCGAGCTGATGTTGCCCAGGAACGTCTGCAATCAAAGAAATTGAGAGATGCAAGTCAACAAATCGACTACCATATCAGCAGGTCACGTTCGAGCTAATTGAAAGTTGTGGCAAGCACTTGATGCAGAAATGTTTGCCAAGTTGGCTAATTAAAATTGAATTTCAAACCGTAGCAACTAAAGACATAAGAAAACTTGAACTGTAATGATTTATAGAATTATTTAAATAAGTGCTCAAAATTAAATTAGATTGGGTCCAAACGAGCTGTTAAAGAACATCGAAGAGAGTATTTATGATTTCTAGCTTAACTTAATATAATTAACTTAATATAAATAAAATAATAATATATAGCTTAAATAAATATACAGCCGTGGTCATATAAATAGCACAAATCAAATCAAACTGTTTCGAGCGACTATTTGGACAATATTTTGCATCCGGTTAACAAAATTTTGATGGCAATCGATTATTGCACTCTTCTACATGATATACAGCCAAAAATTCTAGCGTTATCATTTTTCGTTTTTGTTTTATGCTTAATTTTCGTTCGCGATCACTTATTTTGCTTGGTCACAGAAATAGCACAATTTCAATATGGTACCAATAATTCATATAAAATAAGCTCAAAAGTTATAATTGTTGAAGAAATTTAATATTTAGTTGAATATCCATGATTTTCAATAACGGCGTTACATCTCCGGCCCATACTTTCCACAAGCTTCTGACAACTCTCCTTCGGAATGGAGTTCCAAGCTTCTGGTGTTCAACCTTGTCCACAAATCGTCAAGATTGGCAAATTCTTTTCTGGATATCATGATTTTTACATCATTCCATAGATTCTCTATTGGATTCAGGTCAGGACTTTGAGCCGGCCACTCTAGAACTTCGATGGATTCGTCCTTCAACCACTTTTTAACGACGTGAGTTGAGTGCTTTGGGTCGTTATCATGTTGAAATATCCACTTAACAGGCATATTTTCAAAAGTAAATGGTTCCATTTGATTTTTGAGTATGTCAACATACATGAAACGATCCATTACTCCATTGATTCGGTAGAGCGGACCCACACCATACCAGGAAAATGCACCCATCACATAATATTTCCGCCACCGTGCTACACTGTCTTCATAGTGTACCTGGGGTTAAGAGCTTGGTCTTTTGGACGACTAACAAATGTTTTGCCATCGGGTCCTACTTTATTTATTTTAGTTTCATCACTCCATAGCACATTTTTCCCGAAATTTAGACTCTTATCCCGGTGGGTCCGTGTGAAACTCAATCTTTGTTTAAAATGTTTCGTTTTGACAGGAGTGGCTTCGTCCTGCTGATGCGTCCAAAGAGCGAAGCTTCGTTCAGTCTTATAGCCACTAGTCTTCTGGACACATTCGTACCACATTCATCATTAATTTCCTTCATTATTTCTCTAGAGGATTTAAAAGGGTCCGCTTTGCTCTTCCGCACTATAAGTCTATCCGTAGAAGCATCGGTTTTTCTTGGTTTTTTCTTACGAATTGTTTTATTGGTCAAGTATGTTGGGTTTAGCTTTACTACTTTAAGTGCGTTATACACCATCTTCCTGGAGCATTTCATTATTTTGGCTATTTCAGAAGGTTTTTTTCCATATTCACTTAGTGTGAATATAATACTTCTTTCTTCAACCGTGCAATGCCTTCCAGGACCCATATTAGCACGTTTTCGATCAATTTTATTAATTCCTTACTGAAATATTCAAAATCTAGCAAAAAAAGTCTGCGAAAACAACTTTTCCTGGAAATTAGCTACCATATCGTCAAAATGTGCTATTTCTGTGACCAAAGCAAAATAAGTGATCGCGAAAGAAAATTAAGCATAAAACAAAAACGAAAAATGATAACGCTAAAATTTTTGGCTGTATATCATGTAGAAGAGTGCAATAATCGATTGCCATCAAAATTTTGTTAACCGGATACAAAATATTGTCCAAATAGTCGCTCGAAACAGTTTGATTTGATTTGTGCTATTTATATGACCACGGCTGTAAATATTAATATATTTTAACATAGCTGATGTGCTTATTAGTTAACATAATTTTGTAAATAGCAAACTCTATTATTTGAACAAAAGAAAACTACGATTTTAATAATATTGACAAAAAAATATAATTTAGTTCCTTATCTATCTCATCATATCCTCCTTGCTCGTACACTCTCATTTAGAAGTGTTTCTTCGGCATCATCTTACCCAACCCATCTGCCTCTTCCCATTTAACTAATAAAATGCATTTTAAAAATACAAAAGCTTCAGATACAGTTTAAGACTATAAATAAATAAATATTACAACGACTTTAAAAACTTGTTTTAAATTATCAAACAATTGTTTAAGATATATATGTACGTGCAACAGTAAACTATACAAAAGTCTGGCCATTCGGGCTCCTGTTTTTCTTCGGGACAATGATAGACAATAAAACAAATTTATAAAAAGCTTAAGACTTCATATACATAACTTTTACTTATATACTATACTTGTTGAACTGTTTTATATTTAAATGCTGATTTACCTCAAACAGTTTGCACGTTTCACTATCGTTGAGGCCCTGCTGCAAGTAGCGTCCAAAATGCTTGACAAAATCGCATAATGTCTCCTGCAGCGATGTCTCCTTGCGCTGTGCCATGATGGACATGCACTGTAGCAGGCGCACAGCATACCACTTGATGTGCTTCTCCTTGATTTGCGGCGCATAGTGCGAGAACAGATTCAGGCATATGCGTAACGATCTGCCATATATAGAAGAATGTGAATGTGAATATAAAAGAGAACATATGCATATGTATTTATGATAAACCCACCGCTGATTGCCATTTCGCTTGATTTCGCCATATAAATCCATTAAGATGCGACTGACTCGTGTCTTTTCCAGGGAACGAAAGATTTTGTTGAGGTTCTCCTCGGCGCTCATGCGCACCACCGAGTCAAAATCCTCGCAGAACAGCAACAACACATTAGTGGCCGTCCCACAGTGTGCGGCATAATTGATGTGACCGGCCAGCGCCCTTTGACATGATGCACTCGGCAATTTGCTGAAAGCAGGCAATCTTTTGCTTTTGGCTAAAAAAGGTTGTAAAGTTAACAATGCGTATAATAACGTTGTACAGATAAATTGGTATGTGATAGGTCAGGCATAAAGAATCAGAGGCTTACTTTAGTGATGAATGATTATGGCGCAACAAATTGATGGATATTTAATGGAGATGCTTAGAGTTTCGGAAGCTAAAACTGGGCTTTAACTAAAACAATTCTATTCGTTATATTTTAACTTGTACCGAACAAGTAGATTTTGATTTAATTACAAGCAATTATAGGATTTAAATTTGTATAAATATTAATATTGGTTTTAGCTAACAAATCTCCTGAGCTCTAAGACCAACACACAACATCCATACTCCGCCATACCCAGAAAACCTGGTTCGCGCATTTAGCATAGCCTAAAGGCATTAAGAAATGCTTCGAACCGTTAACCAAACCGTACATTTTTTTATTTTGCCATAATATATCTGTCTTTAAAGATAGAATAGCTCCATAGTTCGAGTGCTCACTGTAGCCACCTCAGTTCTTAGAAATTTGATGACGTCACAACGACTGATCAATGCGCTCCGCTGGTTACTGTTGGCCGATTGCAGTTGCAGCTGCTCCGCAAGATTTTTGATCAATACCAGCGTACAAAGGAAGCATTTAACCTGAGTTAGTTGCATTCTCTTTTGTCCTTTTTGCACAATAACAAACTGTTGCCGGTCTGCTGCAGCCCCCTAAAAATTCAGGGCAAAACCACAAACACAAACAAAGGCTCACCTGCATTCTGTGTTGCGCAGTTGATCCACGTAGCCCGTGAATTTCTCATAGGCGCTGGACTTGTCCATGTTTGTTTTTTTATTTGTATACTTTAATAATTATGCGACAATCACATTTTGTTTGCTTGCAAACATTGATTTTCATTTGGTTTGCGAAATTTTCTTTGTTATGATGCTTCTTCTTGCTGCTGCTGAGAGCGCAGCGAACATATGTTTGAATGCGGGTGCTGGGCAGCACTAAAACGCGGTGCTGCCAACTTTATAAAATGCTGGTAGTGCTGTGTAACGACATACACTGCCTTGCGCGCGTTTTTAAAATTTGAAAAAAAAACAACTGTATACGAATTTATGAAAAGTAAACAAACACATAAGCTTTTATAGGGCAAAGCGCCGATTTAAATTTTAAAATAAGAACTGCTTGCGAATTTATATTAGGTATTGCAAAAAATAAGCCTAAATTTTTGGATTTTATTTATTTTTATTGTTATTTATACATAATTGCGTTCACATAATTATTGTTGCTTAAATAAAAACGTTTTTGTTTTGTTCGTTTTGTTGTTGATTTCTGTTTTGTTCGTTGAGAAATATTTATGCAGTCTGCATAAATACATATATACATATGTTTATGTATATATTATTATTATGTAAGTAGTTAACATTAATGTATTTAATTACGTTTTAGCTTAAAAAACTTAAACCCATACAAAAATGCTTTAAGCTACTTAATGTTACTAACAAACCCCACCAATGTGTTTTCTTTTTTTTTTACTTTTATCTTGTTTTCTGTTTATGTGTTTAAAAGTCGGGAATGCACCCAACGTAAAATTTGAGTGCAATATTAAAACAAAAAAAGTACAATCACAGTCCATTGAAAATATATAAAATTAGTTGTTGTGTGCTTTTTGCCCGTTTGCTTGTTTGTTTTTTTTTTGTTTGTTTTTTTTTTTTTCTTTGAAGTAAAATAAGTTTCTGCAATGGGGTTGCGAAAATAGTGGACGCCGCCAGCAATTGGGATTTGCTTTGTGATAACGTTGCAGTTCGAAGTATTTACAACAATTTATTTATGTACCTAAACCTTACAAATTACACTACGCAAAAAAGTGCACAACTTAAATTAAGGAAACTTTGCGGGGGCGGAAGAAAAAGAAAAGGAAAAAGAAGCAGTTACATATGTGCTTAAATAATTTATGACATTTAGGCAGATTAAAGAGTGATAGAAAAATAAAAGAATGGATAGAACAGAGCAGGACCTCGAGAATTTGTCAAGAGCTAAGCGTGCGCAAAGTCTAAGGGGGGGGAGGAGGTTGATGACTACTAAAAGCGTCCTAGTCTAAACGCAAACAGAATTAGTTTGACGCATTTAAAATTAGTGTTGCTTTAAAACTTAAGAGCCGCCGGGAGGACGCCTAGCCGCGCTTGGAGCGCAGTACCAGCAGCGTCAGCACCAGGAAGCCCAAAATCCAGGACAGCGTGCTCAGATAGCCAATATACACATCCGACTCGAATATCGCCCAGCCGCGCGTCAATATCGAGCGCAGCGAGGATGTGGCCAATGTCAGCGGCAGGCACAGCGAGATGTATCTGAACGAAATCAAAATTGAAAAGTTAGAGCAGCCACTGACGGAAATTAGTTGGGCATTTTGAGCATACCTCAGCACCACGGGCATGCCCTCAATGGGCCAAATAACGCCCGAGAGCAACAGCGTTGGGTAGAAGGAGCCGAGCGCCAGCTGGATGGCATTGCGCTCCAGCTCGCAAATGGAGGAGATGAGGAAGCCAAAGCACATGCCGCACATGCCCTGCAGCAGCGTCAGCACAATCACCCAGAACAGATCGCCATTGTTGGTCACCCCAAACACCACCAGCATAAAGATCAGCACAAGCGTCGTCTGGCCGCACATGACCACAAACTGGGTGATTACGTGCGAAAAAAGAATCTCGCCGGGAGAGACGCCGGCAACCCAAGAACGATCCAACAGGCCCTGAAAATATGGTATTAATTAATTACTTAGAACTTCTATTTGAATGGAAAGAAATTTCAGTCAAAAAATTCAACTTTTCTTTTTTCGCAGTGAGCCACCAAATGTGAAAAACTTTTTTGAATTTACAATTTTAATAGAACAATTCATATTAGGTAAAATTTTATAATTTTATAAAATTGCTATTTATGAGAAATCATGACAAGAATTATTTAAATGCATTTATTTAGGCAAATTTGTGCTTTTTTTAAGTTGAAAACTTTTTTGAACTTGTTTATAGAAAAGTTAAAGCTTTAATTTGTGAAAATGAAATATTTTTTGTTTCAAAAATCAAAAAGTTTTTTTAGGGTTTTTTTTTAAAGCTGCAACTTTACTCTTGCATAGTAATTTTAGCTTACCTCAGTGCGTTCGATGATCAGCGCGGATGACGTCAGCGCCACTGCCAAGAAGAAGACAATGCTATAAAGCACACACAAACAGAAATATTAATGGATATTGAAGTGCGATTTTTAATAGGCATGCAAATTTGGGCTTACGTCAGTATCACGCCAGGTGCAACGAAATCGGTAAAGGATGGATTCATAGTGCCATAGATGGGCTCCCTAAACTGAATGGGCACATCGCCCAGCTTGGGATTATTGCCGCACTGGCCGAGCAGACCCATGGCAAAGTCACGATACGCCAGCTGAATGTCGCGATTGAGCATAACGCCGATCTGCTGATTGGACATGTCGAGCCACACCTTCACCTCGGACTGCTCGATGGTTTCGTCATCCGAGTCGCGGCCCAATGCAGCGCGTGCCGTAAATGCATCCGTAAAGTTTTCGGTTATGTAAACAGCGCCCCAGGCATCGCCGCGTCGCACCGCCGCCTTTGCATCCTCAATATCCGTATAATACATTTTGACCACACTCGTATTTAGATGATTCAAATAGCGACAGCCCAAATTGGCAAAGTGGCAACCGTCCTCCCAGAAACAGGTATCCTGTGACGGTAGAAAAAAGTCTTATTAGTCAAAGTTCATTCATATTCATGTAAAACAGCTTTTTGGCAGTGTGATCGACTGATTGATTGATTGATTGATTGACGAGCAATGCACAGCCCAAACGATGAGAAGCATTGTTGTTGTTTTTTTTAGTAATATTGCATTTTTACGCATGTTTCAAGAAACTTGTAAAAAATGGTATCAAAATATAAAAAACTTATGTTTTTTAAAGCTGTATGTGACAATATATTTTATTCACGTAATAGCGACCACGGTTAAATATAAAATTTTGATAAATAGTTTTACTTTTAAGGGAAAATTTCAGCTTTCATCTTTGTTTTAATTAAAAGTGCAAGAGCGAAAAATATGTGGAAAACTGTGATGAAATATATTTTTAATGTTGTATTTAACACATTTTTTAGGGCAAAGTCAATCGACTGAAAAACTGATTTATTCCAACTTTGGTTGGAATTTCTTTAAAAAATATTCAACCAGCTGTTTAAAAAGTTCTTAAAAAAGATATAAATATATATTGAATTTCATGTGTTTTTCACCCACCGTGTTGTTCATTTCGCTGTTGACAATGGCCAAATTGAGACCCTGCGGATCGCGTCCAATGGCCAGACAGAAGAGTATCACCTGCATAACGGGCAGGGCAAAGATGAACAGCATGACGCCCACATTGCGCCACATGCGCAGCATGTTCTTGGTGAGCAGAGCGCGTATCTTGCCCTTGGACGTCACCTTGCACAGATCCGCAAAGCAATCCTGGCAGCTCTCCTCATCGTTTGGATTATTCTGGCGCTTCGATGGCGGCGGACTGTAGGGCTCCTGGTTCAGCTGTTGGGCAAGGATTTAATTAAATCGGTAAAATAATGTGGGTGTTTTGGGTTGGCAAACAAACCGTATAAATGGAGCCATTTGTATCGTTGATCAGCACCTCCTTGCTCTGATGGAAATTGAGACCCACCACGCCACCCTCCTGGCTGGAGCTGGGCTTGTCCATCTTACTGCCAAAGGCCATGGCATGCAATGAGATATTGTTACTGTCACCAATATCAAAAACACAAAACACACACACACACACACAGAGTGAGAGAGAGAGAGAGTGGGACACACACATAGATGGATTGGTGTTGGTGGTACACAGATTGCGAACATGCGAGTGCCAGAACGAGTGTAAATTAAGAGAGACAAATATTAGATGAGTCGTTCAACGGGGGTATCAGTTACGATTTTGTATTCAACGTGCAGCAACGAACAGAATCGAGACTCACCTGAAGTTCACATGGGTCACATCGCCCTTTTGGCTCTGGATGCGCGAGAGTTTTAAGAATACCTCCTCGAGACTGATGCACTTGTACATGGAGAGCAGCACACTGGGCGATTCCTCGGCCAGCAAATGGCCCGAGCGCATCAGACCAATCTGCAAAAGTAAACCAGGTCAAATTCCATTCAGTATTCACCTTATTTGTTGACCACGTACCGTGTGCGCCTGTCGCGCCTCCTCGATATAATGTGTCGTGATGATCACCGTCTTTTGGCCCGCCTTGGTGATGTGCACCAAATGATTCCAGATGCTCTGACGCAGCAGCGGATCCACTCCCACCGTCGGCTCATCCAGAATTAGTAGCTCTGGATCGTGCATAAGGGCCACTGCGAAGCTGACGCGTCGCTGTTGTCCGCCGCTCAGGTTCTTCACGAGACGCTTCTCCGACGGCAGGTCGAGAAAGTTGAGCAGAAACTGCAAGCGCTCCAAGATCTCCTTCGTTTCCATGCCAAAGATCCAGCCAAAGTACATCATCGTCTCCTGTATGGAGAACTCGCCGTACAGCGCTATCTCTTGCGGCATGTAGCCCACACGCTTGCCGGGCACGCCGGAGCCGCGTGTGCCCGGCTTGCCGCCCAGCACAAAGATCTCGCCAGAGTCCAAGCGGCGACGGCCCACAATGCAGGAGAGCAGTGTGGTCTTGCCACAGCCGGAGGCACCCAGCAGTCCATAGCTGGGGATGGGTTCAAGAGTTTGTTGAGACATAGAAACAGTTTTTATGCCCTGTTTCTAGGGGGCATAACGAGTATATTTATGAGTGCATGTTCGTCTGTCTGTCATTTGTACCAAGAATTCAATTTTCTACGTAACACAATGCACTTTAAGCGATAATTTAACATTTTTTATTTATTTTAGAAATGTAACCATAAACTAAAAAATTTTTTAAATGAGATATTTAAATTAAATTAATTGATTCCCGATAAAAAAAACAATGTCCCGAATTATAAAGTTACGCGCGAATTTAAAAAAGATTTTAATGTCAAAATTAATATATATTTTTATATTTATAAATTTTGTAATAGAGTTTAACTTTTCCAGCTTTAAATTAACCTCAAACGATTTAATGGCAATTTTATTAAACTTAAATCATGTCACTCGTTTAAGTGCAAGTATTTGAAAGCTGCGATCAAAAATAAATGTTTGCCACGCCCATGCGGGCTTGGCCGTCGTAACGGCAAATGTTCTTAATTATTGTTTTTGTATCTGTTTTGTATTTACGTCGTTGACCAAGCATGAAATCGCACTCGTTTTTAGCTGCTAGCAAAACGCTTTCAGTGCAAACTCAGCAGTATATAAAAGAAAAGATACAAATAAATTGTAGACAAATCGAGAAATAAACGCTGACGAGCACATCTATGTACTAGCTAGCTAAATAGTAGCTCCATTTAAAAGTTAGTGCGCCACGATTCGTGCCGTGTCAACGGCGATGTCAATGTTAATTTCAGCAGTTCAAGTTGAATTATTTCGAAATGTTCACCTTGAAAACGGAGACATGTTTTTCGCAGTCGACTAGCAAATGGACGCAACACGACTCCACCTTCTTGGCGAGACCCACAATCAACAACAACAACAACAACAACAGCACAATTATTATTATTATTATTATTATTACGATTGTTGTTATCGCTTTGTCTGTCATCTGGTTTTTGGGTTTTAATTTTTGGTCTTTCAGCTGGCGGCCTTTGACAATATTTTGCAGCGCTTAGGTCGCACGTTTCGGCTTGTTATTGGATTTATTATTATAATTAACACGCTGCAGCATTTAACGAATCGAATTTTGTTGTTCATGAAAATAAATGTCGGCGGCTCAACTTTTAATTAACGCAGCGACTTTGACACGGCCCCAAAAATGAAATTAAAAATGAACAAAATAATGCTGCTGACTTCAGCTTTGGGCTCAGCGCGCAGTTCATTGACTGACAAACTGACCTAGGTCAACTCAAAATTGATCAAGCTTAACGGTTGTTTGAGTGCGAGGTTTTATTTTTAAATATACTGGGTCAAGATTGTGGCCAAGCACAGAATTAAATGTAACTGGGAAACTTTAATTTTGAATGCAATCATTTTGATTGTAGTTTTCTGTAAATTATTTATCAAAATATATGCTATTTTTAAATTTGTAATTTGTTATTTCTATTCATATTTCAAAATTGTATTTTTACTTTTTATTTGACTTGCGCAATAATTTGCGGGTATAAGAACGCCTTGTTAATAATCAAGCCAGTGGCAAAGCCAAATAACAGAAAAACAATTTGCGATTTTAATTTAATGGCCGCTAAATGGTAGCCAAAAACTTGAACAAATGCCACAAAACGGGGAATGATGGAAGGAGCGAGCGAGACGGCAACAGGTACTTAAATTGATTTTTTTTTCTTTTTGCATATTTATAGTTTTTTAAGCAATTTGGTTTGGTTTCCGAGCACGCGCGTGTCTTGCAAATGTGAATATTGAATGTACCCTTTGGCTAGCTGGGAATGGTTGAATAACACAGAAGTCTGGTGTGGCATTGAGTCTTGCATAAGCTAAAGCTGAATAATAATAATTAAGATGCGGTGGCAACCCTGTATGATAACAAGCGGGTAGCACGGTAAACACGTTTCATTTAGCTCGTTTTAGGATTGAATTACAATGCAAAAATGTTGTTTCAATTACAAGACTCTCGCAACTAGTTACAGAGTATTTAGATCGAACTAAATACACACACAGACGCACACTCGTAGCACAGCATAGTTAATTACTGCTATTAAATTTACGAGCAATCAGTTGACCTTTGATTAGGCCACACGGAAAATAGTCGCATTGTTGTTGCACTATTGCAATCGAATCGCAGCTACAAGGAAAATCAATTTTAAACCAATTTAACATTGAATGCGATTCTCAAAATAAAATTATATACACTTAGAGAAAATACCGTTCAAAGCTCGAGTACAACGTTGTAGAATTCATGACATTTTCTATTAAAGTTTATAGTACATTTGGTTGTCGAATTTGCTAGTAGTAGTAGTAATGCTTTAAATATTATTTAAGTATATTTTGGTTAAAGTAAACATGTTTGAAATAAGAATATTGTTCTCAACTTAAGTAATTTCCAAGCACAAAATACTAAACCACCGAGCAAATACTATATCCATAGCATCAAAATAACGGTGCCAGGGGAAAAAATTTGATGTCGCGTTAAATGACATGTGTGAATTACTTTCGCCTCTTCCATTTTAATGGCCCGCTAATGGAAGCTGTCAACATTTCACTTTTATTTCGTTGAAATCTTGATTAGCATTCGGTTGTGCGCAGACTTACGCACAAATGTCTGCCTGCATTAATTTATTTGTACTTACATTGTGCCCTTGGGCACTGTCATATTCAAATTGTTCAGCACTTGGTTGGCATTCTTCTTCTTGCCATAGGCCTTAAAGGCGTGTCGCACAGAAACGGCCGCCTGTGTGTTCCGTGGCCCCGCCGCGGGTGCACCCCAAACGGTAACTGAATTCGGTTGTGTGCCACCATCGTTGTTTGTGGCCGTCATCACGGAATCTGTGGAGACGCTGTAAATATGAAAAACGAGTATGTTAATAACAAATGCCGATAAACAGTAATTAAATCACAGATACGTCACATAATAAATAATAATAGCAATAAAAACAATAAACAATATCAAATTAAATGCCGCATCAAGTTTGTTGCCTAAGTCATTCGTTTTAGAATCGTGTGCAGCCTTAACTATTTCCTGTTGACCCACTCTCCTATGTAGCCGGTTCGGTCTTTGCCATTAATACACAAAAAATAGTAGTAAAAATGCGGTCGACTATGCTACTTAGCAGATACCCTGTAGATCGATAGTACAATTTTAAAAATATTTATATAAAAACAACTTTCTGCTTTTACACATGGCTCTAAAATTTTAAAATTGGCTTAAAAAATTTTCAATTTAAATTTTCGCAGAAAATGTTTTACAAAAATTTAAAAGGAAACTTTATATCTTAAAAATATATCAGATTAAAAATGTAATTTTTAGCTTTGAGTGAATTAAAATAGATAAATCTTAAAGAATTTCTATATGTAGATCTTAAGTTTCTTATTTACATGTAAATAATGAATTCTCTGACGATTGAGCTCGTAGTACCCTTTCCACATTTTTAAAATACAGGGTATAAAAACTATGTCAGCGTCACATTGCAAAAAAAAAATTTAAAACATAACGCAAACGACTTATGTGGCCAACAACAAAAGCAGCTTGGCAACACTTTTCTTTTCAATACAATTTGACCAAGCCAACACTACACACACACACACACACTGAACTATGCAGAGAAGAGTCTTACTCAACGTTTTTTTTCTTGTATTTTTTTTTTTTGCCAACACACTTTGGCGTGCAAGTGAATGCCTCGGAGTGGTTAAAGCCGCACTGACCAGACCTGGCCTGGTCGGTACTGGCCCGGCCTGGTCTGCTCGATTGCCCAACAGCGACAAGTTGGTCAGCCGTTAAGCGAATACTTGTATCTATACTTATGCAAAATGCATTCACATTCGGATTTGCCTTAGCATTTGCATATTCATTTGAAGCGTTTATTGTGAAATTGCACTGCGAATGCAAAACCGCTGTCCACCATTTAATCGAGTTAGCTCAGTCGGCCAAAACTGCATTCGAAGCAAACGCAACTAACAAGCAGCGCTTCGTTGACGAAATGTATTTCAAGTTCGTTGCTTGAGTCTTTTGATTTGCGTATTGTGTGTCTATTATTGAGTTAGTCAGCGTCAACATTTGTGCCTATGTATGCGTAAATTGCGTAAATTTATGTGTGCTCTACCTCTGTGTTTTTGTGTGTGTGTGTGTGATCACAGTCAACAATGGACAAGGTCAGGCCAAGTAGTTTTTTATAATGACAACATTTTTTTTTAGTTTTTTTTTTTGGGTGCGCTTGATGTTTATGGCTGGAAACTTGAGCGCTTTGTTTGTTTGTTATTTCCATCTGTGCATGCTTATTGATAATTTAATTAGCTATTAGAGCGCTATTTAGAGTCACACACACACACACACACACTTATGTCTTTTTGGGGTGACAAAATAAGATTACAAAAGATGCCGTGAGAAATGTCAAAAGATTAGCCAATAAAATACTATAAATAAAAGTTGTGTTATCTGTATGACAACGTCTTTCCGTTAACTAAAAACCAACCCAAAAAGAAGGTCTCAACTACACCGCACAGCATTTTTGTATAGTTCCAGTTGTAAAGTCCCCAAGCCAACGATGAGTCAGCAGGCAGGAAGTGAGTTGTGCGCCAGGCGAGTGAATAATTTGTTTTGTTTATTTTGAGAATAAAGCCAATAATGCACTTACATAAGCGAAACTGCAATTGCAGCAAACAAAAGCCGCAGCAGCATCAGCAGCAAGTGATTGAGAATGATTGATGATTGAGCTATCTAATGATATGTAATCAAGTTAATGCAAATCACGCAATAAAAACAACTCCAGACGCACTTAAGATGCCGCCTCCCACCCTCCCCTCGCTCAGTGCGGGATGGGGCAAAGGGGAAGTACACGTGTGTCACGCTTGAATGCGTGGCATGATGAGCATTTCAATTAAAATGTGCACTCCTCAAAGGAATACATATATAGATATATACATGCATTTATTGTCAGCTTGCATACGTCGGAATATTTCAAGATGACAACAAAATGCTACTTCTGGAATTACCCCTAAATATGCAAATATTCAGAACAACAATAAATCCGAAAAGTGTAAGAAACTCAAATAAAATGCTGAAGAGTATTCGTGCGCTTTATTTGTCTGATATTTATCACCATATTTTGCCAATATATAATATAAAAGAATTCATTTAAACTTTCTTCTACACATGCAGACCGATCTCCAACATTATACCCTGTTTATCCGCACTGAAGGGGTATGTGAGAAAAAAATAACACTCTGAAATCATGTGAAGATGATGACAAATGAGGCATTGATATGGCCGCATTATGCAATGGACCCATTCGGTATGAGTATTTGACACAATTACAAACTTGTTCGCCCTGCGCAAAAATGCGGTCGGACTTTTCGCTTGACGCAGCTCGCAAATATGCAAAAAGAGTGATACACACACACACACAGTCAGGCACACACACACAAGATGTGGCAAAAGGCAAAAGCTGCGAAAAGGGCGAAGCGTAGGAAAAGTTGACGGCGGCTCGCAAAGATTATGCAATATTTATGGGGCGACAAAGTGCAAAAGCAACAGCAGGAAGACTTGCTGACTGACTGATTGACTGGTTGACTGAATGACGGACTGATTGAGTTTAGCGCCAAGGAAGCTGCGGGGCGAACAAGCAACTTCAACTGGGTCAACATCAGTGGGTCAAAAATTGACTTTGTTGCTTTTGTTATTTTATTCGGCTTCACATTTTGATTGCAATTAACAAATGTTGTTGTTGTTGTTTTTTTTTTTTTTTGTATACTTTTACTTACGTTGATATCAGCATTTTGTTGTGTTTTGTTGTTGTTCCGTCGCCTCTGGTGGGTGTTTGCTTTGATTATGTTTAGTTTGATTTTGTTGGCTTTTGTTTAGCTATTTAAACGCTAGTTACACTGCCTTTACTTTTACCCCAGAGAAACAATTGTATATAAATGGAAAAAACAATACGTAATTCGTAACTGTTCGTTGCGGCCAATCTTTTGCAATGCTCAAGTGGAGTTTTGCGTTTTATGCCCACATTGCTGAAATGTACACATAAAAATACGTATATATATAAACAATGATCATGTTTGTAAATTGTCGTTTGATTTATGTACTGCGGCTGGACCTGAAGTTTGACGAGCCTTTAAATTTTGTTATTTGCAACACATTATGAAAATAAAACGTGAAAATAAGCTCGCATTATGAAAGGTTTAGTGGAATTGGGTTTGTCGACGGATTGAATACTCTTTTTATTAGAACGGTAAATAATAAATGGATGTATATGCATGTAAAAATAATAAAATCCAAAATTGGGAAGAGTGTATGGATCCAACGGTTGAAACTTAAGGTGAAGAATGGGTTCCAAACATATTAAATATACCAAATCTATCAAATCTTACAAGATGTAAGTTTATTTTTTCTCTGTTTTCCTCTTTTTCCCTTCGTTTCTTTCGTAGATTAGAAGTAAAGCGCATTTAAATTTCGACCTTATCATTTATGCTTTTATAATTATACAATCAACACCTTTGTGGTTGAGCTTCTGTTATTTGTTCACTAACCAATAATGCCAAGTCATGCCAGTATATCGAATCATGACTGTAGCCAACGATCATTAACACTGCAGTTGAGGCTGTCGCAGTTTCAAGCATTTTGTCAAGCGATTCAAACGCATTCAAAGTCCAAAACTCGTTACTCACTATATCAACAAATACAAAAGATACAACTAAAAGATACCCTGCACACAGCGCAAAGCAGGAATATAAATGGAATATTCAAAACTCTATTTATCTTAAGACATTTAGACAAAGATGGAAGAATGAGGGAGCTCTATTTTAAAGTTGAAATGTATAATCTATGAAAAACGGAGATGTTATTATATATAATAAAAAAATGGACACTGAAAATTTATTACAATCGGTTTAGAAATGCCACTTTTGGCTGATAATGCATTTACACTAAATCAATACCCCATTTTAAATATTGACAGGGTATACCAGCAATAATTGAGTTAAGCACAAAGTTCGATTTGGTCTTGCCCCTCTTTCGGGGCTTCGCCTTAGATGATTAGATGCTCTCCTTTGTTCTACCTAGCCTCAATTTGGCTTAAATTTTGTTGTTTTGGCTTTGAGGGGGGCTTAAAATAAGCTAAGCTTTTGCTGCTGTGACAAGGTCGTTCGTAACACCGCCGGCATGCAATTGTTTTTCCGGCCAACAACAATATGTGCAATGGAATATTTTTGTATGCGTCAGCAATTGCTCAAATGTTATTTGATAAGTAGAGAACTAAAAAAAAACTAACCGTTTAGTTGTGCTTTGAGCCATGACGCATTTGCATAAGTGGCCAACAACCACAGCAACAACGTCAAGTGCTCGCAATGGGTTCAATGAATCTGCGGCTCAAATAAACAAACCACAACAAGCACCAGTTTGGTCATTTCAACTGGCCATACACACACACACACACACACACACATACAGATCCATACACAGATAATTGAATCGAACTAACTGGTTGCAACTAGAAGCAAACTTTAAAGACTTGTCGCTAGCGTTATTAATGCCATTTTTAATGTGTAAGCCGAGGCCAAAATACACTTGAATGCTCCATTCTTCCAATATAATAATATAATATAATATAATATCAAAAATATTGCAAATAAAAATATTTGAAAACAAATTCAAACTTGAATTGCCAAAATATATAAAATGAAATAAATACCATACTATAGCTATTAGCTCAAATACTAAATTTTAATAAAATTTAACATTTTTTAAGGGTATCAACGTATTTCTGCCAACATTTGTATACCTAATGTTTATACTAACAAATATATATATTTTTTTTTGGTTTTTCTTTCGTTTTACATGGCCTCCTTTAATTTAATTTGTAGACGAAGACCACAACAAAGCTGATATGCTGTCTGTTAGGGTATAAAAATGCGATTGCCAAATATTGAGCAACAACAGTCAAGCGGACATTTGGGCATTCGGGCATGCGGGGCAGCTGCCTTTTGTTAAATGGCCAATGCACACACACACGCACACGCACACGCACACGCACACACACACACACAAACAATAAATGCAATAATATATCTTTATAATTTTTTAGTTTTCTTTGGATTGGTGCAATTACCCAACTTGTTCGGCACAGCTGTACGCAATTAGATCCGGAAAATCCCAAATCAATTTTTAATGAATTGCTGCCTAAATATTCAAAGCCAAATAATTTATATGCTGATGTTTTGCGTGCGTGACATTAATACAACAAAATAACAAAACAACAAGCGGCATGTGAAAGCCATTAAAGTGGCCTTTAAGGCGACCACCACAGCACTAACTGGGCCTAGAACTGCCTTGGCCATAAGCAGCTAAAACAGCTACAATAGTTGGCCAACACTTTCGCTCTCGCTAAGACGTTTGCGTTTTTCTGTGCCATTTTCATTTTCAATTTTTACTTGTTTTTCCGATGACATAATTTTCAGGCACGTCTTGAGGTGTGTGCTAGTGGTTGTGTGTGAGTGTGTGTATGTGTGTGTGTTTGAATGTGTGCAGCTGTGTGCGACACAGTTTTTATTTTTTGTCTGCAACGGCTGCAACTTCTTCGGCGTTTGGCCATTGCTGCAACTGGCAAACCAGTTGAGCTTAATTTACTCGTAGTTGAGCTAAGTTAAGCTAAGTTGTTGTTGTTGTTGTATTGTAATTGTTGTTGTGGCAACTGGTTGTGACGGCCTGTCTATAAATGTTTTCCTAGCTCACCCGCAACAAACAGCAAAGCCGCTTTTATTGTCTGATAAAATTTTGGTATTTTTGGCCCAGAATTTTGAAATCTAGCTAGCCAAATAGCCTGCCGATTGCTTTTGGCTGTATAAACTATATATATTTCTGGCCATTACTTTTGCTGGCAGAACGGCAAGTGGATGTTGACCAGGTCTAAAACCAGTCTCTGGCTTGATTTGATTTAATAACACAAAAGAGAATGTGCAATTCTATTGCCACAATTATTAATTAATTTTCTCAATTAACATTTGCCGTTACATAAGCAAAAAAGAAAATCTATTAAGCACAAAGATAAAATGTGTGCACTTTAAGAATTTCTTTACTTGAACTTAATCGAGTTTTATCAAAAAATTGTTTGGAAATCCAAAATAAAACTGTTAAAATTGTATTGCGCCTTTTATAAACGTATTTTGTAATTAATTCAAAAAGTTTGGTTTTAATTCGGCAATGCACTTTAAAAAATTAAAAACCTGATTTTTTAATTTATTTATCACTCAAAAATTGATTGAATATTTTATTTTGTATTTATAAAATATTTCAACCAACATAGTGAGGTCTTTACTATATCTTAATAGTTCTGACTACTCGCAATCAAATACTGCTTAAACTGTAATTACATTAAATACTATACAAAATCTGCCTTAAATGATAACTAAAAATCTAATTTTTACAAACTTTTTAAAATTAATTTCTTTGCGGGCACTTGACTTAAAAATTCCGCGAGAACGGCAACAACTGTGCCACGTGGCATTTGTTAGAGGTCATGAAATGTTTAATTACATTTTGAATTAACTCAAAAGTTGACAGTACACAAATCATTAAAGGTCTAACAGTTTTGTAGAACGTATTTTATAATCTTTTCAATATTGATTGATATGTCAGCGTGTGCTTATTATGCTGACAGTTCAATGGCATTAAAATAGTCATAGTCATTATTAGGGCTAAAAGTTCAAGCCTTATTCGAGTAAAAAACTTGCGCATAGCTTAGAAATGCATTAATGCCTTATCGTTTAATTGAACCATTAGGGGCTGTCATTACATGGCCAACTAGCCGTTAACTGTTCTGAAATCAGCTTTGCAATAAATGCCAAAAGCAACAATGTAACGTTCATTTTATATCCCAGCCAGCTAAATGTCGAAATAATTATAAAAGCAACTGTTAACTCTTTGTAATTAGTTTAATGATCGCTAAAGAGAAAATACTAGAACTATAGAATTTGCATAACAGCTTTTTACCAACATTCGAGTTTAATCGTCTATAAAAATTGAAATTGCCTTGATTTTTATTAATTGTTTAAACGCTTATATGAAAAAGAAACGAGTCGGGGATAGTATGTGCTACGCAGATACCCAGTAATCAGCATTGAACTGCTAAGACATGCATTATGAGGAGATAAATTCAAAAGAGTTTAAAAAATTCAAACTGAGTTGTCGATTTGGAATACATTTTTATCCAATTTTAATGAGTACAGTATATATATTTTCATCTAGATTAAGCAACAGCTATAGTTAAAGCTTAAATTTGCATTATACTAGCTATATGAATGATCCTTGAACTCTGCCCAAAAGCGTTGCCGCGCGTGTTAAACCGACAACAAAGAGCAGAAGAAACACAAGTACAAAAAGAAAACAAAACAAAAATGAACAAAACGAAAACCCTCTAGCCAAAAAAAAAAATACCAGTTCAGAAATGCACATAGCGAGAGTGGAGAAGAAAGAAAACCTTGACAACAAAAATTTGTTTTCAGGGCCCGCAACGAAGGTCGTTTTGGGTGCACAAAATGCGACAATGAATGCAGTTGAATGTTTGTTAAAAAAAAAACAAAAAAAAAAGTACAAGTACTTTTGTACAAGTACAATAACATTAACGTGATAACTGTTGACTACAGCTTGATGTATCTATATCTGTATGTACCTATATCTATTGTTTTTTTCTTATACAGCTGTATGTAAAAACGCGAAAGAGTCATAACACCTATTTACACACTGAACTTTGCTCGAAATTGTTGGCAACAAATTGCAGATACGTCAACTGACTGAAAAATACATCATATATATATATATATATATATATATATACTGGCTTACGGAGCGTATCTTTTAGCTGCATTGCTCGCGCAAATTGCTGTTGACCTCTTGGTCAGTGCAGTCATCGTTTCTATAGCTGTTAATTATAGCCAATTAGAAACGACCTGGAAACTCGTGTTGCGCCCAGATTTTGTTCGCCAGTGTTGAATAATGCATTGATCTGTCTGATAACTAAATTATTTTGTTTAATCTCTGCATCGTTAGTTAAATAAATAAACAAGTCGGCAGTGACCGTTAACTGATCTTAACTTACAAAGCAATTAAAATATATTTTATGTATAGATTAACGATTTTTTATGGTGCTCACAATATGACTTAATCAGGAAACTCTGAACTCTCCCAATGCAGCTAAGTGCTAACTGCCTAATGAACTTAATAATATATGTAAAAAAGAAAATATATATGGTTCTGGAACTTTAGGTTCAATGTGCAATTCTTGAAACTAGAATCTTAAAGTAGTTATTTAAAATTAAAGCTTAAAGGCTTAAAACTAAATCTCCTAAACCTTGACTGCAGAAAAATAGAATTTGTAAAGCTTATATTGTGATTTTCATCGAAAGGTTTATACAATTATAAAGAATTGGAGCTCATAATAGGTTTGAATATCTGAATAAATGTTTCATATAAAATGCGAATAATCCATTAAAACCCCATGTGAGGCAAATGTAAGTGGCAATTCCAAGCCTTATTCGGATATAATTGCAAATATTCTAACAGCGTTTTGGGTTAGACAGCTTCAAAATGCTGGCCATTTGTATGCGAAGCGTTGTTGCTGACGAGCGTTTGCACATTTTAAATGAACAGTAGCCGCAGCAGGAGATACAATGTTCAAGATTCCGGAGGGGGCGTGACGGGTCCACAGGCACATTACTGAGCTTGTTGTTTTTCTGTTTTATTTTGTTTTTCGATGATGTGGACAATGATGGAGGAGGGCCTGACAAAGACGCACAAAGTAATTGTCGACTTTGAAGCGTCAACAAAGGGGCGGCCATTTGTATTTTAAGAAGAATATTTTTGGTATTATTAATATTCTTATTGTTATACTCAGAATTGAGCTGTTGTTATTGTTGTTTGGCCAGAGCTAATGTGATGATGTTATTTACGCAATGATTTCCTGCAACATGTCGCACTTGAAGTGCCGCAGCTCGTCAAACTTAAACGTCTTAAAGCTCGCAATTATTTATTTTGCAAATTTACACTTACAGTGCGCGTTCTTTAAACGTTTCCTGTCCGCCTATCTGTCTATGTGTGTGCCTGTGTGTAAGTGTGTATGTCGTCAACAGTGCAAACAGTTTGCATAAGCTGTTGCTAGGTGTGTGTGCTTTGATCTTCTTGCTGTTGTTGTAATCCACTAATTGATTGAATGATTGCTCTCGCACAACAGAAGATTTAAGACACAAACTCGAATCTAGCTAAATATACACGCGCGCCGTAGAGTATATCTGGTTACAAATGTACTAGCCTTTTTGTTATTTAATTATTTATCGGCACTTTGTAATCGTGTGTTATCGTTCACACTCTTGCTGTTGTCACTTGATATCGCGGCGTTTGGCAGATCGGGAGCGAGTTCGTAGACGCGTGCGTATCGCTTTAAGCTGCGACTAAGACTGACTTCAAGTCGTTGCCCAAGCCGAGAGCTGAGCTGCGCTGATGCTCGTCGATGCGATGCCGACGCTGACGTCGACTTCAACGACGCTGCCTCGCTTTGCACTTTACACTTTTCGGAGAGCCAGAGAGCGGGCGCTGTTGAGTGATATTCGCCTTTGCTTAGAGGCTGCTGCACTTTGGCACGTGTACGTGTGTGCGTGTATGCGTTTGTGTGTGTAAGACGTGCTGTCTCGCTGCTGCTAGAAACACAACTAAAAGCTAGACAGCATACCAAAGCACCTGTACGCAAAAGCACTCAAATCGAAGCACTCAAATTTAAAACTCAAGCTTGCTTGTTGGAAAGAGCGCGTGGCGTCTGGTGCTTGTTGTTGTTTGCTGTCTTGTTGGACTGAAAGTTTGTTGGCTTCGCTGGTTGCTCCTTTCAGCGTCGCGCTGCGCGGCAGCTCGTTCACCTTCAAAGCATTCGACATTCGGCATGTGCGTGCGCATTAAAGGGCACAAAGCACAAAAGGGCTTCTCGCCGTCGCTGCAGTTCGGGTTTTTTTTCAGTATTTTTTATTGTTTTTTTTCGTAGCAAACTGCGCTTATGTAAGCCGGCGACCTTGAGAATGTTGCTTTACAATGCGCGGCGACTTCTGCTTCTTTTTCTTCAGCTTCTTCTTTTTCTTATGAGCAAGCAGAATTACAACAGCAAAACCCGCTCATCCACTCTTTCCAGTCAGGCCGCTCTCCGAAATTGCATCACCTCTTGGAAATAACAATCAGATTCTCTCAGCAACAGGCTCAACCTGTAGCCGGAAAGGCTGCATAAATAAACGCATTTAAATTCATAGCTTAAACCATTTAAACAGCTCAATTTATGGTTGTGCCAAAAAAGAAACAAAATCGAAATAGCATTAATATATTTATAATAATTTGTTTAATTTGCACTTAATGCCGAATATGCGTGCGCATTCAGAAGTCGCAAGCGCAGTCAAAGACACGTCAATGAGTTTGGCTGTTTGGTTTTTTGCGCGTGGTCAAGGCGAAATTTAATGCTTTAATTGTAATAATTAAAGTGGCAAAGAACGACTCGAGAATTGATTGAGTGAGACGCTGCCAAGATAAACCACAAATTCAATAAAACACCAACTGCCGATCAATTTGAAACTGTGCATTGCACAATTTCAATGTCAGCCATATATTAACAGTTTGAGGCCCTCGCTTAGGGCGTTTCAACTGAGAAGATACATGTGAAAGAGACGGTGAAGAAAAAACCAGAAAATGCCGAAATATGTTGCGGTTGCCGCCTGCTAAATACGCTACCAATTGTACTAATGAAAACAAGTGTTCAATAAGTTAATTGTTAGATTTTATATGCAAATTATACCTAAATTTGTTAAATAAGAAATGTACAATAATATATAAAAAAATAAAATATTTTCTTATTTATAAATAAATATATACATACATATATTTTTAAGGGAAATAAATATATTATTTTAAAGATTTGTTTACTTTAAAAAGCAAACAAAAATTATAAATAAAAGAAAATAAATATATAGCAAATAGTTTACTAGTGTATATGTTTTGCATAACGCATTTTGTATTAAAAACAAATACTATTTTTTTAGTATGTGTTGGATAGTTAATGTATTTTACTATATGTATTTCCTTGTATAAACAAAAAGCTCATATTCACTTATAATCAAATAACATAAATTAGCTATCTGGCTTGGTGCCAACCAATTTTCCCAACAACTGTTAAACTATCCACTGACACAGCTCTTGCACCTGTCCGAGCGTTACCAATCTATTGACAATGGCACCAAGCCCCGCCGTTGGCGCTGACAACAATGCATATAAAACCAGCCGGGCGACATTTGCGCAATGCGCTGACATTGAAAATGCCCAACTGCCCATCACTGTGGGTGTTTGTTGGCCAAATGTGCCATCAAATCGAAAATGTTGTAATAAAGCGCGCATGAAATTGAAATATATTTTAAATGGACATGGGACAGTGCAAATATTCGACAGCGATACGAAAAGAGCAACATACAAAAAAAAAAAACATTTTTACACATACATTTTTGGTTTTCTTCTTCGTTTTAAATGGCAATTAAAAGGCAAGGTTAAACGTTTATAAAAAAAATATGTGTACATTTTGACCCATATTGAAGTTATGCGTCGGGCAGCTGCTTATCTAGCTGCTTTAATCAATATTTGAGCTCATCTTCGCCACTCGGACTTCCTGTGCATATTACGCATACGCCGCGTGCAACGTCTGTTTTAATGAGCGCATAAAACGCATTTTGTGTACAACTTATTCGCTGTAAACATCCTCGTTGCCCCCAGACTGTGAATGGCTGTCAAATAAATGTAATCCACAAAACATAAATAAACCTATATATCCCACAGTTAAAATATAAATAAACAACGCTGGCAACGCACTTGACACCGTTTTGAAACTGTCAGCGTGCTAATGAGCCCTGCAAAGTGATTTCCAGCCCTGCCTGCCAGCCGGCACTCCATCATCGCTGGCACATTTTGCAATCCAAGATTCATGAATCACAGCGGCTCACTCCAATTGACACAGCCTGGCCGGGCATTAACTTAGTCTAGGCTAATTTGCATTGGCCAACTCGCTCGGCGTGTTTCAATTTGTGCAGCGCAAACTGCGCTCTTCGGCCGTTGGACTCTTGTAAAGGCCTTCAGCATGATTTGGTTTTGCGTTTTACATAGCGCGACTTTCGTAAGCGCTGCTTTAGTTTGAATTAAATCGAAACACCCACATACGAACCGGAGAGAAAATCTAAATTTGACATAATGATGCTCAGATACTCTGATTTCAAACAAACGAGGCTCGGGCATGAACGATATTTTGAGAGAATGTAACCTAAAGCTAAAATGGTAATTGCACATATATTAATGATTTAATATGATATTTTATATATTAAATATACGATTTTAAAATAACTTTTTCGTTCGTAACTTTATCAAAACAAAACCGATTTTCATGTTTAAATGCATTTTGGCATTGCTTGTCTATTAGACTGAATCCCCCTTCAAAGGATATGCCTCTTACTCTTAAAAAAAAAAAAAAAGAAAAAGAAAAATAAAATTATCAAAATTTAAAATTGCGAATTTATATTCTTAATCAATTTTAGTTGTCGTTAAAAGCATAAAAAACATAATCAAAACTAATTCTGAAGGAGTCAAATTTATCCTCAAAAATCATTAGAAAATTTAGAAACATGTTGATATGTAAACCTTTTGAATTCATAATTCCAATGAAGCACCTATAAATTTAACAAAAGTGAATCGATTTTAAAGTTTGATGGCAATTGTCTTAAATCTTCATTAAAAATATTTGATTTTCTGAAAAATAAAAACTTTTTTTAATGTTTAAGTTTACAAAAATTTACTCATTCTCGAAAAAAAACAATTTTCAAAATTTCGATTTGCAAAATTATAATTGGAATCGGATTCAGTATAAAGTTAAGAAGTGAGTATTAAAACAAAAGACAACAGCAACCAACACAACTTGTTTATATTTCTTGGTAGTCCATTCGCCCAAGCAATTTCCAGTGAACCAAGCTCGAAGTAAAGCTCGCGATTTTCTAACTCTTTCTGTTTCAGCGGCAGTTGATGTTTCGTTTTCTTCTCGTCTGACTGTCTGTCCGTATATTTGTCTGTCTGTTTTGGGCTCTTATGTTTTTCTGGCAAGTCATGCAGTGACTGCGCCTTGAACAAGTTTGTTGACTCCGCTGCTGGTCAGTGCAACCACTGCCAACAGTTATAGAAATGGAAAGAAGAAGAAGAAGCCACAAAACTAGTAAACAGCATGTGGCAAAGAAAATAAATTGGTTGACAATATTTTGGTTTCTTTTTGTTTTTTTTTTTGTAATATTTTGCCCATGGCATAAATTTAACAACTAAACTGAACGCAGGCTCCGTCGCTTGTAACTGTTTCAGCATTTGGCTTTATGATGTTTTTTTTTTTTGTTTTTCGTTGTTTACCTCATCGCATTTATGGCCAGATCGCAGGTAAGACAAACTGTTGAACAGGCCAAGACCATGCCCATCCATTCATGTAAACAATTTCTGTTTCAGTTTCGTTCAAGTGCTGTAAAAAACGAGCACAAGGTCGCCGCATCAAAGTAGCACGTCGAGGAAGACGCTGGGAAGCTCAACTGTGCAACAGCAACAGCAGCAGTAGCAACAGCAACTATGCAACAGCAGCAGCATCAAATTTAATTGCATTTAAGCGGCAATTTCAATCTAAAGTCGGCGCATAAAGCGCTTAACGCAATTTCATTTGCGATAAGTTCAGTTTTCCCTTTCGCTTGAAACTTGTTTTTGTTTTTGTTTCTCCTCTCTGTGTCCTAATCCCCTATTTCTGCTTTTATGCCTTTTACGCACGCATTTTTTTTTTATTATTTTTATTGCAGTTGCCACTAGGCCGGCAAGCTTTTAATGCGGCCATAAAGCTTTCGATCACTTTAGCAGCGGGAAGATATTGCACGGGTACTACAAATATATATATTATATATACGTATATATATATATATATATATATAGAGGAGTTGCAAAAGTATTTAAAATATATTTAATCATTAATTTTTCATTTCTTTTATATATAAAATCAATTTAATCTTTAATCTATAAATCCGTATTTATTCATTTAACAAAAATTCTTATTAAATGAATACTCTCTGCCATTTCTAGCAACAGTATTTACGTAATACTAATGATATTCCACATTTTGTGTTAGATAAAAGTTACAGTCCCATTTAAATCAAATTAAAATCATTTGTTTAAAATTAAAAATTTAACTCAAAGTAAAAACAAGCAAAATTAAAATTGCATTAAAAGTTATTATTTTATACTTAAAATATGACTCAAATTATTGTGCTAAAACTAAGTAGCCAATTTAATTTAATTTCCTATTTAATTAAAGTTTGAAAGGCTTGTTAGTTTCTGATATGTTATATTCAAATTCAAGGATTTATGCAAATTTCATGTTTGATTAGAAGGTTAGAAGTGATTCTTATTCTTGAAGCAAAAATGGCTGTTATTTCTTTATTGAAGCTTAGAACGCCTCTTTTCGCTGAGTGTATGCCGCCTATAAGCTTTGTTTCTCACGCACGACTTGGCTTTTAAGCACACATCGCTAACACGAAAGCGCGCTCTCTGGCCCGGTTGTGCTAGTTGCTGTTGTTGTTGTTGTTGTTGCTGTGATTTCTTGCCTGGTGTGGCAGCTGTTGCTGCTTGCCAAATATTATGCAATTCTTGAAGCAAAGCTCGAGTTTAGCTGCTGCTGCTGCTGCTGCTGCTGCAACTCGTTAAGCAGCCAAATGCAAAAAGAGCAGCAGACGCTGGCCGCTTAATTTATTACAATTTGCATAAAAGCCACGCGCACTAAGGAAATTGCAATAATTTTTGTTTTTTTCTGTTGGATTTTGTTGCGATGTTTTTTTTGTTTGTTTGTTTTATCTTTCGGCTCGGTCCATTTGAAATCTGAATTTGAGTTGGCTTTGTCTTTGTGGCCCAAACAGAAACTTGTCCAGTGTGGGCCAAAGGTTCGAATGCACGAATACACACGCCCCAAATGTGTCAAGGTCTTTTGTAAGAAAAAGTTCGACTGGCAAATGAGCCAAGAAAAAAAAACAAAAAAATGACAATCTACAGGCCAAAATGTGGAGTTGGTGGAGCTAGTGGAGCGTAGTCACAGTGCGCTCGAAATTTCGGACATTGGCACTGTAATTATCCGAGGGAAAACTTTGGCGCACAAAGCGAGGCATTTGACTTAAAAGAAATATATATATATATATATATATGTTTATATTTATATGTGTATATATTTATATATGGATATACGTAGTTTATTGAGTGCCTTGTGCAAGTGTCTTTTTATTTAAGCCAACAAACACATTTAAGCCAATTAGCGTGGCAACGAAATTTCCGTTAATGCGACAAGCAAATAAACGCAAATAGACGCAAATTTGATGGTTTCTTCTGTGTGGTTTCGGTGTAAGACAAAGCACGCGCTTCTTGCACTCAGTGAAAGTACTTAAAAATGTTGACAAAAAATGTATTTTGAATGGGCGAAAGGAGGTGTATATAATATATTTTATTTATCGAACGCAGCTAATTTGACATATTCAGAGTATTGTATATAATATATACAAATTTCAAAAACGAGAAAATATTTGATTTATGTATTATTTTATTGTTGTTTTATTTATAAATATTCCTTTATAATTTATTGATTAAAAAGGTTTAACGATCGAAACAAATTGAAATTACTTATATTATATATAGATTTATATTTTATTTATCAAAAGGTTTAACGATCGATAAACATTTAAATTACTATATACACAAAATTGTCTTTTTACGCGATTTTGTTTTATACGATTTTGAAATTAGACGCTTTAAAAAGTTGATAGCTATATCTTTTTATACAAATCTATTTGATTTAACACGTTCTTATATATGTGGGAACTTATCTATCGTGCAAAAGGAAAATTGGGTGTATATAGAGAATGGTTTAATTATTTCTATATATAGCTTTAGCTAAAATCAATAAAAATAAGTGTATTTTAGATTTATTTTACTACATTAAATCTTCCAAAAAATTGCTTGTTTTTTTGGTATTGTGGCATATTTGTGGCATTTGGAAAGTTCTCCCAAAAAAACCGTCCTTTTTATATTCGAGGAAAGCATTTAAATTTATGTGACAGGCTTGTAAATAATGACATAAGAAATTCTTTTTAAAGCTACGTGATTGAGTTCGTGTACTTGTTCATAATATAACAGGTACACAATCTGAAGCTTAGCCTCAATTTGTACAAAGGTTGTGTAAAAGATTGCGACATAAGTGCAAATAAACCATATACAATATGTGTGTAAATACACACATTTGCTTATATTTATATATTTTACTAAGAACTCCGACAGATGAATTAGGCAGCTTATTTCCTAGTAATTTCTATGGCCTTTAAAGTGACAAGCACACGAACCAGGCTATAAAATGGCCCCTGGGCTAAAAGAGTCAAAATGCTGTATATACTATATTGGCAGCTTTTAGTGGCCACAATTGTCAAAAATGTTCTAATATCGTTGGGAGAGGCGCAATGAACGTTTTCAATGTTATTGTTAGACATTTTTTTATTGACTTTTTTTTTTGCCAACAGATTAATGTAATTTGCTTTAATATTGCGTCTCGACTCTGATCTTTGGAGCCCATTAGAACCAAGTGGCATTAACATTCACGTACATATAAATATATATTAAAGTAGGCACATCAAATGCCAACACAACTTTGTATGTGTGAGCTATATTAAAGTCGAGCTTTAGTTTAGTTAAGTTAAAATAAAAGCTTCGCCAGCACACGAATACGCCATCTGTTGTTTTTTATGCACAAGCTAAAGCAAAGCTGACTTATACAGCCGCGCTCAGGCTGACTGCTATAAAACGCGCTTTAAAACTGCGCTGCCAACTTGCTTACATTGTTAACGCGCAGTTTTTAAAATTCAGATTTGAAATGGATACAAATTAATTGCACTCCTCTGCTGCAACGCATTTTTTTATGCCATAAACATCTCGTAAATTCCATGTATTTTGCATTTCTGTATTTTAATTACCTGCCAATTAAAATTGACATTGAGTCGCATGTAAAAAAATTAAATAAAATAAAAAGCAGATGCAGTTTGTGCCGAGTGGGCGTGACCGGCATGTAAAGCACCAACATCACAACAACAACAACAACAACATTAATTCAAGCAACAGCAATAATTAAGAGCACGCCATAGTCGGTCTCTGGCGTGTTGAGAGACGCACGAAAACCGAATCAAGCTTATCGGACAACCAAAAAGTGATTTCCCAGCGTGCAGCGTAAAACTGAACCTGTTTATGCGGAAATGACATTGTGAACTGTAAACAATCGTCTAAATGAGTGCCGCCAAAGAAAAATACTTTAAATTAAATTAAATATTAAAAAAAAATATTCAACCGTTAGCTATATACGAAATCGATAAAGCGGACATAGCCCCGACCTACAATAGATTTAAAATGTCGCAAGCAGATTGCAGCGCGTGTCGTGCCTACGTGACACGAAAAGGCACGAGACAAAATGATGTGATCACACTAAGATAAACTAACTGGAGGTTTGCGACTTAAGAAAATTTGAAAAACATGGGAAAAAATCAAGTCTTATAATTGAAAATTATTATTTATTTATTTTTTGATAAACCGTTTTCTTAGCGATTTCATCAAATAGTAAAAACCACAAATAATCAAAAATGTTGAAGACCAACGCCCATCTCTAGCTATAATCTTGTCTGTATCTTTTTGATGCATTCATCATATGTAGATTATATCATGGGTAAACAAAAACTAAGCCATCGCCGGCATAAATTAAAGCCAAGCTTTAACACAAATGATTATTTATATAAATACTAGTGATTTGTGGACCTGGCCTGGCCAACAACTGCCGTTTGGCAAATCGCTGGCAATTGTATTGAATCATGGTCAAGAGGTTTTCACACATTTTATTCATAGCCATCGCAACCATTATTTGCTATAATTTATTGTGATCAGCGAGCGCAACTGGTGAAATTATTGAAATACGCAATTAGCTAAATTCAAATGTCTCAACAATTGAATTTAGAGAGGCAACGCCAAAACCGAAAAGTTGATTTAACCCTGGGTTCTATTTGCATGCTACCATCCTCAACTGGGGGCTCAAGTCGTGCGTTTAGGCCAACAAATTGCTTGCACATACACAAACACTGAGAAAAAATAGGAATTATCTTACAAAGTGCTATGAATTTTTTTATTGATTTTTGTTAAATTCAGATTGAAACGAAAAATTTTAAAAATATAGAATATATATAAATATGTTATTTTTATCGACTTTTTTAAAATATATAAAAATTTTAAACATTTCTAAAAATATAAAAAAATTACAACAAACGTTTTTAAATAAATATTTTAATTGCAACAGATGCGCTTCAAAAAGAAAACTCAAACAATATGTGGAGTCCTTAATTTGGTTGTGAGTGTTATCGATAAAAAACGACATAAAAAAGTTATATTTTAAAAACAAAAATTTGACAATTTACCTTAGTTTTTGTACTTTTATATGAAAAAGGAATACAGTACTCAATAGATAAGTTGTCTTTGTGCCCCAGGCAAGTAAACAAAGCGGTTTCGGGTTTCTGTCTGAGCCACAAACTCTTTTTAAAAGATTATAACTATTTGCTCATAATAAAGAGTATATATTTAAATGTTAAAAGAGAGAGTGAAAAAATTTAATTTAAATTTGAGTTCAGAATAGGAGTAGCTCATCCGCGTAAAAAATGAAAGCACCCTGCTTTAATTAACACAGCGAATGCTATTTGCTTATGTTTTTTAGCACCACACTCGGAAATACCAGTTTCAATTTCGAATATATATATAAAATGTTCCACTTTGAATGCGTCACATTTCTTGGATTGAGAACTGTATTCAAGTTTCCTTCATGAAATAGGAATTATCTTCTCAACTCAATAATATTTTCAATTTTATCTGATTTAATATACACATGCCTTTATTTCTTATTCTAATACAAATGTTGATCAATCTTATTGAATGTTGTCAAAATCAGTTTGGTTTTCTCAGTGTACACATAGTTGCCTATATGGTTATTTATTCACATATGTGAATAAATAAGTATACAAATGGCTCGCACTTATAACATGTATTTATATAATTGCAAATTTCACCGTCACTTTTTGTTGCTTAGCTTAAGTGCAATTAAAATACGAAGCTTAATAACCATGACGTGTATAATTTTATTTTCAGTTTTTTTTTTTTTAAGTTTTTGCTAAAGAAACAAATTGCGAAATGCAAGCATTAAATTGCACGAGGACATTGCCTCAGTTCAGCGAAATTGAACCCACTGAAATTAGAACAGATTAATGCAAAATAATACCTGATATTTTGAATATATTTAAAATGCCTTCTCAACTGAATTGATTATCGGCTTCAGAGCAGTGAACAAAACAACCCAGTGATGTCACCAGGCGAACATCCTATACTAATCGAGATATTTGCGTTGCATTTCAGACCTGAGTAAGCCATGTTTACAATTCATGGCATGAAGCGCTCTTTTTACACGTATCTGGATCTGAAGTTTGACGTGAAAACAATTATTCCCGGCTATATGATAATTGCCTTTCTGTTTTGCATTGAAAGCACTCACACCTCCAAGGTGTATCTAAGTGTAAATAAAAATTTAAGTATGGCATTTGTTGTTGTTTTTTTACAATTCAATTAAATTTCATTCTTTAAATTTTCCATTTGTTTTTTTTTTATAAAAATAGAATTTAAGTGTGCCCGTTTGACCAACTTGCTAGCTATATTAAAAAATATTAATAAATGCAATAATTTGTTTTCTAATTATTTAATTATTTATTAATTACTTACTTTATCAAATAAACAATACAGCCCAGTTCCACTCAACATTTCTTTGATTTTGCATTTTTCTAACATAAAAATTTGTAATTTATTTTTTCGGCTTATTACAAATTAATATTTAATTAATATCGCACTAATTAAAAGCACCTCAACTGATTCAAACGGAAACAATTGAAAACTCAACAAAGCAAGAAATTAACGTTTTGTTCTTGAATGGAGCACGTGCTCAAAGTCAACCGCTTTTTTGTTATGCTGCGAAGCTAGCTATAAATAAAAGACTAGGCCAAAACAAGTGTTAAAAGACAAAAGACAGTTAACAGCAGATGCTTTAGCTTTAGCTATATGTCGTTCCCTCTCTCTCTCGCTCTTTATCTCTATCTTTCATGTGTTTGTTGCTTCGCATGGTAATCATATTGGCTTTGCATTGAGTTCCGTTTTGTGGCTTTTGCTTTTGCTGGAACTTTTATGGAACCCATTAAGATGGGATCGTAAACGCACATAAGATTAAAGACTTGTTGGCATTATAAAACCGTATGACTCACATGGCACTCGGATCGGACCAGCTGAAATGTCGTTTAATCCTTTCAAAATCCATGACTGGCTGCTGCTGTTGTTGCTGCTGCTGCTGTTGGCTCAAGGTTGCCTCTTTCTTGGGCGCCATTATGGATGCTACTTTGTTGTTGTTGTTTTTTTGTACACTCTTGAAGGAGCCGGTGCTCTTTGTCTACTAGAAATAGTTGCACAACTGGTTTTCCGTCACTGGTGCGATCGTGTTTATTTCAATCTTCATCCACACACTCTGTTTCGTTTATTATGCGAAAGATTCGCGCGCGTTCGCAGAAAGAAACAAAAGACTTCGGCGACGAACTTTTCTATGCGAATCGATTTTGTAACTTTTAAAATTGTCGGTAGTTTTTTTTGTTGTTATTGTTGGATGTTTCTGACAGTTGCGACTTGCCAACAGCTGTCTTGGGCACCAGGCGTTGATAACAAAGTGAGCGCGGACAAAAGCACGCCGGACGATTACGAAGTCAACAACAACAACAACGTCGACGACGACGATGCTCAACAGCGTGAAGGCAACGGCAACGGCAACGGCAGGCAAATCACGTAATTGGGTTTATAACTTCGCTCTCAAAGCGCGCTTAATGCACAATTGTTTATTTAATGTATTTGTTTCTTTTTATATTTATTTTAATTTGATGGCGCTGCTGCTGCCGAACGCGCCAAAGTTAAAAACGAAACTGAAAGCACGCAAGCCGAGCACTGAACACAAGAGCTGCTAAAAAGTAGACGAAACGAATTGTTGTTGTAGTCGTAGTAGTAGGGAGAGGGAGAGCGCGAAATCGAGTAATGATCGAGAGATACACAGTGTAGGAGAGCACTACAGCTGTTAAAATATGTAATGCCGCCTGCAGTCTGCAGTCGTAAAACTTGCATTACAGTTGAATGCAATGGCAACGAACTTTTCGAGCTGAAAAAAAAAACTCAAAACAAAAGTAAGGGATAAATTTTGAAAATGGACAAAAACAAAAACATATCCTTTAGCTTCCTGAAACCTTATACTTCAAAAATATACATACATTATTTTAAACAAAAAAATTTAAAATGTTTTCGCTTCATAAAAAAATTGCAATTGATTTTTTAAGTTAATTTTTATTTTATGACATAAAAACGAAAACAGCTAACTAAAAACTTGGACAGAAAAACCACTTTTCGCACGATTTTTCACGAAAAATTTTATTCCCTCAGAATCAGTTTTGTTGAATATTTTTACACTAATTATGGCAATCAAAATCTACTTAAAATATAAATTATAAATGCAATTCTACATTTTCCAAAAATTTTCGAAAATCCGTTGAAGGGGAGTACATTATTACATATTGTACAATACAAAAATATAAAAAAATTAAAATTATTTTTAAATAGGTAAATATTTTAAATGTAATTTTAATATAGCGCACAAATAATTACCCAAATGTCATCAAACTCGAAAAAAACTCAGTTTTGATAAAGTTCTCAAGATTTCAAATGTGGGAATATAAATTCAAAAGGCTTGCATGTCAAAACTTATGTCAATTTTCGGATGATTTTTGACGAAAAATTTAAACTTGTCAGAATCAGTTTTGATGATGTTTTTATACTAATTATGACAATCAAAGTTGATTAAAAATATAAATTAGGAATTCTAAATTTTGAAGAGACAATTTTTTAAAAATATGTATTTTTATCACAAAAAAAATGTTTAAAAATTTATTTTCAAAAAGGCATATATTTTGAATGCATATTCAATGCAGAGCATTAAAAATCATTTAAGTTATAATATTTGAAGAATTTAAAATTGAAATTATTTCACCAGTTCAGTTTTGACCAAGTTATAGGAGTTTGAAATTATGGAGTTATGGATTCGAAAGCTTTATCTGTCAACATTTTTCTAATTTTTCAAACATTTGTGGACAGACGAAGGGATAACCCACAACACCAATATACCCTTTTCACTACGTGAACGAGTATAAAGACTTAAAAAAAAACTCGATATAATATTTACACCCATCTGCCAGTTAATTAATCAAAATAGTTAATTAATGTTATTTTCCCATAAATTTATGCATGCATTAAATTACGACAAAATTCCGGTAGCTGTTAGCGTTGCGTTCGCCCACTGTGCCAGCAATTAACAATGGGCATTTGATGCCACTTCATTAAGATCCAAGTTGAGCACCGTTATATAGCTGTGGCAGGCCAGACTTCGGGTCTTAGGTGTGCACAAATAACACGGACTTAGTGTCAAATTAGTAACAGCAACAGCAACAACAGGAAAAGCAGCTAATGATGAACTACACTGAACTTTGATGAACTCTTGAGCCGCTTATCAAACGTTGGCCCAAATATGACGTTTTTCTTAATGCTCTATACTCTCTTTGAAAATTGCCAAAATGGGGTATGTTGGTTTTAGCTAAAATATCTACCTGATCGGCATTAACAGCGCCCTCTTAAAATATGCAAAAATAATGTTTTTGTATAAAGTTATTAATAAATAATAAATATCGTTTAGCTTTTGATTTATTAGATTTTGGTTTTAGATTATTAAATGTTTGCACATTTTTTACAAAAATAAAATTTTCTATATTTATATTTGACTATCCACAGGGTATCTGGCAGCAAACACTCTAGATGCCCGCACTCTTGTTTTTATTTTTATTTAATTTTTTTTCCTTAGCGGTGAAATTGAACCGCAATAAACTTGTGTGCTATGCGTTAATTCATTTAACAACAATTTGTAATTTTTTCTTTTGGTTTTATTTTGCATGGTTCAGTGAAAACTTTTCCATATGTTTAATTCACACATTTCCGTCAACGTGCCAGGCCGCGTGGCAATCAAGCGAAACTCGAAAATCGCCTTCACAATTATCTATTGATAGGTCATCAAATTTGAAAACGATGTACCCGAACTTATATAAGATTGTATTTTATTTTTGTAATATATACTTTTTTGACTGCATTTATAGTGCATTTATGCTAATGGAGAGCGAGGGCACAGGCGAGAAGTCGATCGGTTTTTGGGGCGGCGAGTGAAAGCGTTTGCATGCCAAAGTCTTGCGCAAATTGCAGCAAACAAATCGCTTTTTGTTTGAATATTGATTCCATTCGCAATGGGCTTTAATTGGTATGCAAATGGGCAAAACAAAACATCAAATGCAAATGCAGTGATGCAGGCGCCAAGAGTGGCTCTGGCCAAGAGGCAGCATCAGCAGCTGTTTGGGTCCACTCTATTTTTTTGGGTCTAGAAGACAAACACAATTTTAGAGACTCGTGCGGTTACCTCATCAACGGCAAGCGTTGGTGTCGGCCGTCGTTAAATTGCAATAGTTATGGTCAAAAGGCAGCTGACTTCGACTTCGACGTCGACGTCGACGTCGTCGCGCTGTAAATGAAAATCAATGAGCCGTCTAACAAAGATAGCCTAAAAACAAAAAAAAATAAATAATGAAAAAACAAAAAACTACGAATGTTTGGCTAAAGCAAAGCCAGCTAAAAGTGGCGCATAAAAAGAAAGTTCCAAGCACAATATATTTGCTTTTGTTTTTGTGTTTGTCTTCATATACATTTTTTTTTATTGTACAATTTTATTGGTTGCTTGCGCGGCTTTTGGCTGAAGAGCTGTTTGATATGAGCGCACAAATGTTGCCGGCTGTTTGTTGGTCTTGTCATTGTCGTTGTCGTTGTCGCTGTCATTGCCAGAGCCCGCCCGACCCAAAGCACGTTCACAATCACTAAGGAAACGGTAGCAGATGAAAAACAGCCTGAGCTAAATTTAAATGCAGTTGCCGCATTTGATAATTGCCCAAACAAATCGAATTGCACACTAAACTAGTTTTATATATACCAACTAAATATATATATGAATTTTGTATTGACTTGTGCGCGTAAAATAACAAGACAACATTGGCCAATGGCGTTAAAGAATTTGTGTCAGTCGCTTGCACAATTGCAATTGCGCGCACGGGGCGTATGCGCAACGACGAGGGCCAACACACAAATCGGCGACCAGAAGCAGTAAAACAGCAATTTGCAAAGAAAAAAAAAGTCAAAAAAGACAACAACAAAAACAACTGTTACATAATGCGACTGGGAGGCAACTAGCTCACTTGACGGAAGTCGGAAAAAATACACACATAGATCCATGTGCATTTCTTCAAAAAGTTGTATTCATGTCGGTTGGGAAAATAGTTTGTTGTATACATTTGTCGCGGAAATTTGGTGCGACAATATCGACGCTAGCTATGTGGAGTAAGCCAATAAGTAAATTGGCCAAAAGCGCACAACAAATAATCGCAACAACAAAAACGACTGAGAGCAACAATTACCAACGACAAATTGTCAACAGCCGTAACAACTGCAGTAAACTAGCCAAATATCTGGTTTTGGACTCAACAATTTTTAAATGCAACAACTTGCATCAATGTGAAGTTAATAATACTCGTAAGCAGCATATAATATTTTAAAGGCTAATCAATAAATCGGTGTTAACAACTAGCACATTATACGACAAGCAAAACTTATTATCAAGCGTTTTAAAGTAATTTAGTTTAATCTCTTGATTGAGTGCATTAAATTATTATATTCCATTAAATTTAAAAACGCGCTTGTTTCTATAGTTGAACTCTTTACATGTCTAGTGCCTTCACAGTCGCACACTTCAGAGCTGCTTCGCCAACAGCGCCCTCTGGCGCTTGGTGCTCAGAGTTGTAGCTCTAGGCGCTTAACGCCCAGAGTTGTTTGTACATCAAGTGACACCGAATGTAATTAAACCATCAAAAATTTAAAAAAAGGTAAAAAATTTCTTTGTATTAAAAAGTACTCCTTGGCTTAAACTAAGTTCGTATATTGATTTATATGTAAGTTATCAATAGAACATTTCTATTGTTGCATTTTTACAAATAAATTACATTTACATCATTTAATGTTGACTCAGTTGTTAAAAGCCTTTATATTTATATTTAATAATAAATATTTCAAAAGAAGTATATTAACACGCCTACCTATTACATTAACGATTTGAAGCGATAGTGTCTTCCATAGATTGCAAGCGATAGTATCGATAGTTTCAGCGATAAGCTGTCAGCTGGCTATCGACATGACTTAATCAAAGCAACTCTAGCAAAACGCCGCATTTTACGTAAACTTATTCACTCTGTAAATTCAACAAGTTATTTATGCATTAACTTTGAAAGTAACTAAAACTATTAGATTGTAATAACGCGTTTTGAAGTTTAAAAAAACTGAAAATGATCTATACAACGACGCTGCTCTCGCGGGGCTCCATCATCGGGTCGCTGATTAGCAAAGTCAGGCAAGTTGTAGCCAAAAGCTCAGACACAGCACATAGTAAAAATCAAATCAACAACAATTTAACATCTACGCCATCAACAACAACTACAACAAACAGACCTCTAGCCGCCGCCAACATTAGCAACAGCTCCACGGTGCAGTCAAAGACGCTGGAGGAACGAGTTGGTCTTCCGCCGAGACCAAAGAAACCGCTAACGCCATATTTTCGCTTTATGCGCGAAATGCGACCAAAACTGATTGCCAAAGATCCAAACATCACCACGGTTGAGATTGTGCGACAGCTCTCCAAGAACTGGGTCGATGTCGACGCCAAGCTGAAGGAACGCCTGCAGTCGGAGTACAAAAAGGATCAGGAAGTCTATTTGGAGCAGCGCACCAAATATGATGCCAAATTAACCGACGAGCAGCGCGCCGAGATCAAACAATTGAAACAGGACATAACCGATGCCAAGGAGCGCAAACAGCTGCGCAAGCGTGTCAAGGAGCTGGGCCGCCCCAAGAAACCAGCTTCAGCTTTTTTGCGCTTCGTGGCCAGTGAGCGGACGAATACGCCGCAGTTGCCACAGCAAACATACCGCGAATGGCATCAAAAGACAACGGCCAAGTGGGCGCGCCTCCCCGATGAGGAGAAAGCCGTCTACTTAGCAGAATCACGCAAGGAGCTTGATCTGTACAGGTGCGTATAAATAACTTCAACTCTATAAAAAAAATGCTTAACTTGAATTTGCCTTGCAGAAAAAACATTTCAATTTGGGAGGAGAAAATGATACGTCTGGGCCACATTGATGTAGTGCGTCACGGCAATCTCATCGATCCGCCTGAGCCCAAGGCTCGCAAGCCACAAGCCCTCAAAGAGAAGTAGTCTGAGCCGCTCACATCTTTCTTTCTGCCATCATTTGTTCTCTTTTTGGTACACATAAGTTTGGTTTTCTATTTTTCCATTTTAAATTTGTTAAGTTCTTTGCTCGCAATCATAAGTATGAAATAAGTCGGTTCATTAAATGCTGTGTTAAATCTGTTCTCAATATTCTCGGCGAATAATTTAAATAGCTGCAGCATGTCGTATTAAATACTTAAAGAGAATATTCCGTTTTTTTGTTTCTTAATTGAGGTTAAACTTTATATTCAATAATATATTTATATTGAATGTCTGTGAGCTCAAGATTAGATGCCCTTATGGCAGCGAAATCTTATCTAAGATAATGGTATTTAGTTCATACTAAATTTAATATGGTTATGTATGACCTATACATGCGTTGAGTTAGTATATTTAAAAAAAAATGCATGGGTACTAAGAAAAGAAAGTTCAAACTATAAGAAAAAGGCTTTACATATTTAGAAAGGCTTCAGTCTATATAAAAGATATTTGTGGGACTATACAAGTTTATAGATCAAGTATATATAATTCGATTTGTATGATCAATGGATTATATGAAATTCGTTTCGCCAGGTTTGTAACATAAGGTTCCAAAAAATTGAATGTAGGTAAAATCTTAGTTTAAAAAATCTTTATTTTTCAATTTCGAAAAAGATAAAAAAAAGTTGTAATTTTTACGAAACGTATATATATTAATATATTTATATAGTAAATAGCTCTCTAATATTTAATAAATAAGTAAATTTGGGCCACACGTGGCAGTGGCCAAATTTTTAAGCATTTGCCGAGTAGCAAACACGTGTCTGAGTCTTACGGGGTTAAGATCACACTTAATTCTTTAGTTGATTTAACACGGTAATCGACACAGGTATAATCTATCTGCGTAGATCACGGTAAACAAATATGCAGTTAATTTGTCACCTCAAATGCGCAGAATACAAATATCAAAAAAAAAAAAATTTGTACATTGGTAGTCTTAACCATGTACATATGGATGTATATTGTATGTAGATATGTATAGTTAAAGCCGTTTACGCAGACACAACCGTACGCTGTCAAAGTCAGTTTTGAAGTGAACGAGCTGCTCAGCGTCTAGAATTAATATAGGCTTGGCTGCTTGAGTTCTCTGAAGACAGCCATTTTAACTGGCTGGAATGTTGCTGGCTGCGTTGTGAATTCCAGTGGTCAGTCAGTGCATGCTCTCGCACGCACTCTCTCTTGCTCTCGCGCACACCTATTCATGCATTGTACATATGTATGTGTGCGTAGGCATTGATAACGGCTTAATTTGATGGCTGCTCAATGAGCACACAATTTGTTACGCTCAGCATTTTGTTACTGTTGCACTGTACAGTCTGTTACAGATTTACTCTCTCTTTCTCACTCTCTGGCTGTTAATCGGCATTCCAGTGAGCATAGCTCTTCTTGCTTTGAATTATTTCTTTTTATTATATTGTTTACTGGCAGGTAGCTTACAATTTTCTGCCTGCTGCAAACAAACTATGATAATTAAAACAGTCAAAATACATATTTTGTGTGTATGTGTATTAATTGTGGGCCACTGCATGGTCATAGCTAAGAAAAATATCAATTGGCCGCCACATTCTTCAGCCAGAATTTAACTTGCCTCCAATTTTTGGCCAAATAACACGTTCGCGCACACAACTTTAGGCCAAGCCGCAGCGCTATTGCGAAAGCCACATTGGCACAACCTTGAGCTACTCCAAAAGCCGCCGAAAAAAACAAAAAATTTAGTCGGCAAATCTAACTGTGCGCCAAGCCAGGCCAACAAACTGCCCGGCTAGGCCAGGCCAATAAAATGTGTATAAACTTTGCGGCAGCAAATGACAACATTTTAAAAAACTATAAGCAAAAATCTAGCCACCAACTGCGCAATACCCTGTAAGAGCTTAAAACGGCAAAGCTTTTTATTCAGCGAAGCTCTTTGGGTGACTTGCTGCCCAGTTTTTTGATTTGAAATATTTTTGAGTAAACTCGAATATCTGGCTGCAAAGTTGCATACAAACAATGCTCAAAATGAATAATTTTGTAAACAGGGTATTGACAAAATTCAGCATGGAGCACAAAAAGCTGCAACTGCAACTACTGGGATATTATTATCCGGTGCTGAATCGCCTTGATTGCCCAGGGGCAGGTGCTGCAATACATATAAACACACACACACACATGAAAATACACACACGTGTAGTCAAATAAAACTCTGTTTTTAATGTTCTCTGCCATGGCAGCCAAGTGGAACCATTTGTATTGCGGACTCTGGCAGTAGCTGCTTATTAGCCAGCTTTGCTTTTGCCTGTTGTAGCTTATTATATTCGTTATTAGCCCATAACATTGTCTAGTTGAGCTGCTGCTCCTCTGCTCCCCACTCCCCCAGCCAAGCTTGAAAGACTCTGCTTGAACTGGAGGCCAAACTGTTTTACGCGAGACCTGCGCCATAAAAGTTCTTAAATTAATGTTGTTAATGCTTATTTTGGTTGGTATTACAATTTTTATTCAACAATTTGGCTTAATGCAAAAATATACATACTCGATTTGTCATTTCTGGTAGAAATTTAGTCAGATTTTTGAAAATCGTATGGTAGTTCCATTAAAACAACTCAAATTAGTTTATTTATTTTTATAATTCAAGACTGCAAACAGATTCGAGCCTGTAATTCCAGCTTTTGACTGAACAAAACTTAATTTTTTTTATCCAGGATTAATTTCAGGTAAGAATATTTTCAATAATATTTCTACAGATATGAAGATATAGCAACATTTATTATTTTAATTTTTTACTTTTTTTTTGCAGCCTTAATACATATATGTACATATATTTCATTCTGGAGCTGCATCATGAAGTCTACGCATTATATGAAATAATTACTAAAATGAAATATACAAAAAATACACATAGCTATAATCTACTCTGCCAGTTGGAGGGCATAAAGCCTAACACTTAAAAGCTAGACGAATGTAAATATATATATTCATACAATCTGATATAGAATAGAGTACATACAATGAGAATTTCGAACAGTTACAAAATTAATAATTTAATACTCCGTGCAATGGGAATTTTTTTTAACTAAAATGTGATGTGGAATTTTTTCAGATGCTTGTGAAGAAATAAAATAATAAACACATAAAGTAAATCCCAAAGAAGAAAACCTAAGCACAACATTTGTGCATTTATATTGTATATATATTTATATATAAAAAAACATTTTATTTGGGGGGTTTAATAAGCTTTTCATTGGGATTTACTTCACTCGATGGACTCGCATGAAAGATGTATGTGAATGCCAAATGAAATAATTCACTAAAAGAAAATCACGAAAAAATGAGGAGACAATTCATCCCCGCTTGCCACTGGACGGACTGTGGCTGTGGCTATCCTCGGAGGGCGGCCGCACCCAGCCGCCATAGCGCCGCTCCATTTCACGGGCCACGGCCAGGCAGAGATGGTCCTGTCCGGGATTGGCCACCACCTGAATGCCCATGGGCAGATTCCGTCGGTCCAGGCCGATCATGCAGTTGGTAACGGGCAGGCCCAACGTATTGAATATGGCCATATACATGGGCTCCAGCAGCTTGTGATAGATCTGATAATGCTGATGGGCGGTGTTGGGGAATGTGGGATAGAGGAAAACGCCATCGGTGCCGAGCAGCTCCTTGAATTCAGTCTTGAGCGCCTCGATGATGCTGGCCAAATGCTTGTGCCTCGAATTCGGTATAATTTTCATGAAATTCTGCAGGTGTCCAAATATCACCGAGGGCAATATGCTGTCCGAGCAGCCAAAGAAATATTTCACCGTCTCCTTGCAGACGGTCTTCGGCTGCTCGCCCTCCTCCGTTTTATGGTAAATGGTCTCAATGTTCTTCATGGTCAACATGGCCGAGAGCGAGATGTCCAACGACCATTTCATTTTGCGTATATTAACGCGTTTGGCATTAAAATCGCTGGCCACCCGATTGATGGCCGCATGCAGATCCCGGCTGAGTGGTCGCATCATGCCCGATGGCCCGTCGTTGTCCATGAAAAAGAATCGTATGCCATGTGCGCTAATCTCCTTGTCCAGCGTCAACTTTGGACCAGTTGGATCGCTCATGCATTTGAGCAGCAGCGGCAAGTCCTTGGCATATCGTGTCATGGGTGCAATGGTGAAGAAATCTCCCCATTTGGGAAAATCGCTGGTCGGATGGTGGCCACGAAACGAGACGGCATACGGTGTCGGCTTGTGGCCCCAAATCCCACTGAACATGGCGGGCAAACGCGACGAGCCGCCAATATCCGATGTGAGGCCGAGCAGGGAGGCGCCGCTGGCCAGGAGCGCCGCCTCGCCGCCGGAAGAGCCGCCCGGCGTACGCTTCAAGTCGTACGGATTCTTTGTCTGGCCGGTTACATTGTTGTACGTCTCCCAGAGCAGGCACAACTCGGGCGTGTTCGACACTAGCAATATGATGCCGCCACAGCGCTTGATCTGCTCGACAACGGGCGCATCCGATTTGGCAATCTGGGGCGTCTTGAAGACACGGCCCGCCTGATTGGTCAAACCCTTGACGGCGATGCTCTCCTTGACCGTAACCGGTATGCCCAGCAGTGGTGTATGCTCCTCCATGGACTCAACGCTATTAATGCCCATCGCAATCACATTGTCTATTTCGCGCGCCTCCTCCAGGGCCTCAGCGAAACGATCCTGGACAATCGCATTGATCAGCGGATTTACCTGCGGAATATACGTTTAGACAAACCAGTGATTAGCCCGTTAATCCGTATGCGCCAATCGAGTGTTTACCTGTCGACATCGTTCGATATAGGCCTCAACAACCTCTTCGCTTTTAATCTGCAATTGGAACAGAAATAGAAAACAAATCTTTTGATCATTTCCGCAACATTAATGTACTTTATTTAATAGCTATACGTTCCATTCTTCTCGTTTAATTGTTTGTGAGAACTCGGCGACAACACAAAAGCAATTTACGTTAAATTAAAATCAATAAAAATTCACATTCATGCACCATTGCCAATTGTATTGTGGCGGCTGCTGTGCGGCAACGAGAGAACTCAATAAATAAATAAATAAAACAAGTAAGAACGCGGGCGTTGCCGACTGCGCTATACTCGTTCACGTTCCTAGATATTGTTGTTATTATTGCTTCTTTTTTTAAATATGCGGTATTTTTTAATTTGTGTGACTAGCTTTAAAACGGTGGTTTTGATCAATTTATTGGTGTTTGAAATATAATACCTAAGGAAGGAGTTGACCAGTTTTCCACCTTCCTAATTTGGAAACTTTGGAATTGCAATTTGATTGAAGTGTATCGACATTATATTGAATTGCCAGTGTACCAGTGGGCGTGGCACAAAAGTCTTAACATAATGTCTGAAGAGGATAAATACAGGACATATGCAGAGTTTCCAGCATCTCTATCTCTATCATCAATAGCGCCGACAGGCAGACGGACAGCATTACGAACATTCCACAAACCCAATATACTAGATTCACTTCGTTAACGAGTATAAAAGCAAATATGCGAACACCGCAGTGTGCTACATGGCGTATGAGTAATGTGGATTTTCAATTCACGATTGGATAGGGCAGGAAAAATTGATGTAAAAATAATTTTGTGGAAATTGAATTGAACTCTATATTGTAAGCAAAAATAGTTATTGGTTTTCATATAAAGACAACATCATCGATCGATTCCTTAAACGAAATATATACATATATACAATATATACGATAATATAGTAACATAATATTGGATATTAAAAACTTAGTTCCGCAAGTAAGGGACAATTTTGATTCGGACATCTTGAATAAACATATAAAAACTAAATTTTTACCGTACTCATGGATATACCGATTACCGAGATCTCTAAACAGTTTCATGAAGATAGATTAAACTTAAATGGGCTTAAAGGTGTCTCGATAAGATATAAAAATGTTACTCATTAAAATATAATTTAATTTGAAGAGATAAAAATTGTTGCTATAATTATTAGGATTACATTTTTGCAGCAATACCCGTAATAAAATGGAAATCAAGTACAGTTTTGCAAGTTTTCGAATATTTCAGGTAATACTTCAATGTCCGCAAAACAAAAATTACATTGAAAAAATTAAGTGCTTTAACTATTTGCGCTTAAGTGCAATGCATATTTATTCGCATACGTATTTGTTGTTGCCTAGGTAATAATACGGTGTTCATATGCAAGCATCTGTATGTATGTATGCACACATACATACACATATACATATATATAATTAAGCATACATATATCATTAAATTTAAAGCTACTTGACTTTTTCAATGACTTCCACTATAATAATAAATCAGTTGCAATCGCGGCTCAAACTCGAACTTTGGCTGGGCAAGGGGACAGGTGGAGGGGCAGTTACACGTTGCGTAGCCCAATTACAAGCAGAAACAACAACTAATACATACATGAATGTATAGCTGAGAGTGGCCTAAAAGAAAACCAATATGTGGAAAACCTATATTAAAAATGAAATAAAATATGAAATTGTTTTATACCCTGTTTAAAACGGGTATAATAATGTATTACAAAACTGAGGTTACAGCAGACAATTCATATCCAATTAAACTGTGAACCTTTCGTTCTATATAATTATTACAAAAGCTATTGCATAGTGTAGTTAAATGTTGACTATTATTTGTATAAATTTCCTAGCGTAATATAGACTTCAAGTTAAACAGAACACCGAGGATTGCTGTTTTTTATAAAAAAAAAATGAGTTCCAACTAAATTTCAAAGTTTTTCTTTAAGTAACAGGAAATTAAATACGTTTACGGAAGCAGCTGATTCAGTTAAATGTTTTAAGTTTTTACTATTAAATTATTATAATAATATTACTAGGCGCTATTACGATATCTTGCAAACTATAATTTTCTAAGACTAATTTGAACTAAAGACTAATATAAACTTTTATGTTCATTTTCCGCGCGTGGAAAAAGTTACATTTACTCGGACTACCCTGAGAGTTTTTCGATGTATATAGAGATCATTTACTCCGATCGGAAAAGGAAAAACAGAATATATATTCCTGCCATTATTCGCCACCAGTTTTGCCTAACAAATTTCCTTTACAAGTTATTGGTTTTGTTAATATTTTAGCCATTCATTTTTTTGCTTTTTGCGATGATTGAAATGCACATCCACATTTTGCCTTTTGTAAATGTTGAGTCGAAACTGAGCAGCCATGTAATCGCGACACACAGACACAGATTCGGCATCTGTACATATATACGTACATATATATATACAAACTCACATGCTGAAATTGTAAGGAAAGACAAGCATAAAGAAAACCGAGAAAAACAAGTTTTAAGTTGGCCATTATACTATGTGCTGACCAGAAAAGCCCACTTTTAACCACTTTTAGTTTTACAGCCGCATGAAAAATTGAACTGCTGCACAAAGGTATTGGTAATTGTGCATGTGTTAGTGCATTGCAAGTGAAAAGCATTACGTGCTCTGCTTTTACAATTCATGTGAGTTGTGTACGTGAGCTTTGAGTCATTTGTTCAATTTTCATGAAAACTTTGATTGATATCGAGCGGTTACACTGATTGAATAAGATTGATAAGCGTTGATGGTTCAAATATAAAACTTGTTCAAGAAAAACCTTGACTACAGAAATTGTATTGTTTGTTTTTTGTAATTTATATATTTTTGTTTTGAATATTCTTAAGTTGGGTTAGGTGAATATTCAAAGATTCAACACTAGAAATTTTTCGTACATTTAATTAAATGCTGTATTTCATGAAAATTTCATACTAAATTGGTTAAACAAATTTTTTAATTTTCTTTCGAGTGTATTTATAAAATGTTCTAATTTCGCATATTTTCTGCTACTTTATTTAGATAAATCATGTCCACTTTATTGTCGCTTGCGAACATTTGTCACAGCTCATGCCCCCACTTATTGTTTAAATAAATCTTAATTTAAGCAGTAATTAAGTAAAATGCTGTCGCAGTTGTCTCCGACGATAGCCCAGTCAAATAAACAGACGGGCAGGGACAACTGATCTGGATGGGCGGGCAGAAACTAGTTTGAATAAAGAAAATATGAAAAAAAAATAATAATAATGATAATACTCAAATTATAATTATAATTGTTTTCAAAATTTGCGTAAACAAAATGAGGCAATTGTTAAGGCAATGAAACTGCTAATAAACAAACTGAATATAAACTTAAACAACATGCGCACATAAACCAGAAGAAACCTAAGTGTTGTCTGAATAGGAGACGAACGTGCAATAAAAACAAACATTCATAAACAATTGCGATAAAAAATTAAAATTATGAGAAACAAAAGAAAAACGCAATATCTGAGAGTGTGCGTGCGTGTGGAGGCTAGAGGTGAGCGCGTGTCGTGTCTGTTATTTTTCGTGACACACAAATAATAATAAATTTGACATTGTAATGTATTTTTTTGAAGGAATTTAAACCAATAAATACAACTTTATAATTTTTTCGAAACATTTGAAAATCAAATGGCGAACGTTTTTTGGGTTTTTGCTCTTTCTTTTTTTTAACACAGAAACTAAATATTTCAAAATAGAATAACATTTTTTTGTAATCAACTAGTATTAAACTCAACAACGATGTTTCAGGTTCGAAGCCTAAGCTAGGATTTTATCTAAGCCATATTTCAAGTGTTCATGTCGTGTTCGAAAAATTTCAACACTTGTCCATCTCTAGTGGTGGCTCGATAAGGTCTGTCAAGTCATGACCTTAAGTGCTCGGTGCATGTGGATGTGGACCAATGAACGCAATGAATCTTACAGAGCACAACAAACCAGGCTAAAGAAGCACAGCAACAACAACAGCAACAACAACAACAATTGCAACAAACATAACCAGAGCAGAGATTGCAATTATTTATGAGCATATTTCGCAGATACTCTTTATTGGCAGATTCGTCATTCGCACGCGTGTTTCTGCCTCGTCAGACTCGTGTGTAATTTGAGGCAGTAACCAGATGTTATTGATATGGCCACGATAAGGCCCAGCCAGCCGGGGCAGCTCTCTAGGCCGCGGTTAGCTAACCAATATTAGCGAATTGTGGCTCTTCTCGCTGAGATTTCCACAGGCAGGTTTTGAAACCGCTTGCACTCGCATACATAATAAAAAGCTTTGTTTCGACTGAAAATAGGATGAGTAACTCACAGAGTATGTCTTTGTGGTTTTACTGGACACAACTTAACTGAATGAGAGTCTCTGGCATCAAAAATAAAACAAAAAATAAATAAAAATGCATGAAACAAAAACACATCTAGTAATCAAGCATTTCTGATATCAAACTTTTTGATGAAGGATATTCCAACAACAAAATTAACATTTTCAAACTATCGGACAATTAACACAAGTACAGAGCATCGGTTAATTGGTCACTCCTATAAGAACAATTTTAATATAACACTAAAAAACACATTTCTTGATTGAAAGTCATAATTAAAGCTACTTGTTTTTCTTTTGAATTATCTATAATTAAATACAAACTATTTAAAGCCACTCCTAATTAAGTTGTGTTAATTAATTTTTAAAAAATAATTAAATTTTTAACATTCCCTACGGACAGATTCAATAATATATTTAACACATTTTCTTGAATTGAATAAATATTGAATATTGAATAATGAATATTGAACACATTGAATTTGTTAATAAGCAACTTTTTTAAAGCAATTTTACTTGTTGGAATTTGAACGTAATTTTAATGGAAAAAAGTTGCGCTTTTTTAATACTTTTTTCGGCAAATTCAACATTAATGTTGGCAATAATGTAGATAAGGTTGAGGTGAGCTCAGTGGACACCTGTGACACGAGCCGCTAATGGCCGTCCACCTGTCTACAACAAAAAGGCATCAAAATCAGTCTTGCGTCAGAGTGGCTCAATTTTACCTGAAAGTATCTAATGGATGTGGCAAGTACAAGTGGTTGGCCTTTACCGTTGTCGGTAATCCACATTGCCTGCCCGCCCACCTACGGCCACGCCCCGCTAACTGTTCAACTGCCTGTATACAAATATTTTGCAAGCGTCACTTTTTTAGGTGCGTTCAATTAAAGTATCTATTTAAAATGTATTTTTTTTTTAAATTTTATTTTAGCCAAGTTAAGCAACGATTGGTTTTTGGTCCGTTGCGTATGTTGGCTATAATTGGTTAACTCAACTTACCTTTCTGGTGCGAATCAGCTTGGCCAGGTCGACGGCAGGTATCTCCAGCAGATGGCTGCGTATCGGCGGCAGCTTGCGCCGCATCACCTTGATGTTGGTGTAGCGGCTGTAGGGCACCACAAACCAGCTGAAGACGATCATGGCCGAACGCAAGAAGCGACGCATGATGTACCCCAGGATCCTGGAACACAGTAGCACAGCAATTTTGACGGCTTTGCGTTAAAAACGAACGTGAAGTGAAATTAACAGCAACAATAAAACGAATAAACAAAAACAATAAACAGCTACAGCGAATAAATTGCAAGCGAGCGAACGGGTTAGCCAACAAGCGACAGGATTGTGCAATAGGCAGCTGGCCCCACTGCAATTGCAGCGCGCGGCAGCGACGTCAACTGCGGCTGCTGCGATTTGTGCGCTTGCACAACACACACGACACGGGAACGAACACGAGCACGAGCACGAACACGAATACGTTGGCCAGGCGATGGTTTAATACTTTTTAATTTCGAATATTGCTTGCTTTTTATTTTCTATTTTTAAATTTAATTTATTTGTATATATATATATTTTTTTGTTGTCTATTGGCTAACAACTAGTGGCAATACTTTCTGGTGTTTGACCGCATTTTATGCAATAAAATCGTTGTTATTTACTACTTTAATTGCTGTTAATTGATTTGCATTTTATCTGGACGACTTTGTATGCGCTGCAAACGCATGCGTAACGTTTCACTGGCTTTCATTTTGTTGCACTATTTATTTTTTCTATTGTGTGGGGGCCTCTCACAATTATTATTATTATTGTTATTTTTTTTTTAATTTCAGCTGCGCTGTTGACCGTTGCGTTCGAAGCGTGCTAAGCAAATAAATGTTCAGACCGCTTTGAACATAGCATTTAAAGCTCTGCTTGTCGCCAGCTGAGTTCGAACCGGTTCGACTGCGGATTGACGCGCTCTCTCTCTCTTCAAGAAGAGAGTAAATGAAAAGAGCATGCGCTCTTAAATTCAGCTCGCTTTAAAGTTCACTTGTAAATCCCACTTGTTCTGAGGAAATAAACTAATAATATTTGAACTATATCCACATATCAACAATATCTGTTGCCATTGTAATTTCTTTAAAGATTGCGATGGCGTCAACAGAGCTAATGACTTGTTGTTATGTTACATTTACTGTAAAGCTGTAATTACCGTAAATACCTACGAATTGGACTTTATTTGCCTTTCCCATTATTGTTCAGCTGTGAAGAACCCGAGCGCTGTTGTCCCTTTAGATTGTTAATTATACAGATTATAACAACTCTGGCACATAAGCTGGCTAATAACAATGACGTTCGCGCGAAAAGACCGATTAAAACTCAAATGGAAACTGAGATCAATAGTGCACAGACTCAAAGGTATCCTGCTGCATGCATACTTACGACGAACATAATTCAAATACAATCGTGAAATTGTACACAACAATTTTCTTCTTAATCATAATGTCCATATTTTCTATAAAACTGAAACAATTTTTAAATAAAGAATGAAGTTTTATGCCTGGTTTTGGCTTGTTTGTTAATGTGGCAATAAAATCTGGAAACTCAGTTTTAGCTTCTAATTAATGATGAAATGTTACCAAAAAAAATATGACCATATAGACCTGGTTACAATCTTTTTAGTGGTCAAAATTAAACGAACTTTTAGAAGAAATTACATTTTGTTCGTAATTTAGCATTTCATATTGATATCTTCATATTCGTGTTCTATAAAATTAGGACAACAAAATTATAGAATCCTCTGCAAGGGTATAAGAAATCCAGTTTAATATTAATTCTCGTCTTTCTGTATTGAGAAGCAAACCGTTTACAAAAATAAACAAATAATAGAAGTAATATGAATACAAGCATTTTTATATATATGTAGATATGTGTGTATCTAGTTGGGAAAATATATATAAAAATGACATTATAGATTCTACGGGCAGATATATTGGGCCACTGATGCCTGACGCCTGTTTTTTTTAATTGCAATTTTGCATTTATCGTATTTAACGAATTGTTTTGTTTTGTAAACACTTTAATGTTTGCCTATTTAGCTGCCTATGGGATCAAAATTGACTTTTAATTGCGCAACCATTAGCGGTTAATGCTACAGGTGTTGACCATATAGCTGGCTAATTTAGGCACTTGTTTATAGACAAAATCATATAAATATATACACTTTAAGTACTTGGGGAATGTGCTAAAACCTCAGCCGTCCACATGATTCAAATTACAGTCTTTAAGCTTGAGATCACGCAATAATTTTAGGTAAACAAAAATTAAAAGTGATTTTTCTCGCAAAGAATTAATGCCTTTTGTAAGCTTTGCTCTTTGGAGCCTATGAACTGTGTTTGAAAAATACAGTATTTACCTTTTTTTTACTTTTTATACTCGTTCAAGAAGTGAAACTAGTATATTGGATTTAGCGTCTGTCGGCGTTATTTAAGATAGAGACTTGCAACTTTGTATATTTACTTGTAGTTATCCTCGTCAAAGTGTTAAGGTTTTTGTGCCACGCCCACTAGAAGGTTGACAATTCGATAACATGTCGATACACCTCAAATCACAAATCGATTAACAGGAAACATTTTCCACAATTTTAAAGATAGGTAAAAAACTTGAACGAGTAAAAAGCAGTCGGTAACACCCGACTTAAAAAATTTAAAATATAGTATTAAATAATATGCATGCTAGAATAGTAAACGCTTTAGATAATAAAAAAAAAAAGTGCTATTGTCATTACTATATGTACAAAAACTTAACTAAGAAGAACTGCACTACAATTTTTAAATGTGTGTGTATGTGTGTGAAAGTTAAGGAACACCACACTTAAAATGATTTCGATTTATTTTTTAAACAGAATGAAATACTACTATAAACATAGATAATCAATGTACATATGTATGCAGGTTTGTATATACGAATCTAAGTTAACATATGCTGTTATCATTTGGTTAAATAAATATGCAAGAACACAAATAAGAGAGAGAGCGAGAACTGCGTTAATGGAATTTGCGAGCGCTTAAAAGTTGTGATAGGTTAAGAAACTATGCATGGGAAGAGAAATTTTCGCTTTGGATACTAAAAAATAAACAAAAAATAATAAAATATAGCTTAGATCACAATTAGATTAGATTATTATCTCAAGGAACTTTCCATGTGGTGGGAACTTTATTCTATCAAAACAGAGAAAAGCAACGTTTAGGTAACGCATGCGTTCATTGTTTGCTTTGGTAAAAGAGAACTAAAATAAGAGAAACAAGTAAGAACATTGCAGTCGGGCGATACTGACTGCTTTATACTAGTTCACGTTCTTAAATAAAAGATTTCTTAGCTCCCATATATCAAACACCCATAACTTTGTCAAAAGTTAACCGATTTTCACGTTTGATAACATTTTGATCATGATTTGTCCAATATATTGATTCTACATTCCGGCATAGCTTGCCGGACGGGCTAAAATCTCCCCCATCGGGCCAGTGATTTTCCATCTCTGTCTCTTTCTTTACTCTTATCTATCAAATACTAATTTTTGTTATTATTAAGACTGTTCTTTCACTTTTCCCAAAAAATTTTGTTTATATTCTAAAGTATATTTAAATTTATAAATATAGTTTTACTACTAACGCCTTCCTATCTAGATGTAGGATTTAATAACATCACTAACAACATATAGCTGTGACCAGGGGCATAGCTGGCCGGACAGGCAAATAAAATTCCCCCATCGTGTTGGTGATGTTATTATCAATGTTTATAATCCTGTTAGGCTTTTAGCATTTTATAATTTTATGTATGTTTGTACTTTTGTTGACACTCGTTTTGTCGACTTTCTTTATAAAATAAAATAAAATAAATATTCATTTTTGAATATACAATTTTTTTGAATTTTTTGATCAAAAAAGCATGTAAGGACGGTCACCAGCTAAATTTGGTGGCTCTGTCTTTAAAATTATTGGATTTGCGATTTAAGGTGTATGGACATGTTATCGTATTGCCAGCCTTCCAGTGGGCGTGGCACAAAAATCTTAACACTTTGTCTGAAGAGGATAACTACAAGTACATATCCAAGGTTTCAAGTCTCTATCTTCAATAGCGCCGAAAAAAGTTGCATTCATACGGACGGACAGACGGGCAGCATGACGGACATTGCACAAACCCAATATACTAGTTTCTCTTAGTGAACGAGTATAAAAAGCGAATGCTCATTCGCAACTTTAAGGGAATAAACTCTTTTTGATGGCAAATTCATACCAACTAAGCAGATAACTACAAACTAAAATAATCATATATATATGCAAAGCTTAATTAACGGTTTGCCCAAAAATAAACACGCTCTTATCATATGATTAAATAAATACTCAAGAACAAGCAACAGGCAAGAGATAGCTGAGCTAAGAGAAATGTATGAACGTTGGCGGTGCCAAGAAAGCTCTCAAAGATGTTTCTTGTCTGTTAAGTTCAGTGACTGATCAGCCGTTGGCTGGAAAACTTTCCACAAAGAATACGCAGCGCACAAGGTAGGCAGCAACAGCAATAGCAACGAAAGTAACAGTAAATACAAAACCAAACAACAATTGATTGGAAATATTCCAATGCTCTCTCCCTCTCTCGCAAGTTAACTATGTGGTTACAACGCGTACAACTCTTGCGCTCAGCTGCTCTGCGTCAAAGCTTGAGAAGCTTTGCAGCTGTCAGCGAGAACAACAACAATAGCAACGACAACGTTGAAACGGATGAGCGTCATCCGTTGAAGGGCGTGCGAATTTTGGATCTCACCCGCATCGTTGCCGGCCCCTTTTGCACCATGGTGCTGGCTGATTTGGGCGCCGAGGTCATCAAAGTGGAACGCCCTCATTTTGGGGATGAGGCGCGCAAATGGGGGCCCCCATTTCTGGAGCACAGCGGCGATGCGGCCTATTTTCTGGCGCCCAATCGCAACAAGCGGAGCGTCTGCATCGACATAAAGCGGGGCGGGGAGCTGCTGCACGCGCTGGCCCGCAAATCGGATGTCCTGGTGGAGAACTATGTGCCCGGCACACTGGAACGCTTCGGCCTGGGCTACAAGCAGCTGCGTCAGCTAAATCCGCAGCTCATCTATTGCTCGATCAGTGGTTACGGGTCCGTCGGACCCTATGCGAAGCGGCCCGGCTACGATGTCATTGCCTCCTCCATGGGCGGCCTACTGCACATCACCGGCGAACGCGAGGGGCCGCCCAGCAAGGTGGGCGTGGCCGTGACGGATATCGCCACGGGCCTCTATGCACACGGCGCCATTCTGGCCGCGCTGCTGCAACGCGAACGCACAAAACGTGGCCAGAAGATCGATGTTGATCTGCTGTCCACATGCTGCTCGCTGCTGATCAATGTGGCCAGCAACTATTTGAACGCTGGCATCGAGGCGAAGCGCTGGGGCACCGCCCACTCCAGCATTGTGCCCTACGAGAGCTTCCGGACAGCCGATGGCTACCTGACCCTGGGCGCCGGCAGCGATGCACAGTTCGTGGAGCTGTGCCAAAGGCTGGGCATTGTTCAGGTGTCCCAGGATGCCAAGTTCAAAAGCAACAAGGATCGCGTAGAGCATCGCGAGGAACTCGTCCAGCTGTTGGCTAAGATATTGGCGCAAGATACGTCCAAGAACTGGATGCGTCTATTCGAAGGCGCCAGCTTTGTGGTGGGCCCTGTTAACAGCATCCGCGAGGTGTTCGAGGATGAGCACATCCGGGCTATTGGCCTGGTCAAAACGCTGCCGCATGCGCTCGACGGCAGCGTCAAGGTCGTGGGTCCGCCGGTCGTCTACAGTGAAGCACGCAACGATGCCCGCACCGCGCCTCCGATGCTGGGCGAGCACACGGACCAGGTGCTCGGCGAGCTGTTGGGCTATGGAGCCGATAAAATAGCTGCTCTACGCGAGCAGCGTATAATACAGTAGGCACTATGATGATAATACTATATAGTGTATACAGAATTATACTCTCAGAGAAAAAGACAATCTGTACTCTTATCAAGGCTAAATCTACCGGACAACAGAATTCTTATTAAGCACGTTTTTTAAAATACCGAAATTCCCAAATACATTTCTTAAATACGCTGCACAGAGTAAATTGAATTTCCTTTTTTAAACGGTTTAGGCTTTGTTAAAGTACGAAATTTTTTTAAATGTGCGGTTCAGTGATTCAATTAACGGTTCGAATCAATGCTTTAACTTTAGGATTGGTTAGTAAACCTCGTTTTTCACTTAATGCAAATCGCGATTGTATCTCAAAGAAAATATATTTATTATTACGTGCAAATATTTAATTTAGCATTGTCCGTGTTGTTTAATCTAACGGTTTAGGTTTGGTTTCAGCTAAGTTTTCATGTTTTGATTATTTTATTGCTGTTTAGTTTTTATAAAGCTTTATTACGAGAACCTTTGGTATAATTATTATTTATACACATAGTCTATATGTATACAAAGATCGATCAGTAGCGTTTTTATTTCAAACATGGTATACATACCTTTTTTATATTCAAAAATATTACAATATACATATAAAACCCAATGAACTAAATGGTTTAGCTGACCAACTTGATATGCCGGTAAGGAAAAGTTGATCCACCCTGAAAGGCTACCACCCCTCTAATAATACGCCGACACAATTCGCCAGCATGAACCGGATCATTTGCCATGGATCGATCGCACGCGGCGTGAGAAAATTATTCTGATTGTATTCTATGGGGTAGTGCTTGCCATAGTTATTAATATTGTGGGCTGGATAACCTTCTTATGTGTATTTATGCAAAACAAAAAATATGCATTTCACTCCAAAAACCATACGCCAGCCAAAGCCAATTAAAACGTACCTGATGGGCCGAAGGGTTTCCAGGCGGAGCCGCACAAAGGCGATTATCGATTTTAGAAAATTCATCACTGTTTACATCATTCCGCACGGCAACAAATAAAACATAGCGAAAAAAATGAACATGCAGCCATAGAAAAAATAAAACAAGGAATTTGAAAGGAACAGCGCAATTAAAAAAACAAAAACAACGATAGATAAACAACTACAGCCTGTAACTCACTTCTCTCTTACTCTGGCTGGACTCTTTTTAGGTTTTTTTTTTGTTTTAAAAACTCATAAATAATCACCCCACGCTCACTTTGTTGTGAATCGGCTGCGAGCGCTGCCAAAACTAACGCTGAGTGCAAGTGACGCTTGCATGAACTGGCCGGCACTTATTTATTTGTATTTATTCAATGCTGTTGTTGGGCTTTGGGTGCAGCCTGTGTACGAAGTTCACAAGCTCCGTTGCACGGCCTTGGGTCCGATTACAGTGTACTTTGCTTGTACATGTATATGTAAATAACATTATCTGCATGTTCTATGCTCTATGATCTAAGCAGGTGTGCGTGGGAGTGAAAGAACGGATGATGGGAACTAAATATATAAGACACATGCCTATCTATTCATACATACATACATATGTATGTATATTATTTATGTGCACAGCTTTAATCTCTGTTCAATGCGCCCAGCAGCATCTACGCTTCACAAGTTAGCTACAGCTTACTCTGTTTACACGTAAACAAAGGCGTGTTGGCCAAATATAAACACCCTTTGTGTTAATACCCTAACAAGTACACTCAAAAAAAAAGTGGTGTAATGAATCCAAAGACAAGCGTTATAACATTCGGAAACTGAAAATTTCTTTAATAACGTGCAAATCATTCTTGGCTGGCAATAAAATAACTAACTTACTACTTTTAGTTATGTACAGTGGACAGTGATGTGAATCCGAAATTCCCATTTGTTTAAAAAGTCGTGCTGAGAATCATCGTTGCGTGAATATCGAACAAAAAGAATATCGCGCTAACATTTTAAAGCAAAAACAATCGCTGTTGTTACAATCGATATATTAATATTTTGAACATCATTACTAGAAAGTTAAGACGGCTGGTAAAAAGTAAGAGAGAGAGAGAGAGAGAGAGTAAGAAAGTCAGACATTAAGAATAAGAGAGAGGGAATAAGACGATTGAAAACGGAAGAGAGGGAGTGAAAGCCACTCATCTATAAAATTAACACATAACTTAAATAGCACATCACTTAAAACATCAAAAGACTTCAGTCATTACTTGAATTCATGAGAATCGCAAAGAAAGGTACAAATTGCCATGCTAGACAATTAACATAGAACTGCAAGACTTACTTGTTTGAAAAGCCAATAAACTTAGCCGTAGTAATTGAAATTTAAATTGGCGCCATGTGAGTAGTGCTGCTAACTTAATTCTTATGTCATATTTAGCACCTTTTCAAATGTATCGATAACTGAGCAAGCTATCGATGCTGCACGATGATGTTAAATAATAACAATTATTGTTGTTGTTCGGTCAAGAGTTGTTAATAACAATGTCGGCGCCACGAAAACCCTCGTTTTTATCGCGCAATCTGGTTGCCGTGGTGATGGTGCCCAGCCTGATCGCCATACACTTTGGCTGGAATAAATTGCAAGATAATCGCACGCTTGTGACCGTTGAGGAACAAATTGAGTTGCCTCCAGTAACGGTAAGCGGCAATAAAAACTGATCATTTAGAGCAAAATACTATATCTATATATATGTATATATATGATGCTTCTCTACAGTTGGCCAAATATGCGTTGAAGAGACTGACAAGCGACGCGAATGCCGAGGTAAAGGCGAATTCGGAGGACAACCCAAAAAAATGATTACAATAAAATTGTGTATTAATTTTAGTTAAAAACTATGTTTATTGCATTGAATAAGCTGCAGTTATTAAACCTAAAAAGAACTTTAAACTTCAATATACAAACTAGCACATGAACGGACGACAATATACATGATATACTTATGTAAAAATAAACCCCACCAATTCCGAGCTGAAGCGGAACGTGGCGGGTTTCTATAAACTAAAATTAACAATATATCCGTGTATCTAGATTATTGCGTCAATGATGAATTAATGGTGAGATTGTCGAGCTGCGCATTGAACAGAACATCGCTGATCAGTTTTTCTGCTATAATGCGCTGCGTGTGGTTAATCGAACGCAATTTACTGGCCACATTCACGCCAATCGCATCGTACTCATCCTCGTGCCGGTGCGTCGCGGCGGGCGCTGTGGCGTAGGCAGTGGTTGAGGCGCTGGGGAATAGCGGCTGGTAGTGATCACGTCCAATCTGTATGGTCGGCACGGGCTGGGCGTGTCCGTTAGCCTGATGGTGCAGATGCTGCAGCTGCTGCTGATGATGCTCCAGTGAGTTGACGGCCTGCAGTGTACGGAAGAAAGCGATATTATAAAGAAATATATATTTGAATAGGAGTTAATTACCTGCTGTATTTCGCGCTGCGAATTCGAGTCCAGCGAGGTGATCTCGAGCACTTTCACCGCATGTCCGCCCGCCGCTGCCGCAGCCAACGTGCTTTGTGCGGCTGTCGCTTGTGCAACCAGGCGCTGATGTGCCTCGGCCACCTCGTTGTGTGTCTGGTGCGTCTCGTCTTTGACCAGGGTTACACAGTCCGCAGGCGTCACCGAGATGGTGCTTAATGTGGCTCCCTGAGTGCTGACCACCACATTATTCGCTCCGTTCACCTCGGTCTCAACTTCATCACTCGCATTGTTCGGCACAATTGTCTCGATGTGCTGTGACTGCGGCGTATGATGGGACTCCTCGTCGTAATCCATCGAGTCCTCGTCGTCGAAATTTAGATGCAGCTCTCGCTTTGGCTTTCCGGCTAGTTCGTTCGGATGCCGCTTTGACTTGTGATCGGCTATGAAGAGCAGCTTGTCGTAGTACCAGAGACGCGTCTCGTAGTCGCTCTTGTTGCTCGACTTGCGGTACTCGCGCCGGAATGCCGAGCGCAGCGAGTTAATCTTACGTACGACCATGGCGCGATCCGGATGCGGTTCGACTTCCTTCAGTTTCTCGACAAGTTTGTCGTAGGCTTTGTTTCTGGCGGCGTGATTGCTGTAGTCGTGATGCTTTGGCTGCCACAGGCATTCCTCCTCTTGGTACTGCTCGATGAATTCGGTGAGCCAGTGACGTGAGTAGGAGCGCAAGTCATTTAGATTCGACATATTCATTGTTTTTATTGTGTGTACATATATATTTTTATGCTTTGATATTTTGCTGTTTTGCTCCGAGTGCGTCTCACATGAAGTTAGCTGCAGCTGGCCAATGCTGCCAGATAGCGCTGTATCGCATCGTTCTGAATTAGTTCGACTGAACGAATGAACTGGGTACAGGATAAGGTCCATTAAGCGGTTTATCTCTATCATTCTTTTTATTTATTTATAAATGTATTTATGTAATACAAATAATCATCATTCACCGCGGTTTCATTCCGTTTTCCGTATTTTTAATTTTGCATAAATCATTTGGTTAACAATTTATTAATGTAATAGAAAACTAGGCATTACTTTACACATTATTTTTTTTTTTTTATTTATTTATTTTTTTTAATGTTATTGTAATAAAACGAAAGACTTACCAAAATAACTATACTTCTGAATAATGAAGCTTACTTTATAAATTGAACTACCATGCACAGCTCTACTGCCAGACTGCCAAGGCAATGCAACACACAAATTTTTAGCGATCCGGCAGCACTGGCAACTACAGTAAAGATGTAGCCCAGTTCTCGATGTCAATTGGCCAGAAACAACGTAAAGGCAAAGCCGCGACACAAAACGTTTATTATGTATTAAATAATAACAAATTTATGGTGATTTATAAATAATAAAAAAATAAATGTGTGTGGCATCCAGAATCGTGCACAGCCACAGCTAGTGAGTGCATGTGCATGCGCTGCAAGACGACTACATCGTTGTTGTTGTTTCTGCTGATGCATGCCAAAACGAATACGCAAAAGAATCTGTGTTAACAACAAAAACAAAGGTGCGTTATCATGGTTGCCTGGCCAGCCTATTTTTGAAATGTCTAAATTTGGCTAAAATTATATAAGAACAGTGTGTGCGAGCATGTGTGTTGCAATGAAAAAAATGAATACAAAAGCAAAACAAAGAATGCGTATCTTAATGGAAAATGTATTTTAGATGGGGAGGGCTGCCACATATTTGAAGCTCAAAACAAAGGAAACAAATAAACTGAGAGTGAATTACAGTTAAGCAACAGCTGTTCACCGTGTCTGCCTGGTAGTTCCAATCAGAATGTCTTTACATGCAATTCCCAAATAAGAAAAACAAGCAATTAAAGTGCGACGGCAGTAATTATATATAATTTAAAAAATATAAATATAAAAAGTTTAGTTTTAAGTTACGATTTTTTGTTATTTATTTTTAAGTTTAGTTTTTTGCATACGCTGACCAGCAAATTGAGCCGAGTGCAAAGTTCATTTTAATCAGAGCCACACGCTACCCACCGATTCCAAGCAGACGACGTAACTGTCAAATCTAATAAGAGAGAATCTATTTATAAACACACTCAAACAAACTCAATGCACATGTATGGGTGTCTGCTTATATGTAGATTAGCGGCAAACTCTACTGCATGCAAAACAAATAACGTTTAACGAACTTGTTTACATTCGTTTTACCGGCTGCAAAGTTTCACCCTTTACCACCCAATTCACAGCATCCAGTTGACAGTGGTGCGTAACTGATTTGCATGCAAATCAAATTTTATTTGAAATCCATTCTAATACATAATCATTTTTTTTGCTTTGCTGACGATCTTTATTTATAATATTTTAGTGGAATCATGGAAAAAGTAAGCGCATTCCAATGAAATAATGTATTTTCAATAAAATAAATTTTTTATATTTTTCCGGTAATTTCTTATGCCTATTTTAACACATTGTGCTGACTTCGCTTTTATAGAAAAACTGTTGCGCACATTTTCAATGCTTATCGGAATTCGCATATAATATTAGAAAGTGTAAGGTTCTCTAGAATAAATAATATTTTACTAGCTAAATCAACGTGTACTTTTGTATTACTGGCTTATCGCTAAAGCTTATGCGCTGAATAGAGGTTTTAATTTTATATCTCATGCAGCTGGTCACACTGTTATCTTATCATCAAAGATAGTTTTCTTTATCATGGCTAACGCTTATATCTATCTGCTCAATGCCAAACTTGTTCAAGGTGCAATTATTCACATGTAGCATTCAATTGAAACCCGCGCACAGAAGCGCAAATGCGGAAACCAAACGAGGCTGTGTTCGCAATATATAAAATATATGTATATACCATATATATTTATATGAGAGTAGTTTTGGAGGTGTGTGACAGCACACACATGCTTGTTATACCCTGTAACTATTGAGTTATTCCAATAGTCCATCTCTTGATCCATGTTCTTAGATTTAAATATAGAGCTATATACAAAAAAAAATTCAAAACTACGTCCAAAAATAATGTATTTAAATTTCGCAGGCAGAATTAATCTAGCATCCTTATCAAAATATGTTCAGTTTTAAACAAATTTTGTGAAAAGTTTGCTCTTTTAGCAGATTTAAGTGTCAGATTTATCTTGATGCCACACTATTAAAAAGAATACATTACTTATCAAAATCTGTTCAGTTTTAATCAATCTATGGGTACAACTTTGGATTAAAAGTTGTGTTTCCATATTTAAATGCAGAGTCAACATATGAGACAATGTATATGAAAATGAATTTTAAATATACAAAATGAGTTGGATGTGGATACAGGGTGTCGTTAAGGCGGTGACACTTGATTAAAGCGCGCTTGTTATTCTTAATTTTTTGTGATAATTTGTTGTTATTGCTATGCTGTTTACGAATATCAACAACCGGTTTTTGCTTCTTTACGTAAAATATAGACACACACTTAGAGAAAAACTTATGTAATATGCTTGTAACTAATTTAAATACTTGAAATAAGCTTAAAGTGATCTCGAATTTTTTTTTTAAGAATTTTTATATAATTCTATTTTGCGAGCATTTTAAGAACGCTTCATTTATTTGATAACTTAGTTTGAATATAAATTACTTGGATTTTTATTTGACTGTACATAATGTACATACAGATGTTTTTGTTTTCATATCAGAATTCTTAATCAACACACTTTTTTATTTATATATTATAAAATGATAGTAGTTTAAAAATAAGTACAATTTAAGTTTCCTAATTTGATAGGCATTTATTATTTATTAAACCAAATCTTGAATGCACTCGCTAATTGCATAAATCATCCCAAAGCATTATATAACTGATTTATATACACTTGAATTTTTGCCAAAAAAAAAACAAATTGTTGAAACAGTTGCGAAACTTCTCGTCTGTTTGCTGTACTATATATTTAATGTGTGTGATGTTTGCCATCTGGGTGCAAGAAAATTGAAGAACTTATTTGTTCTTATCATATATTTTTGACACAAACGGCCACGCCTCTTGGCTGATAAGCGCTTGAATCAAAATAATTGCGACAACTACTGTTGATAAGTTCTTGTGGGGCATATTAGTGTGTCGCAGCTCTGAGGAAGATAATGATATGTCAATTTTAATATCATTTCTCTCACTCTCTCTCTCTTTCTCTCTCTCGTTAGTCTGCAATGAGCCGCCTTATAGAGAAGCCCAACATTGCCATGTCCATTACATCAACAGGTAGTCAATTAACCAGCACAGTTGCTGCCGGCACGGTCAACAATGCGTCAACGGCAGACGACACAGGTGCGCTGGAGGACGAGGATAGCCACAGGACAAGGATAACAACAGGCACACAAGGCTCAACTTCGTCCCACGATCAGAGCGCAAAGGCCGCTAATGGTAGGTAGGGGGAGTGGGCGTGATCGTAAATAGAAGCATTTAAATCATTTGGAAAACAATTGAGTCAAGTGCACGAGTAAGAAATGCTCTCTAGGTAATCGGAACATCAAATATTTGTTATTGTTCATTATTATTGAATTAGCTATAAATATTTACTTACTTATTGTTGTTATTGTTAATATTTTTTGCATTTTCCTTAGTTTTGCATTTTGATTTGATAAATTTAGTCTCTCTCAACTAATTTTGATATATTTAATATAATCCAAATTTGTTGCCTATTGATTGACTAAACTTTTGGTACCGATCAAGAACAGAGAACAAGAAATATATATATATTGTAACTATTAAATATGTGCTTATGCAACTGTTTATATATAAAAGGCTTTGTTTTCTAGATTTTTAAAAAAAATGTACATTTGGCTTACACAACTCAACGGAGCTATAGTATTTTCAATATAATATAAAATTATTAGTGTTAATATCGATTCGCTAAAACATAATCAATAATCAATTAAGAATTTCAGCTATTTAAATTAAATCCAGACAACAAACATACAACAAAAAAGTAAATTAACAAGTGCGTTGCATCTGCTCGATAAGCCAGAGCCTGCTCTACTACTTGATACACTATCAACAAAAATAATTAATAATTTCTGCCGTCTTTTCTCGCAGTGCACAACAATCTGGACGAGGTGATCATCAGTCTGATATCGGGCGCCGCGGCTGGAGCGTTGGCCAAGACAGTAATTGCACCGCTGGACCGCACGAAAATCAATTTTCAAATACGCAAAGATGTGCCATTTTCGTTTAAAGCATCGCTCAACTATCTGCAACAGACCTATGCCAAAGAGGGCGTGCTCGCCCTGTGGCGCGGCAACTCGGCGACGATGGCGCGCATTGTGCCCTACGCGGCCATTCAGTTCACTTCCCACGAACAGTGGCGACGCATTTTGAGAGTGGATGAAAATGGCACCAAGTCAGTTGGCACACACACACACTTATCAATATAAAATAATATCCAATATTTCCCCGAACAGCACCAAGGCACGCCGTTTTGTGGCTGGCTCGCTGGCGGGCATAACATCGCAATCGTTGACCTATCCTTTGGATTTGGCGCGCGCTCGCATGGCTGTCACGGATCGCTATACGGGCTATCGGACGTTGCGTCAGGTGTTTGCCAAGATTTGGGTCGAGGAGGGTCCACGAACGCTGTTCCGTGGCTACTGGGCGACCGTCTTGGGTGTGATACCCTATGCGGGCACCTCTTTCTTTACCTACGAAACGCTCAAGCGCGAGTATCATGGTAGGTTTTAACTAAACCATATCGTTTACCATATCCTAATACCTTTTATGCATTAAAGAAATTATTGGCAATACAAAACCAAACGCGCTCATCTCGCTAGCATTTGGCGCTGCCGCCGGTGCTGCCGGCCAAACGGCCAGTTATCCGCTGGACATTGTGCGTCGACGCATGCAGACAATGCGTGTTAATCCCGAAGCAAGCGAGCGTTATCCCACGATACTGGAGACGCTGATTAAAATCTATCAGTATGTTGACTACCTTTACTGGTTTGTTTCGTAATCTAAATAGTATCCTTTTGCTATTCACAGGGAGGAGGGCATCAAAAACGGCTTCTATAAAGGCCTGAGTATGAACTGGATTAAAGGTCCCATTGCCGTGGGCATTAGCTTCTCCACGTATGATTTAATCAAGGCTTGGCTCATTGAGTTGTCCCACTTAAAGCGTGGTGTGGTCGATAAGTAGCAAATGGCCTTTAAAACATACACATTTTCATACACGGCCACATACATACAAGCACACACACACACAACACAACACACACCAAATGATAACGAACAACGCACTGCTTTCGTTCTTAAGTTAATTGTTCGGATAGCATGAAAGGATTTAGTGCAGCATTCAGATGCAGCATCAGCATTGTTATATTTGATTGATATTTTTTTAGTTGTTAACTGTGGGATAGTAATGATGAATATACAAACGCTTACTTTTGTTATTCAATGTAATTCGATTAAATTCTTTAAGCTGAAAGTAAACACAAAAAAATAAACAAACAAAAAAAATTAATAATAAACTGTATAATTTTCAAAATGAGGACTCCAATTGCAATCAGCTTGAATTTGTTGCTTTATTTGTACTTAAGGGCATTATTTGGACAATAACTTTTCAGTGTATATGTAACACTATTTCTACTAAAAACAAACAAACTACTGTGTAATTGACTTTTTGTAGCTCTTTTTACTTTGTCGAGTGTCGAATAAGTGTATAAATACACTTGGCGTAGCTACAGCTGTAAAAATATTGTAAAAAATTTACCAATGTTCAGTTAGTTAAAACAATACTTTAGTAAATTATAAAATAGTGTATTTTTTTATTAGCAATAAATAAATGTACAATGTTGTTTTAATGTAATGTGCGAAATCTTTTTAAATGGGCGCCTATTTATTTAATTGAGACTTTAACATTTACTGTTAAGGTGGCAACGCCACCGATAGCATACGTTTCGATAACTTACGCTGTACTGTTTTGTGTCATCAGTCATCTCTAGTCGCGTTGAGTAGTGCAAAAATAGTGCGCAAAAACTAGTTGCTTATTTATTTATATAATTTTGTGTTAACGCAAGTCATATTTTGTTGTTTATTTTTACCCAACACGCGTGTGTGGTGGATGTGTTTTTAGGCACCGGTGTTTATACATTTTTGTTGTTCCACCTAAGCCTGCTCGTTAAGGTTCCACACACACACGCACATACTATATATATATATATATATACATATATATATTTATATATATATGTATCTATGCACTAAAAACTAAAGGGAGGAGTTCTGCTAAGGAGCAGGTAAGTGTCGGCACTATAATTATGCAAATTGAGCAGATTATTGATTTGCTGTAGTCATGGCCGCTCCCTTGTGGGCGGCTGGCGCACAACAGGTGCCCAACGTTGCCACACTATTACCTCTAGCCTATATGCAACTTTAATTTTGCGGAAAATCAATTAAATTGCCTATAAATATTAATATTACTTTTGAAATTAATACATACTGATCGGCACAGCAACATCTGACGTTGGCTCTGGCTCGTACAACAAGACGGCTCGTCAATATTGATAGTTCTAACCAGGACAGGGCATTTGTCAAAGGTCTGATAACTCTAATCAAATATGTTCTAAAAAACATATACTGCTACAAGCTTTAAGCTTTTATATCTCATATACAATATATTAAAGCTGTATTTATGTTTAAGGAGAAATCAGAGGAATCCCCAATTACGTACGTTAAATTTATAATTTATTTTCTACTAATTTATATGTTGGCCAAATTGCCTTCAAGAAATTCAAAAGTGCTCAAATTGTTTCGACTGTAAATGTAATTTTAACTGTCTGGCCACTCGACTGTTCTTTGCATAACAGTGCCATTTTGAGTAAGACAGTAGGACTGATATTCACGTTAACAGCTTCGCTTTACATTTGTGTTCTTGCGTCCACTCGCGTAGGTGGTGTGCCCCCGAGGCTTTTGCAAAAGTAATTCAAATTAAATATTAAAAAAAAAAGTAATTGTTTGATAATTATTTTAAAGCCAAATCCCGCTCAATTTATATATTATTGAGAGAACAAAACAGAACTCAAGTAAATAGCCATCTAGTCGAACGGAGATCCAGTGATAGTGTGCGTGTGTGTTTATTATGTGTAAGTGTATGTGTACAATTTAAAAATAAAACGGCAAATACATATCAAAATATTAAAAGCAAGAAACTGAGGAAAAGGTCTGCTCTTCGTTTCTTTAATGTGTGTGCGTGTGTGCTCAGCTCTGCACTAGTGTGTGCGCGTGTGTGTGTGTTCGTGTTTTATTGTGGGGCCATCGCTACCAATACCAACATAAGTACATACTTTCTGTACGTGTTTACACCTTCTTGGCTGTTTGTGTATTAAAGGTAAATAGAATATATAGAGAAAAAGAGCAAAACACGGGCACGTTCGCTGTGCACAACAACAAAAAAAAAAACTAACAAGCAAATGTCGGCTGCTGACGTGAGTGGGGTTGGGGGGCTGTATGCGTGGGCGGGCCACAAGCCAATGTTGCCGCTGCACATTTTTTAAAATTGTCTACGAAACTTTAGCTTTGAAATTGACTCATGTTTTAATATATTAATTCAACACTTGGCAAACCCAAACATGTGTACATATATGTGTGTGTATTTATTTACACACGTGTGTGCAGTGTGTGTGCCGCCTGACCGTGCAAAATCATGTGTTGCCACTTGGGCAGACGTTATTGTAAACTCTGTTGTTTCTGTTTCTACTCTGTTGTTGTTGCTGCTGCTTGTTGCGCTCCTGTTTCTTATTGTTTTTTCTTGCTGGCTGCGCATGTCGCAGTTGCAGTCGCTGTGGCCATCGTCTTTAGTTGTTAATTCCTGGAAAAATCATAAAAACAAAAGCAAAAGAATTTTTCAAGTGCAATAGCAGCCAACAGCGAACGGCGGCGAATATATTAGCTGCCTGCTCGCTCTCACTACCTCAATCTTTCTTTCTCTCCCTTTCTCTGTCTCTCTTACAATCACATTTCCTACTCTTGCTTTCTTACAAAGACTGCGACGTCGCTTCGCCTTGCGCATTCTGCCCGCTCAACACTTTATCTTCTTCTGTTCTGTTCTTCTGGTCTTGGTTCGTTCGTTCGTTTCAATGTGTTGCGCACACGTTCTTACTGGCCGTGGGCTGCCATTTACCATTTTGGACAAATTACTTTTCTTCTCGTCGTCGTCGTTGTCGTTGTCGTTGTCGTCGTAGTCGTCGTGTCAATGACGCCGTTGTCCACTAACATTTGGTACTAATTGCTTCTGTTGCCGTAATCGCGTCTATCGTTTGCCTTTTATTAGATAAGCTGCGATAAGGTTAGTCAAATTGAACTTCTCTCTCGCGCTTTACTGTTCGTTACACCTTTATGGCAACTACCCTGCCACGCAATTTACAAATTAATTAAATTGTGTGGGTGTCTGTGGCCAAAGTTTAATCAATCACTGTTGCTGCCACTGTTGTTGTTGTACTTAAAAATTATTGTGCAGAAAATAAAATACTTGAAAAAGCAATTGCCAGATGTTTATTTAACTGTGCGAGTATGTGTGTGATAGCACAGACAGCAAAAATTTTAAATAGTAAATACATACGTCCATACAGAAGTATCGATACTTTTACATACTTATATACTGTATTGTTTGCTAACATACATAAATATATAATTTCTTTATTAGTCTGCACAGTGGGTAAAAATCTCAAGAGAAAAAAAACAACGATAATTGATTGCTCAATATAATATGCGGCTCTTGTTGGGGTGTGTGGTAGGCGGGTTTGACATTTGATGTTAGGAGGCTTCGTTGCAGCAAACGGCAAACCACACGTACACACATACATAGCACACACACGTACAAGCAAACGAGTGCTTATTAAACTTTTATGAGCGCAATAACAAATAGCACAAAAACAGCACACAGTAAATATATGTGTATGTTTGCATGTATGTGTGTATGTGTCTGTGTATGTAAGTATTTGTTTGCTTATAAAAAATGAAAACGCAAGGAAAAATATTTTGACCCTTGTCGAAACCAATTATACCCTTTTTTAGGAACCTGAAGTGAATAAATTTTTTTATTTTTAATGTAATTAATTTAAGCTTTTACAATGGGTTACAATTTTATTTATTTTTATTTTAATTTCTGAGAAAAATAATTATACAAGTACATATTTCCATCTATGACTTGTATACACTGTGTTCAGCAAAACTCAAATATATATTGTCTAAAGTTAATCACTTTCTTTAAAAAAATATACATGAGAGCTTTTAATTCTTTTTACAAAAACATTTGTCAAAATAAAATGTTAAATGCTTTTCACTTTTTCTATTGCATGTTGCAAAATGCACAATAAATTTATTATACAGTAAATTTTGATTGAATGTAGAATAAAAATATCACAAAATGATTTGCAGGCAGGCAGACGACAGGAAAGCAAAACACAAATGTTGAAACAGCAAAAAAGCAAAGGGCAACTACAACAACAGCTGAAATCGAAAAGAATAAAGAACGTAAACTTGCTGCATGTATTCAGTGCATACAGACGTACAGACATTTGCTATATACATATATCACATTTAGATGCTCATACATATATGGTATATATATCATATATGTAAGCACTTACAGACCTTGCTTAGTAACCAATGGCAATAAATATTCATTTTTATTTACATATGCAACGCCCTTTAAAAATCTTGTCAAAGTTACGATTTCAATTGAAACAAATTTTAGTACTGGTTTAAAGCAATTAGATAATTACTTTGTTCTTTGTTATTTATTTGCACGGATCTTACGTATATATATATATTTTTTATTATTCACACACACACATACATATATAAATTTTCATTTGTTTATCTTACGCCTTATGGCGGCGTCGTCAACGCCATATCGCTGGCTTTATTTATTTAGCAAGCGAATCTGTTTGCTTAGCTAAAACCACAAAGAAAATTATAATGTTCGCTAGCCTGCGTATTAAGCATTATTCAGCTATTGAAATTTGTTTAACTTCAAAGATTTTGCGGTACTTTTACAATTGTAGTGAGATATCAAAATATTGCAAAAATCGCGTTGCAAAGCCTAATATCCATTTCAGAGGCTCTCAAGCGATCATTGAACAAATCATAACTGTTTAAGTTCTCTGCAAAGAAAACAAAGAAATAGTCTACAACAAATTTCTTAGTTAAAAAGTCATAAGATTTGGATTGTATTTCTATAGAATTTATATAATAAAGTTGTTTGAATGTAGTAATAATTTGTTTGTGCGTGTTTTCTTAATTGTTAACTGTATAGAAAAAAGTGTTTATACATTAAAAAAAAGTAAAAAGTATTATAGGAATTGTGATATAATAAGATTAAGATTAAAACATAAATGTGATGTGTATAAAAACTTTGTTTTTGATCATATCTAAGCAATTCCTGTGTTCTTTCTATTGTTGATCGTCAAATATGTGCCACAATTAACCACAATAGCTGCTTGAAACTTAGTTTTTATTTTTATATAAAATCATACACACAGGCGGCTCGCCTGTTTATGTAGATAACGAATATATAAATTTATATAGGTCTCTGGTGTTTGGCTAGCGCTGTTCTAAAGCGCTTTTTTTTTGTGCAGTAGCATTATTCATAGGCTAAAAATGCAATTGTGGCATTTTATATATTTTCACGTTTGCGTAATTTTTTTTGTTGCTTTTTGTTGCCTTATGGTTTAAAGTGTGTGGGCATCATACAGATACGTATACAGCGTCAGCAAAAGCTGCACATACAGATACAGATACAAATACAGATAGAAATTTATGTCTGTAAATATGTATGTACACACATGGTTTATTAGATGCTGGCAATGTGATCGGCATTTTGAATTCGATGCTATTCAAATTGCTCGCTGGGTTTTCCACAGATCGCAAACAACGTCAATTGATTTGCGAGCACAGTAAAATCAAAAGTCGTTTAACCAGTTTTTCAATTTTCTCTGTAACAGCAGCCACTGCAACAACAATAACAACAACAACTTTCTTTGCCCATGCATTTCTCAAGGTTCAGTCTTGCGCCAGTTTTTCTAAGCGGCAAAACTTTATTTCTCAAGGTCATTTGGCAAGTGGCGTTGGCAAAACAAACATAGAAAAGAAATAATGAAAGAAAACAAGAAGAAGAAGAAGAAGAAGCTGAAAGCAAGGCTAACTTTCAAGCAGAACTTTACAGGAATATTTAAAGTTTTAAATGTATAAAACACAAGAGATATATTATTTACGGGAGCCAGAGATTAAATGCCCTGGCAGAAAACAAGCAGCTGTTCTGAAGACTTTAAAGAGAGCCATGATCTCAAAAGAATTCGCTTATAAAAAAGTTTATTAAATTAATTCCTTATAAAAACAAACATGCTAAAAAATAATGCATTATAAATATATCCTTCGAGATAAAAAAACGTGAATTTAATTTTAAAATGTAATTGATAGTTAAAACATATTATATTTTCTTAAAGTAGCACCGAGAGTCTCATCGCCTCTTCAATTTACTCATTTGGCATTGCTAAACAAATTTTAATTTCTAATTTTAAAATTTGCAAAATTACATATATTTAATTTAATTTAATTTAATTTTTTTAATAATATATTTGAGTTTAATTTATATTGTTTTTCTATTCTCACATATGCGAGTTTTATCAATTCAAAATACGTATTTATCAAATATATACGTCATACTATATGCATATACAGTTATTTATATTTGTTTATAATCGCCGCACGTCGAGAGCGACATTTTTTGCCGGCACTTATCGCAATTAAATTTGAATTTTAGGCAGAAACTCGTACTGGTGCGTCTTTTTTTTGCTTTCTACGAAGATCTAAAATTTAAAGTACGTACACCGAAAAGATGTCGCACCTGTAAATCAACGGAATAGGTTTATTTCTTTATCAATTTCATGAGAATAAAGTTATAAAAAACCATATAAAAGGTTTTTAGCGGGTGCTCAGTAAAAAACAATTTTTTTTGGGTTTAGCACTTAAATTACTTTTAGCATGGGGTTCACGTTTTTCTGGAAAATTGTAAATCATATTATTGTTAGTATTGAATAACTATATTATCAATAACTACCAAACTGAAAATTGTGTTCTGGTTAATATACCCTATGCCTGTGGCATATTGTGATGGTTCGAACATTCTTGTTGTTCAGTTGAATACAAATTTGTAATAAATATTGTTTTACACAAAACGTCAATAGACACGTATTCCATCGAACTGGAAATGAGATGAAAATTGAGTTTTGCGAAAAAGGTCAAGGGCGCCTTATATGGATGTATGTAACAAATTTCCAGGAAATATTTATTAAGCAAGTATATTAATGCTATATTATTTTTGGCATATCAATTTGAGTGTTATTGATTTTCAAGTCCCATATAACCTATATTTGTACTTTCTTTTAGACCCATTTTTTACTTGATATAAATAATATATACCTTTTGGTTAAACAACTATTATGGTCCAATATTTATTATTCCAATAAACTGATTTAAATAATGTGATAAAATGTAATTCCTTGGAAATACTTTATAATATCTACGTCAATGCTTAACGCTTTTGGCGCAACGAAGATACACGTTTATCTGTATTTTGCAAAAGAAAATTTATTCGAATTTTTTATGAAAAATATAATACATATATGTATATGTTTCTTGCTTTTGCATCACAAGCAGATCGTAGACACGTTTTAAACCCATTGACGACAACGTTTTGAATCGTTAAATTTTATTAGATTACACTTTTGTATGCTTGTCTGTGCACAGCGGGCATTTTATGAATGTATTGCTTTATTAATATTATTGGATTGTGTCTAGTCTATATGTTGCTCAGCTGCAGAAATAAGCTGCCATATTCCTTGCGAACACAGAATTTTATGTTCTATTGATATTTGTAAAATGTCGCAAGTTTTACTTATTGTATGTTTTTCAATAGTCCGTAACGTCAACAACACAACCGGTTATCGCGTATTTATTTTGTTTGAAATACCCTTTCTCAGGGGTGTTACAATATTTTAATAAATCTTTTCAGAGTATATGTATATAGTATATCGGTATCATGTAACAAAATTATGCGGGACGGAATTTCACTATAATTTTCTGTGTAACTAATTGCTGTGTTATGTTAAGCAACATTTACTGTTGCTAACGTTAATTTGTACTATTCAAGAAGTAAACTGCTACCTAAAAATTTAACAAATATATTAAAAATCATGGAGTTCAATAAAGCTTAACGTAGTATATATCATTCGTTGGTTTCCCATAGTATTTGATTCCGTATAACATTTTATCAGCTTTTTTTCGCTCTCTCTCTCTCTCTCTCGCCAACTTTGTTTCTGCGTTTCGATCGGCTTTATTTTTGTATGGCAGGTAAACAACAACAACAACAAAAAAAGCGTATCTTTTTATATTGTGGCTTTTTGGACTCGCACGCTTTGCTCGCTCTCACAAATATTTATAGGTCGAGTGCTAAAAGGCGGCTTTTATCAAGGCTGCCAAACCATAAAGTAAATGCATATACATGTACATATATGTGTATATATAAATGTGTTTTTAACATTAGTATGCACATTTAATTATAATTTGTAGCAGACTCTTGCTCGTGTTAATTATATGCTTTAAACAATGAGCTACAGCCTTGATTCTTGTTGTGTTTCCAGTCGACATATTTTATCCAAATATGAAATTTAAATAATTTTCACGTTGGACATTTTCATGGAAACAACAGCACAATCATCGAATTCGGAAAATATGTCAGAACATGTCGAATTTATGAAACAATCACTTCTGGGAATTTTAGCGATAAGCTGTTAAGTTGAGCTTATCAAATAATGTCTTGATAACCTTGACTCCTTGCTTTCGCTCAATTCGTTGATTCCACCAACGCTTTGACAACGCTTATCAAAAGTTCAATGAGTGTCGGCGTATTGTCCGCTTGATTTTCCAGCTAATTAACAGTACTCAGTGAACACACCTGCTTTTGTTAGTATATTCAAAAGTGAATAAACCGATTTAATTACACAAACAAAAACAAAAAAATGTAAAAAAAAATAAAAGAAGAGAAGCGTTTGTATATAAATGCATAGTTCTAGCTTTCTAAGCACTTTAGTCGCGTTTCTGATTTTGTATAAGTTGCGTGCACATTTTCATTGTTGATAACAAAGTTGCCATATTATACTCCCGCATAAGTCGTATTGTGTGCATTGGTATATTTATTTTTAATTCTTAATAATAGTCTGGCTTCAACGCTGAATTGTTATCTATAAACATTTCAGCTGAGATATCGAAACTTATCTCAGGTGACGCAGGTGGAAATCAATCGGATCAAACAACAGCGTCGATGAATAAACAAACACAGAACGCGTCCAGCTATTTGGTTGAGTGCCGCCACCCACTCTCTTGTTCTCTCGCTTTCTCTCTTTCGCTGACATACACAAGGGATGCACGATTTTGCATTTGCATTTTGCATTGGTGAATTGTTTCAAGGTCACAGGCGCTAGCAGCCATTTAGCTAGAAATTGTGCTATTTTTATACGCTTATAAAATGTATTATGCTTTTGTTATAAATCATAACAACAACAAACATTGGCAACAGCAGCTATAATAATAATCATTTCCACCGAGCTGGCATTTGCGCCGGCAGTAACAGCAGCCGCAGCCTTGAAACATACTTGACTACTACACGGGAGCAGAAAATTGAGCTCGAAATAAGTAGGAACTCTTCAGTCGGGTGCACTCGACTTATTGTTGGCCCATAGCACAATTTGTTCTCTATACAAACATACACACACACACATGCACAGAGATGCAGTTCTCCGGGTTTATGGAAAATGCTTATTGCCTGAAAATGTATTAAAGGCTTAAATAGTGTTTAAAGTTGTGTATTTGCATTTTTATTAAGCCAAAAATTAATTCATTTTGAAATTTATATCAATGAAAGTCATGGAAATACTATTACTGCGTTTCATTAATATATCCAATATAACAGGGTACAGGAAAAATCCGATGAATTTGTTGGAGAACCTGCTCAAAATGTTTGGCGACTACCTACGCTCAGTCAGAGTCGTTAGTCAGCCGCACATCCGATCGGTTTTACTTTTTATCCATTGTTGCGCCAGGCGACTTGCTGCAGGTAACACAGGCCACGGGATTGACCTGTTTTTGGCTCTTGTCCCTTTTATTGCGGCTTCTCATCCGGCTAGAGATGAGAGCGTGAAACGCCAATAGAAGAACTTTAAATAATTTGAGTGTACGAAAAAATAAAAAAGTATTTTTGTTTTTTTTTTAAATATTAGTAATATTAGTATATTAAAAGGTGAAAGTATAATCATTTTATATTGTTTTTTTTTTTTTTTGCAAAATCTAAGTAAAGTTATATGGTGGAATTAAAAACTAAAATAAAAAAAATCTTCATACGATTATAAAACTTAAAAGATGACATTTAACATGTCTTCTTAATTTCTTTCTTGATAATTATTTATACACCTTGTATTAAATATCCACAGACATTTGTTGAACATTCGAATATAATATGTGGTATAAATATAAATAATGAAAATATGTTAATATATCGTGACACGCTTTCATCTCGACAGCCTGCTGCATATCGTCTCTGTGCGTGTGTGTGTGTGTGTGTGTGTATTTGATTTTTATCTAATTTTTGTTGCTGCCGCGGACTGCTCTCTTTTTGAGCCTGGTCCAACTGGTTTGGCTTGTTTGGCCATTTCTCGGGCCATTCATATTTGCTACGTGCGCTACGTTCTCTTCCCTTTTTTTTTCTTCATTGTTTTTGTTTTTCTTTCTAGAGAACTACGAAAATTAGCGTATCGACCACAAAGGCAAACAAACGTCTGGGCATGTGTTGCTTTGTTGGGGTCTTCGGGTTACCAGGTTGTTGTTGTTGTTGTTTGTCGTTCTCGTCTGCTGTTTGTTTCTTTCGTGATCACGTTTATTTTCTGAGTCCCCCACACGACGCGACACGCTCATAAACTGATGTTGATGATCGCAAATTATCATCTCTTTGAGGCAGTTCAGTTAATGGTTGTATTTGCGACGAGCAATTAATTCTTACACCTGTCCAAGAGCGGCCAGTTATCCAACAGTATCCACCATTCCACATGGAATTATCTCTGATAATTTGCCCACTCTCTGGCTGAATTCTGTTTGTTTTCACACTGTTGTGTGAGTTGTTGGCGCTGTTTACCTTTTGCCATATTATTTTTGGTATGGTAATTACTGATTTGTTTTGCCTGCCAGTACATGGCTATATTTCTCTAACTAACCAATATACACCTATCGCCCCACCCATGGCTTTGTTTGTATAAAATAGAACACACAACAACCGGGCGAACACACACTCAACGCACACACACACAATGACCTCTCTTGTGGCGCGTTCTGTTTTAGCTGGACGCTTAGTGCGTCAGCATTATTTACTTTTGTGTCCCCCTTTCCCAATTGCAAATAATAAATTCCCTCAACTTGGAAATGTTGCATTTGTTGCAACAAAATGTTGACAACTGTCAATTATGCTAATAACATAATTTGATTATAGCCCTAAATAAATGTTAATGCTAAATAGATTGTTCTTAACTACCTCACAATAAATTCTAAATGAAAAATATTTGCTTATTAAAAACATTCAAGTAAAATAAACAGCATAATGCAAAAGAATGCTTTCTGTTTTGATTTTCTTTATTGTGATTTATTTTATTGAATTCAAGCTAAAGTTAAGTTTATTTCTTCAATTATGCTGTTTTACATGTGAATCTTAATGACTATAATTGGATATTGCTTTGGTTTTGGATAGGGTATTACGTAAGCCAAATGCTTTCATAATTGAAATTACTTTAACTAGCTTGTATTCTATTCAATTTGGTTTGCGGTTTTGTGAAGATGATTTTAATTAAGGCACTCACACATATGCACACATATAACAAACACACACATGCGCACATACATATAAACAAACATAGATACATACATACATATATTATTTTCCTATCCCTCATGTTATCCTTGCCACTTATATGCTTATGTATATGTGTATATATATTTTATTTATAGTTTTGTCTATCCATAACCATTCACATACCTAACATTCCGTTTGTGCGTGTGCATTTTATGGACGAATCCAACTTCCAATTCGCTTGTGGAAGCCAGCAGCTGGACCTTGGCCAGGTCATCGCCGCCGCCACCACCAAGCAACCCGAGAGCCTAGAAACAATGCATTGAACAAAGACAAAATCTACTGCATGACAACCAAATAATACACACAAATTTATATATAATATATATTTTATATATAAATACAAAAAAAAAAACAGAAACTTTACAACACTGGCCATCAAGCACATCTATAGATATACATACATATATAGTGTCAGCAATATAATCCCTGTCATTGCCACCTGGTTGCAGCATTAGCCGCAACAACAAGTGCATCGCTCTCGCCTAACACCCATTCATCCAATAGCATATATATAACATTTATATATATATATATATTTATATATATATGCATATATATGAACAGCATGAGTCTGTGGAAGCGCATCTCGAGCCATGCCGACTGCGAGCAGCGCATGGCTGCTTACTACAATAAGAAGGGTCTGTACGACCTGCGTCTCTGCTTGGCGCCCTGGATCGAAGACAGAATAATGTGAGTAGTCTTACCGGGTGTCCACAGTGTGATGCCGATTATTTGCATTAGGGTTCCAACTGGGTTAAGCTAAGGTACTTAGAATAAGCATCAGATTCAGATTCATCTCAAACATTTTCAAAATACACATATATTTTAAGTACATCTAGCTCTGATTTAGCGTTATTAATGTGTTGATAGCACGTTAAAGAGATTCGTTTACTTTTGCTTCTCCTACTTTTGGCTTTGTGTTTGTGAAAACTCCCAGAATTTTGCGTCTGATAATTATAATCAAACATTGACTGCAAAGACGAACCGCTGACATGGACTTCGGTTTTAAATCCATTTATTAAATTTTATCTAATACTTTTTTCTCTTTTCTCTGTATCTTCCTCTTTTTCTTTCTTTTTTTTATCCCAGGTCCGAACAGATAACGCCAAATTCAACAAATCAATTGGAACGTGTTGCGCTTAAATTTATTGAGGATCTACAGCAAAAGCTTTTATCGACTCGTGCCAGCGATCAGGTGCTCAAATACCGCCTGGTCGAGCTCTGCGCCCTCATCCAACGCACGCCGGCCCTTGAGCTATATACGCATCTGCGCAACGGCCTGCAAAAGGAATTGCAGTTAGCCACCGAGAAGAGTGTTGCCGTTGCCGCCGCGGGCCAATCGATGCCTCTGAATACATATAATATGAATAATGCCGCAGCAGTTGCCGCTGCCGCCGCTGTTAATGCCGTTAACATGAACGGCGGCTATGTCGATGCCAATGAGCTGTTGGGTGTTGCCGTTGCCGGTACATCGCCCATGGCTGGCGGCATGTCTGGAAGCCTTATGCATAATATGGCCGGTAATGTAACACCCAGCCCAATGATTAAAGAGAAAGTGGAACTGTATGAAATCCATCGTCAGATTGTGCAAAGTTTCAATGATTTCTCCACATGCTCCGAAAGTCTCAAGCTATTGCTGCAGAACTATCGCTATGTGCTGAACGCGCCCCGTTCACCCGATGCAGAACAGCTGTTCAAGAGTTTGAATGCGGAGAGAACAACGCTGCTGGTCAGATTGCGACACAGTTGTATGTGCTACGAAGCGCTGCAGGATATGGTCATAACGGAGCTAAAGAACTGGCGACGCCAACAGGCACTGGCCGGCAATGGGGCACAGTTCAGCGAGAGTGCACTCGATGATATACAACGTTGCTTTGAGCTTTTGGAATCGTTCGTTAACCATCTGTTGACGGCTGTTAAGGAGACGCAAATGGTGCGTTTAATGAACGATGATCCCGAGGTGAATTGTCTGCTCGAACAGGTCCATGTGCTACAAAAGAATCTGGTGTGCTCCGCTTTTATTGTGGACAAACAGCCGCCGCAGGTGATGAAGACAAACACCCGATTTGCGGCCTCGGTGCGTTGGCTGATTGGCTCACAGCTGGGCATACACATGAATCCGCCGACGGTTGAGTGTATTATTATGTCGGGTAAGGATCAAATATATGCATCAGATAATTACCGAAATTAATTTGGTCATCTCTCGGCAGAGTTGCAGGCACAGCGTTTTGTGACGCGCGGCACCCACATGGAGGTGACCAATAGCAGCCTGGCTGGTCAGTCGTCCGGCGAGATACAGAACTGTTCCAGCACCATGGAGTTCCAGCAGAGCAATCATGTTTTCTCCGCCAGCTTTAGGAACATGCAGCTAAAGAAGATCAAGCGTGCCGAAAAGAAGGGCACCGAGAGCGTCATGGATGAGAAGTTTGCACTGTTCTTCTATGCAACAACCACAGTAAACGATTATCAGATACGCGTTTGGACACTGTCGCTGCCCGTTGTGGTCATTGTGCATGGCAACCAGGAGCCACAATCGTGGGCCACCATCACCTGGGACAATGCATTCGCTGATATTGTGCGTGATCCGTTTGTGGTCACCGATCGTGTCACCTGGTGTCAATTATCTGTTGCGCTCAATACCAAATTCGGTTCCTGCACACAGCGCGCTTTGACCTCGGAGAACTTGGAGTTCTTATGTGAGCAGAGTTTGATTTGGCATTAACGCGTATTAAATATTAATGAATGTGACAATTTTAGTTGAAAAACTGCAGCGTGATAATATTGCCGGCGAGCGTAATGAGTATATATCTTGGAATCAATTCTGCAAGGAACCATTGCCGGAGCGCCCATTCACCTTCTGGGAATGGTTCTTTGCCATTATGAAATTGACCAAAGATCATTTGCTATCCATGTGGAAGGCGGGCCGCATAACGGGCTTCATCAACAAGGCCAAAGCACACGATGATCTCTTGCGCGCTGTCACCGGCATTGGCACATTTTTGTTGCGCTTCTCCGACAGCGAATTGGGTGCGTATTTATAATATTCCAAATATTTTTTATTTAGCTTATGATGTTATCTATTCTCTCTTTATTTCGTTTGGCTAGGTGGCGTTACCATTGCCTATGTGAATGAGTGCGGCTCGGTGACAATGCTATCGCCCTGGACTGCACGCGATTTTCAAATACTCAATTTGGCCGATCGCATACGCGATCTGGAAATGTTACGTTGCCTGCATCCAACCGATATCAATGTGCAGCCGCTGGACCGGGATCTCGCCTTTGGCGATTTTTATACACAGCGTGCTGGTACGATTCAATGGCAATAAAATTATAAAACAATTTTTAATAGAGCATATACCAAAATGATGTTTTATAAAAAAAAAAAATGATGAATATAAAATGCATTAAATAATTCCTAAAACAAAATACATTAAGTATTTTGGAGTACAAGTCTAAGTATGTAAAATAAAATGGGTTCTCTCATCTACATTAAATTTGAAGAAAATAATGAAACATGTACTCCAAAATAAAATATATTTTATGTGGAATTTGAGTCATTTGTTTTACGAGCTATTTATTTGTGCATTTACAATTAAGTAAATTCGTTGTTCTATATATTTTAAAACAAAAAAGAAAAAAGCACATCCACTTGGGTATTCTATGTTGTAAGCACATTAATATGTAACACATTTACCATTTCTTTTCATTGCACAGAAATAACGCCCCGCGGCGATGGATATGTGCCCAGCACGATACGCGTGCAGGTGCGTACCAGTGGGGATACTGGCTCTATCAGTGGCACGCCCCATCATCCAATGCAGTCACCGCCGCAGGATAGCATGTCGATGGGGAAGTAAGTTTTGCATGGTTTGCATAAAACTCAACCCAATCAAGGGTTTCTGAGCGACTCCTTTTAACGCTTGTGTTTCTATTTATACGTATATTATTTTCTATTTGCAAATATTTATTTCTCCCTGGGAGATCTATTTATTTACCCGCGGGAGATCTAGTAACCCTTTATTTTATTTGAGGCTTTAAGTTGCATTCCAGTTTGAACAGTATTTTAATTTTGTTTATTTATTCGGCTTTATTTGGATTCTAACCAATTTTAAGAGTTTAACTAGATTGCAATACTTTGAAATAGAAAGGAACAGCAAAAAAAAAAAAAAATTACCAGACAAAAGAAAATGCAAAAAGCGATACCAAAAACGTTTTAATGGGCAGTCTGGAAATAAAAATATATATATATTTTAATTTTGCGTTTATTAATATTGTTTTTGTGTTTTATTTGCTTTCTTTTCGCTGTTAACTATTAGTGCAGTAAAAGAAACTCTGTTACTTACTCTACTCTTTGTTTATTTTCATTTTCTATTTTTATGCGGTATTTAATTTGTTGTGCGAACACTTGTTGTTGCGGTGCCTCTCTATCCAGTTGTTCACCACATAGTGGCATCATGTCTTATAATCCGTTGAGCGTCGCAACCACATCCTGTTACAAGGATGATTCTGATTCAGATGATAGCACTGTGGCACGTGAGCTCGAGAATTATGTCAACAATACGGCGCCCGACGATCCCATACTGGATCAAATCAGTCACACCGTATACAATGTGTGCGCCAATTGGGCAGAACCAGATTGGACGATGACCAATAAATCAGTATATGCAGTGCCTTCGCCTTATAATCAAACGGTCCAATATTAAATACAGAACACAAATAAATGGGTTGTGTGGCTCTTACCGAGAGGTATTGTTTGATACCAACATATCTATTTATATATATTTATGTCGCAAACGCATCAAAATCACCAAAGCAACGAACGTTAAAATTTCCAAACAAACAAAAACAAAATCGCTAATTTGGGGTTCCTGTCCATTTTGTCTGTTCAGAAATCATTGCACCGCCTGCGTTTAGAGCCTTTGCATAACATAAACTCACGCCACTCGTAAAAAGTCACTCGCCACACGCCACTCGCCAATTGCAACACTCGTCACATTCATTTGAAAGTCAGCTGTCGCTGTCTATTTTACTAACTCCTTTCGCCTTACTTCCTACTTACCAAGGTCGCTCCTCGATTTCAATTTAAATTTCTCCACATGTTTAAATATAATTAGTTATATAATAATATAATAGTTATATTAACTGTTTTACAACTGTTCTTCAAAGTATTGCCATCTTTTTAAACTTTTCAGCAAACAGAAATTGTTATACAGAATGTTAATCAGTTATTCTATCGAAAACTGATATCTAATGAAATTCTCTAATCTTTGATAATCTTTGATCGCAGCTTGCAGAATAGCACCATCATGCATTTGTAGATGCCAAAATAAAAAAGAACATGAACAACATCAACAAGAACAAGAACAACAAGTTGATCAACAATGAATACAATACAATAATAATATTCTATGCAACAATTGCTTTTGTAGACATTTTAGAGAAAGAAAAAAAAAAACAAAAGAAACAATTAATACAAAAAAATTTATTGCATGCGCTTTTACCTCTTTGTGTTTATTCGTAAATTGTTGTTAACGTCGGTCACGTACTAACTTGATGTTAATTGTTGTTAATCATTCACTAAATATAGGACCAGGGGGCTTCCCGAAAAACAAAAATACAATTCTATAAAAAATTCTTTTTGCATTTGTTTATCATACATATTTCTTTTCCCATAAAGCAGCGTGAATATCACAAAATTCTTCATTACTCATTTGGTTCACAACTAACACACATTATACACATTTTAAATATTTACATGGCATTTGTTAATTGTTTTTTATTTATATTTTTGTTTTTTATTAATTTTATATATTTTTGTATTTCCTTCAATTTTAGTGGTAATGATTTTCCGATGTCGGACTTTGATACGATGCAGAACTTTGATGTATATAAACTATAAGCCCATTAAAAGCATATACATGCTTATATATATTTGCATACATGCGTGTGTGTGTATATATATGAAAATGTATAATTATATCATGTAAACAAGAGAATCCTATAAAATGTTTGCAATGAATTTGCCGCTATTAACGACGTCCATTAGATGTTTACTGTAACCCCATCATACCCTACATTACACAACGATCGGGCACATCGACTTTATAACTTATGAAAATGTTTTACCTAAATGTAATTATCACATATTTTGGAATGCGACATTGTGGCATGTATTTTATTTTTGGTATGTATTATAATATATAGATTTGCTCTTTTATTTGTTTTTGAATTGAATTTAAGTAAACAATAATGAAGATTTCTGGTTGTGATCTCGAATTGTTAGTACAACTAAACGTTATCTTTGCTAGTACACAAATTCCAAATTGTATAAACGAATTTTATTCAACCATTGTAATGAATATTTATTTATCATATGAACGAATTTATTGTTAAATGCATTTTAAAAACATATATATATATATATAAAAAAATATACCTATATGCACAGAGCTGGTTTCAATGTGAAGTGTTGCAGGAGGTGGCGAAAATGATTAATCTCTGATAGACTAGAAAATGTGTTTGAACTGAGGAACGGAATATGTACGAATTTACACATCAAATCAGCGATATTTATATATGGATGTTTATCTAGTTATACGTATACAAATCTTACAAAAACAAAAAAAAAAAATGGAAAAAAACGTCAAACGGCGTAACTTTTAAATACAAATTTATCTAAATGTTAAATGTTGTTTACTATTTATATATATACAAATATTTTTTGGTTCTTTACTAAAAAATCAACTTTATTTATTTTTGCAGCATTTGTGAAAACGCCAAAACCGATCCAACTAAACGACAAGCGCAATGCATGCAAAATTGCGGCACATCAACACACACACAACGATTAACCCCAAATATACACACACACATACACACACAGAATTAAACTCAATCAATAGATTATAAAACAGTTTGTGGCATGCAACAAGTATGGATATGTGTAATTTGTTTCTTAGACACGATATTGGGTTCTTATCATTTAAAGTTAATGGATAACGAGAGAGAAATTTTCGTGGATTTAGTTAGTTTTTAACTACGTATATATTTGTTGAATCTAAATTTTTGTGAATTTTATATTTAATCTTAAACGTTTATACTTGTATATTTAAGTTATTTAGTTGGGACACAAACGTACTTTAATTGTTGTGCTCATTTTAGTTATACGCTACATACGTACGTATTTTATACATATATATCTATATATACATATATATATATATATCAATTGCTTTATGTATAAATCCCTTTTCATTGGCTTCCATGATTTTGATTTAGGACAAAGTGTGCATTGCATTACAAATGCGTTAAAACTGTTGCTTCGGTTGCCCACCATGGCACAGAAAAGCACAAAAAAAAGAAACGAAACGAAAAGAAAGATTACTATATTTTTTGTGTAAGCGACTAGGCTTTTAATGTGAACTGTAAGAATTTTAAAATACTTTTAAGTACTCCAAACTAAACTGAACAAATCAAAATTCGATAAAGAAAAGAAGTTAATTACACATTTTTGTGCAGCTATTAAAGCAAATTCAATTTGAGCAACGACAAACTCTATGTGTGTTCGTGTTGAACGTAACGTTTTCAATTTTTTAATGTTTAAATAAAAAACTCGCGCACACATTCCCAAAAATATACATACTCGTTTGCTGTAAACAAACACACACACACACACACACACACACACACACCTACATAAAAACACACCGATATTGGGAAATATTTTTTAATGTGCACAATAATGGATATGCATGGAGTTTTTTTTTAATATAAGCAATATATGAATTGAAAGAACTAAAGAACTATTCTTGTCAAAATGGCCAATAAAGATTTGATTTTAACATTAATAAAAAGCGTTGTTTTTTTAATGGAATTTACAAAATGATGGATAATTTGTTATTTACATAGTTTATGATAATATTTATGACGAATTGAATTAATTACATCGAACAAAATGCTAATTTATTCTACTGTTATTTCAATAAAATCGAAAGAAATCAAGATATTACAAAAAGATGAATTTAGTCGGCGCACTGCATTTAAATCTAAAATTAATATATATATTTAAATTTCCTATAAATGTAGAATGTGCCTGATTTAAATTGAAAAAAATACGATGTTTTATTAACATTAACATTACCATTTCTACATTTCTTGTCAAAAAATATTTTTTTTTATACTTAAATATTTCCTGCTCTGTTTATATAGAGATATTAAAATTTAGATACTACAGAAAAATAAATGTAAATATATTTGTTGAGCAGAACTTTATTTATCTGAAATTAAATTTATAACTTTGGTAAATTCAATTAATTTTTGTTGGCACAGCATTTATCCTTGGATCCGTTCTTGCAGGCGCAGGCACATTGCTGGCTGCAGGCGCAGTTGTCGCCGCACTTGGTGGCCGAGCATTGGCAGTCTGTACGGGGAAATCCCAGTTTATATAAAATATACAAATCACAACTGGATTACAATTATACTCACTGGTTCCACAAGCCTTGCAACCCATTTTATATGTTTGTTTTGATTATAACTTCTGTGTGTTTACAAGTGTGATTAACACGATGTTCTTTCGCTGACATTGGAGTTGACTCAGTGGCGCTGGCTTTTTTATAGCTGACTCGCAAATTCATTTTTGCGCTCCATCTGAGCGGGGGAGGCACAGCAATAACAATTTGCAGTCATCAATTATACAATATTTAACATAAGCAGTTGGAGCTTATCGCAGAGCGTGCGCAAAATTGCGTAGCCGACGCGTTATCTGCGTATTATATTTTGCGCACGCTTTACGAACACAGCTGCACACTGCTTTCCTTATCTTATCAGCTCAGCTCCACACGATGGGGTATAAATACCGGCGTTTCGACAGCTTCAAACAACACAAAACAAACAGCAGTTGTTGCGTTTAAAAGTCTACTAAACAGTGATAAATACAAATCAAAACTTAAAATGCCTTGCAAGGGATGCGGAAACAGTGAGTACAGTGAATACCCAACTTAATAATCGTGTACTAATCAGTTGTAATCCGCCTATAGACTGCCAGTGCACGTCCGGCAAATGCGGCGGCAACTGCGCCGGCAACCAGCAATGCCAATGCGCCAGCAAACCGGCCAACAAGTGCTGCCAGGGCAAATAAAAATGTGGCCTTAAACTGGCCATAAATTTCCATAGTGTAATCTCTGACTGATTGTTATAACATGAAATTCAATAAACTATACTTGTTATATTCAACTTACAATTATATAAAATAAAACTTACTAAATTTTATATTAAAAATTCAATTTCAATTTATTTAAAATTAAATTCTATAAATGCTATATTTAATATTTGTTTTAATCAAAAACAAAAAATAGGAACATTTTTGTTCGTTTGTCTAGGTTCGACTTGTGGACTTGATTTCAGAAACTTGCCTCCTAGGTTCGAACCAGTTTTTTATAAAATTTACTTTATATATACTGTATACTGTGTAGGTAAATATGTAATTTTTACATGTGTGTTTAGTTCTATAATCATTTTTGGCTTGAATTCATGTGCTTATTTAAAGCTTTATTCATTGTTATTTAAATGCATTTGAAATTATGATTTTCTTTTGATTTGCAGTCAAGCAAAACACTTAACAGTTATGTAGCCACGACATGTGTATATGTGCTTTATAAACTGAAGTATCATCGTACAGCTGAAGGACCCTTAGGGCGCCGCAGTTTTCAAATTTTGCAAAGCATACACAGCGGCCAAGTCGCCGGGCAAGTCCTTATACTATTACTCGCATACAACTGTTTACGGCGTGTAAGTGCGCAACTGACGGAACGACAGGCGGGCAGACATTCTGAGGGGACAAACGTGTAACGGCTGCATCCAAAAACTGCATTAAGCGCTTTAATTGCAATTGACAATTCCATTACATGGCCAAAACACACAGAGGCAGATAGGCAGAAATAGAGAAAGAGAACTAAACAAAGTCAAGACTCTGTCCCCAAAATTTCTGTACGTTTGCAAAATTTTCAATTTTCAGCGTTTTTAATGAAGTTAAAGCAGCGGAAATGAAATCGCGCCTGTGCGCTTTTTGCGCAAAGTCATGAAAGTTAATTTGTATGTGTGATGGATGTGAGGGGTGGTGGGGGAGAGGAGCTACATTCGAACTGAAACATTTTACAGCCATTTCCTGAATAGTTCCTAGAGTAAATGCCATGTGCTACTTGATTCGATTCGCTTGCCTCGTTTTGGCCCATGACCCAAAGGGCTTAAAAAGTACAAAGTACAAAAAGTTAACAAAAAATAAAAATCTGTAAAAAAATATTATTTTTTAATAATAATTATAACTATATAAATAATATTGTTATACTATATCATAATTCTTAACTATAATTGTAACAAAACAAACAACAACAAAATAATTTGGGCTAAAAACCTAAAAGCTCCCATAACGTTCGCTTTTTCAGCTTTAACCCTTAGTTCTAAGCTTTTCTTTTAAATTGGCAACCATTTATAATAAAATAAAACTGATATTAAAAGTATAGCCACACACACATGTTTTGTTGTTGTTGTATTTATTTGATATTGCTTTACAACCATTTTTTTAAATGCCTATATTTTTATTAACAAGAAAAATATTTTCTTTGTGTCAAGCTGAATTGATTTTTAAACAACAGGTTCATTTTCAGTTTTTATGCACATGTAAAAAAATGTTTTGTTCTGGTTTGAAGAGTTTTGCTGCAAAATGAGCTTTCGCTGCTAAGTACAATATTTATTATTTTAAAGTTAGTTTTTTTTAAACTTATTTATTTATTTTTTTTTTGCATTTGTTAAGATCTGACACATTTGCTGTCAATACCTTAAGCCTAAAAGTTTCTCTAGGGTATATTGCTGTCGAGTATGTTGCACCGTTGCGTTGCTTTGTTTTTGGTTGCTGTGCAGTGAGCGGAAGTTTCTGACACGCCATTTCAGATTCGTATTGATAGTGTTCAAAAACAAACACAACTATATTTTTTTAATGGTTCACTTTTGGTTTGGCTTGGCTCAAAGCGAAAACACAGCTGACGTGGTTACCACTAAAGCCGTTCAAGTGAGATGCAGCTGCAAGTGGGTCAGGCGATGGCGAGTGCGATTTGCGATTCGCAAGTTGCGGCTTAAGCCACACGCAGCGTATACGCGATATGGGCGCCATTTAATTTGCTGTCGCAGCCTTTAAGCGCAAACGCAAACAGTTAATTACGGCATTAAGTTTTCATGCCGCAACCAAAAAGGAACCAAGCGTAAGAGAAACAAAAAAAAAAAAAAATAAAGAAAAGCCGAAATAACTGCAATGCGGGCACTTCGTGAGCGCTTTGTCGCCAGGCGCAGGAGCAGGAGCAGGAGGAGCATCAGGACACCAGAATAACAGCGTGGAAGCTAAAGTCAGAGTGAGTCCACGAAAAGAATGTGACGTCGCATCACTTATGCATAAGAACATTTTAACTTTTCGTTAGCCACTTTCGACTTGGGCACGTTCCACGGAACAAGGCACATGAGTGGTTGGGGTGGATGTGGTTGAGTGGTTGCTCAGCATGTTTATCTTTTGCGTGTGACTTTTGCCTTTTGGCTGGCCTCAAGTCTCTTTGTTTTGCCATTGTTGCAGTCAAGTGTTGAAATCAAAATAGGACCGAAAAACAAACAAACACACACACACACACGCACACGCACACATGCACAGTCATGCTATTGTAGTTCTGGAACAAGCATAAATTAATGAAATGCACAAAAATTGTATGCGTTATATTATATTAGACTGTCTCTCTCGCTATTTCCTATTTCTTTCTCTTTGCAGTTTGTGAATATTCTTAATAATTTATTACATTTTGTTTGCTAAGCGCTTCAAAACTTGTTCAACTTTTCAACATAAATTAACAGATTAGTTGTTGCCTGGCAGACAGCAACAATAACAACAACAACAACAACAACACCAACAACATATTCTATGTTTTTAAACTTTTAGCAGGTGGTCTTCGAAAAGAAACCCCATAGTTCCTTTTGTGTCTGCCACAACAGCTGCTAATTTCCACTGTGAGTTGGCAAAATAAAATGGAAAACTGCGCTAAAATGTTGCCAAAAAAAAAAAGAAAACTATATAAAACTTTTCCAGCACACCCTCGCTCCTGGCCATTATAAATCTTGGCTTTTTTGTTTGTGGCAAATTTGTAAATCTCTTTTTGGTATCCCTTACAGACGGTGTGTATTGGGAATGGAATTTTGCATGGGCCGACACCACGTGACTTCAAGTTTTCGCAAAACATTCTACATTAAATATTTATATTTAATTTGTAATTCACGTTAGGTCAAATAGCCAGCACATTGCTATGGGTTGAAAGGTGCAAATTTCTTAAAGTTTTTTAGCTTAAACTTGAACTGCAAATTATTTAATATGTTTATGGAATATAGAGAAAAAATTAGCTATTTTTAATTATAGCAAAAATTTGAAATTTCTAAAAATCAAATGAAAAATAATTATCGCTGTTTAATTTTGCACCAGTAGTATAAAGAAAATTCGGCTTGAAATGATAAGGATAACGAAAAATTTGATCAAGCTAATCTAAGCTAAGCTAAGATATAATATTTTATAATATAATATTTATAATATTTTAAATTAAGCAAGCTTTGAAATCTATATAATAAAAAATTCTTTTTAAATTGATTTTACTAAAGATAATTGTATAACAAATATTTTTGTCATTTACAGATTCCGATGATTCCGTTTTTGTGACATAGTTTGATCAAGATATATTTTGATTTTGTTATTTTCGGCATTCGATTTATTTGGCACTCCCAAATGAGTAATCAGAAGTAGAGCTAACGCTGATGGTTTAACGCTTAACAAAAAACTCATTTCGTTTTCGATTTGTCGCTGATTTCCCAAAACACACCATGAGACACACACACATACACACACACACACACATGTCAGGATGTGTCTGATAATTGTAACGACTGCGTGAATGTCTTTGGCTTTGGTAAACACATTAAGCGGCACATCCTGGGCGCGTTATAACTAGCAGGCCCGGATATCCTGGCCTAACCCACTATTGACTGGCCTCAGACTTGTCAGGCTAAGTCGTTGTTGACAGCAATTTGGGATGCACGACTGCACAGCTGAACGCTGCCCAAGGCGAGACCCGTCCAGTCCATCAAGTCCTAATGACAATAGCTGCAGTCTCTGCCAAAACTAGGTGAACAAATATATAGCTGATAGTAGAAGACATTCAGTCAACTAAAGCTTAAAACAGAATTATTTGGATTTAAAAATATCTTAAGCAGCTTCAAAACATTTCTTATAACCTTATATATTCAAGACTTTATGATAAATAAAAAAATGAAAAGTTGATAAATCAATGCTTTAAAGTAAACATTGTCAACAATTTTAGTTAATTCTTCAAAGTGCATTTTAATGCGATGTGGAAATAATCCTTGATTGGTAATTTAAACGTTGTCTTTATCATTCTAAAACCTCCTTTAAATTTTAGCCAAATTATTAAGCCACAAATCGCAATCTCTTAGATACAATTTTAATAAAATTCTGCGGAAAATAAAACGGACATTTTTCACACTGTAAGTAGAGTATTGTGCAGTCGGTTGAAAACCAACTGCAATACGGTTTATTTGGTTCTCCTCAGTCTCTTAGCCTTATTTTACAAGTTTAATGCTGTTACATGCTCACAATTGGCTAGCTCCACCAACTCCCTACCTCCATGGCCCTGTCACTAGAAGCAGCAGCAACGTGTGTGTTAATGTTGTAATGTTGTTAATTAAGCGAACCGTGCAAACATCTGAGCCCAGGACGTCAGTTGTCCTGTCTCACGCACACTGACACCTAACAGATTCTAGCTGCAGCGACAATGCAATGTGCAATGTCTTCTTCTTCGTTCCTTATGCAGCCTGTTTGTCTGCGGTGTGTGTGTGTGTTGCCCGGCATTCCCCGAAGCTTAGCTGCGCGGCTCATTAGCTAACAGCACACGTGCACAAATCAATTTTGCCACGTTCAAGCCCCCTCCTAGGAGACGCCCCAGTCCCTAATCCCGGCAAGTGCAGCAAAGCTCAAGAAAAAACAATCTTACGACGCCCTGTCCGAAAGCAATCAAAGTGAATGGCCACACTGCAAAGACAAACAAACAAAAAAAAAGTAAAGAAGAAAAATCAAATCGGTTCCTTGAAGCACGGCCACAAAGGATAGCGTATGTTTTAATAAGCAATGGCGCAATGGAGATGATGCCATAAGCATGCAAGTGCCACATCGAATGCTGCAGTTGCAACTATAATGCAGTTGGCAGTGCAAGTTGCACGCAGATGTTTATCTATTGAAGTGACTGGCTTGCCAAGTGTGCAGCTTCCACTTCGCACTGATAAGTGCATCAACATCATGCTCAAATTATATGGTTTCACTTGCCAGCAAAGCAAACGAGCTCCATCAGCATTATACGAATACATAAGCACACATCAGCATATATGCACAGGAGCGGATCGGGCAGAATGGGCCCAATGGGGCAGTATGTTCCAACTCAAAAGCAAAAGGAATACCAAGTACCCTTTGAAGGCTTGCAGATGATCTACGCTCTATATATCTACAACTAATTGTGTTTGTATACAAAATTTTAATTTTCGACTTTATATAGGTTATAACATATAGTAGTTCGATACTTTATAGTAGTACGATATTGATATTTTTCAGATAAATTAATTTTTCACTTAACATAACTGCCAAATATATATATAATGTCCTGATATTAATTATATTTTGCAGTTATGTTTCAATCATAATAATACTCTTAAATATCCAGGATTCAGGATTTTAGTCAAAAAAAGGCTATATGCTATTTTCGTGCGACGGTGATATTTTGCAGATATATTTTGATCGTATTATTTCATGACATATTAAAAAATTGATTCATGTAAATATGAATTAAACGGTCAATTGATGCTATATGTTATAGTGGTCCGATTTTGATAATATAAACATTGGATCTCACTGACTCTTTTACCAAATTAGATTGGGATTAGATTAGCAAACAAAAACATTTTCATATATCATGTTTCGACAAAGATTATATATACTTTCTATGATCGACGATGTCTCCTCAATTGTTGAGAAAAAATTAAAATAACCTACCTAGGAAATCAAATTTAAGCTCGAGGAGTGTTTTCAAATTCCATTTGTCATAAACCATATATAAATCTCAGGCATTCTGATAGAAAAAAGTTATTAAATCGGGCTTATCTCTTAGGTCTGCATAGGCGACGGCAGTCAGTCCAATTTTGGACGCAATCGGTACCGTTTCGTATTGGCCAGGTAGCTTTTTGTGTGCCAGAAAATTCGTGTAACTGTGTCGCACAAACTTGTAGTTGTTGCCCATGGCAGCAAAAAGCGTTTGGGGATAGAGATCCGGTTGGGTTTGCTCGACGCAGGCGTGCGTCGGTGACTGCTCCGAGCGCAGGCAGTTCAACAGGGTCATGGACGACTGCGGCAGCAGGGCCAATCTCTTGCCTTCACTGGCCGCTGACTGCTCCGTGTTGGATTGGTCCTTCGCTAGGCTAGCAGACGTTTGATAGACATAACAATGGACATTGACGCCAAATGGCACCTTGATTTGGAAACGATCTCGGAAAATGGACCGATTGTTGGTATCGGACAGCTGCCAGTCGGACCTGAAGCAACCCAGGTGCCAGGATCCAGCCTCTTGGCAAAAATACTGCCTGCCGCGCAGATTGTGCGGATTAGCGCCCAGTGCCCGCTTCAAGGACTTCTCAGTTGTGTAAATTATCATCGCAAACTTGTAGGTCTCGGTGCGTTGCAGCACGCAGACGCGCTTCAGGTTGCCAAACAGGCAGAAATATTCAAAGATCTCGTGGTGGACAATTTCTGTACTCAAATTTCGTATGTACAGCAAAAAATGGGAATCATTCTCTGATCGTCCTGAAGGCTGAGTACCTGCAATCTACCCATTGTTACCTCTTCAGATAAAGGTGGATACCAGCACTTACCAATTGTATTTCCCGGCTGATAAACAGCTGTCCAATCTATGGATTCACGCTTTCGATTGTCATCTCTCTGTGGGCGTTCATGCTCTGGTATGAGCTCCGATGGTCTGTGGTATGAAGCCCTTGTGGGTTGAAGTTCTGGATGTGAACCTGATGATTAAACCAATGAAGATGTACCTGGATATCCCTTATATTCGGATTGTCGTTAAACAAAAACTCACCGACTTTATTTCTCTGCAGATGATTAGCTGGCAAGTCCACAGATTCACGGGTAAGCTTTTGGTAATCATCGTTCTGGAAGCTTTGAGACTCGGACGGCGTGGGCGAAAATTGCAATGCTCTGCGACATGAACGTCTTGGTTGTGGCAGTCCTGGTGATTGAGCTCCTGGCGATTGAGCTCCTGGCGATTGAACTTCTGGCGATTGATTTGATGGTATGCCTGGAGATTGGGAGTGTTGAAAGCCTATTGATTGAAACCCAGTTTGGTTAAAATTCTGCTTCCCTTGACTGTTTTAAAATAGAACTTACTGGCAATATTAATAGATTGCAAAGTGGCTGACAAGTCGACAGACTCGCGTTTTTGCTTTCGGTTCTCATCGCTCTGAAGGTCTTGACTCTCAGATGGCATCGGCAGCGCCATATACTGCGATGGTCTTCGATGTGGACATGTTATACGTTGAGCTACCGGAGATGGAAGTCCTGGGACTTGAGTAACCTTTAGGCTTTCCATTGCGATTTTTCAAAAATGGTTGAAAGTACTTACTTAGACTATTTCCAGGTGGCGCACAAGACGAATATTCAATCGATTCGCGATGCTGCTGCTCAGGGGCTTCCGTTGGAATCGGCATTGGGGTATACTGTAAGGGTCTGCGATGTGGACTATTTGTTGGTGGAAGTCCTGGCGATTGAATTTCAGGTGTAGGAAGTCCAGGTGAGGAAAGTCGCGGTGATGAAAGTCCCGGTGATGAAAGACCTGGTGAATGAAATCCTGGTGACTGAAATCCTGGTGATTGAAACTCGGAAAATTGAAATCCTAAGAATTGAAACCCTCTCGACTCCAGTCCTGGGGGTTAAGCTTTCGTAATTTTTCTCGTCTTTTTTTTAGAAAGCAATATGTGGTACTTACCGTTATTACTCACATGTTGAAGATTAGCTGAGAAGTCCTCAGGCTCGCGCTTTTGCTTTCGGTTCCCATCGTTCTGGAAGCCTTGAGTCTCAGTTGGCGGCAACGCCATGTACAACAATGTTCTGCGATGTGGATGCCTTATTGGTTGAGCACCAGGAGTTTGAAGTAGTGGGACTGGGAAAACTTAAAATTTTCCATTTCGTTTCATTAAATCATGTAAATAGTACTTACCAGGACTATTTCCAGCAGGCGAACAAACTGAATAGTCAAAAGATTCGCGAGGATGCTGCTGAGGTTTTTCGTTCTGAATAGGCATTGGCGTGTACTGTGAAGGTCTGAGATGTGGATGATTTGTTGATAAAAGTCCTGGCGATCGAACTACAGGTGGAGGTAATAGAAGTCCTAGTGAATGAGCTCCTTGAGAATGTAACTCTGACAATTGATATCCTAGGGATCGGAAACATGTCGACCCCAAGGCGGTTATCACTGTGTATTTTTTCGAATAAAATGTAGACGGAACTCACTGGCATTATTTAAAGGTTGCAGATTAGCTACAAAGTCCATCGACTCGTGCTTTTGCTTTCGATTCTCTTCGTTCTGGAAGCCTTGATTCTCAAGTGGCACCATGGCCATATACTGCGATGGCCTGAGATGCGGATGCCTTATTGGTTGTGCTCCAGGATTTTGAAGTAGTGGACCTTAAGCAACTTTTAAGCTTTCCATTTCGCTTTCTGAAAAAATATTGATAGTACTTACCGGGATGACTTGGTAGTGGCAGGTCTGCTGAATGAAGTATTGGTGATTGAACTCCCTGCGATTGAAACACTGGGTTTTGAATTACTGGGGATTGGAAACCTAATGATGCTTTAACCAGGGGGTTAAAGTTCTGTAATCTTACTGGTTTTTTCGTACCTTTTATTACTCACCGGCATTACGAACAGGTTGTAGATTAGCTGAGAAGTCCACTGACTCGCGGCTCTGCTTTCGGTTCTCATCGTTCTGGAAGCCGTGAATCTCATGTGAAGGCATCGCCATATACTGGGATGGTGTGCGATGTATATGCCTTAGTGGTTGAGCTCCAGGAGTTAGAAGTAGTGGAACTTAAGTAAGCTTTAAGCTTTCCATTCCGCTTTTTAAAAAATTTTATTTTTTCTTACCGGGGCTATTTCCTGGTGTTTGACAGTCCAAATAATCAACAGATTCGTGACGATGCTGCTCATGTTTACCGGTCTGAATCTGCATTGGCTTATACTGTGATATTCTGCGACAGGAACGACTTGGTGATTGAAGTCCTGGGAATTGGAGTCCTGGAAATCAAAGTCCAAATACTTGAAGCTCTATCGATTGTAGTCCTGTTGTACTTACCGTCATTACTCCAAGGTTGTTGAGCAGTTGAAACGTCTATAGACTCAGGCAGTTGCTTTTGGTTGTCATCGTTCTGAAAGTCCTGAGTCTCAGTTGGTGGCCTACAATTGGAACGATTCGTTGGTTGGATTCCCGGCGATTGAAATCCTGCAGATAGGATTCCTGATGATTGAAAAACTGCTATCTCTGTTATTGCGGATAAGCTAAAATTTAAGTTCTCACCGGGACTATTACCCGACTGCTGGCCAGCTAAAAGGTCAACGGACTCACACCTATAGTTCCGGGGCTCAACATTCTGATAGCCTTGAGGTTCTGAAAACGGAATCCGCTTGAACTGAGACGGATATGAACGTCTTGTTGGTCGAACTTGCGCGGGCTTAGAATCTACAGCTTGAATAGCTACGGTCATTCTGTTATTACTCAGATTCAAGTACCCACCGTCTTTATTTTCCGGCTGCTGAGCAGCTAAAGCCTCCACTGGTTGATTATTCTTTTGGATTTGACGCTCCGTTGTATACCGCAACCGTCTGCGATATGAACGTCTGGTTGGTTGAACATCCACGTGTTGATTATCTACGGTTTGAGAAACTGCAATATTTCCCGTGAACTGTGATATTTGATGTTGACATGAGCCTCTTGCTGGTTGAAGTCCTGGCGATTGGCATTCTTGCGGATTCGCATCTAGCAACATTCGGTTTCTATCTTTTCGGATAACTTTCGAACAAGTACTCACCAATTGGGCTTTTACCCCTTTTCCGTTGATTTCCAGCGTTCCGAATGCTTTTGGGCTCTGAAGGGAAAGTTCGCACAAGCTGCGAATGTCTCCGATTGGAACGTCTTGGTCCACCACTTCCTCCAGGAAGTCCTAACGGTTTGGCTACTACAATTTCCCTCTTGTTACCACATTTATGAAGGGTACGTACAAATGCTCACCGGCTTTTTGCTCCTTCTGCTGAGTAACTGAAGAATTTACAGACTCGCGCCTTTGCTTTTTGTTGGCACCGTTCGGCAAGCGGCTCGAGTTCCTTCTCTTCAAGGGATTCGGCTCAGTTGGTTCTTTGCGGCTGTGTAGCGTTCGATTCTTAAAAGTTTGCTGATCTGATTGTGGTTTTTTGTTCATTTTGTTGATTGTATTGAAAAATCCAAAATCATAAGAATTTAAATGCCACTTGTCATTTATAATGAAACTGATTTGTCGCTTGCTATGTTTATTTATTTTATTTGTCAAATTTGTGGTATTATATATGATACAAAATTGGGAAGGCAGAATAAAAGGAGAGAAACAGAAAGTTTAAAAATATTTCATACAAAACTATCTTATATTCTGAAATCAGTTTTATTTGTTGAATCTACTCTTCTTCTACTTCTACTTTCTAGCCGGGCAACGATCAAAATATTAGATATGAAAACTATATTCATCTCATACGATATTTATAAAATAGTGCTTTTCTTATTTGATAGAAATTTCCGCCACTTTTCTTTTAAGTCCGGCCCTGTATTTACGCCCACACGCCTAGTGCACGGCACATTGTTGCACAGACTATTAAACCTGCTGACGAAGAAGATGAAAATGCGTTTTTAATGCAGCGCAAATGTGGCAACTGTTTGTGGATATTTGCACTTAACAAACTGAACAGGACCAAAAATGTTATGTAAATTACGCGTGCGTTAGATTTTTGTTCCTTGAATTACAGCTTAATTACTTAAGTGCAACACTTGAGTATTCTTGGTTTAATGTCCAAATATTTTCGTATTCATTTTATTTTATATCTATAATATATCTCGAGTTTTATTAAAAAGCTCGTCGGTCTTTAAATTGCTGCATTTTGAGCGATAAGTGACTCCGAATGGGACTAAATTGAATCAGTGGTTAAGCCAACTAATGCGGTTGGCAACAATAAACGTGACTTGAGCGCACAATTTGGCCAAATAATGTGGAAAATTAACTCTGACCAGCTGTTGATTGGATGACCAAACAGGGGCAACAGCTTGTGCACTAATCGAATTCGAATGGGATAAAAGGACATTCAAATAGACCGCTTATCAGAATAGATAAACATTTAACATCTTTTGACATTTGTCAGAAACAAAGGCTAAGCTTGAAAACCTGATACAAAAATACACGAGCTTTCAAGAAAAATGGAAGAGATAAAGGATTTAAAGCTTAATAAACAGATTTTTCAAAATAAAAATTGAAAAAATTTAAATCTTAATTTTTGAAGTTGTGATTCCTACACATAAAAGTCCCATTAAAGTTACAACAATTTAAAAAGCTAAAAGTTTCAGAGGCATAATGGAAATCTTTATTTATGACCATAACATATACCAATTCACTCTCTTCATCCCTCGCTCCTTACCGCTCTCCTTCTCTCACTCCCTCTTACTCTTTTTCTTAATTTCCAAAATATAATTAGAGCTTCACATTTAGCTAGTATGTTTGGTATTCAAAGCAGCTCTAAGCTCTAAGTTCTTTAATTCCGAGATAAAAAGACTCACGTACAACAAAGATGACAGCTCCCTGAGCCAACTAGCTAGACGTACGAAATTTGTTCCGGCTATATCCATTTGCATGCTGTGGACATCGGAGGGGGTATCATGTCATCGCTGAAGAAATCGGATACATTTTTGTGCACCGCAAATTGACAATGGCTGTGAACTGAACTCCGGGGCCCAGCGCTTTAATCAGGCACTCTATCCGTACGGGACACGTACGCGGATGCAGTGCAGGGAGACAAAACGGAATCCTTGCAATTTGTCGTCTAAACAATAAACCAAATACTCGTAGAAACCCGGCCAAAGAGCAAATCAGCAAAAAAGCAAGCAACAGCAACGTGCAGAAATCAAACCCGGAATCGAGGCATTTCTGCGGCATAGCCAAATACACAAACGCGAGCTCCATGCCAAATACAGTTAAATACGATCTAGGTCTGGCACAGGGGAAGTGGTACGAGCGACAGGATGGCGGCTCTTATTTTTTTTCATTTTGTGTATGTCATGGCGAAGGTACTTGGCCTGATTCGGCACATTTATAAGCTAAAAGTGAAGGGTTTAAGAGTAACTGTAAATTAAATTGAATTATTTATTTGTTAATTAAACCAAAGAGTTTTAAGGCAGCGGCATAAATTCAAGATGTTGCAAAAATGTATTTTTATTTAAGTAAATAAATGTTCTAAGAAAAAATATTAAATAGTTTTTAATACAAAATTATGACGATAGAGCTTATTATTTGATAAGTATTTATATATGTTTTCAAAACTAAAAAAACACATCCCATAGTAAATAAGCGTTTGTACAAACACTCGATCCCTCTCTGCATTTTATGTTTTCTTTTCTTTTATATTTGTATTACTTTATGCTCTAAATATCCCAGATGATATATAAAGTGCAATATTTCAGTGACGGGCCAAGCGTAAATATAAACTGTGTACACTTTTTGGGGACTTCTCAGGGGCATCATAAGGCAAACCCAATGCGGCTCGGTTGATAAGCCACGACTTGTGCAATTTTATTGCAATGCAGCCATGTGGGCATAAAAAACCAACTATATCCATACAGCTTTCGTATACATAAATGTATATGTGTGTGCACGTCCCTTAAATATTAAGCAACTAAAAAATATAAACGTTCATTTCAAGTTTAAAGCGCACCAGAGAGAGTCGCTTGAACTTTGTGTGCACAAATGTGAAAATGCTTTAAAACTTATGCAAAGAAATTTCAAGGAAAAGTTTACATATGGAAAACTATCAACTCCGGCCAAAAGTGTGTCAACATGCAATCAAATGCTGCCCGCGGGCCAATCAAGTGTCACTTCTGCTGATATATCCTTAACAAGTGGCGTTAACTTAATTAAGCCCGAACTGCTTTATGGCAATCAAAGGACATTTGTGTCTGGACATATATATATATATACATATATATATATACATATTTATATATCTTATAAGCTGGGAGGCAATACGGATTTACACTCTACTTGGCAACGCAGGGCAACATCCTGGACGCTCTGTAAATGTGGCTACGTGTCGGTTTCAATGAAATGAAAATATAAAATATGCATTTACTGCAGCCCGCCTCCAGTCACAGAGTGCCACGGCTGCTGCGTGTGCTGCCGCAGCTGTCGGTGCTGCCCGGATAAGTATGCTATGGACAACGTGCTACGCGCTGGGGAATCGTGCCGAACGCCATGCGCACCCCGCATTCAAATGCCAAACTCTCAAAGTCCGCCCAGGTATTGGCCCAAAACTGTGAGCCCTACATGCAGCAGCCAGACAGCTGGCTAACGGCCGGAAGCCGCATTGTTCCGCGCCAGAGCTGCTCCATAATAAATGTAACGAGCGCATTACAAACACTTCTCTATGGAAAGTTTAAAGTGCAGCCATCACTCGTATAAGCATGAGCATAACTACTTGCATATACATATGAGTATACCCTATATGACAAAGGGTAACTTACATTTGCCAAAAACATTTTTAAATTACCATAATTTAGCAAAACTTTAAAAACTTATATAACTTATAAGCTGGTAAACTTATATTTAACCTATTATACTATAACTTGGCCAAATGAAAGTCGATGACTTTTTGAAGGAATAAATTTCCTTCAAGCTAGAAAGAGGTATCAGACACTGATATCACATATATCTTGTGTTTAGTGTAAATAGTGCAATGTAAATTGAAAATTACAAACATTTTGTGTATACAGCATGCAGTGTAACTGCAAGTCGAGCAGCCCCAAGTCGGTTCGACTCAAGTATTTCAACTTCTTTTAGTTGCTTTATATCCGAGTTAAGTACTTTTGCCAGCTGCCACATGTTCGTACATAATTGCAGAATCAGTCGCAAAATAAAATGGACATCAAGGCAGCGACTACATCAAATGTGAGCCAAGTGAAAACTTGCCTTAACTTTTTATGCAAGTATTGTGTGTGAAAGTGTGGGGGGAGTGAGGGAGACAGAAATGGCAGGCGCTTGCACTTGAAGTGCTAAAACTTTGCAGCGCTACGTTAGCAAAACTTTTGCCAGCTAGTTGTAGCATGAAAAGCAAAAGTTTGCCGTCAAAGCGAAAGTTAAAGCTGAAACCGAAGCCAGCGCCAGCAACAACAACGCCAAGCCGAATAAAAAACTGCCAAATACAAAATAAGCAAACTTTAGCAAAAAAAAAATAAATAAAAATGATTTATGATTTAATTAAGAGCAGACGTATATTTTTCCATTGTTTGTTTAAATTTTAATTATATTTTATTTATAATTTTCATAAATATTTTTTTTTGTATTTATAATTAGCTTTAATTTTATCCAACAATATGCAATGTCGATTGACGTCCTGTCAGCTTGCATACAAATGGACTCAGGTGGGCCGGGGGGTGTGCAGGTGTGCCAAAGGGCGCAGGCACACATCGCAATGGCACAAAACTTTCTCGTATTCTCGCATTTCTCGCAATTCTCGTATTCCCCAAGCAAGTTGCACGTAAAATTTTTGCACAATTGGCAATCGAAAATTGGAAAAGTTTCTCCAATATTTGTTTTGGCTTCATTGAGTTGACTGTGGCAGCTCACACACACTAGCATCCGTGTATTGCTTAGATATACACACCAACATCAACACTAATACACGCACACGCCCACACACTCACACACGCACACTCGTTACGCTTGCTGCTATTAGCAAAGTTTCGCCTGCTCTGCTTTAGCAGCAAGTTGCCTCAAGTTAACCAGCGAAAGCAAAAACTTTAACGCTACAGCAACCACTAAAATAACAACAACAACGACAATAATAAAAACTAACTGGCGTATCTATTGGCAAATGGCCGCGTTTATAATTGCAACTGGCAACTGGCAATTGGTAACTGGCAATTTTCAATTTGTTTGCAGTGCATTGGCAACTTTATGATCGAACCGCACCACTGACCCACTGCCAGCCACATAACCACCGTGCCCAGCCAGCATTATCCTCTTCGCTTAGTTCTGGCAGCAACAATTAGAGTCCAACTAAAATACGCTTTAACTTTGGTTAGCAATGCTACGTTCAGATTTTATTGTTCGCAATAGAATGAATATTTATAGCTTTGCTGTAAAAACTCAAAATAGAGTGCACAAAAATTAGAATTTGATAAATATTAATAAATTTATAAAAAATAAATTATAATATTAAATATCTATTCGTTTAGTTAGTCTAGTGAAAGACACTGCTGCTAACTAGAAAAAAAGCTATTATAAACAAAAAAATATATATAAAAATATATAGACAAATGATTTCAAAATCTTCTTTTACAAATTTAGAAATGATTATTTCTAGTATTAAAGTGCAATTAAAAATCAAAGCAGTGTTATTCGCTCCCACTGGGCAAAATACATTTTAATATATTTTATTTTAGCCGAGCCCAACCTAACGGCGAGATATTGGTCAAACAAATCAAAGAATATTGTTGTTTTACACCATACATTTTACTTTATTTACATTCACTACTCTGCTTGATTGTTTAGATTTCCTGAAAATTGTATGCTTTTTTTTATCGTACCCGAGGCAACGGGAGTTGCTATACATCAACTTCAACATTTAACTTGGTCTTTGCTCAGTTGCGTGTTTTTCAGTTTACTGAATGAATTTTTAAGCTTCAATCTGGCACTGTTCTGTTTTTTTTAAATAAAGGTAGCAGAATAAAATTCGCTTTAAGCTAGCCATTGGCTAATGAAGTGCGCTGCATAAAAGGGCAACAAGTGCAATTGCATTAATACGTAAAACTCCCAAAGGCGAAGGAGTTGTAAAAAGTTGCGTCCATTTTGTGCATCGATTTGCCAAATTGGAATTATACGCATTGCACACATACATTTTGAACACAATTTGATTGCACAATTCTATTTGTTGGCGTTTGCCCTTAGCCAACTCTAAAGCTAATTGGTTTGTGAGATGAATTTTCAAAAAATTTGCAAAATATGCCAGATTGCCATATAGTGGCAGACTGTCAATTTATTGCCATATCGAGCTAATCCCGCTGATGACTCACCGGAGCTGAGTGTGGGGGTATTTTGTGTGTGTCGCTATCGCTGATTTCCCCAAGCATCGAGAGTGTCAATTTGTTTGGGCTTATTGAACACTTTGGTCGGGCTATGATTTAGGTAAGCGTCCAGGGAGGCAGCCTTGTCCATGTCCATATCGATGCGGATGTCGATGCGTATAAAACTTGAACAGCACAGCGTATCCGCAGTTCGTCAGTTGTGATTTTATTATTTATGGGTTTTTGTGTTCTCGTAACCATTGTGATTGCGTTTTCCTAATAGCAAAAAGATTTAAACATATAAATATATATATATACATGTATATATATATGTGACTGCGTTGGTTCCAGCGACACTCACATTTGAAAAACATGTTTGGACTGCTGTCAAAAATGCTTGCATTTGCATTATAATCGCCACACACAAAAATAAATCTAAAACGTATGCATATTTTATGAACGGTTACCGCTAGCTTGGTTTAGATTGAAAAGGGTTAATCGTGAAAGTTTATTTTTGAAATATAACCATTACTTTATATAAATTAAAAACTATATAGATATATGCATAAGACACTTAAGTTAAACGACATTTATAACTACGAAAATCAAAGCAGCGTTTCAATAAATTTATTAAAATTAAAAAAAAAAAACACCATTACCAACTTATCGAGTGCCCCACGTTTGAGCACTGCGCTTAAACGGATTAAATGTAAAGTAATAAATTCGAATGTTCTGACAGTTTTCATAGGTATGCTATACGACCCAGCATAAGCATTCAACCCATATATGCATATATGTATGTGCATATATGAATGATTCGGTTTGTCTGCCATAAATTGCAAAAAAAAAAATAAAATAACTTTGCTTACACAATTTTAATAAAAATAGGTTATGACATTTTACTTTATTGGAAAATTATTGAAATTGTACTCATCCACAAAACGTATGATGGCTTACGTTGCGTATACGCAACATGAACACGATTAGCCGCCTCTAATGCGCGTTAATGGCTGGTTAATTATCAATGTGCAGCGATAGAAACCATAACTGAATACGCAAGTGTGAAATGCCACTAATTATAATTGTGGTAAAAATAATTGCATTAAGGCCAAAACTAAATATAAATGTCAATTAATTGGACGTGATTGGCACGCGGCCGCAACACACGTGCGAACAAGGGCAATTTGTAGGCCCGGCGATTTGTCTATCGATTTGTGTATTGAATGTTTAAGCGAGATTTGGATTGTTAGGCGTTTACCTGGCGTTGAGTAAGCTCCAAGCCCAGCGGAGGAGATGCTGGTCATATTTAATCTTTGGCTTTTGTTGATGTACAACAACTCTATTTTATTATAATTCCATTTGAGAGACTTTTTAATTTCATTAGCGTTTCACGTCTGCGTTCGGAGCTTGTAATTAAAATGCCGCAAAGCTCTGCCAGACGACGCACAGCGGCCTTCTACCACCCAGCCCCCTCGGACCAGCCCCCACCCCCTAGAGACCGTGAGCGAATTGTGGACGCGCCCACGCATTTGCCAATTAAAAATTTCAATTGCGGCATAAAAACGCGCGTGTAGAAAATAAACTTGCCTGAAATGGAATAATTAAGCAGCTGCGTTCATTAAATTTGCACAGCAAAAGTTAAATATAAATTCAAAGACCTCGGCCTTTGTCCCACCGCATTAATCCGCCCCTAGCCAAATTTGCGTTGCATACTCTAAGGCGTCGATGGTGGCAAAAACTTTAACATAATAAAATAGAGCTGCGGCTAGTGGACGTTAATATTGCCGTGGTTAAAACCCCAAAAAATTATTGTGTCAACAATGCGGCCAACACGAGCAGCGGGCAAAACATGTGGCCAAATTATATAGAACGAAAGTACTTTTACCTATATACATATATATATGTATATGTATCCTTATATAGGTTACATAGAACAGGTGCGAATTATGTATATATAGAAACAGGAGCCTGCCGCTTGTTACTGTCCTCGGCCAGAACACAAAAACAATAACAACTATGAGTTTTATAGCTGTGGTAACTATTGTAATTTTAACTGCAGCTGTTCCACTTGAGATCGGGAGACAGCCGGTCATAATGCATGCAAACTTGCCATAATTTTTCCCAGCTAACATCAGCCTTTGCTAAAATTTTCACAATTTTTATTTTTTTTTTGTTTTTCATTTATTTTTACAGTCAGTAAATTTTATGCTTTTCTGTGTGTGCTGCAGCTGCGGGCAGTCGAATAAAAATGGCAGTAAAAACATTTGTAGCCCTTTGTAAATAATTAAGTTTAAGGCTTTTGTGCTTCGGTTCGAGCAGCCTTCAGCGGCAAGCTACAAATTAAAATTAACAAAAATACTTTAAAGTTTAAGCAAACGAGTGTGCTCGAGTTGGAAGTGATCGCCTAGGACATACCCCGGATACAACTGTCGTAAATTACACGCATTGGAAAATTCTGCTCTTTTATTTAGTTTTTCTTTCCAGTGAACTCTTTGTTATCTATATGTGCTATGAGTGATCATACATACCAAATTTGTTGGCTCCAGTTCTTTAAAATATAATCTTTCCAAAATAATCGATATTTATCGTTATTGAGAGAATGTTTCTAATTACTCAGTTAATCTCCAACTATTGGCATAAACGAAAAACTCTTGGCAAACAATCGATATTTATCGATATATAAATATTTATTGAATTGAACACTTCAACATTTTAAAACATAATCTCGGAAGCTTAGACAACATCGTAGAAAATGGTTTTATTAAAGAATTAAACTTTATAAACTTTAAACTTTATATTTCAAAATCAAACAACGGACATTGCTAGCTCAACTCAGCTTGCCGTCCTGAACAAGAACAAAAACCAAGAATTTCAACAATTTACACAAAGCTATTATACCCTTTATATTAAAACGTTTTCAATGGGCGCAGGGTATAAAAAGTTGTGAAAAATGTTTTCAAACTTTATGCAGATAAAGCATGGAGTTTACTAAACCTTACAGCGACTGACCGTGTTGTCTATCAAAATTTCCGTTTGCTTTACCGGGGCTTGGTCAGTCGTTGCAGCAAGCGTTGGTAAAAGAAATCGTAATCAAAGTCGCATTAAGAAAGTTCGCAGCTCTTTTTCATGGCGTTACGGGCGCATTATTCACACAAGTTTTGTGTGTGTGTTTGTGTGCTGTTCTTTTCGTTTTTTGCGTTCAGTGTGTCAGTTGGTACAGCTCGAGTGCCCACTCAGCACAAATGTGCAAAACGAACTTCAGATTCGTCATGCTGGCAGCAGGTAAGACGAGCGCACTTCAGGCCCACCGCAAGCATCCAAAATAACAGCAACAAGGCACACTGAACGAGCCACTTCAGCAGTAGCTGTAGCTGTAGCAGTCACACACCCACAAACACACAAACACACACACACGTACACGCACTATTTGGTGGCAATTGCTGCAATATTACGCACTGAACTGGGTTACATGGAGACTCTGAAAAGGACGCTATTAAAAACAACAACGACTGAAAGTAAACAAAAACACGTGTCTCCGTTTTTATCCGCAGTTATCCGCAGTCGCAGCATAAAGAGACTGCGTGCGAGAGCGCAAGAGAACGCACACGCTGTTGCGCATTTGCGGATAAAGGCGCATACACGCTCTGCGCTCTTAAAACTTCGGATAATGAGCATGCTTCGTATTCATTTATATTGCGGGCGCTTTTAGCTGCAGTGGACTGTCGGCCCTTAAGCCTGCAGTTTATGTGACACGAGCGTCTCTTAGTTTATCTAGCATTTTTTTGACTTTAAAATTACTGCCTACTTTCAGGCTGACTGCATTAATGCAGCTAATAGATAATGCGAGCAACCTTTTTAATTATACTTTTGAACAAAATTGAACGACATTCCTATAAATATATTGAATTTGTTTAATACGTTCCCAGTTATTATTAAGTCTGTAATATTCAAAACCATTTTTAAAATGCTTACGTCTGAAAATGATAATATTATTTGATGTACATAAAATCAACTTTTTTTATTAAAAATTGTAAAGCATATATGTATACAAGTTTACGAAGCAAACAAGTCTGTGCAATATTAAAAAAATATTTTTTTATATATTGACTCTTACCTGAAGTATACATAGTTCACATTCGGTGGTATTTACGCACATCAAACAGATAATTGAAGACATAATATTACCATATATATACACTCATGTATGTCTGAGTTATGCGCATATTTACCACACATGAAACTCGTTTAATGCCTTTAACCAACTGACATCAATAAATCATAGCGCGTTAAAAGATAAATTGCTGTCATTGCAACCAACCACGCACACAACCACATAGAACTTTGTACAAAAATATTGATTTACATATGTAGGTGTAAACGGTATAAAAATAGTTTCAAAGTGTTCATTGAAAACTTATTGAAGCGTAAAGGCAGACGAGATACTCGTATTAATTTTGAACACCGCACAAGGGCCACAGACGTTAAATATGTATGCGCGCGTGTGTGTGTGTGTGTGTGTGTGTGTGTCGGTGTAGACTGATGTTTGCATACGCCCACCTCCGCCAGCCGTCTTTATAGAGTCAACTGTGATCCTTTAAAGAGTTTTACATGTTTATAAACTGATAGCTGTAGAGTCTATTTTAAAACAGTAATATATGTTACTATAAATAATCGTATTTAATGCTTTTTTACTTGTTTACAAATATATCAATCATATATGATTTGTCGCATTAAATGTACTTTTATTGTACACTTTTTCTTCTCTTTTTGTGCGCATAATAAAAATTAATTAGGCATTGATTGCAATGTCCTTTAGAGCATTTTGCGTGCATTTTAATGGATTAGCATTGAATTTTAGTAAATTGGCATTGTTCTGACTGCCTGTTATGGGACAAATGTTACCGAGTTGACATTTGATATATTTATTGGCCGGGCAGCCCTTAAAAAGTGATCGTAAATGCCTGACATAAGTGGCGCGTGCATGTGCAGCCACTTGTTGTTATTGTTGTTGTTGTTTCTATTGCTGTTGTTATTTGCGCTGACAGTTTATTAAATTTTTGATAGCCCATCGCATGTGCGGGCCGTAAAATCATGCACATGCGACAAATATGTACTTATGTAAGTGCGTATGTATCTGTATGTATATGTAATATATGTAAGTCTGCATGCGAACACGCTTGATATACGCTGTTTTTTATTTTGGCAATTTAATTAGCATTCACTTCAACATTTTGCATGCCGTCACAGTCATATCTTTCGAATAGTAACTTTTTTGTATACCTATTACAAGTTTAAGAGTTGTTTACTAATGCATATTTATTGAAATAAAACTATTGTTATTATTTTTGGTATAGAATGAAGATTTTAGCCAACAATTATCAACACTACACTGAACTGAATACTGAAACAGAATAAATATCGGAATATGTATATATATATTTTGCAAATGTGCTGTATTACAATAAAATGTAAAGCCAAATGGAAATTTTCCTATATGTAAATTTTTTTATAGTTTAAAGATGTGCACATTTTTAAAATATAACAGTAATTTCTTTCTTATAATTCTCAATCTATTACTTAATTTGTTTATTCTACAATTTTACTCTCTTTTTAACATTCTCTTTTACACATTTTACGTTTTTAATTGCCTTTTTTCATTCTTTTTCGAAGTATACACACCCAAAGATTCGTTCTTCTCCCTTTACAATTTAATTAATTATTTTTCACTACTAACATTCTTTTATGATTTAGTTATATGGGACCAAGCGAGATGTAAACCTGTTAATGGCATTTGAAAGCATTTATTTTTTGTTTTTTTTTTAGATAATCTTAAGTTTAAATAGATTGATTAACATCAAAACCAGTCTTCCCTATTCGGCTGAACACGTTTTACAAACAAATCTCATTTTCTGTGGCAGTCCTTTCTCCAGGGTATAGAAAAGTTAAGCACTGTTTTACGCAGCAAATTTAATGTTCTGCTGCTGTCATTTAACATTTACGAGGTGGTTAAACCCCATCCGACACACAAACACCCACACACATATCCACAATATTATAATATTAATAACGGCAGCGTTGGAAGAGTGGCTACTAAAGCTGCTGCTGCTCAATGTTAATATTAATTTACTGTCTGTCTGCAGTCGACCGTGCGTATGATTGATACTTGACTATATGGCGCATATTGTGGATATTATTTTGAAATTGGCAGCAAAATATCTGATCAGAAACTTAATTTCCTGTGATTTTCATTAGTTGAGCTGGCAGTGGCACAAACTATCATAGGGATTTTGCTGAAAGCTTCAAATTGGCAACTGCTTCAACTTGCAACATGCCACTGGCAACGTGCAACTTGCAACTTGCAACTGGCAACAAAAACTGTGCATTCGTATGGCATGCATGGGCCATTTGCAATGGTCGACAGTTTGTTGACCCTATTGGACCCTACAAAGACCCGGGAGAACGTATACAGACACATGACAATTGCTGGACGCTGCCTTTTATCATCTATCTCTCTTACGCCGTCTCTTTCGTTTTGTCTAGCTGTCGGACTCTGTGCGACACGTTGCATTGTGTGGCCCATTTTGACGCCAGAGACAACTCGGTGAATGTTTAATGAATTGGTTCAGAACAACTTTTTGCTTGCCTCTTTTGGCCACTCTTGACCACTTGCATTTCATGTGATGTACTTTTAAAGCAAAACCGCTCCACCACCCAACATCCCGCCCAACTGCATCCGTGCAACACCCCTCCCCGGGGCATGAATTTCCGTTAGTCTGCTGGCAAAACGCATTATTTCATTTTAGCTGAACATTATTAAAACTTTACCACAAAGCTGCAGCAAAAGTTCTTCGGGCTCACCTTTGCCTTTGCGGTTGACGTGGGCGAGGGGGGTTGTCGGTTTCTGTGAGCGTTGGGCAAAGCAAAAGTTGTGCTCTAATTAAGCGCTAATAACATTTTAGCACAGTTTTGCAGCGGGGGCATAAAAAACACCAAGTTTGCGGTTGCTGCGGGCCACAAAGTTCTCTATTCGCTATTTATGAGAGAGACGATATGAGACCATTCGCAAGGGCAACTGATAATAACTGAAAACCAATTTGCATTCTTGGACACTGAATGCAATCAATTTCATACAGTTGGTTGGTGTGCAAGCATGCACGACTATGCGATACCCTATTCAGGCCAGCTTTAGCGAAGCCAAGTGTTTTCTTTACTTTTGAGTCAACTAGTTTACAATTTAGTCAACCAATAATTTAACTAGTCAATCACTTATCCAGTCAGCTGACCAAACGTTTAATCAATTTAATATAGAAGTAAGTAAGTAAACATTTTTCAATTATTAAATAAAAACTACTCAAATATTTTTCAGTAATATTCGTTTGTATTGTTTATTTTTTTTAAGAGTATACAAAGTATGCAATAAGCTGAATAGCTGTGATTGCTGCCGCTTTAATGTTCGACAATGCTAGCTAGCAATATGATACCCAGTTTAATCCATTATTTAAATGCTGGGTATGAAAATACATTTTAATTTCCATTTGCCACAATGGCAGGCCGCCCAAATTGCACCGATTGCCATCTAAATCCCAGGGCTCGGCATATTCTGTGCAAATTTTTAGGCAGCTGCCAGCTGTCCAACTGTGGACAGCGGAGCACAACAAAACAAGGGTCAAAGAAGAAGGGCGCAGGGACAGGCAACCGATGTGGATGTTGCCCCCCGGCAAGTGAGCGAGATGTGAGATGTGAGTCGTGCGAGGTGAGATGTCTCCAACTGAATGCGGACTGCCTGCCATTCCTGCTGCCAGGCGAGTCAATTGAGAGCTCGAGAGTCTCAGTATGAGCTGACAGTTGTCGTTGCTAAAGCTTTTGCTCTATTTTATGTTGTTGTTCCTGTTGCTGTTACTGTTGCTGTTGTTGTTCGACTGCAGGCGATGTCAGTGTTCTTTACATGTTGGCAAATAGCTGTCCCCAACGCTGCCTTTGCAGTTTGTTTGCCTCCGAAAGCCCTGGCCGGTCTGGCATTTACACATGCCGGGCAACTATTTCATCTGACTGGCACTTGAGTAATGTGTGCAATCGCATGTTGCATGTGATTTGCCCAAGTGCAGCCAACGATCAGCAGTCTTATCAATGCTATCAGGACACATGGCATTGCCACAACGCATAAGCATCTAGAGTTGGACGCGTGTCCTGGCACGAACAAGGAGCACTTGTCTGTAGGTGCATCAAGAAAAATATACAAAAAAATCAAAATCAAATCAATATGAAAATTAACATTTTTATACTAAACATTTTGTTTAATAATTGATTTAATTTATTGTTGATAGAAAAAAGAATCCGACACGCGCTCATCTCCGTGCCAATAAATATGATTTATGAGCGGCACATGCTGTTGCCAATTTTCTAGCATGTGCTTCCCAAGCGGCCAAGACCAAAATTGATGTAAGAGTAAATTGAATTTTGATTTCGAGCCATGCAAGAAAAGCAGTTGACCAATTAAGCTGCTTGGCGTTGGCAAAGTTGAAACACCTTGGCATAAAACGAGGTCAGATATAGAATGCTCTTGCTCTTTCTCTCTCTCTCTCTCTCTATCTTGCTCTCACTCTCTGTCTCTCTCTGTCGCCGTCTTTGTTTGTTTAAGGCAAATAAACGCTTATTTGCACACTAATTGCACCTGCGACGTGCTTTGTTATTGTAAAATTTTATATTTACATTGCGAGTGGCTCCTCTTTGTTTTTGTCTATATATGAGTGTGTGTGTGTGTGTGTGTGTGTGCCACGCTTTGTCACAATATTTACCATTGTAGCGTGGTCTTGTAGTCGCTTGTTAGTGCTGAAACGCTTTGCCGGCTTCAGTTTCAGTTTCAGCTGCTGTTGAATTTTTCAGAGCCTGCGAACATGGCGTATGATTAACCATGCAGCTGTCGTGGCTCTGCGGTTGCTGCGTGTCTGAAGCTTAATGAATTTGGCAAGGCTTTGAGCTATGTACACACATATGCAACGAATCCTTGACCCCCCCAGCCTCTTGTTAACATAGTGTCTGGTTGAACATCAGAAGGCTTTTAGCGCTAATTGCATACAAATTCCCATTTGTATTTTTTTGTTCTCATATAACTTCCGCACTTTCACTTTCGCTGTCGCACTTTCACTTGTCGCCGATTCCCATGGGGCAAGGCTGAAAGCGCGTGCGGTTCTCTTCATTTTTAACAGTCGTAATTAGTTAATTAAAGTGTGCCCCAAATTTGGAACGTAAGTCAACTTTCGATGGGTTTTAATGCATGATTTTAAATTTTCATTGCATACTTAGGGGCCCTGCGATTAAGCGAAACTTTTTGCCCTTTTGCCAGTGCTTAAATATTTGAGCAGCACGAGGAATTTTCTTCTGGGGATTTACGTGTATCCAAATGCAATGCAAATGTCCAGCTGAAAGGGCGACTCGGCTGCATCTCAAGTAGTTGGCCAAACAACTGGGTCGACCAAGCAGCGTTGCGACAGGTCATCGGTAGAGGAGGAGGAAGAGAAAGATGAAGATGAAACTGCTGCTGGGCAAAACTTTATCCAGGAAGTCTCCGGCCGTGTCCGTGCCGAGGCCGCTTTTGTAATGTGTGCGCTCAACTTGGCGCAACTTTTGTCGAGTTGAAATCAAAGGAGCTGCAGTCGGTTTTCGAGTTAGCTCGAAAAAGTTGCGCATAAAGTTGCCATTAAAGGCTCACGTAGCCAAAGTCAAACGACAAATTCACAGTGCGCACCCGAAACGTACAATTTCGATGGTAAATGAAAACAATGAATACGAAATAGCGTCTAGTCAAATAACCTAACAGCAGTTCAACTGCTTCCCAAAAAAAAAAAAAAATAAATGGGAAAAACAAAACAACTATTTCGGCTTTATTTGCTGTGCATTTCAGTTGCAATTATTTGCGCTCAGGTGCATCTCCCTTTGAGCCACGCCCACACGGCCATGCTGCGCAATTAAAATGCAATTTGTCGAGCATAATGCGAAAGGACCCCACCGCCAAAGCAACAAAAGAGCGGTCGAGGGCAACCGAGGCGAACAAAGTCCACAAACAATGAGCACAAGTACAGCGTATAATGGCGACGTTGTGCCGCACAGAATGCAACGCCAACACCTGCCATTGTGGCATGCAGCCAAAAAAAATGAAAAGCAAAAGTATTGCAACAAATAGCGCATTAAATTCGACGTCATTTGAACTCAATATTCCAAAACAGCTGGCATTTTCCCTTAGCAATAGTAAAAACAATACATAAGATTCATAACTGCCACATTTCCCATTTCAATTTTAATTTATTCAGAACTGAACCGAATTTCTACTTTCACTGCATTTTGGTCGTTTTAAGACTAAAAATTTATTCGGCTCATTAAATATATACATTATTGAAAATATAAATTTGTTTGAAATTTTTTGGAATATATAAAAGACCCATAGCTTTGTCAAAACTGAACCGATTTTCAATTTCATGATTTTGTATTAACAATTAAAATCGATGCATTTGCATGAAGTAACAAAATACCGAACATTAAAAGAAAAAAATGTATTAGTTAATAAAATGAGCGAGTATAACGCAGTCGGTAACGCCCGACTTGAGCGTTCTTACCTTACTTTATTTTGAGTTCGGCTACAAAACGTTGGCTAATACGCAACGCGCAAAATGTCCGAGTGTCATTCAAATTGTGACTGGTTAATACACATTCATCTATACGAAGAGGTGTGAAATGATAAGCTCAGTTTTGCCTTTTCGTAGGCCTTTTGTTTTCGGACAAAAAACAATTAGCTGCAGCAACGCACAAATTTGTTGTCATTTGCCTGGAGGCTCGTTTTCAATTTACAAACAATTTGATGACAATGGCATTTTATCAATCAATTTCTTTTTTACATATGGAGACGTTTTTGTTTTTGTTTTTGTATTGTGTCTGTGTGTGTGTCCATTTTGGCCAGCTTGTTTACATTGGTGCTGTGATGTTTTCTCACGTGCTGGCAATGCAAATTGAGTTGCCTTCTGCTATGCTCCGAGTACAACACATTGTTTATTTATTTGGCAGCACGTGCGACTCTCAAAATTGCCAGCGATCTGATGCAAAAGAAATTTTATTATGCCCAAACGTGCTGACATATGTATATATATATACATATGTATGTATATGTATATATGTGTGTTTTTTTATAATTGTAATTAAACAATTGTTGATTTGGCGCATGTCGAATTTTTTAAACGTTTTGTTTTTTTTCAATACAACTCCGCAGCTCGCATGGCGTATACGCAATTTAATAGCTTTGCTGTTATTGTGTTATTGTGCTTGGCGCTGTTAGAGCAACTGCTGTTAGCTAGGCTGTTAGCTTAACAGTAACAATTACCGTACTGCCCATTAGAGTTTAATTAAGATTTCGTTTCATATAATTAACGCATATGCTCATAATAAATCACAAAGTTGGCGCAAATGTTAACCCGGCTTTAACCGGTTTTTTTTTTTGGCTGTTTATTTGCCTATTGATTTGTATCCAACACCGCCAATGCAAATTAGCCGTTATTTATATTGCGGCCAACATCGTGCGTTAAATACATGACAATTATTAATACCGATTGAAAATGCGTACATCACGCATTTAAGCCCAGCACGTGTCTGTGTATGTGTGCGCGTGTGTGTGTGTTTATGGTACGAACATGAACGATTTGACTTAATTTCATTGCGGTCTATTTATAATCCATATTAAAATGTGTGACAGGTAACTGAAACTAATTTTAGATGTGATAAAAATACAACTTTCTTTTGCAAAAATGTTGATAATTGACTTGAAAAAATTTAAGTTTATTTTAATATTTTTGGGTGCTTATTAGTTAGCTTATTAGTGGCAGCATGAATTATTTATTTAGTATTGTTTATTTAAATAAAATCTACTGCAAAGATGTAAATTAGATTATAAGTTAATATTATAAATATAAATGAATACTTTACTTTAAATTGTTTATATTGTTTGTTTTATGATTATTATCTTGTTTTTGTTGCTTATCTAATAGACTTCAACGTTTTTCGGCAATTTTCTCATTTTTTGTTTTTGTTTTCTCATTTTGCTTAAAGAAGTTCATTAAAGGAAATAAAAACGTTAACTCTTGCCAAATTGAATTTAAGAATAAAACAGCGCGTGAATTCTGGTCCGCTGGTTTATTCAGTTTTATCTTTATTGTGCCTAATCAAACCATAAGCTTTATGTCGATTACCATCACGATTACCCAGGCAAAGAGCAAATTGCTCACACAATGTGATTAGTCTCCAGTCAAGGTTTAAATCCAGTCGCGCTCAGCGTTCAGCCCTGTCCGGTTTGGTGCCTTAATTGAAGTTAACTGAACAAAACGCACGATCAGCTGGGCAGAGCTCAGCGTAGAGTCTCCGGGTATTAGAGCGCCGCCGAGCCGGTCGAGCGTCTGCGGTCGCGTTCAGCTGGATGCCGGCAGCAAGCTGCAGTTTCAGTGCGCTGCGAGCAACCGGCGGCTAAACACCTGGCCACGCATCCAACAACAACCCAGAAAGAGTCCAGAAAACATACCAAATCATTTATGAGGCAGCGCTGCTTGAAGAATTTTGAAGAGCTCTCAGCAAAGTTTCATGGTGCGTTCAAGTTTTGTGACTACTTCAAATCTGCATGTGCACGTGTATGTATGTGTGTGTGTGTGTGTGTGTGGGTGGGTGAGTGTGTGTACTTGCATGTGTGTGCTTGTCTGCCAGTGTATGTTTAATTTAACTATTTTCAATCTACAAAGTTTAAGCTGTTGTAGATTGTGCGGCTTTTCGTATTTACACAACTGCCACTTTAATTTTTTTTGTTTAAAGTGAGTCTCATATTATTTTAAAATGCTGCAAATGAAGTGCAAGTTCTACCAGCTGTTGCAAATTTGTGCCCTTTAACTGCAGTTCGTTAGATTGTTTTGTCACACTAGCAAGTGTTCTGACTTTCAACAATCGGCCTTTAATTAGTAACCATTTTTTTGTAGCGTGCAAAACTGACATAGCTCTCAAAAAATCACAAAATAAAAACAGCATGCTCAACAATAAGATACTTTATAGTCAACTTTGCAATGCCGTGCTCGCTATTTTTTTTATAATCATATACAAATTAGACCTGCCAATAACTGATTTCCTTAGCCAGTGCATTCTTCCTTGAAAAAAAATGTATTCTCTAATAGGTAAAGTGTTTATGGTCAGGTTATTTCTTTTTTAATTTCATAATGACTTTGCCATAAACAAAAGGCTAAAAATCTCAATGTTTTTTACTTTGGGGCAAGTGTGCGTAAATATTCCAAAATTTATAATTTCCTACAAAATTCTAAAGTTTTTTTATATAACGATGGTTTTTTATTTACATGTGTATACACATACATATAACTCATAGCTTACAATTAATTTTTGTAAAGCATTTTTAATTTGCATTTTTGATTTATTTCAAAACAGTTGTCACTAAGGTGTTATATTAGATAATTTGTAGACCTCTTTTGAAAGGTTGAGGCAGAGCAACAATGTAAGATGATATACTTAGTAACAGGCATATAAACTTAGTGACAACTGAGCACATGGATCGCCTGTCTTATCTTTATCCAACCAGCAAAGATCAGTTAAAAATGTTTAACAAAAGATATGTTCATATTAAAGTTAGCTTTGGCTATTGTTTTTGTTTGCTTTTATGCGCACGATAAACTGCGTCAACAAAACAGAAATTTAATGGTTAACAAATTAAGATTAGCATTCTAATAGAAACTTAATCATCACTGATCATAAATACGCTAGTTAACAATTTTCGAGTCTCATTGCTGCTTAATAAACTCTTTTGTTTATTAAATTATATTTGCCAATTGATAAGCAATGCCATTGCAACATTATTATTGCTAGAAATATAGATATTGAGCTTAAAATTCCTGTAGTATTAAATTGTTAGCATTAGAAATTTATATTAAATCTTATTAAGGCTTAAAATCTCTTAAATTTATTTATATTTAAAGTGCAAAATATACGAATTTTAGACTTAACGCACTTTGTCTTAAGATGACATTTTTATCTGTAGCTCTGTAGAAAAAAATTGAAAATAGAAAATGAAAGTTAAATCAAATATTATTGTGTGGATTGACAGAAAGTTAAACTGTGCAAATCAAACGAGAAAAACTAAACTAGTCTCTTTAGTTGCAAACTGGCTTAAATTTAAATATAATTTTTAACCTTAAACTAGTTTTAGCTTCCAAAAAGTCGGATAAATAATTTTCTACCAGACAATGTGCAGTTATAAAAGAGTGTGTTCTTTATTTGATGAACGTTAATTTAGAGGGTATTTATTAGATCACTGTGAACTGCTGACACTGGTTGAAAATATCTTATCATATCGCTATTATCTAATGATGCTTCTAAAAATAAAATAAATGCTACTCTTGCCCTTGATTGCCAAAATGTTGTATACACGTGCAAATAAATGAATAGTACTTATTAAGGCACGCATCTGTCAACTGGTTACTGTACAGTGGGTGGATAGTGGGCAGGGAATGGGGGTCTGGCTACTGGTTACTGGTTACTGTGCACCGGGAATCGTTCATATTCGTGCTAAGCAAATTAAGTGAAAGTCCCCCAAAAACCGGTCGCTGAGTACTCAATTACAATTACGTACTATTTGACGATGATGATGATGATGGTCACTTTTGTTGTGTGTAGGTTCTGTACTATATATTTCGCGTGCTTCAAATAGCGCACAATTTGCAAAACTATGCGCTTTAATAAGTTAAATAGATAATTGAGTTAAGAGGCGTTCTCGTCAAAATGCTAAGGAGCACCGTCGATAAGGCGAGACAATTGTTTAACTCACAACAACAATGGCCGTGATATTTTTAGTTGTGATTCCTATCCATATGAATATCCGGATTAAGATGCTTGTGGGGAATCAAATATATGCCCCGTGCCCTATGGCCTGATCTGTCTGAAGTTCTATGTCAAAGCTAGTTTTTATTGTTTGATGTTGTTGTTGTTGTTGTTGCTGTTGCTATTACCCGGCACGCAATGCTGCCAAGAGACAATAAATTGCTTTAGATATGTTTATAAATAACTGGGCGCGAACAAAGAAACAACAAATTGCAAAAAATTATGACACGCTTCGCATTGTGTGCAATTTTTCCATTGAGCGAGCTCCAACTCTGGAGATGGCTCCATTGAGTTTAGTGTGGGGGAAGCAGATCTTGAATTTAATTTGATTTTAATGAAACAGCAGCACGCACATTGGGCAGCATTTATTGTATTTGCTTTTTGTATTTGCATTTGAGTTGCTTTATTTTCTAATCTATTAACTCAGTTTATTTTCAGACCTTAATGCCCATATAGATTGATCATACGCCTCCTATACACATAAAACACACACAAAATGACGGACCTGGAGTCAACGAAAGCCGACAAACACAATGGACATCATGCACAACACAACAAGTGAGTCCAAAGCCATTATTTTTTTTTTTTTTTTTTACTATCCCAAAGCATTTAAGCAAACATTTGACCAAACTAGAAAGCAAAATAGTAAATTAGGTTTGTGCAATGCCATAGGTATCATATTTCAAACACCCATAAATTTGCCAAAACTGGTCATGTTTTTTCATAAACATTGATTCTACACTCAAAATCGATGCATTTTTGAAAAAAATATTTTTTTTTGTTTTTTTCTTGAAAAAAAACATGTACATGTACATGTAAAATTTTTTTTTTAATTTAAAACTGCGAGTTTACATTTTTAATCGATTTTACTGGGCACAAATAGTATAAAAACAACATTTAAACAAATTTTGAGGGGGTCAAATTTTCTTGTCATGATTTTTCATTTTAGTTCAATTTGTGGCTTATTCATAATAATATAACAAACTATGTTTTTGGTTTTAGCCCAAGTATTAAATTATATATGATATAAATAATCATAAATAAAAAACTAAAATTATTTACTATGTTGTCACAGTACTGTATTAATAAATAATAATGATACAAATAATTGACTAAAAACTAATTATAAATCATTTTGTTAGTTATTTTTAAGAAGTGAGCCAAATTGTTTATTGTTAATTATATATTGAAACTTTCACGAAAATCGTCAAACGAACACCAAAAATATTTTAGTTAGAACCGCCAAAAATTGTTTACTGTATTGTCACAGCTGTACACGGAAATGAGTTTGGGGCTAAAAGCAAACCAAAATACACAAAATAAAATATCTACATTTATACCAATTGTACCCACAACGTATGTCAAAATAATCAAGCGCTGCAAATCCGCAGCGTCCAAATGCCCCAAAGCAAACCAGTTGTTAGGTGAGAAAACTGGTTCTGGCCCAGTGGCAGCTGCAGACTGCGAAAAATGTTGAATAAAAATAAACACGGCAACAACTTATTAATGACCGTTGTGGCGAAAGTGGCGTCGCTGGTTCCCACTTGCCAATGGCCTTGCCCGGCGGCATTTTTAGACACACTCTATCTGCATACCATTACTATAACCACTATTACTATAACCACATAAGATGTAATCAACTATCTGTTCTTTTCACGACCACAGCAATGAGCTGGTGGAGAGCGAGCCACTCACCTGGAGATTCTGGCGTAAGCAGCGGTATATTGTGGTTCTCATGGCGTTCTTTGGGTTCTTCAATGTCTACTCGCTGCGCGTGAATCTGTCTGTGGCCATTGTGGCCATGACAGAGAATCGCACCGTGGTGGATGCTGATGGTAATGTTTCCTACGAACAGGACTTTCCCTGGGACTCCAAGCAGAAGGGTCTGATATTGAGCTCCTTCTTCTACGGCTATATTCTGACACAGTTCCTTGGCGGTTATGTTGGCACCAAAATTGGAGGCAATCTTGTAAGTAGCACCTTATTTAAACTTTAACAATTAAAGAATCATTAATTTGCTTTTTTATTAGTTATAATTTGAACTACAATATATACAACAATATTTTACTCTTACTAATTTTATCTATCAAAATACACAATAACTCATTTTAATTTGCCTTCAACATTAATATTTTTGAATTACTTATTTTGTGATATAATTTTATAATTTGAAAAAATCTGTTGTTCAAAGTTAAACAAAAAATTAAATTAGAACTATGTTCACCGATTTAGTCGAATATAAAGTAATTAGTATACATTTTCGCATTTATTCGTTGACAGGTTTTTGGCTTGGGCATCGGCACAACCGCTATCCTCACCCTGCTGACGCCCCTGGCGGCCAATCACAGTCTGGAAATGTTCCTTGCGGTGCGCATCATTGAGGGCGTGTTCGAAGGTGTCACATTCCCAGGCATCCATGCGGTCTGGGCCAGATGGTCGCCGCCACTGGAACGCTCTCGTATGGCATCGATTGCATTTGCCGGCAACTATGCTGGCACGGTGATAGCGATGCCCTCGTCCGGTATGCTGGCAGCGCGCTACGGCTGGGCGAGCGTCTTCTACGTGTTCGGTGCCATCGGCTGCCTTTGGTTGGCACTCTGGCTGCTGATCATACGCGCCGGACCGGAGCTGGATCGGTTTTGCTCAAAGGAGGAATGCGAATATATACAGAAAACAATTGGATATGTCGGCGCCAAGAAAATTAAGCATCCGTGGAAGGCGTTCTTCACCTCGATGCCGTTCTATGCGATTATTGCCTCTCACTTCTCAGAGAATTGGGGCTTCTACACGCTGCTCACACAGCTGCCCAGTTTCCTCAAGGGTAAGTTAAGATCTACTTATGAAAACTAGAGTTTTCTTTTCAATACATTTTCCTCTTAGACACACTCAACTTTGATCTGGGCAAAACTGGCTTCCTGTCCGCTGTGCCGTATCTGGCTATGGGTATTTTGCTGGCCCTATCTGGCTACCTGGCCGATTGGCTGCAGGTGAAGGGCATTTGGACGACAACTCAGGTGCGTCGTAATTTCAATTGTGGCGCCTTTCTGGCCCAAACGGTCTTCATGATGCTCACAGCTTACATTATGGACCCAGCCTGGTCGGTTGTATTTATTACAATTGCCGTCGGCTTGGGCGCCTTCGCCTGGTCTGGATTCGCGTAAGTCTTGCAGCTAGTTGCACCAGCATCTATTTAATGCACGCCACACTTGCAGTGTCAATCACTTGGATATTGCGCCACAGCACGCCAGCGTCCTGATGGGTATTGGCAACACGTTCGCCACCATTCCGGGCATTGTCAGCCCCCTGCTGACGGGCTACATTGTGGGCGATAGCGGGGATCGTTATGAATGGCGTTTGGTCTTCTTTATATCGGCCGGCATTTATTTGGTTGGCTGTGTCATCTACTGGTTCTATGCCTCCGGCGAGCTTCAGGAATGGGCCAAGTCGCCCGAGCAGAAGGCTGCTGAGGCCGAACAGAAGCAGCTGCAGCTGACACAGGCAGCTGGATTCGTTAACACGGCGGCGGACTTGAAGGACTAATTCTAAGTTCAATTCCAACAGCTGCAGTAACCAATACCAGAGGCAAATTATAGTTTAGTTTATATTCGTATTCATTCCACAGTACCATATAATGCCCAGAACTTCTTCTTTGTTATATAATGCCAACAAGTGGATTTAATTCATGTTAGCCCATTGACTATTTTTAAAGCTGTTTTGTGCACTCGCTGCGAGTGCAGTCGCAAATAAACAAAGTTCTGTTACTCAATTCTGCGAATAGATTCAATGGCAAAAGCTGTTAATGGTTTTCTTTCAGTTTCAGATATTGCATATCGTTGCCAGTATCGATTTTCAACGGAAGTGAGTTTTTTTTTTGCAAATATGTATTGAAAAATAGTGAATATGAAAAATGCATTGATTCTGAACATTTGGAATTTTCAACCAATATATTCCAAAAAATTGCCGGGCTGCTATTTCAAGGGTCCCCTTTTTATTTTTCTAATTAATGAATTGAATGCATACATTGCATACAAATCACGAATTTGTATACAGTATAGATTCCCACAGATTCGACACAAATATTTATTTTAGTTTGGCCGTAAAGTATGCAATAGCTTTTATGCAAATGCTGTGGATGAGTGTGGGCTTAGCTTGAAAGCATCTCAAATGTATGCAAGGGTTTTTAATACCATTAAATATATTTTTTTTAAGATTTTATTTTAGTTTTATTTAAAATCACATTGATGGGAAATATAGTTTAGAGGCGAACCCTCCATAATGTAGTAACAGTATAATTAAATATATTGAATATAAGTGTGTAATAGAGATGTTCAAAATAATCGAAACATCGACCGTTCTTGACGGAAGATATATTTTCCAATCCGATTATCTTTGTTGGATTTCAATGTAAAACGATCGATACTTATAAATACCCTTGCAAACATCTAGCAGAAGAATGCTGTATATTGTATTGTATTGTATTTTTCTGTAAGTCTTTCCCTCTCATTATTGGCCTCTTACCCTTCATTTCCCTTATTCTTCTTTTTCATTCTCTCTCTCCTTCTCTCTCTCTCTTTCTTTCTATCTATATGTCACTATAGATCATTATCAGTTCTTTAACTCTCTCTAACTTTAAGTTTCTCTCCCTCTTATTTTTATCTCTCTCTCTATCACTCTGGAGAACCAAAAACAAGACCAATGTATAGAATTTCGTTTGAAACATTTTGAAAAAGTTTCTAACTTGATACACAGCTTCTGAGTACAAGTAAAGAAACAAGTCGAAACTACTTTACTACTTTAAAATCGATTTGTTTGGCCAATACCAAAATGCAATGAAAATGAAAACGAAAATGAACACGAACGAATGCCATTAAATTGATTGAAGTTTTATTTGTTCAGCGAATTAAACTGATTCGTGGGGTGGCTCGCCGACTGCTTTCGTAACCCTATCAGTACAAAGTTTACGGCCAACATACTACTATATAAATATTTGATAAATACGTATAGCCTAGTAGCCGTGTGGCAATTTGGCCCCTGTTGTTGCTCGCTTTGTGTATGCAACGCATACTGATAAGCTGATAAGAACGCCGTGTGCAGCACGGACAATTGCGTTGGGCGCGAGTGCGAGCCAAGCGCTGGGCGCAAAAATTTGTTTGCAGAAAGTGAGCAAAATTGATAGGTGCCAGCAGTTACGCATTTTGCGCACGAACTGCCATGAAAAACCTGACCCTTTTCTAACTTTCGTTGTTTGGAATCACAATAAATATATAATGGCTGTTCAGTGAAGGCAACAAACAGTTAGGCGCAGCAAGTGATAAGCTTTGCAATAAACTGAACATTTTTCGGAAACGTTAAAAAAATAAAAACTTTTTAAAATCAATATAATGGGCTGCAAGGGTTGTGGAACTAGTAAGTAAAATAGTCGAACCTCGCCTATTTCGATCTTACTTAATAACATTTTCTATACTCAAAGAACATGTTCATTAAACTTAATTTACTATCAACATTTTTACAGATTGCCAGTGCTCGGCACAAAAATGCGGCAGCAATTGTGCCTGCAACAAGGATTGCAACTGTGTGTGCAAAACTGGACCCAAGGAGCAATGCTGCAGCAACAAGTAGTCAATAGGAAAGAGGAGCTTCTCCAATCCTAAATAGCTCATGTTGTCTGCAATTACAATTGTGTTTACATTCTTAAAAATGATTTTTATATGAATAAATATAAAATCGAAAAAAAATTTATTGTTGAATTGCTGTAGAAAATATATTCAAAAACATAATTTTAAAAAGTTTAATAGCTACATCCAACTGTTTTTAAAAATTCAATTATAAAAATAATTGAATACTTTTTATTTAAAAAAATTTTTAATCAGACTGACAATTTAAACTTTGTTTATTAAACATGCATATTTGAAAAAAGTTCTTCAAAGTCCATACAATTTTTTTGCTCGTCAGCCTCCCCAGATACTCAACTTTAAATTAAAATTTTTGGCAGTTGTCAAACAGAAACATCAAAATCTAATAAAAATATATAAAAATAAGGAACTGCAATAAATATGCTTTTAGTTGGTTATTTCTTTTTTTGAGTGCTGACTAAATAAATTTAAGGCACATTTCAAATCACAATTGAATGGAGTTTAGCTTTTATGCTAGCAGAAGTTATATAGTGAAAACATTTCATATTTAGATTGGATTTTCGATTTTTTTTTATTGAAGTCAATATTTTTTGCTGCTAGAAGCAAATTTGTTGTTATATTTGTTGTATTGCCCATTAAAATTAATTTGTAGTTGTTGTTCCTACTTTTTATTTCCCTCTAGCTGGCTGCTAGACGGTTTTCATTGTCAGTGCTAAATGAGAAATTAAAAGAGAGACACTTGTATATTGTGAAGGACTTGCCAGGCTTACGCATCCGCAGCCGCTTCCGATTTCCCTTACCTCTCTCTCTTCTTGGTGTCCTGTTAAAATATTTATGAACTGACCAGCAACAACAAGAACAGTAATAGCAAAAACAATAATATCAAGCAAACGAACAACACGATATTTTTAATATCTTAACCGACTGTAACCGACTGCGACATACTCTATTCAGCTTCAAGACTAATATCGTTTGAATACATAATTGAAAGCTGCAGGCAAACGCGACTATATATTTATTTCAGCTCCAAGAGACTCACACAAAGAGACGGATGCACATTGAACAAATCCCATATACCCTTTTGACTTTGTGCAAACAGAGCTTCAAAATAGCAACAAGAACAACAACAACAATAACTGGCATCATTAGCATAATCAAAATGTGCGTGTTTTGCGTTTTGGCATTTGCGTCAGTTGCGTTTTGCGTGTCGCGAGCGTTTTGCTCAACATTTCGCCGCTCTTGACGGGTCACGGCGCTCGTTGGCTATTTATGGCAAATCAGGTGCAAATGATTTAGCATTCAGATGCTCGAACTTAAGCACAAGCTAATCGAATTATTGCGTGCGCTGAGCTCTATGTCAAAATAAAAAACCTGCTAGCAAAACTTACATATTGTCGATATTTTGGAAAACTTTTCTTTTTAAATATGAAAGTATGAATTCATATTCGTTAAGTTCATGCGAAAAGGGACATATCGATTATGAAGGCGTCGACAGTTGTTCTGCAAGTGAGCTTTAACCCTTTATCTCCTTGACGCCAATCTGAACCCGCCTTTCTACTTATTCCAGGAAATCAACCAAATCAAAAAAACTGCGTTGCATTGCAGTTGCCTGTTAAAAGCATAATTGTTATAATACTCTTTAACATGTGCGTATTATTATTTGGCTATCTCGTTTTCAAATACACTTTAAACACTTTAGAGTATGGGCAAAAAGCTGAGATATTAAACTATTTTTGCTCCCTAGCTGGCTTTGTTATAATAATCTGCATGCTCTTAACTGGGGTATAATAAATGTTACTATATTTGCTTCTGTGCGATTATCTAATAGACATTATTATTTTCAGGACATGTCCAAGAACAATCCCTACATTTATTACATTTAGAGCATTTCAAAATAATTTGGCAGTTTATGCAGAAAATAAATGTAAAATAAAAATTATATATCATATAAATTGAAGATAAAGTTGTATAACAAGAAATAAACAGCAACATACATGAACATATTCAATTGATTTTTTATTTATGATACAAACAACACAACATTTGGTTATCATTGCTATTAAATGTTTTTTTAAAATAAATTTTAAAATTGTACTATAATAAAGAAGCCAGACACCAGATCGTAAATATAAAAAATATAAAAAAATAGTACATATAAAATTAAAAATCAGAAAAACAATTATCCTGGTTTGGCATAGACTAAATAACGTTAACAATACATATATAGTGTATATTCTTATTTTTAGACCAAACGATCATAGGACAGCTACATGATATATTGGTCCGATTTGTATATTCTCGACAACTTCCTGCTTAAAAACGGATACGGCTATATCCGGATATGTAATAATAAAAAAAACTTAAAAGTTTCGTTTAAATTTAAGTCAATTCCATCTGGTAGACAGTTTATTTTAGTTTCGTATTTGCTATATTCGTATTTGTTTTAGTAGAAATCGTTGAGGTGAAAATAACAATTTCCCTATTTAGTATACATTTTTATTAAATTTTACTGGAAATTTTACCGTGTCAATAGTGTAATTAAATTAAATATGCCGTACGATGAACGTAAAGTCGCCCGTTGGTATTTTGGAGGCGTTGCCAGTTCAATGGCATCCATGATAACGCATCCGTTAGATTTGTTAAAGGTGCTCATTCAAACGGAAAAGGAGAAACTGCCGATTGTCAAAATAACAAAGAAAATAGTCAAGGAACAGGGCCTACGTGCAATGTATAATGGCATCTCTGCCGGTCTGTTGCGTCAGTATACGTACACGTTGTCTCGTTTTGGAATTTACACTGCCGGTGCCACAATGGTGGACATCACGCCAATGACAACCAAGGTGATGCTATCCGCATTCGCCGGAGGGGCTGGGGGTTTTATTGGTGCACCGGCTGATCTACTCAACGTTCGACTGCAGAACGACGTAAAATTGCCGGCCGAACAGCGAAGAAAGTAAATTCAAATTCCATCTGGTATCAGTGGGCTTCCATCGATTGTAATCGTCCACCCACTGACCTACAGCTACAAGCACGTCATCGACGGACTGGTGCGAGTCTGTCGCGAGGAAGGTTGGTCCCATCTCTTCAATGGTGCCTCCTTTGCAGCGATGCGTGGCGCTCTTATGACCGTGGGCCAGATTGCGTTCTATGAGCAAAGCAAAAACAAGCTTATCGACGCGGGTCTGCCAGTCCGAATGGACACATACATTTTAGCATCGCTTATATCGGCGGTTGCCGCAACGGGTCTCACGCAGCCTTTGGATGTGGCCAAGACGCGTAGCATGAATTCCCGTCCCGGTGAATACAGCGGCATAGCAGATGTATTTTTTAAGACGGTTACGGAAGGTCCTTTGGCATTCTACAAGGGCTCGATACCGTCGTTTGCCCGCCTTGGACCGCACACAGTGCTCCTCTTTATTTCGCTAGAATATCTACGAACTCACTTTGGCTATCTACCCGAAAATATAGAGAAGAGAGACAAGAAATAGTCGCGTACTCAGTGAAAGTCTTGCAAGCCGCTCTAAGAGAACGCAGCTGAGATTATTATTATTGGCAACTGATTGGCAGAATTAGTGTAAATTTGTAATTATTTCCTCGGCAACATGCACTATTTTTAATAAGCAACCTAAAAAGCAACATCAAATTGTAGGAATTTTTTTAATTAGCTTCTTTAGAAAATATAACATTTTGCATTTACATTAAGAGCGTAAAAATATCTCGGAAAACAAAACGTATTCTATACACCAACTAAATTTTCAGATGATTTTTAGATGATATGGTAGTATAATGTTGATACTGTATTGATTATATGTATATTAGGAACATTCCTATGGGAGCTATATGATATAGTTGTCTGATATTTAAACTAGTTTATTTATATATAATGAGTATGATGAAACTCTTAATTCCTGAGGTTGGTTTGAATATCTGCAAGAACCAAAGTGTTTTCATATAAAATTTGTGATTTTATCCGATTGTTCCTATGGGAGCTATATGATATAGTTGTCTGAAATTGAAACTATTTTATTTATATATTATGAGTATGAAGAAACTCTTAATTCCTGAGAATGGTTTGAATATCTGCAAGAACCAAAGTGTTTTCATATAAAATGTGTGATTTTATCCGATTGTTCCTATGGGAGCTATATGATATAGTTGTCTGATATTTAAACTAGTTTATTTATATATAATGAGTATGATGAAACTCTTAATTCCTGAGGTTGGTTTGAATATCTGCAAGAACCAAAGTGTTTTCATATAAAATTTGAGATTTAATCCGATTGTTCCTATGGGAACTATATGATATAGTTGTCTAATATTTAAACTAGTTTATTTATTTATTATGAGTATGAAGAAACTCTTAATTCCTGAGGTTGGTTTGAATATCTGCAAGAACCAAAGAGTTTTCATATAAAATTTGTGATTTTATCCGATTGTTCCTATGGGAGCTATATGATATAGTTGTCTGATATTGAAACTAGTTTATTTATATATAATGAGTATGAAGAAACTCCTAATTCCTGAGATTGGTTTGAATAGCTGCATAAACAAAAGAGTTTTCACATCAAATTTGATATTTAATCCGATTGTTCCTATGGGACCTATATGATATAGTTGTCTGATATTAAAACTATTTTATTTACATATTAAAAGCATAAAGAAGCTCTTAATTCCTGAGATTGGTTTGAATATCTGCAAAAACAAAAGAGTTTTCATATAAAATTAGAGATTTTATCCGATTGTTCCTATGGGAGCTATATGATATAGTTGTCTGATATTGAAACTATTTTATTTATATATTATAAGTATAAGGAAACTCTTTATTCCTGAGGTTGGTTTGAATATCTGCAAAAGCCAAAGTGTTTTCATATAAAATTTGTCTTTTTATCCGATTGTTCCTATGGGAGCTATATGATATAGTTGTCTAATAATAAAACTAGTTTATTTATATATTATGAGTATGAAGAAACTCTTAATTCCTGAGGTTGGTTTGAATATCTGCAAGAACCAAAGTGTTTTCATATAAAATTTGTGATTTTATCCGATTGTTCCTATGGGACCTATAAGATATAGTTGTCTGATATTTAAACTAGTTTACTTATATATAATGAGTATGAAGAAACTCCTAATTCCTGAGATTGGTTTGAATAGCTGCATAAACAAAAGAGTTTTCACATCAAATTTGATATTTAATCCGATTGTTCCTATGGGACCTATATGATATAGTTGTCTGATATTAAAACTATTTTATTTACATATTAAGAGCATAAGGAAGCTCTTAATTCCTGAGATTGGTTTGAATATCTGCAAAAACAAAAGAGTTTTCATATAAAATTAGAGATTTTATCCGATTGTTCCTATGGGAGCTATATGATATAGTTGTCTGATATTGAAACTATTTTATTTATATATTATAAGTATAAGGAAACTCTTTATTCCTGAGGTTGGTTTGAATATCTGCAAAAGCCAAAGTGTTTTCATATAAAATTTGTTCTTTTATCCGATTGTTCCTATGGGGGCTATATGATATAGTTGTCTGATAATAAAACTAGTTTATTTATATATTATGAGTATGAAGAAACTCTTAATTCCTGAGGTTGGTTTGAATATCTGCAAGAACCAAAGTGTTTTCATATAAAATTTGTGATTTTATCCGATTGTTTCTATGGGACCTATAAGATATAGTTGTCTGATATTTAAACTAGTTTATTTATATATTATGAGTTTGAAGAAACTCTTAATCCCTGAGGTTGGTTTGAATATCTGCAAGAACCAAAGTGTTTTCATATAAAATTTGTGATTTTATCCGATTGTTCCTATGGGACCTATATGATGTAGTTGTCTGATATTAAAACTAGTTTACTTACAGATTATGAGTATAAAAAACATCTTAATTCCTGAGATTGGTTTGAATATCTGCAAAAACAAAAGAGTTTTCATATAAAATTAGACATTTTATACGATTGTTCCTATGGGGGCTATAGGATATAGTTGTCTGATATTTAAACTATTTTATTTATATATAATGAGTATGAAGAAACTCTTAGTTCCTGAGATTGGTTAAAATATCTGCAAAAACAAAAGAGTTTTCATATAAAATTTGAGATTTTATCCGATTGTTCCTATGGGAGCTATATGATATAGTTGTCTGATATGAAAACAGTTTCCTTATCGATTTTGAGATTTTATCCGATTGTTCCTATGGTGGTACATGATATAGTTGTCTAATATTAAAACTATTTTATTTTTATATTAAGAGCATAAAGAAGCTCTTAATTCCTGAGATTGTTTTGAATATCTGCAAAGACAAAAGAGTTTTCATATCAAATTTGAGATCTTATCCGATTGTTCCTATGGGCGACTCGTCAGTTTCGTCGAATTTAAACTGGGGAATGACCAAAAAAAAAAATTAAGAACAAAAATAAATTCGAAGACGCACTAACAAATTGATTAACCACCTATCGTTATGTATGTACTATCGAAGACACTTTACAATTAGTAGTAGATAGTTGCAATCGATAGCGCAGTAAAATATGCATATGATAGTTATGCACTATCGATTACAATTAATAGTAAATGTCATCAATATTGCGAAAATAGTGACGCTTACAATTTTGGCGCTGGCTAGTTTAAATTTTTTTCGTGGCGACCAATATTTGTTAGCAAAACAATGTGGAGCAACTTCGAACCATCTGCGGTGGAGGACGAAACGATATCCAATGCCTTCTCGTCGCACAGTATATTTAAAATAAGCAGCGAAGATGAGGTAAATTGACTTTGCAAAAAAACAAACACAATGAGTTTTTATTTATTTTGGTTCTGTTCCGTTTGTAAGGTTTCGAAATATCCATCGATTCAGGCGTCCGTGCAGAGCGGCAAAATGGTTATATCGATTGATAAGAGTCTGCTGCTGCTTGAGGATGAATCGGTCGCCAAGTGCAGCTTCCTCAGCTTTAGCACGCACATCGATGCCATGGCCATATCCAACAGCGGGAATCTGATTGTTTGCGGTCTGACAGATGGCGAAGTGCATGGCGTATATATTAAGGGGCTGCTGTTGTTTAGCGTATGCATCAAGTTGGAAGATGTGAGCATTACCAGCGGCACATTTACAAGTATCCAGCAATTGGGCCGGCACTTTTACTTAACGTGCAAAAATGGCAGCGTCTATTGGTGCGTATATTTCTAAACCTCCATTGAGCATTAGATAATTCCTTTCTTTTAGTCTTAGTGAATTGGATGAAGCTCATCTGGAATCGGTGTCCAATGTCACTTTGAGTGATAATGAGAATGTGGCTGCGCTTCTGGACGATGTCACCATTGAGCGCACATCCGCTGGCGGCCGTGCTGTCATCAGCGTGGATAGCGCCCTGCTGCTCAAGCAGCCAACTATGCATAGTTATGCGGTGAACAACCAGGAAGCGCAGCGTGACGTTCAGGATCTGATCATAACAGGTGCACATGGCATATTAAGTTTCAAAACCGTTTCCAATGATGTCACGCGCATCAGTTTGCCCTCGCAATTTGGCAGCATAAAGAACATCTACAATGTGGAGCTTTATATGTAAGTGTATGCATAAAACACACTACGATAACCACTATTTTATACTTTATTCACTGCCTGTAGCATTGCATTGACACAGTCCGGCCACCTGTTGCAGATTTGTCCAATTACGCGCACCGTCAACCTGTGCCTATCGGCGCATAGCCCCTCGCTACTGATTGAGGACATGCTCGTAATGGAGTGCAACGAGGAACATGTGGAGCTCCTAATACTCACCAAGCCTACAGCAGAAGACGAACGCTTTATTAAAATTGTCGAATATCCTTGTGAGTTTTGCTTAATTTCTAATCCTGGTTACGATTAACGTCATCTTTTTATCAGCGCTCAAATGCAAGAACGAGGTGGAGGTGCCGCTGCACGCCTGGCTCGTTCGCCAGCCTAAGAGCGCCGTCAATCTGTATTATCTGGCAGCTAAGACGCTGGGAGTTAACGACCTTCCCTCCGAGGTGGAAATGCTGATGGTCGCTGAGACGGATCCCAGTGACCGCTTCAAAAAACTTATTGCCAAGGGACGTCTTCAAGAGGCAGAGGTAGCTATAATGCAGCACTCACCAAGTTTATTAAATTTCTTATTAAATCTTCGCTTTTGCTATACCATCCAGGACTTTGGCATAGAATGTGAGCTGTGCCTGCAGCCCATCTACGAAGCCAAAGCCAAGCGTATTCTCGTCGAGCTGTGCACTGCCAACACACACAATGCGCAGCTCAGCGAGCTGGAGGAGAAGTTTCAAATGCTGCTTAATCTGCTGGGTCAGATCGAGAGCAAAACATTTATTAAAAACAACCGAATGATCAATTTAAGTTCGCGTCAAATTCTCGAGCGTTACTTAAAAGAAATACGTAAAAGATTGGATTTTGAGGTGAGCAAAGGTTTAAATATATAATTGCTTATATATAACAATATATATATATATGTTCACAGGAAGATGAGCAGCACATTCTGGAAATAGACGAGCAGCTGCATCGCCTTAAAACGCTGGCCATTATCGATCCCTATGAGTGTAACACCGAGTGGCAAAAGTTTGTCTACAACACGAATCTGGTGAAAGTGGTCAAGGGCATGTTTAGTAGCGATATGCCCACTGCCTGCCTCATCTGGCGGCGTCATTCAAGCAGTATTTTGCCGCATCTCAATGAGGATGAGTTACGCACGCTGTTGGGTTTTATACCCAGCACAACAGAGCCCCTGAATGTGGTGCAGTGGTTGCGCCAATTCGTGCCTATAGTCAGCAATACGCACCCCACGATTATGCCCTTCATAACCGATTGGAGTATTGAGAAGACGCGCAAGTTGCAGTATAGCGAACACTGGCCCGATATTGGACTGGAATTTGCGGGAAATATATTAGAAATATTCGAGGAAGTTCAATTTATCTATTCGTAGGTTTCTTTAGGTGTAAAATATTTTTATTTTATTAATTTGTTTTTCTTTTCAGCGATGTGGGTCGTCAGCAGGAGCGTAACATTGGAAAACTGCGCGATTTGGTGAATGCTCTGCAGGATTTGTCAGTATTAAAGAAAAGCTACAAGCTCGGTTTTACTTTGGACAACTACATGCAGGACTCCATGGATGCTACGGCGTTACGTATATTGCAGCGCGTGCATTTGGACAATTTGCAGAGCCTGGTCAAGGATTTTCTTTACCCCATCTACCAAGAGAAAGGACGCCAGCCGTTGGAAGTCATCAAACAATATATAGCACTATTGGTGGCCAATCGACAATCGCTCAGCAATTGGCTGGAGCGTGCTATGGCCAGCATTGAGCTTCTGCACAACGAGGACAGTCGGCTGGAGAGCGCCCTCTCTATTCTACAGCATGCGCCAGTGCCATGGCCAGAAACTCTGGCGCCGCTTATCAAGCTGCGCAACTCTACGCATCCGCTGAGCGTAAAGATCAATGCTGAATACGAGATACAGGTGATCAAGATCATGAAGGTGAAATATGGCTGGCCAGCGGATAGCGCCGCTGACATCAATCTTGACCTGTTTATGATGCGCATTGTAAAACTAAATTTTCCGGATATGCTGGAGGATATACACACGCTGACCAAAGCAGCACCAGAGATTTCCACCAGCGCCAATTTCAATTGTTGCTATCAGATGGCGCGTCGTGGGCAAATCGAGTTGGCCTACGAATTTTTCAAGTCGCTGAACAGCAAAAATAGTGTTAAACAGGGCAGCGACGTGGTTGAAATTTTGGCCAATTTGCTCGAGATGAGCTCCGGTTCGTTTGTGAGTGAGGCCAAAGTACAGGAGCACATACACTTGTTAGAACTGTTCAAGCTGATTCTGCCACACGTGGACTCTGTGTACAAGCAGCGATATCTTCTCATCAAGCATTGCTTCCAGCTGCGCCAAAAGTTCAACTTGCAGTTGAACTGCAGCATTGAGCTGATCTCGCTGCAAAGACGCCTCGAACTGCTTGACGAAGGCATCGAGCTGATCGTCTCACGCGCCCAGGCCACCATGAATGTGTGCGCTTTCATTGTCAACGAAATGGGTGAACTATGCGCTGCACTTGATCTGCAAAAGGTGCACGGTCTGTTGCGCATTTGCAAGTGCGTCGGCTGCCTGCCACTCACCTGTGCGCTGGCCCATCATGTTGTAGAATTTGTTGACTGTGTGCCGGCCAACAGCGGCGACTTTATCAACTTTGCCATTGAGCTGCTGGTGCAGCAAATTGCCGATGCCAAGAGTAATGGTCGAGGTAAGTAGAAAATCGAAAAACATGGGATATCAAATGAGAAAACCTTTAAACAAAGTAAAAATTTAAATAACTATTCCAATTACATTTTTCCACCTCTCTCTACAGACACCCATTCCTCACTGCAGCTGCTGAACGAGAGTGATCCACTGAGCTTTCCACTGGCCTACGAGATGCTGACTGAGGCGCTGTTGCACGAGCGCAGTCGGCAGCGCGATCTCAACGAGTTGATTAAGTACGTGCGCGTCGCAGTTATACATTATCCATTGGATGCCATAGAGACGCACTATCTGGGCAAGGAGCAGAGCATTAATGACCAAATATGTCGCGCATTGGATGGCGTGCCCATTGCCATGGGCGAGACGATGCTCAATTTCTCTATTGCTCTAAATAATTCCATTGATATTAAGTCGAATGTGGAGCCAACGACCAAGAAACGCTACTCAGTGTCCATGTTCGATGATGTTGATGTGCAGCCGCAGCAGCAGCCACAGCTAAAGGTAAGCTGACAGCAAAACTAAAAGCTCAGACTTATTCTTATTAAAATAACTCTACAGAAACGCATTAGCGGCAGTCTGCCCATAGTCAAATTCTTGGCGCGCACGCTGCTCCTTATGATCATCGAAACACAGCCAAGCAACTCGTATTTGCTGCAACTGCAGCAGCTGCTCCCGGATAATGTTAAAGAGGATATTGATGGTGCTCGCGCCGATTTCTTTTTATCGCTTGAGCATTTGACCAAAGCCAAGGAACATGATGTCTGGTATATAATGTCACAGTATCTGCTGGAGTATCAGAAACAAAATCGAAGCAAAAAGATCATTAACGAGGGCTTTATTACGCTGCAACTGCGCCGTATCCTACGCAATGCAATGAACAACAAGGAGGCAAATCTTATTGGTAAACGACTTAAGCTCCTTTTGAATATTTGTTATAATAACTTTCCTTTTTCAGAGCTCTTTACCATGCTAATAGCGGATGCCGAATCGCGCGCTTTGCTGGAAAAACTGTCGACGGAAGTAAAAACAGATCAGCAGAAAATACATTTTTTAACGCTCTCCGCCATGTACAGTGAGCACATTGATGAAATGGATTATGTGCAAGTCTTACGTGCCAAGTGAGTAGAATTCTTAGATTCTAAATTTTGATTTTTTTTTACATTCAATTAATATCTAAATTCTCGTCAGACGCAACAAGTTGTATTACTATTTGGAGTTTTGCCAGCAGGATCCCAGCATTAAGGGCAAATTCAATGCTGAAATGGACAACATTGATCAATTGCTCAAGGAATTTCACAATAAGCGTCTCAATGTTCAGTTACTAGAGCGTATGAGTGCCGACTTTGGTTTGGACTATCAAAAGATGCTAATTTCACAAATATTGAACATATTGAATGCGCAGGAACTGCGCTATGAAATCAAAACCGATACGTTTGGCGACGAGGAGCTGGTCATGCTGAGCAGCGTGCGTGAGATTCGCGATATGTGCCAACCCTACATAAATGAGATCAAGAATGTAGAGCTTTTCACCTCCAAGCTGAAACAGTTGATTGATGAGATCAATATATATTTTTATGAGCTGTATCTTTGTGTAATCGAGATACTTATGTTCTTTGATGCAGCGCCTAAGCAGATGGAAATCTGGATAAATATTTTGCATTTTCTGCGTCACAAGATGATCACGCGTCGACGCAATCGTGCCGGTCAATTGGAGACAGATACGTGGCTGCAGTCACAAAAGGAGAACGGCGTGCTTCCCAAGATTGCGCGCTATCGTCTGCCCTTTAAGCCCATTGTGGAGGAGCCGCTGAAGGACATACTCGGTGGGTTGTTGTGGGAGTGGAACTTAATAGAAATATTAATAGTATGTTTATTAATTTAATTACACCTGCAGACAGCGAGTTGAATGTTGACAATTGTCAGAGCTGGTTTCCGCTTATACTTATGTGCAATGCCCTTAAGGATTCTAAGGATACATCACAAAACTGTGACTACTTTTGCATGGCAGCCGTTAAAAATTCCATAGCCGAGTACAAATCAAAAAATGATTCAGAGTCCTGGAGCTTGCACCCAACAAATAATGCATTCCTTAAATCGGTGCGAACTTGAATTTAATTTCATAAAACTGGCAAATTATTTTAAATTTTGTTCTCAATTTCAGATACTTCGCTTGGTAAAGAACGTACACAGTCCCAGCAAGGTCTTCCTCATCTTGTATTTTGTTGCCGGCTATGCGCCTGAGGGTGCCGATCAGGTGGAGGCCTCCCATGAGTGCTGGAAATATGCCAAGGAGCATCCCGCGCTAGCCAACGATCCCAAGTGCCAGGATCAGTTAGTCAAGATCAAGCGCAGGTATCCCATTCAGAAGACACAACATTTGCTCTACGTTTATGGCATGACCGATGAGAAGCTTCTGCGCCTAGTCGAACATCCTACAGAGCTCATACATTGCCTGTACCATCACGAGCTGATTCTCAAGTCTAGCAAGGTTGACATTAATGCTCTGGTAAAGGAGATTTGTGCACTGCACGAGCTTAGCCTGGATGCTATACAGTTTAAGCTGCTGCAGAAGTGGCTATCGGTCACAATGGAGACCAGTGATGGCACCATAATGGAGGAGACCTTTCTCGAGGATCAGAACTGGCCGGAGAATGCCAGCAACGGCAATGGTGGCGACGAGACCGGCAATGCCAGTGAGAATGTCGTACGTGCCTTTTATATACTCAGCAGCTGGCCAAAGTCGGAGGCGGTGCAGTTTCTGGTGGGCCTAATCTTTAAGGGCGGGTAAGCTTGAAGAGATATATTATGTATAGATATTTAAAATATATATATTCTCTTGCTTTGCAGCTCTGTGAATACCTCCACGCAGCTGCAAATGTATGAGTGTTACTCTAAGCTCAACGATGGCAGCAATTCCTTTAGCAACACCATCAGCCAGCGCCAGTTCATCACCATCAAGTGTGTCCATGAGTTAAAGGCACTTGGCTACAACTCTAACATTGAGAAGTTTGCCGATGCCAATTGCGATAAGATTAGCATTTTGAAGATGGTCTGGCAGCGAAATGCACAGAATCCACTCTCGCTAGAGGTAATGGCTGACATTTGTCTGGGTTTTAATATACACTTGCCCAAGATCTGGAATGGCATACTGAAGCGCATGGTTATATTCAACATGGTGCGCGAGTTAAACGCATTGGTTGATGTTCTTAGCTGCAAGCCACAGCTGCTGCATCTGGACGGTCTCGCCTTGGCCTGGGATTGTGTGCTTTCACATCCGTTGAAGAATGCGGTGCAAACGCGCTCCATTGCACTGGAGGAGCGCTTGCAGAAAACGTTGCTGCGTATGCAGGGTTGCCCCGTGGTGCATGCACTAAATCTCTTTCAATTGGCCGAGCTTTGTGTACTCATACATCGTCCACATATGGCCGCCACGGTGCTTATATTTTGCCAAAGCGTTGAGCAACGCGAGAAGATCAAGAAGGTAAGTTGTTTAAAAACAGAAAATACTTTTTATTTGCAGACATTTAAACGAACTTTTATTTGTATTAACAGCTCATAACATCTAAGCCAGTGGACAACTTACGCCAACAGATCCTTGAGCTGGAGGATGCCGGTTTGTTGCCAATGGTTTTGAATTTTGCTCTTATGGAATTGAATCTCTAGTGTAGCACATGAAACTGTCAGTATATATATATTGTAAATTTGTTACCCTTAAAAAGTATGAATTGAATACATATTAAATGTGAAGGACTTACACATAAAGTGGGACGTTTAACAAAAAGTTTTTCCAGAAGCTGTATACTACATAAATATGCAACCACATAAATATGGAGACAATGCATGTTGTAGGCTCTCCTGCAGCACAGTTTTCGAAGTTTTTTATATATCCCAACAGAAAATGCTACGAATTAAAAAAAATACGAATTGAAACCGAAAGTCATCATCATTATGTATATTTAGCAATTTATTTTTTAAACAAAAAAATATATTTAACATTATATACATATTATACCTTATTTTATTAAAGAGAGAGAAAGAAAAAGCTTCATCACAGCGTTAAAAACGAACATGTGAACTTAATTACTTATCGAATAATATTTAAAATATGTCAGTTTCTTAATCCATAGGTGTACTGATAAACATGGGTTCTGTATAAATTTGATAATTTTCCATACAAATTCTGTTAATTTGTTATTTTAATCGGGCGTTTTCAATCGGATTGAATTTCTATGCTAATCAATTAATCAATCATTAATACCGTAATGACGTCACTAAACACCGCTAATAAAAATAATCTATATTAGCGGCAAGGGCGGGTACTAATTATACACATCTAAAGACACACATTATAATTGAAGATAAATTTAAACACATGCATGCTAACATTGCAGATAAGATAACAATGCAACTGGTAGCAAGCACAAAACAATTATGATCAGCTCAGTATTGGGGCTTTTTACGTGCAGCATTGAACCACTGTGCGCTGCCCAAAATCAGCTGTTTGTTAATATGTACACACTTCCAAATACATAATGATTATAATATCGCGACTATCTAAAGTTTTAGGTGAAGCGAACTAATTTAGAGAACGAAAAACACAATTTGTTGAATTTTTTCGTATTATAAATCAAAATGTTGCGTTCTTTAGTGGCAGCACAAAACTGCTTAGGGCAGGTTAATCGACTATTTGGTAGAACGACAACTAAAAAGTTGTGTGCAGCAAATAATGTCGCTCCCCTGACCTTAATATTAAGCAAGTAAGTTTTACAGCGCACAGGTAACAGCTATAATAGAGTATATAAAATTAATAATAATAATAATACTATATATGCACAGCCGCCACTATGCGCCGCCCACGCACATCAAGCAGTCCGCCGTGGCGAATGATTCCGGTACTATGTCTGAAAGTAAGTCAAATTAACACAAGGGTGCCCTAGTCGAGAGTGCCCGACTAGGAGGATACTCTGCATTAAGATCTGATGAAAACATTCTTCACTCAGCCCAACAAAATAGGAAATGCAAACCCGAAAAACTTTATTGTTTATTATCCGAACTTTATGCCGCAATTTGTTAAAACAGCAACGGGATGAAGTATTAAGAAAATTAAATATTCCGATAGTTATCTTACATACCAAATGAGGTATGTATAGTGCTAAAAACGATATAAATCGATTTTAGAAAAAAAACTATGGCAAAAAAACGATATTTAAAAATTTTAAAAGAAATTGTACATGGTACAAAGAAATTGAAATTTAGTCTTAGCTACGGAATAAGAAAATATACTAATCCCACATTTACCACAGTCAAACAGCAGATGATGCAGCGTCTGGGCCTGGAGCCGGGCTATCAGCCGCTGCCCAAATCCCGTGAGCATCTGCTCAAATATCAGCCCAAACTGGAGGAGCTGCCGGCGCGCGCTATGCAGGACTCATTTACCTCGGCCATAATACCACTGAGCACCGACCGAACGCTGCAGGACAAGTATGTCACTTTTTTGGGCAATGTGCGCATGGGCCGACTGCTGGAGGATATGGACATGTTTGCCGGTCTGCTGATTGCTATATAAAACTTGCTTAAAAGTGTATTTATTTATTATATTTTTTTTTTTATTGTAGCCTGGTGCTGCCACAAGCATTTGGTGGTGCCCAAGCTGCCGGCAGATGTGCATTTGCCGTATACCTTCGTGACCATACTTGTGGATCGTATTGATTTCAGCAATACGCTGGCATCTGGCACCGAGGATATACGACTCTCCGGCCATGTGTCCTGGGTGGGCACCAGCTCAATGGAGGTGGTTGTGTGGCTTGAGCAGATGCAGAATGGCACCTACAAGAAGCTAACACGTGCGCTATTCCTCATGGCTGCACGGAATGCCACCAATACGGCTGCGGCGCCCGTAAATCCCATACAGCCGGCCAACGAGGAGGAATCTGTGATTCTAGCAGGGGGCAAGGATCGCAAGCGACAGCGTCAATTGCTCGGCGCACAGTCCATCTTTAAGGTGGAGCCTACTGATCCGGAGCAAACGCTCATGTACGAGCTGTACAAGCGCACCACACCCAACGACACCATGGAGCTAAACAAGCGCATTTTGCCGCCCAACTGCCGCTGGATGTCGGACTCGTTTCAAATGAGCACCATACCATCGTTCCCCGAACATCGGAATCATCACAACCGCGTCTTTGGTGGCTTTCTCATGCGCACCGCTTTGGAGATTAGCTGGGCGGCCGCCGTGCTCTACTGCAAGACGCGTCCCAAGCTGGAGCACATCTCCGACATCAGCTTCGAAAAGCCTGTCAGCGTGGATTCGTTCATTAAGATGACAGCCTATGTGGTCTACACCAAACTGAACTACGTGCAGATCATGACAGTGGCCGAGGTGCTGGACACGCACAGTGGCAACCAGGTGACCACCAACACCTTTTACTACACCTTTGCGGCGCCGCACACCGTAACCGAAGTGCTGCCACTTTCCTACCACGAAACCATGTGGTACATTCAGGGACGTCGCAAGTTCGAATATAGCATGGGTCTAAAGAAAACGTAAATTGAAGAACCAGAAGGTATAACGCGAACTCAATATGAGCGGTTATGATAGAAATGTGCTCTTCTGGCAAAAGTAATCCAGTAATATCTGTAAAAGTTGACCGAACACTTTCTTTTGCAATACCAATGAAATATTATAGTATATAATACCACAGCTCAATCCTAAACTTGCTTTTTAACAAATTGTTTAAACACGAAATACTACAGTGGTCGCGCGTAAAATGAAAAACTTTAAGAAATGATTCCAACTCTTACTTTTCATGCATAAAGTGAACAACATACAAAATATATAGTTTGAACCGTGTTGGAATTCACTATAGTATCAAAGAAATTAATTCCTTGCCATTATACCTGATGCATGAATTAATGATTTTTGTAATTCTCTTAAGTTTATAAAATGAAAATTTATGTTTTTAATTCGTTTTGCATTTGTACAGTAACACTGATATTATTTTGTTTAATATAAATTATGTAGTTTTCATCTATATGAAATTGTATTTAAGATATCTTTTTTAACCTAAAGGTTTTTTGGGTCTCCAAAAAATTTTAACGAGTTTAAGTTTTTGGTTTTATAGAAATTTTCTCAAATATACAAATTATAGATTTAAAACGTTCTATCACAAATTATGAATATAATTTCTACATATTTGAATTTATGGCGACCACTGAAAAATACAGATTTGACTCAAATCTTGACTAATTAAAATGAACTTAAAGATATATTATAATTTAAAATATGTATACTTTAAGTTAAAACAAATTAGGTTATTTATATTTCAACTACCATAATATTTTGCCAAATCAAACGGTCAATATAGGCAGTTCTTACTGTTTTCTATTTACGTACTTAATACCCTCTTAACTTGTTCGATGTGTTCTGTTGTAATAAAAAATTTGCCGAAATTTTGTAGTCTGTAAACTGAAAAAGAAAAGGTTTAGTAGCTCTTAGATGAGTATTTATCAAGGTTTTAAGCCAGTTAGCACCAGGTACTCCTTGTTCGCACTCTATGATATATTTTTTTTTATTGTTATGTGAGATCAAAGTTCCCGCCTTGCATACGCTACGTTAAAACCATGAGGAAAACTATGCCTAGTGCTCTGGGCAAATACTTTCATTTTTTTTTTACACGTTTTAGGGTAATAAATTTAGGTCACAGAAAAATATGCAAAAGGGACGTGGTCTTACGATTTTAACCCAGGGCAGATGGCACTATGTGTCCAGGTGAGAAGCTGAACTCTCTGCCACACGCCTGTTTGAGTCTACTGAAAACATTTTCAGGGTTCGAAAGTGCCTCCGCCTGCCGGTTGTTGAAGTTAGAAACTATGAGAATGGTGAATTCCTGAAGCAGCAATCGAAAGACCATTATTCCGGCACCATGGCTGAGGGTGAGCAACAAAAACAATCTAGATTTCTGTCAAAGATTACGATTAACACAAGCACACGCTTGCAGTTGTGGACAAGATACGCAAGCGTACGGGTGTGGAAATCGGCTATCACGTAGTGCCCAAATCTCGCGAGCATCTGCTTAAATATGAACCCAAGCGAGAGGAGTTGCCGGCGCGCAGAATGCAGGATTCGTATACCACAGTCACGTTGCCACTAAGCGAGGGTGAGCTGATCCGGCAGCGCTATATAAATCACAGGGGCAGGGTGCGTATGGGACGGCTAACGGAGGACATGGACATGATTGCAGGTGAGCAGAAGCGGATATTTTGTCTTCAGGGTGTTTATGAAGCTCTAATAGAGTGTCTTGACTTGTAACAGTGTGGCTATGCCATCGCCACATTCTGTTGCCGGATTTGCCCAAGGACGAGTTCCTGCCCTACACGTTTGTCACGCTGCAAGTGGATCGTGTGGACTTCTCCAATATTCGGGAGCTGCAGGTGGACGAGGACATTGAGCTAAGTGGCTTTGTGTCCTGGGTCGGACGCTCCTCCATGGAGGTAACGATTTACTTCCGTCAGCTGCTGAATGGTGTGTATCTGAACGTGACCAAAGCCGTATTTCTGATGGTCGCACGGAATGCCACCAATACGAGTGCGGCGCCCGTCAACCCTTTAAAACCCGCGAACGAACGTGAACAGAGCATCTGGGATGAGGCGACGTTGCGGCAGGAGAAGCGCAAATCCGCAATGTCGAAGAGTGTCCTTACATCACCGCCGCTGGAGCACGAGGCAGCAATTATGTACCAACTGCTCAAACAGACAACGGCCCGCAATACCTTCGAACTGAACAAACGGATGCTGCCGCCCAAATGCCGCTGGATGGCGGACAGCAAGCGAACGACCGTAATGAATCCCTTCCCCGAGAATCGTAATGCCCAGAACACCATATTCGGTGGCTTTTTGATGCGTCAGGCAGTCGAGCTGAGCTTCATCACGGCCAGCATCTACACGAGGAGTGTTCCCACCTTGAAGTGCATATCGGATATTAGCTTCATGAAGCCCGTGAAGGTGACTGCCTTCTTGCAGATGACCGCCTACATCGTGTACACATCGCAGAACTTCATGCAGCTGATGATTGTGGCGCAAAATTGGCACCCAAAGAGCGGTGTGAACACGACAACGAATGTCTTCTACCTCACCTACGAGGTGGACAAGATTGTGGATGAGGTGATGCCCGGCACATATCGCGAGATGATCTGGTATATACATGGCAGGCGTAAATTCAACACCGCACTTAATCTGATTGTCAACTTTCCCACACCCGTCAAGCCGGATACTGAGGAAGAGGCAAAGGACACTGAGAAAGGGGCAAAGACCACTGAAAAATAATTAAAAAGACAGAACACGCGTATAGTTTTCTCATACCTCGATACATGGTTCCGATTTTGTTATTGTTTATTTTCTTTTTTTATACAAATTGTTTGTAATCAGCGGGCTTGTACAAAGTATTTAAAAATCCTTAAAAGTGAAGCTTAGAAGCGCAGACGGTGTGGGTATTGGGAGGAGTGCAGGGCGAACATGTTCTGCAAGTACTTCTTGAAGAATTTACCCTCGGGATGGGCCTGGATGACCTTCAGCAGGGCGCTGTCGACCTCCTTCTGGTCCTTCTTGCGCTGCTCGTTGGGCACGAAGCGCTCCTTCTTGGCTGCAAAGATGTCGGCCTCGCCCGATTTCTTCTGCTTCTTGGCCTTCAGGCGACGGAAGTAGGCGTCGTTCACATGCTCGGGCACCTTGAAAGCACCCAAATCCACGCGCGCCGACGTGCCAATCACATAGCGCTGTGAAACGCGACGCAGTGGGCACGAGTTCAGGGCGAATGGACCAGTGACCAGGAGCAAGCCAGAGGTGAGTGTCTTCAGCAGAACGACACGCTTACCCTGGTGACGGCCGGCCAACAGGATGAGCACAGTGCCGGGCTGCAGGTTGCGGCGCGTGTTGCGCTTGTGCTCGCTGAAGTTAGCCTTGCTGGGACGCTTCTTGACAAACGTCTTGGTTGGATAGTTGGCCTTCGGTTTGCGCAGGTAAACGGTACGCTCACCACCGTTCTTGGGGCCACCGATCTTCTTGACCTTCTTGATGGGCACCTTCTCCTTCTGCACGACAGGGTGCTTCTTGTCCTTCAGGCGGTAAAGCGCACGGCGCTTGTACATCTAAAAATCAAAAGTGACACGATCAGCTAAATGTCCACACACACACACACACACACTCATATGTACAAAAACACACGCGTTAAACTGGCAAAGCGAGGCGCAGGCGGCGTCTCAGTAAATGCCAAACTTTGCCAGTACACATTTTGAATGTGTTTTATTGAATTTTTACCTGGGCTTTGGAGTAACGTAGAATGCCACCCTTGAGGTATGAGTTCAGGGGGTGCTTCTTGCCCTTTTTGGCCGCTTTGGCGACTTTTTTAGCTTTTTCGACGGGTGCCATTGTGGAGAACACGTGTACACAGCACAAAAATTATTTAGAAAAGGAAGGTTATGTGTCACAGCGTTGCCAGCACTAGGCAAAAACACTGCATGTGTGATATCGATATATTTTGAGGCAACTCTGTGCAGTGGCATTTTCCAACACATCTGCTTGGACAACTGACTATTATCTGTTATCGATAACATATCTAAAACTTGCAAAATCGTTTTCAAAATTTATCAACTCCGTTATTGCTATAGTAATAAGCATAAAATTCAAAACATTTATTTACCATTTAATAATACTTTTTTCCATTTATTTGTTGTCATGTGTATACAATGAAAGAAATCACGAGTTTATGCCTTCTTTTACAGCTCTAACTATCTTTTTTTACACAATCGTCAATTATCTTAATTAATTGTTCATTTACTTTTTGCGAATCATTGTTTAATTCTAAATACAGAGCGAAATATAAATAAATTATAAAATGAATGATAGTTAATTTACAAATGAGTTGGTTTTTTTTTTGTTTTTCCTTAAGTTTCAATTTCAAATCAAAACTACAAAAAACTTGAAATGTACAATATTTTTTGTTTGTTTTTAGCATACAAATTAAGCTCAAATTCAAACAACTAAATTATGCCCAAAACGTAGTACGTTTGTTGGTCTTATTTGTATTAAAATGGTCTTATTTGTATTTAATGAAATGAAACAAATTTTACAGCACTAATTTTAGATTTGTTTTGTATGTGATTCTTAATTTTTTCCATTTGTGGTTGGCTCTTGCAAATATTTAACTAACTCCGCGCTTAATAAATGTAAAATTTGCTAGTTTTAAAATACATTACAATTAATGCCAAACTAAACGCGTTGACGGCATTTATTTGTTCGGCATTTGTAGAAAGTCTTAAGTCTATCCTTTTTTCTTTGTGTTGTGTTTGTTTGTTCTTTTAAGTTAGTTTGTCTTGCTTATTTGTCACTTGCCATTATTAAAAGTTAGACTAAGATTAAAAATCGTTTTTTGCAGCCTGGCAATGAACACACAATTTTCTCCTCTCTCGCTTAAACATTAAAAATATTTCACATCATTCGTTTTTAGCTTAAAAAAAAGAGACATGAGTATTGCCATAGTTCAAAGTATTTAGACGTTTTAAAGAAATTTTGCAAAAAAATTAAACTATTGCACATTTTTTAAAATAGCGAAATTTTACAGCAAATTGTTTTATTTACATTTGCAGAGTGTGCAGAGTGCGACTTGGTTTGCTAAGATTTTTCTTTATGTTTTAGTTTTGTTGTTTTCTTTTGAGGAAATTTACTCACATTTGTAATCACATCTGTGGTCAGTGGGTCTTTCCACGGAGCATCTTCTAAGTGCGGCTGGAGTAATGGCTATTGCTGCACACATACACACACCGAACAAAGGTAAATAAAACATTTGGATTTGTTTTGCAAATATTCATCAAAAATTTTATGCCACTGTGCACAGTGACACGCTTATTTATTTAAATTTACAGAAAAAGAAAATGTTCAAATCGAAAGATTTTCTATTTTGCATTTGCATTTCTAAAAGAATTTAAATAGAATTTAAGAAATGTTAAATTGTTTGTCATTCTGCGGGTTGTTGTTGTTAGTTATCTTTTTTGTTTATAGCTCTTTCTGAAGAGCTTGGGTTTTTTGACGTGTATATATATATATACTTTACTTTATATAATGCATCATAATTATTTTAATCAGAGAGCCGCGCTTTAATCGAAATAAACATTTTGTTAGATAGATGCTGCGGTTTGATTTTGTTGTTGATTTTTAATTTTTCTTGTTTTTTTTTTTTTGCTGGTTGTTTTCGCTATTATCTATGGGGTTTGTTGTTATATAATATCTATCGAATATGTAGTAGAACATATGAATGCTTTTTGTTTTATTATTTTTTTCTGTTTTGTTTTTACAAGAGTTTTGTTTTTAAATAAATTAAATAAGGACTTAATTATATAACAAAAAAGAAAGTGAAATGTGTTTATAAATACGCATACTTTAAAAACTATATGCATACTATATTAAATGGATCACTGTTGTATTTGCATTGCTCTAAATACATTACATGGAGGCAACACCGTTACCCCACCCCCCATAAGGAAGGAGGCTGTACAGCGTTCCAAAAGATCTTGTTCTTTGTCGTTTTTAAACAAATAATAACAAATTCACATAGCTCAAAATTATCATGAATGTTTTATGTTTTCATTTCATTTCTGATAGCAAACTGAAGAATGTCACAAAAGTTTGAAGTTGCTTGTAGTTTTTCTTTTTTGTTATATAGAATCAGAAACATTTTATGACTACACACAACTACATTTTGTTTTTTTCTTTTCTTTTTTATATAATTATTAATGTTATTGTTACGAATTCTTAGTCATAGGTTCTTCAATTCTGAGCGCGGCCAAAATTATTGATAAACATGATGTTTTTCTTGGGGATTTTTTTTCTTTTTTGAACATTTAACTTATCTTTTAATAGAGTGTCTACAATTACTGAATTTTTGTACTTTTTTTTTTTAGATTTTTTGTTGTTATTTCTTGTTTCTGTTTTTTGCGTCCAGTGTGTTTTAATTGTTTTACAAAACAAACATGGAGAACAAAAAATTATTTAAACTAATTTGAATTGGGGCGGGTAGATATTTGTTTTTGTTTTTTTTTTGCATTTTGTTTAAAGTTTTTCCAAGTGCTAACTGACCATAAATTGCTGTTCCATTCCGTGTTCCTGTGTATTTGTTTTCCTTTTATTTTGGAAGAGTGTTCGTTATCAATTCTCATATCATAATTTTTTTTACCGATCTCAAAAGAAAAAATGGTCCGGAACGACATCAATCTTTTGTATGATGGTCCGCAGCATTCATTTCTATATGGTATATATAATTTTTAAAAATTTTTTTTTTGTGATTTTTCTTTGCTTTTTTAACTTTTTTTTTGTCTTGCCGCAAATAAATCGAAAAATTGTTAAGCCTGTCCGCCAAATGCAAACGTGTTTCAGATCAACATTTGCCTTGCTTTCGGTCTGGCTGACCTCGCATTTTTCAATAGTTTCTTAAATGGTAGAACCAGCGTAAATAATATATATATATATATACATATATATAGGTATATATGCATATGCTAAACGAATTATGATGCATCATTTTTTGTTTGTTTTTTTAGCAATATATACACACACGCACATCTACTGCGTACACACACACACAAGCGTTCACAAATTGTGTGTAGCATTCAGACAGTTGTTATTGGTGTTGTTGTTGTTCTAGATATGTCTCGATGTTTATGGGTATTCTCCAATATTGTTCAACTGCTGCCACAATTTGCTGCTGCTACGACTGCTGCTGTTTGTTGTGGGTGTGTGCGCATAGATGATTCCTGCCTGTTGCTGCAGCTGCTGCTGCTGCTGCTCTTGCTGCTGCCTCAATCTTGCCCCACCCAATTGTTGTCCTTGATTTTGGGGGCTGCTTTGCTTGGTTGCTGCTTACTTGCTGCTGGGTGCTACTAACATTGTTCGAAAATTGGAATAATGGCTGAAGTTGGCCAGTCCTCTTCCTCCTCGGAGCTGATACTCTCGGTTCTAGAAAAAATAGAAAAATAAAAGTCATAAGTTAAGGCATTATATCATTATTAATATTACATATATATTATATTGTTTCACACAAGCGCAAATTCAAGTTGAAGGCTATTGCTATTAACCTGATCAGCTGATATTTGCTTTCCAAAAAATATACTCAAGTGCAATAATCGTCGCATTGCGCAAGTCGATCGTTGGGTGCATTGAACTCAACGGGTTTATGACTAATTTGCGAATACGAAAAAAAAAACCACTATATATAAATGTGTATACACCAAGTCATCAGATAAGAAAACAACATTTCACAAGGTTATTTCATTAAAAAAAAGCTAAAAAACAATGTTTTGTCAGTGTGTTGAAATTTACCCTTGCCAAAAACGAAAAAAAAAACAACAAAATATTTTGTTTGCTTCTAATTTTTGGTTTAACGTACTGTGCTTTTCACATGCCAAATTTTAAGGCAAGCGACCAATGCCAAGTTCATATTGAAACATCATTAAAATATATGTATAAGTATGAGGCCAAATATAAACATTTTGGCATTTTTCTGGGCTATGAAACGTCAAAATTCACGCTACCTCCTTTTATATTTGGTTTTTTAAACAAAAAATCAAATAAAACGTAATGCACATTACCTTTTATAGTATAATAATCTGTATTTTGAGTGATTAAATAAATAACTATAGCAACTGAACCATTAAAAATTATTGAATACAAATAATGATAGCTATCATAAAAACATAAATATTTACGCGAACATTTCTCTCTATCACATTTCTTAAACATATATATTTTTTTTAAACAATAAATAATTTAGAAAAACACACTCGGTTTTATTATCAGCATATTTCAAAGACACTGTCATATTTTAGACTTCCCTTTAGCTAGAGAATTCGGGCGTGTGTCAAGGTTTTGCAATGATATTGAAACTGAACTATATGTACAAAAAAATATGACAACAATAATAATGGATAAGCGCCAAAAAAGCAAGAGAGCTCAGCCCACGCAGCAGCACAAATGACGCACACACGGTACACTTGAGGCGAATTTCATAATTTCTCTAAATAACTGATGCGGCGACCCTCGTGCGATTCTTTACGTGTGTGTACACACACTCCAACCCGCTGTGTAGATGTGTGCGTGCGGGACTCTGATAAGATTGTTGTCGAAAAAGCAAAAAAAAAACCAAAAAAAAAAAAAAGCGCACGCACACAGCGCGACAAAAAAAAAGTAAAATAAATATATATACATATATACATATTCATTGTTATATAGGTATGTGGTGTCTGTATATATATATATATATGAGCACAAATGCACACACATATTCATGTACATATGTCTGGCTGCCTAACAGTAGATGTTGTTGTTTGCTGTGGTCGGATCACATTCGGCAAATGGTTCGAGTTTGGCTGACAAAACCAGCTACTGGGTCTCATGATTTCTATGCGTCTTGTTGTTGTTTGCTGTGTCTGTAACTTGTTGTTGTTGATCGCTAGCTGTTGTGATAATAAAATCTAAACTTGTTTATGCCAAACTCAACAGCACAGTACACTCGCCTACATACAAGTTAGTCCAAAGCGTCGACATAACAGTGCTAAAAATAAATAACAGACCCTCGCACTTTTGTCCGAATAATATAAATTTTCTAGAACATTAAATTTTTGCTTTGTCTTTTGTCTGGGAAACATCTAACTGTAACTTTCGCATATAACAAAATCTTTTATTTTATTTATGTATTACGCCCAACTTACCTAGAGCGCAGGCCTTCGTCTAGGGCATTCGATATACCCTCCTCGATGGTGGGCAGATCGGATGAGAATCGATTGATCGGGCGCAGAACACGCAGCGTGCGACTGGATAATTTCCAGACAAGCCGCTGCTTGTAGGGCGCCTTATTCTGGCCATTGTAATGGGACAGAATGCCCGAGACAATGCTAAAACCGCAGGTGAAAACGCGATCGGGAATCTGTCAAGAAACAATTTAAATAATTATATAAATATATATACAATTGTGGATAATTTTGCATTGAGCCTACCCTCATATATTGCTGCAGGAAGAGTATATACTCAAAGACGTGCTTCAATTCGGGACTGCCGCGTGTGTACGACTCCTTAATGTGGAAATCCAGATGCAGGCAGATGAGCACTAGAGCCAATGTCGCTGGCGTTATGACCGTCGTCTTCACATCGCACAGCAAGATCTCCAAACGATTCTCGAGCTCTTCAAGTTTGATCAGCTGCTGATAAAATTTGAAGAAATCGCCGCCAATCTCCTTCGCCAAATTGCGGAAGAGTGCGTAATAGATGCGCAGGTAGCTAACGGATGTAATCGGGGCATGTCCCATCTGAACGCCCAGTTTGTTGGCAATAACACCGGCCATGCGTTCCAGATCGCCAGCGGTACAACCACACTGTCAAATGCGAAAAATACAAAAAAAAGAAAAAAACAAAAAACAAAAAGACAATTAAACCATTATACTTGATGGTTTGGCGGGCGTGTGTGTTCTACATACCTGAGATATTGTAACCAGATCGTCGGCAGGTATGGGCTTCAAGTCCAGCTGCTTGATGGCCAAATGGAAGGAGGCAACGCTCATGCAGGCCATATGCTTCGGCTTGACGGCCATGCGATCCAGGAAGCGATCCACCAGACTCATTGCCGAGAACAGCACATCCGATGGCAGCTCGTACCACATTTTCAGACAACGCAGCACATACGCCGATCCATCTCGTCCGCCGGCAGTCACCTCGCGCTGTAAATGTACCAAAATGTAGAAGATTATAAATTAGGTTCTCTATAGAGATATAAAAATAAAAATAAAACATCGATTTATAACTAGAAAATTTTTGTTACGCTATATTAATGTTAGGCGATCAATTCCTTTAAATCAAACGGGTTTAAAAATATTTATGCTTAGTCTAATGCTTAGCGTCCTGTAAAATTTTAAAAGAGGTTGATAAAATACTCAACAGTTGTTAAAGAAATAGTTAGACCCCTCTATGCGATTCTCATAAATTCAAGTAATTCTTGGCCACATTTTGTGTTTTAATATTCGTTTCTCTCTCTCTCCACATTTTTTGTTATCATTTTAATTTTTCTCTACCTGAATTTAATTTTATTCAACTCTGTCTCACTATATCTATTATTTTTCCTGCCTAGCTTTTTCTCTTTCTTACTCCAATCAATGTCTTTAAATTTACAAATATCTAGTAAATAAATAAATATAAAAATGCGTCAACTTACCCTCGACTCCTTGGGCAATAGCAGTACGGTATGATATTTATCCTGCAGTGCATCATACTCCTTCAGGGTCTCGTACAGTTCATCCGAGCTTAGCGCATGTAATTGATCCTCTAGTTTTTTAAGCGCTGTTGGCTCAGTTCCAACTGCTCCAGGTCCAGCTCCAGCTTCGGTTTCCAGAGTTTGTTGTTCGTACTTTTGATATTCCAAGCCAGCAGCACCCGGTGTCCCATACCGGCCCTCGTCCGCAATCCTCATCCAATCAGTTGGCATCTCCGTTGTGTGATCCTCGTCGATGCCATTGCCCGATTTGCCCCTCAAAATAGCCGCCGCTGCCTGAGCCGATGTTGATGGTTGTTCATCATCGACCAGGATTGCATTGATGCTAATTGCATCCATGTTGTTGTTGCTAATGTTGTTGTTGATGCTGGCGGCGTTGTTGTTGGATAAATCAAGGGCTGGCATACCCGATGACGACATGAACATCGATGACCTCTGCTGCATCAACTGCTGCTGCTGCTGCCGCAACGCCTGCGCCTGCTGCTCCGACTCAAGTTGCTGCTGCAATTGGCAAATCAGTAGAACCTCCTGTTCCCTCTCGTATTGCTGCTGATATTGCTCGTATTGCTGCTGCTGCTGTTGTTCGAGTTGTTGCTGCAGTTGCTGTTGCTGCTGTTGTTGTTGCTGTTGTTGTTGGTGGTATTGCTCTTCTTGGGTTAGAGTATTATCCAAACCACTATCAACGACGGCGTATTCGGCGGCAGCAGAGTAGCGTACAGGGACAGACATTGTGAGGGCTGGCCTAGTACCTGTATATGGCAAGGTTTTTGTGTTTTTGTTTTTCTTATATTGTATAATAAAACGCAACAGACAAAAAATCTCTTTGCGTTTAGGCCAACAAAAATGTATATATTACTTTTGTCCCTTTATTCAACTTGTTTGATATATTGATTTTATTTTCAGCAAAAAGCCCAAAAACGTAATTTCAAGCCAACTTTTAAAAGTAGGTTTATTTTTTATGCCAAGATATCAGCGAGTGCACTTGCAAAAATACAAATACGCTCTCAATCTGTAGCTCGAAATTAAGACCAGAAAAAATGCAGCGCTTCAGGGATTATATATGCTTAAATATATATATAATTATAATCCACTGCTGGCGCAAATGCAACCGAAAATAAAATACAACTGTTTGCTACTTGTGCTGCACACACCGGTTCGAGAGGCCCAGAGCCGAAATAAGAAAGTTAAAATAAATCAAATCAAATTTAAAACTTGTTTCGATTTATTAGCTCTGTTTGATTATAGCCCCAAAAACCTTAATGCAATTCTTTCAACAATTTGCAAACAGTTAACAAACAAAACGCCCTCAACAATGGTACAAACATATACGTATATATTTCCAAAATATATATACGTTTATATGTATTTAACGACAATTGTGCTCAGTGTACAAACGACAATAACGATGACAAATTTGAATATATGTAAAATTCTCTATCATATATTTCTTGTCTATCAGTCAGTCAAAACGTACGCCAATGCTAAAAATTGTCTTCTCTTTTTAGTGAAAAGAAATTATAAACAAATATATAAAAGCGTCAAATTGGTTTATTATGTGTTCGCTCAGTGCTTGATACGATAATAAACGCTAGACGCTAAATATTGTTTACAGTGTATTTTTTTTATTTGCTCTCTTTTGAGCTCAATTTGTAGCAGATTTTGCAATTTCTCCGTAGTGAGTGGAAAAAATCTCTTTTTTTTTTAGCTAAAATATATATAGAAACTTACGCGCTGCAAAATTATGCAATCAAAGATTAATAAAATTGTTAAACAGATGAATTAAATAAAAAATAATATGGTTAACAAAAGTATACGTAATATTTTTTTTAAAGTTTTTATGTTAATTAAAGTTTAAAGTTTATAGTTAATTTTTTGTTTATTTATGCAAAATCTGAATATTCATGTTGTTGTTATTTTGGCAATGCAAAACAGCATTGCTCTACCTTATATCTGTTTTATATTTAAAAATTTTTATATTAAAAATAACGAACGAACTTTGATTTAGCGTAAAATTGAAAATCGTTTGCTTTACCCAGGGCACAGTGTGACAAGCGCGCATAATAAAAACATATAGTTTTTGACATTGGAATACATTTAATTCACTTGCGACCTCAGAAATTGCTTATATTTTTATTCAAATCACATAAATGACGCAAGGCTGCAGAGACCAGTGGAAGGGGGTGGGAATGTGGGGTGTGAGATGTGACGCGATCGTTGTCTCAAGGCAAACCACTTAAATAGCCTGTCTATTTATCTAATTTATACAAAGTGTCTAAGAATTTAAGACTGTATTTACTTCCCGCAGACTTCAACAATGATTGATTTCCGATTGGAAGAATTCTTATAAGAAATGCAACACAAATGTACAAATATATATGAAAAAGAACACAAGACAAAAGCTCGTTGCGAGCACTTGAGTAAACAAAGTGGCCGCCATCTTGTTCCAATTCAGCATTCGCCTTACGGCTAATAATACAAACACAGACACACACAAATAAACATAAGCAGAGAATCAGCTACACTGGGATTGGAAAGATAACAGCAGCAACCAAACTAAGCGCCAGGGCTGGGCCGCAACTCAAGCGAGCTTTCTCTAATGCTTGTACTGGTAATTGCCATATAGAGGAAGCGAAAACAAAACATTAAATAATCTAAACAGTCAGCGCTAGCTGATAAACGACAGAAAACGAACAAAAAGAAAACAAAGAGTTTCGAAATCTGAAGCTGCAACTACTTGAAAGTGTGAAACATATGTTTATGTTTATGGCATGCGGGCACATAAGATACAGAGAGCTGCTGCAATTGACGGCTCAAATATTGAGTAAAGGGAAAATTTTAAAATGCCTGCTATTTATAGTTTATGGGCAATTCAAATCGTAAACATGAAGCCCTGGTGGCAATCATTACATTACAAAAAAAGAAACCCATAACAAGTGTTAACAACGTATTTCAAAACAGTTGTCATTAACCCACCTCATGGCTACCAGCCCAAGACCCCGTTTACAAGGCTAAAAATATTACCTAGTTAAAAATACCCAGGTGAGCAATAATTCAAGTTCGAACTGAGTTTAACTCGTTTCGTAAAATGTGAGTCAAGCATATATTTATATATAAATATTATGTATTACTAAGAATATGTTGACCAATTTTTCTGAACTTTCGCCAAGAGACCGCACCTTAATCAGATGTCGATTGTGAATCAGGCAGCCTAACCGATGAGGGCAAATCCACAAAACACTGACGCATATAAAACATCATGTGTTTATAAAAACATACGAATCAAGCTTTTTTGACTTCCGTTCACGAATCGAAATCAATAAAAACAAAATACTTGCTGTGGAGCCAAGTATTCCAATTCAAGGTCGCCAACCCAAAAAACTTGTTTACGATAGGCTTAAGCATGACGCTGCAGCCCTGCAATGATGCCAAGAGCTTTCAAATCGGACCAAACAAAAAACGACTGCGACAAACTAACGGCACAAGTCAAAGTTCAACTTTACGCAGTGACGACCATAAAGCTGTGCGCATCAAGCGTAACAGTGCGAATGAGAAAGCAGTTCAGACAAACAAACTAAAACTGCAATTGTCTTCTTACGACAGCTTGGTGCGTACGTGTGTGTGTGTGTTAGCTTGCCCATGTTATAAATTCAAAACAGATGTGGCCTTCTGAGCGCCCACGGTAATAGAGAAAGAGAGAGCGCGAGAGAGACGTGCATTGCATCTATTGATCTCGTTCAAGGCTCATAATATTTTGAAAATTAATAAGCACATATATACATAAGAGTGCATGTATATATGTACAAAGCGATTTCCCAATTTGATTCGACAGTTTCTAAAAATATTAATTTTTCAAATCGTTACTTTAGGTTTCCTCGCATATACTACAACGAAAAAAGCCAACAAATATTGCGCGACGCTGACGCAAAGCACGTACACACACACTAACACTTACACAATGATGATATGCTATATGTAAGTATGTGTGTATGAGTACAGGTATAAGTGCAGTTGTTTTTATTTATACTCGAGCTATACCTAGGCTGCTTGTTGTTGCTATTATTGTTATTGGCTGTTCAAACAACTTGGCCAACATTTGCCAGCGTTTGTAAAATTAAAAAAAATTTCACTTTTTGCCTATTTTCGTAACTGCAAAACGCGTTAAACGAAGACGAATGCGATGGCAGCTACCGTCAGAGGCGTGTCCGGGCCTGCTCAGGTGTAAAATATGAAAATATGTTCAAAGAGAAACATGCACATAAATACCGTTCATCGTTGCTTTTGTTTTCGTTGTTGTGCACTTTAACTTTAACACAAAGCACAGACAAGAGCTTTAACTAAAATAAGTGAAGAGAGCGTAAGTTACGAGAGAGGCTGCTGGTTTAAGTTTCCTCAAAAACACATCATTCATTTTAAGTGTTAGAAAACGAAAGTGAGTATTGCCTCTGTATGTGTGTGTGTGTGTGTGTGTCTGTCTGTTTCTTGGTTGTCTATTCTTTGTTGGTTTAACTAAAGTGCACAAAATCAAAACAATGGCTAGTTAAAAGACTTGCAAAATATTATTCATCATTTTTATTTGTGTCGGTGGCTTGCGTCGCTGTTCAATTAACAGACGCAGACGCACACGCTAGTGAGAAAGGGATGGTTATAGTTTTGGTAACAGCACCTGCACGAATGAGATGGTGTTATTCAGCATTTTTTCTGTTTCTTTTATACTGAACAACGGCTTTTTCATTTATCAGCGCTTAATTGATGATGGACTGCGTATTTAATGCTGCTGAAGGTCAACAAATGACAGCCACTCAAAGCTACTGTTTAAGAAAACAGCGGTGCTTTTCGATTGCGACTAAACAGTTGATTAAAAACTGCAGTAATTTGGAAAATTTTCTGCATTGCTTGCGTCACGCAGTGCATTCAAATGCTGGACTTGAACGTGACACCGAACAGGTACACACACACACAGTTTAAGCTGTTACCCTGTGACACCTACACAAATTAATCCCTGGTCTGTGCCCTCGCTTTACATATCCAGAAATCCCCCCATTGCGAGCTTTAAAAAATAACACGTTCGCCGTTGCGACTTTGGCTTTGATAAAATTAACAAACGAAATTGTGCAACGAACTGTTCAGCTAGCAACCCCCGCTGCTGCCAACGGCAACTGGGCCCAGGAAGCCACACAGACGACCAAATTTGTTTTCAACCCCACTGGCAGCAGACACACACACATACAGCTGCACACATCCATATATAAATATCAATGGCGGTGTAAAGTGCGAAACGCAGACAAAACGGAAACAAATGCTGCCTGTTGACAGGGCGCAGGCGCAGCAAGCAGTAGCAGCTGTCCTGTGGTATGCGCTTCAAAGATAAATTATTGCATTTCCATTTGTACAAAGAAAAGAGAACTATTTATGTGTATGTGTATGGGTCCTATACGTATTGTTATATTTATTTAACCTTGTGTTTATTTAGTTCTAGCATTTACATGAAAAAATTTAAACTTTATGCTCCCTCCTTAAAATGCACTTGTAAACTGTTCATTATTTCTTTACTGCAACGACTCCGATTCCGAATCACGCGCTCAGTTCAATCACCGATTCGAACTTTGTCTTTTTTCGTTCAACTATCTGCGTAAGTATTTCATTTGATGTTCCGTCTGGCGACTGTCTCCACAAACTGTCAATGGACTCACGTAAATAGAATTGGGACGTATGCGTAAATGTATTTGCATTTCTATTCTCGCCTGACTTATGCACAAAATTGTCGAAACCAACAACAAAAGTTACTCAGAAAAGAACAACAGAAAAATACTTAAGGAACATTTTAATTAGCTTTCGTTATCGACTGGTAAATTGAAAAAAATGCATTGAGTTGTGTTTACCTCAACAGCAATTGTATGTCTGTGTTCAATTTCAGTGGTAATTGGTTTAAAATTCATATTATTGAGGGATAGGCACGAGTAGATAAGCCCCTATTATAACAAAACTATGTATGTGTGTGCACTTTGTACCCGAGTCAAGTTCAGATAAGAGCGAGAACTTTGAATGTACATATTTATCAGATATTCAATATTTATGCATGTTTCTTGAACGTTTCTAAACTGTCCATTCCATTACATATAAGTAAAAAAAATAGTTAATAGTAAATACTTTTATCAGTCAATTTATGACGTAAGCGGAGATAACAAACAATACGATGCTATCATTTGCCTACAATATTCACTCATAATTTGCAATATTATTTCCAGTTCCAATGAAAATTCCAGTTCCAGCCATACAATCAATGCTTGTTGATACGAGATAACAATAGAGCAAAAGCTGACAGCTGCTAGGGATGAAAAGCAGCAGCTGCATTGGAATGCTTCAGCACCTCTCGCAATTGAATTAAAAACGCACCTTCCGTAAACAAAAAAACAAAAAAAAGCAACACAAAAATTTAAAAGGGGTGGAAAGTCCAAAGTCTTTTTTGGCTCAGCGCGAGCTGGCGGCCATTGTGCTGTCAGAGGGAGGGTTGGGGCAACTCGAATTACCGCTATATATCACATACATATATGGTGGGGGTTGAAAAGTGTTTTTTGACTCGAAGTTTATGCATGACAATAGATTAACTTTCGCTGTTCGATTTAAAAGAAATGCTCATTTACGCTGAAAATTAGGGAAAAGTGATGGTTGCTTAAAGTATTTAATTGACGCTTTGCTAGCTTACATTTTATTTTATTTTTTTGTATGCTCTGTAATATAAGATATTGGAAATAAAATACTCAAAAATACTCATACTTTTCCGTCCAGTGTTCCCATATGACAAACAGCTGTTTAGTCAATTTTTTTCGTTTCCAAAGCAGACTCAAATTTCACTTGCGGCTGTCGCGACAGTTGTCAAATATTAGCCAGGCAGGTAATTAGATATTTTTATAAAATGCAAAAAAAAAACCTTAACCAAATATATAAAATGTCGTAATAGAGAGGTATATACGGAAAATTAAAGGGCGGTTGACCGCAGTCAAGATCAAAATGGCTGATCTCGCTTCCTGGCTCGCTCTCTCTAACAACATTGGCACACACACACACACAAATAGCCCGATGAAGCTACAGATCAAATTGGATACGAAAGACGCAACAAAAAATAAAAAAACGAAATCAGTGCTAACGCCTTCAAGTCAACAAAGACGACAAAGACGTTGACCAAAGCCAATGTTAAAAGATTTAAAATTTTAAAAGGGAATAAACAAAATAACGGTGAGCAACGCAACAACGCCCACACGTTCACATGAATATAAGCATATGTACATGTATATACATATATAAATTTATATATGTATGCATGTATAAGCCCTTATGGAAATTACTTGCTCAGGGCTAAAAACAACAAACCAAATATTTAATTAATTGTTTGCAGCGATGACACCAACAAATTGAAATTAACAAATATGACCCAAAAAGAAAAAAATATATCTGAAGGTGAAATGAAACAAAGAGAGAGAGAAAGAGCGAGAGCAAAAAAATCAACCCAAAAAGAAGACATACTAAAACTGCTTTCTTTGAAAGAGCTCAGCTCTATAAGAAAATAAACAAAGTTATAAACAAAAAGTTAAAACACAAAATTGATTAAAAACTTTAGAGCATGTAAATATGCACAAGTATAAATAAATTTTTCAATTGGCTGACGCAATTGTGAGCTTGCACTCACACACAATAAGCTTGTACGTTGGTGTAAGAATACAAAGCAAAAAAAAAAACAAAAACCAAATGGGAACACGAACATAACGCACACACAGACAAACTCTTTGTTTGTCCACTGCGAGTGTGTGAGAGTGCGCGCGAAATGCTTTGGAATTGAAACACTGTCATAGCTGTTGTGAGTGCTCTCTCACTCAGTGCAACAACAACAATAAAAGACAATAAAAAAAAAACAATTAAAGTCAAACTGAAATGGGGTAACACAGTTTACATAAATATGCACAGAATCCATTCATACCAATAAAAACATACAAATTTAATAGCGCAAAAGTTGATGTGCGTAATTGTTTGGATAACTGTACTACTGCTAAATACCAACATAGTTTCTCTCTCACTCGCCCCAACAACCTATGAATAACAGGCTCCACTGCTCGCCCTCAGCCACACATACAGAGAACACAACACACTCACATATACACATAAATTTATGCTCAAACAGCTGGGAAACGAACTGAGAGATGAAACAAACACGTAAATTATTTTTGAAAATTTTTTCTTTTGCATTCTACTAACTCTTTACATTTATTTTATTAAAAACAGTTGATTGGGAACAGAAAGGCCTTTTAATAACGCAATGAAATTCTTTCTTCTTCTTATATTACATATGCTTACATTGTTACAGCCATTTTGTTGTATTTTTGTTTTTATGTTGCGCAGGAATGTTTGAGATGAATTAGTTAGTTGAGAATCTTGGTGAAAATGGTATTATTGCACTTTAATATAAGTGTACCGTTGGAGTTGTTGTTGCTTGGTGTTTTATTCTAAGTGTTTGTTAACTAATTTGTACTGCAAAATTGTATCACAGTGAACTTGTTTTTGTCGAAGTCTCTTGTTTAAGCCAACGTTTTCATTTTCATTCTCTTTGTATAAAAACAGTTTGTGGATCGATTTTTCCCACGCACTAGTTTAAAAGTGGTAGGTTTTTTCCATCAGCTGCACATCTTAGCTGTTATTATTGATTTTGCTATTCTACTTGAGCTTTTTTTGTTTATATATACATTTGATGGTTGTAGTTAATTTTAAATAAAAATTATAAAAATTTTCAATGCAAAACACACACAATTACAAACACACGCACACACTCTATAAGAGACCAAACGTACTTCACTTTTTTGCTTCCAAATGTAAACTGGCGTTGAATACGAACAAAAAGAGGAGACATGGGACACGAATGGGAATGTTGACTCGCTCGTTAAAATGTTGCCTCACTCGTGTTGTTACGGGTCGAACGTGTTGAGAGCGAAAAATATGCTCTCATGTTTAGACACATGTATAGTATTTAAATACTAAAAATTTTATTTCATTCAATTATTTGCATTGCCACTTGCTAGGTGGTTATCAAAACCTTTCGATAGTTTGGCAATTCTATAAATAAACATGTATAGGGTGGCAACGTATAAATAGCGCGGTTCTTTTAAATAATTGTAACATTATTTTAGAAATAAAATGAGACGCTTTTAATACACATACATACACATACTGCGGAGGCATGCTTACTATTTCGCAAATTTATTTAATGCCTATACATATTATTATATTATATATCATCAATTACAAATAGATATTAGATATAGGTACATCTAATCTTTGTTTTTTACCCTGATTATTTAATGTTTTCATAACTTTTTTACAATTAAAATTTCAAAACTGTTTTCTTTAATATATATACATTTGCTCCACGCAAGCTGTTGCCAAGTGATTTAGTGAATGGCTTGCGGGGCGTTGGGGAGACGACGGCCCAGCTATTTCACATACGCACACACATACATATATATACAACTGACACATGTATATGCTTTTGCATGTGTGCTTCCAGAAATTTTTAGCCATAAACTATGTTTATATAAGTATACAGAGTATTTAAAGCGCAACTGAATGCACAAATGTAAGCTGCGAAGAACTAGCCAACTCTATGAATTTTATTTGAATTATTTTAACAGTTGCAAAGTAAAATTAAGCAATAACCTGCGTTTTAGGATTTCGTCACATACACATATACGCACACATTCACATTCTTATTGGAAGAAACGCGTGGCGTAAGGCATAGACAAACTCTTGAATTATTTTACGCTAAAGTCGTTCTTTGTATTTCAGCACAATTTAATAGTGTTAATAATTTAATGAATTACTTTTGTAATAACTTACCCGGATGCCTCTGCGTTTTAATCAGTATTTGTTCTCTTTTTTCTAAACTGCGACACGACCAAGTATATGTAAATATCTAAATGAATTGAACAGCTAAAGGGTTGGCAAAAGCCATTTTGGCTGGCGAGCTAGTTCATTTGAATTAATAACTAGAATCCGAATCGGCTGTTCAGGTTTGCTTGAACGGAGAAATTATGTTCATCAATTTTGGTCATTTAACCAATTTTAAATGGTCACTTTTATTAAATTTAATTTAATATAATCAATTATTTAAAACACCTAAGCTTAAATAATAAATTATGTCAATCACGGAACAATTGCATTAATGTTTCAACCAAACCAAACATATCTAATGATTGTAAAAATAGTCATAAAAGATCTTGAACCGATCCAGGTTCGCAATGGAAATTTTAAACCGAAATTTGAAGAACCAAACCCAAACAAAGTGAGACATTATTTCTCACCATGTATCGAACCACTGTCGATTATGTATGCTGTTGGTATTTTATTGTATTTTATACACAAAAGTATTTTTAATATATATATTTATATAACGGCGTGATAACAACAGGTTGATTGTCAGTAGGCAATCAGCAGCAGTTTTGCGACAATGAGTTTTCAGCAACAACCCAAGGGCTTCGCCACCAAGTGCATACACGTCGGCCAAGATCCTGAGCAGTGGCAGAGCGCCTGTGTGATACCGCCCATAGTGCTGAGCACGAACTTCAAGCAGGATGAGCCGGGCGTCAGTCGTGGCTACGTCTACTCGCGGGGTGGCAATCCCACGCGCAACGTACTACAAGAGTGTCTGGCAGCGCTGGACAATGGAAAATACGGTTTGGTGTTCTCCTCGGGACTGGGCGCCACGACCGCTGTGCTCGCCATGCTCAGCAGTGGTGATCACATCGTAATGGGCGATGATGTGTACGGTGGCACGAACCGTTTGATCCGCCAGGTGGCGACACGGTTTGGTCTAACTGCCACCTTTGTAGATGCCACCAATCCGGAGAGTTTCAGGGCTGCCTTCAGACCGGAAACAAAGCTCGTTTGGCTGGAATCCCCAACAAATCCGCTGATTAAAGTGGCCGACATTCGAGCATTGGTGAAGATTTGTCGGGAAGTCAGCAAAGATGTTATCATCGCCGTGGACAATACTTTTCTGACCTCATACTTTCAGAGGCCGCTCGAACTGGGCGCGGATTTGGTCTGCTATTCGCTAACCAAGTAGATGAATGGGCACACGGATGTGGTCATGGGCGGCATTACGATGAACTGCGATCAGCTCTATGCCAGATTGAAATTCCTACAAAACTCCTTGGGCATTGTGCCCTCGCCCTTCGACTGCTATCAGTTGAATCGCAGCCTAAAGACGCTCTCCTTGCGCATGGAACAGCACCAGGCGAACGCCCTGCTGGTGGCCAAGTATCTGGAGTCACACAATTTTGTTGAGCGGGTCCTTCATCCTGGTTTGCCCTCGCATCCCCAGCACCAGATAGCACTAGCGCAGACCTACGGCTACAGCGGCGTCTTCTCCTTCTACATCAAGGGCAGTCTGAAGCACTCGACGGCATTCCTGAAGGCTCTCCAAGTGTTTACCCTGGCCGAGAGTCTGGGTGGGTATGAGAGCCTAGCCGAATTGCCTTCTATTATGACGCACGCTTCGGTGCCGGCCGAGGATCGCCAGACTTTGGGCATTACGGATGCTCTGATACGACTCTCGGTGGGTCTGGAAGACGCTGAGGATTTGATAGATGACATCAAGAATGCATTGGATATTGCAGCTAAAGCTTAAGGCGCAGAGCTGAAGGAAATCCAGTATTTAAAAGTGCATTAACCAATTACAATATTATGGAACCAAAAATATGTTAATTGTAAAATATCAATGTCAATAAAAACAAACAAGTTTTATTTTTCATATATAATTATATATTGTACGGATATTTATTTCATTACAGTAATATGACTATTCAAAAAAATTTAAAAAAATGCAAAAAAGTTTTGGTTTCGATCATAGCAGTCTTATTATTAGAATTGTGTATTATTTTTATGTAGTTGTTGTTGTTGTAGGTAATAAAACACAAAATATATAAATTTGAATGACAAATAATTAAAATGATGATTAAATCTTATAAACTAAATATTAAAAGCAGAATTACAGAATATTTGGGTAAAAAAAAATTTTTTTTATACTCTATTGTGAATAGAATTTTATATTGAATTTTATATAAACACATATAGGTATATATAGACTACATAAGTACATATAGTATAAAGTTATATTTTAGCCATATATTGGAAATATGGTGAAGCTCGTAGTTGCTGAGTTTGGTTAAGATATTCTAAAAAAAAAGTTATTTTGCTCAAAACATCAATTTTTTACCATTTTTTTATGTCATGTCAGAAGCATTATTCGAAAAAGTGCTTGATTACGATAGTGTTTGATTACGATAGCTTAAGAACTACAAATATTTGTAAGCAAATTGTTATATGGCAGCTATATGATATAGCCTTTCGATCTAATTTAATAATGAATACAATGCATTGTAAAAAGATAGGGATATTGAATTGGTTGACATTTAAGTTTTGGCATATATATGTAGTTTAGAGTGTCAGTTTTATCGGTTTCAATTTCTTACATATTTTTTGCTGATAAAATTATCGTAAAATCTAAACAATATTTGTTTATCTTGAAATTTGCATCTGTTCGCGACTTGTACGTAAAATAAATATACGGACGTATATATAATCAAAATAAATATACATAAGTTTATGTATAATAAGCATACATATATATCAATATTCATATAATAAGCAAGACTAGCTTTAAAGTTCATGTTTCAAAAAATGCAGAAATTGTAGCTTATTGTGTGCTGTAGTGGGGTCCGGGCGTGGGCACGCTCTTTAGTGGCGAATCGTAGTCAATTGGTGCCTGCTCCAAGATGGGTGTCTCCGGTGCCACAGCCGTGCCAATGCGCTCCTGCAGCGTCTCATAGAGCTTGTGGATGTGCTCGTTGTGTGCCGTTGTCGGCTGCATGGCCTTCATTAGCGCCGCCAGACGGCCGACGGGCAGCTTGTTATAAACGTACCACAGCAGTTTTAGCATGTGCCGCGAGGTGACGTTCTCGCGCGTCAGGCCCGCAAAGATGAACTCGTCGAAGAGTGTGGTGCAGAAATCCTCCGTGGCAAATTCATCGCTCATGGGTATGAGCAGGGCAATCAGCGAATGGAGGAAGGGATCCTCGTAAGCGCGATCATCCTTGCAGGCCGATAAAATGGCCAGGACGCGCAGCACACCGACGCGATCCTTGATGCGTGCCGTGTGCAGCGTGTAGTACATAGCCAGTATACTGGCTACCGAGCTCTCCTGTATGTAGGCCTCAACGGCGTCCGGCGCCGGGCCGGAGTGCTCAATAACGGTTAGCGCCGATTCGCGTTCATCGGGCGGCAATTTGGCGTGCAGACTGCGGCACTGATCGTCCACCATTAGCGACATGAGCGCCGGTAGAAACTTGGTCACCACCTGGCTATCAAGCTTGGGCTCCTTAAAGTCCTGCGAATCGATCATGACCCAGGCGCTCAGGCCAAGCGCGAGCATGCGCAGCAACAGTATCAAAATCTGATTATCCCGCGGTAAACCTTCGTTGTTAATGAGATGCTGTAGAATTTTGATGGCCGAGGTGGCCAGAAAGTTAATTGCATAGGGATCGCACAGTGTCATTGACAGATCACCCAAAACCTGCTCTTGGCCGCGCTTGATATTATCCAAGAATCCTTGCAATTCGCGCGAACGTTTTATGTCCACGTTCTTCTCGCGTATGCAGGCGTCTAGACACCAGGTGAACTTGTGACACGGATCAATCGAGATGATCTCCTGCACCTCCAGATCGTGCAGAGCCATCAGCAGCTCCGCACGCAGCGTGCAATAGTGCACATTGCGGGTGCGCAGAAACAACGTGCGCAGAAACTGGAGCACCATGTCGTAGAGTTTGACGCTGTTACCAATCATATTGGCCAGCTTCTGGACCACCTCGCCTTGGCGGCGCACCTTCGGCGTTGGCTGGAAGAACAAGTTGTTCAGATTGGTATGATCGAACAGAACGTGCTCTTTTTCTCGTATATATTGCGACAGGAGCGGAGACACTTCGTCACCGAACAGTGATTGATTGTCGCGCCAGATCTGCCGCTTCACTTCGGTGTCCGTGTCCGCATAGAGTTCGCGATCGCGGACCAGTATGCGCAAATACTTGTCGTCAATGTGCTGCGTGTTCCGGAGAATGGCCATCACCACGGGTCGCATATACTTAACGCGCACAACGGGAAAACTTTTCACCAGCAACTCCTTCAGTTTCTTTTCGCGCTCGCGCGGATCCTTCTGCTCCAGCTCGTTGATGTGCGCAATCAACTTGTCGCGCAGCTCCTCCATCAGTGACGTGTGAAAGTCCAGGCGACGCACACCGTGCAGGTCCAGCAGCGGCAGCATGGGTCGCAGCGAGGGCAACAGGACGCCATTCTCTAGTTGGAAGCTCTCAATGGCCTTTAGAGGATCGGTGCAGGAGGTAAGCGCCTCGCGCAGAAACGCCTGGCCAGGTATGTTGACATCTTCCAAACCGGTGCCATTGTTTTTAGCTGGTGTGCTCATTTTAACACAAACTTATTAAATTGTTTGTGACCGAAAAAGAGTATAAGAACCAGGGCTGCACTCGATAACGAAAAGTAACTAATGACTTTTTGACATGGGCTCGTGTGCTCAAATGAACCAATTGGATAAATGCTTCATATATTTAAAAGCAATTTATTATTATTAACTTCTTAATCAATAAAAGTATTTAAGTTGATTGAATATTCCAGTACACACTTATGAAAGCAGCTATTAAGCAATATTTTAATCAATCACTATCACTTCAAGTACTCAAACAAAGACTGCTTACTTGTAACTGGTAACGGTTACACATCTAAATGCCACACATCACTAGAAAGAGCACAAGAACAGAAAAGCAAATTGGGTGGAAAACTGGCTCTGGATGTGCGGAAAATTATTTAGTGCATTTTTGGTTCCGAAAATTATAAAACGCTGCAATTCAAATTAAACTACTAACAGTGCAATTATAAACTAATCAACAACACACCCACACAACTGCAAGTGGTTGGGCTTGTGTGTGTGTGTTGCTGCTGCCGGACATTTAGCTGTGCAAGTGGAAGGAGCAAAGGAGAGCGAGAGAAGAAGAGCAGTAAGAGCCTAGCTAGCTGCCCAAGAAAAAGCCTTGCTGTTGCCATAATTACTACAGCTTTGTGGGAGTTCAAGTTTTATAGTGCGCGCCTCTCTCTCAGTGTGTGTGTGTGCGATATCAATGTGTGCGTAACACCCCCAAAGGCGCGCTCTGTTGTAAAGTTACAACAACAATTGCTTGGCAGTAACAAGCGAGGCAGCGGCAGCGAAGCGAGAGCGAGAGCGAGCGAGCGCGACTTGCCGTTTGTTTTGTGCGCAAATTCGCGTGCTTGCTTCTCTTTGTTCGCTGTGGTTTCGGTTGCGACAACGCTTTGCGGCGACAGCCTCGCTTTGTGGCCATCAGCTGGATACGGATTTTGTGACGGCGGCGACACTAACAACGCCGAAGTGGATGCACATGCACGCGGTGGCCTGGGCATTGCCCAGGACTTTGGCATGGCCGGACCGGCCGCAGGTCCGCCGGCGCACATGTACGGCGCCATAGCGCAACAGGACAGTAAGTTGATGTCCCTATTTACTTTTGATCCTCTGCATTAACTGTTTGGCCCCCCATTCCTCAGTTATTGTTCGAGACATGGTGCAAATGCCTCCGCCGCCCCCCTCGAATGCGCCTACATCGGCGGACGCCTGCCTGAGCATTGTCCATTCGCTGATGTGCCATCGGCAGGGCGGGGAGAGCGAGGGCTTTGCCAAGCGCGCCATCGAGTCGCTCGTTAAGAAGCTGAAGGAGAAGCGCGACGAATTGGATTCCCTCATAACGGCAATTACCACTAACGGCGCCCATCCAAGCAAATGCGTCACCATACAACGCACGCTCGACGGCCGACTGCAGGTGAGCGTCAGTGGCAGCGGCAGCGCCAGCTTCAGTTTCAGCTTTCACCTCTTATCGGGCCCTGCACTGTGTGGGGTCTATACACATGTGTTTTTATACCCAGTACCCATTAGGTGTGTTTAAAGAATGAGTATAATAGATAGAATAACACACAAGCAAAGGAGGCAGTTCTGATCACATTAAGCATATTTTTGAATAACTTTTTAAATCGATACAACTATGTTCGATAAATATTGAAATTCTACACCAAGGTTTATTTAATTGAAAACGTATTCATTAATCAACTTCGATGGGTATCGATTTTTGGTAATGGTTTCTAGTGGCTTTTATCTGAAATTAAATTTTATATACACCAAATTTTATATATAATTAAGTTATTGATTAAACAATCGGGTGATTTCCGTATTTTATATACGTCGATAAATATCAATTATTTTCAGCATAGGTGTTTTACGCATATCTCTGCAATTACGAAAGCTAAAGATACCAAATATGGTAGGTTAGTTATTGGTTTCTTTTTTTAGATTACTCTGAAATAGAGCCATTATATTTTTAGTATTTTGACATTCACCAGACGTATGGTATATAGATACCGATATTATAATTTATTAGAATGTATGCATTGTATTTTTATGCAGGTACAGGGCATCTGATAGTTTGTCATTCTTGACTAGTGCACATTTACTTTTTATTTTATTTGTTTACATTGAGGCATTTCCGGTTGCGATATGCGCAGCGTACTCGTGTTCACTATTTGATTTTAATTTCATTTTTCGTTTTACGTATTGCCCTTCTTTTTCTCCCTCTCCTTCGTAATTGTCGTCGCCGTCGTCGAGTGCAGGTTGCCGGCCGCAAGGGTTTCCCACATGTGATCTATGCGCGCATTTGGCGCTGGCCCGATCTCCACAAGAACGAGCTGAAGCACGTGAAATACTGCGCCTTTGCGTTCGATCTCAAGTGCGACTCGGTGTGCGTGAATCCCTACCACTACGAGCGTGTCGTTTCGCCGGGCATCGATCTGTCCGGCCTGAGTCTGCAGTCGGGCCCCAGTCGCCTGGTCAAAGATGAATACTCAGCCGGCTCACTGGTTGGCAGCATGGACATTGATGGCAACGACATTGGCACCATTCAACATCATCCCACGCAGATGGTCGGCCCGGGAGGCTATGGCTATCCGCCACAGGGGCCCGGGCCTGGTGAGTACGGTACGGTATTTGTTGAAATATATAGGGTATTTTAATTGCATATTTAGGCCTTGTCCGTCCGTTTCTATGCATAGTTTGCAGTTTTGTCGTCGTACATATATGTAAATTTTCGATCAATCAATTCCGGCGCATAAATCGTCTGATTTAAAATTTATTTATTTGAAATCTACGCTAAAAAAACAATAATAAAATAATATACGAAAAATGACTGAGATATATGTAATATAGATGCAAAATATATGAATTGTTGTGTGGCTGAGATCAGAGTATTTTAATGCAAACCGCTAGCTTGTCTTTATTTTTTGTTTTTATTGATTTGCCAAATGTATGCTTAAGTTACGCATATTTATATAAAAGTAGTTTTAATTTTATGTTGCTTGAGTTTCCTTTAAATTTGATTTTGTTACATTTTTTTGTTGGCCTTGTAGTCACCGATGCTAATCAAATGAGTGCAATGTTTGCTGCCGGGCGCGCAATACCAAAAATCGAGCCAACGGACAGCGCCGGGCCGCGTAGTTCGTGGATGGTGCAGCAGCAGCAGCAGCCGCCGTCGCGGTTGAGTCAGGCTGCACAACAGCAGCAGCAGCAGGCAGTGCCACAACAGCAGCCACAAAACCAATCCCAGCCAGCGCCGCATACTCTTTGTAAGCGTTTTATTTGGTGTTTTTTTATTTATGTTGCCATATTGCATGTTAGAAGCATTCCCCTGCTTGAATCTAGAGCATCAATTTACTTATTATTTTCATCTCCTTTACAGCGGTACCTCACGGCATGCCGGGCATGGGTGCCATGAATTCCGGCCCTGGCCCAGTTATGGCACCGCCACCCCCGCCCACACAAGCACAGAGCGCCCAAGGCAATGGCGTACATCATGTGCAGGCCACCAGTTCACCCACGGATGCCGCCTCGATGGCCATGCAGCAGCAGCAGCAGCAACAACAGCAGCCGCCGCCGGGTGGTGGACCCAATGGATCAAGCGTTGCCGGCAATACCAGCGGCACTGGCGGCAGTGGCGGCTCGTACTATGGAGCGCCACAAACGGGCGCTCAGATGCAAAACGATGTGAGCAAATTCAGTGGCAGCGCCAGCAATAACACCGTACCAGCCGCTGTGCATGCCCAACAACAGAACGGTTATGTGCCGCAGTCGAGCGGCCAGGGCGCCGGCGCTAACAGCTACGGCTCAACGCAGCCGCCATCTGCACAGCAACAGTCGACGGCAGGCAATCAGCCCAATGCGGGCGGCGGTGCACAGGCAAGCGGCGGTAGTGGTGGTGGTGGTGGCGCCGCCGGCACATGGACTGGCCCAAATACACTTACCTACACACAGTCCATGCAACCGCCAGATCCGCGCTCCTTGCCCAGCAGCTACTGTAAGTGAGAAATAAAAAATAATCTATATTTTATATTCAATATTCTCAATTACAGGGAATTCGGCGCTGCCTGGCGATCTTGCCTCGCCGCAGCAGGCACCGCCACAGCAGCAGCAACAGCAGCAACCACGTCTACTTTCGCGTCAGCCGGCGCCAGAGTACTGGTGCTCCATTGCCTACTTTGAGCTGGACACACAAGTGGGCGAGACATTTAAAGTGCCCTCGGCCAAGCCGAATGTCATCATTGATGGCTATGTGGATCCCTCGGGCGGCAATCGCTTCTGTCTGGGCGCACTCAGCAATGTGCATCGCACCGAGCAGTCGGAGCGCGCCAGGTGAGCAGCTGGGCGTTTATTGATCTGGTATTTGATCATTAACATTTTTTTTTTCTACATTACATTCAGGCTGCACATTGGCAAGGGCGTGCAATTGGATTTGCGGGGCGAGGGCGATGTCTGGCTGCGCTGTCTCAGCGATAATTCTGTGTTCGTACAAAGCTATTATCTGGATCGCGAGGCGGGCCGCACGCCGGGCGATGCAGTGCACAAGATCTATCCGGCAGCGTGCATAAAAGTAATTGCGGTTTCAATCAAATTTATATAGTTATGAAGATGTTTACTGACCCACTGACTAATTTCCCAAATGACTCATCGAATAACTTAGTGAACGATTAATCATTAGACGGATTGATTGCGGTTTCAATCGAAGTTATATAGCTATGAAGATTTTTACTGACCCACAGACAAATTTCCCAAATGCCTGATTGAATAAATTAGTGAACGATTAATCAACAGACTGATTGAAAATTTAAGCTGTAAGAGTAAGAGTGCGGATTTTAACTGACAAACATCTGAGTGAAATATTTTTTCAATCCTCAAACTAATTTTAAAAGATGTCAAGAACTACTGCATATTGAAGACGATGGGAAGAAAGCCTAACATTTTATTTTTCAATTTACGTGAAAATTTTATTAATATTTGTTTAACCTTATGTAAAAAAAAATACATACGTATAGGTAGAATATTGGTGACTAAGGTTATATGGACGTGAGTACAATATCTAGCCAGATAAACGCATTTTCATAAATCTATGTAATATGTAATAGAAAAGTGCCTTACCGATTGGGGATTATTCACAGATCCGGAATTTGATATAAAACTTATGCGAGAAATGGCTAACAATAGCTAAAGTATAGTGAAATTAAAATTTTACTCACGTATTTTCATTTCTACAGGTCTTCGACTTGCGTCAATGCCATCAACAGATGCACTCGCTGGCCACCAATGCACAAGCGGCTGCTGCAGCTCAAGCCGCGGCCGTCGCGGGGGTTTCCAATCAACAAATGGGTGGCGGCGGCAGAAGTGAGTCTATAATGACTTTATTAACTTAACGTTTTACTTATATTGATTCGTTTGTAGGTATAACTGCTGCCGCTGGCATTGGCGTGGATGATCTGAGACGTTTGTGCATATTACGGCTAAGCTTTGTGAAGGGCTGGGGACCTGATTATCCACGTCAGTCGATTAAGGAGACGCCCTGCTGGATCGAAGTGCATTTGCATCGGGCACTGCAGTTGCTCGATGAGGTGCTGCATGCCATGCCCATCGATGGAGCTGCTGCATAAAAAGCGACCATAATCATAACATACACCTACAACCACAAACACACACCCACACACATACGCGAAGCATATTTATTAATCATAGCAAGAAGCACACCAAGTCTAAATGTTAATTTTAAGAAATTAAGAATTTTGAGCAGCTATCGTTAAGTTAAGCAAAAAATCAAGTGCAAACAAAATAAGGGTATCAAATATTTAGTTTTGTTTTTGCGATATAATTATGATTATGTTTGCCTTTAATTATTTAATAATAATTTTTATAAAAAATTGAAACGCCAGCTGTAAAACAATAAGCGAAACTAGATTTATGTACCACATATACAGACGACAGACAACTACATGCCTATATATAAATACATACAGATATTTTATAAATGACTTTGGACACAAGTCAGGCAATGCCTTTTCTGCCACATCCCCCCGCACACCACATCAATACATACGCAACGACTACAGCCTGAGCAAAGATAGTATGCAATTGAGGGAAAAGTAGTTGTAATACAAATGTAATAAACAGAACATTAACTAAATGTACATTATATCACACATTCGATGCATATTTCTCGGTTCTTAACTGCACGCGTGCATCCAGCCAGGCCAGCCAGTCGTCCGTTATGTCCCGCTCTAAGGTCACTTCGTGAAAGACCTCAACGCGACGCACCTCAACAAATTGAAAGCTCTCAAACAGACGCAGTGAGGCGGCATTGTCCATATCGATTTTTGCCTCGTATTTGGCCAGCGGTAAATGCTGCTGGGCGTACTTAAGCATAAGAAGCATGGCTTCCCGACCATAGCCTTTGCCACGCGACTCGGGCTCAGCGATCATAATCTCCGCTTCTGCCACATATTGCTGCGTATCCTCGTCGTAGCGCACAAACAGGTTTGTGTCGCCAACCATGGCGGCAATCTCATCATTGGTTTCTGTATATGTTTTACCGCAAAGGACAATGAATGTGAGCTTATCGTTGTCCTCGCGCCAACTCTTTTGCATGGCGTACTCTTCGCTGAGCGTTAGCTCATCTGAGGCCGTCATGTTGCGCAGTGTGGCATTGCTCATCCATTCGTGGTACTTGGGCACGTGTCGGGCCTCGTAGGGCACCAACACAACACTTTGTCCCAGCAGTTTCGTATGTTCATTTAGGCGCATTGGCTCCAAAATTTTACGAAAGTAAATTAAATGCAGAAGTGGTACACAATAGAGATGTGTGCAGTATCGATAATGAGTTCATTTGGAACTATCTGTACAGAGTGACTTTTTAATCGAACAGCTTTCAATGGTTTTTGCTTTACGGGTTTGTTAACAAAATTTAATTTTTTTCAAAAAGAAAAATAATTTATAACAATAAACTTCGTAAAAATCTCATAATATTGTACAAAGCAGCTGAGTTCTTATCGATAGCTATTTAAAATATATCGAAACTTACAGTGGTCGCAGTGCTGCCATATAACAACAAACAGCTGATTGCCGCGAACAAGGCGAATTGTTGAGCCCAAAAAAATAAACAGCTTGTTTGATTTGGAAAATGTTTTAAAAAATGTCGGCACGTTGTCGTACCTGTGGCAAGATAATCTATTGTCTAAACTCAAAGAATCTATTTCAACAGCGCGACAACATTATGCTTCATCAAATTGAGGCTTTAACAGGAATTTTTGTAAGCTTCGTTTTCAATTTAGTCTTAGGTGGATTTTTTAAAAATATATATCTTTTTAGCTACTGGAGCAAGAAGAGTTTCCAAAACATATTTGCGGACCCTGCGAAGTGGCGTTGCGAGAAGCCATCGTGTTTCGCGAGCGCATTATTCGAACGCAAAAGCTGCTTTTAAGCAGTAAAAGCATTTCAGATGCGCTTCAAAAAATTGATTTGGATGAAGGCGATAGGCTGATTTCGGAGCTAGAAGGCGAAGAGATCGAGCTATCTGGCTCATGCGAGGAAAATACAGAGTACAAGTACGAAAGCCTGGAACAGCTGCATGAGGAAAATGAAGAATTATCACTGGATAGCCAATGGGATGAATCCATACAGCATTTAGAAACTGATGAGCCCAGTGGAGAAGCGTCTACGGAGTCAGCTCCTTCATTGTTGAATATGCCACGCAAACCTGGGAGATCAGCTTCCAAACTGTACGCCACAGTCAATTTTGCGACCAACGCGCGGAACACGCCACGCATCAACTGGAGCAAGTTGTCGGAGGATGAAATTGTGGCTCTCAAACGTGAGCGGCGCAAGCGTGACTGTATCTGCGAACTGTGCGGTCGGCACTTCACCTGTCCCAGCAATTTTAAGGTGCATCTTTTGCGTCACACCGGAATCAAGAACTTCAAATGCAATCAATGCGACCTGAAGTTCTACACTCCGCACTTGTTGCGGCGCCACGAAATGGCGCATCTGTGCGAGAAACCCTATCCATGCCAGTACTGTGGTCAAACATTTGCCGATCACAGCGGGCGCATTCAGCACGAGCGAAAGTATGTTGTTAAAAATTTATTATCTATTAAATTTACTTATACTATGTTCTCTTCCACAGCCGCCACACAAATTATAGGCCCTACAAGTGCACCAAATGCGACAAGGCTTTTGCAGTGAGCAACAAGCTCAAACGCCACATGCTCAGCCATACCGGTGTGCGGAGTTTTCAGTGAGTCGTATAGTTCATAGTCTTGTATATAACTGTGTATATGCGGCTCTCTATTAGCACACATTTAAAAACTTTTTTATGTGTGTAAAAGAGTTTTGTTAGGTTTATTTAATCTTGTGAATAAGGAAGTTAAATATGCTCAACGCCCAAAATTATTCAAAACTTTTCAAAAAACAATTTGTTTGAATCATTAGTTTGAATTCAACGGAACCTTTGTTTCTAATTAGTTGCCATATACACAATTTTAGGACATAAATATTTTGCCATTAATGTTTAAATATATTATAATTTTACAGCTGCGAGATATGTAAAGTATCCTTTATGCGACGCCCCCATTTAGCCGCCCACTATCGTTCCAAGGGACACGAGCAGAATGCGCAAATTTTTCCTGCTTCGGCCGATAATGTGAACGTCGATGTAAGAAATGAGCTACAATAACAAATTATAACTAAGCTGAATTAGGTGTTAAAGAAAAGAAATTTTGTTTTAGCTGATTTGAAATATAAGTTATATAAGTTACGTAAGTAATTACAAAAGGAAATTTAAAAGCATAAAACGCTCGGAAGAAATTTTTAATTGCTAATATCCTTAAAATAAAAAAAATGCCATTTAAAATTAGTAAATTTTCGTCTGTGTGTTAAAAAAAAAATAAACGCTTTTAATACTAAACATTTTTGAGTGCCAAATCAAAATACATATTTATAAAAATCTCCATGACATTTATTTGATTATCGTAGTTGCAATTGCACACAAACGCTGCGTTGCCAGATGATTGTAAGCAGCTGTTCTCGTTGCAAAAATATCCCAAACAAATAACTGTTAATTTAAGCTAGTAAATGGGTAGAAGATAGAGGAAGCCCAAAAAATGACACGTTGTCGTACCTGCGGCAAGCTCATTTACTGTCTTCAGGCAGAGAACCTATTTCAACAGCCCAATAACAAGCTGCTACAACAAATAGAAGCCTTAACAGGACTTTTTGTAAGTTAAAATAAATTCGCTTAAATTGAATAAAAAGATTTAGCATCTTATAATTAAATATCTGTAGTTGCCAGAGCAAAATGAATTTCCGTCGCATATTTGCGGACCCTGCGAAATTTCGCTGCGCGAGGCCCACGCATTTCGTGAGCGCATCATAAGAACTCAGAATTTACTTCTCTATAGCAAGAGTGTTGCCGATGCTTTGCAGAAAATTGACCTGGATGAAGTGGAGCAGTTAAATATAGTGAAAGATGATGAGGACCTGGAGCTGGAGCTAACCGGTTCATATGAGCAAATTACAGCATATGAGCATGGGGAAAACGAATGTCTAAATCAATCTAATACATTAGTAAATGAAACAACAGTCGAGAAACAAAATGGAGCTATGCCCGGCCAGAACCACGTGACAAATGAAATAATTGCCTTACCCAAACCAGCTGCCAAACTTTATCCCAGCGTTAGTTTTGAGACCAAACGCAAAAAAGGGCCCCGCATTAACTGGAGCCAGTTGTCGCCGGATGAAATCGTGGCAATTCAGCGGGAGAAACGTGAACAGCGCAAACGCAACTGCATCTGCGATCAGTGTGGCAAGCGTTTCACCTGTCCCAGCAATTTCAAGCTGCACCTGCTGCGACACACTGGTATCAAGAAATTCGCCTGCACGCAATGTCCCATGAAGTTCTATACGTCAAATTTGCTGCGTGGTCACGAGTTTGTGCATCTCCTTAAGAAGCCCTATCCATGTGGTTACTGCAGCAAAACTTTCGCGGATCACAGTGGAAGAAAACTACACGAGCGCAGGTGGATGGCCAAATTTTGGACAGAATACTCTGTATATAAGCATATCCATATCTCATATTTACCTTTGCAGAAATCACACGAATATTAGGCCATTCAAGTGCCCCGAATGTGACAAGAGTTTTGTGGTTAACAGCATGTTGAAAACTCACATGCTTAGCCACACGGGTGTCCGCAAGTTTCAGTGGGTATAGAAAACTAGTATAACAAATATTTTTGGAAAGTCACCAATCGTTAACATTTTATTTATATATTTTATAGCTGCCTAGTTTGCAATGTTTCATTTTTGCGCAAATGTCATTTGGTTTCCCACAACAACTCCAAAACTCATCAACAGAATGCACAAAACAAAATGGAAGACCAAACGCAACTATAGTTTTAAGTCTATTAAAGCATTTTTGATATGGCTTATATAGTATATCCTTATTGTATGCCTATGTATACGTTAGATTCGGTATATTTCATAAAATGAATACAATATAAGGGAGTTTTATCATGGAAAGCATATTTAAAACTCCAATAACTTAAATTAATAATTACCGAAGACATCCTGAATAATTTTTTTTTATGCATGTACTCTATTTTACTCATTTTCGAAAAAAAATGTATGTACAAATTTAAAAATCCAAATTTATATTTTTTATTGATTGTGGTTGTCACAAAGATTGATTTTTACATTTTAATTGTATTCGGCATTTGGGAATTTGGGAAATGAATGTACCCAATTTGGTGAAATATTTTTAAAAACATAACATACATAGTTTTTAATTAGATGTCATCTACATGTACGTGTACATTTAGTTATGTAAACAAAAACAAATCAAATAAGTTGACTCTAAGCCGCATAGAGAATGACTGCTTTCAACATCCTGGACATGCCTGACGAGTGCCTCCTAATGGTATTCAAACGGCTGGACAAAATAAGTCAGTGCAATTTCGCGTTTGCCTGTCTGCGCTTTAAGAGTATTTACGACATGGCTTATAAAAATCATTTTCGCTGTTTCACCTGGTACGAACCGACCAATAATTGGACATCGGAGGAAATTAAAGCATTCTTTACGCTAAATGGACACAAAATGCGAACGATGGCCGTGTCGGATTTGCACGATATGTACTTTGAGTTGCCGCTGCTTAGCAAGGCTACACACATGATAAACATTTGCGTTTATCTTAAGAATCTGCGCTCTTTAATATTATGCGTAGACCATAAGCTGGCTGACATTATTATTGAAGTGTGTAAGCATTTACATAAATTGGAGAATCTCATCATTGACTGTGCCTCTCATCCGAACTATGAGTTTTTGGTTCTACTGCCGCGACTAAAAAGTTTGGATATTGAATATTTTGTTAACATGCACGACAAGGTGTTCCAAAGATTTGCCGAATTGCGTCCGGATGCCTTGGAGCACTTGCGCATCGGCACAGAACTGACGTTAAGGAATGGCCAATACATTAGTTGCCTACGTGGTCTGACGCTGTTGAACATCTGCAATCCATGTTATCACTTTATCAACTGCGTTATTTTTCAATTAACCAATTTGAAAGTGATTAGCATAACGAATGCCTCTCAATTGCGAGATCACGACTTTAGGCATCTGATTATGCGTTTAAAGTTACTTTCTACACTATATGTGATTAATTGTAGGGATTTGGCCAACGACTTCGTATTTTTTGTAATTGAACAGTTCAAGGAGGAGTCGAAGTGTTCCCCCAATTGTCGTCGCTTGCCCTTCCATTTGGAGCTCATGGGCACGTGTGTGACGGATAATATAAATGAGGTACTGTAAATGCCAAAAGCGTATTAATATCTGATTTATGTGTTTGTAATTACTCTTTACATAGATTGAACCCGTAAAGTCGTCACAATCCTTGCTGTCAGCAATTTTGGTAAGTTATTTGTTATTCTTTCCAGTCAAATTTGAATTATTGGTACCTTATCGATAAATGCCGTTAAGCGACCCACGGAAGATAAATATCGAAATTTAAGCTCGGTGGCAACACAGTAAAGCCAGGCAAACTAAATGTACAAGCGTGACCATTGTTGCGGCGTTTTATATATATTTTTTTAATGTATTTGTATATATTTTGTATTCTTTTTGTTATGCTAATAAACAAAACATAATTCATGTTGCTTTCTATAATGTGTAGTTTAATAGTTGCGACAAAACATAACATGTGTTCTAAGAAAACATGCTAATTGTAACAGAAGGTGCTATTAATAAAAGAGTAAAGAAGAGCTTTAAGTGGGTATTGTGTTAAAAAAGTTTTGCTAGAATAAAATTAAATAAAATGTAAACATAAGCCGCGTGATCGATAAGTAATCAATAAACAATATGTAAAGGGAAGTTGTATAATCTGGCAGCACTGTTCTAACAGCTGTTTATCGACTAAGTGTCCAAGCGTGGCCATCGATGCGGCACTTTGCAAAAACTGTGTTTAAATATTTTATTACACACATTTAGTGTTATGCAAATAAATATTTATAATTAAAAATACGCTGTGGCAGGGTTAGCAACTTTTGCCTTGGCGTTTTGTTTTGCACAGAATCCATAGCGAAAGCAGCTGCCAAAGCGTAGCCGGCTAAAAACGCAAATACAAAACTTTCAACAAAAACAAACGAGCAAAAATCGAGAAAAAAAAACGTGTTATGCTGATACATGCTCTAATTATGTTTGTGAAGTGCGTGTTGAAACACGAGTAAAAAGCGAGGGGGCGCTGTTAATGCGAACTCGACTCGACGGTAAAGCGAGCGATTGGGTTTTCTAGCTTAATCAATGTGGCACTTCCAATGAAAAATCAATTCGAAATCGTTGGATGTTCTCAGTATTGGTTATTGGCCAGAAGAACCCAAACACAGCTATAAGAAATAAAGAAACCACAATTAAAACGTAATTAATAGTATAAGTTTAAGTACATACATAAGAGAAGAAGAAGAAAAGAAGAGAAAATGGCCGAGCCTGATGCGCTAACTGAAGCGCCCATGGGCGAGGACCTGCCACTGGTTACTGTTGCCCGCAAGCGTCCGCGTCTGGACGAAGAGGAGCAGGAGCTCAAAGTGGCCGGCTTCTCGCTGAGCGCCATCGAGGAAATGCGTCAAACACGCGACGCCGAGCTGCTCGCCGAGCCCATTGATCAGCAGCTACGCCAGTTTCAGGTGCTCGACGAAGTTGGCACCGCCAGCGAGGAAGATGAGTCAGGTGAGAGATAACAAGAGCGAACAGTTGTACCGAAGCGTAAATATGCTTTCCGTAAACATCCTCTCTTTATTTATCGGCGGATGTTCATCTAGGTGGTCTTTTTTAACCAGATTTTTAAAAGCGTGTAATTGCTGCGTTTGGCTGAAATGTATTAAAAACAAATTTTTTTTTTGTTAGAATAAACTAGATTTTTAATGTTTCCGAAGTAACTATATTATCTAGTTTTCTAACGTTAATACTCGTTCAAGTTTTAATTTCAAGAATTTTCACTAAAAAACAATTTTTTTTATAAAAAAAATCAAGAAATGCAAACAAGTTTTTTATAAAAGAATTATATTCTTGACGTATTTTTCCAATGTCAACTATATGATATGGTACTGCGAGATAAATAAGTTCTTTATCAAATGTTAGAAGTATAGAACATCTATTAATTATAGAATTTGATTGGAATATCTAAAAATACAACGTGTTTGATACAAGTTAAATTTTATTTTTTAAAGTTCCGAAAGTTGATTATTTTGTAAATGTAGGTAATTTTCAGAATGTTATTAGAAGCATAGAAAGTAAAGTTTGCCTAATTTGATTAAAATACTACAGAGAACAGCATAGTTTCTATAAAAGCAAAATCCAATCATCCGATCCGACTGACACCGACATATTTACCGATTGCAACAGAAGGACGGATCTATGCAGTATAACAAGATAAAATGTAAGCAGAGATAAGTTTCGTAAAAAAACTGAATAAGCTGGCAAATTTTATGGCAACATTACTATACCCTTCGCAAGGGTATAAAAACATAATGGATTTACTATATGAATAAGAATTCTTGTTGACTATTCTGGTGCTGGTGTAAGCCATAAAAACCCCAACAGCTTCTACAAGTCTTATCTGTAGATCTTGCTCAAGCTTATCATTATCCAAACAATACGCCATGGAGGCAAATAAAAAGAATTATAAGAAAAAACTCATTTAGTTGACAAGCAGATTTTTCTGAATGTTTGTATCTACCAAGCGCATTTTACTTTAGCATTTCATTTTCAAGCTGCTCGCAGCTGCAGCTCAATGACAAAAAATAAAACCTGATGCCTGATCCGTGAGTGGCTAGAAAACATGCGCATGATACCCATTATACGGCTGGAACTAAACGAACGGCTAACGTTTAAATCAGGTTTATGTCTATGTGGTAGAGTTTGTGACAAAAGATAGCTAAACATATATCCCTATATCAATTTCAACATTCGCAGATGACAACAGCGACAAGCAAAACGGGGAGAACTATGCGGACGACGAGGAGGGCGACGGCGAGGCAGGCGAATATGATTCATCCGATTTTGATGATGAGGAAATTGAGAATCTCTTAGACGAAAAACTGCCGGAAGATCTGCGCGAGTCCAAGCGACCAAAATACGAGCAGCGTTTCAAGACTGTGCTGGAAGGTAAGTTCTGGCGATGTTTTACTTTATGGCGAGTTTGAATCAAGATTGTTTTCATTTTTTAGAAAAGCGCCACAATCACTTTGAGGTGCTCCCCGAGGGTTGGGTGCAGGTGACGCACAACAGTGGCATGCCCCTGTTCCTACATCGCAAAACGCGTGTCTGTTGTGCCGCACGGCCTTATTTTCTGGGCACGGGTAGTGCGCGCAAGCATGCTGTGCCTCTGGGTGCCATACCCTGTCTGAACTATCGCCGTGCGCTGGACGAAGAAACGGAGGCTGTGCAGCAGCTGAACACGGAAAAAGCACAGCCAGCGGCCGAGAGCAAAGAGGAGGCGCCGCCGCGTGTAGGCGTGTGTCCTGTTGCGCATGCCACAGGTGAAAATGCCAAAAGTGTGGCAAATATCGAAAATCCGTCCCATCCCATAGAATTGGATGACAAAGAGAACCAAGACGCTCCCGCCGCTGAGCCGCAATTCAACGAAGCTGCGGCCAATGAGCCGTTGCAGGCGCTTATACCAGCAGCCAAAATAGTCACCGTCAATGAGAACACACAGAAGGAGTCTGTTACGCCGGAACAGTTAAATACCTATTGCCAGAAATTATTCAGATTCAAAGTGATACGAGTGCTGCGTTTTCGCAGTTGGAATGCACGGCGCAAGTTCACAAAAAATCGCAAGCATATCAAGAATATACAGCGACCAACGCTGCCTGATGGCACCAAGCTCATCAAGTTTCCCATTTTGGCGGCCAGCGGTGCGGAGGGTGCAACCAATCCGCGCGGACGCAAAGAGTGGATCATGAATCCCAATGGAAAGAGTTTTGTGTGCATATTGCATGAGTATGTGCAGCATGCGCTGAAGACGCAGCCAACGTACGAATTCAAGGAGCTGCAGAATGCGGCCACGCCTTATTCGGCCACTGTTTCGGTTAATAATCTCAAATATGGCACGGGCTTTGGCACGAGCAAGAAACAGGCCAAATCGGAGGCAGCACGCGAAACCCTTGAAATACTCATACCCGATGTTAAGGACAAAATAACGGGCAACATCAAGGATCAGAAAAGCGGCACGGCCAAGAAGGCGCAAAGTGATCTCTCTGTAAGTGCCGCCACTTCTCTCGACTTCGGTGCATTCAACAAAAGTCTTTCCGTTTAGGTTTTTGATGACATACGCATCGAGGATCCACGCGTCACCGAGTTCTGTAACAAAACAACGGAGCCCTCGCCCAATGCCATATTGTTGACTTGCCTGCAACGAAATTACGGCAGCGATGTGCAGATCACCCAGGAGATCAACCGCACGGCCAACAACAAGAACGAATTCACAATGACCGTGGGCAAGCACACGGCCAAGGTGGTCTGCAAGAACAAGCGCGAGGGCAAACAGCTGGCATCGCAGGCCATACTCCAGGTACTATGGGTGGATTTAATGTAAATTTACATAGGCCAGAAATTGTGCATCGCCTAATCCATTAAGTGTTTATATTATAGGGAAGCTCTCAATTTAAGTATTTAATTTAATTATTTCTGAATGCAATACATTATATTTTTTAACTAATACCATCACTCTCCTTTGTAGATACTGCATCCGCACATCCAAACTTGGGGCTCACTGTTGCGTCTATATGGCAACAATTCGATAAAAACTTTTAAGGAGAAAAAGCTCGAGGAACAGGAGATTACTGTGCTGCAAAGCAAAGCCGCTGTTAACCAACCCAATTATGCCATTCTTGATAAACTTAAATCGGAGATGCTTAAGTTGAGTGCTAAGCACGAAGGCGTGCAGACGATGGGCACTTTTGTGCCGCCCAGTGACGTTGACTTGCCCACATCGTCTGGCTCCAATTTAAACAACGTTGAATTATAGTTGTTGGGGGCTGAATCACAATTTTCATCATTGCCGTCATTAAGTTTTCAAGACATTTAACTTGCATGACAAACTGTTTACTCTATGTGATCCATCTTACTATGACAAAAAGAAACAACAAACAAAAATGTGTGTGATCTACACTGTTTAAAATATACATGCCTAATTAAGATCTTAATAAATTCTATATTGTTCTATACGTCAAAAGTTGATTTGAAAAAAAACCATGTGTCTCTTATGCTTTGTATTTCTAAATTTCATTTAATATATATTATACGTACCTATATTGTATCTGAAAATACTGCAGTCTGTGGCAAATGATTTGTTTAAAAGACCCAGTAATTTTTGGAAAGTACTACGAGGATACGTGCTCGAATTACTGGGTGTGTACGTACGTTGGTAGCTGATAGTATAATACATACAGAGCATATGATAATTAAATTAAACAAAGATATAATAGTAAATCAAATAAAAATATTTATAATTAAAATATAAAAATATTAAAAATAATGCTATTAATAAAAATATTTTTAGAACTATTTATTCGAAACTAAACTAAACTAGTTTGTTGTGTATTAGCGGATTTACATATTCGGTATGTATAAAAATAATAATGATGAAAAATTGCACTTAAAATAGTAATATAATTAATATTATTAATAAAATACGGGTACCATAAACTATTTTGTTCTGGATTTTGATAATATTCTGAACTTTTGAATGAAACGAATTATTTTGTATTTTCACTTCATGGTTTTTTTTGTAAATTTTATTTACACATTTTTTTACCGGCGATATGATCGAAGCAGATATAATTAACTTAAATATTTTTAAATGGTTTGTCTTTTACCATAATGGCAAATCTAAAAATTTTAAATTTTTTGTATTTGCATTCTAAAACGGATATAAAATTTTATTAACAAGTAAAAACATATACATAATAATAACAATGAAATATGTTAACGGCGGTGTAAAGATGAGGGTTTCCCGTGCAGGTAAATTGCCGTTGCAAACAAAATGTAAAAATTTGCTTTGGTGTGTGTCTGTGTGTATATATTCGCGTATTAACGTGTGCGTGCAATTATTTAAAAGACAATGCAGTCATAAATTATGCTACATTTTCATTTCATTCTAATGTTTCGTTTTTTATCGCATTCCTCGGACACACCGAAACTGACACACACACACACATACGAAAGCGGCACGGCGAGCATAGGCATGCGCAAGTGAATTCGCCGCGCTGGGCAGCACTGTTTGATGCGCAGCCAAAGAGCGCGCAGCATCAGGGCAGCCACGAAAATAAAATAACCGTTTTTGTCCTGTTCTGTCCGTCGACAGCTTCTTCAGTATTTGTTCGTCGCGTGTCGAGTGCTAAAGCGGGCAGCTTGGAAATCAGCGCAGTGCCGCCAAAATCCGTATTAATTAAATCACATATATTTAATTGAAAACACAGCGAATTGCAGCAGGTGCCAAGAAAGCACACAACACCAACTACAACAACGACAACAACAAGCTGGCTGTGCGTGAGTGGGTCAAGCGTTGCCAAATCGTTGCGTATTTTATGACCAAAGCGGCATAATAGTCATCGTTAACAACAAAAAAAAAAAAATAATAAAAATGAAAAAAGTGGGTCTTCCTTCGGCAAGCGAATGAAAAAAAGCACATATAAACGGGTATACATTTCGTTGACATTGTCGTCGTCGTCGTCGTCGTCGCCGTCGTAGTGACTGCGTCTGCCGCTGCCCCCTATAACTATTGTGTTGTCCCATGTATCATTACGCACACACATACACTCGCATAGCGGAGCATTTTGTTTATTCTAGAGTGGCCGCTGCTCGGCCTGCGCCATTCAAAAACATGTATATTATGTAAAAACGCGTGTAGAATTTCATCAGCGCAATATTAAGAGCAGCATCAACAACAACAATAATAAAACCAAAAACAAAGAACCAGGTAAGCGCAGCGCATAAGGCGCCAATTGTCAGTCAAATGTTGGAAAATTCAATAATCCTCCACAGGGCGCCAATCACACACCAACCATTGCCACACACACATTCCCCCTCACCCTTACCCACAAATTATGCCCAACCAAACTGTATTCGTTTTGCATTCGTTGTTATTGTTGTTGTCGTCGTCGTCTGTTGCGTCGGCCAAAAACTAGGTTGACTTTGGTATTGCCTGGTTCGCAAATACGCGCAAAATTTCAGTTTGGTTTCGATTTCACTGCCAGTTAATTTCGGTTAAATGATAGAAAAAAAGAAAACAATAAGCCACGTTGACACACATTTTGTGGCACCCTTTTCTCTTTTACCATGTATTCGTTTCTATTTTCACTTCACAGTCCCTGGTCAAAGTCAAAACAATCTCAATCAAGCCTGAGCTCAACAATTGCCCACAAATATCGAATAAAACTTTAGAAAGTTGGAAAAGTAACAAAAGTTATATGTGTATAATCGGTGTTTTCCTTCAACTGATTTTCAGTTCTTTTTTTCATATTAAATTTTAACATCAACTCTTTTTGTAAAGGACACACCTACATGGACAAAATTGTATTCTCCATGGAAATTTAATAAACTTTGCTGTTGACTTTTGGCAGTTTGATATTTATGAAAGTTATTTAATATGATTTTGGGAATTGTATAAGCCAAAAATGAGGAAGACCCTAAAAAATTTGGCGAATATTTGCTTCTTTAAATAAAATGCGAATTTAGCTGGAGAACATTTGTAATTTAATGCAAAATACTTTGTAATTTTAAGGTTCTAAGAACGAAACCTTAAAATAAAAAAATGTTGGCACTTTAAACATGATTTCTAACTAAATAGTTTACTTCCTGAAAATGTGTTTTAAGTTGCGTTTTATGCTAAATTAAATTTGAGAAAATAATAAATAAAAAGCCCTATAAATAAAAAGCCCTAAGAACTACAGTGAAAATTTTTAAACATTTTAAGCATTAGCCGAAAAATATTTACATGTAAATCTTATCTGTTATTAATATAAATTTGTAAATTTATCAAAAAATTTATAATTTAAGAAGTGGGGGCTTGCTAATATATGTAGAACTCGTTGTTTCTGCTGTTTGTATAGGCGCCTCCTGTTGTGGCTCGAACTCTGCATTGTTTGTTTTGGGTTCAATCCGTGGCGACAGCCGGTTTATGTTTTTCCTACTCACCACATCGTAGTCTGAGAAATTTGTGTTCGTTCGCAAGGGTCTTCCATTAATTTATTGAATGAATATGTAAAAAATATATGCGAAGTAGGAGAGTTTCGCGAATACGTTGCCACATTGCTGATGAGTTCATACAGGAAAACACCACCTGGCACAGGCTAAGGTGCAATGTGTGTTAAATTGTAGTATAAAGCTATCCTCTTGCATTGTCAAAAATGGATTTTCCCAATCGGTAAATTGATATAGAATAAATAACGAGGTGAAAATCAAGACCAAGCACACAATCCAAGACATTCGATCAGAATTGTGCTTAAGAGACAGGCGAAAAGCACAAACACAAAAATAGAACTATGATTGATGCATTGTAGACAGAGAAAATTAGTTGAGATCTGGCTAATCAGTCCGATTTGGCTCTCTGACAGTTTCCATAGTAGCAGAGTTCGAGACATAACCAGTTGTTCTCGCAATAGGAGCAGTCATCAAAACTAAGGCTGTCAAAAATGGGGCCATCGCCAAAGCAAGCCAACAATTTCCAATTTCCAAAAAGTCGTAAGGGGCGTGAGGTGCAAATATCGTTGAATATGCATCAGTGGGATGCTTAATCTTCCCTTGGTAATTGATTGATTTTCGGGGTTCTTTCATTCAAAAAAGGAAAACTGACCATGAAATAAAACTCTGTTAAAGGCTTTTTTCATCCACTGAAATGGTCAGTTATGTTTCCATTCAAAAGAAAGGCAGCAACATACATATATTAAACTGTAAATACGTATTAATGTCGAAATATTACCGAGATGGGGGACATGTAGCGCACGTTATTTTTGACATTTCCATACGACTTGGGATGCATCAGGCGAGAATTTCATCAATGAAAAATGTAATAGGAAAACCAACAAACTAACTGGTAAATATGTACCTAACATCAAAGGGCTCTCGGCTTAAAGTGTATGCTCGTTTATCAATTCAGCACTGACTTTCATTTAGCCTTTTTAGCATTTGTCTTAGAAATTTGTTCATTATTTTGGGCGGAAGGGAGGCGGGCAAACAAATTTACACACTAACCTTCAGTGAACCGACAGTATTTGCATTGAATTTTGAATTTGTCGAATCCATGTTATAAGTCCTGATGCACGCATCGTAGTTGCTTTATGAATCAAAGACTGCAAGCTTAAGAAGTTCATTTTAGATTTACAAAAAAAATTTTCGGGGCACATAATTCACAAAGTTTGCCACTTTTGAGTTGTATGCGCCTAAACCTCCAAATTCTGCTTGTTGGACGGACAGCCATGTGATTGGAAAATCTGCCTCTGTTATATTTGCGAATTGAACTTACTTTTATAAGTCGTTAATAATTTCTTTGGGTATAAAAATAACAGGCCAATTTTTGAAATGAAAATTTACAAAATATCAGCTATTCTATAGCGATAAGAGTGGATCCAACCTTAGCACCTTAGCTGATACCCTAACAAGTCAGGGTTTTCTATAATATTTAACATGCGTTTTCATAGATTGAAAGAAATTCTGTTTAATACTATATGATATAAATCATTTATTTATTATAAAATAAAGTATTTTAATTTTCACTAATTCACACTGCTAGTATGAATTGTAAATTGATAAACAGGATATTAAACAGATATGCAAATATTTAATTACATTGAAAATAATGCAATTATTTTCTTTAACGAATAAGATTACACATACTTATTTATTATTTAAAATAAATTGAAAACAGCATCATATTAGACAGAATGGACAGGCAACGTTGGGTGGGAAAGTAGCGTCTAGATATATAGCTGGAAACGTCGTGTTGATACTTTATTATTATCGATTGCATAGTTGCAAGCGCAAATTCTGTATAAACAATTAACACCATTTCCTTGGACCACCAAATTTAAAAATTATACAAACATTATGGCTTTCACAGTTATATCAATTTTTATATCAATTATTTTGCCAAAATATTTAAGGTATATTCTGCTTTATATTTGTATAGTCTATATAAGATAAAAATTTTGGAATTCACAAAATTCGAAAGTTTTGATTGGTTGCAAACTCTAGGATTAATGATTTATGTCAAACTTATTGAATACGTATTCGTTTTTATATAAGAAATTTTATAGCGTCTACGCCTATTTCTCCCACAATTTTGCTCTATTCCATGTCTTTCGCAAAAAATTCGTTTAGAAACCTGGCAAAACTTTAAGTAAACCCGAAATCCAACATCAAAATAAGCTTTCGAAGCATTCAGTAAAATGTAAATACAAATAAAAGCCGCGCCGCACAAGACAAATTTTAAATAGGCTTAGAAAATCCTGCGTAGTAAGCCAAAACAAAAAATAAATAAATAAATAAAAAAATAATCATACCAAAAAGAAAGCACCCCTTCGCTTGTTGTGCCCCAGGTCCCAGGCGCAATATTATCATAGCCGCGAAAATCAATAAACATTAATCTTGACGTGATTTTGCCTTTATCCAGCGCCATTTGCGTATTTGCCCGCTGCCGTTGCTGCCAACACGATAAAAGATTGAAGTTTAATCGAGGCAGGCGAGGAGCTTGGCATGAGATGCCAATTATCAGTGTCAGCAGTCTGAGCCCTGATTGGTTGTCATTGGAAACTGCGAAATTTCGGCAGCTGAAAGATGAGGCACAACTAATCTGGGTTGCAATTATCAACACGGTGGTGTCTGAAAAGGGTCTGTGTTTTTCCTAGGAATTTATATTATGGCTAAATCCATTTTAACAAGGCGGTTTCCTATTCCTCTATTAACGGAAAACTTGCTCAACTTAAATTCACACTGAACCGATAAATACTGTATTTGGCAAATAATAAAATCACATATTTGTTTTATACTGTACAAAATGTATTGGTTTAGTTTGTTTAAATTTAGGCTATTGTCTAGCTTTGAAAAGCCTTCGAACCGTAAAATAAGCCAAAAACAGCATAGCTAAATCATGTATACGAATATATAAATATTATATATCTTTTGTCTTTATAAATCTAAGCAGTTCATCAAGTTATGGATGCAATTTTTTTTGTTTATGAAGTCAAGGTTTAAGCTTAAATAAACATCTTAGGTTAACTAAACATTAAAAAATGAAAAAAGAAAAAATGGGTTTTAGATTTTAACTTTTTAGGTCATATAAAAATATAATTTTTACTTTAGGAAAGATAGAAAAACTTACCATTCAAAATTATTTGTATATTTTAATATTAATATAAATGTAAAAAAGTCATGTTCTATCTATAGATTGTTAACAAAGGTGTTTACAATGTAAACCTAATGACAAATGAAAAAAGAAAAAATGGGTTTTAGATTTTAACTTTTTAGGTCATATAAAAATATAATTTTTACTTTAGGAAAGATAGAAAACCTTACCATTCAAAATTATTTGTATATTTTAATATTAATATAAATGTAAAAAAGTCATGTTCTATCTATAGATTGTTAACAAAGGTGTTTACAATGTAAACCTAATGACAATTTTAACCGCAGACTAGTGGTTTGAACAGCAGACAGGTGTGAACTTGTAAACGCCTCTTGATAAAATGAATTCATTAAGCCTATTTAGCGCTTTCTATCATTAATATTTCGAATTAACACATTTGAAAATCGTCGCCGACTAATTTACCGCAACACCTAGAGGAATGCCTAAGTGAGCCAATTTGATGCGCTCGAAGTCACCCTACCACCCTATTGCACACACAGACACACACACACAAACACAGCCATTAACATTGTCACTTTGTTGTGTCACCTTGAAAATTTCATAATTAAACTCACCGAGGACGTTGGATATTTTACCTTAAAGAATTCTAATTAAATCATTGAAAAACTTTCAGGACTTTGTGCTGATTCATGTGTCCTGGCAGCTGCTACTTTTCCAAGCTTTCTCAAGCAGTGCCAAAGTTTTGCCTTCAGCCGCAGGGCCTATGGAATTCACTTGATTTGTATACCCTGTAAGTGGCTAAAAGAAAGTGTTTGGTTGGCTTCAAGCCAAACGCTTCTTTGTTTAAGCGTATAGGGTATCTAATGGTTAAGCACTTGATTTTAGTTTTTATGCTTTTTATTCTCAACTGCCCTTTTTTTTTTTGTTCGTTGTTGTTAAAAGAGTTGCCTCCAGTTTGCGCCGACTAATTTGTGGTGTTTGCTTTGGACAGAGTTTCGGCTTTGGCCGACGCTCTTTTGGCTTATGCAAAGCCCTACATGTGCCGCAGCTTGAGAGTGAGCCACTAGGCCGCCAGTGCGTCGGACTTAGGGTCTAACGGATTGTGGGTAAAGCGAGGGCGTATCAGTATTTCATGTCACCACACACACACACACACTCTTATAGATACCATGCAAGATTCATAGACTCATAAATCTTTAAGTATTGAATACCATTTTTGCATAAAGTACATAAGGACTCACGCCGAAAACTTTATCCGGGTCCATGGCACGCCGTACGGCCAAATAATATTTGCGCAACTTGGCTTGAGGTGAGTGCAAACAACATGGCGCCGAATAGCCAACAGGGCCTGCTATGAAACTACCACCAACATGTACAGCAGCCAGCAACAGTGGATGCCAATTTAGCGTAGAGTCCACGCGCTGGCCCCGACTCGATAGGTTGTTAGGGTGTAGGGTTGTCGCTACTGGCGCTCGCTTGTTGGCCAGAGTTCCGGATGCTGGCCAAAATCCACCAAAATAATGTTGTATCTACGCACACAAACACACACATTTGTAGTTAACAGCCCGCATACAGCTACATATGCTCGCACAACACTCACACACACTCACACACACTCAAACACACTCACACACACACACACACCCTTCCTCACTGCCGCACTCATTGAAGCATTCGAATTCGAGGGCATACTCGTATTCATGAAATGGAATAACTAATGACTTTATGCTAGAAGCGTGTTTTGTTAATTGCATTTGCTAAAAACGAGCCACAGTTGTAATCGGGTTGGGGGGGAGGGCGTTGGTGTTGGTGTTGTTGCGCACCCTGGGACTATTGAAGTAGAGTTGCCAGCATTAGCTACATGGCCAAAAGAAACTCAACTTCAGTGCCTGCACTGTGAGTTCAACTTGTTATGGTTATGGAGCATTAAATGCGAAAAAAATTTCAATAGCCGTTGCTGCGGCCAACAAACTTAACGAAATGAAAGGAAGCCAAGCAGCTAAGGGCATAGATACAACCACAACCGCAGTTAGAGCCACAACAACAATAACAACAAAAACAACAACGAGAAAAATAGCTTGACAGACCGCGGCTAATGAAACCGCAGTTGAATTGGGAATGAGAACAGGACGAGTTGGGATAGGATTGGGGGAATGAGAATAAGACGAAGCGAAAATCGCTTCTCAAGTAGCTAGAACGCCGGGAACGCCGCTGCTGCACAGTGGGGCAAAATTAGTTTGTAAACGAAATGTGCTCTCAAGTGTTAATTACGTGTTAAGAAATTACTTCTGTTGAACATTTATAACATTATGATAAATCCGATTTATTTCAAAACAATAACAATTAACTTATTAAATTGCGCGGAAAATCGATTGAGTTTTGTTGTCACAGAAGTTAAGCTCACTTTTAAGTTGGTCAACAAAAGCTCAGAATTTAAACTAATTAAAAAATTTTAAAAATAAAATAAAAGTGAAAATCGAATGCAAGATAAGATATAATACAAAAATTGTTTAAGCTGATTTATTAAAAGAATCCAAGTAAAATTTAAAATATATTATAAAGAGACTAGAAGGAAATGTTCTTTAATGCATATATTAGTATAATTATTCGCTTCAGTTGAACTATGAATTTAGCCACTGTGCAGAATTTGCTATCTTTTTGGCCGGCAATGATGGCGACAATTTGGCAATGCATGCGATAAGCTGCTGTGTGGGAGTTAAACTGATAGCAGATGTGCTTTGCGGATATATATATATATAGTGGTAGTAAGAGTATTACATATTGACAGCGGAAAGTGTTACCAAGTTGTTGGACATGTGTGTCTGGCTGTGTGTATTTTGGGCTGTTTTCGTTGGCCGCTCGTCGATTGAGTTTATGTTATCTTAGCAAAGCGTCATCTTGTTAGTGTGTCGAGTTTAACTTAAGCACATATCATCCTGTTTACAATCGATAGACGCCCGAAATATAAATATTTCATTTCTTTTTTTATATTTTGTTCTTATTTTCCTTTTCGGTTTCACCAAGAATATACGGAATTTAATCAAGCATGTGATTGCTCATCGAGCTGTTTGCATAAACACATACATATACTATCTTATACATTGATAAATTTATTGGTATTTCTGTTTATGCGTCAACAAGTCCAATTAGTGCCAGGAATTACCTAAAGCTCTTCAACTCCTTATGCACTCAATGCACTCTTCTGGCAAATTGCTCTAATTGGCTTGCGTATTCGGAATTTCTTTTTCTAAAAATAAAAGCACAAAATATTTATAAAAGATGTATTAGAGAATGACTTCTGTTCCGGATACGTGAAAGAATATTTAATACGGTATTTATATTAAATTCTGTGAAAATACTAGGAAATTGTATGGCATTTCTACTTAATTTTGTGTTAAAAAATAAAAGTACTAAAAATTTGGTTAAAGTCGGCAGCATTTTATTAGTAATTTTAAATTTAATGCTTGACCTTACCTTAACTTTGATATTTATTGATTTTGGTTATCGATAATTTGAAGGATTGTTTGCAATAAACGTGCGCTCTTTGCGACGTTGTAATCAACGACATTTTACAGACAGACCGACAGACATGCTGTCAGAAGGATTGACAGCTGGATTTGTAGATATATTTGTATATTATATATTTTTCTTACAAAATGTGTACACACTGTAGTATACTCTATTCTAGTCATATTTAATGAGTATATGATTTATATTTAAATCGCTATTAATTAAAGCTTAAGTTACAGCCGAAAGAACAACAACATAAAAATAAAAACACCCAAGGCCAAAGTTGTGATTGGTCAAGTCAAACAGAGCGTACAGCGGGATCTTTGCCTGGGCCACCGATATGTTGCCCACAATCACGTCGCTGTTTGGTTGTGTGTGTGTGTGTGTTTGTATGTTTGTTTGCGCTGCTACTTTACACGAGTGCTTCAAACAGACAAACATCCGTGTGCATACGGCGTGGGACAGTCACGTCCTTATGTCCTAGCATGTCCTGTGCTGGCCTGGCACGAGCTTGCTTAGCTTGTCCCGGCGTGACAAGTATTCTGTGGCAGTGCAGACCTGAAATGTGCCTGGCGGGCCACTTGAGCATGGCTGACTGCCTCGTCGTTCAATTTGTGTACTTAAATTCATTTCAGTTTAATTACGTAGGTATTCCATTTAATATTTGATGGCCACGCTCACCCTGAAACAACTTACAGCCTGATCTGGATGCTTAATCTGCCCGAATGTCAATCGTCAGCGCCATCCTTGTTGTTGTTGTTGTTGTTGCTGGCGCCAGCATCCTGTTTCATTTCATTTTGTTTGACATGTAAACATTTTTACAGCAAACTGAATTAGGGTATTCATAAATTGCTGCGTATGTCGAACGTTTATTCCTGCTCTGATACCTGATGGCCCAGGGACGTAGTTGTGGGTATCTTTTCTGTCAGTGGTATTAAATTGATATGCACACTTGAGAAAAAATTATGCTCTAATTTCTAGCTGAAACGTATAAAAAATATTTTTCGGTATTCTTGTATTTGGGAATTTGGGAGTACAGAAATTATAAACATATTTCAATTAAAACAAAAAATCTATAAAAATAATCATACAAGTCACAATTTTGTTAAGCTTGAGTTTAACTTAATTGAGTTGGAAGTTAATCACTTTCGTTTTTGTTGCTATATGTATATAGTTTCACGAATGCAAAGTTAATTGTGATTGCAATTAAATGTTACCCCTCTAGGCTACGCCTCTGCCATATTTGCTTAAAATACTTTAACGCATGTTTGGACAAACCTTTTAATTTTGTCATTTTGAGGGGTTTTAGCAAATTGAGCCGCCTCACAAATATCCAAATGGCATATTGGAAATTTTTGTTAACGCATCCGATGGCATAAAACAGCCTTAAGGGGCGGCTAAATAGGCAGCAACAAGCTGGCAAACTGGCAAACTGGTCACCAGCTTAGAGGGCGGGCCAAAAGGGGGTTACATTGACAAAGTGGCACGAGATGCTCATCAAATGCCAAGCAAATGGTGTAAAATGCCTCATTGAATACTGCGCGACGTCTCCAAGCACTACTTACCTTCTATATATTTGGTACGTATATATAAATTAATATATGTATGTATGTGTATGTATGTGTGCAGTGGGTGCTCCAATGGAAACCACGCGCTGTCTGTCTGCTTGGTATTGGGTGCAAAGTGGGGCGCTTTGATGGGCTCCTTTTACCACGGCTTCGTGTTTGTTAACGGCAACCTACGTTGGCCTCGACGGCAGCGCGATTGCTTTTTCGGGACTGTAGCAGACAGTGTTGACAAATTTTTCAGAAAAAGAGTCAGTTCAAAGGGTAATTGTTTTTTTGTGTTCTTTTTAAAAAAAAAAAATAAAGTTAAATTGTTTTCCAGAAAATGAAATTACTTTTTACTTTCAATATATTTTTATTACTTTTTTATTTGGCTAGAAAATCTTTTTTCAGTGTGCTTTATTTCTTAACTTATCAATATGATATATTATTTTTTCTTATTTGTATCTTATTTTATATTTCTTATCTTATTTATTGAATTTATTTATTTAGGAAAAAAAGTGGACATTATAACATTATAAAGAAGTCAAATTTGACTCGAAATAACAGCAAAAATTGGCATCACTGTTGCCAATACGGACAGCAACAAAGTTAATGATGGGCGCTAGGTGGCGTTGCGAAGAACGGGCGTTGCTGAGATTTGAAATGCGCTGCGTCTCAGACCTTCCCACCCTTCCCACACATATCTAACACAGTCACGCTGCCTAATGGGCGGCCTGTATGTGTGCGCTTCTCTGTATGTGTGTGTGTGTGTGAATTTGTTTTACAACCACAGTTTGGGTGGCAACGAAAAAGGGGGCCGGGGGACTTGGGGCGCAGCCTTGCAAGAAACGCTGCTTTTTATGTGACCATTTCCACTGTGCAGCGACTGCGTTCGTGTTCATTAACGTTGCTATTACATTTTAACACACCGAATCGGAATGTGTCCCGTCGTCGTTATAGAACCCCGTAGAGCCCGTAACCCCTCTAACCGTGCTCTTCGTCTTTTACTTTCATTTGTCGTTGCGTTCATTTGTTGAGTTTTTGTGTTCTTGAATGTTGAAATATCCTGTTTAACTTTATTTCATTTTTCCACAGTATCCGACACGTGTCTGCCACACGCAGGCGAATGTGTGTGTGTATGTGTGGGTGTGTGTTTTAGTTGGTATGCATAAATTTTTACGTTTGTTGTTGTCTTATCAGATCATTTATGGCACTGGGGTAGGCAGCCCGGGGGCGCTCTGTTGGAAGGTCGCCACGCATTACTCTTGTTATTTGCATGTTGTAGAAAAATATCAATTTGCGCACCTCCGACGTGGACGGTGACGTCGACTGCGACGCTGGCAGCGACGCCAACGGCAGACGTTTAACATTTTCCGCTATTTGCGGGCCTTTTGTGTTGTGTTGATGTTGTTGTTTTTTGCCTACATTTATCAATGGGCCGCACACGCATTCACTCCGGTATCTAAATGTTGTGCAAATGCTCGCCAAGTGCTTCCATTTCTATGCGAATTTATAGCGTATGCTGGCAACGCTGCGTATACGCAATTTATGTAATTCGCAACGCTATTTGCATAACTATGAGCACTTAACGCGTATATGCTTATTGTTGCTGTTATTATCTTCAATATAAATTTTGATTATATGTCTGTGTCCGCTGGCCAGCTTTATGATCGGAACTTTGAACAGGTTTCGCACCGAAAGTCGTTTCAAAACAAAAAGTGCAGTTTTTCTTTTCTTTTTCGTTTTGTAACTAAATTAGTTTCAAGAGTCGAACAAATTTTCTATAAGCAGATCCCTAAACCAAACCAATCGAACCTTAAACCAAACTAGCTTTCTATTAACTAAACCTAAAAACCTTAAAGCAAATCGGTTTAAACATTGAATTTAAGCAGCTTATTGAGAACCGAACAAAAACTAAACCAATTTAATATAAGCCGCAGTTTCGTGCTTTGGGTATTGCAGAATGGTAAACAGTTTTATCCGATTTGATGTCAATAAAGCTTTTTAATTTCACGATTAAATTTCAAAACTGATGGCAAATCAAAAGTAATTGTTATTATAACAATTTAACTGTTACAGTTTTATAAAATTATTAATAGATAAAGCAGATACAAAGAAATCCATTTTAAATTTTTAGCAAAAATAATTAGCTGTATCTTTGTCTATTTTCAACACATTTAATACAAATGACAGATGAATGTTCAGGTTTTGTATTATCTTTTTTAACAATAGTATAAATTATGTGTATAAGTTTTTTGGCAAATATTTCCAATACCTTTTTCCCAACAAAAAATATATATATTTCCTATAAAAGCAGAGCTTCTGGAACTAAAAATGCAGGTATACAAAAAGAACATAGATACGAAGCTTAGGTTTATACCGTAAACGGAACAAAGGACAATTTTTTTTGCCATGATTATGATGATATGGTCTTCCACAACTAGCCACATAAAATCCATTGGGCAAGCACTTGGCTACTTCATTTTTATTTGAGCTTCCTCTGCTTGGATTTATCACTGCCGCCCTTTTGTTGCCGCATTAGTGCAAAAGCTGAAGCGAAGGTAAAGTGCAATTTGGTGGTTAGCATCTTTTGGCTTTGGCTGTGGAATGTAGTTGGCCATTTGGTTGCTGCGGCTTATTCCCACGAGTCACGTAACTTCCGTTAGCCGTCTACGTGGCTGGACCAAACACCAAACAGCTAACAAAAACAACAGTAAGAGCAGCAACAACAACCACATTGATGCTCAGTTGGGGCATTAATAAATTTTATGCTTAGCAGCAGCCACCAATAACTTTGCCGATAATATCTAACAATCACCCAGGCAAGTAGAAAGTGCCCGAAGCCCATCCAGTCAGCCGACAGTCATTCACTCATTCGGTCAGCTAGTTGGCCAGTTAGCCAGTTGGCCAGTTGGCCAGTTAGCCAGTCGAGAGCATCAGCTCACTAAGCAGTTGCTGGCCAAAAATATTTACCCTCTTTTCGTGTTTCCTGCAGTTTCATGGCCGTGTCGCGTTGCATGCCACACACATTTTCGGACGGGTGGGCGACTCTAATGAACAGCAGCAACAACAAGCTCACACACACACGCACACACCCACACATGTGAGTTAGCCAACATAAAAAAAAATACAAAAATGTTCCCTAAAGACAAGTTAGATACGTTTGGCCAATATTGAAATACCCTTGCGGAACTGTACTGCAGTAAATAGATTTGAGTCAGTATCTGGTATATATATATATATATATATATATATATACTTTTTTTTGTCTAAATATATTTTGTAACGTTATTTTTTCCTTTTGTTAATCAGTATTTATATAAGAGCCCAAAAATATGGATATGCTATAATCATGTTAACATACATTCACTATATACCCAATATACTTATCAATGTTATACGTTTAGTAACATAATCAGAGTACCCACTCTTGAAATGGCCCAAAACGCCAGTGCTGACATCGTCAACTACGCCAAATATTCATGGGTCGTATACGTAATGTGTCTGCCTGGTATGTGCTGGCGACTTAACTAAAATTGGAGTGGTGGATGCGATTCCAGGGTGATTTATTAATTTAAAGTTCGGCTACAATCTAGCTGCTGTGCACTTTACGTTTGTTTTAATTTACTAAATATTTAGTTTTATATATTACTTTTTCTTTTTACTAAGAGATTTTCAAGTCTCAATTGCGCACGTTGAACGAGCAGTATATTTTGCGCTGAGCTTTGAAACCTTTTTCTATTCAATGGTGCTGTCAGTCCCCTGATTTAGACCGCGTATCTCCAGATAGATTCAGTGTTCATTCAGTCTCAGAGCTGCGTTGTGGTTCTGGGATAGACATATCTGTGGAGAAGATGAAGTGCTTCCATTATTCGGTGCTGAAATAGAATGCTAAACAAATACAATAAATACATTTAATTGAAATTCAATTATTTATGTCAAATTTAAATAGTTTTTGTTGCGTTGCATTATAGATTAAGACGATTGCATTATCAGAGTATGTGGTTAATTGTTGTGAGTATTGTTTTATGTTATTTTCATGGATTGATTATTATGTATACCAATTGAATACAATAGAGCTCATTAAGTATACGCAATGTGTTTGCTGTTTGTTGTGTTGACCTGATTAAATATGCATATATTATATTTGTATATAAAATCCATTAAAAATGTCTTTTGACATTGACGAGCTATGAAATAAAGTGTGTATATTTAATATACATAAGCGTTGTCGCTTCGCTTTTTTCCCTAAGGATATAGGCGACTGTTGTCCTTGTGTGTCCCACATGTCGTTTAAGCAATACGCGCATATAAATTATACAAGCTACAAGCTGAGTTCGGGTGTGGGCGGCATATTTAGTCAACATTAAGGCATGGCAACAGAGACAAAAGCAAGAACAAGATACAGATACAGATACAACGCTTGCTTCCTGCATGCCTCTCAGCTCGCGAATTTCTTATCGATATGTAGCAAATAATAAAAACGAAAAAGAACTTAAAACAAGTGAGATTGCTCTAGTCGGGACCGCCCGACTAGAAGATACCCTGAACCCAGAAATGAACACATACACACAAACTCTCGGCAGTTGATGAGTATTGAGCCTGTTAAAAATAAAAAATAAAATTTACTACTAATTACCAACAAAAAAATAAATACTCCACAAGCGGGAGTTGAACTCGGTACCTCCGTGATAAGATGCACAACTCTTACCAATTGCACCACAATACCGCATTTTTCGCGAATGATATAACATTACTTAAAGTCGCAAAAATCAAGGAAAACGAAAATTTTGCTCTTGTCATTAAAACGATACAAATTAATAATAATTATATTTATGAATAACGAAAAAATAAAAGAATTTAACAATTACTCTACCATACCAGCGCTGAATTCGAACCCAGTCCTCCGCGTTATGAGGCACAACTCTTACCCACTGGACCACGCTCTTACTTCACTTCGTTGTGCTAAAACTCAATTTAACCGTTGCAAAAAAAATTCCTAGAAAAACGCAAGACAAATTTTGCATATGCATATGTATGCGTGCACATGTACACAGAAATTGCCAAGCAGCTGCGCTTTGTCCCCACTACTGAAAATAGATTCTTGATTTGCTCGTCAACTAAATGTACGATCGTTATGAAATTTTCAGGACTTATTCAGACTGACCCTTCTTAATCTGCACAACTCTTATCAACTGCACCACACTACCATTTTATTGACATATGATATAACATTACTTAACCATCGCAAAAAAATCAAGAAAAACGAATATTTTGCACTTGTCATTAAAACGGTACAATTAATTAATAATTATAATTAAGAAAACGGAAAAATAAATTCTTCGTTGCTCAACCATCGCTGGATTCGAACCCGAGTCTTCCACATTGTGCGCCACAACTCTTACCCACTGGACCACGCTCTGACTGCACTTCGTTGTGTTAAAATTCAATTTAACCGTTGCCTAAAAAAATTCCTAGGAAAACGCAAGACTTTCTGGACGTGCATATGTATGCGTGCACATGTACACAGAAATTGCCAAGCAGCTGCGCTTTGTCCCCACTACTGAAAATAGATTCTTGATTTGCTCGTCAACTAAATGTACGATCGTTATGAAATTTTCAGGACTTATTCAGACTGACCCTTCTTAATCTGCACAACTCTTATCAACTGCACCACACTACCATTTTATTGACATATGATATAACATTACTTAACCATCGCAAAAAAATCAAGAAAAACGAATATTTTGCACTTGTCATTAAAACGGTACAATTAATTAATAATTATAATTAAGAAAACGGAAAAATAAATTCTTCGTTGCTCAACCATCGCTGGATTCGAACCCGAGTCTTCCACATTGTGCGCCACAACCTTACCCACTGGACCACGCTCTGACTGCACTTCGTTGTGTTAAAATTCAATTTAACCGTTGCCTAAAAAAATTCCTAGGAAAACGCAAGACTTTCTGGACGTGCATATGTATGCGTGCACATGTACACAGAAATTGCCAAGCAGCTGCGCTTTGCCCCCACTACTGAAAATAGATTCTTGATTTGCTCGTAAACTAAATGTACGATCGTTATGAAATTTTCAGGACTTATTCAGATCATCGAAATGTATCTACAAACCAATTTGCACGTGTGTAGTATTTGATTTGTGTTTTTTTGGTTATATTGATATTGGGGGCGATTGGGGGGAGGTATCCAAAACCTGAAGGGCTTAAATTCTTCGTATGTTTTACGCGAACATAAAAAATAAATTTGGTGGCTCTAGCTTTTATAGTTTGGGAGTTATGCTTAAAAACCGAGTCAAAAAAGCGATAAATATCGATAATAAGAAAACGGAAAGAGTTATCGATGTTTTGAAATAAACTTGATCTGCGTATGGTATATACAAACCGATTGAGACCAAGATCAGCTTTCTAGCTTTTGTAGTCTCTGAAATCGACGCGTTCATACAGACGGACAGACAGACAGACAGACAGACGGACATGGCTAAATCGACTCGGCTAGTGATGCTGATCAAGAATATATATACTTTATGGGGTCGGAGATGCTTCCTTCTGTCTGTTACATACATTTGCACAAAACCATTATACCCTTTTTTACCCATTTTCAATGGGTTCAGGGTATAAAAAATGGAGTGTGTGTGTACAAATATATGTAGAGAAACCCAGACAAAACACTTAACTGCGACATACCAAAACTTTAATACCCTGTTATATATTTGTGTGCTAAGCTAAAACTACGTTGTTATTGGATAAAAATGAAATTATCAGGCGCAACAACATATACCAAAATAAAAAGTTTTCCAGAATGTTTTTAATTTTATTTGTCGTATTAAATTTATATTATGAGGTGCTCCATAAGATTTTACTTATATATTGAAAGCTTATTATTGCAGAGTTTCATTGTAATATTATTTTCAAAAAAAACAATGTTTTTAATATTTTTCAAATTGGTGCATTAAAAGTTGTTCATATAAGAACTACAGTTATCGTACATTGTTTTTAAGATTTTGATAGATAAGATTTGAATATTTTTCATAATATCCAATAAACATGCCATTTTTTCATACCGAGTATTGAATGGTTAATAAAACTCATAATAGCCAAGTTTCTTCATAATATCTTAAAAAACAGAAATGTTATTCAAATCAATAATCTGTTCATTTTATAGTTTTTCGATCGAGTATACTGCCTGCGGCTAAATAAAAACTTTAACAAGTAAGCACTCAAACTAAAACACTTTTTGTCTATATTTACTCGGTTGTTGATTCTGATCAAAAATATATAGTGTAGATGCAAAGAGGTCTTCTTCTATGCGTTTTACATTGTGTTACATGGTAATAACACCCTCTGCAAGGGTATTAAAACACACACACACACACACTCACTCACACACTTGCACAACTGATAAAGCAGAGCTTGAGCCCATCTACATGACATATCCACTTGCTGGCGCGACTCAACAGAGCCCATCTGCTTCGATTGTGATTTGGGCATAAAGACAAGGCGATTGCTCCTTTGGCTGTTTCTGCTCCGTGGCCTGGCTGTGTCTGGTTTGGTTTGGCCTGGGTCTCAGCTGGGCCAAAACACTTTTGATAACGTTGTTGGCTTTCTTTTTTGGGGGTGGGAGGGGTTGCATGTTTCATGAGAAATTGCCTGTCGCCAATGCGCCTCAGATATACAGCATACCAATTTTTAAAGTGTCAAAAATATCCGCTTAGGTATCCGCTTAGATAATGGCCGTCTTTTAGTTTCCTTTGCTGCGCCCTTCTATATCTTATTTGCTACAGTTTTTGCTGGCCCAACAAAACAAAAGCAAAGAACAAATTTGACTTTGTTGTTGTCATTTTTTTCCTTTTTTTTTTTTTGGTACGCAAAAAGTTGAAATCAACATATATTGATTTGTTCTTTTGCGGGCCGCATAAAGAGGCGTGCCTGACGCAGGACCACAGCAGCAGCAGCACATTTTGGATACACACCGCGTGACGTGTGTATCTTGTAACTTTTATGTACCGCAAATGTTTGGACATATTTGTATTTACCAATTGCTCAACAAAGGAGAATTGTCGATATGGAAAACGTTCAATTGAAATACTCAGATTTGAAGAGCAGATATTAGGAATATTGGGTTAAGTTTATTGTCCAGCTGTCTGTGCTTTAATTCGTAAATTAATTTTTATATTTTATTTGCATTTACTTAATTTTATTAAACTTTAACCGCTTGTGTTACAAAATAAAACTGGTATATATGTTAGAAATGGCCCCATGTAAGACTAAAAATAACTAGATGTCTATTACTATTTTCGTTCCGAAATTTGATTTATTATATAACTAAATGTCTATTACTATGCACTTCTTCCCAGTTGGTTAAAAAAGGATATTTTATAATTCATAATTATAAAGCTGATTTTTAGCATGGATTTATTTTTGCGAACTTTGATATTCTATTTTCCGCGCTTTCACTCGAATCCCCACAGTATTTAACTACTGATGTACAGTTTATTTCTTCTTCTTTTCCTCCTATTCATCGCCTGTCAAGGCTTATTATCATATTTGTATATTTTCTTGCTGACACATTAAACTACATATTCCGGTTTTTACTTTTTTTTGTCGCCTTGAGCTCATATTAATCTGCTTACTCTCCACCTGACCTAAGCTGCACTTGCGGACAGATTACAGGGTATCTGGCAGTAAAAAAAGAACTCCCTCTACAATGTTCGGACTTGTTTGTTTTGACTTGTTTGAATGGGTCCAACTGAAAACTTTTTTACCCAAAAATGTATTTGCTAATGGTCGCTTTTAGTGATACTGGCATATCTCTCTGTATCTCTTTTAGTATATGTATGCAGTTCTTTAGGATCTATGCAGTACTAGCTTAATATGTATGGGGTCATATCAGTTTTTGCTTTACAATTTCATTAGTCATTGGAATGCTTTTACAAAGGCAACCTTTTTGTTTTTACTTTTGTTTTACTATACGGTGCGGTGCGGTATTTTGCTTTATATTCTGTTCGCTCTGTTTTGTCGCGTATCCCTTGCGCACATACAAACACACCGATAAATAGGCAAATACCAGATAAACGGCAATTTAACAATGAAAAATTAAAAGAAAATACAAAGTATTTTTTGTTCCCTTTGCCAAAGGAAGCTTATTTTTCATTGCCCCAACCGGGCGGGTGGGTAATGGACTTGGCAAGTAATTACAGTTGAATTGTGACTGAAAGCAAAAATTGAGTAAGCAACGGACAAAGGAAAGAGAGAGATAGGGAGATAGTGCTTGACTGGGGCAGTGCGGGCTAGCCAAAAAAATTGTCATTCTTTTTTTTTTTTTTTTTGCAATTTTGCGCCCTGCCCAAAGCTCTATAGCAAATATTCCACGTTAGCCATTTGTCATTGGTGCAGAAGTTATTCCATTTTTTTTTGTGCTTTTTTTATTTTATTTTTTGTTTTTAAATTTTTTCGATTCATTCCGTATGCTCGACTACGTAATGTTTAATTAATGAGTGAGACATTAAATATTGCAATTGCAAGAAATTAAATATGTATAAATGAATAAATACCTGCCGGAAGAGAAATAGTGAAACAGAAAGTGGGATTTCTGGAACCTGGTTAAATAAGAGATGTCCTGTAAATTGGGCCTTACATTATTGTATGTCTTTGTATATTGATAATCATCGATTTCTGACGACAGGAATATGGAAAAAATGTTATTTTAATTATGTTATAATAAAGTCAATATAAATTTAAAAAGATTAGTCTGGTATTAGTAGCTATTATTGGCATTTATCAATTTTTACCATCTTTTATCAAATTATAAAAAATACATATTTTTCTGCATTTTTCGATAATTATCATGTGTTATAACATTTTTTTATCTTTAGATAAATAACTTTTACCATTAAACGAATTTGAATGCCTGTAAAATACATTTCATGCGTATAGGGTATAAAAAAATTCTTTAGGAATTAAAATATTAAAAGCACGCAGAAATTTTTAAACACACAAAAAATTGTGCAGACTGATTTTACGAAGCGATTGCTATTGGGATTCAATGCGAAAACCCACATGGCCAGCTACATATGGTAAAAAAAAAGCAAATGGAAAGTAAGCCCCCCAAAGGAGACACTTTCAAAATGTCATTAACATGCACGTGCCCACATCTGAGATTTTACTGTTGACTTCTTACCATAAATCATTGCATATTTCAAAGCTTAAAATTTGTTGTTGTGGGTGCTTTTGTTGCTCATTCCAATGCCACTTGGCTGGTTACGTCAACTGGGTAAGCTAATATATGTGCACAAATATTTACACTTAGAAAATAACATTTCGAACAAAGATTTACCCTGAGAACAAAATAAGTATATAGAATATTGTACTTTCATTTAGTAGAATTTTATATATACATATATATATATATATTCTTCATTTTCGTTTGACACTTGTTTAGATTAAGCAATATACAGAATAATAGATAGTTATAAAATATCAATTTTTTTAAAAATAATTTTTAAATTTATTTCGAAAATAAAAATAAAAAAATTTTTTTAAAAAAATTTTTTAAAATGCATCGATTTTGAATGCAGAATCTATGTTAATGAAAAATCATGACCAGAATGCCATCAAACATGAAAATCGGTTCAGTTTTGACAAATTTATGGGTGTTTGAAATATGATACCTATGGGTCCAAGAGCTTTTCATGTCAAAATTTTTCTCAATTTGGCATGATTTTTGAAGAAAAATTGACCCCTTCAGAATCTGGTTAAATGTTGTTTTTTATACTACTTGTGCCCAGTAAAATCGATTAAAAATGCAAACTCGCAATTTTAACTTTTAACAAAAATATTTTTTTAAAAATGAGTAAGGGGGAGTACATGCTTTTTTCCAAAAAAGACAATAAAAATTTTTCCCAAAAATGTATGAAAAATCATGAAATCTGGATATATTAACCTTGAACCTCAAATAGCGATTTGTAGACTACAAGTACATATAAAATTTTCAAGTCGCTAGTTTTATATCGTTAACGAGTATAAAAATAAAAATTTTGATCCGACCCCTTCTCGGGTTCAAACCACCAAGTCCTTAGAGAAAAATTCTTCTTCGAACTTTAATAACATTTACATTTATTAATAATTATCGCAATTTTCTCTGAGTGTTTTCATAACAACAACAGAGACAACTCCAAAATTTTGCTCATTCGCAATTTTAAATGTGTGTATTTGTGCGTGTGTCGCGTATTTTCTGCTTTTACAATTTACAACGGAACCAAAAAGTTATGAAACTCATTAAAACACGAAACTAATTCAAACGCCCCGGGCCTAATTGCCGCCTCATAGCCAACATTCGCAGCAACAGCATTAGTCGGCCGCTCCGCACTACATCATCTCCCTCTGCCCACTGGCTGGCCCCTTTGGGCAACAGCAGAAATAATTTCAAAAATTATTTAGCGTTAATTTCCATAGAAAAATGTGCGCGTCAACAGAAATTAAGTGTCCCAGCCAATTTAGCAATGCCGAGGAGTCCAGGCCAAAAGAGCTCAGGCATCCAAAAGCTCCAGCTGCGAGGCTCAGCTGCTCCGGCTGCTGACGCAGTCCAACACATTGGAATACTTACAATTTTAATTTGAATAATTTTGCAGGCTTTAAACGTAAATTACCCTCACATTTCGCTGTAGTATATATATTTATTTTCCTGCTGCCCTTTTTTTCAAATACTCTGTAGTCATACAAAAATTGGTGAGAAAGGCTATATTGCTGGTGTGGAAGTGTATGTGAACAATGTAGTACAGAGCACAAGATATTAGTGGATATATAACATTTTAGCATATAAGTTATAGTGCTGGTTAAAAAAATTACGCTTTTTGAAGTTATCGATTTATATCGATTTTAAGCTATATCAAGAGCTAGACATACCAAATTGGGATTATATGTTTTTGCATATTACAAGCAGATCAAGCTTATTTTATGTCATCGATATAACCTATTTTAACCAAAATCGATAAAAATTAGTTAGGAGATTATAACATCTAGAGTTCCAAATTAGGGGCTTAACTATTTTACAATATGTTAATGGCCCTTTATTTTAAGCATATTTTGGGTATTTTAAGAGCTTATAAAGTTTTATAGAAAGTTTATAGAAGGTTTTATATGAATATCTCCTGTATTTAAAAATGTGCGTATATTTAAGGTATTTCGTAGTCAGCCACTATCGACATTTTTTCATTTTTTTCCATTTTCCTTTGCATAAGCATTTTGAGAGATTAAACTTGGCGTACTTGAATGTTATTATACATGGCAGCAGCGGTACAGCGACAATGTTGCCCAGCGCCAACACTTTCATTTATTATTATTTTTTTATGCCCGGTTCGCGGTACCACGACCCCGACCCCGGCCACCCAATTGTTGCCCCAAAACCAAACCATACAGAAAAAATCACACATCGTTAGCTCAGCATTTTTTTTTTTATTTTTTTTTTATATTTTTTTGTGTGCTGCGCTGGGCTCGTGCCCTTGTGCCAGCTCACAGCTCACAGCTCGCAGTCTCATAATGTGGAATTTTCGTAGCATTTTCCATAAAAATTGCTTTGCTTGCCAGTTAGAAGGTGGTGGGCCAGGGTGCCGGCGAGCAGGATAGGTAGACGAAGAAGCTGTTCAAGCTGAAGGCATAGCAATAGCTTGAGCCCAGGGTTGTCTTCTGTTAACTGTCCCGTTTGAGTTTGTAGATACATTTGAGAGAACTTATACACACGCATACACACAAGCGCGCATAATGTGTGTGTGTGTGTGTGCACCAAGTTTCTTTATTTAATTCAGTGAACTGTAAAATGTGCTGAAATGTTAGATTATTGCTTTCCAGCATCAGCAAGCTCTAGTGAAGAGGCAAGTCCCACCCTCCAATTGTTACCAACTAGCGACCAGAGATACTTGCCACACACTTTACTTGCCTCCAAGCACCCCCCCTTCCGCCATTGGAAAGTTTTGTTATTGTTGTTGCCGCGTCTGTTTCTCTTTCTGCCATAACAATTTCGAACTGCACTCCTTTGACAAGATAATACGTTGATAGCCCCAGCCCCAAAATCCCACGTCCATAGACCACCATCTTGTTGAGCCCAAAGCGAGAGTACAACGAAAAAAAAAATTGGGCAATTTGCTTACACAACCAACAACAAGAACGGCAACAGGAATAAGCATACAAGAAAACCAGAATAAGTAAAATAGCAAAAGAACTAAATAAAGAAGAAAAACGTTCAAGAAACAAAAAAAAAAAAAAAGCAACAGCATCGAATCCTTGGCCAATCTTGAGTTGGGTGTGGATACCCGTTTTCGGCTTAGTAAAAGGTTAGCGGCACGTGTTGACGTCGTTCGTCCGTTGCACAATAAGTAATCGTTCGAGAGAGACAGAGAAAGAGCGACGAGAGAGAGAGAGAGAGAGAGAAAGCGAGAGAGCGAAAGAGACAGCGAGAGCGAGAGAGAGAAAGGGCAAGGGAGAGAACAATGCCAGGAAAAATGTAGAAAAATTCAAAGGAAATGCGTAGCTTTTTCAATTCAGCTCCTAAGTGGCATCGCCGTGCGCCTCAAGAGACGGGGCAGAGGGGGGATAGAGAAAGAAAGAGGTAGAACGTTTGCCTTTATCAATAAAGTTAATTTAAAATTTATTTATGAACAGTTTCTCAAGTTAAAAGTAGACGCATACATTTGCTACAAATTTCGATTATGTCGATTATTCTGATTTTTCGGAAATTACAAAAACTCATTTTTGATACAATGTGATTAAATCGGTAAATCATTTAATGTCAAGCATTTAATTAGGTTTTGTACAACAATCGAAAATTTGATAAAAATGATTTGCTACATAAAATTTGATATAAAATAAATAAATCTTGAGTGATCGATAGTTTTGATGTAATAATTTATCCGGTATTCGTGCTAGAAAATTTCGACAGACTCGATTATTCAATCTTATCAGTAATTAAATGATTAAATCATCGATAACTATAGAATGGCATATGTTTAAACCAATTTCAATACTAAACAAGTGAGATTGCTCTAGTCGGGACCGCCCGACTAGAAGATACCCTGAACCCAGAAATGAACACATACACACAAACTCTCGGCAGTTGATGAGTATTGAGCCTGTTAAAATAAAAAATAAAATTTACTACTAATTACCAACAAAAAAATAAATACTCCACAAGCGGGAGTTGAACTCGGTACCTCCGTGATAAGATGCACAACTCTTACCAATTGCACCACAATACCGCATTTTTCGCGAATGATATAACATTACTTAAAGTCGCAAAAAATCAAGGAAAACGAAAATTTTGCTCTTGTCATTAAAACGATACAAATTAATAATAATTATATTTATGAATAACGAAAAAATAAAAGAATTTAACATTACTCTACCATACCAGCGCTGAATTCGAACCCAGTCCTCCGCGTTATGAGGCACAACTCTTACCCACTGGACCACGCTCTTACTTCACTTCGTTGTGCTAAAACTCAATTTAACCGTTGCAAAAAAAATTCCTAGAAAAACGCAAGACAAATTTTGCATATGCATATGTATGCGTGCACATGTACACAGAAATTGCCAAGCAGCTGCGCTTTGTCCCCACTACTGAAAATAGATTCTTGATTTGCTCGTCAACTAAATGTACGATCGTTATGAAATTTTCAGGACTTATTCAGACTGACCCTTCTTAATCTGCACAACTCTTATCAACTGCACCACACTACCATTTTATTGACATATGATATAACATTACTTAACCATCGCAAAAAAATCAAGAAAAACGAATATTTTGCACTTGTCATTAAAACGGTACAATTAATTAATAATTATAATTAAGAAAACGGAAAAATAAATTCTTCGTTGCTCAACCATCGCTGGATTCGAACCCGAGTCTTCCACATTGTGCGCCACAACTCTTACCCACTGGACCACGCTCTGACTGCACTTCGTTGTGTTAAAATTCAATTTAACCGTTGCCTAAAAAAATTCCTAGGAAAACGCAAGACTTTCTGGACGTGCATATGTATGCGTGCACATGTACACAGAAATTGCCAAGCAGCTGCGCTTTGTCCCCACTACTGAAAATAGATTCTTGATTTGCTCGTCAACTAAATGTACGATCGTTATGAAATTTTCAGGACTTATTCAGACGGACCCTTCTTAATCTGCACAACTCTTATCAACTGCACCACACTACCATTTTATTGACATATGATATAACATTACTTAACCATCGCAAAAAAATCAAGAAAAACGAATATTTTGCACTTGTCATTAAAACGGTACAATTAATTAATAATTATAATTAAGAAAACGGAAAAATAAATTCTTCGTTGCTCAACCATCGCTGGATTCGAACCCGAGTCTTCCACATTGTGCGCCACAACTCTTACCCACTGGACCACGCTCTGACTGCACTTCGTTGTGTTAAAATTCAATTTAACCGTTGCCTAAAAAATTCCTAGGAAAACACAAGACTTTCTGGACGTGCATATGTATGCGTGCACATGTACACAGAAATTGCCAAGCAGCTGCGCTTGCCCCCACTACTGAAAATAGATTCTTGATTTGCTCGTAAACTAAATGTACGATCGTTATGAAATTTTCAGGACTTATTCAGATCATCGAAATGTATCTACAAACCAATTTGCACGTGTGTAGTATTTGATTTGTGTTTTTTTGGTTATATTGATTGGGGGCGATTGGGGGGAGGTATCCAAAACCTGAAGGGCTTAAATTCTTCGTATGTTTTACGCGAACATAAAAAAATAAATTTGGTGGCTCTAGCTTTTATAGTTTGGGAGTTATGCTTAAAAAACCGAGTCAAAAAAGCGATAAATATCGATAATAAGAGAAACGGAAAGAGTTATCGATGTTTTGAAATAAACTTGATCTGCGTATGGTATATACAAACCGATTGAGACCAAGATCAGCTTTCTAGCTTTTGTAGTCTCTGAAATCGACGCGTTCATACAGACGGACAGACAGACAGACAGACAGACGGACATGGCTAAATCGACTCGGCTAGTGATGCTGATCAAGAATATATATACTTTATGGGGTCGGAGATGCTTCCTTCTGTCTGTTACATACATTTGCACAAAACCATTATACCCTTTTTTACCCATTTTCAATGGGTTCAGGGTATAAAAACTCCATATCACTTAAATTAGGTATTTAAATATGTTTATATGAAGCTCAAAAATAAATGTGCTCACGACAGCTTTCGATAATTGAACTTATCGAAAGTTTGCAATATTGACACTATCCACAAAGTATCACAAAAATTCAATTTTAACTGCTAAGCTGCTTAAGTACTTAGTGCGCGGTAAAATGTTAGAGAGAATATCCTCTTTTTGAGTGGTATTCGAAGCTGCTGGTGCCACTGTGCCTGTGCTAGACGAGCTCTTTGCCCATTCGTTCGTTAAACGAGTTTATGAAAAATTCTGTGCATGCCCTGGCAAAATATTCGTTAGTCCCCATAATCTTAATGACGAAACTTAAAAAATTTACGTGAGCTGCCTTGAATAATGGCGGGGCGTGGCCGCCCTTTTAGCTGAAAGCGCATGGGCGAGAGGGGATGGGAGATTACCTGTTAACAGCTGCCAATGTGGCTGGTGTTCAGGACTTGGCTGTCAGCGATTTTCACCACACAGTGAAAATCCGTGGTGCTGGCGGCACATCTCAAGCCTGAAGCCAGACAAAAAGCATTGTAAATTGGGGTCGACAGCAGCAGCGACGGCAGCGACGGATATAGTGGCAAGCAGATTGGCTTTTGGCTGGTCAGCCGGACAGTTGGACGACGTCGTTGGCTTTGACTGGCAAATGCAGCGCTCAGCATTGACGCTTAAGTTGCCCACGCGCGATTGTCGACACCAGCAGCAACAGCACGCCCCCTTTGCTGGAGGTGCCACACCAGGCCGCAGAATACGCCCCCTTTCGATGAGGCAGCCATTGCTGTTTATGTCCTTGCCACGCTGTCTGCCCGTCTGCTTGCTCGTTCGTGCCTAACGAGCTGCACTCCGGAACAAAAAAAAAAAAAACAAATACAAAATAAATAACAAAATACAGAAAGAATATAAAAACGAGCAGAAATCCGGATACCCTTGCACTTATATTGCAAATGTGCGACTTGAAATTTCTTTAAAAGCCAAGCAAATACAAAATTTTTAAAGTTTTTTTCAAGAAAATTTTTATAAAATATATTTCTGCATTCTTGATTAATATTATATTTGATCATTAATCTAAAATGGAACGAATTTTTTTAATTAAATAATAAATAAAATAATAAATAAAAAATAGTTAATAGTAGTTTAATTCTAGGAAGATAAGTTCTGACATTGCTTTTTGTTGATTAAAGTAAAAACTACTATATGCTGTATATTCTAGATAAGCTTGAAGCTTTCGCCTTCACACATTTTGTGGCAGGTTTATAATACTCTACGTAAGGGTATAAAAAAAATGCTGCGGGCTCTCCGCGTAGACGATGGTGATGGCAATGGAATGGATAACCAAGTTGCTTGATGCCTCGTTGATTTCGCTTGATTCCTTTGGCCCCGGTTCCTGCGACACCAACTCCGACTCCAGCTCCGGGTCTGTCTCCAACCCGGAGAGTGCGAATTGTTGCTGTGCCCTCGACCCTGGCTATAGCTCAGTCCGGGTCTCACCAGGCCACGTGGCCGTAATGCTATCCTTCGTGGCTGCCAGGCAGGCTGCCTGCGCCTTCGTTGTTGTTGTTGGCGCCCTTGTTGTTTGCCACAGATTGTTGATGTTCGATTTAATTTTAGCGCTGCTGATTTTTGCGTTATTTATTTTATTATAATACCCTTTACATTTAACGGTGCGATAAGGCATATTGACTTTGACATTAATTGCTTGGCCGTGTTTTTGCCATTGTTCTCCTCTGTTTTATTCTGCTCTGAGCGAGCCCTAAAGGCAAGACATGCCCCGTTACTGCCACTTAAGCACGGCTTTTATTGACGGTCATTAACGTCACCGTCAGCCCAGCTAAACGAGTCAAAAGCAAATAGCTTCAGTCTGATTTAAGTGCGTTTTAGTTTAGTTCCAAGGCAATTGCTGAATTGAAGAGTCGGCAAATCGATTGAACTTTAATTGGAATTGTTAATTCAAACCTATTAATTGTTTTATTATTCCAGTGATATTTTTTTAATAGTTTGCAAAATATGAACTAAGCCCAAACAAATTTAATAGTTCCTTCTTCTAAAGACAACGCAACTTGCTCCAATAAAGAATTCTAGCTTCACAAATAGATAGCGCCACAAAATGAAATGTCTAAAATACAATTAAAGTATTAGCTTTTAAGAAAAATTGTAAAACAAAACAATAATAAAAACAAGTGAGTTTGCTCTAGTCGGGACCGCCCGACTAGAAGATACCCTGAACCCAGAAATGAAAACATACACACAAACTCTCGGCAGTTGATGAGTATTGAGCCTGTTAAAAATTAAAAAATAAAATTTACTAATAATTACCAACAGAAAAATCAATACTCACCAAGCGGGAGTTGAACTCGGTACCTCCGTGATAAGATGCACAACTCTTACCAACTGCACCACACTACCGCATTTTTCGCGAATAATATAACATTACTTAAAGTCGCAAAAAGTCAAGGAAAACGAAAATTTTGCGCTTGTCATTAAAACGATACAAATTAATAATAATTATAATTATGAATAAATAACGAAAAAAATAAAAGAATTCAACATTGCTCCACCATACCAGCGCTGAATTCGAACCCGGTCCTCCGCGTTATGGGGCACAACTCTTACCCACTGGACCACGCTCTTACTTCACTTCGTTGTGTTAAAATTCAATTTAACCGTTGCCTAAAAAAATTCCTAGGAAAACGCAAGACTTTCTGGACGTGCATATGTATGCGTGCACATGTACACAGAAATTGCCAAGCAGCTGCGCTTTGCCCCCACTACTGAAAATAGATTCTTGATTTGCTCGTAAACTAAATATACGATCGTTATGAAATTTTCAGGGCTTATTCAGATCATCGAAATGTATCTACAAACCAATTTGCACGTGTGTAGTATTTGATTTACTTTGTTTTTTTGGTTTTATCAATATTGTGGGCGATTGGGGGGAGGTATCCAAAATCTGAAACATTCAAATTCTCCGTATGTTTTACGCGAACATAAAAAAATTAGTTTGGTGGCTCTAGCTTTTATAGTTTGGGAGTTATGCTTAACAAACCGAGTCAAAAAAGCGATAAATATCGATAATAAAAAAACGGAAGGAGTTATCGATGTTTTGAAATAAACTTGATCTGCGTATGAAATATACGAACCGAATGAGACCAAGATCAGCTTTCTAGCTTTGTAGTCTCTGAAATCGACGCGTTCATACAGACGGACGGACAGACGGACAGACGGACAGACGGTCAGACGGACAGACGGACAGACAGACGGACATTGCTTAATCGACTCGGCTAGTGATGCTGATCAAGAATATATATACTTTATGGGGTCGGAGATGCTTCCTTCTGCCTGTTACATACATTTGCACAAAACCATTATACCCTCTTTTACCCATTTTCAATGGGTTCAGGGTATAAAAAGCTACTTAGTAGTGGACGTTTAAAAGCTGACTATGAGCACAAAGTTGTTGATGCCACAGAAGATGCATCGATCAAGTTGCACTTAATGAAATTGCCAAATGTAATTTATTTAAGTTAAATAGCTATTTAAGGCTTTCAGATTAAATCAACTAGACGGGACCTAAAAGTATGCTGTGCAAAATTCAACTTTAGCCAATCATTGGCATTTTATAGCAATCATTCTAGTCTTGTTTTATTTGATGTAATAAGTATCTTAACTTGACACTTAAATTATTTATTATTATTTTAATTATCCTATTGTCATAAAAGTGTGCTGTGCAAATGCAACTTTAGCCAATCATTGGCATTTTAAATGATGACTAAAATGATTGCTAGTCTTGTTTTCTTTGAAGTAATAACTAGCTGCATTTGACATTTAAATTATTTATCATTATTTTAATTATCCTGAGCTGTTTGTATAAAAACAACCTCAGTTGAATAATAGTTTCAAAACAACCGCCTTGGGCTGTTTGTATTTTTCTGTTCCCCCCAACGCACACAAACCAATTTTTAAGCGCCATAAATTATACAGAAACTTAACTTCTAATTCGAATGGCAGTGAAGAAACCTTGAAAACTCGCCACTTGCGATACAGTTCCATTATGAAAAACTTCTTAAAAGCTCACATTATAATTTAAAGATTTTATGAAAATTTATTTCATAAAAATGTGTATAATATTAAATAAGACGTAAGCACGTTAATATACAAAAATATTTTTAATTTTTATTATGTTATTTTCTTCGACAGCTCCTTAAAGTAAACAAATAGAAGAAAATACCGTAAGCGTGGCCGTTGCTTCCTTCCCTGTATATATATATATATATATATATATATATGTATATACATCTATACCAGTAAGTATTTACATAGGTTCTTTTAGTATGCGTGAATCTTTCAAGACGATATTGAAGCTGTCCAGAGACAGCTCGAGTTTCATTGCGGATACAAGTATCTTAAGCGGCACACACACACACACGCACACTCGCTCGCTCGCACACACTCATGAATATTCATAGATAGCCAAGCTCGCATAGTATTTGTATTTGTTTTCGCATTTGTATTCGCATTTATATTTGTGTTTGCAATTGCTTTCGCCTTGGGTTGACATTGTAAACAGAGTGAAGAGGCAACCTGTATGACCCATGAAACACACATGCACACACACACACACACACACACACACACACACACACACACACACACACACACACACACACACACACACACACACACACACACACACACACACAGGAACATGCATACACACCCAAACACAAATAGACACACGTGCCTAATCAAAATGCTGCATTAGAATAATCTTTAATCGAGTCGTATTTTTAGCTAGAAATGATTAACAAAGCCGATTACAGTCATCCGCCTGGCAACGTTTCGCAAGGAATTTTAGCCCAAAAATCTGAGCAACTTTCTGGGATTAGCTGGCTATATGATTGCCAAGGTGACTGTGTGCTGGTATGCATGTGTGTGTGTGTGTGTGTGTGTGAAAGCATGTGGTATTTACTGGGCCTTTACAATTTAACGCACTGCCAAGTTCAAATACACAAAAGCGTTGCCATCGACTTGGCCCACAAAAAAAAAGAAAAAAATAAATAAATAAACAAAAAAAAACACACACACACACACACATCTAAATCTGCGTGGAGCCGCAGCGAAAAGGTGGAACGCTTAGCAGGACCCAATGCACACGCCTCCGTTAACAATAATTTACGCAACTTTGCGCCTCTTTTGTAAAAAGAAATAACTTACAAAGCGCTTCTAAAAACATGCGCATCCAAGGGGCAACAAAAAGACGCCCAGCCGGCCGGCAACAAAAAACTCATAGTAAAAGACCATTAAATTATCCAGCTATAAGCGTGCCGGGCTGGCCCAGGCGCTGCGTATGCCACGTGATAGCAGGTTGGGAGAGTGTAGTGGGTGTAGTTGGTGTAGTGAAAAACAACAACAATAAATGTGTGTGGCACATTTGTCAAATTGCCGAACCACAAGTTGGCAGCTTTGAGAAGCTGCGAGACGTCAGCACCAGCAGCAAAAAAACAAGTACGATTGTTTTAGTGGAAACTGACCGACTATCTGATATCCTATATACAGCTGCAAGCTGAAATTATGCTTTAAAATAATCATTATTAAATAATTTAACTTGGTAACTTGGCTCTTCAAATCAGGCTAACATTCCAAATTCAAAAATTCTGAAATCAACACACAAACATGGCTATATAGATCTGATTAGGAATATGTGTATATACCCTGTGAGGCTTGAAATGTCTACTGCAGAAAGTAGCACATAATTATTATACCCTTTCACACCAATTGGCAATGCCAACAGGGTATCGAAAAAACAATCACTCAATATTTTATTAGTCAAAATTAAATATCTGCTTCATTCGTTGCTTGCTGTCAGCCCTGGTACGTTGCCAAATTGTTGTGACGGCCCTCTTTAATATTTATTAAAAGTAATGTGCGTACCGCCACTCGGGGGAATTACTTGAACTTTTTGACTGAAGCGTGCAAAGCCCAGCTAAGCTTTGCTTTTTTGCGGACTTTAGTCTGAGGTTTCTGACTTGGGACAGCTGTATGATATGGGTCTCCGGGTGTGGGCTACTTCTCCTATTTAATATCGTTCGCTGAACAATAACTGTCCTGCCTGTCTGCTTGTCTATTTGGCTGTCTGATGACTGATTCTGTTTCTGCGTAATTTCGTTTTTACGTCACAAAAATTTTGCATTTATTACATCGAACGCCTTCATTACTTCCACACAGAACTGACAAGTGACGAGCGATTTTAGCGTGGGCGTTGCACAGTGGAACAAGCTGTCTCAAGCCGTGGGCGAACATGTTAGGATTATATATATATATAAAACATTATAGAGAACAGCAACAGAACCTCAATGATCCTGCGGCATTGTAAAAGATTCCTAATTATTTACAATTCCAATGTAATTGATGCACAGCTTGTAAGCTTTTAAAAGACCTGCAGCTATACTTTTGTACACTCAGAGAAACACGCTAAATATAAGTAAAACTGGCCTAAAAAACTATCCTTATTGTTCCTATTGAAAAGAAACATTTAAAAATAACTTAATTGGTTGAAACGCTGAGTTAATTGTTATCTTTGTGAATGTAGGGATTTAAAAAATGAATTTGAAATAAAGGTTTCAACCTAAGTTTCTAAGTTTTAAATTCTTGGTTTTATCTCTGATTATACAGTTGGCTATAAAAACTGACTTTGACTAAGACAATAAAATACATCGTTATTAATCTTAAATATTCCTAAAAAAATTGTTTATTATACTTTTGATTATAATATAACTTTTACAATTATATATTTTAGAAGTGAGTTTTGACGATTGAAAACATTTCTTGCGTCAAGACTGATTTTAGTTCTTTAAGTTTCAGTTTATAAATAACCAAATATTCATCAAATCAGGCTGTTGAGATTTGGCTGCAAAATGTAACTTTTTGTAAATTGTGTCCAAAAATGTTGCAGAAAGATTCCATTTTTAATCCATTTTAAATTTTGAATGCCGACATAACCAATGACATTTACAATCATTTATAATACACAATAAATCAGACAGACTTCTGATTGTGCTTAATAATCTTATTTCAGTGGAAGTCCACACAATGACAATCCGAATATTGTTGCATAAGTCACACATTTACACATGTATGCGTTTTACTTTGTAAAATCTCGCATTTCCATAATGATTCAATCATAAAATTGTAATTAACAGATTTTCACCTCTTTGTTGCTCGATAAGTGGTTTTAATGAATTCATTTACTTTAAGTGAAATCAATGCTTGGGCATCATTTAACAAACGAACGATATTACACTGTAAGAAAACAACAACAACTGCATGGAATTTATCCACTGTGAGTCCCGTTTCACCAACTGGCCCAACTACCCCCCTTCCCCTTTGCCCATCGGCTGTTTGGCAGGGCGCAATGCATGAGTCGCTATGCCTGTCATTAAGTATGTAAATTGAGATAAATCGTTTCTTGTGTCTGCCATATACACCCGCACCAGCCTTTCCCAGACACACATACACACACACACACACACACACACACACACACACACAGAAAGCAATATTAAAGCATACATATGCATGTATAGGCAAAGAGGCAGCCATATATTATATAGCGAATTTTACATATATATTTCTATATATAATGTATACACTGCGAGAAAAACTATAGTATTTGACGCTTAATTTAATATGTTTTTGAACTTTGATAATTATAACAATGAAATTTTTATAAAACTATTTTAGTTTTATTATTATTTAATTTTATTTTTGTTAAAATAATTATTTTTATTCCAGAATTATTAAGTACTTAAGATAAATAGGAAACCGAACATTTTATCTTTCCTTGGTAAAACCTATTTTAGGTACTTAAATTTCTTTATTCAACAAACTTTTTGAAAGTGAAATATTATTCTTATTAAAAGAAATATTGTTGCTTTTTGAAAATTTGTATTTCAAGAACTTTATTTAAGCATATTAATATCAAGATTGTTTTACACTTAACTTAACAATTAATTTTTAAAAAGCAAAACAAAATGAAGTCCATTTTGCTTAAACCCGTATTTAGAATAGCCCTTTTTCTCTTAGTGTATTATGCAATGAAATATATAAGACTGGTGTACGTAAGTAACACGTCCTTATGCCAACAACAATGGCAGCAACACAAGCAACAAAACGGCAGCAACGGCAACTGTCGCTGATGTATGGCGACTGCGGCATACGGCGCGTATGAGTTATTTCCTGTTTCAAGCCATTTTATTATTAAAAAACCAGAAGCGGCCGTCAGCCGCTGTGTTTGTATGGGTGTGTGTGTGTGTGTGTGTGCACTAGAGCAAGAGAGCACGAGGCGCGAGCGTGACTAACTTTGATGTTTGACTGAAGGCAGCCACTTTTGGGGCGTGGCTAGAAATGCTGCTGCAACCGCTGCAGCTGCTGGTGCTGCTGTTGCTGCTGTTGCTGCTGTTGCTGTTGCTGTTGGTGCTGCTGCACGCCACTTTGCGCTTTAAGTGCATAATTGACTTAATTAGCCACCAAAACGACGTTCGGCTTGCCTGTTTGGCTGCACACTGCCAGTGGTTGCAGCTCCTTGGAGGCGCTGCCTCAAGGACTCAACTTAAATATATGTAATATATGTATATATACAGTGAAAGCATCTTACGGACAAACATCAATTATGTTATTATATTTTTTCTCTATTTCTAAACTTATTCATGTTGTACTTGTACCAAAAATATGCCTGTAACACATAAATAATTCACTTGTTATTTATTTTATTTAATTTTTGTTCTTTACATAAAAATATAAAAATTTCTAACGACAACTAGAATGGGAATGTTCGTGCTGCGGAGCTTTCACTGTATGTGTGTACTAACAGTTTCGGTGCACTAGAGAACTGCGTTGTTGGGCTCTGCTCTTGCTGCCAAACTGATTAATCGGCAAACGCTTTGTAAGCACTTTGTATATGCTGTTGCCCCAGCGACCCCATTTAGCAGTCCGGCGACCGATGCCGGCGACTAGCGCCCTCGCACAAATCACGAAAACTACACGAGCCCATGTAATGCGCTTATAAATTTTTGTCTGCACGAATTTTCTCGCACGCTTGCCCATCCTCGGTCCACCCTGCCCCCACTGGCAGTCGTCGCAATTCGATGATGGCTCCGTTTCGGAGCAGTTGCGTAAAAGCTATCGATTATTTGTATAGTGCTCGTAATGCAACAAATGCAAAACCTGCAAAATTTCGCCATTTTCTTTCGGTTTGAGTTACTTTTTTTTGCAGCAATTGCCACGTGCCGCACAGTGACGCTCTTCGTGGCAACTCCAACAAAACAGCTTAAAAACACAAGTTTTTTTTTAGGTTTAAGTTTAATTAAATATAAACTTAATTATTCATATTCAATTTAACTTTTATCTGATCACATTTAAATAACAAACTAAGTTTACAAATGGGTGCGCAATATATAAATTAATTTTTTGTATACTATTATTTTAACGTTTTTTATTTGTACTTTACTTTTATCCCAGTGTTGCTAAGAACAAATTATGCGTTGCTTATCCAAAATGAATTGAAAGCTTTTTTATGTTGAAAATCTTGAATTTTTGTTGTACTTTCCTTTGGAAATTAATTATTCTATAGTTAAATTAACTATAACTTTGAAAAAGTTAATAGGTAAATATTGTGCAATGTCCATATTCTGATGCTGATGGATACGTTTGTTAAACGTTTAAATAGAATACCCTCTAAATTAAAATAAAATGAGAATTAAATTATTTGAATATCCACCTTAAATATATCCATTTCCCACTTATAATCAATTTTTCCCCTCTCTAGCTGTCTGCCTTGCTCTCCTTTTCACTTTGCATTTTAAACGAACTTCTGATCCTGATTGCATTGGCTTCACTGTACTATAAGTTTAGGCTTGATGTACATATATAGACCAATTTAATTTTAACAGCCGCCGCCGTAGCTTATGTGTGTTTGTGTGGGCGATACTGGGCGATTGCTATAACGCTGTAGAAACACACACACACACACGCACATTGCCCATCTATGTGTGGTTGCATGTGTGTGTATTTTTTTTTTGTTTGGGCAGCGGTATATGTGGGTCGGTAATTGCTTTGCAAAGAAATAGAGCATAACAAATTTTACGTGGCGTAAGTTTATGAGCCCGGCTCGCTTTACAGTCCTACAAGCGAAAGCCGAGCAAGAAAATCTGGCAAAAAAAAAGCAAGTACAAATACTCAAGTCAAGGGCGCCCGACTTCGAGATACCCTGCATCCTGCAATTTGTTTTAACAAAAAGACTGATAAATATGCACCATAGCTAAATAACTTAGGTCATCATCCTGAGCAAGTCTGGGTGCCTCTATCTGTCTTTTAAATACACTGGTAGAAAACCAGTATACCCTTTTTACCTGTAGATATAAAAAAAACATCCGAAGCCAAACTCTGAACTTGGTCAACAGTTTGTTAGCGCGTTTGTGCAGCGCCTAATCGAAGTTTCACTTAGCAAATCAACAAAGTTGTTGCCAGTTGTCGTTATTGTTGTTGCTGTTGTTGTTGTTGTTGTTGTTGTTGCCCACACCTAGGCATGATTAGCATTCCGGGCAAAGCGAATGCCAAAGCCACAACGACGCAACAATTTGCAAAGTGAATTAACATGCCAACGCCGCACGCAGAGTCCACCTAGTTATCCAAAAGCCCTCGCCTCCCCCACAAAAAAAGGACACCACTCGCCGCGACATGTTCAACTTTTAATACAGCATTGACGTCACAATCACAGCGCACGGCTCGCCAGTGTTGGGCAACGGTCCCCTTTTGGGGAATTGCTCGCATTATCTCGTGCTGCCAGCAGGCGACAGTTGCCTGGCAGAGAAGAGTGGACTGAGCCTTATTGTTGTTGTTGCGTACTGCTGGCTAATTGGCCAACGGCAGCACAAAATTATAATTTGCATTTATAATTTTATTGACAATAAAAAGTATTTAATTTTTGGCCAAAACGAACGTGCCCAAAATCTGATGGCCTCGTACTGCGTGCTCTGTGCTAGCCGTTAGCCGTTAGCTGCTCGCTGCGGGCGTCAACCAGTTAGGAACAAGTCAACGTCTTAGCTAATGCCAGCCCTAACAACAACAGCAACAACAAGCGACTTGGGCGTTATCGACTAGTAGATACTCTGTAAACGACATAAATTTATATTACATAAATTCCTTATCAGACAGATAGGTGCATAAACCCAGATGACTGAAGCATTTTCTTCTTCTTTTCCATATTCACAAATTTTTGAAAAAATGGATAATTTTATAACCACTGTATTGGAATCATATTAATATAATACATAGAATCACTTTATTGTTTATTTAACTTTGTTTTTCCTTTGTATGTAATCCTTTTAAAATGTCACACATATGCTCAATTCTAGATCATTATATCGAGCGTTACCGATTTTTTAAATTTAAATCCATATGTGGAGCTATCAAATGGTTAAAACACAAACGCACAGACTTATTGATATATAGATTGACATAAATGTAGATAAATAGTAAGTTAGACAGATGAATAGAAATTTAGTTATATAAATATAAAGATAGAAAGATTGACAGCTTGATATGTTGATGATTTAACTGACAGACAAAGATGGACTCAAGTTCACAAATACATTATGTCTTTTAAATGTGCCAAAAAGCCGCATATACCCGCCTGTGTCTCTTTGTACAGCGCATAACAAGGACAACATTGCGCCAGAATTTGTCATGAAAAATTAAAAAACAAACTGAAAATTGCATATTTCGACAGCTTTTCAGGCGTTTGCTGACGAGCGTAAAATGAACGGCCGAAGGGGGCAATGGGGGAAGGCGGAGACACTTGGGGACAACGGCAGGAAACTGAAAGGCTAGCGGAAAGCTCGAAAATCCTCTTAATAATTCATAAAACTTTAGAAAACTACTTAACTCGCTCAAACTACTAACTGAATCAAACTAAACTAAAGCAACTGCTGGCGCTGGAGACGGCATTGGAGCTGGCTTTGGAGCTGGTTGTGCGCTTGGACGAGGGCTGGGAGCCTCCGCTGAATGGAGGCCAAGTGCCTGGCGGCAACTATTTCAGTTACAGCTACAATTTTAGCTATAGTCACTGTTGCGCTTGGTACAACTTCAGCTTTTCATCTGTAGCGCCAGCGCACTTGTTTCTAATCAAATCTGTTAGCGGAAATACTTCGCTTATTTCTTGCGTGCGTGTTCTATTCTGCTTGCAGATGTGAAACGGGGTTTATTAGTTATACCTGCGCTGAAATAGCTTTATTTCTGTTTCAATTTTCTTTCAATAGTTTTAATTACTTTGGAATGCAATTTGACAGATTATTGATAATCTCATTTAAGAATCAAGCTACAAAAGGCATTCGGATAAATTTCCTTAAATACCACAAGTTTATAGGAAATTTCAATTTCATTTAAGATTTTTCTTACAGCGTATTGTGCTGTCGGCTATACCCAAATGCATTTTTCTAACTTGTTTTAAAATCAAACTTAGCTTTTCTTATATACTTTTACTTCAAGGCAAAAATGCCTTTCTAAAGTTGGCAACACTTTACAAGCTGTAGTCGCCCCTGGGCAGCCGTAAACTTGACAAGTTTGTCGCCCCGGCTCGAGACTGGGCCGAAAATGATGAAGCTGCCTGGCAACAGTTCATCATATTTACAGCTTTGTTAACTTATTTTGCTGGCCCGTAAAAGCGTTGCATGAAAAATGCATGACTGCTGCCTACAATAGCCCTACCCCCCGCCTTTCTCCTTTTTCCCTTTCCTTAACCCATTGGCAGTGTCGCTGCAGGCGAACAAATTTAGTTGGACGTATTGTTAAGATTGCCTATTTATAAGCTAATTTCGTGCAACTTATTTATTACGTGCCAAAATATATGAGAAAAGTTGTCGTTCTGCACCGCTGAGAATAAGCGAGGCAACTTTTGAGCCTTTCAATTCCTGGAAACAATTCCTTTCACAAGTGGGCTTGTAGCTGGGCTTTAATTGTCTGTTCTTGGTCCTAATAAGCCAAATGTCCTGTTCAGAGCTACCTAATGCTGGTAAAAAGAAGCAACAAAAACAAAAGAAGAAAAGTTTTAAGCCAAAAATGAGAAGCAACTTTACTATAAACTGCATAAACAGAATTTGAAATGAATGCCGTCGGTTTGATAGCTTCGTCTACTGCTGATGCTTTTCCTGGTGCTGCTTTTCGTTTTCCATTAAACTGCTTCAACTAATTGGGTCAGCGGCAGTTGGTCAATGACCACTGCGATTGGCAGCAATTTAAGTTGTAATTAACTGAAGTCACCGGTGCACATAAATCTTAGGAAATCTAAATCACTCAAGTGAACAGTTGCCAATCAAAGAATTCCTTCCTGGATGCTACCTTTATATATATATATATATATATATATGTATGTATAAGGGGACAACGAGGTATTCAACATTATTGGTTGCTTGGTTTCAATAATCGTAATTATATGGTAATCAATAAATAAATGAATCTTTGATGATCATTAGATTATGTATTTAATATAAACTAAATATTCTACTTCTGGCTTAAGACTTTCTTCATTTTGGATTTAAGATACAATTATTATCTTAACAAAAGTGAAGATAATAATTTTCAAATTTGAATTTGAATTTTTGTACATTATACAAATAATACTAAGCATGAAAAGTTAAAAAATATGTTCTTGTTTAGGCTTTTAGTTAATCAAAAATCAAATCGACTAAAATTAGATTAAGAATTTATTTTCTCAAAATAGATTTATTTTAAATACAGTATCAATATAGATGATGTCATATAACATAAAAATCTAATTAGCTTTGTTAAAATTGTCGAAACTTAATATAAAATTGTTGCAATTTTTACTAACAAATGAGAAGGGAACGCGCGACTAAAATATTCCCGGACTCATGTGATCATATTTAATTTCTAAGCTATAAGCATATTCTTTATGAAATTTTTTATATTTATCGACATTAATAAGCTTGTTCTGCGTTCGGATTAGGAGAATCTATAGTCGAAAAGTTTAGGTTCCTAAATTTTGTAGTTTTCTAGATTGCTGCGCTCACACAGACGTACTAACGGACGATCCAACTTAGCTCGTCGTGCTGATTACGAATATATATATTTTATGGGGTCGGAAATGGTTTCTTCCGCCTTTTACATACACTTAATCAAAACCATTATACCCTATTGCCCATTTGCAGTGATTTCAGGGTATAAAAATCTTATGGGTCATATTACGTGAAATGTTATTTGTATAATTTGATAGATTTAATGATATCAAAGGAATTTCGACTGTGTTCATCCATTCCATTGCTATTGAATACTTTTCTTTGAATGCTATTTTTAATTAACTGAAAATCAACCCTTTAATGGCGTCGACTTCTCTGTAATTATTTGACACATTAAACGTTTTGCGATTTATCCGATGTGAATAAATGAATGCGAACATACAAAGGGAAGCAAAGGGAAGACGGGGAAAGGTGCCAAAGGACGACGTACATAAAAAAAGGTTAGGAAATTTTTGTTTTTTTCCCAGGGGACACATTAAAGAGACATAAAAACGTAAATAGCAACAGAAAACAAAGCAAATGCCAGTGAAATAAGAAATGTTTGAACATTTTTCACACGCAGCTTTCGGTTTTTACAATGCCGCAAAAAAACTCCGCCCGACAATGATTGTTGTCAGTATTCGAGTTGACGTTTTTTTTTAGTTTTGGTTGCAAATTTTTTGCGGGTATTTTGAGCTAATTTGCGAAGCGCAAAATGATTCGAAACAGCGGCTAGCTGCTGGACACTGACCTCAGCTTTAAATGGCGCTGGAACTGTTTGTTCAACTTTCTTTTATTTTGTCAGCTTTCTTTAATATGCAACACTTAAAAGCCGCTTAATATTCTTCCGCATTGCTTTGGCCGCATTCTGAGGGAACTGCACCACAGTCCGCTGTGGTTTGGGTTATGAGCCCCAAATTGTATTCACATATAGAAAACCCGACCCGGTTAACCAGGGTCTAAAGAAATGCAACTAATTTTGGATAAGTCTGCATAACGAATTTTGTACAAAACCAACAGCAGCTGCTGCTTAGATGTGAACGTGTTTCGGGGTCTGAAATCCTGTGGGCTCGGCCACGTCAAGTAAATGAATATATGAGTATGCCAAACGAATAACTGCAGTTCCTCAAAACCAAGTCAACATCCTTTTTGGTTAGCAGCAAAGCGGAGGCTGTATTATTATTGTTGTCGTTGCTGCCGTTGCCACTGTTGTTGTTGTTGTTCTTGTTGTTGCAGCTGCTGCTGCTGTTTGCTTAACACACTTCCACTTTACTCAATGGCCGCTGCAGTGCTTCACGCACACCAACAAATATACATACATATTCATACGTATGACTGAGCTATGTAAATTCGAGGTGTGTTTTAAAAAAAATCCATAGAAAATCTTTAACACTTTCCACAAGAAATCTTTAAATTATTAAGTGTTAAGTTAAGTGAAGAACATTTTTAATATTCGATTTGCGTTTTTTTGGTTTTATAAAAAGATTGGGTCAAAAAATCGATAAATATCGATATTACGAAAACGGAAAGGATTACGACTATTTAAAATAAATTAAATTGGGGTATGGTATATAGAAACTGAAAGATTCAATGATTAGCTTAGCTTCTGTAATTTCTGACACACAGACATACAGACAGACAGACAGATATACGGACAGATCGACATGGCTAGTCGATGATGCTTCCTTCTGCCTGTTACATGCATTTGCACAAGACCATTATACCCCTTTTTACCCATTTTTAATGGATTCAAATTCCAAATTCACACATGAAAAAGCCTTCAAATTATTTAACAACGCCCTTTATAACAGCCGGTTACTTTTTAAGCACACCTCGTTAAACCAAATATACACACGCATGAAGCATATACAAATGTATGCACACTCGTGTGTATGATAACTGTGTGTACCGTCGTAATAGACGGCTAGCCTCTTCCTTGGCCAAGTTCTTATCTTTGTGGAGCAGAGCTCCGGCCAGCGTTAGCCTTAGCCTTAGTCCCGGCTGTCGTTGTCATTGTTGCCAGCTATTTCTTTACCCTCTTCTTGCTCCCCTTCTTCTTATACTTCTGCTACTACTTTGTCTTCTTCCATGTTGTCGTCTTCGCCATCTTTTGCCACAGTCGCTGTTGCATCTACCACTTCCGGTTGCGGCATTTCACATTCTGTTGCACGTTTGTTTGTATTGTAATTGTCTGTCCTGGTAAAATTTACGTGTGCGTGTCTGTCTGTGTGTGTGTGTGTGTTTATGTCTGTATGCATACAAATAACCGCCGTGTATGCACTATGTGTGCGTGTGTGCGTTTACAATCGTTGTGTTTATTGTCATTTGCCCCCTGTTGTTATTATTGTTGCTGGATCAACTGCTTCTGCACGTCAACCAGCTGTAACGTTGTGGTTGTTGTTATACCCTGCACGCGTTCAAATTGTATATTGCAGGTGTGCAAAAGAAGGAGTCTACGACGTTATAAATACTTAACCAAAACAATTAGCTAAATCGATAAAAACCTGTCAATCATTCCGTATGAACGCTTCGAACTTGGGATAGTAAAAGCTACACTAAAAAATAAAAACAAAAAAATTTTGTGCATAAATCAAGATAGTTATTTTACAATTCAGACCATATTTTATTTTATATTCTATATTTATCAAAATCAAGTACATCGCTTAATCGAAGAATTTAGATTAGAAATTCTTGCAGTGAACTGTGAATATGAACTTAAATTTTCTCTTCACATACCTATATAGTATGAATGTTACCCATAGAACAAGTTTATAATTGTTTTTGTATTTAAAAATTTTTGTATTTTTTTTTAGTGTATTAATGTATTTTTATTTGAATATATTATTATTATATATATACATATCAACCTAACTAATGCCATAGACTTTGTATTCGAACCCGAATCTTCGTTGATTAATATAAACAACATTGATTAACAGTTTTCAACTTAATTATCTACATTTTGGAATCCATTTAAGTTTTGACAAATTAAAAAGTATGCATATTCGATATTGCTCTGTAAGGGGTAACTGTTGGGCGGTCATATTTTACCAGTTTGCTGTTTGTATTTTTGCGGTTGCACACAAATACACTGATGCTTGGCCGCTCTGCAAAACGTGCACACAAAGAGTGGGCGGACACCTCCTTTAGTCGCCCCAAATTGCGCCACGGCGCTGAGGTCATGTCCATGTCGCTGGCTTCGCCTTTGACGTCAATGATTTTACTGTTGTGCGGCCACAGGAGCTGGTGATGGAGATGGAGATGGAGTTTTGGGCTGGAGACGGCGGCGCTGTCAACTCAAATGGTTTTCAGTTGTTCAGCTGCCAAGTGCAGCGCGGCAGGCGCTGCTGCTGCAGCTCGAAACGGAATTGCAGTTAGCCACGGCGAATACGAGAATGGCAAACAATTGTAAGCTCTGACAGAGCTACAACAACAACAACAACAATAACAAGCTGGGCAGGGTTAGACATCTTCCTGCTGCTTCTGCTGCTGCTGGTCTGCGAAAGGCGAATGTCCTGCCACAGTTGCTGCTGCTCCTCACGTATTGTGCTGACAGATAATTGCATTGCCCTGTGCATGTGTGCGTGTCTGCTGTGTGTCTGTGTGTGTGTGTGTGTGTGTGTGTGTGTATTTATGAAACCATTTCCATTTCCGCACAGTAATAAAACTCCAACACGGTCACTAATCTGCGCCCGAGGCGGCCAAGTGTCATTAATTTTATTTTTCTGTGACATTTTCCGATTATATGCGGATTTGCTGCCTGCCAAGTTACCACCCCCTCTACATTTCCCCTGTTCATCTCCTTGGTTGCTTATGCACAAGTTTTGCAGTTTACACTTGACTTGTTGTTGTCCTTGAAAGATTGCCGCACCTTAACGGACAAAACAAATAGGCGCACGATAAGAGCAGCTTGCTCCACTTTCTCAACGTTCATTTTTTAAGAAATACCCTAGCAAAGGTTATTTAAATTTTGGCACGTAATGCATTCAAGCAAACGAACCCATAAGGAATATGTAAACAGTGAGCTCGTTATATTTTACTACCTGCCTGTCTTTCTTATTTTGTGTTTATTCTCCCAATTTAAGAGTTATCCTTATGCAACTTGACACAGATTCGTCTTTATGTTGCAGACAGTAAATATGTTGAAATCGGCTGGATCGAGCTGGAATCGATTGGAACTTGACTATTTTTACAAAAAACTTATTTTAAGCTAACCTAGCAATTACGTGCTCTGTTCTAAAATAAATCCAACAACCTGTCAGCATTGGATTACTATAAAGCTCAAACTATTTTATTTGTTGAGATAACTTCACTAAACGCTGCAATTAAGAGCCTCACTGTACTCAAAGGATATTATAAGAATATTATCACAATGGGACCATTATTTTATATAGCTCTCATGGGAACAATCAGTCGAAAAGAATGTTTTTATTAACCAAAAAAGAACGATTTTTGCTCTTTAAGCTTTTCTATGATCCAAAAGTATAGAACAAATTTTATATCAGCTTTCATATAAAACTCATATAGGAACGATATCTAAAAAACCGTTTTGTTATTGTTTTTTAACTTATATTAATCGAAATCAGTGATTAACATCTTCTTTTTAAATATTCAATCAAATTACAATCTTTAGATTGCAATCAACACTTAATTCAAATATTTTCAACATCGGATAACTATATCCATGTGTAAATAAGTACACCAAATTTCGTAAGGTATTTAAATGTGGAGCTACTAAAAAAGTAACTATTCTTTTTTATTTGGTATTTGTTTTTTTTTTCATTTTAACGCCTGTTTTGCCTTTTCGTTAATGTTTGCTCAATTTAAAAAGTTTTCTATCGCCATTTGCATTCGCACGCACATTCGCACGTGTTCCGTCTCAGACTCAGTCTTGTTCTCTCTTCCACTCGCAGCCTTTTCGGCTGTCTCTTTCTGCAGCGGTAGCAGCAAGCAGCAGCAGCAGCAACAACAATAAAGTGAATGGGCGGCGCCGCCAAGTGGCAAAGGCGAAAACATTTGCATACGCACCGTGGTACGAGCTGGACGTTGTCAAAGTAAAAGTTTTTCTTACATAAATAAAAACACTTTTCGTTGTGGTTGCTTTTGTTGTTGCTTGTTGTCAAAAAGTTTGTTCAGTTTTTGTTTTTACATGTATATATATATATATATGTATATATTTTTTTATTTTTTGTTCTTGCAGTTTTTCAGTTTTAATTTGATAATGCAGCGTTGAATGCCGCCCCGCCTCTCATTTTTGGTCCTTGAACTGTGCTTTTATTTGCTATTTTTGTTTTTGGTCCCGCCTCTGTAGAATTTTAATTTCATTAGTTTCGCAAATTAGCGAGGCGTTGCAAGTTTTAATTTACATGACTAGCCGCAGCTTAAATTGTATGTCAATTGAATTGCGAATAGGACTCAGTTGGGGTCAACTGGGGCATTTGTGGCGGCGCAGCGATGGGAAATGTGGCAATGCGAAATATGTGTTTAAATATTAAAAAACAGTTTAAAACGAAGGTTATAGTTACTATTCTACATGAATGTCTTGAATTTAAAGCGCTACCAGTGAATTATTTACAAATGTAATGCAGTAAGGAGAGTGTGTTTGCGGGAGTAAGAGACACGAGAGAGAGAGAGAGAGAGAGAGAAAACCAAAAAATACTGTTATTTGGTTTGAGCCCATACCTCTTCTTTAAGTTCGATATGTTAAACAGGTTCGCGATTTGAATATACACTCCAAACATATACAAATTCATACATATACACACACAAACACACGCATACCCATCACTACCAATTTTATTATTTTTCTATAACTTGAAATTTTGTGTTAAATATTTGTATTAAATATTTGCTAGCTGTATTTTGACTTGCCTAGAAAACAGTTGAATCATTAAATTTAATTGGAAGCTGCCTTTCTAAAATTAATTAAATATATATTATAAAATGTATTGTAAAATAAGTGCATATTAAAGCATTTAATTATGCCACAAAATGAAATTAATGCTTTATTGTTATTACAATGGGTATAAAATATATATATTTATACATATATATATATATATGTTATTTTTCAATGGGAAATTAGAATAAAGCCAAATTTATTTATAAAGGCATCAAATTGATTGTTAAACTGAAGTTCTATTAATTTCAATATGGAAATATTATCCAAACAGTCTGGCCAGGTCTTTGACTCCCGTCGCGGCAGTCAGACAGCCTAGAAAGAAATTTCCTCGGGGCAACAGCTCCGACTGTCTAAGATAAGACAACATGCGCCTGACGCTGTCAAAGGCAAAAAAAAAAACAAGAACAAAAAAATATATTTTTAAATTGACTTTCAAAGAAAAATTCACAAACAATCTTGAGCTGCATTTTTTATGTCAAGACTCTAGATTTATAACACTTTCAATATCTTCGACTAATTAATTGTTTCAATGGCGTTTAATATTAAATATGCTTTTGGCCATGTCAATATTGCTTGCAACTTCTTTGCCAATTTAATTCAATATGTGCACTTAGCCACAGTTCGTTAAGTTTCAAGGGTAAAGTTATATATTTCTCGATATTGGGATCCTGCATTTCAGCTCCCCGAGGATTTCAGTTGCAAAAAGCAAAAAATGATTTGCTTTGTTTCATTTTATATTACACTGTGCTTAACATATAACACATAGTTTACCATCAAAAAGAGTCTAATGGGGTATATAGGGTTGTACATACTTTTGCTAATTTTTATAAAATATTGAAAATTAAATTTAATGTATCTTTTAAAAATATTTATACATTTGTTTTATTTTTTAAAGTGCGTTAATCTCTAAATATATTTAAATTTATTCAAACTATTATCTAATTAAAAAATTATTTAAAGCACTTATTCGTATGATATTTTGTTTTAATCAATTTCATGCGCAATTAAAGCTTAAATGTGGGTGGTATAAGCCAAGCTAAATACACTTAAATTGTAACTTTTATATACCGAAAAATATTTGTTGGCTTTCTTAATGGAAGCGAACTAAATGAAATTTCGGCAATAAACATTTCCAAAATGGAAGCCAATATTGACAGTAACTAAACATTTATATTCATAAGCAGGGTATACTAAATGGAGCACTCTTTAATTTAAACTTTTTCAATAAATACATTTTCTACATATTTGTTAGCTTTCTGAATTTAGGTGAACTTAATTACTTTGGCACAATGGCTGGCACAAATATTGCTGGGGTGAGTTACAAAGAAATTCAATTACGAATACACTGATGGGCATCGATGCCATTTGGCCGGTCAACTGCCAACTGCCAACTACCGAATACTAACGGCTTTTGTTAGCCTTCTTATTATTAACTGTTCGCACAAGCTTAACTATCGTGTAATATGTATCGCATATATATATATAAACTTACATTGTTGTTGTGCTGCAGCTGGCAGTTCAATCTAAGTACCCTTAGAGCATAGCTATATTGATCCTTATCTGGGCCGTCAGTTAATTGATTTTGTTTACGACATGTGGCTGCAGTAGTTCCACATTTTTGCCAGATCCTATCATAATATTTTTTTAATATGCTGCAACATTTCTGAAGACTTTGTGCAGTCGCATTTTGGCAATTGGCCATCAAATTAGCTTTTGGCTTTTGTGGCCCACTGTGCCACATTTATGAATATATCAACGAGCCAGCGTCGAGTGTCTGCCGCTGCAGATCTCTTCAAATGAGTGTATGAATGTGTGAGTGTGAGTGCGAGTGTGCTCATAAGGCTGCACAAATAAAACTGTCGACGATTGTAAGGCACAACTCAACACACACACACACACACACAAACTCACTCATATAGACAGTGTGCCATGTGGCAGCCACAAAAAGCAGTGGGTAAAAAATCAGTTGAATTGCCAGAGTGTTGTGGCAGCCACGGGGCGGGGGAAAGAAAGGGCGGCGCAGCCTGAACAGGCGCAACGAATGCAATTGCGCTGCCAACTGCTGCACTGGCACAGGAAATATTATCCGCATTGCCAAAGCATCTTAGCCAAGTCAGAGCGCAAAATAGAGAGGCAGCTGGAGAGACAGAGAAGAAAGAAGAGAGAGAGAAGATAGAAGTATAGAAGATGGCAGATAGAACTATGAATGAGAACGGACCAGGACTGGTGGTGGGGAAGGCGCAAAACCGGCCAAGTGAATTTCTCAAATACAAATTCAAATGGCAAATTGACAAATGAACCTTCATAGCATTTTACGTTTTCATTGTGAGTGGCTAACTGTGTCTGTGTGTGTGTGTGTGTGTGTGCTGGTCTATAGGTGGGTAATTCAGCACTTTTTATAGCATTTGCTTGCTGCAACAGCATGGGGCAGATTTTACTTTTGCTTCATTTTCAAACTGCTGCTTCACTTTGAAGCGTAAACAGAAAAAATAAATTTAAAAAAAGAAACAAAAAAAAAACCATTCGACAGGCTTTTGATGCTGATTTTGTAAAGATGCCTTTGCCTGCCACTAAGCGGGGAGCGAGCCGCGGGGCGGCGCATTGTTGCGCTGTGGCACAAGTGGCATGAGCCACTCTATTGAAACACCCTCGACAGGCAACTAGCCAGACCCAAGCCCAGACCCCAGACCCCAAACCCGGATCCGGACCCAGACCCAGAGCCCAGCAAACAACAAACTACAAATTGTTGTTGATAGGCGATTTTAAAGCTTTTGCTAAAGGCCAATACCATTGGCCATTGTTTGGCATTCCATTTACTGGTTCCGAGGTTTGGTAAATTGAGATTACCAATGAGCCAACTACAATTACAATCAAAAGCAACTAAAGCAAAGAACGTTCACAATGTGCTTTGTTCCTGGAAATGAAGCTCTAAGTAAATCCGATTTTCTGCTCCCAAACAACGCTCGTATTCTTAAAGAGTTTGAGAAGATGAAAAAGAGCATCGGTTTCCGCACAGGAAAACTTAAATGAATGCCTAACAGTGTTGCCAGTTTAGCTTTTTATACGCGTTCACGAAGTGAAACTAGTATATTGGGTTTGTGCAATGTTCGTCATGCTGTCCGTCTGTCCCTCCGGATAAACTCAACTTTTTTCGGCGCAATGGAAGATAGAAACTTGAAACTTTGGATATATACTTGTAAGTATCCTCTTCAGACAGAAAAAAATCGAAAAAATATTTTTCCAAAATTCACAAGGGGGAGTACATGCTTTTTTGACCAAAAAATTCAAAAAAATTGAATTTTCGAAAATGAATACATTTTGAATGTGGAGTCAATATATAGGACAAATCATGATCAAAATGCCATCAAACGTGAAAATCGGTTCACTTTTGACAATTTTATGGAGGTTTGATATATGGGAACTATGGAATCTGATTTTGGGATGATTTTCGACCAAAATTTGACCTTCTCAAAATCACTTTTAATTATGTTTTTTATGCTAATTGTGACAAATAAAATCAATTAAAACTATAAATTCGCAATTCTAAATTTTGAAAAAATATTTTTTCCAAAATTCACAAGGGGGAGTACATGCTTTTTTGACCAAAAATTCAAAAAAAATTATATTTTCGAAAATGAATACATTTTGAATGTGGAGTCAATATATAGGACAAATCATGATCAAAATGCCATCAAACGTGAAAATCGGTTCACTTTTGACAATTTTATAGGGGTTTGATATATGGGAGCTATGGAATCTTTTCGGTATCAGCCGACTCCAATGTTCTTGTTTTTTTTAACGTTTAAGTGTAAGAAATTTAAAGTTAAAAGAAAAATGCAACAAATGCAAGAGCAACAAAAATTCAGGGTGAGAAATTGAAGCATTAGAAAATATTATTATATATATTGTTTTTTCTTATGCAGTTTCTGGTAAATATAAATGTTAAGTTAAATATGATTTAAAATTGAAATTTCTCAATATTTATTTTTTGGTTCGGCTCTGAGCAGGTTTTTAATATTTATTCGCAAGTCAAATGAAAGTGCAATAAATTTGATTACAAATATTCTTTATGAATGAAACAAATATTAACTTTTAGCTATTTTTCTTGCTGTTTTTTCAGCTTTTCAACACTTAGTTGCACCCAATAAAGTTAGATAAAGGAGAGAAACAGAGAAGCGCTGAGAGGAAGCAGTGACACAACGGGTGTATTGAAGCGCGAAAGAGAGCACACAAACAAAATTGAATAAGAAACTGTCGCATTCGAGTGCAACGGAAAATTTGCCTTTGTGCCGGGAAAGTAGCCAAAGTGCCGAGTAATATGTAATGGAGACCCTCTTTGCCAGCGACGGCAACATGATGTGAAACATGGCAATCGAATCAGCCAAAGCCATTTAGAGTCATCAATTGGCGAGGTCGCAACCGGCGCAAGGACTAAAACGGCCACGCAAGGTGCGGGACGTAGCGGGACAAATGCACAGCATGGTAGCCAAATGGAGAAGCAAAAGCAGCGGGTGGCGCAGAGAGCGGAGGAGCAGCAGCAGCATCCGGCTGCCAGGTAAGTTTCCGCCGCGCCATTCCACATACAACAAAAAGCTTCAACCAGAGATTGCCGCGTGTAACGCATTTTTTTTCTCTCATTACAACAGTGCACAAGCACGAATAATAATTTAAAAATAAGCACGACTTAAAACATTTTTAGGGGTTGTGCTATATTTCTGTTTTTTTAGTTTATTTGTACACTAAAAATGTCCTTTAATTTTGGTTTCTATTTATCTAAAATTTAAAAAAATAATGAAGCTATTTTTGCATATTAATAATAACCCTTTTTAAACAATTATAGAAAAACCGTTCTAAATTTCGTAATAATTAATTGTTATTACCTTTTAAGACCACTGTTTAGTTTGTTGCCGCGAGAACATTTCATTATTTAAACAACATCAATTTGCTAAATTTTATGTAGCATGTACAAATTTAAAAAAAAAGCAAGTAAAGCAAAAAGTTTAGTACTCCATTATTTCTTTTATGTTTGAGTTTTATTCGATCACAATATCATTTTACCAATTTACTTTTAAAATTATTTATTACTTTTTCTATGGGCTGTAACACAAAGCAAAGCATTGGCCTCGTATTCAATTTTTCTTAAATATAAATTTCACGCTTAACATATTAGTTTAAATATTTCTTTGTCAATTGTATTTCATTACTAAATTTGTATGTTCGTGTCACGACACGCGGCCATCTCTAGGCCTGAAGCAAAGTTTTTGTGTATTTATTGCACCGCACCTTTATCACTGTCACCAATAATTTGTTTTCTTGCTTCTTTGTTTTTCTCTGTGCAGCCGGACAGCAGCTGCTTTGGGTGCTGTGCCTCACCTGCCTCATCGGGTGGGTGTGGGCCGACGACTGGTCGCAGAGCTGCGCCTCCAACTGCACCTGCAAGTGGACCAATGGCAAAAAGTCGGCTATATGCAGTTCACTGCAGCTGACCAGCATACCGACCACTCTGAGCACCGAGCTCCAGGTGCTGGTGCTTAACGACAACCATATACCATATCTGAATCGGGAGGAGTTCTCTGCGCTGGGTCTGCTCAATTTGCAGCGCATTTATTTAAAGAAATCCGAGGTCCAATATATACACAAGGAGAGCTTTCGCAATCTGAAGATACTCGTGGAGATTGATCTGTCAGACAATCGGCTGGAGATGATCGACAAGGACACGTTCATGGGCAACGATCGGTTGCGCATATTATACCTGAATGGTAATCCCTTGAAGCGCTTGTCCGCCTATCAGTTTCCCATATTGCCGCATTTGCGCACCCTGGATATGCACGACTGCCTGATCTCCTACATAGATCCCATGTCGCTGGCCAATCTCAATCTGCTCGAGTTCCTCAATCTCAAGAACAATCTGCTCGAGAGCCTCAGCGAATATGTGTTCCAGCACATGTCCAACCTGAAGACGCTTTCCCTGGAGGAGAATCCCTGGCAATGCAATTGCAAGCTCCGCAAATTCCGCACCTGGTACGTCAGCAGTCGGCTCAGCTCGGTGAGCCTGGTGTGCAAGGGGCCGCCGTCGCGAAAGGATCGCACCTGGGACAGTGTAGACGACGAGCTGTTCGGTTGTCCGCCACGCGTGGAGATCTTCAACAACGAGGAGGCCACCAACATCGATATCGGCAGCAATACGACATTTAGCTGCCTGATTTACGGGGATCCGTTGCCCGAGGTAAGCTGGGAGCTGAACGGCAAAATACTGGACAATGACAATGTGCTGTTCGATGCGGAGAGCATTGCCTCCGACAAGCTGTGGAGCAATCTCACCGTGTTCAATGTGACCAGCCTGGATGCGGGCACATACGCCTGCACGGGCACCAATCTGATCGGATCAATGACGCAGAACATTAGCATTTACCTCAGCGAGATTGTGCAGCATGTGCTGGTGAAGACGCCGGAGACGTTTTGGTATTTTGGGCTCATAATGGGCATATTCGGCACCGTTTTCCTGCTCATCGCCATCTCATTTGTGGTCTGCCTGTGCAAGCGGACCACGCGCCAACATCGTCATGCCAACAAGCCGGGCGTCAAGTCGAGCGTCAGCTTCAACGATCAGGAGAAGAAGCTGCTCGACTCGAGCGTGACGACCACGACGAACGATCGCGGCGACAGCTATGGCATTGAAAACAATCCCGGCTCCATCAATAAAACCGACTCTACACTGGGCTTCAATCAGATCGAGATTCACGCCGTCGGCCAGCAGCAGCAACAGCAGCAGCATCAACATCAGCAGCAACAGCAGCCCGGACAGGCGGCTCAGGCTGCTCAGCACATGCGACAGCAGTTGATGACTGTCAAGGATCCCACCTGTGGACTGATCAGTGTGCCCACCTCGATGGCCACCTACCAGCATCAGCACCAGCACCAGCATCAACATCAGCTGCACTCGCATTCCCATGGACATGGACATGGCCATCCGCAGCTCTCCGAAGAGTTTCCGCTTAATGTGGGCGTATTTCCACCGCCACCGGAGTTTTGCTCCAATATTGTGCCAAATCCGACGTTTGGCAACATCTTCATTCGCGTCTCCGTCACGCAGGACATGCTGGACGGCGCCGACATCAACATGTATCCGGATCTGTTGAACATACCCAAACGCGTTCAGGATGTGCAATGCGAGGGCGCCGCTGGCAGCGCGCCGGATGGCCAAACGGCGGCACAGTTTGCCACGCTGCCGCGCCACACCGCCCGCCGTGGCATACTTAAGAAGGATCCCTCGCTGCAGCCCGCTTCGACGGCGGCGGCGGCGGCTGCGAATCTTTATCCGCACGACGAGATCGTCACCTACAATCTGGAGACGGGCGGCTATCATTGTAGCGGTAACAACGACATGGAGCTGCCGCCGCCACCGCCACCGCCCGCGGTCACAGCTGTGGTGCAGTGCCATCATCCGACAGCGACGACAGCGGCGCCCATGTCCGTGACCGCCTCGAACTGCGCCAGTTGCATCAACAATGCAACAACATCCGCCTGCAACACGCCGCCCATTGTGGAGGCGACACCGCTGCGGGACAGCTCCTCGTATCCCAAATACGATAACATGGGACGCCGCATCACGGCCAGCGGCGGTCTGGGCAACTCGACGCTCTCGCTGCCCGACGAGAACGAGACGCTGTTCAGCGAGTCCGCGGAGCAGGCGCATCAGACGCAGAGCGACGCCGGAGCACAGGATCAGCAGCTGCAAATGTCGGAGCCGGCACCGGGCATGGAGAAGGGTCTAAATTCGGGCGCTGGCGAATTCGTGTCCCTCTAGTATTATGGCACACAGGTGTAAATAGAAGCAGCAGCAACAGCAGCGCCATCTGCCGGTCAATAGATTGTGCTGATCAAGCAATCGGTTTACAGTTATAACACACGTAATAATACAAAAATAAATAAATAAATAAATATAGACACAATATATATTTAATATAACTGCAATGTGGCAATCGTTTTGTTCATATCAGCGAAATCTTCTAAAATGCATTTTAAATCACAATAACAAACAATAGTATTCAATGTATATAGAAAAAGCAACAAAAAAACAAAAACAAAAACAAAAACAATCTATTGACTGTCGCAACACCAACACGAGACTAAATTAAGCTGAATGTGACAGAGCAAGAAGCAGCAGCGATTCAAGAGCAATTTATGTAGAATCAAAAATCAATATATATTTAGAAAAGAATGCAAAGAAGTAGCCAAGAGAATATGAGAATGTTATGTTAACGGCGTGCGGAAATAATAATGATTTTATTAAACTCTCATAAGTAAATTTGTAGTTTAATTAGACGTATAAACAACATAGATCCATGGTAACCCATTCCTAAGACATTAGACGTATTCCACTGGGCAACACCCAAATATTCGACATGTTCATTTGGCTCAAATATGCTGTTTCAACAAGTACAATATTATTATGTTCATCAATTTTTATGTTTTTTAAATATTTTTAACACAAATTTTAGTATTTGACAGCTTAAATTTTATTTAAAAAACTAAAGTAATAAATTTATGAGTTCCTTTTGAATTACAAACAAAAATTAATAAATGAAATAAAGTAAATTTTGAGAGTTACTAAGTGGAATTTGTCTAAAATATTTCGTATTAGTTATAATTTGATGTTTTAAATGCATAGCGTAAACATAATACAAAAACGATTCTAGACCAAAACTATATTCCAATTATGTGTAAAAGTCAGGACATATATGTAAATATATATAACATATATATGTAAATACGAGCAAAGTATTGTTATAATATAGATATATACCGAGCTGCAAAGGCTTGACGAATTTTAGTTTCCAACAGATTTTTAGCGCTAGTAACAAAAAAGAAAAAAATTTGATGTAAAAATCCTTTGCTCATTGTATAATCCATAGTAGCCACATTGATATAAGCATATAGGTCTAGAGATTCAAGTATTACTACCTGATATATTAAAATATATATATTCAAAATATACTTTTTAGTCATGCCAAAACATTTAATGTGCTTATATTTTAGTTGTGTATACTATTTAAAAGTAAATAAGTGTGCGTCCACAAAGAAGAGATTTTAAAATTGAAATTGTTTTTAAAGTCCCCCAGCTGAATATCAAAAGCAAAACGAAGTTAAATATATATTTTAAAGCTATGTTTTAAATGTTAAACACGTAATTGTTATGCCCGTGGGCAGCTTTTAAAATTTCATCAGCACATTTAGACACACACATAAATATATAGAAAATATATATCTAGTAGTATATCTAGATTATTAAAGCTCTTCCAAGAACGAAAACAGAAAACCAAGCCAAAATAATTGAGTACCTTCTAGAAAATGTATTGAATTTTTCATTTTAAATATAAATCATTTATGTTTTCCCCCAATTGCTCACTTTTAAAATGTTTACGGATTATGCTTTTATTATTTATGATTTTTGCTAACCAATTATTGTAAATAGATCAATGTAAAAAAAATCAGGTTAATTGTTGTAAAACTTTGGAAAACTACAATTTTATTAAATATAATGAAATATGCATGTACTATGTGGATGTATGAACAATGTCTGAGTATATCATATTATAAATATATATAGTATATATATATGTCTTGTATAATCGCATACAGTAGGAGTATATATATATATAGTAAATTTAGTATGCCAAAAATGCAGCAAATCAATAAGTTTTGTGTAGAATGTTTACAACTCCGAGCTTGATAATGTAAAATGTAAATTAAAAATCTATATGTAAAAATATGAAAACTGTTTTCAAAGCCAACATTGTGTACTAAATGTATTCGCAACTGTTGTTTAAATATGTGAAACATAACTAACTTACAAGAACGTATATATAGATATATTTATATATATATATATATATATATATATATTTATATATACAGTATATATATAAACCCAAAAAAAAGCAAGTACACACACACATATGCAAGCAAATATTTACACTGCGCTAAAACACGCTCACTTTTGGTATTTTGTGGGCAAACTCAAAGGGATTTTTGTTTTTTGATAACAAACGAAACTATTTCAATTGCACGTTACATACAACAAAACACAAACAAACAAATACCAAATAAAACAAAAAAAAATATGAAAAAAAAATCCAAATCAATAGAGATATATGTCAGTTAATAGCGAACTTTTTCCTTCAGATCTCATAGTTCTCCAAAAAGTTAATACATATATACATACATATATATTTAATGCCTAGATGCTGCACGTTAGAATAAGCTCAGTGTATAGATGATAAATTTGGTTTTTAAAACGAGAATACATTTTCTTTGAAACTATTTATTTGAATGTAAACCCAACTATATTTATATAAATATATATATAATAGTTTTGCTTAAATTGTTGTGGCTCTATAAGGCATTGAACTGATATTCATTTTCATTCAACTCTTATTATTCCTTCCAATTTTTACTTTCGTATCCAAACAAATAAAATGTACATATATACGTATACATATATATACAGCTCTCTCTCTCTCTCTCTCTCTCTCATAAAACAATCACATAGACATCTTTGAAAGCTACGTTAAATTTACCAGAAAACAGCTCAACTGAAAAAAACGATATTAGTCCTTTTTTATCATTTAAACTAATTAAAACCTGATGGTTACCGCTAGAATGCAAACAGAACTAAACTCTGGAACGACTACAAACTATGCTTTTGAATACACACACACACGCACGCACACAATACATTTACCCACACACACACACCTTTACAGACTTTTGCGAATGTTACAAATATCATTTTAATTACATCGCTTAGTACGCTGCGAGCGTCGCTGTATCAAATGCTATTTATATAGTCAAATGGAATCAGCTCGCACTACGGTGCGTATAGGCACATTGAAGGCCAATGAGCTGCACACTAGAAACGGGACACTGCACAACAACAACAACACGAGACGAACAGGGAAAGCAGAATGGCATATGGATGGTTTTTTGTTCAATTAATTTTTCCCACAAATTATTAAATTTTGTTTAATAATGAAAACAATGAAAAATTAAATCAGCACATTTTTTAAAATTTATAATTGATTAGTTTTCTTAAATAATGGTTGTTAATTATTGATTTTTATTAAAATAATTACATTTTTTCCTATTTTAAGCTGCGTTTATGATGTATTTAATTAGCATGTACTTAATTTAATGTTTTCACATTTATTTACGCCATAAATTTAAAAGTTCATTGCAGTGTTCGTGTCACGCAAGAAAACACGACACGCGTCCAACTCTAGAATGCACACGTAATTGCACACACGCACACACACACACACACATGCATACACAACCCCGCATACCGGATTTTATAAAAACATGCAATTACAATTACATAAGAAATTACAAACACATGCAACGTGGAGAAAAAATGAGCAAAAACGAAATTATAACGAATAAAAAGGAAAACAAAATCAAGTTTATTTGAATAAATAACATGCACATGCCAGAAATAAATGAATTCAAGTGCAGAACTATTTTCCTACCTTAACAAATGTCGCTCGATATGCCGACTGCGATTTCTCCCCGCTGCGTACGGAATTACGTAAATACCGATTGCATGAAGTGCAAATAAAACGATTTTTTATACATTTTCCGCAGTAATTTGTATTTTAACTCATATTTCATATTTCATCAAAATCAAAAAATAGAACTACATATTTGTACAATTGACATGACTTTGACGTATTTTGATCATTGCTCTAAAAACATAAAAAAAAACAAAATAGCAAACACATAGAGAGACAAAAAAATGACAAAATATTGCCAAAAATTCAATATATAAATATATATGTACATGTGTAACACAATTACATGATAGCATTATTCTTTGGTATATAGATTGTCAAGCTTTACTACACACAATATTAACATAGATGACATAATAATAATAAAAATAATGAACACAAACGGAAATATGAAATAAATTGAATAAAAACTAAAATACAAATGTGATTTCATTGAATGTTGTTTGCTGACGACTTTTTTAAGTAAATGCCCGACTCGCAGATACGCTGTTCTCATCATTGATAGTTAAGACATAGAAGGTAAGTTGGCTGAATATCATTAAATTGTTGTATTGTTTAAAACATAAGAAAAGAGCTTTTAATCTATCTACTTTTTTTTTCTATGAAGGCAAATTAATCATGGCGTAAACTTTCATATAAATGTTGGGTATATGTGTGAAACAATTTATTGTCTCTTTTTTGCTCAGCTATGAATGTAAATTCATATTCAAATTGTTTTACAATTCCTGCAATCAAGTCATCATTTAACACAGCGCACATGGCGAATACGTAATAAATTCTAGTTAAATTCAACTTTAAAGCGTATTTCAAGGCGTATGAAAAAACAAAAACAATTGGAAAATGAACTGAAGAAATTATGAATTATGTATGTGGATATGTGTATAGGACTATTAATACTGTACTGTTTCGAGTCCTTTAGGGACTCGAATCAGAAAATAGTCAAAAATGTCTTATAGCGTCTGCAATCTGTGCGTAGCTTTCTAATAAATATTTTAAGCAAATTCTCTTCGCATCAAGGATATAAATTTGATAAAAGTGCTAAACAGGCAATCAATTTAAGTTTGCGAATGCTTTACTCTGTCTAGTTTTTCAATTGCGTTTGCAATTGGCAACTGACAACTGGCGACTTCCTCACACATTCTCTCATATCCTTGCACATCCTTTGCATATTTTGGCTGTGCAAAAGCGCATCCTTTCGCTGCAATCACTTGTTGATCAACAGTTTCAACTATGTGACTATCTGCAGCTGTGAACAAATTTCCGTTAGATTTTAGATTCTAGAGCACCCCCCTCCTCTTTTTTTAAGACACCCCTCTAACCACTCCAGCACCCCTTTGCCAATTGAGTTGGCATGTTTGTTTTGGTACTCGCATTTCCGCGTTTAATCTCCGCCGCTTCCATGTGGAGCTTGACGCAGGCGCTGCACTGACGCCACCTTCCGCAAAATGTGGCAATAATGACTGCAAGGGAAAAAGCCGCAGCCGTTGAACAGAAAGCGTAATAACATTTTCATCTTAATGCACTCAAAACACATTTAGTCGAAGTTGCCAGCATCTGCCTCAGAATCGCCGCCAACACACGCTGCTGCTACTGTTGCTGCTGCTGTGGTAACTGCGGCAAAGTCAAACCACCAAGTCAGTCAGAACAGCACACACACACACTCCCACACACACATGCACAGAAATAGACTGTGCCATCAATGGCTTGGCTTCATTTGGGAGGGCTGCGCCAGCATGCAAGGAGATGCATGTGCAGGTCCTCCAGAGATTGTGACGCATTGAGCACGTACCGTTAGCAACCACAAAAACCCATAACCCTTTGCAGATGGGCGCGTGACACGACACGACGCGAACACGAATTATTTGCAAAATTTATTTTTTCCGTAGAACAGAACCCAAAAATTATACTGTTTAAGTATGTACAAATTATGCTAAAATAAAATAATATAGCTAAAATGACAAAATATAAAGCAGAATATTCCTGAGCAATAACAAAAACATATCGCGAATTAAAACTTAAGACAAGACAAGGATGAACCGTGAAATATCAAGAATTTAGTCGAGTCAAAAATACCAACAAAACAAAAGTCTACTTTTTACACTGATAACAACAATTCAATCTGATATTTGACAAAATGAAAAAAACAACCAAAATCGTCCTGTTGCCTCATACGATATGCGAGCAGCTCCAATGGCACACACACACCCACAGCATCACATATCCGCCCTTTAGTGCGCAGGTTCTTCTGCAGTTTTTCCTTTACATTACGAATGTAACATTCATTTTTGACAAGCATAATTTGCGGCTGGAGCTGCAGCCAGCTAACAGGAGCAGCCAATGGCAGCGCCATTGGGACTTGGACTGGGATCGAGACTCCTGCTCCAACTTGGCACTGGGAGGTAACCGTTATTTACAGCTTGCATGGAGCGGGCACTTTTCTAATGCAAAAATGATGCAGTGCACCAGGCGGGCGCCCAGGCAATGGAAACATTCTGCGGTCAGACAACAGGAAGGGAGCAGGTCGAAGTCGTGGCTGCGGCGATAAAGCCAAAACATGCACTTAGTACAATCAGAGGAAAAAACCACTTCTGAGTTTTGATACAAACGGAATTTTTTATATAAAGTTTATTTAATATAGGTATTAAATGTAAGATATAATATTAGAAGATTAAATATTCCTTAAATCAACAAATGCAAAAATCTTACATTGCATAAATTTGTATACCTTAATTTAATAATAGTTCAAATTTGTACTTTCATTTAAAATTTTTATATATTTTAAAGAAATATTGAAATTAAATTTTTCCTTAGCTTAAGTTTTCAACAATGCAGTATTTAAAATACGTTTGCACTAAGGAATAGCAAATTTTAAAAGTATCCAAAATAATTTAAGCAGTATGTACACCCACAGAAAGAATCAGGAATTTTGTGCTTAATTCAATCCACAATGGGAATTTTCTAAAATTCAGAAGTGTTTTTTTAATCAGGAAACTTTTTATAATTTATAAGACTTACATTCAATATTCAATTTGAGTATGTCGTTTTATCTCAATTAGTACTATTCTATGCTAGGAAAAATTATGTTGTACTTAATTCAAGACAATTTTATGATTACAAATTTAACAAACTTTATTTAAAATTTCATTTTTAATTTACACAAATCCCATTTCGTTTTTTCGTTGAGTGTACATAAGCCTCAAAAAAAAAAAATCAATTGCAAGAAAATTCTTCATTGCATTCTGCAAGTGTAGCTGCAACAGTCGGAATTGCCTGGCAGCCGCAGTGGCAATGAAAATTTAGAATCCAATATTTGTGCTAGCCAAGAGGCTGTAGTCAGGCAGCGGGCAGCAGTGAGGGGGTGAACGGCAGGCAGCCAGCAACAATGAAGAGGCAGCAAAATAAATCTGTTTGCCAAACAGTTATTGCTCCTGTTTCAGTGCGCCGCCCTCAACAGCAGCAGCAACAGCAGCAGGAGGTGCTCTGCCAGGTATGTGTAAAATAGGCCCCCTACCGTAACTTGGCAGGCTCAATAATTGGCAATGCCTAGCTGGTCAGTGAAGTGGCCTTCCGCTCCTCGCCCCCCGCTAAGGGCTCAGGTGCGGCAAGGATTTCTATAAATTTCATTTAAGCGATTATGCAAGTCGTTTAGTGGCCGAGGCAAATGTAACCCGACTCGAAGATCAGCAAAATGAAATGCAATATGTTATAGATGGCGAATCTCTCTTTCTCTCTCTCTCTCTCTCTCTCTCTCTCTTCCTCCACCTAAACATATCTCCCATTTTTCTCTCTATGTTTTAAAGCCACCTTTTGACTAGGACACCCCGTGGTTAGGTATTTGCTAGCTGGCCAATGGTTTGCCCAAGGCTGAGGCTATACTTATAATACACTGTTCGTTAAGTTAAGGGGGCATATTAGTTTGTTGCAAAGTCCTTCCACCTACCAGTGCCAGTTTGACTACAGAAATGCATATTATTATTTTATTTTATTATATCTCATTAAATCTCTGCATCTATGCATAAGATTTAATCATAAAATTTGACAGGCAGACCAACGATAGTTGCCTCTAAATATAAACACCCTGCCTGAATCAATTACAAATATTAAATGTTAATAATTCCTGAAGTATCATGTATCGATATTCGTTTGGCAATTTTCTATTCCCATTCTATTTATATTGTATTCCCCAGTAGGTTACAACCGTTTGTAGTGCCCTTGCTTTTTTTCTATTTGAAATCAATATGCCCTTTGATTATTTGTAGGTGCATTGCACCGCATGTGCCAAGGAACTCACGAATTCTTCGCCCGCTTGCCCCTCAGCTCCGACTGAGCATTGATTAAAGTGTTTCGTTTGCAAATTTATGTGGCAAATATTAACCCAATTGCTCCCCAAGGAACACTCCAGTAAAGGTAAAAAACAAACTTTTGCCCAGGCACACATGCACAAAAAAAAAAAATAAATAAACCAAAAAAATAAAATAAAATAAAACACAAAAAACGGGGAAACTTTTTTTTTTAACAGTTTTTGGTTTTTGGAATACAAATTATGTTCATAATCTCCATTCATTGACATGTTTCGAACAGCAGGTACACAAATCGCATCGCATCTCATGTATTTCTGTCGGAATAGGGTCGCATTAAGGTCGGGTCGGCATAGGGTTCATGTGTGGCAACTTTTGTGTTTTGTTTTTTTTTTTTTTGTCGTCAAGAAGGTCTCCCAGCAGCAAACCATCATTTGCCATGAATATATGGAGACTGCTCTATTTTTGGTACTATGTGTGGCGATGGTAAAAGTTATTCCAGACTGTCAATTTTTGTATTGTTTATGGTCGCAGTATAATAAAAGTATCGAAGTAACTAATACGCTTCTCCCATTCAAGTGGTGAGTATATTATAGAAAGTTGGGTTAGATGGCAGCTTTAACACTATCTAAGTCGCTTTTCCTATCTTGTATCTTTATCAATAATGAACAAATTGATAAACATGTTATGTGCCTAATTATATAAAAATAGAATAAATATTACTAAATAGTAGTCAGATATATAGTAGTAGATCTATACAAAGTTAGAGATGAAATAAAAATTGCATTAAAAATCGAAATTAATTTTATTTTCATCCTTAAACTTATACGAACTTAACTTAACAATGTTTTATACTATTCACTTAAGAAAACCATCCAATTAGGGAAATCTTTAATTGAGAAACAGATTAATGTGTACACATAATTGTAAATTATTTTAATATTGAAACTGTTTATTAATTAAAAAAAAATATGTAAATTTTAAAATCTTAATTAAAAATAGTTTTCACATTATAATTTATAAATGCATTAAATAAATTAAATATTTAACAAACACTATGAATATATATTAAAATTAATGTTTAAACATACACAAAATATATGTAACTATGTATGTGTGCACATTCAATAGTTTCAATATATTATCATAATCAATGAGGAGCAAACAAAATTCCACCACATTGGCCCACAATTTTACAAGAGAGCGTTGCCTAAGAGCTGACAGCGTACACACAAACAAGAAGAGCGCGAGCAAAGAGTACGGCATGAAGTGAGCGTAATCGCCATCATCATCTGACTGACACGGGCGAAAACCAATTGAGGCGAATTCATTTTCAGTCACTTTGCCGACGCACTGAGTTTGGTGTTTTTTTACTTAGTGCGGCTAAATGTAAAGTAAAATCAACAATATTGTATGTAAAAATAGCTGCAAATAGTTAATATTAATGAATTAACGCCAAAAACTACTGATGACAGACAAGGGATCTTGAGTTGAGAGAAAAGTCAAAGAGGTTGGTAACACAAATAATAATCGTTTGGTCTGCACACACATGTATGTATCTATGTATATGTGTGCATGCTTACACGCATATGTACATATATATCGATAGGTATGTATGCACATGCCTGTACATAACAAATGTACATTGTGTTCAATAATTTTTATCTTGTGTACATTTTGCAGTTGCACGTAGCAGAACAACAACAAGAAAAGCTCAGTGGCCACCACAGCAACAACACAGAGGAACGACAAAAAAATATCTACAACTGGGAGAAAACACAATGCACACTTTGTTGGTCTGCTAAGAGCAGCAGAAGCGTGAAATCAAAGCGGAATCACAAAAAAATACTATTTTCCACTAACCACAACTATATATACACAACATATTAACATACATACATATGCATATGTATGCTGGCATGTCGAGACATTAGCAACCAAGTCCTGGTGAGTAGTATTCGTTGTGTTCCTCTCACTCAACTCTCACTACGAAAACCAACGTGAATTATTCGACGAGTGACAAAGAAAAGTACATTATTGGTATTATGCTAAGCCCTTAAGCATAATTTCCCTGCTTTCGCTGTATTTATTATTAGCTGGCTTTCGCTGTTCTTTCAATTTATGGTTCTACATCAAGTTGACGTTATTCGCTATTATTGTAAATATGCCATGGATTGTTAATAAGATGAGATGAATCGTCAGATAGAAAGCTTATTTAATTTTACTGTAATAATAAATTTCTCTAAGAAAGTGCGGAAAATATTTGGAACACGTAGAAATGTCAGACATATACATACGTATTGAATATATTTATACACATATATATATATATATAAAAGGCTAGTTGGGCTTAAACGGTTTAAAAAACATTTATTTTACGATTAATTTATGTTCGCAAAAAGTGACTTTTTTTAGTATGTTATTAAAATGTTAAATTTTCATTGTGCTTTTTCTCTTTACTATAAGTTAAGTTAAAGATCATTAAACTAGAAGGTTGAGGGTATATGAAAATTATGGTTTACTTACGGTGTTAGCCAAGCTTCTTAAAATCTGCTCTTTTATTTTTGCATACATATTTCCCAACGTGTCAGCCACGATAAATCCTAATTAAATGTCACACGAAATTAAAAAAAACTATCTATTTGAAATGAAGTACTTATTGAACAATCCTCGTTTATAAAAAACGCTGGAATTCTGGGGTATATTATTGTAATTGTATTTATCTTGAATTAATTGACAGCCAAGTACAGTGCGCACATGGATAGCAGCGAGGATGAGGACAGCGTTCAGTCGATACCGCGACCCATTTACGAGGCCACCTCGGCTATAGACAGTCCCCCGCCGGATCTGTGGCCGGGTGGCCACGAGCGGGACAAGGAGAAGGAGCCGCTGCCCAACAAGCGCTTGAAATACGTGGTCAGCTCGCCACCCGACTCGGCTAATGGGAGCAGCTCCTCCAATTCGAGCGCATGGCCCGTGAAGGCGGCCGCAGCTGGCGGCTCAGGCGGCCACGCCTCGCTGACCATGAAGCTGACCAAGGTAACGAAGACAACGACAACACCAACAACGACACCCCAGCCTAGTGAACTGAATCCCACCAGCACATCGACGCCCAAAAGGCCGGAGAGCAAGATACGCGTAACCAAAGAGATGATTGCACTGCAGCGCTCCCACAACGAGTCCCAGGTGCTCACCGGCTACGTCTCCGACAGCGCCAAGCTAAAGCGTCGCAAGTCGCGTACCGTCGCCGCGCAACTGATAAAACAGTCGATAACAGGGTCGGGATCGGCGTCGAGCGGAGGTACCGCAGGCAATGGCACCAAGCTGATGCTGCAGCGCAGCAAGAGCATTCCCGCGCCGCATTGGGACGACTCGGATGCGCAGTGGCAGCAGGAGTCGCCTGTTTCGGGCAAGAACCCGAAGCGACGCATCTTTTCAATGGCCTACGATGACGCCGTCTTTGTGCCCGACGAGCAGATGAGCGGCGGCGAGGATGAGCCGGTGGAAGATGAGGAGGAGGGAAGCAATAGTAACAGTCGCAGCTTGGTGCACTTTCGATCGCGCAGCAAAACCGTTTCGCTGAGTAGTGAGGAGCGGCACCCGCGACGGGGCAATTTACGCTCCGAGAACGAAGATTTCGCTCGCAAGCACAGCGCGTTTCTCAATCGGCTCATGAACGACACGCTGGATACGGAGCAGGCGCCGTCGCAGTCACAGTCGCTGCCTATCGAGGCGGACAGCAGCGAGTGGCGCACAAGCGTAATGGCGGACACAGATCCCAATATTGTAATGTACTCGAACGCCAGCGAGACGAACAATGCGAACGAGGCGCTGCGACAAAGGCTGAACAAAGTGTGGAAACCGCCGCCTAGGGTAATTATTGATTGCTATTTTATAAATTTCCCTTATTTTTGAACTGTTTTTCAGGATGGCTGGGATCCCTTCTGCTGGAAGTGCCGCGACAGCGGCTCTCTCATGCCCTGCTCCAAATGCCTGCGTTCCTTTCACACGTTCTGCGTGCGACCCGCTTCCACAAAGTTCGATGGTTCCTGGAAATGTCCGGAATGTGTGCTGATCGAAACCGCACCCAAGCGGTAAATATTTAAACTATTGATGGTTCTCTTTGATTAGTAATTCTTTTGTTTTCTTTTATTTCATTTAGGCCGCGTCGAAACGATGTGTCCGTGGATCTGCTCAGTCAGCTGCTGACCTATGCACTGGAGCGGATGAAACTTGTGCGCGGAGTGAGTAAATACATACATACATACATGCGATGTATGTTCGTATATACAGACATATTTATTTGTATGCATACGCCTTTTTGTCATACAATAACTATCGATTTTCGTTAACGATCGCTATTTTCATTATCTCTCTGTGCTCCGTTCGTTCGTTCGTTGGTTTTGTCATTACAAAATATCACGCGAAATTTATTCAGATGTATATATGTAGGCATGCAAATATGTATATGAGTATGTATATTCGCGTGTGTTTGTATGTGCAGCTCTTCAGGTTTGTGCTCTCTTCAAACATATATGTATACAAACACACTTGCTACTTGCTGACTGGTCTGCTTCGTACTCTCTCCCTCTCTCTGGCGCTGACGAAACGTATAGACACCTGAAAAGTCTCGTTCTCGTTGCTTTGACTGAGTGTTATTGTATTATATATTTTAGTTTTTATTGTTTTAGCCTATTTTGCTAGGTTGCCATAGCTTAAAAAATCTATAAACAAATGAAAATATCCTTTACAATAATAAATACTGGGATTACAACTCACGAGTAAATAAATCATTTATGAAAGACGTGTACAATGTACATGCATATGTACTTAAGAATATGTCTATAGCAAACTGTGTGTAAAATGCTATATTATCTAATGCTTTGATTCAAGTAGTTACTTGTATTTTAGTTCTCTTTTAGAAGCACACAAACAAGATTTGAATTGAAAACTCTGGTTCAAATACGAATGTTTCATCCAATGTACACGCATACATACATATGTATGTGAATTTGTGTGTATATTCTGCAGTGGTCCGATGTTGATAAGCTTTGCTAAGTTTCACGACGATAGCTTTAAACAGCGATTAGTTAGTTACTGACTAACTATAAAATTAGGAAATATTTTAAAATTAAAATTTGTTTAAAATTTATTTAAATCTGTGATTAAATAACAAAAAACCAATTCCAATCGACGTATTTTAACATACACACTTATATATGTATATACATACTTAAATGGTTTTTCACAATTACTTTCACAATCTCGTGTCTGTGATAATGCTCGCAGCAGCTTTTATTAAGCACACATTTGTAGACAACTTTATGCAGGCTTAGATTATTATTATTTGGGGCATTTGTTTTCTAGCCGCAGATGAGCGTAATATTATGCTTAAACATGAAACAGAGACTCGGAGAGCCAAAAAGTTCATAAAGTGGGAAATTAATGCGCCTTTTGTCTCACTCCCAACTGCGTCCAGCAAATATGCGAGGAATTAATTAATTAATTTAATGCTGCTACCGACGCGTCGGCAGCTAGCAATGAGCGTTAAAAACAATTACAAAGTCCAAAACCGCAGACAAATGAACAAACAATAGTGCACATACAAACAGACAAGTAGAAAAACACTTTGTAGTGATGTAAAATATATACATAAGTATGCCAGCATAAATATCTATCTGTGTGATGCTTAATGTACATATGCATGATACGTACATACGTGTGTGTGACTGTGTGTGTGACTTTGCCTGTCTTCTTATGGGAATGGTCACAGGAAGAAGAAAAGAAATACACGCAAATCAAAGAAGCAAAAACCAGCACAGAATTCAGCAATAGCAGCAGCTGCATTTGTGATGGTGGTGGTTGTGGTGCGGCGACGTCAATGGCGCAATTTATATTTTGCCTGGCATCGCCGCCTCTGTGTAATTTGAGGTTAGTTCCGCGCACACACAAGCGCACAGACTTGGGCGTGAGAGCGCACATACTGGTATTTAAAATCTCTTTGTATATCTTCAGTTGTTGCTGACATTTAATGCTCTTTGCTGTGCGCAACGTTACTTTCATTGTTATGCTTGTCAAACTTGTTTGTTTACAATAGAAATTGCGCGACGCTCTTCGCCGCGCTCTTTAGCGGCGAATTAATGACACTGCTCAGCTGCTCGCTGTATCAACTTAAATGTATTTATGTGTTTGCCGCTCTTTTAATTTTGTTGTTTCTTTCACCCAGGTCTATAAACTGCGTGCTCCGCAAGAAGTCTTGCCGGAAAACTACAAAAAATACTTTGTGAATCCGGTGAGCTTCGACATTTTATCGGAACGCATCAAGAATCGAGCCTTTCACAGTGCTGATGAGTTTCTCGGCGAGGTCAAGTGGATGCAGCACAATGCACTCATATTGCACAGTGGTGGTAAATTATCTTTACCTTTTTATTCTTAATATGCCTTCTATAAATGTTCGTTCTTCCTTCCTCACAGAAGTCAAAGTGGAGCAAGCCTCTAAGGCGGTGGTCAAAGTCTGTCGCCAGGAGGCCAACGAGATAGACACCTGCGCCGAGTGCTATTTAAATGCCAACTCTAGTGAGGAGTGGTTCGTCAAGGTGTGTACGCATCCGCATCTGTTGCTCTGGGCCAAGCTGAAGGGCTTTCCCTACTGGCCCGCAAAGGCCATGGGCGCCGGTCCCAATGCAGTGGTCAACGTCCGTTTCTTTGGCAAACACGATCGCGCCAATGTTCCAGTCAAGGATTGTTTCCTCTACTCCGCCCAGGATCCGAACACGCAGACCAGTCGCCGTTCGGCGCGGGATTTGGCCGAGTGCATACGCGAGGTCGAGGTGCATATTGAGAATATCAAGAGCAAAATTGGCAGCTTCAACTATGCGCCTTATCGCCAGGCGTACGATCCGCAGGAGGAGCAACAGCAGCTGGAGCAAATGATGCCCGGCGTGAACGAAGTGATCAACAGGCAACTGGCGCCGGCCAATAAGACACCGCTCCAGTTTCTTATACGCAAAACCGCCGGTGACAAGCTCTCCATTGTGAAGAAGACAAAAGCCACCGAATCGGGCAACGAGTCGGATCAATCCGTGAGTCCCGCAAAGAAAGCCACGCAAGCGGAATCGACGCCGCCGCCGGCGAGCAATGAGCACTTAAAGCCCAAGAGCAGCAATTATGAGGTTATACCCCGGGCAGGCGATGCGCAAAAGGAATCTCGCGGCTGCACCGTGTTACTGAAGCGAAAATCCTTGGAGACTTGCAAAGCCTTCGTCAAGGCCACATCGTCGCCCAGTCTAGCCCCAGAGGGATTGTCCACTGTCAAGCGCAAACATTCCCACAGCGATGCCAGCAGCGAGACAAGCCAACAGGGCCCAACCAGCTCCTCCGAGCACCGACGCCGTGCCAAGCACGCACGGAGACAGGCGCAGGAGGCGGCGGCAGCGGAGCGACAGAAGGAAGTGGAGAATGTAGAACAGCAGGCTGGCGATAATCCCACAGTGGAAGCAGATCAAGCTGCTGCCGGAGAGGCTAATCCATCAGTTGTGTCCGTGGTGGAGCTGGTCCGAAGAAGACAAGGTGTGACAATAACCAAAATACCACGTGAACAGCAGCAACAAATGCAGCAACAAATGCAGCAACAAATACAGCAACAGCAACAACCGGCACCAGTTACGCCAAGTGAACCGGTGCCCAGCGAGATGGCAGCAGTTGATGAGGCGATGGCCAAGCAGCGGGAAGTGGAGCGTCAGCAGCAGCAGCTCATTAGCAAAGTGGTGCCCTTTGTGGAAATCAAAAGAGAGGTGCTCTCCGAGCCAGAGGACAACGAGGCAGCCCAAGCGCCAACATCGACAGTCGAGGAGCGACAGCAACAACAACAAGTGTTGCCTAATCCACAGCCAGCTGTGGTTGCAGTTGCACCCACAACAACGACAATGGAGTCTGCACCAGCGACAACATGCCCACCAGTTAAAATCAAGGAAGAAGTGCTCAGCGAGGAGGAAGTAGAAGCGGATACGCAAACGGAGCCGGAACAGGCGCAAGCCGACCACACTAATCGAGAATTGCCCGTCATGCCGCCGCCCGCATTGCCCAGCCGAACTGAATCTGAGGCCACGCCCACATCAACTGGGGAGGCGCCCATGGCCGACAACTTTGTGCGCTTTGTGGGCGACACCACCATACAGAGATTGAGTCAAAAGCAGACGCACAAGTTGCCCGAAACAACAACAACATCAACTAAGCGCAGCTCGTTGCGGGGCGTTCCGCATGGCCCGTTGCCGGCATCCGCACTCTCACCCACGCCCACACCACCCTCGGCGCCGGCTTCGCCCACACCCACACCCACGCCTGTGCCCTCGGCCTCACCCAAGCCGAGCAACTGCAGTCAGCTAGGACGCAACTCGGCTCAAACATCGCCCAAGGCGCAGGCGCAACAGTCGACCGACGGACAGCAGATGCGCTTGAAGAGCGACAAACCAATAAGCCCGACAACGGAAACTCCGCCGGCGCCCATTCAAGCGCTGCCAGCGCCCGCATCGAATCTGCTTAAGTCGCACATGGTGGTTATACCCATGGAGCTGCGGAACAGCAACGGATTCGGCGCCAGCAGCAGCAGCAACAGCAATGCCAATCTGATGAGCATACCAGTGCCCCCGCTGCGGGCGGTGTCCAAGAGCACGCTTCAGAGTGGCGCCAGTGCACCAACAACCATCACTGCGGTTCCCCAGCCCGCGGTCGCATCCGCGCCCGCGACTACCTTTTCCAACAGCACGTTGCCACCACCGCCGCTGGCGGGACTCACCACGGCAACGATTCGACCAGTGAGCAGTGGAGCCACGGAGCCGGTTGGTTTGCTGGCCAACGCTTTGAATGGCCTGCCCAGTGATACCTTGGTTAGTGAATCCTCACCAGCGGAGCCGATAACTCCCGGCGTAGCCACGGCACTGAGTGAGCTGCTGTTGCGCTCGGGTCCGCCCAAGCTGACAGCAAGGCCATGCGGCCCGCTCCACTCGGATGGCTCCAACATTTATCCGGCCCACGCGGGACCGCTATCCACAAGGCTGAAGGAGAATGCGCACAAGGTGAGATTTAGCAAAAATCTATGTATATATATATTCTTCTTGAATTATTAATTATAGGAAAATATCTATCTATACGAATTGTACATTTTTGGAAAATTGCGTTTTTTTAACGTTTATTAACGATAGGAGGATAGAGGGACAACTAAATACAATACAACTAAATTAAATTATTCGTCCATTTAAAACAATACCCAAATTTCCGCTAAGCTGGATTTTCTAATAGTTGTACAACATACATACATATCAATAACATACATACATATCAAAAAAACTTTTAACAGATCTTTAAAAAAAAACTATTTTGGAGTCGATTGAGCGAAAAATAAATATAAAATTTTATACAATTTAAGGAAGAAAACGCAGTAAAATAAACATAAATACTTCCTTTATTTTTCTTTATTCTGTTTAATCGCTAAAACACGTTCTGTTTCTTAAAAAGATTATAAAACAAATTTTATACCCAATCAATTTGAAGTTGAATGTCAATTAATAAGACAAAAAATATCAAGCAATCAATTTTGACCGTCGCATCTTAGTATGAAATTATATACGTTTATAAATAGCTACCATAAAAAGTTCTTCCTCTTTCGGTTGTGCATTTATTATACATTTCTTATGTAAATTCATTAATCTTGAATTTCATGCAGATCACGGACTACTTTATCTCAGTTATCGAAGACACCCTAACCGATCTGGGTGGCGGTGAGCAGAGTGTCCTGCAGGCGCGCATAGCCGGACTGACGCTGGAGAACGAGCGAATCAAGCAGCACTATGAACGCCAGCTGGCGGATATGCAGCGGTCCACAGATCTAATGATCGCCGAGATGCGGAAAACGATGGAGCAGGAGAACAAGCGCGTCATCAGCGAGCTGCGACAGCACAGCACGCTGGAGCGCATGCGAGCCGTCGAGGAGGCCAAGAAGAAGCAGTGGTGTGCGAACTGTATGCGCGAGGCGCAGCTCTACTGCTGCTGGAACACCTCGTACTGCGACTATCCCTGCCAGCATATGCACTGGCAGCGGCACTCGGCCAACTGTGGACAGGCGGCCACGTTGCAGTCACAGCAGCAGGCGGATGCGGCACGTGCCAAACACAAGAATGCGCCGAACCCAGCGGCCAATCCGGGCCAGCAATTGAATAGAGCACCCGCGGTTGCTGCCGCTGTGGGGCCGAGCAAGAAGTGGACGCATCAATCGATGATATCGTTGGTCAATCCAACGCCAACGGCTACCGAGGTGCTCAAGTTGCCCAACAACACCTTCCTGCGACCCGTTTCGCTGCCCTCCACCATGCCAGCAGCCAACAACAGCACCAGCATTGTTTCCCCCGTCACACTGATCACCCCTTCCTCCTCTACGCACATGGGCAACACGATTATGGCCGCTCATCGGAACACCATGAGCTATGGCGCCAAGCAACCGACACCCATGGCAGTTCAACGTTTTAATATACCCGTGAGTATGAACTGTTAGAAGTACATTTATTTTTATATAATTTTATAAATACTTTCTTTTGCAGTTACCCATCACAGTCAGCAGCAATGCGCCCTTTAGCCACATAACCGAGCAGCATCAGAAGCATGTGGCCAAGTCCACGGGCCGCAGTTCGGTTAAGAACAACAGTCGTGGGCGTAATACCAATAATACAAATAGCAACAATAACAACAGCGCTCAGGTCATGCGTCACAATCAGAATCAATCACAGATCAATCACGTTTTTCAGCAGTGAGTTCTTTTTATAACATTTAAACAGGGCTGCAAATCTCAGTTGTATTTAAACCAATGTAATTTGAAATCGGGCTTGCACATTTTAAAATCCAGATTGGACATATTTCATACACAATTTACAAATATTTAATATCTACTTTAAACATTTTTAAATGCAGGGTTTTGTTTAAAGTTACCATTGTTAGACACCAAAAATTAATAATACAGTTTGGATTTAATTTTTGGTGCAATTTATTTACCATACAATTATATTTAAATCGATTAGGTTTAAACCTGTTTGCAGCTTTGCTTTAAATATTAAATAATATTAATAAAAAACTAAAGAATTTCATGCTTTTAGGTAACTTTCCGAAAGTAAAACTCCTGGATCTTAGTGTTACTCATCTGAGCAAGCTGAAGCTGGCGCAACTGTATAAACAAAGAGTGTTTTAAACTATTACAATAATAAATATTAGGTTCCCTAAGTTTAATGAACGCTATGCGACATTTATTATATTTCTTTATATATATTTTTTTTTAATTTAAAATTAAAATTTTGCTCACATGGGGTTTAAACTTAAATTACGTTTAGCCATGATATGGACTTAAATCTAAATATGCCTGAAATGGACATCATCTTTTAGCTCATAATATCATTAAGGATCATTCATTATCGAAAACGCAAGTGTACACTAATTTTATGTATCAAAGCATTGAAATGTTGTACACAACCCTCTGCATAAGTCTTAAGTATATAGCTCTAAGCTGAATCAAAGACATGTTCCAACGATCATTTAAAACAATAAAATTAAAATAAAACTATAAAAGAACTTTATTAGCTTAACAAACACCAGAAATCAAAAAGAATGAATGTTTTTCTTCTTCTTTTCCCAATATTGCTCAATCTATATCCAATTTCTTAAAGTTACCCTCGATGCCAAACAGACTTGAAGCATTCTTTGCTTTGCCAGGTCTTAGTTTTTCGTTCACCTGATGACGCGTCTCGAATTCGAGCATTTGCTTGCGATTATCCAGCAGTTTCTTGTAGTATAAATCTTGAGAAGATAACATTTAAGATGAATATATTTGTATATTTGTGATAATTGTCTGTCCTACCCTTTGCCACTTTTGTCTCTTCTACTGTACCACCGTACTCCTGCGGCAACATCTCGCGTGGCACAAATTTGAAGAACTCGTTTATATCGCTGTGCAAGTACAACACGCTGGTCAGTTCCTTTTTCATGAATGGCGTCATTAGCGCCATAATCTTGTCCATAAAGGGCACAATGTTGATAAAGTGAAAGCCGATAAGACGAATCGCAGCCGCTTCCTAAAATATCGTCAAAGATAAAGATGTGAATTAAAATGTATGAAAGATAAAGATGTGAATTAAAATGTATGAAAATGTAGATCATCTATATTAATTACATATATATATATAGATAATTATTGAAATTGACTAAAAACTGAATATTTTCATTGTATAAAAACTGATTTAAATGTATATATTAATATATTTATAAATCTTTAAATAAAGACATAAATATATATAGATATATGGATAAAGGTATTGATTTCAATTTTAAAAAAATCTTTATATAATTTTAATCGTAATAAGTAGATATAAAACTAAACTTATATATTTGGAATGCCATATCATTTCGAACTCACCTGTAAATAATAAAGGAACTTTTTCATCTGCAGCAATCCGATGCGCGCCACATGACCCAGGGAGCAGCCCTTGAGGTCAATCACAATTACATGACCCGGCTGTATGCCATCCTCGTACATCCAATAGTCAAATACCATGCAATAGCTGCGAATAAGAGAGAGCTTACATAATCGCCTGGATTCCAATTGCCTGGCAATGTTTTCTACAACTGCAGCCATTAAATAGTTAATTATTGTTTTCGCTAACTTAGGCAATTGCCAGTATGTCTCTATATTTAATTATACACACATGTATGTGTATCTCGTGCAACTGTATCTGCATCTGTATTTGTCCCTGTATAAATGTGTGGTGCGTGTTTACTTTATTTAATTTTTTTAATTTGTTGCCCTGACGTTTTCACTGGCTTTTGACTTGGGACACTTTGATCTTTTAACCTCATGTAAGCTACCTTTTATATTTCTCACTTGTCACAATTATGACAGACGATACTCGAAATTGACTCGTCAGCTGCACGTAATCCGCTAATAGTTGTTATTAGTAACGAACGATATTGAAGATATCAGCTGTGACTAAGTCAAGTAAATAACAAAACAAGAATACAACTAAATCTAGTTTCAAAATTTGTCAGAGCAATTGATTAATTTGCATTTCAAAATTCACATAAATTAAAGTTATTATTAAACTATTTCAGAATGTTTTATAAATGTATATAAATTTATATTTATATTAAATAAAGTCCATTTTACTTACAGTTTCATGATGTCAGCATAATTAAAATTGGATGCATTTAGATCTTCCAGCTTGCTCAAAATGACGCGATATCCCTCGGGAGTAGCGCCCGGCAAAGGCACTATGGAACTGCAAATTATATGGGATTAAATACTATATAGCATCTGAAGCAACTTCCACCTACACCGTATTCATGGCACGCTTTAGTTCACTGCTCTCAATGTCCAGATTCACAAAGAAGTCATCCAGGTGGGTGCGTGCCGTGAGATTTGTGTCCAGAACTTGTTTGGCCATTTCCATGCTGTATTTGCAGGCGTAAAAGAAATGTAACGCCTCCGCCTCGGAAAAGTGGGCGGACATGTGCGGCTGGGCGTGTATCCAGTCGACAAACTTAAGCATTTCACTCCGCTTGATCTCTGGAAAGCGCGCATATTGCTCATCCAGATCGGCGGCCCTCATCTTAAGATTTTTGGGACTTTCCAATGAAAATTGAAAATTAAATTTGTTCAGCCTTTTTGTAGATGCCTCGAAACGCGTTTTACGCTGCCAACGTTTGGATCTCGAATGAAATTGAAATTGAAGCTGTTTTTGCTTTCGCAAGTGAAACTGGTTGCCCGTTCCCGCTGCAGTCGCTGTCGTCGTCGGTTTGCTATTTTCCACTGTTTTTCCCCTGTGCTTTTTTGAAATGGGTATACTAGTGATGGGTATATGTATGTTTAAAACCGATGAGAGCATGTTTAGCAACATAAATTATATATACTCTCAAGTTTACCATACTAATATATTCTTTTTTCAGAGTTCAAAAAACAAAATTTTTTGTATCGGGAAAATTCACTACATATAAAAAATGTTTGTTTTTTAATTTTTTTAAAGCACGACTTATAGTGCAAGTATATAAGAATCTATTGTAAAGCTAAGTACAGGGTATCTTCCAGCTGGTGAGTAATTTCTATAGCTTTATTACTTGTTGTTGTTTGCGACTGAGGAAAACAGCAACTGGCTTTTGTTATCTGTTATTTCACTTGCGTGAAAATTCAAGTTTTTCCGTTTTTTCCTCTTTTAAAACTATTATTATATATATGTATATATATATATTTATTTTATTTTGGTTTTGTAATATGTGATAGTTATAGCGTTTGGGCGTTTGACTAACTATTATTTATCATAACCCATTATAAACGCGTGGCGTGTGCTGCTTTTGGCCCTGCAGCCAGACAACTACCTGATATTAAAAAACGCGAAACGGATGAGTAAATAACCCTTGGGGAAGCTCCGCTGAAAAGGGCTCATTTGACTGATTAATAACTAAACGATTTTTTTGATCGACTTTATTGTTACTCAGTTTGTAATATATTTATTATATATTTTTTTTATTTATTTAGCTTTATAAAGCTATTAAGCTTAATGAGTAATGCATTAAATGGTTTAAAGCAGAGTAAGCGCCAGTGTGGTACACTCTATAAAAAAATATAGATTAGTGTAAATAAACTAAGTTTATTTAAAATGACTCAAATACAGTATTTAATCGAATTTTCGCTACACAAATTCAAACATGTACTTAAAGTTTTTATCAAATTTTAAATAACTACTCTGTTCTTATTTTAGTAATTTTCTTTGGTACGTAAAATGACTTATACTTAATTAAGGAATATTTAATTTTAATTCGAGTTTTATAGTTATTTTTTGAGTGAACATGTGCAATAATTGTATTAAGTGTGGTTTGTAACTGATTTTTGAATTGATCGTTAATCTTGCGAACATTAAACAGATTTCTAAAGTAAGAGTTTGATGCACAATTAAAAATTTTAGGCTTTGTCGAGATTTATAAAACGCTTAATATATGTAATGAATTTCTCTGAAAAGTTCATACATTTTTATTTTGAGTATTGTACTTTTTGTTTTTGTTTAAACAAAAGTTGTTGAACCAAGAACTTTGTTCTCGGCCGAGTGAAATAAGCATAAAATGAGATTTTAAATTAATTTATATTTTTTTCTGTTCGAATTTTGGGATTTAAAAAATGTTTGTATTGTGTATATTTTTTCACCTCAAAAATACTCTTAACTTATTAACTCCAGCTTAACATTTTAAACTCACGTAATCTAAAAGCAAATTTGGTATTTGGATATAAACTAAAATCAGGCTTAGATTCTTCCAAAGCTGGAATAATTTGAATGGGCTCTTTTCATGCATGTCCCCAGTTCTGTCGACGACGAAGTCTCATTCTGAAAAACAGACTTTTGACATTTTGCCAGCAGATGCCACAATGCAGCCAATGCCACCATGCCATGCCACAAGTAGACTGGCTGGACAGACAGTCGGTTGGCTCGAGTCGCAGCTTCAACGAGCTGGGCTGAACCTGTCGCTGCCTCAGTCTGTGTTTCTCTCTCCCTCTCTCTGTCTGTGTCTCTGCCCCAAGTTGTGGCAGCGTCTAACGTCGGTCTGTGTGCCACTTTGGCGTGTCTGAAATTCCAACGGATTAGAAGTCGCGCGTAAAGAGCAAACGGCATTTGCAGCCAACGGGGCTGCAACCAGTTCTTTTTTTTGCCAGCGGATGAGGCCTTGCGTATTCTGGGATCGCAGCACAGGTGTCACTGGTGTCGGCCAAAATTAATTACCACACTTCGTTAATGATGAGGGCGAAGGGGCGCGCTGTAGGCCCCCTTTTTTTGACTTGTGACTGACATGAGTCACTTTTGCTACCAGCAAAGCCAAAACCCAACTGACCCCAAAAACCAATTGCAGGAATGTGCGCAGACAACGATGACAACATCACTCGTGATACTCTGTGTGCAATTTGGAGATGGGGCATATTCCGGTAGCAAGGCTGATTTGTTAATTTTATAACCCAAGCATCAAGTTTATATGGTATTAAATAACGATTACTAACTAGATTTAATTCGAAAATTACAAGAACCAGAGTCGGTTCATTTAAATGTTTGTACGTTTGTCAATTGCTAAGCAGAAATCGATAAATATTAATTTCAAATTTATTTAATTTGTATTTTTTGCAGAACAAATCTAAATATCATATTGTTGCTTAGACACACATTTCGTAGTTCATAATATCAAGAACCACTAAATAAGGTCCACCCTAATTTTTGGTTACATGCTGGTTTGAGCTTTATGTATAATTTCGAACCTTTGTTGAGAGCTACGAATTTTCTGAGTGCGGAGTATCTATCTAGTGGGACTCGCTCAATTTCGGCACACCTACATGTTGTCATTGTGGTTGTTGTTGTTGTTGTTGCTGGCAACGTGTCGCGTTTCAAGTTGCCGTCACGCCGCAGATCCTACCTGCGCCTTGCCTCCTTTTTGGGCTTGGCTTTCGGGCTGCGCGCATGAGCGCATGCCGTTGTCCTCCTTTTCTTTTCTCCGCCTCCTCACCACCGCCGCCTTCTCCTCTGCACCTCCTCTTGCTAATGCAAATTATAATATTGTTGTTGTTGTTGTTTGCTTATTTTTTGTTGCCATTTTTCACGCATTTGACTGCATTACTTAACCTCAATTTGGCTGGCGACGTGCAGCAAGTTACCCTCCCTCCCCTTCCCGCTGTTGCTTCTACTGCTGCTGCTGCCGTTTCCGTTGTGTGCCCCAGCTCTGGCTGGCATTGGCGACAAATGAAGTTGTCGCATTTCCCCTCTCTGCCCCCTACCGCCCATTGGCAAATCTTGCCCAGTTACTTTGGCCACTTGTTGGGATTAGCATTTCTCGACAATTGTTGCCAGCCGCAGCGGATCCTGTCCCAGTCGCTGTCCATTTCAATTGTCGCGGCGACCTGTCTGACTCATTTGTATGGGTTGCCCTACGTGCCGTGTCCCCACCGCTCCCTTCCCCTCGGAGGGGGTCCCAAACTGCACTTGTGTGCTGCTCGCCGACAGCTGACGGTGGGGAATGCCACGCGTTTGCCGTTCGCCGGCTCAAAAAATGTCAAATCTTAACGAGGGTACCTGACAAGGAAATACCCTGTAGTCTGACTGCCACTGGCTGAAGTATACAGCTTACACATATAAAAATTTCAAAATCGATATTTATCGATTCATAAAAAACAACGAAATGTGTGAACTGTTTAAAAAATAGTTATCAAATTTTTATTAATTTACATATATTTAAATAGATCTTTCATCTGCCTGCTATTATTACTGCTATTAACCCTTTACCCTATTATCAATGCTTACAGGGCATACGAAAAACTTCGATTCTGATTTCAATCGAGTGCTCTCCCCCCTCGCTCAGCAGACGCCCCGCAACTCGTTGGGCTCGAAACTCGTTTGCGCATGCGCGCCACTTTTGTGACTTTTTCTGTTATTTTAGCGGTTTTTGTTTTGATTTCTGATTGCCGTTCGAGCGTCTTTCTTTTTTTGTCGCGTCTTGTCTTAGCCACTTCTGTTGTGGTCATAGTTGCAGTTGTTGTTGTTGTTTTTGCTGTTATTCGCTTTTATTTACGGTGGCAAGTGCCGCTTGACAAATTGATTTTGATTTGTTGGCTTTTTTTTGGCTTTTTATTTGGTTTTGTTTTGCGGGTTTTGTTTTATTTTATTTTCAATTTCCTTTATCTTGCGGTTAAATCTGCGCCAACCTGCAAGTTGCGAGAATTGGGCGATTAGAAGATTTAGGGATAACTTTTAAAATTATTTTCTTTTTAATCTAAAATCGAAAAATTTTTTTTTTATCGATTGCGATTAATTGTGATTTTACTTTCACGAAGTGAAGCTAGTATATTAAGTTTGTGCAATGTCCGACTTGTGGTCCGTCTTGTGGTCCGTCTGTCCGTCTTAACATTTCGGCCACGCCCACTGTAATGCCCCCAACGTACATTTCACATATGAAGCTAGAGTTACGCAAGGTAAATAGCTCACATCCTTGAAGATCGTTACAAAACTTTAGATATGTAAAACTCCCGGACCTATACCTCTCATATTTCCAACACCCCTCTTTTTCAAAATTTAAAATTACGGGCTTGCATTTTTAATCAATTTTTCTGGCCACAGATAAAAACAACATTTAATTTAGGTTAACCTCAGAATCAGTCCGAAGACGACAAAATTTTGGTCAAAAATCATGCCAAAATTGTGAAAAATTGATCATAATTCAAACACCCATAAATTTGTCCAAACTGAACCGATTTTCATAATTTTCATAATTTTTGCTTGCTTAGCTTTTAAAACTTATTCAAAATTTATCAGATATGTTCATGTTAGATCATATGTGGCAAAATATATTAATAATTTTGTGTAAAATTAAAAGGTTAATAATAATTACAATTTCAAAATTGTTGTTATTATCGTTTGAATTTCTTTATTACCATAAATTATTAACATTAAAACGGAAATTGGTTTCCAAACACACCCTGTTAACATAGAAAAAAAAAACAATAACAATTAAATTTACATAGTCAGTTGAGAAACCTAACAAAACGACAGCAACAGTTGAATGATCTCTCTATCGAATAGGGCTAAAGCCCGGCCAGCGAAAACGAAGAGAAAAACTAAATATAAAACAAAGCCCGTGCATTTACACGCTTGTTGGCATCCTGTTTCATGCAAGACCAAGCAACAGGATGCTCAGGAAATTAATGCCCAACACTCAAAAAAAAATTAAATAAAAAAATAACAGCAACAACAAACAAAAAAGCGAGGGTCGCGCAAGGAACAACAAAAGCGGCAATTGCCACTCAGATTGACAATGAAAAAAATAATAATAAACAGCGAAGAGAGGACCGACTTGTTTATACCTACACCTGGATGGAATGGGTATAGAACTGCGTTGCAATAAAATTATTAATAATAATATTAAAATGTATATTTCTATATATAAATAAATATCTGGAAAGGAAATTGTCATTTCGATTTGTACCAAAGGAAACGAACCCATGAGGATTTTTTGGTGCGGGTATATGAAATCAACAAACCGACTTGCGGAGCAGCAAAAGCGCAGCCGATTCGACTGTGACGTACCGGGAATGTAAAATGTGTGTTGCGGACAAAAGGGAAGAGCCGAGTGATAAAGCGGCCTTTTAGGGGAGCGTCAGAGGATCACAAAAGACGAAAGAAACGCGAGGCAAACGACGAGTCAAAAGAAGAGTCAAAAAGCATTAACGCATTTCGAAATAATTGACTGCAGTCAGGACGAAAGTCAGCCACAGAGTCGCAGTCGAAGTCAGGTTCTGTTCTGGCCTGGGGAGTGTGGCGAACAAAAGGGCAAGGTGCAAAGGGTCGGTGTTTGTTTGGGCCCAGTGGTGCGTCGCCGAAATCCTTGAGACGGAGCAGTGAGTACACCTGATGATGAGTACGCCGACACCTGAGCTAAGGCAGCGAACCTCGGCGCTCGAGACGTTATATTTAAGAAACGAACGAACAAAAAAAGGAAAAATGTTAATTAGATAGTCTAGCAACCCTCCTAGAGAAGAAGAAGAAGAAGCAGAAGCAGCCGTTACAGGTAAGAATAATTTGTTGCTGCTGGTTCCTGCTGGTGGTGGAATCACGGAGTGAGTGTGAAGTGATCGTTTTGAATATCTAAATGCTGTCGTCAGGGGTGGTTTGGCTGTGGTGCAACAGGAAGAGAAGGAAGATGCAACACGCCACATCGCCTTGCGGCACGTCAAGTGCAAAGTCCTCAGCGGATGCGCTTGGGCAGATTGCGACCGTTAGCGGCGGCCTAATTAGGGGCAACATCAGTTGCTGCAGGAATTGAATACGTGAATGCACTCAACAATGAAAAAAAATGAACATTTTGACTAAATAAAAATTACTTAACTTAACTTCGTATTACACTTTTTTTAAGTGTAAAACTCTTATTTCAAGAAAGAATCAATCTCAGTAAAACAACTTTTTCTTTTATTTGTTATTGTTTATTCAGCTATCAATATTAAAAATTAAATAATATAAAAAACTCTAAAACACAACGTATTATTTTTAAAAATATTTTGTGCTCAATTCAAACATTTTTTAAGCAAAGTATAAAGAGTTTAAAATATTAAAAGAACATTTTTGTAAAAAGAAGCTAAGAAACAAATACTGGCTAAATTTGATCTCATGCGATTGAGCATTTTTCTTTGAGTGTACTATCTTTATGTGTATCTACGTTTCTTAATAATTATAAATTCAATATTTCCTGCACTTTCGCCTTAATTTATCCCCCCTCTGGCCCACGTTGTATTATAGACAGTGCGCGGGAAGGAGAGGAAACAAACACTTGACAGCAGAAATGAAGGACCAGAAACAAGAACTGAAAAGCGATTGTTGCAGCAATCCCTATGAAAGGAGGGAGCGAATTCAATCGAGGCAACGGGTGCGGCACGGCGAGTGCAATTATGAGCTCATTGCCGGATGGTGAAATTATATTGTACAAAAAAAAAACAAAAATGAGAGCAGAAGAGAAAGCATTAAGGAAACAAAACGCAGTTGAAGCTGCAGTTGCAGTCGCCGCTCAGTTGTTTTTTTTTTTCTTTCAGATTTAAGTGGCGCACAGTCAGGAGCCCGTCGCCAAGTGTTGAAGGCGATTGAGTGGCATGCATAAATGGACGCACTAAGGAAACTGACAATTGATACATTCATTCAGTGTAAATACATAAAGACATATTTATTTAAATGAATAAAGGAGAAACGCGTTTAATAGATGCCAGGCAATTTAAAAGCTGGCCGAATTCTTTATTTAAGGACCCCAGCGCATAAAGCAATCATAAATAAAACTGAATAAACTTTATATTATTTATTATTATTTATATTTCCGAATACTGAATACTCTTTAATTTATATGTGAAAATAGCCTATTTTATACTTTTAGTTTTGCCCATGTGGAAAAAATTTGGAATAAATTTGCCATTGTCATAGAAATATTAGGAATAAATATATATGTAGATAACACTGCTCATACCGATTTTTTTAAATCAATGCAAGGCCTGAATTTTCAATATAGCTGTTAAACTATAAACTAAATTCACATTAAAGGATCTATAGTAAAATGTGTTAGATTTATTAAGAATTCGAGAAATATGTGGTAGATCAATAGCTCAAATCCGTTGAATGACACTTGTTCCGGGCAAAGCCGGGTAATATTAGCTACAAAAAATAAAACAGCATCAACATCTAAGATCACGCACTAGGAATTGAGTTCAGGCCAAGCTCCGATCATGCCAAGAACTATTTATCGGTGACTCGTGGATGCACAGCTGGCACGCTACGCAAGCTCTTCGCTGGAATTCTTCTCAGCTGGCAATTCCCTGGGCCCGAAAGAATGTTCGCTGCTCTCTGCTGGCAGCGCCTCGGGCTGGGTATCCATTTATCCATTAACATTGTAACGCTTTGTGCTTTCGTTTCGTCCGTGATGCGCCAGTTCCCCCCTCAACCGCTGCTTGCTTCCTATCTAATACCCCCGTCTGCTTCTTTTATAGTTGCGCTTGGACACAATCTAGGCGCGCTTGCTCACACACAGGCCGAGTGAGAGAAAGAGGGAGAGAAGGGAGAGAGGGCGGTAGAGCGCGCAACATGCGGCTAGGTTCGTTGAACTTCTCGGCTCTTGATTTGCGCCTAGATTCTTTGGACACAGTTGCCGCTCAGTCCAAATCGGGGGTTAGATTCTTATTTTCCTGTTGCGACAGCGAGGATGATAAATAATGAGACAGTCTTCTTCTGGTTCCCCCTATCTCTGTCTCTCTCTCCCCATCTCCTTCCTTCAGCTGGGTCATACTATAAAAATCTGTTAATCACATCATTTCACACTCCGTCCAGTGCCATTCTCGATCTCTTTTTGCTGACTCTGCAGATGAGTCTGCCCAGGGAGCTGCTCGTTGGGGTTGCCCATGGTTGGTGCAATCTCTTCTGAAGCACATCTGTTTGCACTTTAAATCTTTTTCAATCTTTCGTTTGACCCAAATCAGCTTAAAGATTTTCTCAACACAGATTTTCTTTTGTGCATTTGATCAGTGGCTGTTGGTCATCAAATGTGTGATCCTATAATAATATTTTATAATATTACATATATGACAAGTCTGTTTTTAATTTATTAATTTTTTTTATAATTAAAATAAGATTATCTGGTACCAGGCTTAATTTTTTTAAGGCGCACCTAGCACAAAAAGTAAATTCTGTGAAAAATAATTTTATACAAGTTTGTTCTAAATTATATACATTTTAGGTTTGCTACAAACATCTGATAAACTTACCACGGGATTGAACAGCGGAATATTATATAAACTTGAGTAGGAACTTCTTGTTTTTATAAGTAATCTCAAAACATGTAGGATTGTTTTCAAAAATTTTATTGGAATTAGAAACTTCTTAACTTTGGATACACCTAATAAAGACTCATTATACAATTTTTGAAAAATCTCAAAAAAAGTCGAAAAAATATCTATGATAATGAACTTTATAACTTTTAATTTAAATACGGATTTTCAGTAAAAAAAATATCTATAAAAATTATATGTTTAATATTTTGAATTTAACCAACTCTGAGGATCATAAAGAAAACTCTTAAAAACATTGCATAATTTCACCAACGTCTTAGCATAGATATTTGAATAGATCTTATCATTGGAACCTAGCCGTCGTACACTAAATTGGGTAGTATAAAACCAGTGAAGCAGGGAAATTTTCATTTTCTTTGAGGAAAATGCACGTGCATAACTTGCAAGACAATTTTCTTGGGACGCCAGTGGGCGTTGCCAACTTCAGTCATATGTATGTTTGTGTATATATTCAATATATAGGAGGATGGGGTAAATAGATGAGCGCATTTATAAATTTTAATAATGCGAGGAGGCGCATGTGAGGCATGTGCAACCCTCAGTTGCAAAGTCAGCGGCGCATGCACCGTTTTAATTGTTGCTGTCCAGGGCACGAATTTGTCGGGGTGTGTTCTTATTATTGTTGCTGTTGAGCTTCACAAGGACATGGTCATGAATCCCACATAATATTTGCATCTCATTTCCGGACACTTGGGCGCTCTGTTAGACAACGCAAATGCGAGGGTCAGGCCCACGGTCCAGACTGCGGGCACTGGAAATGCCCATAGTACATGAAAACCGAAACGGAAATGCCCTCACTCACAGCGAGGGGTGAATAATTATATTGATTCCTTGCCAGGGGCGCGCTTGTTATATTCTACGCCAAGAACAAAACAATTTTATTTTTATTTTTTTTCTTTTTTTTTTTTTGTAGCCAGTTCTTTTTACCCTACAGCTCTAACAATTTTGTACCCTGTACATATTGAAAATGGTGCAAATGGCAAAAGGAATTATTTTCAACTAAAAGATATACATACATATTCATGATCAATAAGCGAGCATAATCTCGACCCATTTTCGTTTGGGTCTCCATTTGTACAACTTTTATAGGACCAACTAACTTAAATTTCAAATTATCTATAAAACCCCTGAATCGATAACTATCGATTGTATGTTTTAAGATATTTAGTATTAAGCTTTTTTAGATAGGCTCTGAATATCACACCGAAATAAATTATTTTTCAACCACCGCTGACCTTTCCCCAAAACCGATAAATATCGATTAAAATTTTCTTTGATATATCTCGTAGACTCTTATTCCCTTTTAGTATGAACTAATCGTGAATATGCCATCTTGAATACCTGCTCTTACTCACTTATAATTAAAGGAAATACCCTTACTGTAAACAACCTTAACCATGGAATACGTTTTCCACAGTGTAGAACTAAGGAGTATGAACATATATGTGTGTAAAATAATTTATTAATTGAGTCCGATCCAGGATACCTACCAGTCGAGCATTTTAACTCTGGCAAATGACTGTTGCACTTGCATTCACCCCAACTAAAAATCACCTTTCAACTAATTTTCAGATTCAAGCTTTACCCTGACAAAAAAAGTTAAATCAAATGCGTTTTTCTCATTGAATTTCAATGCAGTCGTTACGCTTGCGACTCCAATTTATGACAAAGCTTGGGATTTTCATACGGTGATCTATGCGTGAACCTGTTACAGTTAAAACAGAGGGGGGAGGGAGGTTTGTTTGGTATGGTATATGGTTTTTTGGTGTAGGTGGTCTAGCCGACAGTTTCCCATGACTGTGACAACAACGTCACACTGCAGCTAAATCATTCGGCCTGTTGGCATTTCGAACCTGTTGCGTAATGTTTTACCTGATTTTATTAGGGTGGGCATTATTTTAATGGGCCACAGAGCTCGGTACATGCTAATGAGTTGGCCAAGGAACTTGTTGTGTGGCGAGGGGGACATTAAGTTTCCCAGCGTATGTACATATTTCTGAGTTGACTACAGGGAGTTCTTATCTTATATAAAATGGCGCCATCTATTGTTAAGTAGCTGATTAAGTTTACCTTAAACTATCATTAACTTAGAGTGTATAATAAATTTTTAATTAAAAATCAATTTTAATTGTAAAAATCAATTTTTAATTAAAGTGATTATTCTTTAAAACAAGAATCGTATCAACAAATTAGCTGAGCTTTTATCCGAACCAAATCATATTTGTTTAAACAGGCTTTTTAACTTTAGAAAATTTAAATTCTGAGCTTAATACGTATAAGATATATTAATATAAATCTTTTTTTTATAAACTTTAAATCAAAGATACTCAAGAATAAAATTTATGTTTTTTTTTAAATTATATATTTATCTGGAAAACCAAGATTTCGGTGCAGAACACTTTTTTCGATGTATTTTTTTATATACAAACTTTTTGAATTTTTAAGCAAACATTGGCAAACGCGAAAATAAATATTTACGGAATAAACTTGTTCGCTTTTGGATAGAATTTTAATTTTAAACATTAACTAATCAGTGATTTTAATCAGTTGGAAACAGCTTGATATATATGTTAAAACAAGACTTGACTAAGATATACATATATTTTTTTCTAATCTTTATTTTATCCACAATCTGTCCTTAGAGAAGCGACTCAATGTTATAGATAACTATTAACAGCTGGCGGGAAATAAATATATTTATATATAAACATACATGGAGTTAAAATACTTAAATATAAAATTTATTTAATGTTGTTCTTAGAGTTTGCTAGCATATCGCCAAGGTATTTTTTTTTGTAGCTTATTCGTAGTTTAGCTTTATATCTCCAAGGCTGTTTTCTTTCAGGAATCCGAATGATTTTCGTTGAATGATAGATTGCATTTAACAATAAAGGTAACTGAAGTTTTAAACGTCTGTCTACTAATAATGCGAGTGGCAGGCTATACGCAATTTAATTTGTGGATGGTGTTAAGAAACCCATTAATCATAGTAGAGCCCTATGGGGCCGCAGTCCCACACACACACACACACACAGCTGAAGGTACACCAAGCTGATAGAGTCCCTGGCACATTATTGTAAAGTCAATGATCTCTGGACTTTTTCGGCAACAGCTCGTCAATAGATCAAATGCTCAACTCGCATTATTAATCCTCAGCGCTGACCAAATAAAAAAGCCGTAGAGAAAAGACTCAAGAAACTATCACAGAGACTCGCACACACACACACACACCCAGCTACACACAGGTTGGAATGTGGATGTGGGCAGCATGCTAGCTTCCCATTCCCCATTCCCATTCCCAGCGTCGTTTGTAGGGTTAAAACCCACAAGCGTTTCTTCTTTTTTTTTCTTTCTTTTTTGGAAATCATCAAACAATAGAAAGCTAGACGAAGCAGCAGGCGAAGAAGGCAGTCAGGAAGAACCGCGAAAGAAGCGACAACAACAAAAAGAGGGACGGCCCCGTCCATCCGTCCGTTTTCGGTCATTGAACTGGCTGAGGAGAACCGAAGAGGAGAGCGAGAGATCTTTTGCTTTCGAGTCTTCGTAACAGTAAAAAAAATGCGTTGCAACTTGTACCTGTTGTTGTTGTTGTTGTTGTTAAGGCCATGTCTGCCATCCATTGGCCTCAAATCAAAGCGGAGCTTAGGACTCCGCCCGCTAACTGTACGAGTTTTTTGATTATTTACGCACCCACTGTGTCGTCTGGCTCAAAGTCCAGTGCCACGCCCCTTCATAAAACAGACTGGGAGCCTGTCCAAATGCAGGTGGCAAAAATAATGCTATAGATAGCAAAAAAAATGTTGTACATAATAATTTTCAAGTATATACATATATAAATATTTAATCTAAAAAAACTAAAAATGTAAAAACATTTTAAAAATTAAATTGGTTTGCAGTTATTTTTAGTCACAGTGGTAACTTATTTCTAGACCGCTAAACTAAACTCTGTTTGAAATTTTAAAATATAAATGAAGTTCTAAAATATAAAAATTGTAACTTTTTTCAATAATATAATACCATGCGGCATGATCTCTAAAATTTTGCTGTATAAAACAAAAATGCAATTTTTAAATAAAAAAAAAATTTTTTTATAAAGGAGATTCGTTATCAATAAATCGTTTATTTCAAATAATTAACTCGCAACAACTTTTGTGTCTATAACATTTTTAACCAATTGACTTTCAAAGTGTTGCCACAGTGCTTAGACTTGGCCAGTTGGCTTTGGCCACCTGACTCGTCGAGTTAACCCAAAAGTGGAAAGTAACTTTACATGGGCTGCCGCCAATTTACATGCCCCGGCCACGTCTTTCATTCATACACTTTAGTAGCTGTATATACTATGTATGTTTTGTGTAGATGTGTGTGTGTTTTTATGTTAAAAGCGTCGCGCATTTTTATTATATTTTATGATACGTTCGAGTCGAAAGAAAGAAACCCTTTCTTTCCATTTCTCTCTGCCTTTTGGGCAGCGCCGCTTTCGTTGCATTCTTGCGTTGGGATTGCGTAAAATGCACCGTTAGCCCGGCGTGGATTTTGATATGTAAATTAACGCGCGTGGGACATGAAGCCCCAAACGCCCGGGACAGCATCTGGTTGCAGTTACTCTGTTAATACTCTGTTTATAAAGTAAAAAGGAGTATATTGGTTTTGTATCTTGCTAGAAGCAAGCTGCAAATATATTGGCTACTTCTTTAATAAGCTTTAGAGCCTGATTACATAACTAATGAACCATTTCAGTCCAGTCCACCCATTAACTATTCGCTTGATTTTAAATATCTAAAAAACTCAAATCAGATCGACGATTAATTATTTGCCTATTATTTATTGAGGAATGACATTAATAATAGAGGAGTCTCTATTTAAACTAAAAAATTAAATCCAGTTCCAACTGTAAAAAAAATGGTTTTATTTCGGATTACATTTTTCGCGCTTTCATTATTTAAAAAAAAATTTGTTTTTATAATTTCTATGATTTTTTGTATACGCTAATATGTACTAAAATAGTTCAAATAGTTTGACTGCGTACAGAGTATTGGGCAGTTGGTTGCAGTCTTAAACAGGGTTCTTTGTTTAGTTTTTTTGTTTTTGTTTTTGGCCCAGTTGAGAGCTTTGGCACAGCATCCGCTACAGTCGCAGCTGTTGTTGTTGGTGTTGTTACTGCTGCTGCTGCTCCTCTTCCTCATTTGGTTTCTAGGTGCGCATCCGCCTTCGATGCTAGACAGACAGAATCTAAGACTTGGACTTTGACGACTTGTTTGCGGGTTACTCTGACTTTGTCTTTGTTGCTGTTGTTGTTGTTGTTGATGTTGCTGTTAGTTTTGTTTTCCTTGGTCTCGTCTGTGTTCCCACTCATTTGCTTAATTTCAATTTCGTTTCGTTGCCATTTATGGCACAATGACCATGAACGGCATTTTAGACGTTGTTGCTGTTTGTTGTTACTGTTTGTGCTGCGGAGGATGTAACTGTTCATTGGTATTGCCGCATTAGAAACAAGATACATGGGCTGGGCGCGCAGATAAGCAGCACGAAAGCTCTTTTGATGATATCAGCAGCAGTAGCCACATTTAACTGTAAAGCACACCCTAAAGCTTTACTTCAAAAGTCACTTGCGCAAACATTGGCTTTTTTCCTGTCAAATTGAGCATGCGTCAGCCATGTAAGCTTTTCAACAAGCTTTCAAAAATCAACTGGCACACGCCTGCCAGCAAAACAACAACAATAACAGCAACCTGAATGAAATAAACTCACAACTGTTTTTTTCTTGACACATTTCATTTCATTAGCCAATTAACATAATTAGTTTTCATCAATCAATTAATAATTCGAAGCAGAATCGCAGCAGAGCGCAGCGCAGGCGCATGCATAAATCAAAAAAAAAAAGCCAAAAAAAATACAAAATACACTTGTTGCGCCCAGTATTGAAAACGAAGCTGAAATAAATGTGACTTGGCATTCTACAACACCCCAAAATCCGAACAGCAACAACAACAGCGAACATCAAGAGCAACTGCCAAAACAATAACAAGCAACAGACAGCGCTCTCCAACTCTACACACAGGGCTGAAATGAGTTGGGCTGAGCTAAGCTTTGTGTAGACTTGCTCTCTTTACGCTTGTTGGCGACTGCGCCACAGCAGCGCTATTAATGTGGTATTGGTGCGGCCCGCATTTAGCGTTGCGCCGAGTCGAGTCGCGTCGCGTCGACGTCGACGCCGTGGGGCTTGGCTGGCTGTTGGCATACGGACCTGCATTATAAATCTCTAACGAGTCGCTCGCGCGCGCTCAGTTGCCGCTCAAGAGCTGTGTGTGAGCGTATTGCTGCTGCCCTGACAACGTGTGTGTGTGCGAGGTTGTGAGGAAAAGGGTTCTTGAACTTAAAAGGGGTCAAAACATAAAATGAAACTCGAAATGCCTTTGCAGATAGACAAACTTAGTTGCGTTTGTGTAAGAGAGCGTTCATGTGTGTGTGCGTGGCTACGTGCCGGTGGTTTGGTGCTGATGGTGTCCGTTGTTTATGCTGCTGCGGCGCTGCCTCTGCTGCTAGCTCTGCCACTTCCTCCATTTGCCTTTATGGCTGTTGCTGTTGTTGCCTTTTGTCTATTCCATTTTCTATTTGATTTCTACCTGTTGTTGTTTGACTTTTGGTGTTGTTGTTGTTGTTGTTGGTTAGCGTTTAATGTGAACTGCGAGTGGCTTAAAGCCTGTTGCTCCCCTTTTACACTGCTGTCGCTGCTGCTGCTCCTCGTCCGTTACACGCACGCACATCGCCGTCTCATATTATGGGGTTAGCTGGAATTCGCTCGCTTCGTTCTCTATGTGAGCCTGAAACTTTATAACTTTTTCTCGTAATCAACAAAACTTGAGCTCATCGTTATTTTTAGCTGCCACACATGTGTGTGTTTATACGTGTGCGTGTGTGTGTGTGTGTGTGTAGGATCTACAGCCATTGACCCAAAAAATAAAAAGTCCCAAAAAAAATAAGAAAACAAATAAGTTTACGCGCCGTTTTCAACTGCGTTTCGGGAGTTTCAGGAGTTACAGGCCGGACCAATTCGACAGCGACGCCTTCACGTGAACCATTTGTGTAAACAATATTATTTATGACTTTATATGTTTGTTCTCATTGGCTCTCTGTCTCTCTTTTTCAGGCTCCTCTCATATAGTTTTCTTATAACATTTTCCCTTTGTGGCTACTTTGTCTATGGCAGGCTCTTCTGGCACCCTCTCCTCTACCCGCCACCACTTTGTCCATTCGACTCCTTACCTTTACGGTCTGCTGCTTTCCCTACCTTCTTTGCTGCTGCTGTTGCTGCTTCTTCTTCTTCTACTTCGTCTTCTTCCTCCTCTGCTGTGTGATTGCTTTAAATCTCGTTTGTCAATCTGGGTTGCCGGCTAGATGTATGCCCTAGGGCGGCGACCGCGGTCAACGACCTCCGCTTGATTACACGTGTTGTAAATAAGTTGAGGATCCCATCTCATTGGTAGGGAATATTGATGTTTTGTTTACTTTCCTGCTGCCCCATTGTTGACGCTAAAGGTTTCAAATTTGTTTAGGCTCGCGTCTTCAACTGGACAGCATATGATCTTTTATTTTTCATGTATGTGCTATGGGTCTATCTTTATTGATCCTAGAAATTTAAAACTACATTTAACATATCACAGAACTTAACCTTAGCCGTTACAGCTGTTGCTCAAAACAGAGTTTAGGGGTAAACTCCAATTCGTAATTATTTAAACAATTTTAAAAACTCTCCAAAAAATATATAATTTGTATTTACTCAAAGGTTAATTTAAAATCTGCAAGCAATCAAGTTTCTATATAATTCTTTATTTTTATATAAATCATGCTTTGAAATATTTACTTGTATTATTTAAACAACTATTGAAAACTTTAAATATCTTAACGAATTTTTCAAAAGTTAGCCAACATTGTAAAACTTTATTATTACACAAAGCAAACTTTAGTTTTTTAATTAAAAAAAGATAAAAAATCCTTTGTTAAACTTTATACTATTCAAACAAATTAATTTTTAATTTAATTTAATATAATCTTCATTCCTTGAGCTTAAAATTCTACACAATCTCCAAAGTCTGGAGCAATTCTATCTCACAGTTCCTGTTAGAAAAGTACTGTGGGATAATCTTATTTAGTATAAAAAAAATGATGCGCGTAAACAACTTTTCACACACAGCTGAATTAGACAAACGGCACAGAAAGGAAAAAAATACATCGAAAAGAAACTCAAAGATACAAAAAAATTGAGGATAGATAAATTGAGACTTGAAGATACACAGTTAAAGATACATAGAGATCTCAAGATACACGAAGGGTGCTGCTGTTAGCTTTGGCCTGTACTTTGAGCACCGTCTTCTTCTTCTTCATCTTATTCTTCTTCTTCGTCTTCTTATGGGAGTCTCTAGCTGTGAAGTGGAGACTGCACTTATATTACGCTGTTGTCCAGCGCTGGAAATTATTTTCTAAAGATTTCTAAATTATCGACTCGGCGTGTTTTTCTTTTTGGCAGGGGGAGGATCTCTTGGTTATTGTGCGGCTCACGACGCAGACGTCCAACTGCGGCAGCGGCACCTGATTCAACACACATATCCACAATCAACAACAACAACAAAAGCAGTCACAATAACAGCAACAACAGCAACAGATATTTCACACCTTGTGACCCGTTAGACACAACTGAAACTGCGACCAGCAGGGTGCCGTGAAGGGGGCTGGGGGGACGGGGGGCGTGGTCAGCGACAAAGATCTTGTACTTTTTGAGGATCTAACAACCGGTTCGAGACATCTTAACGCTGTCTGCGGCGACTGTTGACTGTGACTTGTGATTACTAAATTAGCACTCTCCTGATTGCTGTAACAGTCCGCCACCCCCACTCCCCCTTAAACATTTCTAATTGCTTGTAAAAAAGAAGTAGTGAAAAAAACGAGGTGAGAATATTGCATTCGAGTCCAACTCGACCGCGCTATACTCTATTTGCCGTCCATAAAAAGCTTTAAACAGCTATCAAATGAGCTCTCGGTGACAAAGTTATGGGTGCTTGAAATATAGGAGCTATGGATCCGAGAGCTTTACATATCAAAGTTTCCAATTTTTTATGATTTTCGACAACAATTTTTAACACTCCGGAATCACTTTTATTATTGTTTTTTATGCTTTGATTAAACCCAACACAATCGACAAAAAATATAAATTTGTTTGTTTTCGAAAAAAGGTTAGGGGGAATACATTATTTTTTTTTACCAAAATTTTGAAAAAAAAAATTGTATTTTTAATAATGCATATATTTTAAATGTAAAATATATATTGGAGTTGGAAAAATGTGTGTCTATATGTTTCAGATAACATGGGTTATCCTAAGAGAATATTGCAAGTTTCAGATCTCTAGTGTGCACGCGGACAGCAAGACGGACTTAGCACAAACCCAATATATTCACATCGTGAACGCGTATAGTAATATGTACCTAATTAGTGAATACAGAGGTTAGACTAACCGATATACCTTTTAGCACGTTTCGAACAGAGCATAAATAGACACATAAATTCCTTTTTAATTAGCAGGCCCGGCGCAGCCAGCCAGGCCTTTTGGTTTTTGTCATTCCAAGAGATCATTTTAGCAGCTGGTCCAAAGGCAAGTCTTCACCAAAAAATAATGTTGCGTCATAATTGTCGTCTTGTGGGAACTTCCGATGTGCTGCACGCACACACACACACACACACACACAAACACACACACACACACTTCCTCAGCAATCTCTAATGTTTCCCAACATCTTTTCTAACTTGGCTAATGACGTTTTTGGGCTTTAAATCCGGAAATATTGTTGTGGCCCTTTTTGTTCGCAGTTCTTCTTTTAGCCACAGCTCGCATCGGATATGACAAAGCACTATAAAAAATAGGCGCAAACTGTACCTGCTAAACGCGTGTGAACCAATTGCTAGACTTTCTGTTTTTACCCAGTAGCCGCATCTTAAGGACCATTAAATTACCATAAAATTCTTGGCTCCGTTGCCTTGGTGAACTGCCTCCACTTTAGGCCGTGCATAATTTTCACGCGCATTTGGCCGCGTTCACCCCCCGCTGTCCGATTATCCTGTGAAAATTGAAAATGAAAATATAATAGGTGAAGTCACAGGCAAGGTTAAGGGCACCTGCACACACACACACACACACACACACACACTTGGCTCGTTATCCTGTCCTCCAACCCCTCCATGCCTCGCCCCGTCACGCTGTCATAATTAGGGCCAACAAGTTGTGACTTTCACCCCTGCCACAAATTGGGTAAGAGCCAACCAAATCAAGACACACTCAACTGGTTTTGTTAGCCAACTACCAAAAAACAAAAAAAATTCCCATGATCTCCTTTTTGGCTACTGAACTGGCCCAAAGGCAGGCGATTCGCATGTGAACTAAAGTTTAAAATTCATTTTGTGTTTTGGTTTGTTTTCTTTTTAACATTTTATACCCGATATCCACTACTATGGTTAAATAATAGGGTATACAAGAGTTTTATGTGTTGTACAGTGCATCCACTGAATCACAAGAACTTTAAACTAGTTGTCAATATTTTATATCCATCCATTTAAAAAAGATCGCATTAATATTAACTTTTCGATAAAAATCGGTTTTTAACTTAGATAAGATAAAGATATTACATATAATATATACTGTTGTTTTCATACACCACAAACAAAATATTTTTTGAAATAGATATCAATTATTTTAAAGCATTAATTTGACACAATCCTTTAATCGATAACTGTCGGTAATCAAATTTAGTTTTTTACTAAAACCAACACAGATTTGGTCGAAATTTCAGACAAAATCAAAATCGATATCGATAAACAAAAATATATTCTCATTGTGTTGGGGTGCAGGGTATCTGCCATTTTACCAGTCTTGGCTTGAGTACCCTTGTTTTATTTTTGATTTTTCGATTTTAAGTAGAGTGGAGCTACCTAATGGGCCTTGACGTGGCGTATCCTTTGGCTTTGCTTCAACTCGATTCAATTTAACCCTTTTTTTTGTTATTTCAGTTGTGTTGAACACAGATACACAAACACACACACACACACACACACACGTAGCCTCGGGTCCATTTTTGGTTATTTTCTTTTGCTTCAATCATTCTCCCACGTTGCCGTCTGCATCGATCCTTGTGCCAGGATCAGCTACCCCGATTTAGATACAATTTAATATTTATGTGTTGCAGACTTTCCATCCCCTCCCTACCGCCGCAGTACCCCGCATTTGCTGCGCTATTTACACGCAATCAGTTTCTTAAGTCTGGGAACGATCGACTGTCGACTCCCGATCCTCTTCAAATAGCTGCTATATTGACACAAACACCTGGCCATCGTTGCAAACAAATATTTGAATGGGGTATTTTTTGTTGTTTTTTTTTTTGGTCCGAGGAAAACTCATTTACTCAACATGTTTGTCATATTTGTTGATTGATATTTGGAAAATCTTGAAAACGGTCCTCACGAGTTGCTTTCGTGGTTGTCCTTTAAAGGACATAATTGTGCTGAAATTTGTCTCAATATGTTCCGTAATTGCAGACCAAAAATTTGGTTTGGGGTAAAGCTGCACGCTTTAAGAGAGAATTACATGGGAAAGATAAACTGAACTGAACGATCGCCCAAAAACTGTTCCCAGTGCGCGTTGCCTCGTTCCCTTTAATTTTCAATTTTTTTTTTAAGGGGTGTGGGGAGGGGAGCACTCAAAACAAAGAGCTGGCACTGTCTGGAGACGACTGCGTGTCGGTGCGAGAGCTGTTTACCCATGGAGCAACGAAGAAAAAAGAAAGAGAAAAAAATATGTATATATAGTGATATATTTAGTATACAGCGTATCCTGTACCCTTGCACAGACATTGACTTTCATTATCTTTTGCGCCACTTTAAGGCAGTCACAGGGACAGGCCCGGGCACAGGAACAACAACCAGCGTTGCGAGCCGAAGGGGTCGCCACAGTTGGCAGTCGGCAAATATGAGACTGGGGCGGGCATCGGGTGCTGCAGCTGAGCTGGAGTTCGAGTGCGAGATGGAGTTGGAGTTGGTGCTGCGGCAGGGCGCATTCGTTTGAAATCTCAAGCACTAAGCAGTGATCAAATATACGATATGTACACTCAGCAGAAAAGTGCAGTACTATGTGCGAGTAGAAAAGTACTCTTCGTTCGTATTGCTTTTAAAATATACCAAATTATTTATAAAAACTTTGCCAAACATTTTCGATTTTAAATTCTAGCGCAAACGTTGCATAAATATTTTTGATTCCGAAACTTTCATAGACTAAATATACCTAATCTAAGAAATGTTTTTTTATTTGATTATTATTTTAAATAATTAATAGTAATATTCGATAAATTTACATATTTTAGCAATTTTTAAGTTAATAGATATTTAACAGCATTAAAAAACCAATTGTACTAAAAATTGAAAAGTCCTGATTATGCTAAAATGTTTGTGATCATGTTCCAAGTGTACGCACACACACATACATACATATTTATATACAGTATATACCGTGGCGAGGACGTGCGGCAAACAATTGGCTGGCCGCCACAGGGTGCAGTTTGAAGACTGCCACAGAGTCAGCCGAGTGAATCCAACACGACAGATACAGATACAGATACAGATACAAATGCACCGCCACAGATACAGATACAATATACAAACACACAGAGCTACAGGCTACAGCTTTTGCTTTTGTGGGGGGATCTGAAGAAGTTATTTATTTTGCGCACCGCTTCTTGTTCGTGCCAGCCTCGAAAGCCAGAGGATACTTTTATCGCCTGCGACGGGGCCCTGGAACTGCGACTGCGACTGCGACTGGGTCTGGGACTGGGCCTGGGTCGGGGCTGCCATTGATTTGCATTCCAAAGTGTGTGGCAAGGCGTGCCCAGCCCAAAAAGCAAGCGCTCTCCCTGCGCGTCCTCTCTCTCTTCTGCTCTCTCTCGCCCTCGTCTGTGAGGGGTAGGAGGCTTAGGGGCAAGCGGCTGACAGACGAGTCGCCGTATTTGTAACGTGCGAACTGCACAGCTCGAAAAGATTGTTTTTTGTTTTTGTTATACCCTGTAACCACAAAAAGGTTATATTGCAGTTGTGTAAATTTATGTACAAGGTTGGAATTATCCCTGATACATTAAAATAAAACTTATGTATATATTATTAATTGTGGATACGAGTGGAGCTGCCTTGTTTGAACATCATTATCCTTAATGAATATTAGAGAAGAATCGATAAATACTGTTTTCCATATACATATATTCTATATGGTAAGCAAAAAAGATTGTCCTATTTTTAACCGTTATCAGCTTCACTATATTAAGTATCGATTTGTAAGTTTGATTTATTGAAATGAATTCCTAGACCTGAGACATTCAAACATATAATTTATTATAATTTTATAGCCAGCTCCTTCTTTTTTTCCAAAATCGATACATATCAATTTTCAACTAAAATTTTTTTGAAGCTTACCCGAAGACTAGACATGCTAGAAGGGAACATGAATACATGTCATATCGTAGCTTAAGCGCTCTGTTCGACAGCTCCTTGAGTTTTAACAAAAAATCTATGTGTCGATAAATATCGATTTTTGACTTAAGTTGACTTACCTTGGTGATTTAAAAACCAACAATAGAGGCGCATTAATATCATGCAAGTTAATTTTCCTATTTTCCTGATATTAATGCGTATCGATTTCGGTCCAAAAATGAAAATGCCAAACTGTTGTGCACAGGGTATCTTCCAGTCAAATATGATCACCTAAATCACTTGTAGTTGTTTCTCTTTTTTCGCCTTTTCAATTTGCTAAATAATATGTCATTCGAGGAGGCGATCAATCCTTGCATGTTCAAGCATATATATACATATGCATATGTTTTTATATATATGTGTGTGTATCTGAGCACGTTGAAACGGGAGTTGAATTTTTATTGCAATTCGTTTTAATTTATATATACATATAGTATGAGGCCGTGCGCGATATTTGAATATTTTATGGTCTCCATCCGTGTTTGTGCCGACTCAAGAATTAATGAAATTTCAGCCTGAATTTATATCAATTTTGTTTTTTTTCTTTTGGTTTTTGCTGCGGCTACTGTCCGCTGCTGTTGCTGCCGCTTATCGCTTGCATCTTCTTGCATTTCAACATTTTCCTTTGAAATTTTCTTAGCCAGCGACCTCAAGGGTTCAAGTCCAGCTAATTAACCCTTTGCAGTTTCCTGAACATAAAACATGCTCGCTTGCATTTTGCTGGTGGGAAACGTAATAAAAAACAATAAAATCGTTTTTAATTGTTTTTTGTTTTTGTATATTTTTTTGTAATCTTGGAAATGCTCCTGACTCAGCTGCAGGAGCAGAAGACGCGGTAGCCCGTCTTTTTTTTTTATTTTCTCTCTGTTTTATTTGTTGCTAACAGAATTTATGGCTTTGACAATTGACCTGGACTGCACATCAAAGTGCGTTTGGCGCCCAGTTGACCACCAAGGTGGTGGCAGGATCTGGCGTGGCAATCGTGTGTGCAGCAACATTCATGTGGCAGCTACCAAATAAGCTGCGACCAAGCGCTTCCTGAGCCGCATTTGTGCATTTGAATGTTTCATGTTTACGACTCGTGTCGCCGTTTTTTTTCCTCTCTTTTATAAATAAGCCAGACATGGCCATGACAAGCTAACCAAAGAAATCCTTTCCAAGAAACATAACGCACTCAACATGAAATCCATTTGTAAAACATGCTGCTGCCTCAACTGTTGCTGCTGCTGCTGTTGCAATTTGAGTTGCTGCCACGCCAAAACCGGGCCAATGCACCGCTTCCAATCAGCCCCAGTCGCAGTCCCGCTCGCAGAACCATTCCACTGCATTACTTGGCCATCCTTCTTGTTCTTGATGCCTCGTCGTGGTGTGGTCATACCTCCCAGTCGGCGGCTTCAGCTTCAGCTCCAGCTCCAGCTGCCGCCTGCTGTTGGCTTTCGCATTAGACGCTGCGTCGCTGGCGACTGCGCTGCCGACTGCAGTCAGCCAAGCAGCTAGCGCCAAGCCAACCATTCAGCCAGCTAGCTATCCAGCCAGCCAACCAGCCAGCCAGTCAGACGTCCATCCAACTAACTATCCATCCAAGCAGCTATCCAGCCAGGCTAGGCTAGGCTGGGCTGGGCTGAACTGCAGCTGCGGCTGCACTGAGCAAAATCCGCCGCAATCTACATTATAACAATTACTAATTTTTGAATTCGGTTCGAATCTCAGGCTAAATTTAATCTTATATCAAAATTAAAATAAATAGTTTTTAGTGTTTCAAATATTATATAACATATTTTTGATTACAAAGATTTATTTATTAAAATATAAATATATGATTTTTAGAAATAATCGTAAAATATCGTTTGATAAATTTGATAAATTTTCTACAAATAAAATAAATAATTATTTGAGTACTAATTTTATATTGACTCTTATTATCTTTTGTATCTGAACTTATTTTAATTAGCATATAGCACTTTATAAAATCAAATCAAAATGACACAACTACAATATTTATCAGCCGAAATCGGTTTCAGCTAAAAAATCTAATATATTTTAAAATCACGAAGACCTAAAATAAATAAAGCCATTAAAAATTTTTAAATGTACCTCAAAAATGTTTAGAATTTGAATTGATTTAATTTATAAATTTTATAATTATATATTTCTGCAAGTGCTGCTCGCTTCATTTGTGCTTTTTTGCAGTTGAATGAACCAAGAGAGTAGGGCATACATATGTGGCTATGACTGCGACTGCAACTGCGACTGTGGTTGTGTCTGTATTTGTGACTGCGACGCCGTTTTGTTGCTCTCTCCTGCGCCACTTTTGCGGTACTAGTGCGTTTCCTTCGGCAATTGCGCAGCCAGATTGCCAGATGCCAATGTCGCAAATGGGGTTAGAGCGCAGATCGAGTTGTGGCCGTTGTGATTGCGATTCCTTCTTGGTCAGATGAAAATTACGTATACGGTGCTGAACCGCGCTCCAAACGCTGCCAGTTGCGGTTTGCGACAGCAGCTTCCTGGGCCCCCCTCCCCAACCAACCCCTCCCAAATTGAAGCGAAGCCAACTGCAACCGCAGTTGGTAACTGAAAACTAACCGAGAGCCAAACAATTTCCTTGGGAAAGCTGCCTGCACTGCATGAAAAACCAATTTAAGTGCTTTCCCAGACGCTGACCCACCGCCAATTGTTGTTGCCGCTGCATCCTGAGAACTGAGCAACAGGTGAAATCGCCAAACTGCCTGCCTGCCTGATTGACAAAAAAAAGGAAAAAAAAAAATAAGAAAATAGGCAACCACCGCGGGCACCACAACGATGACGTTTCTAATCTGGCTCTGCCCCCTACCCCACACTACTTGCCCCCTCTCGGCTGTGTCACTTGGCTGCCCAGGCGAGAACCCTTCATTACTCGAGCAATTGCCGTAGAGAACTGGAGCCAAACCGGGGCAGCAGCAGGCATAAGCAGGGCATTCAACTTGTTGCAGGCACACACACCAGCACACACTCTCTGACTTTTCACACAATATTTTCCAGCATTTTTGTTCGCCCTTTTCTGCTGTTTTCCTGTGCCAAATGCTCGCTGTTGCTGCTCGAGTTGTTGTTTTTCTTGCCGTTGTTGCTGTTGTTGTTACTCTCTGTGTGGATTTTCTTTGCCTTTTTACTGCCTCGCATTTGCGTTTGCGCACCATTTTCCATAACAATAAAAAAAAGAACAACTTGTCGTGGATAATCGACCAGAAGATACCTTGTAAAATTTGTTATTATAATTAGCAGTAAATATCAGATTAGATTAGATTAGATTTTAACACAACAAATTGCAGTTTTATTTTTAGTTTTTCTATTTTACTATAACTGAAAGAATAGTTTTTATATTTAGTTTTAAAAGTTTTGAAACAAATTTTAATTAATTTTAATTTTTTGTTAATGTGATTAAATAAGACTAAGATACATATCCAGATCCTTGTTAATACTCGACTCTCAGTTATATATATTCACATACCTTTATATCTAGTAGTAAAATAAATATAATTATTTAAATATGCTCTCTCGAATAATTTTAACAGGGTATTAAAAAAAAGAAGTGCCTTTTCCAACTGCAAATGCCGTTCGAGGGCTTTTGCTGGCATGGATCCACTGCCTTATGGCTTATGGCAACCAAACAACAACAACAACAAAAGGCATTAACTTCAGTGCAGAAGCCATTTGAGCAAACTAAACACACACACACACACACACACACACACACGCACGCACACATACACACCACCACCCATTAACTTAATATGCACAGCACAAAGTTGAGCTGAGGCAAACAAAAGTTGACAAATTTTGCCACTTACGCACTTAAGCGCAAATCCATCCTGAATGAGATAAAAATAAATTCAAAGAACACAGCTAAAAAAAAATAATCAAACTATTCCTTTTGCAAAACATGTTTTGAAGGGATTCAGATATTTTATATAAAATAATTGTAATATAATAGTTTTAAACTCTAATCGATCCTTCACAAATTTCATTATAAGAATCGGTGATAGTTAAAATTTTTAAAAAATCGCACAATTGTGCTTAAGATTACTTAAAGTATCGTTTATTATTTTATTGCTTTATATTATTTTTATTTTTACGATCACAAACTAAAATGTTTATAAAGTTATAAAATAATGATTATTTCATAAAAAAAATAAAAAATAATAATCAAGGGATTAGATATTAATCTGATCTGTCGCAATAATTATTATTTCTTACTTCCTATAAGAATATAACTTAAAAATATTCCCCTTAAGTTCACATAAACAAGAATCTTTATTTTATAAATGATCAATGCTTATAACCAGAATTTTAAACTCAAAATAAGCAACTATGTATTTTAAGGATCCTCCAAAATGATGGATCATTTAATGCCACAGCGAGCATTTAGACGAAGGTGCCTTGAGACCAGTTCACAGCAGCTCCAAATATTAATCCAGATATATATATGTATATATATATATGTATTATATGCCCCTTTCGAAACTGTACCAAAAAGGAGACCATGGTGCAACAAAACATAAAATAAAGTAACGATCAAAATATAAGTAATGCAATCAGAGATGGTAGCGAGGACGAAAGGATTGCGCAAAGGCAAACACACAAAATTGGATAAACAAGGCTTCGTCATGGTGTGCCTGTATGGCTGTGTGTGTATGTTTGTGTGTGTGTCTGTGTGTGTGTGTATTGTGCTTGCTTACAAGTATCCCTTTTTTCGTGGGAGCCACATTGCAACAGGCAACAACGAACAGGCAACAGGTAGAGGAGGCCACAAACTGGTTTCACCAGATTCCAAGTCCAAAGGAGCGGCCTGACTTTCTGACTTGGGACTGCGACTGGGCAGGGAACTGAATTGTGAGTGGCATACAAAAGCAGAACCAGTTTGATCCTCTGGCCAAGCCGATGAGTTGGCGTAAAAACAATTTTAATGTCCTTCTACCCAACTCCATAAAGTCATGAATAATCGCCGGCCGCTCTGTACGTGCGTGGAGGATATGCGCAACAGAGTCCCAATCCCAAGGTCCAGGCCCCCACGTTGACAGCCACTACTCCCGACCCTGCCCCCGCACCTGACCCAGCAGCAGTTCGATTTGTTTGCTCTGCCGCGCACTTGAGTCCGCCCTGCTTTGTGTTTAGTTGACTCTCTCTCTCTCCCTCTCTCTGCCCGCTTGAGACTCGACTTGTTGTTGAACACGTCCCTTGCCGCGATCCTTTTCAGTGCCCGTGCTGACTGTACCTCCACTGGCAACTGGAGCTAGGCTCCAGGCAAAATCAACTTTGTGGGATTTGTAATTGTGTTAGGCTCTTAAAAAAGTGGGTTTAGCTGATCTTCCATAACATTCTATTGCATTTCTGATTTCACAACAATAGCAAGAAATTTGGAAACACTGAAAAATATACAAAAATGAAGTTGCAACAAAAATTAAAGTTTATTAATACTACAATAATAAATAATTAAGAATTTGAAGAATGTTTGACATTGGTTTACTGAGATATATTTATTTTCTTTATTATTATTTTATTATTACGTTTTTTGTTAAAGTACCAAAATCAAATTATACGGATTTTGCACTTAACAAAATAAAAAAAGCAAAAGAAAATTTTATTTTTTGAATAAAAATTTATATATATTTAAAAAGTATACTTAAAAGACATGAAAAAAAAAACTACTTGAAATATATATTTGTGATTATGTCCTAATCAAGCTTAATTCTGCATTCTAAAAGAGATATTTTTGAAATATTTTGAATACAGAATATGAACAATAACTGTTTTCCAAAATATGGTAAATATATATAACACATAAGTTAAGATCTAATAACATAATATGATCAAAATGAAAAGTTTTTTTATTATGCTATAAGGATCTTAGTTAATTTATAATTTTTAAAAATATCAACTAAGAAAACTTTAAATATCACAAGTATTTTAATTATAAATGTGCTTAAGAAATTAAAATAAAGTCAGCAATTTAATAAGACAAACACACATTTATTTAATTTTAAATGATAATATATTCTAAATATAATATAAATAAATATAGAATATGCTGTAACTTGTTAATCATTCATATTTATATGTATATGTATCAATATGTCACATCCTTCCCAACTGTAGCCAACTGATTTGATCTGATCTGGTCGTGCCGCGGTATGCCTAGAATTAAAACATGATCAGCAATCTGTTTGAACATCAACACGATGGCGATTCCTTGAAAATCCTTGTGGATAAACACAAGTGCAGGGCAAAGATGATGCTCTAAGCGATCAACAAAAAAGAAAAAAAAAAAACGATCAGCAGTGACAAAAAACTGAACAGAAGATCAAATACTTATTTGAGTAAACAATCAGCGCATTCCAGCGAAAAATAAAAGGGATACGCGCGCCGAGTCAGCAACGAGTTGGATGGCGAAGGGCAGGGGCCACAGGAGCGGGGGGCAGGGGCACCAGCGGCAACAGCAACAGCAAAGAGCAAAGGCAAAGAGACACAAACACACAGAAAATAAACCAGCCTGGCGAGCAGCGAGCAGCGAGCTGCGATTATGATGACGACGATGAAATGTTTACATTTCCCCACGCGAAGCCAACGCCAAGTGAAATCCAAAGCCCCCAGAAAACAACAACCAAAACAACAACAACAACAAAGGCAACAACGTCTCGAAATAAACTGAAACCCTTGAAACAAACTCCTGCACAGCTCCTTAGAAGCAGGCAGCGAACAGCGAGCGGAGTCACAAGAGATCAAGTGAAGGGTGAACTAAGAAAAATCGAAAGAAAAACGAGCTGCTGCTCCAGTGAAGACGGCTCGACTGCCTGATACCCCGTAACCAGAGTCGTGCAATATTCGTAAGCTGTGTGGAATAACCTATATAATACATTTTGTGTTAACAAGGCTTTTAATCGATAATTATCGATTTTGTACAAGTGGGAGAGCTACATACATACATTTACTAGAGCCTTGTTCCTATAATTGCCAAGATATGCTTCTAAAGCAGCGCCTGGCTAACGATATTTATCGATTTGGAATTTAATCGATCAATGATTTTCGATTTTTATCGATTTTTGATACTCAATATTTAATGCGTTATCGAAAGAGATATGCATTTGCTCTGCTTTAGCACTCAGAGTCTCAGTGTTTCTGTAGACAAGCAGACGAATATTCCTCTTCGGTTTTTTATACAGTAAAATACCATTTCTTATGCAGTCTCAATCGGTGCAGGGTATAAAGAAAAAGGATTGTGCGCGTCGCTGTTGCAGCGCAGCGCGCAGAGGTGACGGCAGTTCATTGAACCAGGCAACAGACCGACAGGCAGGCTAGGCACACACACACACACACACACACGCATACATGCCTCGATCTGTGGCAGCCACATGCAATAGGAGGAGGACAACGTGCTGGGACTGCAACTGAAACTGCAGCTGAGGCTGAGGCTGTGACTGGGGCTGCCTGCTTGGGTTGTGTGTGGCCAAGGAGTTTTTCCTGCTTTTCTTGTGGCATCCTACAGCCACATGCTGATCGGTCGGGCCATAAACAGGCGCAGGGACCGAACGCTGAGAGCTGGAAGCTGAAAGAGCTGGGCGAGTTCGGTTTTTCTGTGTTTTCTTTTTATTATTACAGCTATTTTGTGCGCAGAGGCAGGAAGGAAACTGCGTTGACGCTGGCTCCTCTACACTATTTGCTTTATAATCCTCCGCCAGCACAGCGGACAGCGATGTCGGCATTTTCCCCATGTAAAAATAGATAAAAATGCAATTTAGCTGCGCGTATCTTGTGGATGCAGCCCCGCTCGAGTCGGCAATTTGTGCATAGACAAAGGAACAGGAATTCGCCTCTAATAGCTTTTGTTTCAGCTGCATCGAACAGCATCTGGGCAACTCTATCCATTCATCTACACACACACACATATATTTATATGTATCTGCATCTGGGCATATGTAAATGTATCTTTTTTAGCTGCTGCCTCGTCGCGTATCCCTCGAGCTGCTCGATCTGCAGCCCACTCGAGCAATGTGCTTTGAAATGCGCTCTCCTTCTCCTTCTCCTTGCTTGATTAATTTGCATATAAATAGAAAAAGTTTTGGTTGCGATTGATCTAATTTTAGGCCGATTCCAAGTGGCCAGAATAGCCGCATGAAGTGTTCGCATCTGATTGGTATCTCAATCGAATATCTATCTATATGGCCAAAATGGGAATTGTTTGAAGAGCTCCCTTTCAATTAGACAACAATTCAAGTTTATATATTTACACTATATGTAAGTATCTCAAGGATACTTTGGAGTATTTATAGTTTTATATAATTTTATTTTTCCTAATAAAGTCAAATTCCTTTTGCGGTCATTAGTGATCAATATCAATATTATTCATATTATATATGCATATAGATTAGTTCGATTTCAGGTTTTTTGGACATGAATGAATAGTTTTATGCTATTTATGTTATTGCTGTATAGTTGAGATTAACAAAAGTGGATCGATTTCAATGTTTCCTATTAGTTTGAAAATATAATAAAACATTGTCTTACATGAATAAGTTCTTAAAAGTTCTTCAAATTTTTTCTTTAAAGTTACGTAGGATATATAAATTCTCTCTAAAGTTGATCTATTGCCATGAATGTGAGATTCTTAATATTATTGACAAAACTATTTTTAATTCATAGAATATATAGTTTATTAGGAATAATATGTTTAATTTAATTGAAAAAAGTGTTAGATGCGTTATCAAAAAATGAACCAGGTTTCCAGCTCACTGCTGCTCATTTGTATCAAAAATACTCTTTAAAAATTGTATTTGCTTCTGATTTCCAACTTCAATAGATTCTGAGCTCGACTTTCACGATTTGCCCTAAAAGTCGAATCGGATAATTTATCACTCAGACATCATTAGCTTGATAAGAACGTAAGAAAACAAAGCTGAGTTTGTTTCCATTGAATATTGTGGGAACCTTGAATTGAAAATGAATTTCCAAAATCGAATTTCAATTGAAATTGCATTTACTTTCATCCTGGCCAAGGAATAATCGAACCAACTGCGGGTACTTGTGTTTATGTAAAGCGAAGAACAGAAATGCATTAAGGAAATCGTAATGAAGATTGACAAGCCCACACAATGTATAAATAACAATTTTGCTTAGCTACCCCTCTCGACAGGCCCACATAGAGCCAGACGCTCTCTCCCCCTCTCTCTATATCTCTCTCTGTTTGTCTTTCTTTCTCTCCCTCTGTCTTCCACGTTTCAGAAATAGCCCACCAGCATATATGATCGTGCTGCCGTACGGTAGTTTGCTCTAGCGCTCTAGGGGTTAATTCAACCCCCGAATTGAACATCCTTGATTCTTATTCTGTTTGTGTTTTGTTAACCGCTTAACAGATTTTCTGAGCGTGGCACACAAATTACTCAACACCGAACACAATTCGAAAGTTGCTGTCAGTTGCTGCGGGCTCGAGTTACAATCAGCGTGGGCGTGGGCGTAGACAGGGGCGTGGTCGAGTTTGTATCTCTGCGTGCTATTCCTGGAACACACGCGTATCGCAGCACGCACATCTCGACAACAGGCTGATCCTTTCACTTTTATCCTTTGTTTGATCGCTGCCCTTTGTGCCTTTTGATCGCTGATTAACTTTTCCTGATTCTCTCATCTCGCAGCCTTCGTTTTGTTTAACACCTTAATCCTCACAACAGGACATTCGTTTTGAGCTCTTGTTTACAGCCAGTTTTTCATTGTTTTCATAAAGATCTGTTTTGAGTTCTCTCCCATTCAACTTGGCTGTTTTGTGAACATTTTAAAATGTTTGTTTTAGATAGTAATTCATATTATATAGTTATATAGTTTAAAAGTTATATTATTAAAATGATTTTAACCAAGGCTTGAACCAAATTCTATATTTTTGGATGTGCAAAATCAGGAAAACTTTAATTTCTTTCTGGGTTCGTTAGGTTTTGGACTCGAACCCATATCTAATATGCTATTTATCAAACTAAATCGAAATCGTAACTCCAAAATTTTTGTAAATTCTAAACTAACTTTGCACCGATACAGTTCCAAAAAAAAAAAAAAAAAAGAACATTGACAAACTTAAACCAGAACCGAACCATATTTTTTAATGAATAATTAAGTTAATTGAAAATGTTTTGTATATTATGTGATTTTATTTTAAATATTGTCAGAATTATTTCAAAATATAATGAAAAATAAACAAAAGAAAATTTTTTTATAATGCAAAATTTAAATTTCTTTCTATAGTTTTATTTTTTTTAATAACTCGTTTATAAAGTCAAACTAGTATATTGTTTTTACTGTCCGTCCGCTCTCCTATTCTATCATAGAAGCACAATCGACCCCTCTAATTTTTCTCTCCCGCTCACCCAACCCAATCTTAAAGTCTATCCAATGTATGTTTATAGACATCGCCTCAGTTCCCATCAATATCGATCCTGCCCACATACTTTAACAGGCAACTACCGTTTTTGCTACCGCTGACGTCTGCCCCTTCCCCCGCCCGATCCTGCATAATTTTGTTGCATTAACGAACAGCTCGACATGCGGCGCGTGTGCGGCTGCCGATTTCTGTGCAGCATTGCTGCAGAGGCAACTCTTGTTGACCCCAATTAAGGGCAATCAAATGCGACGATCCTTCAGTGAGCCCGCAGAATTTTCTTTCATTTCGTATTATTATTGCGTTTTTTTTCCAGTTTGGCTCGAGAGATGCGCGCGCGAGTTTTTAATTGTTTGGCAATTAACAAATTGAACGCGACTCTCGGGGGTTGCACGCCACATGATCCTGCAGCACAGGCATATTTTCAGTTGCAACATTTTTAATAGTTTTCCATTGGCCGCGCTGGATTTTCCCATGGCAACAAAGACAGCGACGGCTGGGAAAAAAAGAAATCGTGCATTGAACCCTTTTCACACACAAATACACGAACAGGCGGCTGCAACACTTGGCGGCTCCACATGCACTCATTTCCATAGCCATACACTGTTTTTTGATACCCTGTAAATATTGGAAAATTAGTATAGGCTTGTACTTGTACGTTCTTTTAGACAGACAATTTCATTACATATATATTTTTTAATTTATTTAACAAATTTACAAATTTATGTACTATGTATGTTTGTTTAATATATATATTGATAATTACCGATCTTTGATACAACTGTTTTAAGCATATCTCATATATTTTTAGAAACAGAGATTTCCAGTTAGCTATAACGATTTCCTTACATTTCCAACAGGAAAACATTTTCTTTTATTTGAGATACTACGTCCTAAAATCTTTAAATCGATAAATATCGCTAGAAATCTATATTTAGACTTGGTTTTTTTAATATTTAATCTTTACTTCATAATTATATATTATATATTTTTTTTAATACGCCACCCAACTGTGTACAGGGTAGCTCGTATTCTGACATTCTCGATTAGAGCACTCTTACTTGAATTTCTTTTTGTTTTCCCTGGCTGGGCGCAAAAGGGGGCATTGTCCCGTACCGATAGCCAACTGCCCCTTGCCCCATGCCCATCGCCCATTGACTGCAAATGGATTCTCAGCGGCCTTTGGCATTATCATTGTCCACTTTATGCCAATAGTCACAGCTCCTGGCACTGGCCTCTTTCCTCCCCCCCTTCATCTTCCTCCTCGCGGGGCGAATGCACTTTGCCAAAGGTTTTTCCTGCTCGCCTATCGACTTCTTCTTTTGAGTTTTCTTCTGCTTCGCTGCGCTGCGAGTGCAAGGAAAACTCAATTTCCACAGTTTTTCTTCGTTTCTCTCGCTGCATTTTCCTTCTATTTACGTACTTGCGGCCTTCTGTTTGCCTCGTTTTGTTTTGTTTTGTCGCCCGATTTTAATAAACCGCTGCGGGTCTTCCGCCCCGTCCGGCGGAGGATTTCAGGCCCGGACAGCGTTCGTTCATTTGTCGCATTTCAGAATTCAGGCACTTCTCGTCAATGCTGATAACAGCATTTGCTTGTTTGCCTTCTGCCTGTTGGTCAACGCCCCCTCCCCCTACCCCTCCCCTCCGGTCAACCGCTTGAGAAAATTGAGCAGATAATTTCGAAGGAGATCAGCGACTGCTTTGATTCCTCTGCTGGGCAAGGCTCTCGTTTTTTGCTCGCTGCTCTCCTCCGGCTATAAATATAATTTTATTGAGCAAATATTTTTTTATAGCAGCCAAATATAAACGCTTCATCGGGTGATTCATAAAAAAATATATCTAAAAAACAACAACAACAACAACTACAATAAAGTTAAGTTTATCGCATTTAGCTTTTTGGGGTTTGTTTGCTTTTTATTGGGGACTCACACAGTCCCAGGATACGAGCAGAATAAACACATCTGTGGCACACACACACACACAATGAAAGAGAGAGAAAAATAGAGAGAGAGAGAATGGGAAACAACCATATATGTGAGCATATCGATGACATGTTGGTGCTAAACATTATGTTACCCAGTTGAAACACCTCAGCTCCTTATTTTTGTTATAATATATATATAATTTATATATATAAATTTTGTCCAAAGTTTCCACAAAATATCTCTTTTGGGCACACAGACAAGTTTAAGATGCTTACGTAAAGATCCTACTCCATATAAAGACCCTATAAACAGCATTTTGTAATAAAATCAGCATATAAAGCACTCTGTAAACTTCCCAATATCTATATATATAGTGCATATGTAAGACTCTATATTAAGATCCTGTATAATGTCTAGATATAATGACAATAATAAAAACCAACATAATAATAAAGTGATGTTAAATTCCTATATTGGCTCCTTATTTAAAAGAAATATAAGGTAAATACATAAACCTCTATAAATAACCCCAGGTATCTGCAGTAACTGTATAAAGTTTACTATTTATGTATATATTTTATATATCTCAACAGACTTTGATTATAAAGTGCCCTATTTAAAAACTAAAGTTGTTTCTAAAGTCCGCTTATAAAGTTCTTTTATAAGTCTTTGTATAAAATATATGTAATATCTAAAATATATCCAAACTCTCTATGTATTGTTCCTAACTGAGTTGCATTTATAAATTCCCTATAAGCTATAAAGTAAATACTTTATATTATTTTCCATATAAAGTGTTTATTTCAAATTTTTGCATAAAGTATTTTTGTTATTGTTAGTATTATTATAAATAAAATTAAAGTTTGTAATTAAATTTCTTATATAAAATAATATTTATTTCCTAAAAACTCCTTTATTTATATTATATATAAAGTGAATATATATATATATATATATATATATATATATATATACGCTATCTGAAGTCCAACTGGGCTATCGCAGTCGCACATTTGTATTCTTAGCTGTTGAATGACGCACTCAGCAACAACAACAACAATAACAACAACAATAACTAGAATAATGAAGCGCAGGAGTTAATCATCGAATTAACGATAAGCAGCTGTGCATTTGTGTGTGTGTGTGTGTTTAATTGTGTGTGTGAGTATTTGTCTAGCTAGTCTTTGCAGGACAGCCTGCATTGTGGCTGCCTTATCAATGTGGTTGTTGCCTCTCTTTATTTTTTGCCTTTTATCTGCACGTGTGTGGCTTATCAAAAAAAGGACAGGACTCGCCCTCGCTGCTGATAAGCCAGGCTGGGTTTTTCGCCCTTTATTTTATTATATTTGTGTGGCTGTTGATTGTGTGAGGTCACACATATGGCCAATGTAACTGAGCCCCATTTGGTCAACGTCAACGTCAACGCCAACGTCAACGCAAACGCCAACGCTTACCTTGGCAGCGGCTTCCTATAGCCGAAGAAGACGCCAGCAATAATAATTAAACAAAACAAAAAATAAAAATGATTTATAAATAAAATAAAATGATGAAAAGAAAACGTGCTGCGACTTTAGCTGAGTGCTCCAATTATTCATGATATTCCACTTTGGCTGCAGCAGCATTGCAACATTTGCCGCATTTCTTGCTAACTCAGTAAACCCAAAGCCCCTGCCGGCAACTCAGCCCAGCACAGCACAGCCCAGCCCAGTTCAGCCCGGTTGGGTGTTCAAGGCACCTACTAAAAAAATCGGGTCATTCGTTGTGACAATTTCGCGAAAAACATTGGGGCAAAAACAACTGCGGCAGCAAAAAAAAACAGAAACAACAACAAAAACTAAAAGAAAAACGAGACGAAAAAAATAGCGTTGGAAAATTGCTGAGAATACCTTTGCGCGCAACTAAAGCTAGGCAAACCCCCTCTTTCAGCCACCCCTCCTCCTCCTCGTGCACCCCACTCAACCACTGCCCTGCTGAAGGTGAGCTTTTTGTCTGGCCCCGCCATCTGATGCAGCCCCCGCACCCTCCCCCTTGCTTCTCCCTCAATTTGTCCCCCTGTCCGACCTTCTTATGACGAGGCTATGACTTCTGCTTAAGCAAAAAACATATCCAATAATAATGCGAACGATTTCAGTCCACTTCTTGTTTATATTCTTCTGCCGCTGCCTCCTCTTCTTCTGCTTCTTCTTCTGATTCTGCTTCTTCTTCTTGTTTGTTTGCCTTGGCACTCGGCACATACTGGACTGCAATTGCAGCAATTTCTTTGCAGAATTTTCAACTTACCCAAAGTTAGTCCAAAATCACGTAGTCGTAATATTTTTAGGCAATCTCTTTAAAAAAAAAAAACAATTTTTTGTTATTGTACGCTTAAAGGTCTTTACGATTCTTTAAATAAAATATTATGACTAATCATTTATTTTCGGTTTTTAATTTTTATTTTATCTAATAGATGATAAATAAGATCTTTTATTATAAGCTATAATAGTTGATCATATTGTTGTATAATATATTTATAATGTTATGACAACTATTTCGTGTTAGTTTAAAAAATATTGAAATAATATTTCAATTTGTTGGTATTACCTGTTTTTTGTAAAAATAAATTTCGTAATAACACGAAATAAACGTTATAAATAATAAATTAAATCGGAAAAATAAAGGTTTCATTTAAACGTTTTTATGCCAATTGGATCTTTCCAGAGATAGTGATCATGTACGCTATAGAATGTAATTATTAACACGATTCAGTGATTGACAGTCAGTCAAACTGAATTCATCTGAAAAGTATATGTATAAATCAGGTATCTAAGGGGGACTTATTGTGATAAAAATAGTTTGTACGCAATCCAATTTAATAAGATAAATGCTTGTTCTTAGAAAATGTAATATTATAATTTCTAAGATATAAATAAGAATATATAAATTTTACTTGATTCTACTTTAATTCTACAAATCCAAATATATAAGTTCTTTTTGGGTGAATTTAAAAATGAGTTATTTTATAAACGTTTGTTTAAGAAAATTTAGATTATTTTTGAAATATTTGTTTTTGTGTATTTTTAAAAAAAATATGTTAGGCTCTTTAAAAATCCAAACAGTTTTTTTGTTTTATGGTAATATTTAATTTAATATCGCAAACTTTGTGATATATACATCATTACATTGAGGATTTTATAATGCAAAGCGTATAATTTTTTAATTAAGGCATATATAATAATTTTTGCTTTGTCTTCAATTTGTTATTAAAAGCTTCAAACAATTTTGAACTTTCATTTAATGCATAATAAGTAGTTAGTTGATTTATATATATTTTCTTATGCATACATACATATATAGATTTGTATATATGCATTTGGCGTCAGTTATGATTTCACTTGCATATTACTCATACGCCGCCTGTGACGCCACTTTTCACACATTGTTCCGACTATTCATGAATGAATGAATGGAACGCGACAACAACAACAACAGCAAAGCTTGGCTGTAATTGGGCGGTAGAGAATTTGGTTTTGTGTTTTTGTTTTTTCTTTGATTTTTTTGTTAAGCTATCAAGCATTGAATTTACCGTAGTTACGAATCTAAGAAATCTCAAAGCCTTGAGCTGCGAGAATTTCAGCCAACTGAAAAAGAAAAAACAAATGGTCAACACTTTGGACTGTCACCGAAGCGGTCACAAAATCGATGAATGAATGTGCAAAAGAGAGGCCAGAAAAACCTGAAGCGAAAAGCACAAAAACAACAAATAAAACAAATTAAAAGCGACACACAAATACAAAGAAAAACAATAACAATAACAAAAACAAAAATAGTTGCGATCGCTTTGAATGTCTGGGGGGCAAGCAGATAAAATGAGAGAAGAAAAAATAAAATAAAAAGATGCCAAAAGTAACTGGGACTGGCTAACAGCGCCACAAGCTCACTCACACACACACACACACACACGCAGAGATAGATACACGCATTAGCTATACAAAGCCACTTTGTTAAAATGAGCGGCTCAAGGTCATCACGCTTGCAATACCACACAAAAAGACAAACAAATAACAACAACAGCATGCAGACTGCAGAGCTTTGGCATCTAACTGCAGCGGCAAACCAGCAACAACGACAACAACAAGTTCCCAGTGGCACTTGCTGTCGACGCCAACGTCAGCGTCGTTGTCTAAAATGGCCTCGAATCAACTGCAGCGCCCAAGTAACAGAAACAGGCTTACGAAATCACGAGTTATTTGAATTGAATGAGCCGAAGCCGAAAGTCGAACTCGAATTCGAACACAAAGCACAGCACAGCGCACTTGTAATAGTTAGACGAAGTTATATTTTCACACACACACGCACACACATATCCTCAGCAACAAGTAAAATTTCACACAGTTTTTCAATGAAGCTGACGTTTTGGAGACCAGCAGCGCAGCTAAAACCGCAGCTGGCGACGACTGAGCCGCCGCAATTGCACTTTACACTTTTACAAGCTCCTCAGTAGTGTGTGTGCCTCTGTATGCTTGTTTGTATGTGTACATCTAAAAACGAAGATGAGTGGCAATTACAAAATTTATAAGACAATACGCTCTTAGTTAGTCACACTCTCTCTCGATCTGCCGCTCTCTGCGTCTAGTCCTACACAGCACAATTTGGAATGCTGGCTGAGAAAAAAATAAAGCTTTGATCAAATGAACCGCAACTGCTTTCGGTGCTGCTTCAGCCACAGCATCGCATTGTGGGCGTCATCAAAGTTGCCGTTCACTTGCAATGTGGGCGGCAGCGGCAGCGGCTACGGCTGCGGCGGGTGGTTGCCGCTTGGTGGCGTGCCTTGGTGGCATTTGTGTCATTTGAAGTTAATTGCTGGGAACGAGCGAGAGGCCGCAGCACATTGCTGGCTGTGGCCGGATTTGTGTCACTCTTAAGGTTAACTTGTAATTATGATTATTGCATTGCCTTTGTCTAGTTGGAGCTGGTTCTTCAAGCTGTTCTCTCTGCTTCTTCGTCTTCTTGTTCTTCTGCATGTCCATGAAGAGAGCCGTACAGCGCATACCGTTAGACGCGAGGCGAGCGCTGCATTAAAAAGGGCGCGCTCATTACAAAAACAAGAATGGCTGTCAGTAGACGCAACAACAACAGCAGCAGCCAATTGGACTGCAGCTGGCCCCATGAATTCCAATTGGAATAGCTTTTGAACAAAACGATCAACAATAAAAAATCTTAGCAGGAAAATCATGTCCGCACTCACGCAGACACAACTTTGTTAAGGAAAGCCAAAGCCTTAGTCTCACTTTTCGGGCTTCTCTTATACCTACATATTTTCCGGCCACATCTTTGGCTAGTTTCACTGCGCCGCGTTGGGCCTGGAATTCAGGTCAAGCATTTTAATGCGTTGAGCTTAGGGAGCGCTGCGAGTTGCGTTAGTATTTGTATTGCTAATACAGTGAGCTCTTGCTATAGGTGACCAGCGATCGAAATAATTAAAGTTGCAACTAAAAAATCCAAAATTAAAATTTGATAGAAATGAATTAAATATTAAACTAAGCATTTAAAACAAAACTTTGTTACAGTGAACACTCTGAGGTAGTTTTGATTTTCGAGAATTTTATGAATTTGCATGCTCTCAAAATTTAGAACAATTAAGCCACACAAAATTAAAACTTAGCCCATTTGACAAAACGGGGAAAATCTCTTCCCAATTCACACATTAAAAGACACGCGCTCAAATTAGCTTAGCCCAGTTAGTTGTATTAGCCAATTACGAAACTTAACGAATATCTGGGAAAAAGACCAAGCGAATGCTAATCAGAAATCTCTAAATGATCCCATAAAGTGCGTCATTCCACAGGCGACGCAATTTAATTAAAATTCAAATATTATGCGCTTTATACTTAAATCCCCATTCGATTTCGTTTCGATACAACAACAAAAATTAAAACCGTAAACATATTGGGTCTAGAGACTCCTTGATGGGCAAGTTGACCAAGTGGAAACCAGTTTCAGTGAACATTAGCAAAAATCCATATAATAAACAAGCGAATAACTGTGAGAGATGCAATAAAGTGATCGACTTGGAAATACCCTGTTTAAATATATTTTGTAAAATTATATATAGTATAGATACATTTCAAGGCTGTCACGAGACAGGATCACATTTTTTTACTTTTACTTTTAAAAATACTTTTAATAAATAACCTGTTTAATCAGATTTTGATAATAAATTTAAAAATAAATTATGATTTCATATATATGTCGTTTAGTTTTGAGTTTATTGAAAATGTTTACCAAGATATTTAAAAAATTAAAATAAAAATTAGTTAGTATTTTAAAAATTGTTATATATGTATAATTAAATAATATACATTATGTAATAAATTGTAGACACCTCCTAGAAAACAAATACGCATGCAAAGTCAACAAGTACAGGGTATAAGAATTATCGATACTGTCAGTAGCAACGTGGACGTATTTGAGAATCCCACGCAATTTTTTGTTTTTTTTTTTAGTCCGACCGAAAACGGATTCGGTTAACGTTAACGAAGTGCACGATTTTGGTCTAATAAATAAAACAAATGCGCCAACGGGCGAGACATTGAGTGGGGCGTGTGAGAGGGGCGTGTGGGGGGAGAGGATGACAAATAATCGAGAGGAAAACAAAACCCCTACGCACAGGCAACGAAGGTTGGATCACTCAGAGAGGGAGAGAGAGAGTCAAGGAGGTGGAGACTAAGGGAGGTGGAGAGTACGCGCGAGAGACGCCTTCGTGCGACTGTTGTCTATTTGGAGAGTTTTTAATTAAAAGCAAATTTCGTATCACATAATGCCGCTAAAGCGGCGTTATATAAATACAACAACAATTAAGCAATTAATTTATATCGGTTGTGGGGAAAAAACAAGCTCAAGCAAACCACAGCAAACCTGTTGATCAGCGGATCCCCAATACGACTAACCCAATTGCAGAGTTCCCATTATCTAACAGACTATCTAACTATCTATCTATCTATCTAACTGGGCAGTACCCAGGGACTTTATCCCAGAAATTCAAAGCGTTACATAATATCAAGTGGAAGTTATATTATTTTTAAGACCCAGCAATTAACGGGGCAGTACCCAGGGCAGCTTGTTAATCCAACCTACAAAATTATCCCAACCCATATTATATAGAAGATGGAGAGCCAGTTTATGGGTTAGCCCCGATATATTTAGCACGAATACTAAACTATAAAAAATATAATAAAAATGCATATGTATACAAATTATTATATAACTTTCAATATAATACGAAACAATTATTATATATTTGCAGACCCAGTTAGATATATACCAAATATACTTCAAATGCCTCTATAAGGATAGGCTGTCTAGGCGTTTCTTCGATTCTGACTAATCATTTAAATGATTCATCTGTTGCTATTTCTATTATATATAATATACCAGTATGGTAGAAGAAAAAATATAGTACAAATTATCGATACTGTTAGGTAAATTCTCAGAATCACAGTCAATTCAAATTTTTATTTAAATATATTTTTTACACAATTTGACTTTTTCATGACGTAAATCTCTTAATAAGAACTTTAATTCGATAAAGTAAAGTCAAGTTAAATTATATAAACATGTATGTATAGCATGAACATGAACATTATTATTATTTTTTTAAAATCATTTATCTAAAAAGTGGACTTAGGGTAATTAGCTGAGCTGAGCTCCCAAAGGAATATTCAGACAATCATTTTTTTTCGATTAACAATCAGTTAATGATCCTTCAGCCATCTGTTTGGGTAACGCCCCTAAAATACATTTTAAAAAATAAAATAAAAAAATAGTGAAATAGTAAACTATTAATTGCGGGCCCCAGTGCCAAAGGGGCTGCTAGGGTTCCCCCGACTGTGAAATTTGTATGCACATACATTAAGCTCAGGTGTGAGGTGGGGGAAAAGTCAAATGATTTCGGTTTCAGTTAGACGCGCGCCAGCTAGCGGGGCACGCGTTCTGATCGAAAACCTGTTTCTTATACAGATTTGTTGTATATTTTTTTTATGGGATGGCATTTACAAAATAGAATGCGCCACGTTAGAAAATTTCCCTGTTACTATTTATAGCGTGGTTTGATCGGGCAAAAACAAATACAAAAACATCATCGAGCTGCAATCAATTTGCAAGTGATGCGAGTGGAAATAAACAAACAGAGCAACAAGCAAAGAGCCACCCACTTGCAAAAAAAAAAAAAAAAGAAATAGAAAGAGAGAGAGAGGGTGGTTGGGAAAGAGAGAGCGTGAGCACAATTTTATGCTGAACATGCAGTAAGTGCTGTGCAAGCTGCAACGTTGACGGCGGCAGAGCGTAACGAGGACGAGCAGACGCGCGCTGCCGCAAAACTGCATTGTTGTCATATTTCGTAATACGCTGAGGCAGCGACAGCATGAAAATGCACATACATATTGTTTAGCAACGGGGAGGGGGCAGGTCACAGCAAAAAAGCAAAGGAAGCCAAAGCGGAGAGCAAGCGTTGCTGCTGGCGCTCACTTAATTTCGACATGCGCTTATCAGGCCAGAGAGAGCAAGCGAGCTCGATAGCGCGTGAGAGGCTAGAGTCAAGAGTGTATGGGAGAGCGTCAGCGCAGAGCGCCAACGCAGCGGCAACTGTTGCTGCGCGTCTGGTTGTATTGGTGAGCGCCAAGTCAAAATGTCAAGTTGCGCGCTCTCCACTTTATTTAGTCTCTCGTTTGCTCTCGTTTGCTCTCGCGCTTTTTCGCTATTTGTAGCTTCTCTGGGCCGACTGCGGCGCTTTGGCACTTTGACTGATTTTACTTGGCCGCCAAGTGTTTCAAACGCTCATTCCATTCCATTTCATCCGCTCGTCCGCGTTCGTCAACATCCCACATAGCATTTTTTCTCCGGTTTCTGTTTTTTATATTGTCATACGAAGGCTTCGGTTCGGTTTTATAAGCGAAGGCACACACACACACACTAACAACAAACAAAACACGAAACGGGAGCAGAGCGTAGACGATATTATTGTCCACCCAGCGGCGACGACATCGATACCAACACCAGCAACAACGTCGTAAAACAGGCGCGCGTGTTCGTCGTCGTGGCAGCCCCTCTAAAGCCCACACAACCACACACATACACACACAGCTTATTTCTACACTCACACATACCAAGGCGCAGCAATCGCCTCCCCAGCCTAAATCTGCCCTCACAGTTCGGTTTTCGTGATCGTGCTCTCGTTCGTGCCCGACGCGTCGTTGGCAGCGTCAGCAGCAGCAGCAGCAGCGACTGCGACAGCAACAAACATTAACATTCAGGGACAACGACAACACGGCGACGGCGTCTGCGTCGACATCCCTACGTTTCAGTTCTGATTGGAGGTTCGTGCGCCGCCGTTGCTTGCACGCGGCAACTGTTCAGCTCAGCTGTGAATTGTATTCCAAGTTGATTTTCGATTCCGTTTTGAACCTTTTTAACAACTGTTGCAACTGTTTGACTATTGTTTTTAAATAAAAAAAGGAATACAAAGAAAAAGAAGCAAAAGAAAATCAAAACTAAGTGCCTGTGCTTGTGCTTTCAGTTATTTTTTAAGCAAAACTTTCCATTGCAACAACAACAACAAAAGTAACAACAATAGCAAAAAGAATAGCAAATAAGCCAACTAGCGGATTACTAAAGCTTCCAAGAAACGGTAAGTGGCATACATAAATATGCATAAAAATATATTATATATCTGTGACGTGTTGAATACATTCATATTTATTTCAATATGAATGAATCGGTTTACATCGAACAGTGCAACATACTTCAACTAATAAAACACCACTTCACCCCTACCTTACACCGCCTCACCCCTCACTCAAAAAGGTCTTTAATCACGTGAGTCTTGTTGGTTTTTCTGGAAACTCCAAAAATGCACGTGCATTTTAAATATTCAATACGTAATCGCAATTTTTATGAATGAGCAATCATATTTATTTGATCACATAGTATATACACATATAAACAATTTTCGATAAGCAGAAATCGCTGAGAACTAAAATAAAAATCATATTCGTAATCACAAGATCTTATGAAAAATTTTATGATTTAAGTGTCAGCTTTTATAAACGGTTTTACCTTTCTTTCTCTTTGGAATTGCTTGATATTTTGAATACTTTTATATCACATAATATTTTAAACATTTCATCTTTTCTATAAATTATATCTAATAGGTTTTATGTTCGTTAAATTTTAAATTTGTCGAACGCAATATTGGAAATTCCCAATTTAATTAAATCTTTTTCCATATATAAGAAATTATTATAATTATAATATAATATATTGAAAATATGATTGATCCTTTCTTAAAGTTTATCTGAATGAGTGAAACGTCTTTTTTTTTGTAACCAATCTAATTTAATTTAATTTACGTATCAACAAATGCCTGCTGGGAAAATACATATTTCCATCCATTTCCACAGCGAAGGCAGTCGGCCAGATTGTATCTCATATTGTGCTTAGTATATAATAGATACAAAGATACATAGATACATGGCTGCAAATTGGTTTGTTGTTGCCTTTCGGTTTTGCTTCAGTGATCTTTGTCATTTTTCCGTCTCCCATTTCCTTTTTGTTTTCAACAACCAACAACAAAAACAGCGTTCACCATCGGATCGGATCGGATCGAATCGCATTGGAATCGGAATTGGAAGCGGTTCGGCCAAAGCAGGCCGCACTCTTCACTCGTCAGTTGTGCGGCCGCACCCCTTTTGCAAAAGGGGTTGGGGGCGGCCTGTGTGTGTGTTGGAGGGGGGGGTTCAAATAGATTCCCAATTCGCGTGCAGTAGCTGGCAACGAGACATTCCATTGCTTGTGCCGAGTCCATGCAGCAGCAGCAACAATGCGTAATTTTGAATGAACTAAGCTCATGTGTGCATGTGTGTGTGCGTGAGAGGGAGCGCGCCAGATCTGCGGTCTGAACAGCATAAATCCATGCATGCGTGCATATGTACATGCCTCTCTCTCTGTTTCTCACTCTTTCTCACTCTCCTATTCAACGTTTTTCTAACATAAAAAGCTTCCATTGCGGTGCAATTCACAGCAGCGACAGCGGCGTCGTCACTTCCGCTACGATGTCTTGGCAACCCTGGCGCACGGCAGCAGCAACACCTGTGCGCTGCGCTGCGCTGCTGCGGCCACACACAAAACGCAAATTATGCAAATCACATCAAATTCATATAAGAAAAACGTAAAATAAGAAACAAAACAAAAATAATAAATCCCAGTCTCCAATCTTCATTTGTTTTTTGTCAGCTTAACCCACTTCACAGACATTCACAAAATCACTCACATACATACACACATATGTACATACATATGTATGTAAATGCAGCGAGCGCAAAGGAAACCAACTCAAACAACAATAATAATAGCCGCACAACTAATCACACACGAATATTGCTGTTGTTTTGTTAATGAAACAGCAGCAGCGGCAATAAAAACAATAACAGCGGTGCTCTCTCTTGCCTCTCTCTCTCTCTGTCTGCACGCGAAAAATGATTCTCGAATTATAACTGTTGTTTAGCCGGCGATCGTTAGCAATTAAAGAGAGCGCGCGCATGACTAACGCTTTTCAACTGTTGCTACTGTTTGCAGCTCGAAATAAAAACAAAAGCAATTTATGACAACTGTAAACTAAAGCAAGTAAGAGTGCTCTAGTCGGGAGTGCATGGCTAAAAGATGCCCTAAACTCTATAATGTGCACACATGTAACTTGTACAACCAGAAATTATATTAAGTTAGTTCTGCCAGAAGCTGCTGTATACCCTGTTCACAAACAGAAGCATCTTCTTCGACACTCAGCCGGAAACAGCCCATATTCAATAGGTACAGGGTGTAACAAAGCAGCCACCCCACCCACACACATAGAAACGCACTCTTGCTACTGCAATTCAGCGCTCGCAGCAGGGATATTTTTTGCTCATTCTGACTGCCACTTATTTCCCTGCATTTATTTGTGCATAAACAATTATTATTCACTCCTTCATTTGTTTCTGTTGTTTTCGTTTCTGTGTTGCGCAGCTGTATGTTTCTACCTTTAGAAGTTGGCTCAAAAGCATTAAAATCCCCAGAAATTAAATAAAATAAAAGGGAACAACAAGATATTAATAACAATATAATTTTCTACTCCTGCTGCTTGTTGCGCTTTATTGTGCCTTTCGGCGGAATTATTTAGTTATTGTTGCTCGCGCTGAATACGCGTCGATTTTTATCAGTTGACGTGCGGCGCTTTTATCTCAAGCAACTCATCACCACAAACACACACACATACAGGCGCATGTGTGCATGCATGTGTTTCTTCAGGCTTTATGCAATTGTTTGAGCGCTATATTAGCCGCCAACTGAACAGTTGCTCAACAGCAGCTCGCCTCAAGGAAAAGCTTCTTATTCAGCTACAACTACAGGCAATCACAACAGCAACAATAACAAGAACAGCAACAACAGATCGCCAAGCGGAATTTCAAAAGTGGAACACAAACAAAAAAAAAAAAACAAAAAAGTCCAAAAAGCAGGCAAAATAAAAGAAAAGGTCAGTGACCAAAATATGTTTTGCAATTGAGCAGAAGCAACAGCAACAAAAGCTCCACGAAGAAAAGAATGTAGCAGAAAAGCAAGCAAGCAAGCAAAGTGATAGCAACAAAACAGCGTACAACATTTTCGGGTTTCGAAAAACATTTTTGCTGTCTTTACGATTTTTGCACTTCGTCTTTTTTTCATTTTAAGGAAAATATTTTGCAACGTCTGTTGAAAAGGATTTCAACATGCACGTGTTTCTGCCAAAGCTCTAGAGCGAATGAGAGGGAGCCAGTTTCGCACATCCGTCTGACGCCTATTTATTTTGTAAGCGCTTTAATTCAATTACCGCCGCAGGCGTCGCTGCCAACGCAGCCCAATGCGGTGCAGCGCAGCTCAATGTCCAATGTCCACGTCAAGTATTCGCCCAGTTTGCGTAGAGGCGAAAAAAAATCGTTTCCTATTTTGCATGCGCCAGCGATTGGGCAAAGCAAACGGCGAAAAAGGAAATGGCAAATGGCAAAGTTAAACAGCGCTGAGGACTTATGCATGTGTGTGTGTATGGCCTGGCAGAAAAGGCACATATCAGCAAAAATAAACACACACACACATACTTATGTACAGACGTTGTATAAAAATAAGCAGCGACGAAATGCAAATGAAATGTAATTGAAAGCGTCGCTGCCGCTGCTACCCTTAAGCTCTGGGCAGGGGACATTGTCCGTTTATGGAACAATGACAGCTAAAGTAAAGGGGAAGTGGGGGATACAGTGGTCAAAAATCATCATAACAATTAGGATGCTTGACTATTTGATTTTCATACTGCGCCTAGCACAATTGTGACACTGTGCAGCACGCACGGCAAAGAGCACATGACAATAAGCAAAAGCTATGTTTGTATAAATGTATGTATGTACATATGTATTTAATCCTCTCAAAGAGGATTTTTAAACGGCAGCGGTCGCCGCTGCGTTGCCTTTTGCACACGACACCAATACAGACACACACACACACACTAGACAGACAACCTCAACAAGCAGATATTTTCCTCGGCCGTCAAGGAGCGCGCACAAGAGTAAAGTCACCTCTAAAGCACTCAGCGCAAAATATCCCCAACACAGACGCACGCACACATACGTGCAGACATAAGTATGTATGTGTGTACAAATATACGCACAGTGCGCGATAAGCTTAATTGAGTGCGCGACTGCGGGCTGCAGCGAAGGTGGAGCAGAGAACAATTTTATCAAGGGGCCAAACGTTGACAGCGTGCACAGACTTACACACACACTCAAGCGCGCCAGGAGAGCAATAAGGAGAATACCAACGAATAAAAAATAAACAAAAATATGCACACAGGCGGCGACATCGCGACGCGTCGTCAATTCGCCCTGAGCACAGCTGCCCGGCAACCCCAGCGCACGAAGAGAAAGCAGCGAACGCTGCGTGCTTTTATTTTACGGTCGGCTGTCTCTGCCGTTTCTTTTGTTTGCTGTTGCTGCCGCTGCTGCTGCTTCTGCTGCCGAGCCTAACGATCCTCATGTGCGACTCGTGGCGTTCGTTGCGCTGAAAATGGGCGGTGCGGGTGGTGGACAAGGAGGTGCCCGGCCCGATCACGCAGCTGTTTCTTAAATTCTACAAACCTGTGTAGAGATGGCTGTATGTGTGTGTGTATGTTCACACATGTTGTTTTCCTGAGGATTTCTTGCTGAAATCTGTATTTGGGTCAGCTTTTTAAAAATACACACATTTCTAATTTTCATCTTCAACGCAAGGAAGCGAAACACACACAGTTTTTAAATATTGTGTGTGGGTGGGTTGCTTTGCGTCACCCAAAAACAAAAAGTGTTTTCAAATACGTCACTTTCCGGTGCTCTCTCCCGCTCTCCACTTTTGGCCGCTCGCGATCTGCGCCTGTTGCTAAGAAAGCTAATCACAGTGCAGCTGCTACGCTCTCCTGCTCCTAGGAAAAGGCCATTTTTCGCTTTTATTTTTCGAATTCACAATCGAATTCTTTGCTCATGAGTTGCAATTTAATCGGACTGCGGTTTCGGGTAGCTTTTATCTTGCATGTCCATATCAATCGTGCATGAAAGTAAACAGTACATGTGCACTTACCTATATACAGTAAGTATGTATTCGTAGTCTGCTTCCTTGGCGCGCACGTTATCAGCGTGCGGTTTAAGAAACCCACAAATTTTTGATTTCGCTCAAACGCAACAAGTTTCACACGCATACATACATATTGTATATATGTAAATACACCGCAACTCAACTCAGCGTACGCATGTTAAAATTCAAAGCATATAATCAGCAAATGTTATTTAACAGAAAGACATAACAGCCCTTAAGAGGGTTGCTGTTAAGAGCGATAATTCTTAAAAAGGAATTTATGTAATACGTTTTAAATAAGTTTTATGTATCAAATTATTTTTTAAAAAAATGTTGTTTCTTTAGTTTTTAATGTACAAAAAATAAGAAACATAGCTCAATACTTTAACAATTCGCAGACTCCAAAGATATCGATATTTTTTGGCATTTTCGTTCATTTGCTAAAAACAATTGCTTGTGGCAGCCCTTAAAGTCAGCTGATTGCAGCACGCTGTATTTTGTTTATTGTTTATTATTGCTTATAATACAAAGAGAACCAATAAAGGTAAGATAATAAACGTAACAAAATTGTGGCTATGATTATACGGAATAAGCGAAGGAAAATCAATTAAAATCATTTTGAAACACATTTTATACTATTTTTATGTGTGATAACTGCAGTTTATTTTTTAATGTACAACATTTGAATTCTATAAACATTTTACAAAGATTCTACTAAATAAAACAAATTGGCAAATACAAGAAATACGCATTAAATATTAAAAAGATGATAACAGAACAATCGCCAGTAATCCTTGCAAGAATCCGCTAAGCCGCCACAAAAATAACGTTAAATGACAGCTGTGCCGTTATTTGTGGCAAGGGTCGTAAACGAGATAATTCCTTTACCTAAATCTACTTTACAGGCAGCCAAAGGACGCGCCAGGTAAACTTAAAGAAATTAACTATTTAAAAGGATTTGTTTGGTCCTTTTACCAAGTAGTCAAGTAGCAACTGTGGACAGAAAAACAGCTAAGAATGGCCAGGTCAAATGGTATTATAAACAAAAGATATCGTCACAAATGGACCGATAACGAGTGCAAAAAAATACTCGAATTTATGAAAGAAAATCCCTTCGAGCAGCCGAACAGTGCCGACTACTACAAAAGGATGCCAAAGGCAATCAAAATTAAATTGGAAGCCAGTGTGATAAAGAGCAAAATCACTAGCATGATGAGAAAGTATAAAATTGCCAAGACCCTGATCGCGGTCAATAGGGATTTCCCCATTAAAGAAGTACTCGAAATATGTCCCTTCTACATGGAACTGCTAGAAATATTCGAAAAACCAGATGAAACTCAAAACTTGCAGCCTGAAAGCAAAACGAATGAGAGCGAAATTACAGAGAGTGAAGGAACTGAAAATGGAGCTGAGTTCCCCGAAGTTTTCTCACCCATAGAAACCCAAGTTGAAACTGAGCAATCAGCCGAGGAACAGGCTCCAATTAAATTTAACGAACTACCTCCCATTTCACTCGACGATCCTATGATAGTTCCACAATTGAACAATCCCCCCTCGGAGCAGGAGCTTCGCCTCATGGAGCTACGTCTGCGCGAAAAGGAATTGAATCTGAGGTATTTTGAGATACAGTCCAACGAGCGTTCCTTGCGCCTTCAGTTGGAATCAAAGGAGCGGATTGCCATGAGGAAACTTGATATACGTCTACGAAAATATAACAATTAGATTAGATTGTAAATAAAATACAAACTGGGATTACTAGAGTTATTAAAGAATTTCTTTTTTTTTTGTCATTTCGTCCTCGAAAATTGATAAAGTATAAAAATAACTAAAAAGTGAATTTGTTTCTAGATTAATTTTTAACTATAACGTATAATACACTAACTGGTATTATGTGGCTTTTCCCGAGAAAAATGTTTTGTTTTTATAATTTTATTGAAATATTTATTATTTAGGGTCTCAAATTTGAATAGAATGGGGTATTTTCACAATCCCTTTATTAATTTGAAATTTCACAATCCCGTTTGCTCGCCGATATCTTCAGAGATGGCACTTTAAAGCTCGTACCTACATCACTTGCATATCGATAGGCTTATCTTAATCTCCATTTTTAACAAAGATTACAACTAGTATTGCACTTGATATATATTGTATTATTTTCCACCATTTTCCATCATTACAATTTGTTAAAATATATATATTTTGATAATAAAATATGATATTTAATAATATTTTATATAAAGAAATACGTTTGAAAACTAAAGCTTCCCAATTATCAGGTGGTTCATAAAACATAATTTTCACATATATTATATGTATAGATAGATGTTGGTATAATACATATAACACCTTTCAGTCATGATCTTGCCGCAATACTTAACGGACATTTTTTTCGCTGCATTTGCTGAACTATGTCAAGCGTAACGCTTGTCTCCGCCTCCTCCTCTCCCTCCCGTTTTCCCCCCGCGATCTGACTTCAGCATTGGTTAACGCACAGCGAATGCATGACCCGCATTTCCATGTCTAAATTAAGGACACCACCATAAAAAAAAATATAAAAAAAAGATACAGAGAAGAAAAGCTCAACCACGTGAACGATGGGGAATGCAAAGGGAGGAGGTGACAGGGGGTAGGGGGAGAAGCACAGATGTGTGGGCCGAGGCGTGAAGCAGGCACAAAAACAACGCATAGATCAATAATGCTGACAGGCCACATGGAGTCGCCGAGCAGTTGGGGCAACTTATGGCTGAAAGAAGCGCCCTTCTCTCCAACAACAACAACAATAACAACAGGCACTGTGTGTATGAGTGTGTGCTTGCGTCTATAACATTTTATGCTTGACAAAATGTCAGCTAAACTAAAAACATAAATACACATTCGTACACTGTGCAAAAAGTGGTTAGTTTACATTCATACTGAAATCCTTTGGATTTTTAATTAGGCAAAGTTTTGGGCTATAAAATAAGTCCGAAATTTTGATTAAAATTAAAGAAGAAAAGGTAAATTACATGTTTTAGTATTAGACCAAAATCAAAATTGATTTCAAAAGAGTTTTGATCATTACCAGTAATAGTAATTCTACCTCACTCAGTTTTAATGACCATTATTCCCCTCTATTGTTTTCTTTTAAGTAATAAATTAATCCAAATGTGGAGTTCAATTTTCATCTGTCAAAATATTAATCTCTCTTGAAGTTTTTGTTCTATTCGTCTATATTTTTCATTTTAGGGTTATCAGAAGAGTGCTTCAAAAATGGATGCTTTTGATTAGCTTCCATTCCCAATCAGATGAGATTACAAAAAAATTGTTTGTGCTTTTATTCAAAAGTCTTAAACTTTTGCATAAAAAACTTTTAAATATTTTTTAAATTTTTTTAAATTTAAACTTTTACAAGGCATCCAAAGAGAAAATTCTATTTATTAACTTATATTATTCAGAGTTAAAAATTGTTTAAACTTAAAAATATGATGCAGATTTATTTATATTAGAAATGTGACCAATATTTTCAACAGTGCATATCTACATACATACATACATACATACATACATCCATGTTGTAATCGAGATCCGCTATTGGCATACCCAAAGTTGGCCACCAGCCAGCGACAGTTGGCCAACTGCTCACAAATCAGTCAGCCAGCTTCAGTCAGCGATTCAGTTGCCAGTTGGCGATCGTCGATTGTCGAGTGTGGCTTAATGAAGCGACAGTCCCCTGTAACAAGTTTAGCTGTTTTACAACACTCGTCGTTCCCCGTTCCCTTAGCCCTCGGCAGAGGCCCTACGGCTTTGGCCTGTTGTTTGTGATTTTAACTCCTCCGCAAATGGAACCAGTATAGGAAACCCATACAAACAAAATCAAAACTTAACAAAGGGTTGTGATCATTTTCGCACTGTGGGCACAGACTAGTGATTTTTTTTTTTTTAATTTACAATTGGCATATATTCTATATGTAAAAGAGATAAGGAAAATGATACTTAAACATTCAAAACCTAGGCTGATATACAAAAACAAATCTCCCAATTAGTTTAAAATTCTATTGTCTATTACCTAAAATTTTTCTATTGAAACACGTATTACGATGGATTTTTTCGATAACTTTTATTCGATTGACTTTATCAACTACTTTAATGCCGCTTACAGGGTATCTTTAATTTGTATATAATCAGTTGTTAGCCTACTTGTGCATTTTTATGCTTTTTGTTAGACCGCACAATTTCCTTGGAGCTGTACTTCTTTGTGTTTTTTTTTGTGTTATTGTTGTTGTTGTTGGGCACTGTGCGACATCGCCAGTGATCTGTGATGCGTATTTGTGTCTATTATTAAATTTCACCACTTCTACACAAGTAAATATTCATGTGTGTGTGTGTGTGTGTGCCCACGCACAGTGCGAGGCTCGCTTACATTTCAATGACAGTTTCGAGCCATTGGACATCGCTCAAAGCTTTCACGGCGAGCTTAGGACTTTGTAAGTCTACACTTATGTACATAATTGTGTGTGTGTGTGTGTGTGTGTCCATGTTTTTGTTATGGTTTATGGCATTGGGCGGCCCACATGTGCTTTTGTGTGCATTTATATATGTATGTAAATGGATGGGGGCTGCTTACGTGGATGGCGACCTTTTTTTGTTGTTTTTGAGACAAGCTTTTTTCTCTCTGATAGTTGTTGTTGCTGCTGCTTTGCCTACGTGCAAAGGAATTTCTACACTTGTGCACAAAAGCCAACGAGAATGAGGTAAAAGCAACAACAACAACAAGAACGGGACTTTATGACGAACAGTCAACGTTAGAAAACGAAACGAAGACGAGATATAAATATATTATTGTGTATATGGTTTGCTGGTGTGTGTGTCTGTGAGCCACAGCAAATTGTCGCTGGAGGAGCGCTGGGCGGAGGAAGCATTAGAAAATCATAGAGCAATAGAGGAACCAGCCAGAAACAGTTGGCGGTTAGCGGGCCGACGTCGAGACGATCGTCGCTGTAGCAGGGCGGCGGATGCGGTGTACGGGGGGGTTGCTGTTGATGGCGGTACATGTGTTTGGTGCCAACCTGCGATACCTGTTCCGCGCGACGGCGGCGTCAGCAGCAGCAGCAGCAGCAGAACCCTGCCAGTTAGTCAGTTGCCGCAGTCATCAACAGTTGGCTGCCACACACACACACACACAAATACAAATAAATACCTACATATATGGCTATGGACATGTTCGTCTAACACTTTTGTCGCGCACAGCCAACTCATTCACTCGTTTTTTCTTCATTTTTATTATTTCTTTCGTTCATTCGTTCGTTTGTTGTTTACACAGCAAACACAGCGGCGCTGTAGGAAATCAAACAGACCCTGAGAGCTTCCAACGCAGCGCTCTCACACACACAAACGAACACATCATGATATAAAAGAGAGCAACGCAAGCTCCGTGACGGCAATCAGACAGGCTGGGCCGCTGATCGGCTTTTGATTGTGGGGGCGATGCGGCTGTGTGGGCCATGTGTGTCCCAAGTGTCACGCAGCAGCAGCCGCAGCCCCCACATAACAAACAACAGCAACAACGGCAACAACTAGCGACAGAGCATCAACCTACTTTTGGGCTTAACTTATTGAGTAACATTTGGCGAGCACATAGAACCAACTAGTGAGCCGTACAGGCGTATCAATAAATGGAGACTTAACACAAGTTCCACAGAATTTCCCAACTTTTAATATGCATACATGCCAAAAGGAAATAAAATATTCCACCTTGTTACATACATAGGTAAAGCCTTTAAGGATATTTTAGTCCAACTTTTATTGGAGCTAACGCTAACGTTTGTAGCGAATACGCTAAAAAACAACTATGGAAATGTAAATCCCATAGAAATTTCCCACCCTTTTGCATCCATATTTAACGGAGAATTTTTATGTGTGCTGCTCTTAGTGGAGCACAACTCATAGTGGAGATCGAATAGAATCTGATGAAAATTCCCAGCTTTTAAACAAGAAATTTTTTATAGCTATTCTCAAAAGCTCTGCTCCTTGTATTTAACTCTTAACTAGAATAGATTAAATAAATTGTTCTAAGAGTTTTGTATATAAGTTTAAGTCTAAGCCTTCCAGCCTTCCCCTGCTCAATTAAGAGGAAGTTAGAATGCCAACATTTACATAGGCACACAAGCACACACACATATATATATATGTATGTATATATATGTATATTTACATGCATATATATTAGATCAGCGACTAAGTAGAACAACAATAAAAAACAACAAAATAGTAACAATGGGCAGCACCGCTGCGATCGTTCGTGGTAAAGCTTCACCATAAAAACAACAACTCAAAAGTAGAAAAAAATTAAACAGACTGCAAAAAAAAATAACCAACCGACAACACGCAATAGGGCAAGGCAAACAACAACAGCGTTAGCGGCAGCGTCGCGACGTCGCGTTGGCAGCGAGCTGAGCTGAGCCAGCAACAGGAATTTACGATTCAATGGCTGCCTTTTTGTTGTTGTACGTCTGTACAACCACAGCATGTGTGTGGATGTGTGTGTGTGTGGCTGTATTTGTTGCTATTTCACCTGGGTTGGGGTGCTGGGTGTGTGTGTGCACCTTTTGTGCATGGATCTTCGCCAAGGTGTGCCTGTGTATGCATATATGTATATATGTGTGTGTGTGTGAGCCTATTAGGCAAAGCACTCGCTTCCGTTGTAAGAACGCAAGGCAAGGGCTGCGCGGTGGGCAAACGGGCACCGTTACGACTAATGTGTGTAGAATAGGAAAAAAACAACAACAACTGTGTAGGTGTGTAGGATAAACAGCGAGAGAGCGTGCGAGAGAGAGAGAGGCAACATTTGAAAGCTTTCAAAGTTGCCAAGCTGGAACTAAAATTAAATTCAATTGCGCAGCGCTTATAGGATTCCAATTTGAAAATTCGTCATTCGCCTTGTGTGCGCTTCACTTGTAGAATTTACAGTTGCTTACGTAATACGGCATCAACACATGCGCCTACACACAAACGCTCCTTCAAATACACACACAGGCAGATAATTTAAGTTTTTGTTTTTGTATGAGGCTTGCGTCGCTGGCTCACGTTTCCACATGTTTTTCCAATTGCCGCAAAAGCCAAGCCAACCACATACACACACGCACAAATACACAGTTGGAAAAACCAAAGGCAACGGCAGAGGCCCAACCCAAGTGCCGCCTATTGCCCTTACAATTACAACCACACAGATAGAGGGAGAGCGGGAGCGCGATAGACAACAACAAAAATCGGCGGCTGCTGTGGCGCGGCACCCAAAGTTGTTTCTAGCTTTTTCTTTTTCCACATCATGTTTTTCTTTTTAACCCCGTTTCGTCAACGTTGTTGGCACGTCCGTGCGTCCGTACCCTACCTCCTCCCCTTCGAAGTCCCCATCGCGTGCAAGGGAAATTAAAAATTCAAAAAGTCAAAGGCGCAAGCAGCGGCGTCCGACCGCACCAGTGAGAGCAAAAAACAACACAAGTGTAGAGATAGAGAGCGCGTTTGGAGACTTGGGGACTCAGCGATCAACTGTTCGTTCCTTTTGCGAGAGCGCAACGTGTACTGACTGCGACGCGAGCAGCGCAGCAACGTCAACTGCGGCCGACGGATGTAGGATTGCTGTCGTTGTGTGTGTGTATGTGTGTAGCAAGAAGCTAATAAGCGGGCAAGTATCAGAAGAAGAAGAAGCAGCAGCACGAATAGCAGCAGCGACAGCAGCAGAGGCCTCGGCCGTCGCTTGGCTGTCGTTTAGGAGCCGAGGATCGCTCAGTCAGTGTATTGGTGTCAAACGAGACGGACGAATTTGGCGGCAAAGAGATTTCATTGCGACTTCGCTCGTTCGTTTGTTCGACGCTCGGCGCACCCCCCCTCTCTATATCTTTCTCTCTCAAACTGAAATTGTGAAAATTTCCATTTGGAAATTGGGCAACGGCAACAATACAAAAAACAAGCAGTTGCAAAGATAAAATTAAATAAAACGTGCAAAACACACTAAAACGAAATAAATAAAAGTAAAAGTTAAGCGAAAGGAAACACATAGTCGAATAACGGAAAACCAGCAAAGAAAGGTGCATAAAATAAAAGACATGTCTTAATTCATGAGTAAAAAATTTTAAATACCATATGTGAATATGATTTTGCCAAACGCCCATCGGTTTCAAAAGTCGCCCCAAAAGTGCCTGAAAATATATCCACATATACACCATATTTGAGTATGTGCATGTCTGTGTCTTTGTGCTGTCGTCGCAAGGGGGTGTAAAAATAAGCGCATGTAAAGTGATCTCCGCAGGCCCGCCTCCCACCCCTTGGGAACGAGCGCTTATCATGCGCCTGGCTGTGTGAGTGTGTATGTGTGTGCATGTTTGGCTGTGTGCGTGCGTGCGTGTCGTAGCTGCGCAGTCGGCTTCCTGTGCGAGGACTTTGACTTGTGCTCACTTCACTTCGTTTTTACTTCGCTCATTCGCTCGTGAGGCCTGCTCAAGTGAGGACGTGTCAGCGACTTCGCTACGCAAGCATAAATTTTAACTCGGCAACACTTAAATAAATACCATTGTGCATAATGTAAGCGATTTGCTTTTTTAGAAAAAACAGTAAATTTAACACAACTTTTAAAAAAAATATCTACACGTACATATATGTTAGCGCACAAACAAAAACTGCTTATTAATGCCACTGCGCTAGATCGGCGAAGCAAATATTTTTACTATTGCTGCAAAAGCTGCCAGCGAACTTAAAAAGCTCCCGCTAAAGTGTGTTTGTGTGTGTGTATGTGTGAAAGAGTGTCAATGTTTTTATGTAGAAATGTGCGGCAAGTGTCTAACGCTTACTCTCTTGGTCTCTCGGAGAGCGATTTGCCCATTCAATTAATTTCGAACAAGTGCACTAAGAAACAATAACAATTACTACAAAAATTGCAATAGAGAAAAAGAGAAATAAAAAACCAGAGCATAGGTATAAACAAAAATCTGGAAAAACTGAAAAAAACGAAAGGCATGTGTAATAATTAGACAGCAAGTGAAATTGTAAAATTAATGATTTTAAATTAAGTGTACAAAGCAGAGTCTTGCGATAAGATAAGGGAAGAGCGCAAACATAGTCAACAAGTGCAAGAGGGAGGCAAAACGACAGCATTATATGTGATTTTTTTGTGTGCAAGTGTATGTGTGTGAGAATGCTAAGGAGTTTGAACGAAAGCAAAAAATAAAGGCAAAGCAGAATCAAGTGATAAGTGCTATGAACAATATTTATCAATGTGTATGTGTGTGTCTCCATCTACTTGGATATTCCGGATCTGGAGCGTTCTACCAATTTTTTTTTTGCTACTCTAAAAAAATTTAATGACTTTTGTTGCTGTGTAAACTTTTCGCTTATTCTCCTTTACACAATTTACGTGCATGTTTGTAATCGTGAATGTGTGTGTTCGTTTTAAATTGTTTCTCCAAGCTTCCACACCCTTTGGCAAGTTTTCAAGTCTACGTGCTTACACATCAGACGACACACAAAAATTGCTAACTGGTCCCACATAAGCCAAATAGTCGAATAGCCCAGCTTAACTTATTGATAATGCGTATTCATTAACCAGGGCTATTTCAAATACAAAAAAACAAATTCAAAATAAAGTCTGGAATTTGAAATAAAAATGCAGCTTGACTTTACACAAACTGCTTCCAACTTACATAGATAATAATTTCCCAGGCAACTGAATTTACACTGTTTCCTTACTCTGTATGTTTTTCATGCTGGCAATTTCTGCTGGGTCGTTCAAACAGGCAAACATAGTCACAACCGCACACATACAAAGACCCACACACGCACACAGACAAAGCACGCATCGATCGCACTCCGAGGCAAGAGCCTCTGCAATAATACGTTGTCGTTTTTGTTGCTGTTATTGTTGTAATTTGCCCATTTGAAACACATTTGAAATTTCCATTTAGATTTCCTCATTTCGGTTTTTTCCTGCCTGCCTGTTCTTGTCGCTGTAGCTTTAGCTGCCTGCATAATATTTGGACCTTTGCCGTCTATTTGACCTGGCGGGTCGTCTGTTAAATTAAATTTGGTTTGCATTTAATTTATGAGTGAGTGAGCAACGCTACAAACGCTGAGCGTCGAGCTCATTGTAGACGTCCCCCCTTATTCCCCCATACTCAATCCTTTTGTCATAGGATTGAAAAATAGAGTACAGTGAAAGCTCACTTGAGTGTATATTTAAATTTTCGCGATACTGCTCTCCGCTTTAGACTTTCAAGTTTGAATGTTGACTATTGTTTTTAAAAAATAATAATATTAATATAAATACAAAAAATACTGTGTTAAAAAAGCGGCCTTAGAGGCCAGTTCGATATAAGAGACTTTTTTTAACTCTATTATTTTTCTCATCTCAATTCCTTTTGCAGCACTCTTTGATATTAACGTCAAAATGCTGAACAACTTATAAACTAAAAAGGACGTCAAGGATATTAAAAAGAAATTTGCCAATTGCATGCAATACGTAAAAATAAGCAACGGAATTTATTGTCCGTCCATTCCCCTTCCATATAATTTTCACGCTAATCCTGAGGAAACGCTTGATCGAAATAAAACCAAAACGGCTTCCAAATGAAGATGGCATCTCAACGGTTTTGTCTGCGCTGGAACAACCATCAGAGCAATCTGTTATCAGTCTTTGATCAGCTGCTGCACGCCGAGACATTTACAGATGTGACGCTGGCCGTCGAGGGACAGTACCTAAAGGCACACAAGGTAAGAACTATAATCAACCTGTGCTGAATACGAGAAAATGAAAATCTGGTATGTGTCTCAATATATGTTTTAATAATTTTAATAATTGACAGATGGTGCTATCCGCCTGTAGTCCATATTTCAATGCACTATTCATCAATCATCCGGAGAAGCATCCGATTGTCATACTGAAAGATGTGCCCTATTCGGACATGAAGTCCCTGTTGGACTTTATGTATCGCGGTGAAGTTTCTGTCGATCAGGAACGTTTAACCGCCTTCCTGCGCGTTGCCGAGAGTCTACGGATAAAGGGTCTGACCGAGGTCAACGACGATAAGCCCGCGTCCGCGGAGAGCGCTCCGGCGCCGCCGCAATTGCATCGCATACAGCCGTACCTGGTGCCGCAGCAACAGCGCAAACAACAGCCCAATGTCTTGGCTGCCAATGCCGCAGCGGCCGCTCTCCAGGCTGCCACACAGCAGCCCTCGCTGCTCAGCTCCGCCTTGATGCCCAAACGAAAGCGGGGCAGACCCCGCAAGCTATCCGGCAGCTCCAACGGAACCGGCAATGATTACGATGAATATGAACGCGAGGGCATCATGAATGTAAGTTAGAGCAATATTATTAATATATAAATATAAAATAGTTTACTAGAGTGTACGCTTGCAAATTCGAAAGCTTTGGTTCTAAACTTATTTCTTTATTCATATTTCAATCAAAAATTTTAAATAATAAACTATTAATATAATTTGTTTAATACAAATATGTCTTTTTTACAACACTAAAACATGAAATTCTCTGTTAACTTTACTAATTTAAACTTGTTTTTTTTTAAATAGGACTCGGATATGGGCAACGGCAAATTATGCAACGATTCATTTTCCGGCAACGATGATGGCTCCGATGACAATCAACAAGAGTCAACCAACAATGATGATCTGAATGTAAGTGGCTGCCGCCCTTTCTTCTTCTCTATTGTAGCTAATCATTGACTTTCATCACTTTACAGGAAAGCCGCGACTCGCTGCCCACAAAGAGATCAAAGAGCGGGAAAGATCAGCGCATGGCACAGCAAGATGACAACAGCACTTCCGGTGAGTCCAGAATTGTTCAGTTTTTTTTTTTTTTGCATTTCATGTTCATTTACGTAAAACCAAATCATTCAAAACAGCTAAAGAAAATTTAGCTTAAACTAAGCATTTATTACGCTAGACCTAAGCAAAACACCATCAATCAATTAATCAATCAATATATATTTAGTCTTTAAATTAAATCAAATAAATCAGTATTTAAGTTATTTAAAAAAAATCCTAGTTAACATCACAATAAAAACAGGAACACAGCACAAGAAATCAATACAAATACGTAATATTTGAAAACTATTCGAAAAACCTTCGAAAAACATTTGAAAAACATTCAGTTGCAAACCTTTCGAATTGTGTTATCGGAAAAGCTAAAAGGGATTTACGCATTTCATATAGAGCAGAAAATTATGAAATTGACAAGAAAGAAAAATTAAAATATGCAAAACGTTTTGAAAAAAATCGCGACGGTTTCTTTAAGTGAATAAAGAAAATTGTGAGAAATGAAAAAAAAAACAAAAAGTTGAGTAATTGTAGTGTGTTTACGAATTCGTTATGCCGCGCATTTGCTGAGTTTCGCATTTTTTTGATACATACATGAATAAATGAAGCATCCTGCGAGCGCCAGGTGAGTGTACCCCAATGCAACAACAACAACAAACAGACGCTAGTATGATGCCAAAGAAATGCAAATCCACAAATGCCAAAAGAAAAAAAAAAGAAAATATTAAAAAAATTAAAACCAGTTTGAGACAATTTGTCAAGTTGATAATCGGGTTGAAGCTCACAGGGATTTAAGGCCGACGCTTGAAATAAACAGTAAAAAAAAGAAAATAGCTTTAAGTTCAGCAAAAAAAATTAACAAATTTAATTTAATAAAACCGCGTAAAACCAAAAGCAAATAAAAAAAAAACTAAGAATTACGTTATACACAAAGAAAACTGAAAATTCTGCAGAAATTTGATGAACAACACACTTTTCGTACATCGTAACGCGTTTGCAGTGTTCAAAAAGAAACTAAAAAACAAAATATATATTTTTAAAAAATATGGCTTGAAAATCCCTATAGCTTTTCCGAACCGATTTGAAACTTGTTGCCTCTGCGCTTTGCTCATTTGTGTTTTTGCCTTACTCTTTGCATACTACACACACACACACACACACACAAACACACACATGCTCATTAAAGCTGAAAAGCTAGTTAACATATTTAATTTTGCCAACATTTTTTAGATGGTAACGACAGCGATGGAGATGCCATGGATACATCGTATATGGAACCGCAACTTATGCTGGATGAATACGATGAGCCCGTGGAATTCAAATACAATCCATTAACGGAAAGCTCGCCCACGCAGGACAACAACACAACGGATAGCAGCGGCAACCAGCAGCACCAGCATCAGCATCTCAACGAGCAGGCGCGTCGGCAGGCGCTGATCATTGCAGCACAGAGTAAACACCAGGAGTCCGCAGCGTTGGCTGCCTCAGCTGGCGGCGCCGGACTAAAGTTGAATATAATTGGGATAGCGAGCGCTGCGGGCGCCGGTGGCAAGTCCATGGTCAGCATACCGAAGCTAACGCCGATTGGAAAGGTGAATGCCGCCTCCACGCCGCTTGTGTCGCCCATCTCGTCCACCTCCTCGAAGCCGCGTGCGCCAAAGCGCCCGAAGCTAAAACAGAACGGCGATATGTCCAAGAGTGTCTATGGCGCCGGCCAGGAATATCTCGATCTGTACAACACCAGCAGCGATGGCTTTAAGCTCAAATCGGAGGGTTTGGGCGGCAGCACGCCAAATTTAAGCAGCAGCGGCAGCGGGGCTGGGGCCGGTGGCGCAATGGGCGTTGCGCCTGCGGTTAAAACCAAACTCAATCTCAGCAGCAATGTGGGCGAGGGCGAAACGGAGGGCTCCGTGCGCGACTATTGTACCAAAGAGGGCGAACACACGTATCGGTGCAAGGTCTGTTCGCGCGTCTACACGCACATCAGCAACTTTTGCCGGCACTATGTGACCTCGCACAAGCGCAACGTTAAGGTGTATCCCTGTCCGTTCTGCTTTAAGGAGTTCACGCGCAAGGACAATATGACCGCGCACGTGAAGATCATACATAAAATTGAGAATCCATCAACGGCGCTGGCCAGCGTGGCTGCCGCCTGTTTGGCAAATCAATCGCTGGGCGGCGGCACAGGTGTAACGCCCACGCCGCCAGATTTGAATGCACAGAATTCGAATCAATCGCTATCAGCGACAAATAATGCGCTATCCACCTCATCATCGTCGTCAACGTCATCGTCCAGCGGCTCCTTGGGACCGCTGGCAACGGCAGCAGCGGCCGCTGCCGCGGCGCAGTAAAAAAGCCCCCCTCCAAAAAAAAAAACAAACACAAAAAGTCGCATATTCCAAAATCAAAAAAAAAAGAAGAGAAGAGCAGAAAATGGCGAAGAAGTGAACGAAAGAAAGGAAGAAAGAAAGCCTTAGGCAGCGCCAGGCGCCAAGTGTGCCTTGAGGGTTTTTGTTTTCTTTTTAAGGGTTTTCGGGGGCACGGGGGAGCTATATATAGTTTTAAGGGGCGGGTTTTTTGCAGAGGCAGTTAACATTTCAAATTTTGTTAATTTTTGTTTTTTAGTTATTTACTTGGCTTTGTTTAAAAACAGTTTAAATCTCAGCATGAAGTTTCCTCTGTTGAAAAACTTTTATTTCGCTCTTCTATATTTCTTTTTATTTTAATTTTTTTTTATATACGAACTTATGTTGTGCAATTATTTTCGAACTAGTTTAAACTATATAATATATATATATATATATAAATATATATATGCAATGACAAAAAAATACCAATTAGCCTTATGTAACTAATCAAAACAAAACAAAACACAAAAGAAAAAAAAATCAGCACTTTTTTTATATAATAATCATATTTAAAATTAATGTAATATAATAAAATGCAAATGATATTTTTTATATATATGCATTTGCAATATTTTATTTAAAGCAGCACCATAGCGGCCTTATAAATATATATATAATAATATATCACGTAACGCTGAAAGTTACAATCAAAAATTTGAAAATATAAAACGATGGCACTTTTAGTTAATGAGAAAAGCTAACCATGAATATATAACTATATTAATATGCACATATGTCTTTGGTATGCGTATAGCTATAGCTCTATTATTTAATTTATATATATACTATATATATATAATAAACATTATGTTTATCATTTTGTTTTACGTTTAAATGTTTATAAATATGTGTGAATCGTGCGATCGGAGCGCAGATCTACCTTGTTGCCTTCAAATGAAGCTAGTTGAATGAAAAACAAAACTCTTGTTTGGGTTCGTTCCCAATCAAAATCTGATGGAAAAAGAAACATGCGATTAAAAACCGCTGCATGGAATCGTTTCGAGAGATTGCAAATGTTTCGTTGCGATTTTGTGTCAGCCACATTAAATGTTAATATATTAATTGTAAAAGCAACAAAAAATAATATAAATATACAATATTGCATACAATAATTATCATTATTACTAAATAATTATTATGATTATGTTTATGTTTATTATATATTTAAAGCAAAATGCAAGCAAAAATAACAACTAACGTAGTCTAAAACCAACTATGCAAATAATTTATCAATTTATTACATAATTACATTTAAAACAAAACAAAAACAATTAAAATTTATGTTGTATATCGGAGGCTTAAATTATCGCCAAAGAAATGAAGAAAAAGCAAAAACAAAAACGAAAGAGAAAACAAAATAAAAACAAAAAAGAAATGCAAACAACAAGTAAATCAAAAACACATGTAAATTCCACAAAAACAACAGCAAAAAGTAAACAATTAAATGAATACACACGATCTCCAAAACAAAACTTGAACTTGAAAAAGTTAAAAAGCAAACGCAATTTTTCATCAATGAAAAGCAAAATGGAAAATTGTTGTTGAAATTGAATTTGTTGCAATGCGCATTCAAAATAAAAAAGAACGAACACAGCTCCAATTTTTGTTAGCATCAAAATAAAATAATATTAAAAAACAGCAATTAAAAAAACTGTGTAATAAATATAAAAAAGTAATTAAAATTAAAAAAAAACAACTGCGCCCCGAGCGCTAATTTATTAAATATAATTTGTTTTTAATTCTTTATTTAGTGTTAGCTAGTGCAATTTAGTTAAGTAAAAACAACGCTCTATCCACCAACTATCGCAATAAATTTGATAACTATAGCTAACCCAACAACAATCATATATCTATTCTTTGGCATTAACACACACACACACACACAGATATACATATATAATATATATATACATATACATTTATATTGTATGTACTATATTTACCTTTAACTTTAGTTTACAATTTAAATACAAATATGTGTTTTTTTGCATTCAAATTGCAAAATTCATTGCAAATGTAACTAAAATCCAAGAAATAGAAAACCTCCCAACAATTTTCACGCCTTCAACTCAAAGCTATTAAAAAGAATTCTTTTATAATCAAACTTCCATAATATTAAATATTATAATTAAACAGTCATGCTTTTGATGCCCAAAGAAACAAAAAAAATAAATAAAGAAAAGAATGAAAGAAGAAAAATAAGTTATTTTAACAAGAACTTGTTGCACAGTTAATAAATATGGTTAAAAGGCAAATGAAATTGCGTGTCTGTTTTTGGTAATCACACACACACACACACACACACACACACACCCAATACACACACATACGTATCCGTATAGATATGTTTTTTAGCCTTAGCCGAAGGCTTAGCAAAAATACACACGCAAAAAACATAAGGATTGTAAAATTAATCAATATTAGTAAATCACGCAATATTATTCACTTAAAACAAATACCAATAATAAAACATATTTTGTTATATTTTATTACGAAATACGATAAATGATTATTATATCGATTAACTGACAAATGAGAAGAGAAATAAAATACACACACAACAACAACAAAAAACAGTTCTGAAAAAGAAACAATTTGTTTGAGTTTTATTTATTAACTTTAATTAAACAATATAAAATAAAAATTATTATTTTATATTAAAAACTTCCATTTGTTTTTTTTTTTATTTTTTTTTAACTATTTTGGCCCTAAGAAAGTCAGTTTATTTTTATTTTTGTCGCTGTCCTGCAATTCCAATTCATTTTTTAAAACAATAACTTATTTGTTTTACAATTTAAAAAATGTGAGGAGACAACCAAAACAAGTAAGAACGTTGCAGTCGGGCGTTACCGACTGCGTTATACTCGTTCACGTTCGTAAATATTGCTATTTTAAAAAATTTCCGTATTTTGCAATTTTGTGTTGCTGGGGTGGGGGAGAGTGGGGAGTGCAGGTGGGGTGGTCGTCGGCAACATTTTGTTCCTCTCTTCAAGGAGGTGACCAGCTATCTACCCACCAAATGTGGTAACTCTAGCTTAAAAACTCTGGGAGATATAGGCATTTCCGGCGGAGCGGGGGCGTTTGGGGCGTTATAGTGGGCGTGGCCGGGATGTCAAGTGTGCAATCTTTGGGGAGGTCAGCAGCTATCTACATATTAAATTTGGTGCCTCTGGCTTTAAAACTGTACGAGATATAGATTTTCGCTGGTTGTGGGGGCGGAAGGGGGAGGGGGGGGGGTGTACTGAACGCAAATATTTTTCTGTAACTTCTGGAGGAGCTTCCCACTAATATATATCCCGAATTAAGTGCTGTAGTTTAAAAGTCTGAGAGTATAGGCATTTTCGATTTTTTAGGGAGGGGGCGTTGGGCGTTCTAGTGGGCGTGGGCGGGATATCAAGGGCGCAATTTGTGGGGCAGGACACCAGCTATCTACATACCAAATTTGGTGGCTCTATCGCTTAAATTGTGGGATATATACACGTGTTATCGATTGGAACTGTCACATATAACGTGTTTTGCGATTACGGGGGCGGGAGGGGGCGTGGCCAAAAATTGTTTCCTGTGATGTATGGAGGAGCATTCTGGTAATATATCTGCCAAATTTGGTGACTCTAGCTTTAAAATTGTTGGGGATATAGCCATTTCCGATTTTTCAGGGCGGGGGCGCTGGAGGGCGTTCTAGTGGGCGTGGCCTGGATATCAAAGGTGCAATCTGTGGGGGAGGTCACCAGCTATATACATACCAAATTTGGTGACTCTAGCTTTAAAATTGTGCAAATATGCAACACTTATCGATTTGACCTTTCAGGTTTATCGGTTTTCGCGATTATGGGGGCGGGAGAGGGTGTGGCCAAAAAACTTTTTTTTAATATTTGGGGGAGCATTCCTGCAATGTATATGCAAAATTTGGTGACTCTAGCTCAAAAACTGTGGGAGATATATGCATATCCGATTTTTGAGAGCGGGGGCGCTGGGGGGCGTTATAGTGGGCGTAGCCGGGATATCAAGGTCGCAATCTTTTTGGGAGGTCACCAGCTATATACATACCAAGTTTGGTGACTCTTGCTTTAAAATTGTGGACTTTAGCAATATGCGATTTTAGGTGTTATCGGTTTGCCACGCCCCCAGTGGGCGGAGCTCAAAATCCTTAACACTTTATCTGACGCGGGTACACACGAGTATATATCCAAAATTTCAAGTCTCTAGCTTCAATAGCGGCGAAAATAATTGCGTTCATACGGACAGACGGACAGACGGACAGACGGACAGACGGACGGACGGACAGACGGACAGACGGACGGACGGACAGCACACGCACAAAACCAATATACTCTTTTCACTTCGTGAACGAGTATAAAAATTGGTCCACAAAACGAAAAAAATCCAAGCATTGATTTGAATCGTGAACCACCTTTTTATTGTTTTTGATTTACCTTTTTATTGTTTTTGATTTTTTAACAATAATAAAAATCATTTTTACTATGCTATAAAATATAAATCTGTGTCAATTTCCTACTTGCAGCACAAGCAACACCGGAGCTCGCGCAGCGTCTGTTTGGCTCGTCCACGCAAATTTCGACAACAACGGCAAATGAGGCACCTGCCACGCGTGACACCAGTGAGGCCTCGTCGCCGCTGCACCTGCCCACCATATTGGGCCTGAAGATACGCGCGATCAACGCCAGCAGTCAGCCAGCACAGCAGCAGCAACAACAGCAGCAGCAGCAACAACAACAAAGGAATTCGCTGTTGAAGCAGCAGCTGCGCTGCGGCGCCAAGGATCCGGAAGTGTTGCCGCTGCCGCAGGCAAAGCTAATGCCGCAGAGGAAGCCATAGATCTGCAACAGCAGCAGCAGCAGCAGCAGGAGAGCAGCATCAGCGGCTGCAGCGCGCTGCAATCGCTGGCAAATGCGGCGGAGCGACAGTCGCAGCAGGCGCCCAACAGCAGCAGCAGCAGCAGCGGCAATAACAACAGCAATAACAGCAACAATAACAACAATAATAACAATAATAACAACAATGCAAGTCTGCATCAACAGCTTCTGCTGCATATGGCCGCCACGGGGAATCCGCTGTTGAAACATAATTCTGCCGATTTTTATCAGACGCAGCAGCCGCCGCCGCAAGCTTCGCCCGAGGCCGCCTACTTGGATGAGGAACTGGAGCTTTTGTGCGTCGGCGAGCCGCAGGACAAGTGCGATGAGACCGATCACGAACTGCTCCAGTTGGCCGATGAGAACGCCGGTCTGCCGGGCTATCAGGCAGCCGATGGTTTCGAGGAGCCGCTCGGAGGCACTGAATCAACCGCAACCACAACCACAACAACGATAACAACAACAAAAACAAGGGGACCGCCCTCAAGCAGTGGCACGCCCAAACGCCCCATACAGCGACGACGCGTGCGACGCAAGGCGCAATCGACGCTGGACGACCAGGCCGAACACCTGACGGAGATGTCCGTGCGCGGCCTGGATCTGTTTCGGTATGCGAGCGTCGTGGAGGGCGTCTATCGGTGCACCGAGTGCGCCAAGGAGAACATGCAAAAGACCTTCAAGAACAAGTACAGCTTCCAGCGGCACGCGTTTCTCTATCACGAGGGCAAGCACCGCAAGGTGTTTCCCTGTCCCGTGTGCTGCAAGGAGTTCTCGCGCCCGGACAAGATGAAGAATCACCTCAAAATGACGCACGAGAATTTTACGCCGCCCAAGGATCTGGGCGCTTTCAGTCCGCTCAAGTATCTCATTTCGGCGGCGGCAGCGGGCGATATGCACTCGACGCTCTACCAGCAGCGGCAACTGGAACAACAGCAGCAACTGGAACAACAGCAGCAACTCGAGCAACAACAGCAACTCGAGCAACAACAGTTTCACCGCCAGCTGGAGGAGCAACAATTGCAACAGCAATCGCAGCCGGCGTCATCATTTGACTGCGCGGACAGCGCCCTGCTCCTGCCCGATGTCAAGCAGGAGCAGCAGGATAATGAGCTGGACCTGGCCGTCTATCCAGAGCCAGCCACGCCCAACGCAGCGGCAGCGGCCATGCTCAGCCTGCAGAATGATGTCATCATCAAGAACGAGATACAAATCTCGCCATCGCCATCGCCGTCACCGCCGCCGCCAGCAAGTGCCAGGTACGCGGTGCCGGAGGGCAAGAGTCTGCCAGCGGCGCAGACGGCAACGTAAAGACTTAAAAGGGGGTCAAAATGAAAAGGGAGATTGAGAGTGAGAGAGAATGGGTAGCAGAGAATGGTAAAGAGAGAGTGCCTTAAACAAAAACAATAACTGTAAAATACTTAAATACTTTTACACTAAGCAATTGTGCGAGACATGGGCGTACGCTAGAACTGTGCAAGGGGGTACAACGTATATTATTAATACATAAAAAACATGGAAGAATGCTTCAGTCAAGAGATCATGAGGAAAAAAGACATAAAAGACCTTAGCCCCTACATTTTGAGAATGTTATTCAGGATATCTTATGTACTTATGATCAAATCGATAATTATCGATGTCAGACGGCTCAAAAATTAACATATTTTCGGTTTCTATAAGGTAGAGGGAATATCGAACTAGGTTTTATAGTCACTGCAATATGGATAGTTGGGCAAGGCTAAATAGTCTTAAATCTTTGATCTGTTTACATATATATTTATATACTTTTTGGTATCAATAATGTCACACTCTGCCAGTGAGACCATTAAACATTGTTTCAATGGTAACAGAATATAAATACCTTAAAACTTCGCCCTGTTTAAAAATTAAAAAAGATCTTCTTTTGAAGTCTGTTTATCTTTAAAGTCGCCCTTATCCATGTTCTGCGTACGCTCATGGTCAATACTCAAAAACCCACGCTCAAATAAAGATAGTTAGAATTAATCCTTAAGACCAGTTAGTGCACATCATTTAGCTAAATTCGTTAGTTACGTAATATATTAACATACTAGCAATACGTTTAACAAGGTTCCGTCCATAAAGCCTTACATTAAGACACATAAGCATATATATATTACTACATATATATTAGATATATAGAACTATGTACTTATAGCTAGCACGTAAATCAAATGCAACTGATTAATTAGTAGAAAATTTCATGTGCCCACTGCCTGATTATAATTTTGATTTAACAAATATTTAAATTAATTTTAGCGACAAATATTATCGCTTATTGCAGTTAAGTGCTCGTCAAGTGGCGGAAATGAGTTAATTTTACTCGTTACTTTCCACACGCTATTGCAGCAGCGAGTTGTTTTCACTTTTGCGTTTAGGCGCCGTCCACTTAAAATTATTCGCTATTTTTTTTTAGTTTCTTATACGATTTTTTTCTTTAATCATTATTTTTTATGTGATTTTTGTTAAACTTATTTTGTTTAGACTTTCGTTTAATGTTTTTTTTTGTGTAATATGTTTTTTTGTTGTATATAGTATTACGCTCAATACTCAAAGTCCGTAGAATAATTGGTGTGTTTTATTGGTAAAACAAGAAACCGGAAATCCAATGAATTGGCTATTTGTGCAATTATCGAAAAATGAAAAATATAACTACGTGGCGTTTGGCCAGCTCCGAACCCACGTGAATGTTGTAAACTTAATTAACGACTACTTAATTATGCTCTAGCAGACTTTTTAGATATACACATATATTATATTATATTTTAAGGCATTGTCAAAATGCACAAGGGACTTCCAGTGAAAAGTAACTGATATTTTTTCTTAAGCTCAACAAAGGATACTACTAACTACCAACTACCAACTAGAAACTAGTTACTAGTGACTCAATAATTGCCTAGTGTTCAATCCACCACAAAATGCGTACACAAATAACCGCACAAAACGTACGCACAAAACGTACGCACAAAAAGTACTCAGCATTTGTATTATGTATGTCGATTTCAATATATTTACTTAAAGCAATCACTACGACTTAAAACTATCAATAAATACATTGTACGCAACTTACTCTTAACATTATGCTTTTAACTTACATCAAACACACATGTAAGTATCTAGATAATAATTATAATATAATAATAATAATTACAGTTGAAAGAACCCTTTCTCTGGATTTCGAAACTTAATATTTTGGGGTAATTTTTTACAGAAAAGTTTACTCCTTTAGAAATTACTCTAATGTTGCTTGAAATTCCAATTTCCAGATTCCAAACATATAAACAATTTTTTGGAAATGAGTAAGGCCCTTGTCTAAAAATCCAAAAATTTAAAAAAAAATGTTTCATGCAAAAATAAATATGCAAATATTATGCCATCGGTTCACTTTAAAAAAAGTTCTGAAAATTTCATGACTGTAAGTTTCAAAATTTTACCATGTATTTATATTACAATTAATAAATATATAACATATTTTAGATATAATTTTAAAATATTTTAAAATTATTTTATATTACCATGAGATGAACTGGCGCCATCTAGCGAGGAGTGGATAGCTAACAGCTATTTCGATTTTTAGCATACTTATATGGGACTCAGTAATTACGAAAGAGCCTGAAAATACCATTTAAAATATTCCAGAAAACGAAAACAAACGCTTTGTATATTCGTTTTTAAATTTTTTATTAGAATTCTAAGCCTAAGTATATAAAGCCCCTATTGATTATTGGCACGACGATACCAAAAACGAGCACGGAAATCATCCGAGCAGGTGAGAAAAGCAGGCGCGTTGGGTGAATGGGTTATATAGCGCACGGGACCGTTGTGTCCCAAAGAATTTAGCGTTAGACGACAGCCATTACGTGAATTCCATGAACATAAAGATGTGGTCGCCTCGTCCGGAAACAATACGTAGTCTTCGGTGTGATTGAAAACGGCTTCTGCTTGATGCTCCTGCTTGCCGGTGGTGCCAGCGCCGGTGTACGTTTGTATTGGTCGACTGGTGCACAGCTCCCAAAGATAAACAATCGAATCCATGCCAGATGAAAGCAAGTACTGCAAGATTAACGGTGTAAAATTAATACAGGCACTCAATTAGGAAGATGTTTACTCACCTTTCCGTTGCGCGTAAATTGTAAGGAGCAAATGGTCGCACCACTGTGCGCTTCAGCTATAGTGTTGATACAGCGCCCACTGATACCGTCCCAGATTTTGATATCGCCGTCGAAGCTGCCGGTCGCATAGAGCTTTGCCGTGGGTGAGTATTTAACACAAGTGACGCCCGCCTTATGCTGCTGCGATGGAATGGCGCTGACGAAGCACTGCGTGGTGTGTACATCATAGATGCGCAGCACATTGTGCTCCGTGCCAATAGCTATGTAATCGCCAGTCGGATGAAAGGACACGCACAACACTGGTTCACAGTCTGTAAGGACCTTGTGGGCCTTCTTCACCGACGGCTTTGCAATGTCAAAGAGCTTAACGGTGCCGTCACGTGAAGCCGACGCTAAAATGTGCTCCTTTGGATGAAACTCGAGGTAGGACACCTCATCCGTGTGATCATATAGTGTGCGAATGACCGGATGACCCTGCTGTTCGCGGCCAGGCTCTATATCCTCCGGAGCCGATTTGGCCAACATACGCTCCACATCCAGAATTTTAATGCTAGCATCCACACTGCCTGTGGCAACCAGGGAACCATCAAAACTGAATGCACCGGCGCGGCAAGCCTGCTTGTGGGAGGTCACATAAGCCGTTTCATAAGAATGCGGCTCCGGTGCCAGGGCCGATGCTTCCGGCTCGAATTCCAAATCAATGCCGGGCAGCACATCGTCCGTGTTGGCTTTATCTTTCTCGCACATTGTCTGCATACCCGATATCATCACATGCAGAAGACGCTCGCTGGGCGCACACTGATCCGCTTTGACCAGCATCGACAGCTCCATTGCAAACTTTTCCAGGCCATCGTACATCAGCTGGCTACACATTAATTAGCTAACTAATTAGGAACACAATAGAAGTATAGTTATTGTTTACCTTATCATTAACCGGTATAGGATTTCCCGGTTTTTAACTAAATTGTGTGGATCCAAAATTTCGTCGCGCATCTTGCTTTATAAATAAAAAAATATTTAACTATCGATAGATTTAACACAACCGATATTTTCAAGCGGCTAGCAATCAAGGTACATCGGCCGCAACTTTTATTTCGATAGCTATCAACTTCGATAGTAGTTGTCGATAGGGTTGTGCAACGTAGTTCAATTGAAAGCGTCAGTGAAGTTGTTAAATTTTTAGTAAACAATTTAAGCAGGACGCGGTTATGCAAATTTCAATACTTTTATGCAGTCTGGATTTAGGCGTATATCATTGGAAAAAACCGATAATGAAAATAAACGAACGATGAACTATTATCTTGGACGTAGTTCGTTCGTTCAGTTAAGTTAGTAGTTCAATTGAATTTATTAAATACGATTCAATACAACTCTAGCACACAGCTGCAACACGTGCGTTTGTTTTGTTTTCGCTGTGTCAGTTTTTATATTAATTTAACAGTTTAATAATGAAAATTCGCAAGCAACATGTCCGCAAGCGCTACCGCTACAATGTCAATCGTAAAACAATGAGCAAAACACGCAAATCCACAGGAAAAATCAAGGAGTAAGTCATATGCAATAGCTTCTCTTTGTTTATATATAAAATTACAATGCTTCCTGTTGCAGTCCCGAAATGAAAAAGATGTGGCTTGAGGGTAAACGTGTGGGCACAAATTTCAGTGAAATGGGCTTGGCCAGTGATCCAAACAAGTCGTTGGGCGTACCGAACTACAAAAGGAATAGGCTACAGGCAGTCAAAATTGTCAATGGCTTCACGGAGGAGAAGCTTGATGAAGATAATCTGGCTGCGCTGCACCCTAAGGCTGGCGCAGCAGAAATACCGAAACCAAAACGCGGACATGTTGTGCAGGAGCTGGAACAGATGGCCATCGATCGTAGAGCCGATCCAGAGTTCAGGTAGGCATGTTTTATACCATTGGTGGTGTATTTTGAAAACTAATAACATGCATTGCAGGTTACCCAAGGGAGTGGTAAAGGAGCTGACATATTTCTTGAACAAGCACAGATTTAATTATAGGGCTATGGTGACAGATCGTCGCAATCATGGCCAGTGGACGTGGAGACAGTTTCGCTTAAAAATACGTAGATTTATGTCAATACCCGAACAATTCAATGAATATCTGGAACAGAAAAAGCTTCCCACAGGCGTAAAACCAGATTGGCCAGAGTATGAATCGGACAGCGAATGGAAATGATTCCAGCTGTGACCCAATGTAGTGCCTAAGCTTATATAAAGTATGTAATTTTTGATCAGAGATATTTCTATTTTGAAGATATTAAAGTACCAACCAGAAATTATTAGTTACGATTACTGGCTTTCTACTAAATCCATTGTCTGTTGCATATTAAGCAACAAAAAGCTGACCGCTATAAGCGACTGGCTAACGGTAAATTCATAAGTGCTTAAAACTGCATTGTCTTGTCGTCAATCAGTGTTGACTTTTCAAAAATTGCCCGCAATTTTCAGTTTTTCTCATCCCATGCCTATCCCTTGCCCCAGTTGGTGGCTACTCTGTCACTTATTCGGCGTTGCATCATCGTGCATCGTGCTCGGCTTTTGGTCACATCGTTAACCGACTGCCTGTCTCTGTTCGATTTCGGTCTTTCCGTTTTCTGGTTTCGAGGTAAGTGCACGTACATGGAGGTCCGTGCAGCTTTCATCGTGCAAAAAATCCTTAAATAGCGCACACAGTAATAGCCATCGATTAATTGTTTAAGTTTTCAAAAACAAACAAGTGTTCGTGTTTCTTCAAATGTTTATTATTTTTTCATATTTCTAACTGTATCAAGTGTAAGGAAGTGCTTAAGATTTTATGAGTTTACCGGCCGGTGTCTCGTCAATGTGAGGTTTTGCATAATACGTGCCTGCGTGCATACATGTAACGGTATCGATGATGTATACGTAAACGTTGGAAATTAAGTGTAGAAACAGCAGATATCACTTGTTTATGTAGAAAATTGTATTTATGTATATACACAGATAACGTACATATAAATAAATATGTCCAGCTCTCTGACAAATTCCAAAATGGCGGCCCAACCTGAATTTGTCTGCAAAAGTCTGCAATTTCCTATGTGCTTGTGTACGTGTGTGCAAGTGCTGGCTGCACCGTTATGTTACCGAATTGAATGTAAAGTAATTATTGTATGGTATACATGCACACGTATGTTTGTGAAAATTAAATTAACGTGCACTTCTTATGACGTGCTCGTGGTTCGTATGCGCTGCAGTGAGGCTGCATGCGCAAAGTATTTTTACATTTCCCTTTAAAGGTTCTTCTTCTTTTTGCAATTTTCACTTGTGTGCAAATTTACACACATGCATATATTTTGATAAAAATAACTGAAGAAAAACCGCAAGTAAAATTTTGTTTCTAGGCTAAAAAATAAATCACGCCAATACATTACATGCACACATATGCATACATGCATATATATGCATGCGCTGGTGTATGTGTGTGCATATCTGTCTTGTTGTTTTTGCAAGTTTATCCAAGACGACGTCGGCGACCAACGGAAACGATGAGCAAGTGCAACCCGAAGCAACGTCATTTATTGCTCTACAGATGTTTGTGCATCTGTGTGCGTGTGCAGTTTTTCACCCTTTCGACTCGCGAATTTTCTGTTTCAGACCAAAGAGAAACGAGCACACGAATGCCGCAAATGCCGGCGCGCTGAGCAAGCCACAAATACCGATGCAATACGTTTTTCTTGCTCCCCCAAGAACGACACGGGAATTGATTTTCATGTCCTCCTTGGCTTTTCTCTCTTTAGAAATTTACTTTTAATTGTTGATAAATTATTGTTACACTACAATTAAAATGCAATTTGCAGCAAGGCTATTTACAGTTCAGACGTTTTTAGTGCAAGCTCGGCCTTAAGGGTAGGGCTGAAGTTGTCATTTTCGAGTAATGCTGCAAGGTTGTGTGTGTATGGTGGGTGGGCAGTGCATTCGGGCGTCGTTGTCATTCGGCTGTGTCTCGTGCTTGCTAGCTCCTAAAGCTGCTCGTCGTTTGTCTGGGTTCATTATTGATTTTTCATGTTGAGCATTGAGACTTGGTTGCATACTTATTGTCCAGATTTTCCGGGCATTGAGTAACGTACAGACGTGTCGGAGCCGCACTTGTCGATGTGTGTCTAAATAGTACATAAAATTTTAAAATGAAAATCATAATTTCTTGTGCTGAGCTTTAATTAATTAATATATTTGTTTTTTTTTTATTGCATTACATGGTCAATAAATTTTCTATTAACCTATTTTTCAGTACATCGCCAATTGGAGCGCTTGTAAGCAGCAAGTTAATTTCAACCTAATTTTCAGGTGAGCTAAATTGAGTTAATTTAACTATAAATTAGTGCAATAGATGTACATACATATCCATAAATACAGTGAAAAGTCTTCAAATAGACAGGTGTTGCAAAATTTATTCAGCGGTTATCAATATCTTGCATGCGCTAATTTATTTAAAATAATTTTTCGAGGGGAAAAAACTTCTACCTCACAACAAAATAATAAATCCTTCATAACATATTCGACAACAAAGTTGCACAGCAATCATGAAATTTAAAGTTCCCACGCTACATAAAAATATAGATAAGTATAATATATTCCCCTTTTTTTAATTTAAATTATTAGAAATCAAAACATCCTGAAATCCCGATAGAGCTTTTACTGTATATACATACATACGAACGCATACAACTGCAACAATTTGGTCTCTACACCGCGAACAGAGTCGCGCCCACATACACACCCATCCACCATCTATACTATAGTTACGTACATTCATACATACATATGCATGTCCCGCCTATGCCACTCGTGTCCTTATAGCAAACGCTTTGCTTTTTCTCTCTCATATACATACACATAGAATACTGACACCCACATTCGAAATTCTATATATATGAAGTATAGTACATATATGTGTGTGTAATTTGCATTCAGGTTTTTCTAAAATACAAAACTATTAAAAAATAAAAAGGGAAACATCGTATCGTTGAAGTTCAGACCCATCGTCGTTGATTACATAGAACACTATGGGCAAGGAGAAGATTCATATTAACATCGTTGTGATTGGCCACGTTGATTCGGGCAAATCGACAACCACCGGCCATTTGATCTACAAATGCGGCGGCATTGATAAGCGTACGATTGAGAAGTTCGAGAAGGAGGCCCAGGAGATGGGCAAGGGCTCGTTTAAGTACGCCTGGGTGCTGGACAAGCTCAAAGCTGAGCGCGAGCGCGGTATAACCATCGACATTGCGCTGTGGAAGTTTGAGACGGCCAAGTATTATGTGACCATTATTGATGCGCCCGGTCACAGAGATTTCATCAAGAACATGATTACCGGCACCTCGCAAGCCGACTGTGCTGTGCTAATTGTTGCCGCTGGCACCGGTGAATTTGAGGCCGGCATCTCGAAGAACGGCCAGACGCGCGAGCATGCGCTGTTGGCCTTTACGCTGGGTGTAAAACAGCTGATTGTAGGCGTTAACAAGATGGATTCTACGGAGCCGCCCTATAGCGAGGCACGATATGAGGAAATCAAGAAGGAGGTCTCATCGTACATCAAGAAGATTGGCTACAATCCGGCCTCGGTCGCTTTTGTTCCAATTTCCGGGTGGCATGGCGACAATATGCTCGAGGCATCCGAGAAAATGCCTTGGTTCAAAGGATGGATGGTCGAACGCAAAGAAGGCAAAACGGAGGGCAAGTGCTTGATTGACGCGCTGGACGCGATTATGCCGCCCCAGCGGCCCACCGATAAACCGCTGCGCCTGCCTCTGCAGGATGTCTACAAGATTGGTGGCATCGGCACAGTGCCAGTGGGTCGTGTCGAGACGGGCATTCTTAAGCCAGGTGCGTGCATAAGGCTGCAGTTTTAGTAGTTCAAGTGTAACCTAAAAATTCCTTTTCGTTGCAGGCATGGTGGTGAACTTTGCACCCGTCAACTTGGTCACTGAGGTCAAGTCCGTTGAGATGCATCACGAGGCACTGACTGAGGCCATGCCCGGTGACAACGTGGGCTTCAACGTTAAGAACGTTTCGGTTAAGGAGTTGCGTCGCGGCTATGTGGCTGGTGATTCGAAGAACAGTCCACCACGTGGTGCTGCCGACTTTACTGCTCAGGTATGGGGATTCAAATTTGAGTACAACTTGAACTTTTGGACTGGAGTGTTCTTATAACTCTTATTTTGTTTAACAGGTGATTGTGCTAAACCACCCGGGGCAGATTGCCAATGGGTATACACCTGTACTGGATTGCCACACGGCACATATTGCATGCAAGTTTGCCGAGATCAAGGAGAAGTGCGATCGCCGTACTGGCAAGACCACCGAGACCGAACCGAAAGCCATCAAATCGGGCGATGCGGCCATCATAATGCTAGTCCCTACTAAGCCGTTATGCGTTGAAAGCTTCCAAGAATTTCCGCCGCTGGGTCGGTTCGCAGTGCGCGACATGCGTCAGACTGTTGCGGTTGGTGTCATCAAATCGGTGAACTTTAAAGAAACGACCTCGGGCAAAGTAACAAAAGCCGCTGAGAAGGCACAGAAGAAGAAATAACTAGGGTGTCAGCAGACTTGTAATTCAAACAACAACAACAACAGCAACATCATAAAAAACAAGAACAACACTCAAACACTCAAACAGCAATCGGAAACCGCAACATCACACTTTAAATTTATAGTATCTATTACTCATAGACTATCAGAACCGTATCTGGGGCTAAAATCTGAGTCCGTGGCACATCTAACATCAACTACTATTAACTGCTGCATTCAAATATTATATGAACTTGAGGAAATATTACAATATATTATAAACACACATACAATTAGCGAGGGTATAGGTGCGCCAATCGCAGTACAGCCAATAGGTCGATCCCTAGGTTATTCGCTTTTGGGCACAGGCACATCACCATTATTATCCATCCACTTGCCGGCTAGACGTGATGACAACGAGGCGCCTGAACGTCTTGATCACCTGGAATTATCATTCCCTCATGTCTACTCAAAATCGATAGCCATCATATTCATAATCATCATATACTATAACTATCTAAACTTGTTTCGCCACCGCAAATCCTTTCGCAGGAAACAGCCTGGTATTGAAATAAAGTCGAATGCAATCGCCACTGGAGTTTGCTGCTAGCCCAGCCCCTTACTCTACAACCCTCGCACGACCCCGTACCCCCGCTTTCCACTCATTTATCAAATAACATAATTTTAAAGCATCCACATAATTTGTCAATCAATGGATTTTAAACACTTTTTATACTTTTGATAAGTCAGTCGGAGGCATTCGATTTAAAATCTATATTATATAAAGTAATTTCAGAATTTAGTTTTAAACCACTCTGCATCATACAAAGCAAAAAAAAACGTAAAACAAAAGACTACATTCGCAATGAATTCAAAATTTTCCCCGAAAATAAAAAGACAAATGCTTAAAAAGTATTACAAAAATATTCATAAAACATAATCATGCGGTTTAGTACACATTCTAAATGTTCCATCGAGCCTCATTGGCATTTGCATACTTAATCAAATGTTTCTCATTAACGATTAACCACAAAACATATGCATACCTACACACATAATGCATTCATTGTCGTTACTATGATAATAATTATTGTAACCCACAACAGAAAACAATTCATAGACACAGAAAACGTTGCTTAATAAACATAAATGATCTTTTAATGTATTAATTGAGAAAATAAAATGCTTAACCGTAAAATATCACATATATGCTTAGTTATTTTTTAATTTTCTTTTATATTTATAGTCAGTGCTATGGGCTGCACACTTTGGATTCGTAACGGTTTTTTGTGATTTTTGAATGCGCCAACTTTTGGAACTGGATCTATTGTAAATGTTCATAAAGTCGATGTGCGACAAGTTATGTGCGACAAGTTAGCAACGGACAGATACCGTCGATTTTCGGAACTTGGTTCACGGGCCGGAACCAGACATTTGTTTTGCGTTTAATTATGTATTTTAGCACCAAATCGAACAAACTTAAATGCAAAATTGTCAAGAATTAAATTCTCTTTTAAATAAATGCATTTTATTTTACAATAAAGCTTTTAGTATGAACAAAATAGGGGGTTAAAAAATTGGGTTCTTACAATTCCCAAAAATATCAACATTTAGAGATAATGCCCCACATAACACGGTATACACGATTAAAGCCTATTGTTTCATCTAAATTATCCCGAAAAATTTATCAAAATCGTTCATATAGTTCCTGAGATATTTGAATCGATATGCAGAAACCTCGTTGCCAGTCCCATACAAAATGTGGTAAAAAAAAGCTTTGTTGTAAAAGAAAATGCACTTATTTAATAGAGAATTTAATTCTTAACAATTTTGCATTTAAGTTTGTTCGATTTGGTGCTAAAATACATAATTAAACGCAAAACAAATTTCTGGTTCCGGCCCGTGAACCAAGTTCCGAAAATCGACGCTATCTGTACTTTGCTAACTTGTCGCACAACGCTAAGCGATTTGTTTGTTGTGAAATGAATACCAAAAAGTAAGAAGTAACAGGCTATGCCCATTTATTAATAGCAGAACTTTTTGCGTGCAATTTAAATAACAGAACCGCACAATTAGCTGCGACCTGCTTTTAAATATTCAACATTACAGCTGGTTCTGATAAATGCCAAACACAAACATAAGTATATACATACATGTACATATATTAAATTCTTTCAGCATTCAAAATCTAAAAAGATTAACGGTACTAGTCATTTGGTAAGTTTATTCACAAACCCTACATAAAGCAGTTTACGCATTAACAGCTTTGTTTCATAGCCTGATAATGTTCACAGGTCCAACACAACCTAAACTCAGAAAACAGTCAAGTGAATTACCGAATCAGATACCAAGTTCTGCTATAATGTCGTCATTAGAAACTCAAAGTTCTTTGGAACCCGAATCAACCGATGAATTAATAGATATTCTACTCGACTTTGTCGATAAACCCAGGGAGGTAGCCGTAAAGCGAGTTTTAGGATTCGTCCGCGGTTTACTGAACACTAATAGCAGTAAAAACCTAAAATTGGCCTTAAAATTGCTTAAAAAAGTGATAACGGCAATACCCGTTATCAAAAAAGAAGATGAAGAACTGCAGATTGTTACTCTAGACTTGTTACTCTGCGTCCAAATGTGGGCGAGCCATTTTCCGGACTCAAGCAAGTTTCCAGATGAAACACCTTGACGCTTCAGAAATAATGTAAACTATGCTCTCAGTGACCCAATTCTGCTCAAGATGTTCTAACGACGAGCATCAACCGGAAACTGGCCGTATACTCGCCCAGGTCTTTGACGACTTTCTGCGCGAATTGGGAGCTGCGCGTGTAGCATCTTCAAAGCTCTTCGCCCGTTTGGAGCAGCTCTTGAAATCGGAGTTTTTCGTGGAGCGCAGAGCTGGAATTTTGCTGTTAAAAAAGTTAATGGACCCGAGCAACGGCAACGAGCTAGATTTGTTTGCCCGCATAACTGTAATGGAATGCCTGGACGTGGAGGAGACCTCTGGCGGTAATCAATTATCGTTGTGGAAAGAGAAGAGTACGGCTGGAAATTGGATGCGCCTGCTGTACATCAGATTGTTGCATCACAAGAATAAGCCAATGCTGCGCACCAGCATCGAATTCATAATGGATCATTTCACAGCTGCTGAACTGAGTGGGGCAAATCTGCTGACCGAGTTCCTCGCAGCTACGAACCATCTGGAGTTGCACAACCTTGAGGTTTACGCTCTGCCCGAGCAAAAGATGCTCCACCTTGCTGAACATGTCGAGGATGATCAGTTTTTGACATCTTTCGGCGAGGTAGCGTGGCTGGGAGTTCCACTGCTCCGATGGCTAAATTGCCTACAATCGAAAAAGCAGCCGCAAATATCCAAGGAGCTTCTGCTGAAACTTTGTGCCAACGTTCGGTCATTGAAAAATGCCCTTTTACGCAACAATGCCAGTGAACGCATCTGTGAGGTGTTCAAGGTACGTTCCATTCGAAAATATATATTTCAAGTCAAATCAAACTTTAATAGCGGACAGTCGGACATTGAACAAACCAATATACTCTTTTCACTTCGTGAACGGGTAATGAACGTTGAAGTTATTTGAGAATGCAAAGCAATTTTAATGTGTTCACTTTTACTTGCCTCTTTCTTAATATTAATATTTAATAATTGCCATTGCAGGTCACCATCGAGAGTTTGTCCCTGGCCGATTTTATGATATTTATCAGGGCGCTCTACTACGAAGATGACGTTGTCAGTAGCTATGCGTTGTATTTACTGGGGGCGATGATCGACGATTGTCCGAACATGAGCGAAGAAATTGTGCATTTTTCAAAGAGCACCTACGAAATGCTCTCAAATCCACAGGATAACAAATATCTATGGCAGCCACTTCTGGGGTTGGTGCGACAACTGGAAAATATGCCAAAAGCTTTACACGGTTGGTGGCGTCTTCCCGCTTACTTTGTCCTGCATAATTTTGATGAGGCACAAGATTTTTATCGTGTTACGTACGATATCAATGTTGAGCTGATCGTCGGCTATAAGGAATTGCAAGAATATTTGATACAAAAGCTTGATTGCCAAACGGAGGAGGAGAAATGGTTTGTTTGGCAGCAAAGCGTCGATTTGTTTCTTAAAAAACATGTCCGCAATTGGAGCCAACTCGAAGAGTTCCATTTGGAGCCCGTTCAAATCTTGGAGAGTGGCACGTTCAACACATTGCAACAACTGGCGGATCTATTGGGACGCCATAACAAAGGGCTGCCAGATGGGAAAGCAGTTGAAGCTTTATTGGTACAGTTAAAAAAGTATTCTAAACCTTTGCTTATGTAAGTATTTACACAAGAATGCAAAAGATTTTTAAATAAGAATGTCGGATCTAATCAATTTGCTGCGCCCCCAGAGTTTAAAACAGTGTTGCGTTCTTCAGAGGTGGTCATTAGTAATCTATCAAAAAAAACCTAATGTATCTAGTTCGAAAACTGAGAAATACATATATCAATTTTATAGATTTGCCGAAAAATCTTAACACTTGATCTGATCTAATTATTGGGCTTATAATCAATTTAACCAATTTTATTTATATTATCTAGATCTGGACAAATATTAGGTTATGTATCTAAATATATGGATGGCACTACTTCGAAAAATCTTTGTGAAGAAATGATTGCCAATTCAAGTTGCGGCTGGGAGCTTTCCGGAATTTTAAATGCAGGACCGTCTCCAGAGAGATCTACGCTTCTCAAGGGATTACTGGGGGGTGAAACCCCAACTGGAGTTGAACGGTAAGTTTGGTGTTGTTCTTATATTCAAATATTATGCCCTTAGGAGGAAACGTCTTTGAGCTTATGTACATGTTTCCACTTTTAGAAAAACATTTTAAGCTAACTGTTTTGCATCGCTATTATTATTATTATTTTCAAAGTATTGAAGCTGCATGTTTAAACAGTCGCTCAACATGGAATATAATAGATCATATTAAACGAAACAACTATATTACATATGTCGCTAATATGAAAGACGAACTAAATAAATATGAAATATATAATGAATTGTTGACACTCAATGAGGAAATCGCCATAAAGGATATATCAGAGAACTCAAAAGACCACAAACTTCAAATGCGCATTGCCCGAACACTTTATTCAAAATATAACCAAAACGGTTTTTGGTCGGATCGGCTGTGGACTGCCCTGTTTGCGCCGAGGAATTTTCTGAATATAAGATATTTGTACGAATATTTGGTAGCAACACAGTTGCCATCATTCGAACTGCTATTAGAAAATCTGAAGGCCCTGACCAGCCTTCAGCCCGATGAACGAGCGTCTGTCGTATCTGTTGTGCACATATATTGTGTGTTGAATTGGGATTCCGTACAATTGGAAAGTCTGGAAGAAGCTCTTAACTTAATTTCTGAACAGATAACACCTATTGAATTACACACAACAGAATCAGACATGTTTCAGAAAATGGTACTGCGCAGACTATTGGATAAATCTAAGAATAGCAGGTACAATTATAATTATATAGCTCCCATTGTTTTCGTTAAATTATTTTCATGTATTTTAGCATGAAACTTCCCTTGAACGCTGCACTGAAATCGATTTTGGAATGTGTCAATGAAGACACGATTTCCGATAATCAAATGAAAGCTCGCCTATTGCTGCCGGATGAATTACGATATTTTCATATTGCCGAAACAATTTTATATTTGACAAACGCGCCATTTGATGAATACGATAATCCAAAATGGGAGCATTCCGAAAACGAAATGGTCCACCTTTATAGTATTTTAAGGCCAAAAGTGTTGTAATTTATAGACCACTAATAACAATAATAATAACCACAAATAATATGACATAATTTTAAGTGCCTTATATCCTTATAGTACTCGACAGTAGGATACAAATAAAAAAGCAAGAGTTTTTAAATAGTACACACAATTGATTTATTACTTTCCTTTTTTGTATGGCAAAAATGAATACAAAAAAAATATAAATATTAATTTATGTATGTATAAAAAGCTTAAAGCAAACTATATATGTAATTGGCTGCATATTGTTTAATGCAGCATCTGCTACATAAGATTTTCTAGCTTATGCAAAGCTCTTTAATTTATAAACTGTTAAATTTTATATGTGTGTTGGCTGTATAGTCATTTGAATGATGTATATATGTGCTGATAGACATGATTATGTTTCGGGTTTGTTTTAATTAAAAGAGAGCTTTGCATAAGCTAGTTAACTGATCGATCGGGCCAGTTATATAAGTAGAAAACATAAAATTGTCGATTTCTTTTAAATAAATCAATACAATATTTTGTGCTGATAATTCTTGTTGTCGAAGTTTTTAAATGTAGCACCACAAAAAATATATAAGAACAGTGGCTTTAAACTTGAAATTTTTGTTGTTGTTATTCTTTTTAGAAATTTCTAATGGAATTCTGTTTGTGCGTGTGAGTTGATGTATTTGTGTGTGAGAATGCGAACAAAAACAAATATATATATATATAAATACGCAGCTCCCTAAAATGCTATGAATTGTAAAGCCAACCAGTTAAAAAAAAGAAAAACATATCCGAAATCTAAATAATTCATTTACATACAAATATCGTATATCGTTTTAAGCACGGTACACACAATTAACATAGAGTTCTCGTATTAGTTTTAGATACGTGCTCGCTTAAAACAAACAAATGTTTATCAAAATGCGCTGTCGCAGCAGCTTTAACCAAGGCAGTTACAATAGTATTCATAGTTATTTAATGCGTGTACGCATAATTAATAATCTTGAAAAATGAGGCGCCGCAAAGTATTTGAAACGACACACATGTTGCACAAAATGATTTTTGACATACAATAAAACTTTACGTTGCTTAAATTAATTACAATTTTGTTCATCCTCCCATCAATTGCACCAAGCTTACGCGCGCATTGTGTGTGTGTGTGAGTGTGTGTGTGTGTATGCATATGTTGGTATGCGTACATTTAAAAAGTAGCAAATACGATAAATAATATAAAATCATGCATTTGATTGCCTGTTCGATGATGCGCGTCCAACAAGAGCCCGGCACACACAGGACACACACACGCACGCACGCACAAACACACGCGTAAACCGGACAGGCGTTAATGACAAAAATGATAGAAAACCCATGCGGCACCAACTTAGAGCATTTTACATTTAAATCTACGATTCGGCTTATTCGTTTTGCGTCCTTTTCGTCCCTTGTTATCCTTATCCTTGCGTATCTCGCGCACCAATGTGTAAAATGCATCATCGACACCCATGCGCGTCTTGGCTGATGTTTCAATATATGGAATGCCATATTGCTTAGCCACCTAGAACCGGTCACAGACACATATATGTTAGAAATTTTCATCGATTTAATGGACCCGCATTTACCTCTCTTGCCTGCTCGTTTTGCACGTTCCACGAAGCCAGGTCACATTTATTGCCCACAAGCACCATTGGCACCTCCTCGGCATCCTTGACACGTTTAATTTGTTCGCGATATGTGCCAATATCCTCAAACGATTTAGCACTGTTCACAGCAAATACCAGCAGGAAACCCTCACCGGTACGCATATACTGATCACGCATGGCAGAATATTCCTCTTGGCCGGCGGTATCCAAAATATCCAGCAAGCACGTCTCACCATCTAACAAAGTTAAAGTTTTTGTTTTGGTTACATTTTATTACAATAATTCATCGTTATCGTTTCGCAAAACACATCAGAGTGGAGCATTCTAGTTCAATTTGCTAAATTGGTTCAATAGTTTATCTTAAGTTATTTTATTTACATGTTCGTAAACGATACACACTGTGCAGTTGTTTAATTAATAATGAACAATTTGTTTCATTTAGGTATTTAGGTGAAGCTACCAAAAATTTGAAAAGAATGCAACATCTGAATAACGTGATCAACTGAATATATTTAGTAGTTCATATTAATGAGCTGGTTCAATCGAAATGGCTGTGAACTAAGTAACCCAGCTCTAATACCTACCAATAACCACTTGCTTCCGATATGAATCCTCAATTGTGGGATCGTATTCATCAACAAAATGATTTTGAATTAGTTGTATGGTTAGCGCCGATTTGCCAACACCACCGGCACCAACAACAACTAGCTTGTATTCCGTCATTTGGCTTCGTACGCTCCGTTTTGTTGCTTGTCTCGATGTTTACAAATTGCAGTCGTCGTAATTATTATAAATGTATGTATGTATGTGTGCGTGTGGGTGCTTGCTTTTGTGTTGGTATGTGTGTTCCTCGCCCCACACTCAAAAATTTGGGGAGTTGCACTGTAGATTGCGGCGACTGCAAATAAAAGAGCGATGTGTACAATAATTAAAAATGATTAAAATTAATTAAGCCCTCATAATTAGGAATTAATTAATGAGTCAGAGTCGCTTTGCCTGCGTTCAGGCTTATGTATTTTTCTTTGCCGCTCACACACACACACACACTTGCAAGCACGCACACATGCAACGAGCCATAGAGAGAGATATAACAATGACTCAAGCGTTCGCGAATTTTTGCTTTAAATTCTGTTAACTACACAAAATTATCAGCTAGACTAAACATTCGACATTTTGTTTTATGTCTACTTTATTATTATTTAATATTTTAATGGACTTGTAGCTGCGAGTGCAGGCTTATCTATATGTATGTGTGTGTGATTGTATGTATGTATGCTGCCGGACCTTCTTTGTTGCTGTCGCTTCAATTGGCTCCTCCTTGTTTTAATTTTTCCTCTTACATCAATTCCAACTAAACGGCTTTAACTTTGAACTTATGCTGAGCTTAACACTATTGTATTTACGCAATAATTATACTATTATATTCTTTCGCTTAATAATAATTTACGAGTTTATGCTTTCTTGTACAAAGAATTTTTTATATTGCCGTATTTTGTGAGTGTTGGCTAACTTCGGGTGTACGACTATTGTGAAGCACTGATGCTGAGCGGCCATTCATCGGCCAATTATCGAATGCACAAGCATAAAATCACGATAATATTATCGTTTTAAAATAGTATATTTTTAATTTCTAGCTAATTTGACTCGTCTCATATGAACGGTTTAGCCTAATTAATTAAGATTCTTGCAAGAAATAGGTCTCCATTTTGTAGATATCCAATATTTTATCTTTTATTCTTGTGCACTTGCAACACTTAATAAGTAAACCATCGATCACGTTAAGGTTTCGATAGTCTTTCAACGGGCAAAAGTGGCATGCTGTGACTGCAGGTACAAAATGCTTGACAAATTGAAATTCAACAATTTGGTAAGTAAATAATTATGAGATATAACGCCATTTTACGAATACTGATTAACAGGTGATAACCAACAAGAAACTAATACAAAAAGGACGTGCCCAGACCATTGCAAAGCTGGTAAATAAGTTGCGCAAACTGAAGGAAGCCCAGGAGAAGCAGCCGGAGGAGAAAAAGCACCAGGATCGTCTGCGCCGAAATGTTGAATGTATGGCCGAGCTGAAGGGGCTTAAACACATGGAAATAATGCGAGCGCTTCTACTGCAGGAGCATAGCAAGAAGCCAACGGCCGTGCTGACCAATGGTCGTGCAACGCCAGACGAAAGGGCAATCGCCATGTTGGGGTTGAGCAAAATCCTGCAAACGCTGGTAGCAGCTTTTCGGCAGGCCCTAAATATAAACGATGCAGCCAGTGCCGATTGGCGAGACGAACTGTTGCAGACCAGTAAACGTCGCCTCAAACATGAACGAACCGAGGAGAAGCGGCGCAAAAGGCAAGAGCTGAAGGCGCAGAAGGCACAAACACGCAATCGCTTGGAATGGTTGGAGGAACATAAGCCAGAAGCGGACATTTCGCCGGCGTTGCCTGCAAATGTTATTGAAAGTGCGGAAAAAGCTAAGCCCACAAATAAAGATGGTAAGGAAAAGAAAACAAATACGCTAAAGCGTAAGGATCAATTGCCGAAGAAGGTCAAAACTAATGTAAAGCAACAGAAACGTGCAGAGAAAGCAACTAAAGCTGACCATAAAATCAATGTTATGAAGGAAGAAGCGCAGATAAATCAACTAAGGGTTAAGCAGATGGATCAAAAAACCAACGAGCAAGGGCTGCAGGATCAGAAAATTAAGGAGCAGGGCCAGCAAACCAAGGATAAGTCCAATCAGCAAGGTCAGACACCCCAGAGGGAAGTCCAAAAGCTAAACAAAGAGGAGAGACAAAGACCCACTCACGTGGTCGATCCGTTTTTTATTACCGAATCTGGACAACCGTATCTATCGAGCGCAGTTGTGCTATCCGACGATAGTCACAATGAATCCGATGCAGAGGAACATTATGTGGAACAACGCAATCGAAAGCCGCTGGCCAGAAAGCCTGAATATAACGACAGCTATAACAATAACAATAGCTTTGGTAACAGTCACAGCAAAAATAATTACAGCATGAGCAGCAACAACAACAACCCACGTTCCAATGATCGACATCCTTCGTGGCTGGCCAAGGAGCAGCAAAAGCCAACTATAACCAATTTTAAAGGCAAGAAAATAAAGTTTAGCGATGAAGGTAACGTTGCTGAAACAACAACAACAACATCAGCTGCAGCAGATCCAGCTTTAGTTACTGTTGTAGACGGCATGCATCCCTCATGGGTGGCCAAACAGAAGATGAAGCCAAAAATAGCCGCATTTAAGGGCACAAAAATCAAATTCGATGATTAAATTGATGCATTATAACTTATATAGGCTACGTTTATTTCGTATTCAACAAACCCTAAGCATCCACCTTAGGAACAAAATGCCCACGCGCCTTGTCGCTGTTGCACAGCTTCTCAATGTCCACGTCTGGAAATTTGCGCTTTAGAACCTCCAAGCTGAAGTTGGGATTGCGTCGGAGTATCATCATGACCTCATTGCGTGAACGACTTAAATAAAATGATATAAATTTGATAGACAAATTCTATGTGAAGTTTGTACATCTTACTTTTTGGCTTTGCGCTTGGCATTGTAGAGCTTCTCACGATATAGCAGCAGGAATTTATGGACGGCGCGTCCGCCGTAGCCCTGATGGCGGGACTTAATCCATTTGATGTTCATGAAGGGGGGCAGGGCGTGCTCGCACGATTTGTACGTGCAGCGCAGCCCGAACGAGTTGTGCACCTGTTGTTGCGGCCGTTCGCCCGTCTCCCCCGTCTCGAGTAGATGATACGCCTTGTTGCGTTCGCGCACAACTGTCTCCAGATGCTCCATAGAAATTTTCACCTTGTCGATGCGTTCAGGATTCGGGAATACTTCCATTTTATCGTTGCACTCGTTCTCCATCGTCAGCAGCATGTTGCGCTCCTTGAGCAGAATGTACCACAGCTGGTGTAGTTCCTTGTTGGATTTTATGCGCAGCTCGTCAATTTTCCAGGCGCGTCCCACCTTCACCTCGTTCTCGGTCCAATGCTTGGGATCGTCAAAGAACTCCATGAGACGTTCCTGACGCTCCTGGTGCATGGCACTGGTCGTGTGGACGCCGCATTTTAGCAAACCCCCAACTGCACCTGCGCTGTGTATTATGTAAAAACAAAATGAATGAAATCAAAACACGAGCCGATAGTTGATATACACGTGAGGTGAATAATCCTTGTTTTAAGTTATGTGACTAACCTCCATGTTGGTGGCTGCTTTTGTGTTGTCGTTAGTAAACTCTTGAACGTAACTGTGCCCACAGCTTTGGCCAAATTAAAACATTTCATTAATGTTGCGGACATTTTTCCAAATTAGAGAAGGCCACAGCTGTGCGCCGCTTAGAGATGTGCCACATTATACCAATGCAAGCAAGTCCAATTATCGATTGTATTAATAACACCTGTTCCAGCTCAAATTAATAAGGTGAGGTTTAATAAGTTACAATATGAAGAAAAAAAAGCATTATACCATTACATTTAAGTCAAGGAACGAATCAGAACAGACTATAAACCATCGTTCATTATACTCTCACAGTTCTTAATTACTTAAAGTTATATGAATTTGAACTACGACGCGCATCTCTAGCTAGAGCATATAATATATAGTACACTGTGAATCGCTACAACAGCACTGAGAATTGTTCAACACTAGCTGGCAAAACAATCGACATTAGTTCATCACTATGCCAGTAAGAAGTACGACGCGTTCTGCTATGTGAGTGTATGTTAATTGTGCGCGTTGGTGAAAAATTAACATTCTATATAATAGTTATTTAATTTGCGAATGTACAATATTATAAGACGAATGTGCAAGTGTGTGGAAAATATACAATAATACAATGTAAGTTGAAATCGCTGTTAAAAGTATGATAATTGATGTGTGAAAAATTCCTAGTTTTCGTCCCATCCAAATACATATGTACATATATGCGCATACATACACAGTTACATATATATGTATACTTCGTATGCAGGAACGCTTTAGCGTTTAGCTGCATGTGTATGTGTGCAACGTATGTGTATGTAATTGTGCATTTTTATATATTAAGTACACAATTTAAATTGATAAAAATTCTACTCGGCCACTAAATCGGGACTGCAAATTAGCGTGTGGCTAAACTTGATGTGAATTCTTAAACTGTTTGCATGTCAATGTCCAATGGTTTCCAGTGTACTGGAATCTAGCTGTGTAAAAAGAAAAACTGTTCAACTTCATTCATTGACAAAACAATACGTTAAAAGTGGGTGGATGAGAGAAACAGAGGAAGAGAGAGAGAGAGAGAGACAGACAGACAGGGAAGGCGATGTAGTAATCCCGCAACAGTGTTGTCGTGCTGCTGCCTGTGTTTACGCTCCAAATGGTAGCATATTTATGCTTCTTATCAGCTGCAATTGGCCATTTAACTGGAAACGCAAGTGATAAATATGGGTGTAACCTCAGCAAAGTAATACCTTTTCAGAGGAAATCATGATTTTGTAACGATGTGCCTCTGATTCTAAAGTCTATATATACATATTTTTGACCCGTATCAATAGTTGAGTCAGTCTGTTGCTATACATCATCTATACATCATATAACTCCCGTTGCAACTATCGATAAACAAATTGTTTAAATGTTTATAGCCGTGCGCTTGTTTAAGTACATTTTAAATTGGGCAGTTGGTAGTGTTGTCGTGAGGCGCCCTGAAACGGAGTCTTGAAGTACATGTTTTTACTATCTTTATACTGCAGAGCTATTTATATATATTTTTGCATGTATGCCTATAGATAAATATCATTTAAATTGTAAACGCATTTTTAATTTTGACTAGCAATTTGCATTAGCATTTTATTGATTTAACGTGTCGAAGACCGTTAAATTGTTATGTAAAGTGAAGAATTGTGCCTATTCAATTAAAAAAGGTCAATAAAATAAAGTGTACAGAAAGTGAATTGGTTCATCAATTTGCTTGGGACGTGGGCAAGTGCGGTAAGGTGGCTTTGTTTTTTTTTCGTTGTACTCTATGTAGTGCTTCTTTTGTCACATATCTTATGTGGCTGTGTGCGTGCGTGTGGCCAAACATCGATAAGACGTGCGGCAGCGGCTTTGCAACAGTTCACGCCCAAAACATTATCGCTACTGCTACAAGGGTAGATGTGCGTTTGTTTGTGTGTGTCTGCCAAGGTTATTTTGTTGTGCTCTTTTTCATCGAAGCTTTATGTAACTGTAAAGAGCTGTAAAATTTAACAAATCTGACCCAAGCCTACGCCGGCTTGCATTTTATTATTCACTAATCGTTACAACAGCAATTATCGATAAGCGGCAAATAACACTGAGACTTGTTGCATGCACTTGAAAGAGCGTGTGACAGAGAGAGAGAGAGAGAGGCTTAACAACATGCATCTTGTTAACTTGTCAATACATAAAGTAATGTGAACAATTTTTAATCCACCTGTGTGAGTAGTAGGAGGATGCCACATATTGAACTGATAGTGATATTCGTTAACAGAGCACCGCTCTGCTGATTATATGCAATTGGTTAGCAGAAAGTGAGAGACACAGAGAGAGGAACAGGTTTGCAAAGGAGTTGGCTTAACAGCATGTAAACTTTTAAGGCTCTATGTTAATGTTAATGATCATAAGGCTGGCTTAGTAACACAACTTAAATATTTTTTATGTTTGTACAGAAAACCTTTTATTTGTTGGCTGAAAATAGCACTGTTGAGTGATAAAAGCAGTGTAGGAAGTGGGATTTGTTTTTTTTTTATACTAATACAATAATACACAAGCTGGAAATGCTCGTTGTTTGAAATTGATATGACTAATATAATTGTTTAATTTTATGAGGGGTATTTATTGCGCTTATCAGGCACACACACACCAACACACACATCTGGACATATGTGCATGTCCATCTGAATTGCATGACAAATTATCATTTGCTTGTCGAGAAATTTGACCTTTTGTTTATATTTTTAGTAATTATGTTATTCTTAAGCATATATATATTTTTTACATGTTAGAAAATCACAGTTTCTACATATTGTATGTAACATAATTTCCCTTTCTAAAAAGTGCAAGTTAACATTAACAGTAGCGGTCAAAATAACATGTATAACATGTTTAATAAGCGAAAAACAAACAACAAACGACAGCAGCAGCAGATCATTTATAATTAATTATAAAAATGAATACACAGCAAATTGTCAAGTACAAAACAAAGCCGAAACTTGTAATAAGCTGGCTAATTATGAGATGTTCATATTATGCTTTTTCTCTCCCTCTCTCTTCGCATTCTTGACGCGCACAGTGCAATGTCACAAGCATCTAATGACAATCTGGCAACGCCCCCACAAAATGCCGCCGATAATTGTCGGAAGCGCACCTTGTCACGCTCGGAGCCCAAATCGATAATCGAGATACACATCACGAATGAAACGAACAGCGGCTGTAAACGCGCCAATTTGGAACCAGATATGGAAGAGCAACACAACAATGTTATCGAACTAAGCGCGGAGGAGCAGCAACGTGATAACGATAATCGCGCCAGCTGTGCGATCTTTTTGCAGCATTTGCCGTGCTTTAAGCTGCAGCAGCTGCTGACATTGACGCCGATACCCAAATGCCGCGAATGTCGGCGTCGCAGCAGTAGCAGCAGCAACAATAGCAGCAACAACAATAACACCAGCAGTAACAGCAACAACAGCAGCAGCGGCAGCAGCAACAACACCAGCAACAATGATATCTATTGTCGATTCTACGATTTTCGACGGCTGCAATATAATGCTGATGGCGAGCTGAGCGTTGCCGGCTTTCCCAATCCGTACAAGGAGCCGTCGAGCTTGGATTACGCCATTTGGCAGCCGGATGGAAAGACGGCGCCCACAGCCGGCTACATGGATATACAGGTGTGCCGTTACATTCTGCTACATGCGGGCGATCAATTTTGCTATCTATGGCGCCAGGAGGCGGAGGCATTGAAATTACACGAGAATCCGGACGGGACCATTGCATGGAAGAAGGCCGTACAGGGCATACGGGAGATATGCGATGTGTGCGATACGACGCTCTTTAACTACCATTGGACGTGTCGCAAGTGCGGGTTTGGAGTGTGCATTGATTGCTTTAAGGATCGCAAGGAGGGACTGCAGCATAGCAGGCGACGCGTGGAGACGCAGCGCGGTCAGGATGCCTATCACTGGCTGCTGTGCACCGCCGACGATTGGCAGCAGGAGCATACGCTGCCCGACCTGATGCTCACCCAGATCATAGCCGGAGATGCGCTGAATGTACTCGGTCGGCTGTTGCACGAGGTGCGCACGCTGTGGCAGGTGCCACAGGTGTGCGGCTGTTTGCTGAGCAAGCAGCAGGTAAGGGATGAGCAGTTCATTGAGATCATCCAGGACATGATCAAGGAGTCGCAACTGAAGCAGCAGACGAGCGCCTCCTCGCTGGCCACCGCCCAGAAGGTACAACAGCAGCAGCGTCTCGAGCAGCTCCACGCCAAGAAGCTCGAGTTTGCGCGCCAAAACGGCATCGACTATGTGCCCGGACGTGTCTGGACCAAAGAGACGCTGGGCAAGGATCCCATCACGAGCGCCTTTGACAACTTCAAGCACATCAACTTTTTACGCAAGGGACTCGCCGGTCTGCGTCGCTTTTTGCCGCCTCGGGCGATGACCTTGGCTCATTCTACGCAACTGGCGCCTGGCGTACCTCACGAATGGCTGTGCGATGGCAAACTGTTGCGCCTCACGGATCCCATGCATCCGGACAATCGTGTGCTCTACCAGGAGGTGTGGAAGTGTGGCCAGCCCGTCATGATTTCGGAGGTGGCGCGTTCTCTCAATCTGGAGCTGTGGCATCCGCAGGCATTCTGCCATGACTTTGGCGACAAGCCCAACGATCTGATCAACTGCCTTAACGGGAACCTGGTGCCCAATCAGCCGATGCGGCACTTTTGGGAGGGTTTCCAGTGCATGCACAAGCGTTTGTTGGACGCCAATGGGAAGCCGATGCTGCTCAAGCTCAAGGATTGGCCGCCGGGCGATGATTTCGCTGAGATATTGCCCACACGCTTTGCGGATCTGATGAACGGGCTGCCCATGCCGGAGTATACGCTGCGCACGGGCAATCTCAACATTGCCAGCTGCTTGCCCAAAATGTTTGTGCCGCCCGACCTAGGACCGAAGATGTATAATGCTTACGGATCGGCCTTGCATCCGGATAAGGGCACCACCAATCTGCATCTGGACATCTCCGATGCGGTCAACATTATGGTGTACGTGGGCATACCTACCGACGAGGACAGTAAGCCCCAACTGGCCGCCACACAGCGCGCCATCGCACTTGGCGGCTGCGACTACATAACCCGGGCACGCTGCCAGTCGCCGGACGTGCTGCCGGGTGCATTGTGGCACATCTTCCCGGCACGCGATGCGGACAAGATACGTGATCTGCTCAACCGGGTGACGCTGGAGAAGGGCTTTCGGCTGGAGCCCGATCATGATCCCATACACGATCAGAACTGGTATCTGGATGACAAGCTGCGGGCGCGCCTCTTCAAGGAGTACGGCGTTGAGGGGTATCCGATTGTCCAGTGCCTGGGCGATGCGGTCTTCATACCCGCCGGCGCTCCGCATCAGGTCCAGAATCTCCACAACTGCATCAAAGTGGCCGAGGACTTTGTATCGCCGGAGAATATCACGCATTGTTATCATCTGACTCACGAGTTCAGACTCCTCTCGCACTCGCACACCAATCACGAGGACAAGCTCCAGATCAAGAATATTATCTATCACGCCATCAAGGACTGCTGCACCATCCTCATGCGCGCCCTGGACGAACGCATCGACCAGGAAATGGCCAAAATTCAGGCCGAACCCTAAATGGAATATTTGAGCCCATTGTTGTATTCTTGTCGTTGCTAAAAATGAAGTGGGCAACATACGAGCTATTTATGTTTTTCCTTTAACTTGAATGTGCACAATTTAAATAAAATATATCTACCACAAAAAAACAAGTTTAAATTGCGATCTTTTATACTCGTTCACGAAGCGAAAAGAGCATATTGAGTTTGACCAATGTCAGAGATTTAAATTTCTGAATGTATAATCTTCCCATTTTTAAAGCTGGACAGATTACTGATGACCTCCTCCAAAGGTCGTATTAAATATTTTTTTATACGCCTCCCAAGGGCGTGACAAATCGATAATGCAAACTCAGAAAATACATATCTGCCACAATTTTAGATGTAGACAATTTCATATTTTTTCGAAATAAAAGTAATTATTAACTGAACGAGTAGTGCTCAGTCGGTTACACCTGACTGCAATGGTTTTACTTGATATAATATTTATATTTAATTCTTTCTCTTAAGGCAGAGGCATTCTTTATTTTAATATTGTATAGAATTATATGATAATTGATTTTGTATTATTATTTAATTTAAAAAACAGTGCCTTTGGCTAAGATAAATATTATAGCCATACACTAGCCAGCCAAGGCTCGGATTAAGGCCAACACTGTCTCCAAAAAATCTTGAGAATTAAAAATTGTACACAAATTTAAAAATTCAATTTTATAGTAAAATAAAACAGAATATAATTAAACTCCGATTTTATATTTGCAGTAACTGCCAATGCGTCCGAAGAAGCGTGCAGAAGACGAAATCGATAATGTTAATGATGATAATGAGCAGCCCAGCCAGCTCTGCACTGTTGAGCCGCTAGGGCATTGGAAACGGGAATCCAAGTCAATTATATAGCCTCGACGACGACAACAACCTTAACAACAATAACAACAATAACAACGCCAAAGGCAAAACCAACAATAAACAAAAGCAAAGCGTAACAAGGAATTTTTTCTCTTCTAATTTTATTTGTTGTGGTCCTAGCACCTTGTAAGACATAGCTTTTAAGCATTTAAGGAGCAAACCACACTTAAAATGACGGTCGATTTTAATGATTACTTTTGGGTGAGTCGGAAACAGTTTCAATACGAAATTCTTTCTTAACCGCAGCTTCCATGTGCAGGGGGAGAAGAACAATGGATATGATGTGCTGTATCATAACATGAAGTTCGGTCTGGTGGCAAGCAAGGAGCTGTCCGAGTTTCTGCGCGAGAAGTCGAACATTGAGGAGCAGAACTCGAAGATGATGTCGAAGCTGGCGCACAAGGCCAGCACGGGCACACTGAACAGCACCTTTGCGCCGGTGTGGACCATCTTGCGCACCTCCGCCGAGAAGCTGTCTACGCTCCACATGCAGATGGTGCAAAAGCTGACGGAGCTGGTCAAGGATGTTGCCAAATATGCCGATGAGCTGCACAAGAAGCACAAGTGCGTCAAGGAGGAGGAATCCCACACGCTCGAGTGCGTTCAGGCGATACAAACATCGACTGTGGCCGTGCAAAAGCTGCGCGATCTATATGCCAGCAAGGTGCTCGAACTGGAGAAGCTGCGCAAGGACAACGGCTCGCACAAGGACGCCGAGAAGCTGGAGGGCAAACTCAAGAAACTGCAGGAGGACTACAAGGCGCTGCTCGACAAGCACAATCCCATCAAAAACGAGTTCGAGCGACGCATGACCCAAACCTGCAAGGTAAGCGTCGTCTAGAAAATAATTTAAGAAATAACGCAACAAAAATTGATCCTGTGAAACAGCGCTTTCAAGAAATCGAGGAAGTCCATTTGCGCCAGATGAAGGAGTTTCTCTCCACGTACTTGGAAATGCTGCAGAATAATCATGATATGGTGGGGCAAGTCCACTCGGATTTCAAGCGTCAATTCGTGGACATGTCCGTGGATAAACTGCTCGAGCAATTCGTGTTGAATAAGTACACGGGTCTCGAAAAGCCCGGTACGTATGGTTGATATGAGCTAAAATTTATCAGAATAATTTTAGCGATTTATCACGCGCCAATTGGGCGTATCTAAGAAATATATATGTCGGACGTTTAGACATAGACATAGACATAGATTTAGACTGCCAGAACAAATGCCTCAGGCATATGCTGTTATTATTCTTACAGCGGCGCTGTCACCGTTAATTGACTTTAGATTAGTGTTGGTCAACTGGTCAAATTAGGCTGGTGTCCCTGTTAATGGAATTTCAAGTGAGTTACTAATTTTAGTTATATTTCTACCCCTGCACAGAAATGCTCGAATTGGAGTTTGTTTCGCTGACGAGCGCGTCGCGTTTGCAGCAGCCCCAACAGGCCGCGGCGACGGTATCGAATTCGAACTCGAATTCGGCGACCAGCATACAGGCGGCTTTGCGGTCGGGCGGAGCCGCCGCCGTCGCTTCGGGCAGCCTGGTTTCGATGGATCAGCGCGGCGGCAGCGGTGGCGACGCTCTGGCCAACATCTCGCTGGGCAGCGGCAGTGCCGCCAGTGGCAGCATACCCTATGCGGATGATGCAATTCTGGGCAGTGCCGGCGGCGGTCTCTCTTCGCCGCGTCCCACATCGCCCGAAACGCTCGGCGCTCAGCTGCCAGCGCCGGCAGCGAGTGCCGCCACGTCAACGGTGAAGAGTCTGCGGTCCTGGTTCATGCCGACGGGCAGCAAACAGCAGACTGCCGGTACTGTCGGCGCTGGAAATTTCGGTATGACCGCGAACAGCAACAGCAACAGTTCCAACAACAACAATTACAACAACACGAACATCACAACATCAACAACCAACAACACAACAACCGGCACGATTAATTTTACCACCAATGTCACCAAAAATACCCCTAACTCAGAGCTTCTGGATACTAGTAATCAAGGTTCATTCTATTATTATTATAATTATTATTTTTCTTTCTTAGTTAATCTTTTTTTTATGATTCTTTTATAACAAGTTTTCGTCTTCATGTTTGTTTTGTTTGGTATATTTTGTGTCTTTCTTTCTTTTTATCTATTCTTTAAAAATATTTTTATCATCGGACCTAACAACTTCAAGGAAAAGGTTCTTTCTTCATTTCTTCAATTTTTTTAGTTTTTTTTTATCGTTTCATAGGGTTGCATTATTTAAATGTGACGCTGCGTTTATTATAATTTCTTTGTTTTTTACTGAGAGTATTACAATTTTCTCGCTCATTATTTTAAAAATTTATACAAGCAGTATCAATATCAGAACTAGTTTCTATTTTGACTCTACAAATAATATTTTTAGCTTATACTTAAAATGGATTTGATAATGTTGTGTTCTCATTGAAAACTCATTTTAAATGTAAAGAGAAAACATATTTTTTTTACTTTTATGGATCTGTAAGCACTTTGTCTTAATGGGTTTATTACTGCCTTAATAATTGTTCTTATTTTAAATTTACAATTTTGAATGTAACTATATTTTGCTATTTTTTATCTTAAGTTTTTAACGGTGTAGATGTTTTCTATCCATAAAAATCATTGGTTTATGTTTCAGACTAACCAATTGTTAGTTACCTTTTTTAAGGAATTTTTTTTTATGTATATGAACGTATGATTGCTTTTGTTTATTTTATGTTTTATACTCAACAAAGTGTACACTCAAACACCAGCCAACTGCCAAAAGTTAACACCCCCTATACACACAAACACACACACACACACACACACCAATAGACATAAACACGCAGAATGGCTACTGACAACTGCAACTAACAATTTACTCAACGCTTTTTTCTTTTGCACTTTTGTGTGACGCTTTTTTCACGCCATCATTCAATAAACACATTTCATGCATCAATCATTCAATCATCCATGCACCACCAATCAACTAATGAAAATTAAAACTTTAGATCAGCAACAACAACAACAGCCGCATGAGGCCTTAACACCAACTGCCAGCGCAATTGGTAGAAAGCAATTGAATGCAACGACAAGCGAGCAACATTTATCGAAATCATTAAACGAGCAAGATCATCTCAATCACCAGCAACAGCAACAACAGACTGCAGTGGGCAACAATGGCGCCACAACAACAGCAACAACAACGTCCAGACGTACAACGTCACTTTTAAATATATTCACATCAAACTCTCAGGGTAAATGCTACATATAAACGTTCAGTGCCCCAACCCAATCCGCGCTCCAGCAAATCCCCCAACAACAAAAGCAAAAAAACAACTATTTATGTATATAAATATTTGTATATATTCATAACTATCTATGCATATGTATTTTTTATTTAGTATAATTTTCAATGCCTTTACGCACGGCTTTTATTTTATTTAAACAAAAGCAAAAAAACAAGCTAATTTCTCACCACTTTCTAACATGTTCACTAAACCATTTATTGCACTTTCTATTGGCGGTGTTTGAGTTCAGTTTACAATCTTAAGTATAATCGAGTTGTATATTACGCTGTTGTCCAACACTATATTCAACATACGCACTTTAACACACTGTCCAGTGTTTCTTACAAGAAAGGTTTTTACATATCAGTTAAATTTATAATTTTGCTTAATAGAAGCAATAATTGATTGCTTATATGAAAAATGTCCTAATGTATGCATCTAAATATATAGAAGATATACCTTGAATAAAAAATATATATCGTAGTTTTTTTAAAATATAATTGTTCAACTCCGTTTAAAATGTATATTTGTTTAATTCGATTTTAATTATCATCAAAAGCAATCGTTTTTGACACTAAAAGTTTTTAAAAATAAAATTAGTTATAAAGAAAAGAACCCAGTAAATATTGTTGAACGTGGTGTTAAAGTGCGTAGATCTGATTTGTTTAGATTAGTTGATGTATTTACCCACAATTATTGTTGTAAAGCTTGTTGCCACGAATCCGTAGTTTTTTGTATTTTTTAACTAAAACAAGTTGATTTTAAATTAAATATATTATTCCAAAACAGTGTCGGGCATTTTGCGTAGTAGACGCGATAAGGCGAAAACCAAAAAATCCAAAAAGAAGAAAGACAACGAGGCTGCAGATCACAATATACAGGAGGAGCGTTTGACCAGGTGGCTATAAAAGTGGTCTTGTTTCTCACTTAAGATCTAATTGGTTTTTTTTTTTTGGATCTTGCAGCGTGGATCGTGGCAATAATACATTGCTCGATTATGATGATCACGGACGCAGCATGAAGACGCAAAATTCCAGCGGCAGCAGCGCAGGCGGCGGTTTGGCTGCTCTGTCGGCCACCTCAGCGCAGGGCAGCGTTGATTCGGCGGGCGCCAGCAGCATGGGCGGCAGCGGTGGAGCCGTGGGCATTGCTACGGCCACGGGCAGCGGGCTTGCCAATTCCAGCGCCACGTCTGGTGTGGGTACAGCGACTGCGGCAACAGCAGCAGGCACGGGCGCAGCCGCAGCTGGTGGTGCGAATGCCAGCGGTGCAGCCGGCGGCTATGAGGTGGATGAGGAGGGCTTCAGCATACAGCCAGCTAAGGAAATTGCCTGGGAGGAGGGCCATGACAAGTGTAAGTCATCTTCCTTCATATTCCATATATGTTGTATACTCAAAGTGAAACTTGTTTAGCAGCTGGCAGCTTCTACACCGACTCGGACTCGGATTCGGATAATGACAAGCGACGGATTCACGTCAAGATAAAGCCACTCAACAATGGACAGGCGCCCATGTCGGCCAGCGTGGATGAGCTGCGGGCAACCGTTGAGAATATATCGTTATCACCAACGGGAATTTTTGCGGTATGTTCAGATTTGAGGAAACTACAAAAGAGCGCTGTTAAACACTGCTATTAAGGTCCAGCTTATGTTTATTGTGATATTGCTCATGCAACGAGCTTTTTATCAATAGATATTTTATTTTATTGATACTGACATTTTCACAATTTTTTTAAATAACAATTTTTACTTAAATATTTTTTTTTTTTTTTTTGATTTTTAAGCGTTTTAAAAATTTCACTGTTATAAAATGGCCTTGTTAACAGAGACTGTAAATTTATCATAATGAAAAAACTGTAACATGTTGTATACATCGCTGTATGTTGATTATGTTTTTGCATATTAAAAATTGCCCATATAACAAGCTTTTACCAGAAACTATATAAGGTAATGCAATGTTATCTTTAATTGTAAAAACAAAAAATATTCAACATAATCAGCATACCTACAATGAAATACTATTGTATTAGAAGCTGTTAACCCATCATGTTAAATTGCAGTGTTACTAATTTTAGTGCAAACATGACTAGCTCTTGTCTTATTATTTGGCGTTAAATTCAAAAGAATATTTTTCTTGATCTGCAGCATCACAGCCAGCAGCTGCAGGGCGGAGCACGAGGCGTAGCTGCTTCGCGTCAGCAGTCGCCGGAGATATCGAACGCCTCAACGCCAACGGCCAGTGTGCATCCCTATGCGCCGCTGCAGAGTCCGACACTGTCCAACAGCAACAACAATGCGAATAATGCGAGCAACAATCGCTACGCGGATCTGGGCGATATATTCTCAGAGCTGGGCGACGTGAGCGTCTCAGCGCCAACATCGGCCACGCTGAGCAAACCGCCGGGCCGGCAAATACCAACGCCCACATCTGCCGGCGGTAGTAGCATTGCCATACCGCGTCCGCCCTCACGACGCTCCGATATGATTGCCATTGGCCCGGCAGCATCGGCGGCAGCTGCAGCGGCAGCGGCTGCGGCTGCGGCTACGGGCGCAACAACTTTGGGTCGCGGTCGCATGAGTCCGGCACCGGCAATGAATCGGGCTGACAGCATTGGCAGCCTGGAGTTTCGCACCGCCATTGGCGGCATGGGCTCGTCTCGAGGCCCGTCGCCGCTGACAATTGGCATATCGGACACAATACCGCTGGCGGTGGCATTCCATGAGATTATACACGCCTATTTCAGGGGCAGCGATGAGTCGCGTTGCCAGGTGAAGGTGTCCGGTGATATGATGCTATCATTCCCAGCCGGCATTGCCGGCCTGTTAGCCAATAATCCAAATCCAGCCAAGCTGGGCTTTCGCATTAAGCAAGTACAAAATCTGGAGAGTCTCGTGCCCAACGGCAAACTGGTGCAGATGTATGTAAAGTGCACATTTGATACCCCCTCCCCTCTCTACTAATATTATCTCTAATCCCCACAGAGATCGCCAACAGTCGAGCGCATTGAGCACGCTGTTGGAGTTTAATATGCCGGCGTTGACGGCGCTGTTGCGCAAGCAGGCGGAGAATAATCCGAGTGCCTCGTATTTCAATGTGGACATACTCAAGTATCAGGTGCGCACCAAGCCGGGCGCCAGCTCGTGCCCATTCCAGCTGGTAAGCTACTGGAAGTGCGAGCCCAGCTATACGGCGCTTAAAGTTGACTACAAGTATAACAATCACGCCATGGCTAGCGCCTCGCCCCTGCTGAATGTTACGCTCTCCGTGCCGGTCAACGGCTCCGTGCGCAACGTTCAATCCAAGCCACATTCGTCCTGGTAAGGCAGCACAGTACTTAAATATGATCCTTGCTCACTTTCACTCTCTTCAGGTTGGGTGAATCGAATCGGTTGGTTTGGAACTTTACGGACATCTCGCAGAACTCTCAAGACGGCGGTGTGGGCACACTGCGTGCCCGGCTTGAGCTGAACGATGGCCCCTCCACGCCGGCCATGCTGGCCACGCAGTTTAATTGCGAGGGCACTACCCTGTCTGGCATTGAGTTTGAGCTCCAGGGCAGCGGCTATCGCTTGTCCTTAGTCAAAAGGCGTTTTGTTTCAGGTGTGTGGGAAATTGCTTAAGAATTGTAAAAGAAAATGTATAAAGATTTATTTGTTCAACAGGCAAATATGTGTGCGAGGGCGATGGCATACGTAGTGGCGCTACGCCCACACCGCCCTCGGTGGGCTCCACCAGTCCGTATTCGGCTAAATCGAATTAGTGCACAACCTTATGGCAATTGGCTCGTGAAAATTTAGCAAAATTTGTATCTAAAACTGAACTATAAAGCTGAAAACTAAAGCTAAACTAAATGAAAAGAAAAAAAAACATTTTGTAATACGACAAATCCGACTTATTCCGGATCAAAGGCCTCATTTGTATTTTGCTACCGCTGCGATTGGGTTGATGTTCATTATGATGTATTTTTGTATCACTTGTACTGTTGAATCTGTTGGAACGACTTGCGAGGTCAGATTTTGTAAAGCCGTAACAACTGGATGTATTATTTGTTATATTTATATACACTATATATATTATATTATATGCTTAGAAATGTATTTATTATGTTTAACTAAATATGATGTAAACAGAACTATGTATGTAGCTATGTAGATATCGAAAAACGAACACACACTCAGATACACTCACAACGGCGTGTGAAAGTACGTTGATTTTATGTTCACTTTTGTACACATACACACTCACACAACCAAATGTATTAAATGAATGCAAGATTTATCAGCAGCTTGTTGTTATCTATTTATATTATTATTTGCGGTTCAGATCGTATAGAACACAAAAGACAATTTTTGAATTAACAGAGCGCTCGATTTTATCTTAACAGGCCCTTGTTATCGAAGATACACAGCCAATATAATCGATATATCGATTGTTGCAAGAACGTGAATTATAATACATATATATAAATATGAAAACATATTTTTTATTATATTTAATAGATATATTTTATTTGATTTTTTGTATATTTATTAGCATCTAGTGTCTACGCTAAATTTATTGTCTCCGGCCGATTTGTTGCTGCCCAACGAGGGACGCATTGGCGCACGAACGTAATTGTCACTAAAGCGCGTTGGCTGCCTGCGCCATTTCGGCGTCTGACGTTTTTCTGTTTTTCGGTTGCTTAATTAACAAAAATACATTCAAACACACACACACATAGACGTATATTAGCCAGAGAACATGACAAACCGGTTTCGCTTTCGGCTAGCCATTAAAAAAGGAAATTGATCGCAGCCAAAAATTAAAATAAACGCGTGCGACTAACGTAAATAATTCGTGGTGCAAATATTTCGTGGGTGCAAAGTGGTTTTGAAGCTATGCACAGAATTTGTGCCTGAAAAAATTTGTAGTTACAGCCAATTTTAATGGTAAATTCGTATTGGCACATACACGAAAATAGAGAACAGCTGTCGTTCTTGTCTCTGTTGCCTGTTGCGCCAGATTGTTATTGTTGACGCATGACGTCATCGCGCCACAAATTGATTTCAAGGTCGCCGCCGGTCGCATTTTCATTTCACTTGACACGCTTTGCCTGCTCCTGCTGTTGTAGTTGTTGCTATCGTAGTGTTATAAAATGCATTTACGCAGAAGCACTCGCTGAGGATTGAAAAACACACATTTTTATCAAGCAATAAATTTGCAATTACTGGATTAAACAAATATTAATTGAAATTTTTAGATATGTACATATATGCAGCGCATTTAAGTATACACTGCATGTACTATATTAATCTTACCCTGTTCCCATTGAAAATGGGATATAAGTGTTATGTGCGAAAGTATTTAACAGACCAAAGAAAGCACATCCAACCCCACTAAGGTACTGGTCAGGGCTTTGGGTAAGCCAATTTAGTAGTGCTCATAATTTCTTTTCCATATATTACCCCATATCGATAAATACAAATTTTAAGACTTTTGGATAACTCGCCATACACTGATCAAAAATTTTGCACTTGAACAATATTTTTAAACAGGGTAACTCCTAATCGAACATTCTCGACTAGAGCACTCTTGCTTGTTTTTTTTATAGGCTTGTTAGCTGACCATATAGTGTGTATATCTGCGAAAAATATCCATATAGTAGTTGTCAAACGATAAGATTAAATTACAAAACCAGCATTGTGTGCGAGAAGTATTGTGTGTCTATGTATATATGTACATATGCTCATATATAGTAGTCAGTCAGTCTAATTGTTTAACAAAAGCGCCAGGCAAAGCAATTGTTACATTTGTTTACTTATATTTTCCCATTGTAAGTCTTTGGAATTGGAACTCGCACTAAAGTGAAAATTAAATTACAAACAGATGCTGGCAATTAATAATAAGGCTATTCAAATTTATTTATGTTCCGTATTTCCTCCCAACAATTTATTGGCAACGAAATATTTTAAAGTAATTTCGATGTAAATAATAGATGAATATATACTTTGTTTGGTTAAGGACTTTTTAACTTCAACATCATTGCACTTTATTTATATTGACTGCATTAGTAGATCTTAAGTCTAGCACATGAATTAATTATTAATATAATATAGCTAGAAAATATATATGGCAAACTTGTGTTTGCAATATTGTTTTTTCCATTTATAACGTTTCGTCCATGATTCTATTTTAATATTATTTGTATAAGGTTTAATAGGTACAGATTAGATAGATTAGCTTTTTTTTGACATCGTTTGCCTTAAACCAATTTATATTTTATAAACAGACATAAAAAATGTGCACACATAATTTTTCATCAGGTATCTTATAATGTTTCAACTTTTGCACAGTGGAACTACGTCAGCTTAACAAAGCACTTAATTCCAATTTAACAAATATAAATGTATGTAGCCGTAAATATTTATAATTGTTTTTACAATTCTAATATTTTTTCAAATATTTAAGGTAACTAAAAATCAATTTCATACATATTAAAAAAGACTTTAGTTGAAATGTTTAATATTTCCTACATTAGCATACATATATATATATATAGTATGTACAATTATTGTTAAGGTTTTAATTTACAAGGACAAAGAAGCATTATTGATATTGATTTAATTAGCACATCAAATAATTATTTACGGAAAAACACGAAACTATTATTTCATTGACAAATATAATTAATTGTATTTAACATATATTTGTGCTTGTTCCACTGTGTATTCAGCCAATTCAAGTGTGTGCGTGTGTGTGTGTGAGTGTGTGCCACATAAACTTAAATTGACATCATTTTGATAGCATATTTATATGAATATATTTTTATTTTCGTGTTGCATCATCTAATTTTCGTGCTTGTTGCGTGACATTTGTAATTAAGTTGCGATATGCAACACTGTTTTAACGGTAAGTCACCTGGAACAAAAAATAAATGGAAAAAATACATGTTAAAAGTGGCATTTGGCTTTAGCACAATAGGTCGCTAAATCTGTATAATCTATATATGTATATAGTATGTAGCTTTAATTGCTTAATTGTAGATCAAACGGATCACTTGATCGGGCCAATCAGCAGAGTCAAAGAGAGTGGGCGAGGGAGAGTGGGACGGGGGGAAGTGGCGTAAAATAAGAGCGATTTGACGTACATATGTTTATTCTGAAGCTAGGGCAATTTTAAAATTTTATTTTTAGAATTTTCAATTATATTTACTGTTACTTTTATGCACGAGCTCTGCGAAATCGCGTAAAACAAAAAGCAAAAAGTTATAAAAAAATAAATAATTAAAACGGCAAAAGACGAGAAAGAACAAGAAAGCTTCGATGTGACGAATACTAAATACCCTTGCAGTCACGTGGAATATGCGAGCTACATACATATATATTTATATACATATACACATAAGGTGTAGGTAGATTTGTTTATTGATATAGTGGTCCAAATGTTAAAAGCGACTGTTGATAATGATGTATGAATATATATATATATATATATTAAATATGGTCTCTTTCTATGTGGTATACATTTCGTGAGGAAAATTATAACACCCACTGTACATTTGCAAAAAAAAAAAAATAAAATAAACAAAAATTCAAATACGAAAACACGTCTGGAATTAATTTTTTGCCGCCGTTCTCTTTTGCGTTTTCTAAAATGCGCAATTGACGCTCGTCTATATGCGTATTTCCACTGAATTTGTTTAAACATTTACATGTATCTATATGTATACCGTTATTTGCTTGTCTTTATAGTTTTTAGAGAAAAATTCCAAAGTTCTGAAACTTGTTGCCTTGAAATGTGCTAGACTTGTTATTTGAAGGATCTCAATGATGTATGTAAAGCTAAAAGTAATAAAAAAATGTGTTGAAAAACGAGGCGAGATTTAAAATAGAAATACGCATTGGAACAAGTGTTGAAAAAGAAACTATGCGATTCAGTTGGTGTGTAAAATATTTGGAATATTAAATTGGTCAATTTGTTTTTATATTCAATTAAATAACTTTCACTTTAAAGTATTTAAGCATTTCATAGATAAGATATACTCAAGTGAATCTAATGCTGATATTCCCAATCATTTGTGTCGATACTCAATACAGTCGACCTGTCTGAAAATATACGTGAACAACGACAAATTGAGCCGGCTGATAGGCGAAATGAAATATGTGAGTAATCAGGAAAAAGTTACCTATAAGCATGGCTGTGCACGGTAGGCACAGTGGGCCTTATCGGGCGACCTCAACACATGACCGTGAGCTGGGCGAATTAATCAAATATACAATATAGGGAAATGCCTTTAAAAATAATTGTACATAGGCGTGGGCCCCATTAGAAGCGACTACCATAAAAATCCAAGCGAACGCCTTTACAGATTGAAAATCAATCCAATTTGTATTCGAAATCATATTTTGGGCAACTGACTCATGACACAAACTTCCGTTGTGTTTGTGTGTTTTAGAACCGTGTTTATGTGGCCTGGCAGATATGTATGCATACATATATAATCACGCCTCGATGGGTATCTGTGAAGACCGTAAAACAAACAAACAGGCAGTTTCGCCAGGGGCGGAGAGAGGGGGCCATTATGTTAGGTAAACAAACTGAGGGAAAAGCTAAAGAAACGCCAAGGAAACTGAAACAATTTTAATAGTTTTCCGTTTGATGCGAAACCTGATGAAGGTTTGTGCATGTACAGTGAATAGTCAAAATGATATAAATATGCAAAAATAACTATATATGGATATATATATAAATTTAATTTTAGGTCTAACTTGGGAAGGGAAAACAGGGTATCCTGAGTCCAAGTTTATTATGGAATGCCGAAAAATTAAAATTCCTTTTTTGACCACAGATACATTGAATTTGCATATTAAAATATATAAAAATAGTTTTACTTCGCTTTTGAAGAAAAAAAAAAACTATATTTGAATAGGTTTCAAACAATTTCTATGATAAACATTTTGTACGTATTTTTTTTAAAAGAGGTTAAGCAATGAATGACCACTGTAATTGTACTTTAACTGCCAAAAATGTGAGGGGATTTTATGAAAATTTGATATTACGAAACAACATTTTATTTAAAAAGAATTTAAACAAAAAGTTGGTTCACTGTACTGAGGGTCTACTGTGTGTGGAGTTATCGAAATCTGATATTTATTTGCGGCATATTTTTTACCTATAACGTAAAAAGTTCATTTCAGCAATTTCTTGAGATAGCTATTTTGTTCACTCTATCAAGTGCTCACTGTAATTGAATGCACGCCTAAGGGCGCCACACCCAAGACATTTGCCAGAGTTTTATGGCCAGCCACTCACCTGCTGCTCCTCCCCTGCTGCTTCTCAGAGCACATAGTTGCGCTGCTTCTCGGTGGGCAGCGTGCGGTTGGCAAAGGAGACAATGGCCGCCGCGGGCTGGGCGACGGATAGGTCGCAGAAGACGTGGCACTGGTTGTCCTTGGAGCTGGGCGATTGGCGCGCGACGAACGCGAAGATGGTCTTCTTGTCGGTCTCGTTTGGCTGAGTCCACGTGCGGTTCTCGGGATCGATGGCGCAATGCGAGATCACATCGGCCGTGTAGTGTTTGCGGAAGAACTTCTTGCGCGTGTTGTCCGTCAGCGTGATGCCCTGTCCGGTGACCTTGAAGTGCACCTCGGTGGGCGACGCCAGCTGCCGCTGTTCGTACATCAGCCGTATCGCCTTCCGTATGGCCTCGTTGCCGGTCAACGACTCGGTATCGCAGCTGTACAGCCAGAGGACATTTGTCGCCGCTCCGTGGGTGAGCAGCTGCTGCTGTGCGGAGTTGGTGCTGGCCAACGAGGGCACTACATCCGCCTCGGGTATGCGGAGCAGGCATGGCAGCGCCAGCCTGTTGATGGAATGCTCGTAGATCAAGGCCGAGAGCGAGGTGAAGGTCGGCTCGTTGTCGCTGCCCTTTAAGTGGACGCCACGTTGCGTTGGCTCGATCAGAAAGTGACGCACCAGCTCCTGGCTGCCCGCCGGCGGCTCAGCGACGCGCAGCACCAATCCGTACGCATTTGCATACGTGGTGGAATCGCGTACCAGAAATGTGCCCGGCGGCGCATTCATCAGCAGCGCAACTGCATCCTCCCTGGCCAGCATCGGCTTGTACCAAAACTTGGCCGAGTTTCGGGCGAATTTCACCAGATCGGCGGCCACCTCAAAGGTGGGCGTCGAGCCGGAATTGAGTCGCTGATGCGTCTGGTAAATGGACTCCATGGCGGCGGGCGAGCCGCGCGTCAACGTGTTGCTGCCGAAGGGGGTGCGCGGCGTTACCGGAAAGGCGGGCGTCTCCGGGCGGCTGGTGGGACTGGGTGTTAACAGGTAATCCGCCTGCTGCTGCTGCTGTTGCTGAAGCTGGCCATTGCTATTTGGAGCAGCCGCAGTTGTGTTGCTGACGCGCTTGCTGCTGATCGCATAAATGGGCGACAAATCGCGACGGCTGCGCGTGTGCGTCTCCAGCTGCAGCTGCACCTGGTTCTGGCCATAAATGTGCTCCGGTTTGTGTGTCACCGCCATTGCAGGTCGCTCCAATGTGCTGCTGTTGTAGCTGCTGCTGCCATTGTTGTGGTTGTTGTTGTTAATTGTGTGATAATTGCGTTCCACAATTGTGGACTCCAGGCGGCGACTGTGGCCACGGCTGGCGCCATCGGGCATATCCTGTCCCAGCTGCAGCGGCTCAATGTTCCGTGTGTTGTAGGGCGCCGGGGCCGGCAACGAGCTGCGCTCGCCCAATTCATCCAGATTCAGATTGAACTCGATCTCGTAATTGTATTTGCTCTGGCTGGGGCCGTTGCTCTGCCGGCGCTGCGGCGGCATTGGCGGCACACGTGCCATAGACCGTTCCTTTTCACGCTCCTTTTCACGCATCCGATACTCGCTGTAGACTTTGTCGCGCCGCTCGCTCAGCAGCTGCTCGAAATCGATCCGTGGCGGCGTCGTCGTCGTCCCATAATGATAGGTATTCGATATGGTATTCGTATTCGCATTCGCACTCGAGCCATTCAAATGGTGGCCATTCAGTTGGCCGTTGCCGAGTGTTTTGCGCACCAGCAAAGGGCTCGTTAGACGTGGCTGGGGCTTTATCATATCACTACCACTATTATTGCTACTATTACCATTACCGTTACTGCCGTTTAGGCCATAAACATTGTCGAGAAAACTGTCCGCCCGCGTTGGTGTTGGCGTTTTGCGCAGCGGCGTTGCCGTTTTGGCATTGCCATAGCTAAAGGGCAGCGAATTTTCGCGCGCGTGATAGGGTATCCCATTGCCGTTGCCATTCAAATAATTAGTGTTATTATTATAGCTATAGCTGTTGCTGTAGCTGCTGCTATTGTTGCTGCTGCGGCTGGTGTAGTACTTGTTGTCCGTGGACACGCCAGCGCTGTCTTCATACGGCGACCGCATAGTTTCGCGAATTCCGAACGACTGATTGAATATGGAGTGGCCCCCTGGTCTAAACCAGAGAGCGCCATTGTACACAGACACACACACTCTCACTCTCTCTCTCTCTCGCAGACACTCACACATGCATACGTGCAGCAGCCATAAACATAGCGAGTAAAAAATAAAATTAACAAAAACGTTGAAATCGGGTGTAGCCGAATGCGCACTGCTCGTTCATAGCGTGATTGATTTTTCGATAAAAATTTGATTTTTAATAACGCACAGATATATTTAATTTTAATTGCGAAAAACCATTACCAAAATACGCACAATCATGACAATCGACCCAGTTTTGACAAAGTTGTGGGTGTCTGAAATATAGGACCTATGAATCCCTAGCCCATACATGCCAATTTGCCAATTTGATAATGATTATTAACAAAAATGTTGGCCCACAGAATCAACTTTAATGTTGAGTTTCATACTTTATACATAATTTGACTCCCACAATCGATTATATGTAATTAAAAATTGATGATTTTATATTTTTTAATTTTTTTTTTCAAAAATGAGTAATGGAAGTACAATTATTTGTAAATATGGTTAAAACTTCGATGCAGATTCAAATTAGATGTTAAACTATGACTAAAATAGCTCCTGAAAATCGGTCCCGTTTAAAAAAGACTATCTCGAGTATATATTCCAAATTTTAATTCTTTATCTTCAATAAGGGCGAAATCAGTTACATTCATACGGACAGCAAGACGGACGTTGCACAAATCCAATATACCATTCTCACTTGCTGAACAAGTATATAAAAAGTCAGCGTTGGCGTAAGCTTAGGCAAGCGTGCGTTCGCTCTTTGGTTGCTCTCTCTTTTTTGACAGGCGAACTATTAAATCCACTTGAACTGTTGTTGCGCCTACGTGCAAGCGCACAGTGCTGCAAAGATTCTTTGTAATGGTGCATTGTTACTTGTTGCGTGCACTGCTAAGTTAACGGAAAAGTGCAGCATAGTTTAAAAAATAAATATATATTAACGTATTTTATAAAGGCAGTGTTTGATAAGTTCAGTGGATTTTATAAGAAAAAAAGCGATTACCGCATTAAAAATGTTGCTTATATGCAATACATACGCATAAATAAACAAAAATTTTAAAAAGTGCATAGTATAAATATTAATATAACATTTTGGCACATTTAATTATATGCTTTATTGCATTACATAATTAATCGATGCGCTATTGTCCTATAATATTTATATAAAAGTGTATCTTATCAAACATTTGTTTATAAAACGAATACATATAAAAAGTCATAAATAAGTGAATATGTACATACTCACGTATTTTAACCCACTGTGCTTAATTACACACACAACTAAACGTTTTGTTTAGGTGTTGGCGTCTCAATGAAACGTAGAGAGCAGCAAATTTAGCAAACGAGAGAAAGAGTTAAAAAACAAAATGCTACACTGCGAACTTTGCGACAGCAGCGTGCGGTGATGTCATCCCCCCACAAATGTATACACACCAAACAACACACGCGGACATGGTGTTAATCTCAACAAACAATCAGCGTAGATACTCACTCAATACTCATTCGATCAGCACTCACTCTCATTGGTGCTCTCCCGTTTAGAATGTGGTTGCCTCTCTCCCTCCCGCTCGCTCTTCATATTTCTGCGTGTGCGCATGTCGTCAACATTTTGTTGTTAATTGTAAACAAACATTTCCTACGTTTTCAGCATAAAAATACGTGGAGTTTCCTTTGCATACTTGCCACCCCCGCTGCCGATCGGCAATTGCCTTTTTGTACGTTCTTCCACTTTGTATCAATTGAATGCCGCCGACGTTGACTGCGCTGCCTTAGGGCTCTAGGCAGCAGCCATCTGTTCTGAAAGAGCAGCTATTGTTTGAGTAGAAATAAAAAAAACTTATCAGCGTTTTCCATTTTGATAGATTTTTATCAATAAATTGCGGTCTATTTTCATGTAAACAACAACAACAACAAAGCGGTCTCATGTTGCTTTCCCAGTGAACTTTTGTGGCCGACAACAAACACGCACACATACATACATACACACATACATAGACAAAGCGGTGGCATCTTTTTGATTTCTCACATTTTTCTTGTAGAAAGTGGAGAAAATTGTAAGCGCACCTTTTGTGGGCACAACAACAACAACAACTATAGACCGACAAACCAATAACCAGCAAACAACAATCAACAGAAACAAAGACAACAACAAGAGCATTTTGCAGCATGTGACGTCAGCAAATGCAAAAATATTTGCTTAAAAATGCAAACGCGCTGTTAACGCCAGCGTCGCAGCCAGCGCGGGCAGCTACAACATAGTAGCTGTGGGTGGTTTGAGGTCATAGTCAGTGTTACATGCCTCCCACATACACACACAGCCATAGCCACTCTCGACCAGTTACATTGCTCTCGCGCTCTCTTCGGTGGGGCTCGTGAGCGCAACTCGTTTACCTTTTCGCGCTGCTTCGAACATCTGTTGTTATTGTAGTTGCCATTATTGTTGTTTTTGGCAATTTTGACAGACAGCAGCAGCCATGTGGAATGTGTGTGCGTGTGTGTGTCTGTAAGTGTCTATGAGTGTGGGGGGAAATGCCCATCCATATGTTATTATAACTACCAATTGTGCACACAAAGATCGGCTCAATTGGTTCTGAAACACCAAAAATTCATTTAATTGTTGTTAAATTGCAGCTGTGAATTGTTTGCATTCACAATACGACGGCCAATTAGATACAAAGCTGGAGGTCGCGGCATCAGTTGACACGCAGCTGCATTTGTATGTGTGCGTGTGAGTGTATCTATAATTATGGGGAATCCTTGAATTTTCGCTCTGAAATGCGCTTGAAAACGAGACAAGTGAAGCTGAGAACGCATAATAATTATTGTTTAAATGGCAAAAGCAATTGAGGTATAATAATATAATAACAGTTTAAAAACATTACCTTATTTATTCTATAATGTTTAAATAATATTTAAAATTATTTATTTTAAAATATATTTTATTTTATAATATTTAAATAATATTAAAGTAAGTGATACAAATATAAGTGATTGCAATAAACAGAGAACCATTTATTTATATCAGTGCTTGCATAAGACATAAATTGTGAAACGTGTTAATTTATCAATAATTATTTATAGGGTATACTAAAGTCATACCTATTCAATTTAAACGAACTGCACAATAACAAGTTCCACAGCACAGCCACACAATTTAACTGGTTGTTGTATTCCCTAAGATCGGCAATTTTGTGGACTTTAATTGCTTTTGCTATAACATTTTGAATGTAACCTATTTCATTTAAACAAATTCCACAATAAAACGTTGCACAGAGTACCATACAATTGAAACGGTTGCTACATTCGCTAAAGCGTGCAACTTTTGTGGATTCCAAGTGGGCAGTGTGTCTTTGCTATAACATTCTGAACATAACCTTTTACCAAAGACAATATAAACACTAAGATGAGTAACGCAGTACACCGAAATCCTACAAGGCAGCTTGATATTTTGCAAAATTGAGAACGAAACGATATCGATGCACTTGCGCTCTCACAATTTAAAGAGCGTAAAATTCTAAAAATAGAATCCACTCTCAGCTTGGCATGCTAAGTGTCGTGAGAGCATTTATGTTTGGTCTTGGTTTCAATTTCAGAAGGCCGGCCAATTTTAACTTTTGATTTTCCAGCCGCGAGTACACCCTTTCCCTGAATAGGCTATGTTTACTTTTTTAGTGCTTTTTACATTTTACTTCAAAACTTTGTTATATGTAATTGTTTATCAGTATGAAGCAAAATGTTTGCTGCATATATACTGAGTTTCAATTAAACTAATACTTTAAATATGTTTTATATAAACATTTATATATGAAGAGTATAAATGAGGGTATTTTTGCCTCGATGCACCAAAACAATACACACATTGTCGTGCCAATGCATAAGTATGCGTGTCCGCAACCCATAATATGCATGAAGATCTAAAGGTTGCATATATTTTCAATACGCGACGTCACATCTTAGGTTTCGTTGCGAGTGTGCATAAGCTGATGTGACGTCACGTCGATGCGTCGAATTATGGACCATTTCCCTTTTTACTATGCTACTCCGGCAGGCAAAATTTCTAGCTACCTGCGCCTTGCTTAAGCCTGTACCCCCTCCCCGCACACTTCTCCTATTTGTTCTTTATTACTCTATGGACTTCGGCATTGAATCGTGTGGCTTTTCGCTCTCGAAAAGCCACTCGGCTGGTGTGGCGTTTGAAGAGCGAAAAGCCACTTGAAAAGCCACACCAGAAATTTTTGCGCACGTTCAAATGTATGCGCGTTACTCATCTTAGTGTTTATATTGTCTTTGCTTTTACATTGAAACGTATCATTCCACATTTGCTCAACTTTGTGGACTCCAAGTGGGTAGTGTGTCTTTGCTGCCAAGTGGGCAGTGTGTCTGTTATAACATTTTGTGAAGAAACAATAACAAGTTTTTATAAGTTTTAAAAAACTTTATTGTAAAGTAGTAGATTACATTCTAAAGTTCGTAGAAATAATACTTTAAGTAGCACATACGTAAACATCTTTCAAAGCTGTATAATTTCTATGAGACTTCTCCTTAAAGCTAATCAATGAGGATATCTGAATAAGCGCGGAATATTCATTTATGCATTGTTTCTAGGCAGTTTTGGACTTTTGAGACTCCAAATAGGCCTGAAATTGATCAAATGTGTTAGTTTATATGGCCCTTAACATATTAGTTTGGACTCACCTTCTCCGCTGTCTTCAGTAGACTATCGAAGCTGCTTTGACCCGTCTCCATGACCATGCTGTGGAAGATCTTGGTGTCGCTCTGGGTCAGCAGCTCGTACGGTGAACCGAACTCCACCAGCTGGGCCAGCATCCATGACTAGCACCTTGTCCGAGTCCATAATCGTGTTCAGCCGATGGGCAATTGTCAGCACTGTGCACTCCCTGAACTTATTCCTGATCGTCGCCTGGATGAGCGCATCCGTCTGTGGATCAACATTGGCCGTGGCCTCGTCCATGACCAGGACGCGGTTCTCGCGCAGAATAGCGCGAGCCAGGCACACCAGCTGCCGCTGGCCTACACTGAAATTAGTGCCGCCCTCGGAGATCTTGCTCTGGAGTCCACTGGGCAGCTCGCTGATGACGGGCTTCAGCTTGACCTCCTCCAGCGCATCCCACAGCTTGTCATCGCTGTACTCCTCGAAGGGATCCAGATTGTAGCGCATGCTGCCCGAGAAAAGGACGGGCTCCTGGGGTATAATGGAGATCTTGCTGCGCAGATCGTGGAGTCCCAGTTCGCTGGTGTCGCGGTTGTCGATGGTGATGGAGCCATCGTTGTAGGATAGGCGAAAGAGGGCGTTGATCAGCGAGGATTTGCCGGCACCCGTGCGACCCACAATGCCCACCTTCTCCATGGGCTTTATCTCGAAGTTGAGGGACTTCAGCACGTACTTGGACTGGGGATCGGGGAAGTACCTCAGGCTGAGATCATCAGCCACAATTTGGCCCTGCTCTGGCCACGTGAGAGGTGGCTTCTTGCTCGGCTCGGACTCGTACTCGCCCTCTGGCTCGATCTCGTCATACTCCACAACGCGCTCCACTGCGGTCATCGTGTTCTCCAGCTCCGCCGACTGGCGCATTCCCCACTGGACCATGCCTGTCATGCCCATGGCCTGCGTAATGGCCAAACCCACCTCGCCCGAGTTCTCGGGCGGATTGATGAAGTAGTTGAGGATGATGATCACGATGTACAGCGTGCAGAAGCAGTCCAGATAGTAGCCGAATGCGCGATTCGTGGAAAGGAAGGTGTAGTAGCCGGAGCTGTGCAGATCCTGCAGATTGTCGAACTCGGCAATGAGCGCCTTCTGTGCTCCCATCGCTCTGATGGTGGGCAGTCCGTTGAGTGAGGCGCTGAGGTGGGAGTAGATCGGAGATCTGGCAACTGCCTCCAGTCGTTTGACGTCCCTCGAGGTCTTCAGGTAGAATTCTCGGATGTAATAGAAGACCACGCCCAGGGAAAGCGTTAGGATGAGGTAATAAGGATTGGTAATACAAATGACAACAATGATGCCCGTTAGGGTGAGGAAGATCTGCACCACGTCCAGCATGACGGTGGGCAGAAGTTCATCAATCTGGCCCAGATCCTTCGAAAAGCGATTCAAAATGCGCCCCGAGGGATTCGTGTTGAAGAAGTACATGGCCGCCCTGGTGATGCCCCGGAACATGGCGTTGTGCAGGTTGGTGGAGCTGCGCATGGCCAGCTTGTAGAATAGCATCGTCCTGACCAGTGTGAACACGATGACGGCGACATTTAGGGCGGTAAAGTAGTAGATATCAACCGGATCCGAGCCACTATCCGTCACATTCTTGTTCTTGTCCACCCTGGAATAAGGAAATGATAATACGACTTTCTGATAAAGCACAAAATAAATCGCTTACCAGTAGGAGAGAAAAATGTCCGCAGAGGAGCCCACAATTTGCGTGCCGAGACACAGGAACACCATGAAACAGATCATGAGCCAACCGCTGCCAGCTGTAAAGTATTCCTTGTAAAGTCCGAGGCTGATCTTGCCCTCAACTCGGGTTTCTTGAGCTGCCATGGCGACGTCCTGGCCAATCGATTCAATGGAGCTCAGGGAGCTGAAGCTCTCATTGCGTGAGGGCTGGTTGCCTTTGCTGGTTTTGCTGCCACGCCTGCTGCGCGAGGCCATGCTCAGGCGATCCCAGATATCGCCAGCCTCGCTCTCGTGATCCTTCTGCTCCTCATCGGACTTGTTGGGATCGGTCAAGAGCTGTGCGAAGTCGAGGCCACTGCGCTGCATCGTCGTATAGGTGCCCATTGCACTGATTTTGCCCTTATCCATAATGATAACGAGATCGGCTTGCTCCAGAAACTGCAGCTGATGTGTGACTAAAATGACCAGCTCGCTTCGGAGGTAGCCCTTCATGCACTGGTCGAACAGGTGACGGCCCACATGTGTGTCCACGGCGCTGAGCGGATCGTCCAGCAGGTAAATGTCCGCCCGACGATACACAGCCCTCGCCAGGCTGATGCGTGCCTTCTGTCCGCCGGAGAGCGAAGCTCCCCGCTCGCCAACAATTGTCTTATCGCCCTGGGGAAGCAGCTCAAAGTCGCGCTCCAACGCACACTTCTTGATCACCGTGCGATAGCGATGCTTGTCCAGAGTAAGTCCAAACAGAATGTTCTCCCGAACGGTGCCCGTGAAAAGCCAAGGCTCCTGGGCAGCATAGGAGAATTTGCCGTTCACTTTGAGCTCACCCTTCGCAGCGGGCAGCTCGCCGAGAATCGATTGTATCAGGCTGGACTTGCCGGCGCCGACGGGTCCGATGACAGCGACTAGTTTACGGCGACCCAGCTTCAGATTGATATTGTCCAAGGTATTCTCTGGGGCTTTGCTGTCCCACTTGGCATCAAACTGACTGAACTCAATGAGAGTCTCCTGATTGCCATTGACCTTTGAGGCATCGCCATTGCCGTTGTTGATTAAAACGCCATTCTCCTTATCGTTAGCAGTCCCAGAGGCCAGAGTGCCATCGATTGATTGGTCTCGGACCTGAGTCTCCTCCCGATGCATGAACGTCTGCAGACGCCTAATCGATACCAGAAGCTCCGCAAACTGTCCGATGCCCTGTGGAAAGAACATGGTGACCGTACGCCTCAAGATGTTGTAGTAGGCGGTCACATAGAACGCCTTCTCGGCGGTCAAGACATGGCCTAGCAGCACATAGCCGACCAGACTGGCGAAGGTGAAGACGCGGGAGAGGAACATGGCGAACGAGATGAGTATGCCACGTATGTAGTTGACCTGCTTGACGCAGAGCATTTCTTTGCCGCGGGTGAGCTCCACCAGCTTGCCGAAGGGCCTCTCCCAGGCGTACATCTTGATCACCTGAATGCCCGAAATAATCTCGTTCATCATGCGGACACGCTCGTCCGTACGCAGAGCCGTACGCAGACGCAGCACGGATGTCTTCTTGCCCAGAAACGCTTGCAGAGGCAGAAAGAGTAGCATAATAGCGACACCAAAGAGCGCAGAAATTCCTATCTGAACGAAAGTGACAATTAGATGTGTGTTCCTTCCCAAGCCCTTTAGCCGTACTCCGTACCCACCTGTTCAAACATGAAATACGTGACCACGATGAGTTCCAGCGGCGCCAGCCAGAGATAGTGTATGTTGATCAGCACATGATCAAAGCGACCCACATCATTGGACAGGAGATTCACCACCTGTCCAATGGTCGTGTCGCCCAGTGCGGTACGGCTCAGGCGTAGAGCCTTGCGGTAGACCAAACTGCATAAAGCAACGCGCATTTTCATGCCCAGATGCAGCAGACTCAGCATATAGGGATGCCCAAAGACGACCGTAAATACGGTGCCTGCCATGAGACCCGCTGCGTAGAGCTGCGCCTTGGTTAGGTCCGGATCGCTGCCCGCGAAGTAGGCCATAATGCCAAACAGGCAGATGGGTTGGGTTACCCTGAAATAAATTGTGATTATCGAATCTAAAGGCTACTCCAGAGGCCACCTACTTGGTGAGAAACTCCTGAGCAGCGAGCAATAAGCCGGTCACAAATAAATGCCAGCCAAAAACGCGTCCCACCACGCGACCCAAACGAGGTGGCAGGTTTTGGACCGATCTGCTTGCAACTTCTTCATCCCATGCGGAGCAGAGGCGGTCTCCAAGTGTATCTGAATAATATTAGCATTAACATATATATAGTATATTTTGGTGATATCTTGTGGTGTCACTCACCCGACTTGTGCTTTCTTAGCGGTCGGTAGAGATCCGTTTGCTCCAGAGTTTTCTGGCGACCCTTGAATAGAACGGGCATGGCGAAGCTTTATGGAGATAGTAAAGATAACATGACAAGATATATACTTTTGTGATAGTAAATATAGCTGAAGGTGTAGTAGGGATACCTGACTAGAAGTTATCCTGCAGTTAACTTTTAAAAAAAACTTGGGGTAAGAGAAAAATGTATTCATAACCTATCATAATCATAATCATAATCATCTGTTTATGACAACTTATAAATCAAATAAGGATGCTGTAGCTCTTATAAACTCTAAATAAATTTCGAAATAAGCTTAAAAACCTTGAAAGGGGGAATTCCGATTTTTATCGATCTTGAAACTTCCAAAAAAAGAAAAATAACCTAAATAACCAATTCGAAAATTAAGAAATAGATATATGACTAAGTATTAGTAATTGAGAAAAGAGAATGAATAAAAAAGGTTTTTTTGGAAATACTTTGTCATACCCCTTAAATATGATAAACACAAACAAAGCTTTACTGTTAAAAGTCTACTAAGTGCTTTGTATAAAATGTTGGCCTGAATAAATGTAACATGAGGGTATCTAAAAGTTTATCTTAATGCCAAAAAAAAATATCTAAGTTATTGTATTTTTAGGGTATTGACGTAGGGATCTATTAGCACCTTGAGAGATAACATTTTATTTCTATAAAATTCTTACGTGTGCACAGAAATAGTTGGGAGTTGGTTGTCAGCACGTCATATGAACAATGTCATATCGTTTTAATGTTGAAGATATGCCAAATTGAATTACATTATGGCGATCGCTATTTATTAGCCTGCACAGCCACATTTGGCCGAACGGACGATATTAAAGTTGCCTTAAGTGACAGCCAATTGAAAAAAAATACAAACTTGAATTACTTTACGCAAACAGATGTATATATAGATGTATATATTTTCGTATATATATAGATATCGCTTCAGGGCACTCAGTGCACCCAGGAAGTCCAACTCTGACGCGCTAACTATGTAAATTGAACGACCCAATGAATACAATAATAAAGCACTCGACAGCCAGTTGTCACGTTGTCGGCCAACCCTGTGGCTAATGGCTTGAAGCATGTCCAAACGGGGCAATCTCAGACTTACCAGAACATCAGCTCCGACAGCCAATTGGCCCGCTCCACGGGATTCTCCGGCAGCTCATCGGCCTTAAGAGATTGCATTTTGAGCTTGTGCGATTTATTTCAATTGTTAAACATTAACTTTCCATAAACATGAATAGTTTTTATATAATTATTTATTGTTTTCTTTTTTTTTCGTATTAATTAATTTTGAATATTTTGGCGACTTTTTTGTTTGGACTTCATTAGCACCCAACACGTATTGCAGACACGCGCTTGTCGTTAGTATAATTATTTAGAGTTTTTTTTATTAAATATGGTGTAGAATAAATTGTTAGAAATTAAAAAATATTTAAAAACTTTCCACTCTTACAAATCTCTTGGATATTGCATAGAAACGTTCTATTATTCATTATGTTGGCTTTGTTTGCTGTTGCTTTTCGCTGAGATGCTCTCACTAAATTTAACTTTAACACCAATCTGACTGTATACAATATAAGCACATATACGCTTCACTTCCACAGCACAATTTCATCACAGTTTTGTATGTCATCGTTCATTCGAATAGATAATGATTGTTTTTTCTTGTTTGGCGGTCAACTCTTTACTTATCAAAAATTTGAAGCGGTTTTGTTTTTGCCGCGCGTTCTCCAGCCAAGTGTCGTTTACGCTCCGAGCGTCTAACACGTTCTAACGAACAACTCAGCAGCTCGCGTTGTTTTAATGCAACTGAAAAAAACAAGCTTTCCTTGCTCTGTGGAGCTTTAGCTCTCTGAACTGTGCAGACTTGAGGATTGACTCTCTCTCTCTCTCTCTCTCTCTCACCCACGTTTGTTGTCTTATGCAAATTTTCAACATTCACGTTTGTTGATTTTTGGCATAGCTTATCAGCTTGGAATTGGCATTTGAGTGTTGTAATCAGTCAGAAACACTTGTTATACAATTATTGTTATCAATGCAAATGGTTATCAAAAATGATAGGCGGGCTAAAGAGCAAAAAGGGTGGAGTGGACTGAAAAATGCAAACAATAAGACATGAACTGTCATATAATTTATGACAGCAACAGATTTATTGTTAAATTGCACAAACAAGAGTATAAAATACATAAAATATGCATACATTTATTTATTAAATCTTTAATTGCTTTTATAACGTTTTAAGAGCTTTCAGCAAAGTTTGTGATCATACAAATTGAACAAAATTTAAAATTGCACCGCTTTGTTAACATCGCCGGTTCGAAACTTAGCTGAATATAAAGCAGTTCAGTTTCAACGCTGACTGTAAATCCGTTTAATGTCTAGATTTGGCCACACTGGCTTTCAAACAGAAAACATCAATAAACATCAGAACATCAATAAAAAGGATTGTTTCTTATATTTAAAGCGCAAAACATGAAATATTGCTTTAAAAAAAAACATGAAACAAGAGAAGAAGAAGAAGAAATACATACAAAATTTTCATTTTGATAAACATTTAATTTAATAAATTGTGCATTTCAATACCTCCTCGCAAATCGCACTATATATACACACTATTTATCTTTATGAAAGTCAAGATAGATTACGGACAACATGTGCAATGGGGAATGGAAAGCGGCGAAGGCGTTAATTGAATTAATGAGATAAGAAAGCAACGAAATATATAATTCATTGCTAGCGTGGCATACAAAGTTCTTGTCGAATTGCATTCGATGGCCTTATATGGATTATAATGCTCGATTAGATTGTTCGCACAATTTGCCATATATTCTTAAGGCTACTTTACTAAGAATAACACGCGAGGCTCTTATCCCCTTGCAAAGGGTATATTAGTTTTCATACGCAATATGTAACGCATATAAAATAAGTTATTCATTTATTCAGAAATTTGGAATAGGTCAAAGTATTAGTTTTTGTAAAAAAAAACTAACCAGCGTATATATTATATATTATTGTATAATTATTATTAATATCGGACCACTTTATCATGCTGTTGGCATTGGAAAAATTTGTGGAAAAATGTGTTTTTGTATGAAAAATTGTATTTATTTGAAGAATTGTTTGCTCAGAAACGAAATCATGTCAGCATAAAACTAATATGTGTATTATATCGTTATATTTGTATGTAAATAAAGTTAACTATATGTCTACTAAGGGTATTTAAACTTCAACACTCCGAAAATAAACTTTTATTTTGCTTTTTTTCAAAAGCAAGACAAGTATATAAAATGTGGGTGTTGTCTGCTGACCCACAATAGGTATCCATATACATGTATAGATATATATCTATAGATATATGTATTCATAGTCTGTTTATTAACAGATTCTCGGCACTTGAACTTGCAGTTCTCACAGCATTCGTGATTCGTGCTGGTGATATACTTATGACAGTTATGTGAACGGCACTTTTGAACCAATTAAAGTGCAAGCAATTGATCAAGTTTATATGGGAAGGGGCTGAGACGTTTGTGCGAATAGAGGCATATAATACATATATTTCATGTTCAACAAAATGTACGCCAATCAAAAGAGACATTTTGCCTGCACAATTGTTGTATAATTCGCTGGAAAATACAATAAACATAAATAAAATTCATTGTATATATATTTTATCAAGAGCATAACGGACAAAGCTTGCGCAGTTATCGATTTTTGTTAGCTTCAATTTTAATTTTGCTTGCCTTATGTAAATAAGTATTATTATTAAGCAATAAAACATATATATAAGCACAGATATATTTTGCGTACATTCATTTTATTGTTTTATCTGTTTAAAGTACAATAAATAACTTAAATATTCACCTTTATTTATTGTTTGTTAAAAAAACTGGTTGCACCCATATCGATAACGCACCACACGGAAACTCTCTCACTCGCGCTCTCTTGAACAAAACTCAAATGAAGCTTTTGGACAATTTCTTGCAGCTGGCAGCGCTGTGCCCGCCTATAAAAGCAAACTGCTTGCGAGAGCTTTTAGCAGTGGTGGTCTGATTTGCGTGGAACTAAACCAAGTAAGAAAATTTGAAAAAAAAACCATAAAAATGGCATCTTTCGTGGGCAAGAAGTACAAACTGGACAAGTCCGAGAACTTCGATGAGTACATGAAGGAATTGGGTAAGTTAGGATACTTTCCTTTTAGGTAATAAATCTTCTGAATAGCATAATTTATTACGTATATTGCGGCACTTGTGCCCGTTTAAGTGGAGTGAGTGAGAAAGCACGTGAGAAAGATGCCGAAAACACAGCCGAAAAAATGCCGCTAACCGGCCGGCAAAAAAAAAACTTTCTGCAGCTATGCATGAGAAAGAGAGATGGAGAGCCAATGAGAACGAAAAACGTGGTTGCAAAAATTACTTTTTTGGAGTTCTAGATTTCGCTTGTTTTAGGGCCACACACATTCTGGCGAATCAGGTGCAAGGCTCTCAGAAGTCATCAAAAAGCTTATCGGGCGCGAGGTAATGGGGCAATAAACTGAAAAACTAATTAAAATTAAAAGTGTACTTTGGCCAAAGACAGTTTTCTCTATTTCTTGTTGTTTGCTTTTCACGTATTGTTAATTACTTTGGGTCTGTAGAGAAACAACACTAAAATATACCATACATGGGGGCTTGACGGTTCATGACGATATGCTTCTGAAAAGAATCAAGGGGGCAAATAGGTTATGGATGAGCCCGTAAATAAAACTAAACACAATTTTAAAAGGTGTCCATCTTAAGAATAAGCCACACTAAAGCCTACAAAATCGAAAAAAAAAAATTGTTCATTATTCAGTTTGAAAGTCACTTAATATAAAACGAAAAGTATGAGTATTGTCAGGTCGTGCATATTAGTTTTTTTTTTAGTTTTTGAGGAAACTTGCGCCTTGACCAGTCATCGAGTGATTTGTTCAGGTGACAGCCGAACTTTGTTCTGTTTAGTTTATAGTCTAGACTATACCTGGGTCCAAGTCGGCTGGATAACTGGAAATTTGATTCGTTTCGATTCGCATTGTTCTCTGTTATTTTGTTATTATTTGCGGTCTTTGTGTGGTTTAGAGAAAAATCAAATCCCAAAGTAAGGTCTCAATTTTCCGCTTTCAGGCGGTCGCGTTTTCATTTTTATTTGTAAATGTTGAAGAGGTTTGGATTACCAGATTTTTAATGAAAATAACTCTTGAAAATGGTTATCGAGACACGTCAATAATACTTGAATTTATCTGATTGCCCGCTGTACTGAGTACGTAAAGTACAAATGATAAACATTATATGTGTGTGCACGTAAATATAATGATAATTCAGTTTTTTGCGATTACGAAGAATTTTTTTTTTGTTTTTGCACTTTGCACCTTATCAATATTTATTACTGTATGGCAACCAAATTAGTTATAGTGCGAATTTTTGTTGGTATTTTTTTGTTTGCTAATCTATGGGTGTCCAAAGAAATGATAAACAAGGCTCTACATTGTTCATGCAGTGCAGCTGGGAAGGTTCCCATAAAATAAAAACCGAAATGTTTTATGGATAGGCAGTGGGAACTACTCGGCCATAAAACACTTGAAAGCCAAAGGTTGTCCACTTAAAAACTTTATCAAATACATAATTGAGCATAATTGATTTGTCTGTGTTGATGGACGGTCACTAGGGGTGCAATACATATATATTTATACACTATATACTATACATTTATATATACATTTTATGTGCGTATTTACTTGTGCATTGCGATAAGGCTGCTTGCATCTGCCTTTCGCGTACAGTTCGCTATATTTAGGCTGACCAATTGATAAGTACCGGAGGCTGTTGTTATACGCCTATCTGTCCCTCAACCCCCTGCCCGCATCGTTAACCTTGAGAGTGACTCTCGGTTTGCTCTGGGGTTGGGTTACTTGCCGGCAACTTCATAATTCAGCTTTATTATTTCAATTAAATACAATATGATTTGCATTGTGTGTGGGTCTTCAACTTTGACTGGCTAATTCAATTAGTAACCATTTCAATCTTCAGACTTTTTGAATGGATATATATATAAAATGCATTTATATTAAAATTATTATTCATTTAACTTGTAAAGGAAGCGATTGCGAACTTTCATCATGAAAATTTTCAGATAAGAAATGCATTGTTCAATATTCAAAGTAATATATATATAGTTTTTTTTTATTATAAAAACCGAATATTAGATAGTCGTATTGCTTATTAAAAAAAATATTCTGTAAAAAATTTCAAAAATCTTGTTCCATCAATAAATGTTAATTTGTTTTTAAAAATTGTTTATTTTTAGGCGTTGGCATGGTTCTGCGCAAAATGGGCAACTCCGTCAGCCCCACTGTTGAGGTTACCGTGGAGGGTGATACCTACACAATGACCACAACATCGACGTTCAAGACCTCTGCCATCAGCTTTAAACTGGGCGAGGAGTTCGACGAGGAAACTTTGGATGGCCGCAAGGTCAAGAGTGTTATCACCCTCGATGGCAACAAGCTGACACAGGAGCAGAAGGGCGACAAGCCTTCGACCATTGTGCGCGAATTCTCTGACAACGAGCTGATTACCGTAAGTGAAATCAAGTTTCCAATTTAATTTTTTTACAATTGATCATAACTGGAACTGTTTCTTTTATAGACACTCACCATTGGCAGTGTGAAGAGCGTGCGCGTCTATAAGGCAGTCTAAGATCATTTTCGACTGCAACACATGACTGAACTATCAACTGTCTAAACTATATTTGCATTACGAAATTAATTTTCAGTTTAGTAATATCTATTATATATTGTTATTGATTAACAACAACAAAACTATGAAAAGAACTGCACTTTAATTCTAATGTTTATTTATAAACACATGCAAAACTCTGCATGTTAATGACATGTGAACTATTTTCAAAATGCATTTGAATAAAATTTAAAATTCGCTTTAAATTTTCTACATTTTTTTTAGGTTTTGTACTACTATTTTATTTTATTGACAGACAAATACTAGGCTATGATTCATTGTATTATGGTTTCTTAAGGTCAATTTCTTTGTCGGCTCCTCGCTTTAATATCATATCAAGTTACATATGAACGAATTATTTTCGTCGATATAATCTGGAAAGCTGAATTATGCGCTGACATAAGCAGTCAGTTTTTTCCATAGTAGTCCGCTCCCACGCATTTCCTGTCTGTCGCTCTCATTACTTTAACGGTAAATGCGAATATTGCTTGTGTTTGTGTGGGTGGTTCTGGATTCGAGGCATGCGCCGTGCAGTTGTGTATGGGCGACACAGCAGTGACTAACCTAACGGCGTTTGACTTAGTTAACAGTTACAGTTTGCCGGCTCCAGTATCGTAAATAGGAACAGCAGTATTATCCGCATGGCTACTGATTAAATACAGAAAAGCTAGGTAAATATTAAAGAAATAAGCGTATATTACGTGCCATCAAATGGTGACATTTATATTGATTTGCTGGCCAAATGTTAAAAGGAAAACTGTGCATGTCTTACGGTAATCATCAATTTGATATGAGTTCGCCCAGCATATGTATGGGTGTGTGTGTGTGCTTGTATGTGTGCATTGTGTAATCGCCAAAAAAAAAAAAAACTGTTGTCTACTTTGCGGCTGTTTACTAGGCGCCCATTTGAAAACATGCCAGCAACAAAACATTTTTGTTCTTTATTTTATTTGGTGTTTGTTTCTGCGGCGAGCTTTTCCAGTTGAGGAAAAAAAGCTCTCGCAAGTTTGCGCTGTGGCAAACGGGTTTTGCTGATTAAGAGACGCCGATCTTTTTTCTGCCGCGTCGTCATAAAAAACACAGAAGTCCAGTATCACGCCATCGCCGTTACTTTTCTCTTTGGCACGCTCTCGCCCTCACCGTCGCTCTCTCACCGCTCTCAGCCGCTCGATCTGCAGTTTGTTGGTTGGTTTGTGCTTGTTTACAAAAGTGTGCGCTGCTTATTTGAATTTTGTAGCTTTCTCTGCGATTGGAAAATTGAACTTTTTTCATAGCGTATAGGCAGTTGAGTCGCTGCCCTAGTCGCGAACGCGTCGCATTCCAACCAGCTCCAGTTCCAGAGTGCGTTAATTGTAGCATTTAGTCAATTGCTAATTAAGTGAGTTAAGTCGCAGCGACTAGAATTACATTTGCAATAAGAAGTGAACTAAGTTCCAATCAGAGATTCAGATCAAAGAGCGCGTCAGCAGCTCTCCAATTTGAAGCCATACGGCTTCGTGTGCGTGCGTGTGCGTGCGTGTGTGTATGTGTGTGTGTGTGAGAGTGTGTGCGAACAGTTCCAATGAGTAGTTATCATAAAACTTTGTTTATCTTGAATGCACATCTCTATTGGTATAATTGTTAAACAAATTCCCGAACAGACATGCATAACAATTGCTGGTAGTTCCATAATTTATTATGTGATTGCCAGAAGTTATATAACAAAACAATATTCCCAAGTGCAAAGAGCGCAAATTGAGAATTTTTGTTAGAATTCGATTTGCTTTGCTCTATGAAACCATATCATACGATCTGCAATAACGCTATCAGTTGAAGATGTTTCAAATTCAGCACTTATAGAACATAGTTTTTGTTTGAACTTTGGTTTCAAGGTGAAAGCGTAGCCATAAAATCGTGCAAACGTTATAGATTAGACATAAAGCGTAACCAGGCAAATTACTTCATGAGCGGAAAAGAACGTTTTAATCTGATATAAATATTATTATATTATATTATTATGTCAGTTTATTGACAACCTTTTTTAAATATTACGATTAAAATTATAATTCGAGAGATCAAAAAGTGCGGCTTTCGATTTCATAATCAACGAACTATCTATAAGCAGACTTTATTTTTATTTTTTTAAAATATATTTACAGCATCAGACAATTATGTCATATACGAATGATCCGACAAAACATGACTTTTTATAAACCAGAATTTATTTTTAAAGATTATATTACCAACATCAAATCATTATTAAATAATCGGCATAAAATTAGATATTGTGTATAACTTTGAAATGACTGCAAGGGTATTCAAACGTCTGTATTTCGAAAACAATTATTCTTTGTTGTTTTTTTTACATCGGTTTGTTATGCATTCATTGATCATGCCCACCTTTTAAATATGGTTTTCTACCAGAGCTATTTTTAAACACCCCTCAGCACATTCTGTGGTACTCAATTTCATCTTCTTCTCTAATAACTTTTTAAAAAATTATAGACTGATATGGATCGTTCGAGACTTAACACATTTGTCGTACCATTCCACTCCCGTCCATGGATGGGCAGCACGGGAGCAGCCGCTTCGGCGGGCGGCAGCTCCAATGGCCTGAAAGGAATCGTGGCCGGCGGCATAACGGGCGGCATTGAGATCTGCATCACATATCCCACAGAGTTCGTCAAGACGCAACTGCAGCTGGACGAGAAGGGCGTCAACAAGCGCTACAATGGCATTGCGGATTGCGTCAAGAAGACGGTCCAGCAGCACGGCTTCTTCGGTTTGTACCGAGGCCTCAGCGTGCTCATCTATGGCAGCATTCCCAAGTCAGCAGCCAGGTTAGTTTAGAGTTGCAATTGATGCCAGCATTGCTCCGCAATTTTATACAAATATTATTGCAGATTTGGGGCCTTCGAATTCCTCCGCTCGAACTTCGTCGATTCCTCCGGTCAGCTGAGCAACTCCGGCAAATTGCTCTGCGGTCTCGGCGCCGGTGTCTGTGAGGCGGTTATTGCTGTGACTCCCATGGAGACCATCAAGGTCAAGTTCATCAACGATCAGCGCAGTGCCAACCCCAAATTCAAGGGTTTCGCGCACGGAGTCGGACAAATTATCAAAGCCGAGGGTATCGGAGGTATTTACAAAGGTCTCACGCCCACCATTATGAAGCAGGGCTCCAATCAGGCTATTCGATTCTTTGTTATGGAGTCTCTGAAAGATTTGTATAAGGTAAGTAAATTATTAGTTGGTTTTTTAAGAAATTCAAATGTTGTATAAAAAATATATTAGATATATATATAAAATGCGGAAAACTTAGCCATAGCTTAATCAAACTGAAAACTCTATTTTAATCAACCTTTAATATTACTTTGTTGATAGTTTGCATTAATACTACATTTAAAAATGACTTATATTTTAATATCAGAATCTTCCCTTATTTATTAAAATCCATTTTTTATACCCTGATGGCATTGAAATTGGGTAAAAAGGTTTTGTTAAAATGTATGTAACAAGCAGAAGGAGGAATCTCCGACCCCATAAGGTATATATATTCTTGATCAGGACGACGAGCTGAGTTGATTTAGCTATGTCCGCCTGTCCGTCTTTCTATCCGTCTGTATGAACGCATCGATCTCGGAAACTAAAAAAGCAGAAAACTGGGTCTTGGTCTTGATCTTGGTCTCAATCAGTTCGTACATATCATACGCAGAACAAGTTATTCCTTTTTTAGATAACTTGCTCCGTTTCATTAATATCGATAAGTGTCGATAACAACCTTTTGTTTTTTTTTTTACAATGTCTTGGAAACTAAAGCAGCAAATTTAATACGTTCTATGCTTTTTGACTAGACGCAGATTTTGACTCTGAAATCAAATAGTACAGACCTGAAAATTAGTTTGTACATACATTTTAATGTTCACAAATCTGTAAGAACTATTATTCAGTTCTTACAGTCAACATTTTGGTTCTAAAAATGTCCAAATCTAAATTGATCGACCATAATTACAACTTAAAACTGATGCAAAATTAATTTAAATAAATAATTAAACATTTTTTTTCGCTGCAGGGTGATGATCCCAAGAAGCCAGTGCCCAAGTTGTTGGTGGGCGCTTTTGGTGCCATTGCCGGAGCCGCGTCCGTTTTTGGCAATACCCCGTTGGACGTTGTGAAGACGCGTATGCAGGGTTTGGAGGCTGCCAAGTACAAGAATACGGCGGATTGTGCATTGCAAATACTGAAGAACGAGGGATTGCCGGCATTCTACAAGGGAACAGTGCCCCGCTTGGGACGTGTGTGCTTGGACGTGGCAATCACATTTATGATCTACGACTCCTTTATGGAACTGTTCAATACAATTTGGAGGGACTAATTTAAAGTTAAGTTTTTGGCAAAGTCTACCTAATAATGTACTAATGGAACATTGAAAATAAGAAAAATATGTGATTGCCTTCTAAATGAAAAGCTTATAATCAGAGAAAACCTTAAAAACGGTAAGAAGGATAACATATACAAAGTAAACAGTTGAGAAACACAAAATATAAGGATTGTAGAATCCAGTTTCAGGAACCCACCATAAAACATGTTTATGAGCGATGCTTCATTTATACATTAAATAGTCTTTGCTTTAAAATACCATCGTGCATGTTACTTTGATCTAAACTTGACCTAGTCAACTGTTAGAACACACACACACACATACATTTATATATATATCTATATATATATTACAGACAAATGCAGAATTTAATGTGAATTGACAAAAAGTAGTTTCATTGCAATTATTAAAATTGTCTGTGTAAAGCATTTAGCAACGAACTGTAAATAGCTAATAAAATCGAAATTGTTAAACTGAGTGAAAATGTCGTTTTTATTGATTTTCTAGCAATTTTACCTGAGTAAAGTACCCTGTTAATTATGCCTTTCAATAAGGGGCGTTAATAAATTAAAAAGGTATTTTTACTTTGGTAAAGCAAAGGTGCCTTTGAAAGGAAAGTATTAATCTTTGTTCAATTTAAATTTTTTAAAAATATTTGGACACAAATGAAATTTTGTTCTTTTTACCAAACATGCTCGTATCCTAATTATGGATCGACCGACCCAATCGAGGTTTCACGTTCCTTACCACTTATTCCCATGGACGGACAAATATGCTGTAGTTGCCACTGCGAGTGAAAGCTCCAATGGCCTGAAAGGAATCGTGGCTGGCGGTATAACGGGGGGCATTGAGATATGCATCACATATCCCATGGAGTTCCTCAAGACGCAACTCCAGCTGGACGAGAAGGGCGTCAATAAGCGCTACAATGGCATTATCGATGTCATCAAGAAAACGGTCCGGGAACGTGGCTTCTTCGGACTCTACCGAGGCCTCAGCGTGCTCATCTATGGCAGCATTCCCAAGTCAGCAGCCAGGTTAGTTTAGAGTTGCAATTGATGCCAGCATTGCTCCGCAATTTTATACAAATATTATTGCAGATTTGGGGCCTTCGAATTCCTCCGCTCGAACTTCGTCGATTCCTTCGGTCAGCTAAGCAACTCCGGCAAATTGCTCTGCGGTCTCGGCGCCGGTGTCTGTGATGCGGTTATTGCGGTGACTCCCATGGAGACCATCAAGGTCAAGTTCATCAACGATCAGCGCAGTGCCAACCCCAAATTCAAGGGCTTCGCGCACGGAGTCGGACAAATTATCAAAGATGAGGGCGTCAGGGGCATTTACAAGGGTCTCACGCCCACCATCATGAGGCAGGGCTCCAATCAGGCTATTCGATTCTTTGTTATGGAGTCTCTGAAGGATTTGTATAAGGTAAGTAAATTATCAGTTGGTTTTTTTAAGAAATTCAAATTTTGTATGAAAAATATATTAGATATATTTATAAAATGATAAAACTTAAAACTATATTTTAATTAAACTTAAATATTAGTTTGTTGATAGTTTTCATTAATTCTACATTTAAAAATGACTTATATTTTAATATCAGAATCTTCCCTTATTTATTAAAACCCATTTTTTATACCCTGACGGCATTGAAATTGGGTAAAAATGTTAAAATGTATGTAACAAGCAGAACGAGGCATCTCCGACCCCATAGTCTAAAAATCTTGGTCTTGGTCTTGGTCTCATTCAGTTTGTACATATCATACGCAGAACAATTTTATCATTTTTTTTGGCTCCGTTTCATTAATATCGATAAGAATCGATACAAGCTTTTGTTTTTCTTTTACAATATCTCGGTAACAAAAAGAGCTAGAGGCAACAAATTTAGTGCGTTATATTTATTTTGACTAGACGCCGATTCTGACACCTTCGGATTTTGGATACCTTACCCAATCGCCCCCAGTATCGACATAGCCATAAAAATCGCAAATCAAATACTACAGACCGGAAAATTTGTACATGTATTTCAATGCTGCTAATAAATCCTGAAAGTTTTATAACGATCATACATTTAGTTTAGCAGAAAATAAAGAATTCGTTTGTATAGTGGGGCACGCGCAATAACCAAGTAAAATGCGTGCGGCGTGCATTTGTGTGTGTGTGTACGTGTGAATTTGTATATGTATGTATGAATGCAAGCGGATTGAAATGCCCATGAAGGCACATCGCGGGGTTCAGGGTATCTCCTAGTCGGGCGGCCCCGACTAGAGCCCACTCACTTGTTCAATTTATTATCTTGAAAGGCAGTTTTAGTTTAAATTTACTGTGGGAATCAAAATAAGTACAGAGCGCAACATTGAAGGGTGTTTCTAAGGGGATAAATTAAAATCACAAAAATGTTGACTGTAAGAATAATGAATAATATTAAATGTTCTAAAAATGTCCATATCTAAATTGTTCGACCATAATTTTTTCGCTGCAGGGTGATGATCCCAAGAAGCCAGTGCCCAAGTTGTTGGTTGGGGCGTTTGGTATCATTGCCGGAGCCGCGTCCGCTTTGGGCAATACCCCGATGGACGTTGTGAAGACGCGCATGCAGGGTTCGGAGGCTGCCAAGTACAAGAATACGGCGGATTGTGCGTTGCAAATACTGAAGAACGAGGGATTGCCGGCATTCTACAAGGGAACAGTGCCTCGCTTGGGACGTTCGTGCTTGGACGTGGCAATCACATTTATGATCTACGACTCCTTTATGGAACTGTTCAATACAATTTGGATGGACTAATTTAAAGTTAAGTTTTTGGGAAAGTCTACCTTATAATGCACGGATGGAACATTGAAAATAACAAAATGAAAAACTAAATGAAAAGCTTATAATCAGAGAGAGAGAGAGAGAGAGAGAGAATATTAACAAGTAAGAACGTTGCAGTCGGTCGTTTTGAAAAAGTGTCGGTATTTTGCAATTAGTGTGGTGCTGGGGGCGGGGTGAGTGGAGGGTGCGGGTGGGGGCTGGTCGTCGGCGAAAATTTGTACCGCTCTTTAAAGGAGGTGACCAGTTATCTACCCACCAAATGTGGTAACTCTAGCTTAAAAACTGTGGGAGATTTAGGCATTTCCGGCGCAGCGGGGGCGTTTGAGGCGTTTGGGGCGTTATAGTGGGCGTGGTCGGGATGTCAAGGTGCAATCTTTGGGGGAGATAGCAGCTATTTACATAATAAATGTGGTGCCTCTGGCTTTAAAACTGCACGAGATACAGATTTTCGCGGGTTGCGGTGGCGAGAGGGGGCGTTTCCGGCAATTTTTTTTACCGATCTTTAAATGCGGTGACCAGTTATTTACCTTCCAAATTTGATGACCCTAGCTTTAAAACTGTACGATATATAAAATTTCGAGGTTAATGTGGTCGGGAAGGGGAGGAGGTGTCGCGGCCGGAAATTGTTTTTGTAACGTCTGGGGGGGGGAGCTTCCCAGTAATATATATCCCAATTTTGGTGAGGTGTATCGGTATGTTATCGTATTGTATGTAAATACATTAAAGACAAATGCAGAATTTTATGTGAATTGACAAAAAGTAGTTTTATTGCGATCATTAAAATTGTCTGTGTAAAGCATTTAGCAACGAACAGTAAATAGCGAATAAAATCGAAATTGTTAAACTGACTGAAAATGTCGTTTTTATTGATTTGCTAGCAATTATATCTGAGTAAAGTACCGTGGTAATTATGCTTTTCAATAAAGGGCGTTAATAAATGAAAAAGGTATTTTTATATTGGTAAATAAAAGTTCTAAAATAGCTTCGTAACAATTATATATATGTATGTATATATACATACATATGGCTACTTTGAGAAGACACTCATTTTAATTTTTGACCAATTTAAATTTTACAAAAACACAAAAAAAAAATTTGGTAACAAATGAAATTTTGTTCTTTTTACTAAACATGCTCGTATCCTAATTATGAATCGCCCGGCCCTACCCAGGTTTCACGTTCCTTACCACCCATTCCCATGGACATACAAATGTGCTGCAGTTGCCTTGGCGAGTGAAAGCTCCAATGGCCTGAAAGGAATCGTGGCTGGCGGTATAACGGGGAGCATTGAGACCTGCATCACATATCCCACGGAGTTCGTGAAGACTCAACTTCAGCTGGATGAGAAGGGCGTCAACAAGCGCTACAATGGCATTATCGATGTGATCAAGAAAACGGTCCAGGAGCACGGTTTCTTCGGCTTGTACCGAGGCCTAAGCGTGCTCCTCTGTGGCAGCATTCCCAAGTCAACAACCAGGTTAGTCATTAATTGGAAATAATGCACTCCGAAAATGACGTTTTTTTTTCAGATTTGGGGTCTTCGAGTTCCTCCGCTCGAACTTCGTCGATTCCTCCGGTCAGCTGAGTAACTCCGGCAAATTGCTCTGCGGTCTCGGCGCCGGTGTCTGTGAGGCGGTTATTGCTGTGACGCCCATGGAGACCATCAAGGTCAAGTTTATTAACGATATGCGGAGTGCTAGCCCCAAATTCAAGGGTCCTGTGCACGGAGTCAGACAAATTATCAAAGAGGAGGGCATCGGGGGCATTTACAAGGGCCTCACGCCAACCATCATGAGGCAGGGCTCCAATCAGGCTATACGATTCTTTGTCATGGAGTCCATGAAGGATTTGTACAAGGTAAATAAATCAACTATCTGTCTGAATCCTTAGGGGTATATTAGATTGGATTTGTTGTATAAATTTATGTAGCAGGAAGTCGGATGTATCTCACGTCATATATAACACTCAATTTAATACATTATTAAAATTGTTTGCGCTGCAGGGTGATAATCCCAAGAAGCCAGTGCCCAAGTTGTTGGTGGGGGCGTTTGGTGTCATTGCCGGAGCCGCGTCCGCTTTTGGCAATACCCCGTTGGACGTTGTAAAGACGCGTATGCAGGGTTTGGAGGCGGCCAGGTACAAGAATACGGCGGACTGTGCATTGCAAATACTGAAGAACGAGGGACTATCGGCATTCTACAAGGGAACAGTGGTTCGGTTGGGAAATGTTTGTTTGGACGTGCCGATCACATTTATTCTCTACGACTCCTTTATGGAACTGTTTAATACAATTTGGAGGGACTAAATTTAAAGTTAATCTTTGTGATTAACAAAAGTTCAAATGTTTGAGCTTTTGTGTATTTATTCAATTTAAGTTTAAAACAAGTAAGAACGTTTCAGTCGGGCGTTACCGACTGCGTTATACTCGTTCACGGTCTTAACTATTGTTATTTTGGAAATTTTCGGTGTTTAGAAATTAAAAATTAGTTGATATTTAAAAGAGGTGAACAACTTGGCGTCTCTAGCTCTAAAACTGAAGTGGGTGAAGAAGGAGTGGCTGGGGGCCGTTCTAGTTGGCGTGGTCGGGATATCAAGCTCGCAATATTTGTTGACTATTTTATCTATTTCAGCTTTAAGGTTTTATCGGTTTGTCACGCCCCCAGTGGGCGCAGCTTAAAATCATTAACACTTTTTCTGAAACGGGTACACACGAGTATATATCGAAAGTTTTCAGTAATATACTCTCTTCACATCGTGAACGAGTGTAAAAAATTAAGAAGTATTTTAAAATTTTTTACAAGTCAAAAAAACAAACAATACAAAAATATTTTAAAATTTAACTTTTTTAAAACTATTAAATTAACTTATAGAGTAAGTAGCCAGATTGAATATTGTTTTGCCTAAAGTATTAATTTATTTGGTAATTGAAGATTTGTAACTGTAAAAAACAAAAACCATAGCATATATAAAATATTGTACAGACATTTAATTTCAAAGCCAAGTCCAGTTCAAATGCATCGTATCGAGCGAAGACTCCAAATACATCGCATCGAGCAGAGACTCGACTGTCTTATGAATTTTCTTGCAACATTTGTAAGATTAAGTGGCAATAGTTATAAATTAATTAAAGGTTATATGTATAAATATATATTAAATGCTTGCACCATTGAAACAGAGGGGGATACTTGAGGCGACGGAGCAGCTAACGTATCACGTTCAGTGGTATGGAGCCGTGCTTGCTGCTCAGAATGCGTGTCAGGGTCTCGTCCAGCGGTGAGCTCAACTCTTGCCAAATGCATTTGCCAATGAGCGAAATCTCCTCGAGCGGCGGTCTGAATGCCACCAGCAGATTCAAACAGATGCCATCGCTAGCCTCATCACTGGTCGTCGCGTGCTCCAAGCTGAGCAGTCCGTGGGGCCTATGTTGCGGCAGTTCGGCACCAAAAATCTCGATCATAAATTTGCGCAGCGTCGAATGCAGGCTGCGACTCGGATGCAGTTCGACGGTGGGAAAATGATGCGCATTCTTTTCGCTAATCAGTATGTTCATCGAATTGGTGGCCCGCTTGCGCGCCACAGCCAGCACCCGCAAATAGTTGCGCTTGTGCGGATGCCGTGTGGGCAGCACATTGCTGTGCCACTGCGACGCCGTCTTCGATTGCTGCTGCTGCTGGTGATGCTGATGGTAGGCACGGCCGATCTCAATGATGTTCAGTATGTCGTTGGCCCGCAGGGGAACCTCTTTGGGATCACGCAGCCAGAGCGCCTGTATGGACTCCGCGTCCGCATCGGCGGGCGTTTTGAGGCGGCCGCCTGTAATGCGACCCGTGAGCGTAAAACGAAACCAGGAGCCGCCCGCCGACTCCACGGCAAGCAACGTTGTCATTTCCGCATTGAGACCAGTCTCCTCGAACAGTTCACGCGCCGCCGCCTCCGTTATGGATTCACCCTTTTCCATGCGTCCCGCAGGTAAATACCATTTGCCTTACAAAGAGATTGGATTTAAATACAATTGATTTATTAAGGCTGCGTGTAATCACCTGCACAGCTGGGCTTGGCCTCCTCGATCATAAGCAACTCATCCCGCTCATTGAACAGCACACAGGCCACAATATAGTTGATGGTCTGGCCGACTTTAGGTATAAAATCGGATGTGCTTGAGGGCTGAATTCCCTGCGCCTCGGCGGTCGCATGTTGCTCTTTTAACGAGAAATCGCAGAGTTCTGTCGTTATGTCGCCCAGATCTTTGGCGCTCAATATGCTGCGCACTTTCTCCTCAATGCCGGACATCGTGGCTGTATTATATATGCTTTATATGGTTAGGTGTAGCCTAAATGGAAAATGTTTGAAATACAGAAAATCAGTTGACAGGAGGGCGAGACTTACGTTTAGCACAAAATTCCACAATAAAATGACTCAATTGAAGAAACATGCTTAGCTCCAGTTATGCATATGCAAATTCTACATATATAAATATATATATGTATGTATATGAACTGCGTCTGCGAGAGAATCAATTCGAAACGAACTCAAGAGCGGGTAAGATGTGACTGTCAGGCCAATAGAAGAACGGCAATCAACTGGCTTGTTGTTGCAAACAGGTGCTTAGTAGTCTGCTAACAACGCAAAATGCGCGACAACGAGCTCACTACGTTTTGGCCTCTATTTTTTCTATTGATATCGAATAGATGTCAAAAAAAAAGCCGCAAGACAGGTTTTGCACCAGCTGGAGAAAGTGCATTGGAATGCTTGTATCGCTGCTGCGTTGATGGTTGTTCCAGCACCAACTCCACCGATGGACAGAACAAACTGTTGTTGTGCTGCTAATTACTCAAAATTAAGCACAAGCACAATTAATTGCCTTCATTTATTAAACATTTGTCGTATTTGTTCTATAAACGGCATTGAACTGTCTGGCAACGCTGCTTATTTGTTTACAAATGCCATTCAATGTGACCGCAGCAGCTCTAAGCCAAAAATAGCTCTAAAAAACAATTGTTTAAGAAATTCCTTTAGCAGCTTTTAGCAGCTCTAAGCCAAAAATAGCTCTAAAAACAATTGTTTAAGAAATTCCTTGAGAAAATAGAAAGAAAATCCATAGCATACATACATATATAAAATGTTTTACGGACATTTTATTGCAAAGCCAAGTCCAGTTCAAATACCTCGCATATCCAGCAGACTCGACTGTCTCTGCAGTTTACTTGCAGCACTTGTGGGATGAAGTGGCCATTGGTATTGGTTATATTTATATAATATATGATTGCACCAGTAAAACAGATAGGGGATAGTTGAAGCTACGGAGCAGCTAACGTATCAGCGGTATGGAGCCACGCTCGCTGTTCAGGATGTGTGTCAGGGTCTCGTCCAGCGGTGCGCTCAACTCTTGCCAAATGCATTTGCCAATGAGCGAAATCTCCTCGAGCATCGGTCTGAATGCCACCAGCAGATTCAAACAGATGCCATCGCTAGCCTCATCACTGGTCGTCGCGTGCTCCAAGCTGAGTATTCCGTGGGGCCGATGTTGCGGCAGTTCGGCACCAAAAATCTCGATCATAAATTTGCGCAGCGTCGAATGCAGGCTGCGACTCGGATGCAGTTCGACGGTGGGAAAATGGTGCGCATTCTTTTCGCTAATCAGTATGTTCATCGAATTGGTGGCCCGCTTGCGCGCCACAGCCAGCACCCGCAAATAGTTGCGCTTGTGCGGATGCCGTGTGGGCAGCACATTGTTGTGCCACTGCGACGCCGTCTTCGATTGCTGCTGCTGCTGGTGATGGTGATGGTAGGCACGGCCGATCTCAATGATGTTTAGTATATCGTTGGCCCGCAGGGGAACCTCTTTGGGATCACGCAGCCAGAGCGCCTGTATGGACTCCGCATCCACATCGGCAGCGGCTTGAGGCGGCCGCCTGTAATGCGACCCGTGAGCGTAAAACGAAACCAGGAGCCGCCCGCCGACTCCACGGCAAGCAACGTTGTCATTTCCGCATTGAGACCAGTCTCCTCGAACAGTTCACGCGCCGCCGCCTCCGTTATGGATTCACCCTTTTCCATGCGACCCGCAGGTAAATACCATTTGCCTTAGAAAGAGATTGGATTTAAATACAATTGATTTATTAAGGCTGCGTGTACTCACCTGCACAGCTGGGCTTGGCCTCCTCGATCATGAGCAACTCATCCCGCTCATTGAACAGCACACAGGCCACAATATAGTTGATGTTCTGGCCGACTTTAGGTATAAAATCGGATGTGCTTGAGGGCTGAATTCCCTGCGCCTCGGAGGTCGCATGTTGCTCTTTTAACGAGAAATCGCACAGTTCTTTCGTTATGTCGCCCAGATCTTTGGCGCTCAATATGCTGCGCACTTTCTCCTCAATGCCGGACATCGGCTGTATTATATATGCTTTATATGGTTAGGTGTGTAGAATAGATGTAAAATAAAGCCGCAAGACAGGTGTTGCACCAGCTGGAGAAAGTGCATTGGAATGCTTTTATCGCTGTTGATGGCTGTTCCAGCACCAACTTCGCTGATGGACAGAACAAACTGTTGTTGTGCTGCTAATTACACAATTAATTGCCTTCATTTATTAAACATTTGACGTATTTGTTCTATAAACGGCACTGAACTGTCTGGCAACGCTGCTTATTTGTTTACTAAAGCCATTCAATGTGACCGCAGCAGCTCTAAGCTAATAATAACTGGCAGTAAAAATACCAGCACCGGTATTAAATTTTAAACAGATATTATGTTGATAAAGTTTTTCTAAACGTTGTATTTTTAAAAATTACTTAAAACTTTAATATGTGCACACACATTTGTGCTTGTTTAATAGCAATTGCAATTCAATTTCTTTAAAAAATTAGCTGGCAAACAGGAAAAAGGCGGCACTTCTGCTAGATTAGTGCAATTTCAGTAGATAAATGTGTGTGTAGTACGCCCTGTATGTACTTATCATTATCGCACATTATTGTGTAGGCGAAGTGGGCGTGGGAAGGCGCCACTGATTGCTGGCAATAAAATTTGAATGCGGAAATTTCATTGTTTACCCAAATCGATCATCATTAAAAGCGTTTGCCATTCGCAAGTGCGAATTGCTCGATTCCATGGCGTATACTTAACGCAGATGTTCAGCTCGTTGTTCGGCGCAAAACATAAAAGCGTAGAGTGGGCACTGTGTGTAATTCAGTTTTTTTTATACCCTGTAGCCATTGTTGTACGTGGATAATGGTGGGTATGTATTTATGGTTTGTGTGCAAAAGTATGGAAATATATACATTCTTGTTAAGGTCAGACAGTTGCGTCTGATCTAGATATTTGTATATATATTTATTTAAGTTTTACAATATATATTCTTTCAATTTTTAGTTTATGCAAATATTTGGATGAAATCCCAAAAAAGTTTGTATATTTTGCACGCACAGGTGCTTGCAGGGTATCTGTAAGTCGTTGATTCTACACTTCTTATCTTTTTGGATAATTGCTTGATGTGTTATTAGCTTGTATTAAGAAGAAGCCGCAGCGAACATGTGCTTTATATGTGTATGTCTGTATCTACATACATATATTCACATTTCTTGTTTGTTTACGTATGTGTACGTGCTACATAAGACTTTGTCATTACATTGTTAATTTGTTTTAGTTGTTTTTTAATTTCCTTGGAGACTCGCAAAACTCATGCATGTGTAGGAACGTGCGTATGAGTGTGTGTCTCTACTAATGTACTGAGAGCGGGTGTACTGCGGTAATAAGGAGCAGAGTAAAATACTGATAAAGTGGTGAATGTTCTGTGTGGAATGCGCTGCGAATGTTCGGCGCGATGCGATGACAAGCAGAAACGAACACAAAACGTTCATTTCCCACAAGCGCCATTATTCGTTAAAGCCCGTAAATTTTGCTAAAAGCGAACACACACGCACAACAACAAAACAAGCAAAAACATTTCAGTCGGGTGTAACCGACGAGCACATCATTTTTACCAAAAAGTTTATAAAAATTTATTTTCAATTGTGCATACTTTTAAATGCGGAATGATATAGATGGCATGTCATGAATAAAATGTCCACAAACATGCAAATCGGTTTAGTTTTGGCCAAGTTATTGGCATTTTAAATATGCGATCTACGAATTCGATACGTTTACTTGTCAAAATGTTTGTCAATTTTGACTTGATTTTTGACAAAAAATTGGGAGACTAATTGAAAATTGTGTGTTTTTTATACTATTTGAAAATTCCACAACCAAATGAAATAAAAATATGTAATTCCAAATTTAAAAAAAAAAAATATTTCAAATTTTCAAATATGATAAACACATTGATGGAGAATAAATTTAGAAGTTAAAACATGGCCAAAAAGACATGGATCATGAAAATCAACCCAGTTTAAACGAAGAAATTTAACTCCTAAATTAATACCTACATTTAAAATTTTTTTTCAATTTTGCAATGATTGCTAACCAGAAATTTGACGCTTTCAGAATCATGTTTAATGTTGCGTTTTATACTAGTATCATCATTAGCACAATCGGTTACAAAAAAAATTTTGCAATTATAAATTTCTAAGCGGGGAGTACATTATATTTTATAAAAAGTATTAAAAAAATTGAAACCTTAATGTAGAATCAATTAAGAGGTCAAAACATGATGAAAATGGTGTGGATTATTGACAAGGCTATTGAAGCTTGAAATATGTGAGCTATGGATTCCAAAGTTTTGCCAATTTTGTTTATATCTACAATTTGGTATATTTAGCTTAAAAACTGAGTGCAACAAATGCGAATATACATATTTCAAGTGTCAAATCTGTTCTCAGACGAACGGACTTTGCACAAGCCCAATATACTTTTCCCACGTTGTTGGCTAGTGCAAACAGCAGCAACAGAAGGCAAGAAGCTGCTGCTAAACACGAATATAATGTTTAAAATGTTTATTATGTGTGTGCAAGTGACGCGGGCTTCTGCCCGGGCCCAGAAGAGAGCTGAGCAAACCAGACCAACCAGACAAAATGCTGCACGCATATGTTTGCCCATATAACTGTATTACAGGCCAGCGTATAAAGTATATAAATGCGTAAGTGTGTGTGCGTAAGTGTGCGTTAGTGTGTGTGTGCGCTTCTGCATGTGTTGATTTTGGTTTTTGCCGGCAGCGACATTGACGCCGGATGTGAAACAAGTAGCCCAAATAACCCGCAATAAGCTTTTGTCACGATTAACAAGGCTTACCCCGAATGTGCGCGAGTGCGAAAAAGAGAGAGAGAGAGAGAGAGACAGAGATAGCGAACGCGAGTGGGAATGGGAGAGGCTGAGTGAGTGAGTGCGTGTGGCTGAGCATAATTACATGCACATCGTTATGCGTATGTGCTGTCGAGTGTGTGTGTGTGTGTGTGTGTGCGTGCGTGTGTCTTTGCCATATTTTAGATTAATGATGGCGTCGACTCGTATTAGGCAAATGAAGAAATCGACATCGACAGGCGGCGACAGGGGGTGGTGCTCCGATCCCTTTGGGCTGCGGTTTCTCGCAGCATTTCCGCTAACAAATTTGCCACAACAATAAGTGCATATCATTATGCTGATTTAAGTGGCAGCGCGGCACGTAGCAACCGCCGCACATCTATAGCAAGTTATTACGTGCACACCTGACCCCTCACCCCACACACACAGACACACACAGACACCATACAGATATATGTATTATACGGGTAGCTATGAGTATGCATGCAAGTGGGTACATAAATCTTTGTTTAAAGACACATGCACAATGTAAGTTAAATTGGCAATAACGTGCTTTTCTTTTATACGCCATCTACAGGCAGACACAAACACACACACACACACATATATACAACGGCATAACGGTAACGGAACCTTGTTTGCAAGGAAGTAACAACCTGTTTTCACCCTATGTAGTGGGTTTCGCTTTTATGTGCGCCTTGCCTCGCCGCGCCTCAACTTGCCTTCGCCTCCGTCTCCGTCTCCATCTCCGTCTCCGGCTCCAGCTCGTCTGTTTCAGCGCCGCGCCTCATCCGCATCGCCTTAACTAGTAGCTGTAAACGGGGTTTTCTACACTCGCTCACGAAGTGAAAAGAGCATATTGAGTTTGCCCAATTTTCCTCTTTCTGTTCGTTTGAACGTAATTGTTTTCGCGGCCATTGAAGCCACACTCTTGAAATTTGAAATATATACTCGCATATATCCGCGTCAGATAATGTGTAAAGTTTTTTGGCTACACACTCTGGGGGCGTGGCAAGTTGATTTACTGTTTATGTCTTCATCAGTCTTATCAACTTTTTCAGAAAGATTATTGATCAAATACTGTAAAGATTGCAGAAGATATATTTTGTAGATGCCATTTGGGGGCGTGGCACAACCATATATATATATATATATATATATATATATATGTTATCTTTTAATAACATCCTATAATTTCAGTTACGCACACGTAAAAGTAAAAAATGTTCATTTTTTTTGAATATATTTTTTAACTTCGATTCATTTTTGCTGTTATCATACGAAAAACGAGTAATGCGCTGTCGGCTACACCCGTCTGCAAAGTTGTTACTTTTTTTTGGGAGGCTTGGCGAGGCGGTGGGGGCATGTTTTGGGCACGTTTACGGGGCGTTGCTGTTACTCCTGTTATGCTTTAATTATGCCCTTGTCAAAAGGTGGGTATGGCGCCCGGTTGCCCAGAACTTCGCAGCTTTTGTTATGTATAAACATACACACTCACACACACAGTCGTATATATACATACTTATACATATATGTACATCTGTATTTTATTCATGTCGACATCCAGTCCAGTTTGTCCACACAAAACTCGAGCATACACAAGTTTGTTATAATAAAATGAAACTGAAATACAAAAGCAAAAGAAGAAGCAGAAAGGAGAATAAAAATATATAAAACACATTTGTAAATACATCAATTTTTAAGTACTAATTGGAAGTTTGAGTTACAAAATGGTTGCCATATTTATGAGGCAGTCGCCCAAAAAGTTATTCTATACCAAAACCGAGCGAATTTCTAAAAAGAGTTATTTCACGGTTGAACGTTGTGCAAAATGTTGAAAGTTAACAAAAGGATGTTTTCGGATAAAAAAAGGGTGGGCAAGCTAGGGCAATTTATTTTTATTGTATTTCTTTTGTTAATTGGCTTTATATCATGCCCAAGAATAGTGAAGCACAGAAATTTGTGAAAAGTTGCTGATTAAACTGATTTTATTATTGTTCTTTAAAGAAATTGCTTTTGTAATTGCTTATTACATATTAAGTTTATAGAGATTGCTCAATTGTGTTTAGTTAATTAAATAAACAGTTTTATTGGCTTTTAGTTTAATGGTATATTTTTATTTATCTTGATTTATGTAGCCAAAAAAAAAAAAATAAAAAAAAATATATAAGCCAAAATAATTTATATAGTTTTTTTTTTGGGTTTTGTGTTTATTTGTGTTTTTTGGTAAGACAAGGGTCTCGGCACTTACCCATGATGAAGCTAATCAAATCTGGCTAATGAACACGTTGTCGCGTTGAACAAACTTTAACCAATAGCTTTTTTTTTGACAACTTTAATAGGTTCATAAATAGATGTGGAAGGGTCTTTTGGTTTACTGCGGTTAATACTCAGCCCTGTTTGTGGGTTTTGTTAAAGTTGTGGAAGCCGCCTTTTGCGGCTTATTTCGAATGCTTCAGATTTGTTTGCATTTCATTCGTTGAAATCCTTTGGCATGTCCGAGCCACCGACTCGGCGTGCGAATTCCGATGCGTAAGCGCATTCCGATGCGATGCGTTATGCTCGGAATTGTGAAAGCCATCCAGCTGCAGATGATATATGTGTGTGGTACATGCATGCATATATAAATATATATATCTATATATATTTTAATACTTGCATACTGTGATAGCTTTAGTGAACGCTCATTAAGGCATGCAGGTGTTTTGGCCTGTTGAGGAAGTTGGCTGCTTTAAACGTTGCTAAAGGCATATTAAAATTCAGCACAACATAAAGGAATTTCTTTTATTACTTTTTTAAATGTTATTTCTCCCGCTGAGGGACTTGTCCATTTTAAGGGTTGTTGCAGTCAGACAGGCAAGCATTTAAGCAAATCCTTAATTGTGAATATACATTTTGTTGTTGTTTAATTTCGACCTTTTTGGGCACTGGTGCCTTGCATATAATGGGTTGTATTTAATATTTTATAATATTAACTTATATATTTTAATAAAATAATTTAGTTTTGTAAGAATATTTAAGATAATAAATTTATATATTACAAATATTTAATTAACATATATATTTTCAACAACAAAACTAAAAATTTTCGATTGTTTCAACATATCTTAGTTAAGTTTATGCTCGTTTTTATCAGAAAACTTTCTGCTACACTTTTGTATATATAGCATTCAGTCGGATAGATATATATATAAATAAAATCATTACATTTATATGCGTATAGGATTGTATAAATTCTCTAGTCTCTAGCTTCAATAGCGGCAAAAATCATTGAAGATAACAATACCTGATTATTCCAACCATTCCTATATAAAATACATTATAATATAAAATAACATAAGTAATATGTATAGAGTATAATATACGTACATTCCTTAATAGGAAATGTCTATCTCGACACACGTTGCACGTTGCCTGACAAGTTCAAAATACCTTCTTGCAGATGGGTATGTAATGTGGCCAACTAAAGCGACGTTTGCCTCGCAGTTGAGCTGATGCTAGATAGGGGTTTCACTGTACTTGCAATTCAACTCTGTGGCTCTGTTGCCATTTGGATACGCATCAACTGGTCTTTGCCTGGGCATAGCGTAATCTTATCGCACAAAGCGCGCGCTTATCTCATTAAATGTCAGGAGACGCCATTGAATCATTTTACAAATGGCTGAGTACATGTCGCATATGAATAGCGGGGCGGGGTGCGTGGACGTCTAGGCGAGCACTTGAGGCTTCAGTAGCACACACACAAACACACACACACACACACTAATACACGCATAGCGCAATTGCTGACAAATGAGATAATTTACACGCTGAAATGAAGCCCATAAAGGCTCATTTAAAATTCAGCGGCGTCTGGGGCATAATTTTTTCCTGTTTTTCCAGTGTTTCCTCTACATCTTTTTCTATATACACACACATATATATATATATATGTCTGTATATATTTTGTTCCTTTGCTGTTTTGTTTCGCTCCTGCATTCAGCTCTAGCATTTTACTTTGCTTTTTGTGCTTAATGGTTTTGTGCCATGACATACGTGGCTGGATATTAAAACGTAGCCCCAGCCACTAAATAAAGAGAGGGGGGAGAGGAAGAAGGAGAGGGAGAGGGAGAGCGAGACGAGAACCAGCGGCATAACCAGTGCCATAGCCACTGCTATGGCCGTGGCAAATGGCTTGGGGCACGACAGAAAATCTTTATTAGCATACGGCATAAAAATTTATTAAAGATGAACGCGCGGCTAAATGAAAAGCGCGCCAAGGATTTCGAGAGTGCTTTTCTTTTTTACGTTTTTACATTTTTACATTTTTGTATTTGTAGTTAGCTCTTTGGCTTTGCCTTCTTTCTCTTGTGCCTCGTTTATTTTATTTATTTTTTTTTTTTTAATATCGTAAATCGATTTGAAGTTTTGATTAAACCGTACACACAACCAAAAAAACAACTTGGGGCGTAGTTGCCAGCTATTTAGTTTTTCTTTATTGTATTTTGTTTTTATTTTCAGAGACTTTTTTTTCGTGTTATTGTCATTTTGTTCGAGTGTGCGGGGGGCAAGGCGGTTTTTATGTTGCTCAACTTAATTTTATACAAATGACCTTAGGTCATATCACCATTTATATCCGTCAATCCCTTTTTGGTATAAGTTTTATATTTGCTTCGTTTATTTTTTGTCTTTTTTTTGTTTTGGTTTTTGTTGCTTGTTCTTCTCCACTTTCTTGTTTGCTGTCTTCTGTCTCAGTGCCGGCTTTTAAGGGCATTTTTATGTTCGCTTGAAGCGCCAACTAACGGCAAGCTGGCCCTAAAAGCCTTTAGCCAAATATCTTCAAGAGACAGACGACAGTCATATATGTCCACATACCTATATAAAAATGTATATATACTTAAATATATATACCCTATATGTCTGTCTGTGTAAATGCTTATGTAAATAAACAAAACGCAGCACTTGTTTGTGTTGAGAGCTGAGTTTGGCTAAGCGACACCAGAATGCCAATATAACAAGTGAGTGGGTTAAGTTTGCTTAGCTAGAAGATACCCTGGAACTGTATTTCAAGTGTACGTACATAAGAGATATAGTCAAAAGTACTTAAAAATTATATGTATTTTTAAATTATATAAAATCAATTGCATTTTTACTATTTATTAAAAATTATTTGCATTTGTGTTCATTTTAAATTGTTCTGCAGAAACTAAATAACTAAATATAAATTATATAATGCTGAAATGGCGATATTTTGTATGATTATTAAAAATTGTTAATTGTATGTAAAATTAAATTGTAATATAACTAACTCAAAAAATCACCTTAAGTATTTACAGGGTATAAAAAGCAAATCCTTAGCCACTTGCGAAAATGAATAGAAAATGTCAGGGTGAGTGAGGCAACGTGGCAAGGCGAAGGAGCACATATAAATATAGATGCGGATGGGGAGATAGAGCTGTAGGAGTGACCGAGGGGCCGGCAAAGGGATGCCCAAGTTTGGGATAAGTCGAAGTATTTCCTGGTCCTATTCAGCTCAGAGAAGAGCCCAGTGGTCCAGCAATTGAGTTATATTTGATGCATATCAGATGCTAAATGTCCAAGTCTAAAACGAACGGCAGACAAAAAGTCCTTCAGCCCGAACGGTAGTGGTATGTGGTCTACATAAAATGCTCCCGCGGGGTAAATGGTAGGTTGGGGGCTGATGTTGGGGGAATTCAATTCAGTGTTGGACAGTTAAGCTCAAGTGGAAAAAGGATGCGAATGTTGCCAAGTCGAAGGGAAATATATGTATGTAAATATTTATATGACATACAACACACACAAACACACAAAAAACACACGCACACACACATGGCCACATGTGGCACATACATATATCATTAATTATTATATATGCATGTTTTGTATGCAGATTTCTTTGTTTGGCCATTACATAAATCATTATAAAGCGGAAAAGCAATGCTAAAGTTTAACTGACCATGTGACATTTAAGTAGTTTGTGGCCCCAGTTAAAGGCCCCGTTAACAAATCAAATAATCGTTAAGCCCAAAAGGAAGTTTGCAAAAAGATTCCATATAAATCAGACGCCCAATGGAATATGCATAAATACAATTATTTTAATAGGTGGGGTGTGCTTAAGACATAAAAAGCTTCAAATGTAGTCGACTTTTATGGGAAAAAATATAACAAAAAAATATATATAATAATTTGTATCTGAAAAATAATAACTCTTAGTTTAAAATATCATACTGGAATCTGGGAAATATTATATAAATAAAGTGGAAAATAATTAACTACAGTAAGAATAAATAATATATAAAATAATAATATGGCTTATCTATTTCAATTTTATTATTTTTTACGGACAAGAAAAATCTGCGTTAATTTTCTTAATGCATATTGATGTACTGAAAAAGAAGTTTTGTTAATATTGTTATTTAGAAATATGTTTTTTTAATAAATAATTATTCCTAAACAGTTTGAAAAGCGAGTGCATTATTATAATACTATATAACGTACTTACCTAAAACCGACGTTAAATTGGCTGCCAGTGAAACGTTAAGGATGTGCAAGAAAGCGGGCGACACAAGTGCTCGCCCTCTCTTCTGAGAGCGAAAGTGCCAAAGTGAGAGCGCATACGTGCATATTTAATTTTATATATATATATATATGTATAGAGCTGTTTATCTCTGACTAATATTGTGGCAAGTGTAAGCTACGTATTATATGCTACATAGTCGAGATACAAAGCGTGACAGAGAAAGAGAGAGTGAGAGAGAGAGAGAGGGAGAGTGAGAGTGAGCACGTCTGCATGCATTACCTCCTGCGGTGTATGTAATGCACTCTGTCGACTGTAAATAATAAAATATGAAAATTGAATTGAGAGAACAAGACCCGGGTCCATAAATCGTGACCATATCTCCATGACAGGGCTTTAACCAACGCGTTTAACCTCATTTAACTTTGTTGTGTCTCTTTTTAAGCGCTTTTTATGGCCAATACAAAATAATTGAAATGATTGAATGCTGACTACTCCAATAAGTACTCGATGCAATAAAAAGCCGAAAGTGCTTTTTAATACGCCGCCATTGTCTGGCAATACCGATTGGCGATTGCGATTGTAAATTTACATTCAGCTGTCGTTATCTAAGGCATGAAATTGCTTATCCTATTTGGCCTCGACAAGGAAATATTCTCCCTAATGAATTGCCGGCATTAGCTGGCTCGACTTTTGCATGCAAATCAAATTGGGAGTCCTAGAAAATCAGACATAGAAATCGATAAGAAAACACTCACACACTCATGCACATACGGACACACAGAGTGCAGAGGCCTTGAGCAGCATCCAGACTAACTGAAGGTGAGTTTAATGGCAACTGAAGCGATGCTATGCGATGCGACACATACACATACACACACACACACACACACACACACACACACACACACACATACACACACAAACACATACATTCATTTAGAAGGGTGACATTTTAAGACAGCTACGAAAACGGAATTCTTGATTTGTATGCCAAAGGTCAAAGGGTGCAAGTTGGTTATGCTCTTTGATATGGTTTAGAAGTTAACTAAAACTCTATAAACACCTCAATAGGTGTTTATGCAATTGCAGAAAATAGCGGCATTTCTAATCCAGCTTTTTCCCTAAATCGGTTCGGGCCCGAAATTTCTCATGGTTTAAGTAAACCTAAGTCTAAATCAATCCATTTCTTCCTTTTAAATATTTAGATATTTGGTATAACATAAATATAAATATAACATAGAGGATAAATGTTGTCTTATTTTGTTTTTAAATACATATTTGTGTTATTCATTTTATTTACCCATTATTTGAACTATTTTTTGGATTATATTATTTGTATTCTATTTCTATAGTCTAAACTCTTTATTATTTATAAATATTTTATTTGTATTCTATGCTCTGTCTTCTGTCTTTTATATTTTATATTTCAATTGCTGTATTATTTACTTTCTTTACTAAATTAAGTATTCTGTGCTCTATATTCTATGTTTTTTCTAGTGTTTGGATCGCGCAATGCACACCCATCAATAAGTAGACCTTACTGTTACTGCTGATGCCCCAATCGGGTGCACATCTAAATCTACCTCAAATTGAATAATGAATGCAAAGTGACTGAGTGGCCGCCACCGTTGCCGACACCGCCCATTGCTATCGCTGCTCAATGAAATGCATTAAATCAGAGTATCGTTGAAAGCAACTTCTGGTCGCCAACCCCTCACCCCCTCGGACAACAATAGCAGCAGCAGTAGCAGCAGCAGCAGCAGCGAGCGCGATTGGACAGGTGCCCCAAAAAGTAGGCAACGAAATTGTAATTCACGAAATGTGAGCGACGCGTTCGGTTTACGCTCTACGCCCCTCGCCTGCTTAGCTGTAAACATCAATTACGCCGCCCCCAAAACTATTCACGCGATTAGCCGCGTTTTCCAGTTATTGGGTAATAGCCATTGCCAGTTGCCGCTTTTTGGTAGTTGCCCAGTTCGTAGATTGTATTGCAAGGGAGGGGGAGGGTGGGGGCTAGACGTATCGGCGCGAGCGAATTTTAGCGTTGCGCTGAATTGAATTAACGGGTCCGGTTTTGCCGTGGCCAGCTGTAAATTTACAACGGTGCATCTGATAAACGTGGCCATGCCGACATGCGGGCCACATAAAAAGGCCGAGCCAGTGAGTCAGCAGCCGAAGAGTTATTTCAAATGTTGAAAACCGTGCGAAAAACACAGCAAAATGTAAAACAGACAACGCAGCAAGGACTGCGCGCGTGTGTGTGTGTGCTGGTTGTCTGTGCGTGTGTAAATTTGCTGTGCTGTGCTTGCCAAGCCTGGTCTTAAAAGCGAAAAGCCATTTGTATTCATTTGAAATTAATTTAGCATTCATGCAAGGCGCAAGGCGCAAGACGCCTCAGCCGCAAGAGACGCAACATCAGCAACACTAACAGTAGGGGTTACCAAGGGGAATGGGGAGAGACGGGGCGGTGTGCCAGTATCTGGAACAGTGGCTGTGGCAATATATGGCGCCTAACGCTGAGCGTCAGCTAAGCAATGGATAAATACGTGTACGTGGCATACATTTGGCCCAACAATACAAAAGACGAGCCAAACAATTTGGTCCTAGAGCCTCGTCCTTTGCACCGTTGCCGTTATCGATAAGCAGTTGACGGCACCGCCCCCGCCCCGCCCTTTCCCCGATACAACTGAAACTACCGCAAGGTGCTGGGCTAGGCTCGAGGCGTGCGCCTGCCCCACTAATTTTAACAAATTAATTGGCAACAATAAATTCAGTTGCAAAAAGGTGCGCAGATAGCATCTCGCATAGGTTCTCTAGGAATGTAATAGAGGGGCAGCTATAGATTGTTCCACTAATTTGATTCGCTCAATGACAGACGCTTAAGCACCGTTGTACAGCTAATATATTACAGATACCCAGCAGCTACTTCGGGTTTAGGTATATAGAAGGCAGACTTCCTAACCTGCATAAAGCCTAATTTCTCTCTTAATAAACTTTAACAAATACGAACATTACAGCTTTATTAAGCCATTAAAAATATAATTTTATTATATGACTGCCATGTAATAATTATGTGGTGCTTAATAGGAAACTTTGGATTTAACAAGAGAATGAAATATGTTTATTGCAATCAACTATTCACACATTTAAGCTTTTTAAAGCTTCGCTATAATTTTTATTAAAAAGAAATCGTTCTTTGTATTTAGCAAGACTTAAAGTATACAGTAGAAATTTACAAGAGCTTCTTTAACTTCAAGCATACTATTAGCATTAATCTTCAAATGCTACAAATTAAAAATCCCAACTTACACTAAACCATTTATTATTATTTATGATTACATCGTTTTACGTCCTTACCCAAAAAAATTACTTTCAAAAAATATTTATCGAAATCTTAAGTCAACTAATCACAGCTTAGGACAAATAAGCTTCGTGTCAATTCGTATTTAAAATACATTATTCACAAAAGTTTTCGTATTTTCTTTATTCAAATTTTTTGTACGTAAAGCGCTTACCTTATCCAAAAGTCTGTTATACACTAAGCACATTTTTATTCCCACAGTTCCCACAACAATCAAAAATGCCAAAAATAGTTTTTATTGTGCTTATTCTTATTTATATAGAAATATATATATGTGTGTGTGTGTGTATGAATGTATTTTAAGTCTAGGGAATTTGCAGTGGATTCGTGAACTTGAAACGCCTGAGTGCTCCCATTGTCCGCTAGGTGTCGCACTTTACCATTTCTGTATTGTTCCCATCGAAAAAAGAAAAACTAAATTTACATTCAGCAGCGCACTGAGCGTTTTTCTAGTCAAGTAGTCTCGACCGAAAATTTTTGGCACTTTATTTATTAGCTTGTAAGCCGCGCGTTGAAATATCCCCTCGACACCGACGCCGACGCCGACCTCGGACCCCAACGGCTCAGACCGAATGGCAAGAGCTCAACACGTCCCCCGACTGTCCGGCTATGTTTTCTGTGCCAGGGTTGGGGTAGGGGTGGTGCGAGGGCGGGGGCAATTGCGGGTGGATGAGGTTACGGATACGCTTTCGACAGCAACATTTGCGGGCCATAACACGCAACATTTGACACGGTCGGCCATGGAGACCAGAGACCAACAGAGCAGCAGCCTAAACAGAAGCGGGAGCAGGTGCAACGAGGGTAGCCGCAGCTACATGTACAGGTGTTCATTGCTGGCGTCGCCCTCGGGGGCGGCCTCACAAATCTTTCACGATTGCGACGCGTGTACATAAACTGAAATTGGCCTATAACTGTCTGTTCAATTGTTTTTGTCGCATGCAGACGGACGGAGCGGGGAGAGGGGAATATAATGTGTACGAACGTATCAGTACGTACGTACATATTGCGGTAAAAATCACATTTCTGTGGGCCAACGTAAATCATTCATGTGCGTTGCGAAACCCCCAAATGTAGACTATATTAATATGCCAAAACGAAGGAGTGTGTTTTACGAATATTCATTTGTACGTGACTATTGAGCGCATTATGCTCGGATCGGACGCTCCGATGTGACGCGACGAATTGAGTTGAGCTGAGTTGAGTTGAGGCAGGTTGTGCTAATAACCCAGTTAACCTGAGAGCCGTGCCACTCTCTATTTCACTTGCTCTCGCACTCTCTGATGGCGCTCTCTGCACGTTCAAGCTTTGGTGTTGCTTCAGACCGCAGTCGTTTACTACAAAGTCAACCCAAACCCTTTACCGGAGCTTTAAAGCATAACAAAAAAAGGAACTTTGCCCACTTTGCCGCTTATTAAAAATGTAAAGAAAAACGCAAATTAAAGTTGCATGCTGTTGCTCTCGCTCTCTCGCACTTTCGCCGCGATTGCGCTGTTCGCCTACAGAGCGAATTGCTTCGTCTGGCACTTCGACTATCGTTCGGCTTACGTTCGGGTGTGCTGCTCTCGCTAAGGTAGACATCGGACACGCGCTGCCTGCTGATGAATCAGTTCCAGTACGCGAACCCTGCCGCAAGGATGCACGTGTGCGCACGGCCGCTGCATTTGTTAACTTACATTGTGCCACATTTAAAATAAAACAGCTTAAGCAGTACCGAAAATAAAGAAAAACAACGGCTATTTAATAACTGTATCCCCAGTCAAACCATCATCAACAACAACAGCACGAGCATTGCTCACGTACGAGACGGATACACAAAAATGCGACGCTCGCGCGCGCCTTATCCTGTGCGTGTGTGTGTGAGTTTGAGTGTGTGAGTGATTGTATCGGTGTGGTGTAGTGCTTATATGGCATACCTATAGAGCTGTACCTAATGTGTCCATGCATACATATACATACAAATAAAATAATACAAAGGCAACGCGCTGTCCTCGTGTTCCTGCCCGTATCCGTGTCCGTGTCCGTGTTCATTGTCGTTGCTCGAGTGCTAAACGGAAATATTCGGTAGTCCAGGTTATTGCCAACGAAAATATAAGAAAAACGTAAGCAATAAATAAAAAAAAACACACACACAAAAAACACAAACGCTAAACCGGAGAAAGCAACAATGGTAGCCAAAATAAGCGGCAATTGAAGCGAGAAATGTGTGCACAGTTTCCACTAATTATTCCGCATTGCGCAATCGATTGTCAAAATAAATCAAGTCTGCAAAATAAATATCATAATATATATTATTCTAAATTGAGCTCAAAATGGCGCCGGAACACGTGCCCTGCGAGGAATATACATAAGAAAGCTGCCAAATAGGTAAGTTAGCACTATATAAGACAATACTTTTCTAGAGGGATGGAACTCTAGCATAGGCAACAGTTTGGAGTCATTTTAAGTGGGTTTTAGCAGATTCTAGCGGTTAGGTGAGGAATCTAGCTATAGGAAAATACGTGTTACTTATTAATGGAATATGTAATAAGGAAGTATCTTAAATAATTATTATCTATAAGGAAAAAGCGTAAAAACAATCCCACTTGATTTTAATTATATTGATTTTAAGGGGTAGACGTAAAGCAAAAGAAAATAGTAACTACGAAGAAATGTTATAAAAACTAAAGTTTGTTTTTTGTGTGACTTTGATTAATGGACAATTGATTGTCTTTAATAGTGTACGTCTTACTTAGAGTTTCTTTTATTATATTTTTATATGGGTTTATTCTGTGTATATCTAAAGAAAAAAACAAAAATAATACAAAGAAAATTTGTATTGAAAAGAAAGTATAGAAAATGTACATAAAAACGTAGGAACCAGAATTGTAAAGTATAAGTCAAAGAAAACAGCAAGAGTTTCTGTTTTATTTTGACTCAATGGAAACCGATTCAAGCAGATTATATGTTACATAGAGCCCCGTGTGTAGAAAACCTCGTTTAACATGACTTTGGCTAAAAAAAGAACATATAAGCTACATATTATCCAGAAACGAATGTGTCGTATACAATTTTAAGACCTCCATATTGTATGTGACTTTGACAAATCTGTGGGTTTTAAAAGCTGGTCAAAATTTTAGCTAAACGTCGGCTCAGCTCCTGACATTTGTTTGTTTGATTTCCATGGAAAACTGACGTTTCAGGCCCCGGGCGATAATTCTTTATAATAGCAGCGCAAAATGCTCATGCAAAAAGGGACAGCGGTCGGCGGCACAAACAAATAAACACACATACACAAACGCACATACACACATACAGATATATATGTATAGAGCGGGTACTGACCAAAACAAATAGCGGGCCACACGAACCCCTTGACCCGAGTCACGCAGCTAATTGGACTGACAACGAATATATATATATATATATGCATATATATATACATATACACATATTTTTGAGTAATGGCCCAGGATTATGAATATTTTTCCCGTGCTAAATGTATTTCCATGGAATTTTTTATTTCGCCTTTTCCGTTTACTCATCGCAGCTGGACAAATTTTTGGCCGTTCTGTTTTTGGCCATGATGATAGAGCGAAAGAGCTACAGTCCGTAAGTGGTCGTCATAAATTGTAACTGTAATTTATAACAAATTCACTGAGTATTACGAGTACTTGCCCGCTAGAGTCAGAGAAATGGGTATTATAGCGTATAAATAAGCACTTATTTGGTGATAAAGCTGCCTCGTTTATCTAACCAACCCGTAAAACTCCCCCAAAAATAGTAATTACAATAAATTATTCTATTAAGCACTGGCTCTGGCGCAGCTACTTAAGATCTCTCATTTATTCACTTTACGCAGGAATCTCTAGAATGTTTTTCAATCTCAATCTTGGCTAAGTTTCATTTCATTTAAGACAAGCTGCTAAAAGTATGTCAAAGCTATAAATTGAAGTGAAATTGATTGGTAACTGAAATTGCGTAAACTGAAGAGTTCCGTTTGCTTAAATAGCTTAAAACTTCAGTATTTTAATTATTTTATTACTTCAAGCCTAAAATATGTTCTAATTGAGAATACGACATATCTTTTACTTTAATTGTTGGGTTTCTATTAACTTGTATTGTTTTCCTGTTTTCTTTATCTTGAACTTTTAATTTTAGTTCAATATCAATTACTTAATAAAAAGCTTCTATATTTCGCTTCCATTAGCGAACATTTCAAAAAGCACGCCTAAATCTTCTAAAGGAAGATAATAATAAACTCTAAATTGAAAATGGCCCCAAATGAAATCGAAAACAAAACCCAAAACGACCTTGTTTATTTTTGCCTTTTTATGCAGCATACTTTTCAGAGCAGTACCCAGTTTATAGCGCGTTTATAGCTAACCACTTTTATAGCTTTAATGCCGCAAAAGCTCATTAAATGTAATGACTGAAAACGCAGTTAAATATAATTTTATTTTTTAATTTTAAAGATTATCTTTAACAAAATTTCTAATTTTGTATATTCTACTTCCAGATCTATTGATATGAAAAGCTATTAGTTATTGTCAAAAGTATAAATATATATATATATACTTCTATGTATTCCAGGTGTCTGTTAGTAGAAAATAAATTACAAGTAAAAATATTTGTTTTTACTATATTAAGGCGATAAAAATGATTTGAGAATGCTCATTAGCCAAAATTGTATAGCAGCAATTCAATAAATAGTATAGTAATAATTAGGGCAAATTTTTGTTGAAAGTATATTAATTGAATTGATATTTCAATATGTAGTAAATATACTCGAGGGAATAGTTGAGTGAATGGTGGTTATAATATAATAAACAATAAATAAAGTAAGTATTAGTATAATAAGTAAAGAATAACATGCTTAACTAATTGCTTAACTTAGTTTAATTAATTTAATTTAAATATTGGAGCAGATAATAATTCATCACACGTTTAATAATTCTCCAGGCATTTTATGATGATATATAATTCTACACACATATATATAAATATACTATATGCTCATGTTTATTTTATACGAACATTTTAATAGACAGCTTAAGCTATGAATTTCAGGCGGTTCAAATTTTTTATGTAATGATACAGATTACTATTTAAACCAAATTTTTTTTAAAACATATATTTGCTATATATAATCTATAATCTTTTAACGTTGGCAACTTTATCGCACTTTTTTTCTAGACTGTCAGAGCTAAAGCCTCTCAAAATCCTCCAGGATTTCCATCTAAGTTGAGGCATACGAAAGCCAATTGGTAATAGCGAAAAAAACAACAACAGCAACATCAACAACAATAAAAAGCAAAGAAAATTCGACTGCCAGTTCATCGATCAACGTGAATTATGTCGACGGACATCAACTACAACTGGGGCTCCCCCCTCAAAGTGCTTTGGCTAACACAACTGTGGCTGCTGCTGCTGTTATTGGGTAAGTTTCAGGATCAAGATGCCAATGACATGGCATTTAAATCGACACGCCGAGCATGAACTGGAAATGCTGTTTTACTGGTTGTACGCTGTTTACAAAGTGCAATAGGCTATATGGGTTGTGTACTGTTAATATGACACTGAAATTGAAGAAATTTTGCAAATTTTTTATATTTTGTAATCTATAATCTTATTATTTAAGTTTTTATGGTTTTAACGTCTTAGAATTTTATAAAGTTTAAAGAGTATTTTTTATAACTGTAAATTATTTTAAATTATATGTCAACATAGCTGCCTTAAAAATATTAAGTGATAGCTTGTAGTAAAAAATATTAAATTTATCTTTTTGTAAAATATTTCTTGAGATATTTTAAAAAAAATAATTATTGGTATAATTTTTTTGAGAAGTGTAATTTAAAGGTAGTATGAATTATTAAAGCACTCACCGTAAACCGTATCAATGGCAGAGTATTGCGCAGTCGTTTATTATTCGCTTTGAGGTAGTTACTTATTTTGTTATTATTTTGATTGCGTTTCAGAGAGCGGTCTGGTCATCAGCGAAGTGCCTCCACATTACTGGGAAACTCCCTACTCGCAGCCGTACTTCGACAACTCCTCCAGGCGCGAGGTCACGGCAACCGTGGGCCAGGCGGCCCTGCTGCATTGCCGGGTGCGGAATCTGGGCGACCGGGCGGTGAGTTGAATGATATTTGCTTGGCTTGGGGTCAAACCAGGGGCACGCAATTAAAATGCGCCCGAAGTCAAAGGCAAACATTATATATGTGTTTGGTGGGTAAGTCGTGTGGTAGGGGGAGGGGGTTGGGGTCGAAGGGGGCGACTGGTCACAAACAAACGACCTGCGGCGAACGCCTGGCAGATTTGTAGATTACTTTTAAAAGATTACGCCATAAAGTTGGCGGTCTAACCACCATAGCCTCTAGCTCTGTCTCACTCTCTCTATCTCCTTTTCTCTCTCTTTCGCTTACTGGCTGTTTCATTCCGCTCTTCCGTTGTTTCTTGTTCTGGTTCGCGCATTTGTAACACGGCTTCGCTTCCGCTCTCAGCGATTTGTTAGCAAATGCAACAACAGGCGCTTCCTCTTAAGCCCCCCAAGACCCCTACCCCGTCCCCCTCGCCACATTGGTTTCTACCTCAAAAGCGCTGTGGCTGTGCAATTATGCGGTGTAATAAATTTCGTGCTGTCCGTGTTTGGCCCTGTGCCCTCGTTGTCCCCTCTTTGTGCCCTGTTTGACCCCACCCTGCTCCCCCCCTCCCCTCACTTTGGCTTCCTTCTCGGCGAGCACGTTGTCGTCGAGTGCGTTGTGTCGCCCAACTTTTCGCTCAGACAGTTGAATTGAGTAATTAACGCCCCGAACTGAAAGACAAACCAAAGTCTGACAGACAATCAGCCAGCCATTCAACCATTCCGTCAGTCATTCAACCAGTCAGTCAGTCAGTCAGTCAACCATTCATCTGGTTGACAACGTGCTCTAATCCACGACAAAGCCAAACGCATTGTCGCGTCTTATATGCAGCTAATTGGAGACGATGTCAGACAATTGCGTGTCAATCAAAACTAGGATCAAAGATAGCAGAAACCAATACAAAATTGTGCCGAACAATGAATACCCTTAAAGGCATTTAGTGCGTTAGTTACTTAGCTAGTTGCATGCGTTTTCACATAAGAAAGCTTTCTATAAAATTTTTTAGATTGTAAGGAGCTTGAAATTAGCTGGGATATTTTAGTCAATCGGATCCTTTTAATGGAAGCTATAAGATGGTGGTATTCCGAAGTTGATCTGATTTTGAATTCATTTGTTGTTTAAACACAGACGAGTTTTTTAGACTGTTGAGTGTATTTTTGATAGGTAAGCCATTACTTAAAGAGTTATTTATCCAAACCTAAAATGCGAAAACTCATAAAATATTTCTTTTTTGACCACATAAAATCAACGAAATTGAATACTGACCAATTAAAAAAAAATGGATTAACAATTTGTGTGCAATCTCTAATTTGTTTTACTCCAAGGAATTTATTTTAGTTTTTCAGTCAAATGCAATTTGCCAAAAATAAGTTAAAAACAAATGTGCAAAGTTTTTGGTTTGCTGCAACAATTGCTAAAGTTTAAACCTGGCCAAATAAATGCTTTAAATAGAGCTAAAACTGAGTGGTCTTAGAGTCAATTAGTACAGTTAAAGTTAAAACTAGCTCAAATATAGGTTGCAATTTTTTTTGTACTGCTTTTGGGCAATTTGTTCAGCCAGCTGCTCAACTTCTGTAGCATTGAAAAGGGATTTAAAGGATTTGTTTTGCTCAGTCTATAAACCTCAAAAAAATGAAAATGTTTCATGTCGAACTAGAAAAGTTGAAAAGTTCAAATTGTAGCTCTTTAACCCCCTTAGTAATATTTAACATTACAAAAAAACCTTTTTGGTGCTTGTTTAGTTGGGGGAAATAATTGATAATGAAAATGTTAAAAGAGGTAATTACAGGTTTTTTAGTCGCTATTTAGTCATGGTATGTACAATGTTATTTCGTTTCTATTAATTACTGGCTTATTAAACGCGGGCTAGTGCCCCCAACAACAATAATTACTGCAATAAAAGAAATAGTAAAAACAAGCAATATTTTAACCAAACAACAAAACATTTATGGGTTATATTATAATAAAATATAAAAAATAAATACAAGTTTTATTTCTTGGCAAATGCCTAACAGGTTCAGAAATGTTTTAAAATAAAAACCAACAAAACTATAAGTACACAAGTATGAGCTGCACATATAAATATAAAGTACCAAAATGAAAAACAATTTGAAAGTGTGAATAATTTTTAATATGTTAATCATAAATCTATTCTTAGTTTTATAAAATGACATTTAAGGCTACCATGTGCTTGCTCTTGACCTTAATTTGAACCTAATATTTTGTTGATGTCTTACTCTAGCCATTAATTACCCATTCAATCATTTGTAATCTAAGATATTGAGGTCGCTTTTTGAGCTAACCTTTTAATAACACATGCTATATTTAGCATAACCTGGTACAGTAACCTATCTGCTGAATAATCGAGTTTTACAAGAAACAATTTTAATAAAAGAAAAAATGACTTCATTAAGTAATGTGGCATTTAAGCATAATGAAATTCGCGGTAAAAAATTGAATTTCTTTTGATAAGTGCTTTAATGAATTTTAATGAACTTTAATTTAATGTTGTAGGTGTCCTGGATACGCAAGCGGGACCTGCACATCCTGACCGTGGGCATATTGACCTACACGAACGATCAGCGCTTTCAGTCGCATCACTCGGAAGGCTCCGACGAGTGGACGTTGCGCATATCCTCGCCGCAGTCCCGTGACTCTGGCACCTATGAATGCCAAGTGTCCACAGAGCCGAAAATCAGTCAAGGATTCCGCTTAAATGTTGTGGGTAAGTCGATGCGGGTGTCTGCTCGCGCGTTTGAGTGTGTGTGTGTGTCCTTTTTAAGCATGAAAGCAATTATGTGTGTGGTGCGACTTTCTTTTTTGCAGTGTCGCGTGCTAAAATTCTTGGCAATGCGGAGCTGTTCATCAAGAGCGGCAGCGACATTAATCTCACCTGCCTGGCGATGCAGTCGCCGGTGCCACCGTCGTTTATCTACTGGTACAAAGGCAAGCGGGTCATGAATTATTCGCAGCGCGGCGGCATTAATGTCATCACCGAACGCTCGACGCGCACCAGCAAGCTGCTGATAGCCAAGGCCACGTCCGCCGATTCCGGCAACTACACGTGCTCGCCAAGTAGCTCAGGTAAGTTGTTGTCCTTTCGCCCCGTCCGTTCCCCCCTCTTTTCATTCTGCGGTGGCAGCCACAGATGCCTCACCTACATCTTCATCGTCATCCTCATCGCCATCTTCATCTACTTTAACGCCAACGTCCTTATCCGCCTGTCTGAGTGTGTGTCAGTTGCAAGTCTCGTTCTATGCCCGCTGGCAATTAATGTGACGTCTCTTGCCAACGGCATTTCCACCACAAATGCCATCACCATCTCCTCGTCCCTGCCCTCCTCCCTGCCAGCGTCTAGAGATGTGTGCGTGTCTAAAATTGCATGAGAGAGCTCCACAATAAAGACATCATTGTCTAAGTCGTGCTTAAAACGTGAGGTTGTTTAAGTCGGGTGCTATTAAAAAAGTCGTGTTGAGTTATATTGAGATATGCCGTGTCGGCTCGTGTAAGGTCGCGATTCCGTAGATTTTCACCATTTATTCAGTTGTTTTTAGTAATTCGTCAGTCGTGTGGGGTCGTGTTCAAGTCTTGATTACTTAGAAATCAGTTCTTTTATGAATTTTTATGTCGTGTTAAGTCGTGTTTAGATTTGAAAATGTCGTGTTGGGTCGTGTTCGAGTCGAGTTTAAATCGTGCAGAGCCGTGCTTGGGAAGGTTAAGTCGTGTTAAGTCGGGTGCAAACTTAATTTAAGCCGCGGAGTCGTGCTTAACGTTGCGTTAAGTCTCTTAGAGTCGTTTGGAGTCGTGTTTAGTTGTGTTTGGAGTCGCATTAAATTGTTTATTGTGTCGTATCGAAAGTCGTGTCAAAACTTGCTTATACTGATTTATGTCGCGCTTAGTGAGTCGTGTTTAAATTAATTTTAGTCGTGTTAAAAGCTTCTTTAGTTTCGTTAAAGTCGTGTCAGCTCGTGTTTGTTTCGTATTTCGTTGTCGTCGCACTAAGTTAAGTTTATTCGTGCTTTTGCTGCAGTTTCTTAAGACAAACACAAAATGCGCGCAGCTCTCGACATCATCTGCTTACCCCTCCCCACCCCCCGCTTTCTGTCGCTCTGCTTAACTGCATCTTTGTGTGGTCTACTTTATATCCTTATCTTATGCGCATCGTGGACACAGACTCCGCCTCAGTGGTGGTCCATGTCATAAATGGCGAACATCCGGCCGCCATGCAACATGGCAACAGCAGCGCCAGCTCGTTGCGCTCCTCGTGGAGCCCTGTGCCTTTACTTGCCATCACAGCGACGACAGCGGCGGTGGCTGTCACTTGGAACTGGAACGGGAACTGCGAGTGGAACTGGAACTGGAGCAGCGGCTACTTAGTCGCCGCCAACGCTTTCCTGCCGGCAACTCTGGCGAATTGGTGGCGCCGCTGCAGCTCCAGTTTGAGCTGGCGTTGGAGCCTGAGCTGATGATGTGGCAGCTGTGGCTACGGCAAGCGGCCGAATGACAGCTCCAGCCTAGTTGGGGCAGTTGCACTTATCTTCTGTTTAGTGTTAATGATGATGCATTTAATGTGTGTGTATGTGTGTAGCTCGATGCGGTTCAGTAACTGAATTGTGTACATAATGCAAAAGTCCTTTAACGAGTATTATCTATAAGAAAACCAAATTCGATATGTGGCAGTCAAGCGCTGACTAAAAAAATACAAACATAAATAACAAGTATTAAGAACCTTTTAAAAAAAAATAATAAATAAAATCCCGAACATAATCATAAGATTGTCATCATTCATAAGCGAGCAGCTTTAAAACTTTTCTTTACAAAACGAAAAACGATTCTTTACCGGAATTTCATAGTTAAAATTTGCATTTTTTTGTGGCGCAGCTTGTTAAAATGTTATAAATAAAATATTTTGATGTACAAGGCTATCAAACATAGAAATTCATGCAGGTTAAAGGTATAAAAAACTTACTCGCCAAAAAGTTTGCAATGAAAAAGTTTGCAAATTTAATTTGAAAGCGTCAGCGCCGCAATTTGCTTTATTTTGTACACAAAATTCATTTGTAATACATTGACATAATACCTACATATTTATATATATAAATATAGTAAAACTATAAAAATCTATGCAGCTCACAGCAAAGTTCAGCCAAGTAAAACGCTGTTTAACTATGATTTTCCGTTAGGCACAAAAACCAAAATTAATAATAAAATAACAAATATATTGATTTGTGCGGCCAACTCCTGTGTATATAGCATAAATATTTATTGTTATCCGGCTTGCCTCATTCATTGTGAAAACAATTACAAATATGTATTTATAAACTCAACAAAAACAAACTACAAGAACAACAATAACACTAACTGTTTTCCCTCGTTTTTATATAACAAAAAAAAAAAAAAAAGATATATCTTTAACAATAAATTTCTGTGTATACTTATAAGTTCTTATCTGGTTGTCTGCCATTAAGTTTTATGTAGTCCATCAAAGTGTAAAATAATTAATTATTGATACATATTTAATAACTGTAAATTTAGCGCTCGATTTTAAGCGGTCTTGATAAGACTTTTAAGCGATAAGTATAAACGCCCCCAAAGTTGACAAATTTCAAATCACAAAAAAAAAAATAAAATATAAAAAAAATTTAAAGATAACGAAAAAAAATACACATAATAAATAATGTTTTCTGTTTAAAAATGAAAAGGAAAAATGTTTCTCCATAATAAAAGTATGGTAATGGTTAAAATATAAAAAAAATACTGAGTGGCTTTTGATTCACTGGATTATGGGTAAGGCAAATGCTTGTAAAATGGTTGACTTGGCAACACTGGTAAGTTGACTTCTGGATGATTGATGTATATTTTCAAGCTTGACTTGCCCGCTGTCTGAATGTTTCGCATACAAATGCATTGCGCGTTCAGCGTTGCGTCAGCCAATCACCAAAAAGCTTTTTTGATATTTATCGCTGCACTTTGATATTCACCTGATTCACTGAGTGCAGCCAGTGCAATGCATTGTGAGCACATGTCAAAAGTTCGCTGATATTGCACGCAAAGCCATTGAGTATTTAAGCGTATGTGTGTCACACACAAACGCTTTGCGCCGCGATTGCCAATCAAAATGCTTTTGATATCCGCCTTAGGTGGAATCATTGTGAGAGCAATCATTGAGTAATTGTCAAAAGCTCGCTGATAATGCACGCACTGTAGCCAATCAAAATACTTTTTCTATTTATTGTTGCACGTTGAGAGCAAACATCTTTTGCCAAAAGGACGCAATTGAGTATTTAAGATTAAATCTTTTATAGCCAATTGCATTTGAGGCTCAGTGGTAACAAATGCGCGGAGTAAAAATTGGGTTCTGGGCTTGCCCATGGTCTACTTTATTCTACTTTTATGAAGGTTGTAAATTGAGGTAAGTTGGCAACATTTTTATTTAGTATTTGTTATTGCTCATGCTTTTGACTTATTCTATTGATTTAGCCTTAAATGAGTTGGCACAAAGGCTAATTAAGTTAAAATCAACGATTGTTGTTCTTTATTAATGCCGTGCGCCTAATGATCAAAGTTAACGAGCAAACAAAAAAAAAAAAAAGATTTGTGTATATATGTCTGTAGCGTATCGTTTATCCTATTAGGCAAATATTTAATTAACATGCCAAATGTGGTATTTTGCTCGCCTTTTTGGTTCGATCTTCTTCATTACGTATACGACATGTTGGCCACGTTGTTGGCCCTAAAATCCGACAGTTTTTGCGGCTGAAGTGCACCCAAAATGAAAGACTAATTAAGCGGCTTATTTGCGCGTATTAATAGACCAACTTGTGGTCAGCTTGTGTGTGTGCGCTTGTGTGGGTGTGTGTGTGGGTCAACAGCTACCATAACAGTAATAACAACAACAACAACAACAAGCAGTCGTGGCCGTAGCTGTAACCATTTATTTATATTTCGATTTAAAAATAGCAAACACACAAATGGACTTATAAAACTCTCTGCCAGCTTACGTGCCGGTGCCGCGGGGGATGTCCAAACACAGAGAAACAGAGCAACAACAACCTCAAAAAAAGGGTACCAGATTCAAAAAGAAATAAATGGCTTTTCAAGTCTTATTTACTCGAGAGAGACAGTGTGTAAAAGAGACAGAGAGGGGGAGAGAAAGAGAGAGTGAGAGGAGTGTAACAACGAACGGAATCAATGTAAAGGTCACAATTTATTCAATTGCCCTGGCCAAGATATTTTTATAGCGTGTTCATGCGCCAAGGCCCAGACCTAATCCCAAATCACAACGGAATTACAGACTGGTAATGGCTATGTAGCGAATGAGGCGCTGCCACTGCCGGAGAACTGCCCGGGTTCAAGAATCCAGCGTATAATGGCCAATTGATAGCCAAAAGGCATTAACACGCCAAAAGAAATTTCACCCGGCTAAAAACCCAAGAGATGCCCCGCATCTCGAAACCCGCTTTCAGCTGGACTCAAAAGGAGCAAATTTTTCGCAAAATACACACACACGCGCAGGGAGACAAAAATATTAAGTTCAAATGTAGCAGAAATCCAAAATACGTGCCATGCAGTAGTAAACAGCACCAGAGCGACCCCTAGCGAGGGACCTTAGAACCACCCCAAAGCCTTAACCTATCCGCCTTGTTTAGGTGTGGCATTTGGGTGTGCGTCTGTGTGTGTGTGTGTGTGCGTGCGCTGAAAATCACGTCTTATTCAATGCGTTCCTTGGAAAATTTATTGAGGGATAGGTCAGAATATTCATATATCGATATTTCTTTGCTTTATGGTTTTATTAAAACCGTACACGAAGTGAAAAGAGCATATTGGACTTGTCCGTCCGTTCGAATGCGTGTTTGAACGCTTTTCTCTTGGTACTACAGAAGCTACAAGCATCAAACTTGAATTTTATTCCATTTAATTTATATATATTTTGCTCAGTTTTAAAGTTACTTTCAATAAATAATCGGACAGAACACCTAAGATCTCCTCTAATATGATATGTTCTATTCGCCTATTGATTGGATGAAATATCTGCAATAAGTAACAATAATAATTAAGAACATTTTGGCCCGTTTATATCTTTTATGATGCTATGAACGAGTATTGCGCAATTGTTTACACCCGACTGCAACGTACTTACTTTTTTTTATTTTATAAAATTTAATAAAAATCGCTGGCAGCTATTGAGACGGAGACAAATGACGGCCAGTGTCGAGCGTTGCCAGGACTACATAATGGCCAAGGTAATCCAATGGAGCTGGCCCAAAGCGCCTGCAAACACTTAGAGCTATTAAATATTTTACGATATAATATATATGCATATACATATATACAGTTATGTACTGTACAGGTTTCGCCATTGAGAAAGAGAGCGCATGAGACCTGGGCCAAAGTTAATGGCTTAGAATGGAATAAGCGAATGTAACGCAACGGGCATATTTATGAAATTTTTATCATCATTTTTCAAAAGCCAGCCAAGAATGCAGCAGAACGCTTCGAGCGAAGGTTGCCGCAGGGGGTGAGTATGTTGTGAAACGGGGGGGTGGTAAATTCTGCCCCTGCATTGAGTTCCACAAATACTCACATATTTGGTCGCCTTTGAGCAGCAGGCAACAGGGCAGCTCAGCAGCTAAACACAATATTGGCTACGCAGCAGATTTAAGCAAATATCACAGATATGTATATGCATATATGCACCGTGACACCCTGCAAATAGTGGTCATTTGGGATATGTTCTCAATTTGGCTGTAACCTAAATTTAGTGCGTTGCAATTTTAATAAACCATTTCGAAGAATTTAAAATTGCAGAGATATTTTATAATTTTATGACAAAAGCCTTTGTTATCGACACAAGAATTTTTATGCAATACTCTGTACTGTTTGGGATACCTTAGCTGTACAGCTCATTTGCAGGGTATGTGCATTTACAAAAATGAAATAAAATGAAAATTGTTTAAACGCATGGAAAGTGCTTGTGGGATGTGCGCATAATGTTTTTGAGCTACTTAGAGAGAGGGAGAGAGGGGGAGGAAGGGGAGTTAGAGTGTGGCGGGCGGAAAGGGAAGGGCAACCGGATTGGCAGGGACTTTGGCGTTTGCTAAAGAGTTGCAGCTTAGGGTATGGCCATAAAAAGGTAGGATATGGATGAGCTTTAGCTAAGACAAAAACCAAACAAAAACAACAAAAACTACAAAAACAGCAACAACAGAAACAAGATAAAGATGAAGAGGGAGACGAATAGAAAAATTGAAATTGTTCAAGTGCATGGAAATTGCTAATCGGATGTGCGAGAAATGTGCTCTGAAACGAGTTGACGCCAATAGAGACGCCGTCTAAAGGAACTAGAGTAGAAGTCGAAGAAAGGGTAGTGTGTTTGTGGTAGCAAAAGAATGGATAGCCAAGACCACAACCAAATGAAAATTGCTTAAGCCAATTGTATGGAAAGTGAGCAGCGGATGTGCCAAAAGCCATTGCGACAGTTAACAAGGCTTAAAGACACAAAACAAAAGCCGACAGCAAGCAAAAGTTAAATAAGCCAGATATCAGATTACTTACGAGATGCGATACTAAACAAGCTCCTAGGACACTATATACACTTTATGTGTGTGTGAGTGTGTGTGTAAGCAGCTTGCGACAGTCAAGTTAATCGCTCTTCACGTCTGGAAAATCCTTGAAATGAAAGTATTCCTCGGGTCAAACAGATTTTCTGCGAAAAATTGTTTTCATCGATAAATACTTGCAAATGAGCTAAGACTGTTTAATAAGTAAAGCAGATACTTCGATTTTCCTTGAAGTGGTCTTATCGCAAGGATGATACTTTAAGTTTAAATTTAGACTTTTATAAACACTTAGCACGGATTATTTTGTTTTTGAGACATTTTTAATTATTAAAATTTATTTTGCGAAAGAAGATAAGTAGCAAATCGATAGGTACCAAATCGTATTTTTTCCATTGATTTCTATTTAATTAGATTTTAATTAGATATTAAAACACAGATTTTTCATACAACTTCAATATATTATGAAACTTATTAAAATTTTATGCTCGTTACAAAATTCATCCATATATATATAATATGTACAAAGCATTTTTCTGTTTTATTTTTATATTTATTTTCCACACACACTTTGTTCTTGCCAAGCGATAAGCGCTTATCATGGTAAATTATTTTTGCCCCAGATTTATACACAATGTAACTAAAAAATTTTAATTAGAAATATAATCTTGAATATTTGCCATGTTTATTTTTTTGTAAAAACTTGTATATTTTATTCAAACTGGTTTTCTGCCCATTAAGGTAGGGCAACTTAATCTAGTTTTAAATTTAGGGGAAGGAACAATAGATCCCAGATGATTTAATTTACGTTACATATATGGGGAAAGGTATATTATTTATAGTATTTACTATAAAACTTAATATTTATATATAAATATTTTTTGATTTAAATATTAATTTATGAACCTCCAACGGATGACACCCTTTAAGCCTTCTCTTTCTCGGCTTGGCAGTTAGTCGTCTAGTAAGCGCCGTTGCAAGCGCGTTGCAGGTAATTAGATGCAAGTTGTTGCAATACATCGCTCACCTTAGGGACTTTGAGATCTCGTTCGATTTCTCTATTTCGAATATACTATGGAGCATTGCATATTCGCCATAGATTTTAGATTGGGCAACTCTAATTTTATTTAAATTGGTCTTTGCCGCAATGCCGTCAATTGGTAGTGCGTATTTCCATATGGGGCTTAACATGGATTTGTAGATCGTGACTTTGCTACAAAATGACATCTTCTTTACCTTCTAGATTAAGTTCGCATTTTAATTAAGAAATTCAGTTCAATGTTGCTGAAAAATATAAAATTGTCAACAGAATATTAGCAAAAATAAAATAAAAACGAATTTAAGAGTAATATATATATATACTAATATATTCCAATATAATCTCCCATAGGTATTTTTTGGGCAATTTGTGTTTCTTAACATCAATTTGCATCTCCACATTGCAGAGAAAGCCTTGCTGCTAACAAAGGTAAAAATAGTTGAAATGCAAATCGATACATCGATGCTTCAATTTATTTTCACTCAACTACAATGGACACGAATTTTTCGGAATTCTATTGTGCTGTCAGTAAGCACTTAAAGCTCTGTGAGGAAAGTTTAAACTTTTTCAACAATAAATACTTGGATACAAGTTAAGGCAGTTTTGTATTGGAACTTATTTCATTTTCTTGACAACTCTCTTGTGTATAATTTATTACAAAACGAAAATGGTTTAAAATTGTACCCTATTTTCCTGGGAATATTATTTTTTCGGCAATAAACTTCTAAAGAAAACAAACATTAATTATTGCTATATTGTGAATTAAATCTTTCATTACTTAGAAACACCTATATATGGATTTTAAAAATATTTTATTTGAATAAGCTTCTTTTCAGTATCTCAAAGCAATTACTTGTTACAATTAGGGATTTAATCAGTTCTATGGCAACTTTGTGATAATTTAATTTCAGATTTCTGTTGAGTTTCTTAAAGCGCATAAATAATGCCAATTACGAGTTTATTGCATTCCAAACCGATGGTGAATGAAGAACAATAACCGTAATAATAAGATAAAAGCTGCAAAGCCAAACACAAAACAAAGTGCAAGCCAAACAAAATAAGTAAGCGGGATAGGGAAGGTTGATAAACTTAATAATGCCCTGTAATTAGATTGATATATAAAAGCTATGAGCTGAACGAATTATAGTTTTCTCTGCAAAAATACGTTATTACCAAAACTAATTCTTTCAAAATGCGTCTAAAAAAGCTCTCATACTTAATTTTATGCCATTAGTTTTAATAGATGCTGCCTTCCTTCAGTTAATATATGTATTTAATTTTCTTTTCTTATAAATAGCTTAAGCTCTTAAATATCTTTAAAAAAAGTCGCAAACTTGTTTTAAGGTTTTTAGTTCTTATAGTTCCAGAGATAATTGGATTTTTTAAATAAAAAAAGAGTTAGCTGAAATACATAAGATGATTATAATATGTAAAACATGTTAATAATTTTTATCTACTAGAAGTTACCTCTGCTTTCCTAACTAAAAAGCCCTTGTAAATAGCACTCCATTTTACAGGATATACAACAAAGCCTTGAACGCTGCTCAAGTTCTCGGGAGCGGCAGCTGCAGCTACCGCACAGCGCCTTAGCCCAGACCGAAACCTTTTTAAGCAGCGTAGTTTTGGCTGCTTTGGAAGCCGCAACAGCAGCCTTGGGGGCAAGGCAAGTGGGAAGGTGCAAGTGAGGGCGGAAGGGGAGGGATCGGGTGGCATGCGGCAGCTGTGGAGCTGAGGCTGGAGACTTTGCGACTTGTCGAATTGTGCGCAGCGATAAGGAGCCAAAGTGCCAATACACCTGGCAACAGCAGCAGGTGGGAGGGTGAAAGCAGACCGTGTCGAACGGGTCGGTGGGGGAGGAGGTGGTTTGGCAGCTCCCTTTGGCATGTTGTGGTCGGTGCCTTGCTTTTGGCCATTTTGCAGACTGCATAGAAAATGGGCAATGACTTTGCCCTATAGCTCATTTGTGCGAATTTCAGCATGTGTGTGTGTGTAGGTGTGTGTGTGTGTGTGTGTGCATGTGTGTGCGATTGTGTCCATGGGACACGTTTTTATGACTTAATGCTAACAAACGCGCCCACGTGCCAAAATAATCGTCTGCCTTTTCTGTCGACTCGGCTCATTGTGCAGCTGTTCGAAACCAGCCATCCCCTACACACCCCGGCCCCCTCACACTCAGCCCCTCCCTTGGCTCATGTTTTGACTAGGCAGCTTTGGCATTTTGTTGCCAATACGTTTTAACCATGTTTGTACAAAACGCAAACGGATTTGCCAATGTTTATGCCGGGGATTATTGCGGTGTGCGTAAATGCGTCTCTCTCGATGCGTGTGTGTGTGTGTGTGTGTGTGTGTGTGTGTGTGTGTGTGTGTGTGTGTGTGTGTGTGTGTGTGTGTGTGTGTGTGTGGCCAGTATATAAGGTCGCGTTGGGGCCACATTCATGTCCAGGTAGCTGTCATAGCCACACAGCTAACGGCCAAAATGTTGAAGCCATATTAAAATTTATGAGCCAAAAGAGCCCCCTTCCAAAAAAAGAAAAAATAATAAAATAGCCAATAGCGAAATCCGTTATTGCCAGCTTTAAAATGTCAGATTTATGCTGTTCCACAAAGCACTTGAAAAGCTGCCAATTAGCGTTGGTAAAAATCAGGGGAAAATTGTCTCCGCTTTTAATGCGTTGTTGAAAGGCTAAAAATGGAAAACGAAGAAAACGCAGAGGAAAAACACAAAAAAAAAAGCAGCGAAGCAAACTAAGCTGACATGCAACATTGGAACAAATTGCAGCTGCTGTGATGACGGATGGCAACGGCGGGCGGGGCGGTGTGGGGCGTGGTTGCAACTGAAATTGCTGCAATTGGAGCAGCTCAAACTGAATCTGGGTCTTAGTAAGAGAGGGGGCTGAATGGGGTGGGGGTGGAAGGTGGGCTGTCGCCTGCAGCTTTGACAGCTGCTCGGAAATAGTTGTGCGATTGAATTATCAAGCAGCTTAAACCAATCAAATTGATATGCCAAACTACTTATGCAGTACATATATTAATATACATATACACATATACATACTGCATATATGTTTACCAATAAATATATATTTATGCATATATAATCCGATTGTGCATTTTAAATTGATTCTGCGTGACATGGCAATTATGTTTGTTGCATTGGCATTAAGAATTTTCCTGGGTTTTTGTAATTAACACGTTCCAACAAAATAATAATCTTTATTTTGCATTCATCATATTTGCATTTGTTTTATTTAATTTAATTTAATTTATTTCATTGATAAGCCGCCAGATAAAAGAGCAGCTGCAAAGGGGGAAGGAGAGTGGCCCAAATGGGTGGCTATTAAGCTGTTTATTGGTAACTATAGGCAAAATTCATTCAGTTATGTTCAATTGTCTGTGTTAATAATCTACATATTCAAATACCAATTGGATTTCATGTTACTTAACGTGACACATGACTTAGCTCTTAGATAGCTTTGTGCTGTCATTCACATATTGAATATTCAATCGGTCTGATCAGAAATTCTTAAGCATCTTATACAAATAGTGTATGCACTAATTTAATTGTGCGTGTCATAGTTATTATAAAACGCAACATTAAAGTTGATTCCGGAGGAGTCAAAATTTGTGTTAAAATTATCAAAAATGTTGACATAAAAAGTTTTCGAATACTACCCCTTGTTTGTTGTCTAGTACAAAACCAAACTTTAAAATTGATTCTGGTTCAATCCATTTTTGTATAAAAAATCATGCCAAAATTCAGAAAAATGTTAACATATAAATTTCCAGAAGAAATTGAGAACTGGCTAGCTCCATAGCTTTAATAAAAGTTAACCAATTTTCAAGTTAAAAACGAAAGAAAAGCTTGTTGATATTTCCAGAAAATTGCGGTTCTGCTGATTTTATTTTACTATTAATTCCCGATTTCCCAGTTAATCGTCTTAAGCTTTCTTCTACATTAGATCTCAGTTTAAGCAAATAACAGTTTCAATTTTCCTCTTAATTTTTTTGGTTCAGCTACAACTATCCTTTGTGCTAAGGAAAATTGTTTTCCAGCTTACACACAGCTCATTTGCATATTTCTTTCAACATTCTGCCTATAACAAAGTGTTGTTGTTTTTCTTTTGCCGGGAATCTGCTTGAGTGGAGGCGTCAGCTAACCTAATTTTCCGTCGTGGTACAGGGTTGTCAATATATTTTGATATGCTGATGGGGTTTCTGTCGCTGCTGCTGGTGCTGTTTCTTTGGCAAATGCAGAAAATATTTCCCTGGTTAGTGGGTTAACTGCCAGACGGAATCGCTCTATTTTGGCCTCAGCCCGAGGTTGGAGGCTGTCCCGGCTGATACACACACATACATACACACATAGATTGCAGCGGACGGTGGGCTGGTTGTGGGTGGGGGGTGGGAGTGGCTGGTTGCCTTAATGTCTGACTGACTGGCCCAAATGACTTGGCAAATGGGCTGGCGTATGCTCATTTGTATTGCCTACAAATACAATTTGATGGTCCTGCTGCCTGCTCGATTGCTCGGCTGCAGGCGTCAGGATATTTATACACACATGTTCGCTTGCAGGCCAGCAAACAGTTAAACACAATTCATGGTGGGGCCGAGAGGGGGGGAGGGAGGAACAAGTGGTTCTTGCTCTGTCGTTTGGTCTCCGCTGCGGCTGCGGTGCGGAATGCCTCTGGTACACCTAGGCGTATGCGTTATAATAATATGTATACGTATGCAGAGAAGGACGGACCAAGTGCTGGACGAGGGCTGCTTCCGGGCCTGGTTGCGCTGGGCTAGGGCTATGTGGATGGGTATAGGGGGAGGGGAGGGGAAGGGAGGGGAGGGGCGGGGTAAGATAAAAAGTTGAAAATAAATTTTTATTGTTATGGGGCACACACGTTCTTCTTCTTCTTCTTGTCGTCCTTGTATCTGTTTGCGTGTTTGCGACACTCATTTTCTGCAGATGTCTTTTATGTGTGTGTGTGTGTGTGGCATGTGTCTCAGAGGGTGTGTGCGTGTGTGTGCTGTATGTGCAATGGAATCCAATGAGAGCATGTGTACTTAACATAAATCGCTCACTCATTGAAAGCAGTTGCATAAAAACGAACAGTGAATGCGCCATTGCCATAGGTCTGCCAGCCCTGGCAACCCTGGCAACCCAGGCAGCCCTGTAACCAGGAACCCCACACACACACACTTATATTTATATATATAAAATAGCTAGAGAGTGCGCTGCATTTACAAACATTTATCGATTTCTACCCGAAAAATTATCTATGCAGATTTCCGCACATGCCAAGCGCAGGCACCTAACTTTCTGTTCATCAGTAAGCGCCGCTCTCTCCCCTCTCCTCTCTCCTCCATTCAATATCCCCCGTAACGCTGTTCGTTGCGCCCACGGACCCACGTGTGCAGAAAGTTTTGCCAACAGTTTTAATTTCCCATAATTACACAATTACAAAGCGTAAAGTTTTCCAGCATGCCACGCCTCCAGCCCCCTTTGGGCACCGACTTGCACAATGCCAACTGCGCGTCATGGAAATGAGCAGTCGACACAGGGAAAAAAAAAGAAACTGTGAAAGCAGAAAACAGAATGCAGAAAGAAGGCAAAAATTAGTTTTACAACCAAACGAATTGCGTTATGCTCTGAAATGAACGAAAATCGATCAAAGATCGATAGATTATTTTAGATATATGTAGATATCTGGATTTAGACGAATATATACGATGATGACGAATATAGATGATGATTTTTAAAGGATAGAAATAAGAGATATGATATAAATAAGCTCTTGGAATATAGGCATAGATATAAATGTCCATCAAGTAAATATATGGATTATTAATTTAAATATAAATATCTATACCGAAGTAAAGTAGATGTAGTATATTCTGTTACAGGTCGTCCATAAGATATATGCAACAGCCAAACATCTACTGTTATAATTATAATCCATCATCTTAAATTAAAATTTATGTAGGCCTGACCATGACATGCGCCATATATCATCTCATTCCATTTCAGTGTCGTTCCTTACATTACCTTTTGTTTGCATTTGGATTAAATAAATGGAACGGAATGGGATATGTACTTACAAGCTTAACTCAACGGCAGGTGTTGCGACAACATATTATTTATTAATCAATATAAAAATCAGTTATATTGTTACAAATTATTATAATTCGAAAAGAACGTATTAAAATTGTGGTTTCATTTTTTCTCACAATGATTCCACAACAAAAAACCTTAAATGCTATGTTTACCTTTTATAAACCAATCAGAACTAACAAGTTTTATCAATCAGCTTTAAGCTGACCTCAACTATCATTAATTTACAGGTTTGTACAATAAATATAAATATGCGTATACGTTTATATTAATAATATATCATTCATAATCATATCCCCGGAGCACAGCACATGTTCGCATAATGAACTTTAATAAAATTCATCGATTTTCTGTACACAGTCAGGTGCTCATTATATACCAATTACGAATTACACAAAGTTTCTACCCACACATATAAACACAAACACACACATACACACAAACACTCAGGCGCAAGGCTAAGTGTCCCTAAAATTATTATCAATATAGCAGCAGGTGCTCTTGATTAATGCATGTCAAAAAGGACGTTAGGAAAATTAGTTAAATCTATCGATTTGGTAATTTCGTATTATCTTGGCTATAATTATGAACCAAAGTGGTTGCCCAAGTGGTGCGGCAAATTCTGTGATAAAGCGCAGAGTGTTGGCCACAATGCAAGGGTAGAGTTGAGCAACCGTCAAGCGAGCAGTGAAAAACTTTTTGGCCACACATCGACACACACACACACACACACACACACAAACAAATGCACGCACACAGATAGAGGTACATATAGGCAAAAGTATTTATTGAAAACTGTAACCGTTTGCAGGCAAACACTTACCCTTCACCCTTTGCACCTGCCAAGTGAGCAGCGCACAGAATGCAATTTTTGTTTGCTGCACAACAACAACAACAACAACAAGAACTATAGATAAGAATGTTCAGTTACACCTGACAGCGCAATACTCGTTCACGGTTAAAAATGAGCTTTAAACAGTTAAAAACTGTGTTTATAATTAAGTTAATTTGGATGATATGGATTTATATATGAATATGCAAATGGATATATATCTAAGATCTAAGCGATTTGCCACGCCCTTAGTGTGCGCATCCAAAATTTATTTTAGTGATCTTTAAAGAATTTGTCTGAAAAACTTTTTCGGATCTAATTTTATTAATAAGGGAGATATATCGATTTTATTGATTTGCCACGCCCCAATGGGCTAAGCCAAAAAATCTGAACGCGTTATTTGAGTATATATTTCAAATTTCAAATCTGCAGCTTTAATAGCCACGAAAAAATTCATATGAACAGACGGACACTGCACAAATCCAATAAGCTCGTTACACTTCGTCAAGTGGTATAACAACAAATGCAACAACAATTCACACTTTGGCAGTGTGTCGTTATCGTTGCGTTGCGGCGGAAGGGAGGGGTGAGGGTTTAGTGGGCGCACAGTCGGGTTTTGGTTGGGCACGTTCGAATGACATCCTCACAGCGGGCAGCGTCAACGCCTGCGCCGCCAGCGCCGTCAGCGTCAGCGTCAACGAGGACAACGGCTTTTGTTGCGGATTTTTAAATCAATTGTAAATGCAAGTGATTCCGCCTTAAATCAGCGCCTGTCCATCCTGTCAATGGTCCGTAATCCATGGCCACTATTTAATTTTCAATTGTAAGCCTAACAATTTATGGCAGCTTCCCACCACCCCCTCAAACAGCCCCTCAACTTTTTATTTAAGCGCCTTGCATAGTTCTTAAAAGACAATCAAAATTTTGGCCAGCGGCTTACAAGTTCTTGGGTTGCGCTTCCATAATTTATGCTTTGCCAATAAAAGACGTGCGATCGTCCGTCCGTCTGCCGGTCCGTCCATCCTTTCGCATTGGCCATCAATTTCAGTTGGCCAAAAGCGAGCTGTGCGTAGCTGCTAGCGGGCCAAAACGATGGGGCTGCGTTAATTATGCACAGGGTTAGCTCTGCCAAACTAGGCCACATGGTTAGCTCACGAGCGGAGGAGGAGGACAAGAAGTGGGGGTGGCTGGACCGCGCTGCTGGAGCAGCAGCACCAGGCCTCTGCAACTGCCAACTGGAAAACTGGGTAGCTGCGACTTTGTCCGTGCATGGGTTATGTATGTGCGGCGTGCAGCGAACTTTTAATCCGCTTTAACTAAAAACATTTAAATTTGCCTTGCGGAGGGTCGCGGAGGTGGCGGGGCACAAACCGACTGCTAACCAGCCACCCGCCAAATACACAAAAAAAGCAACACACACAAAAAAAATTAAAGCCTTAAATAAAAAAACTTTTTGCCACATGCTAATGCCTAAACATCATTGAGCATATTGGTTCTTTTATAGGGCTGGGCATCTCCAAAAATGTAAAATTTTAGGGCTACTAAAAGGCGTAATTAAAAAATATGTATTTAGGCTGGTAGAATTAAAAGATTAGGTACAAAATTTGTATATTTACTGTTTTCCAGTAATTTTTTTATATTTCAATATTTTAGTGAATTAAATTAAAACTTAATATTTTTAAATATTAATCTTGATTAATTAAGTTTTAACTAATTTCTAGTTTTCAGTTTTCATATATTTGAAATATCGCATTTTTAAAAAAAATATAATATCCCCAAATTAGTTTAATTTATTTTTTGGTTGTCGGTTAAATGTATAACAAACTTTTAATAACTCAGAAGTTTAACAGTGATCAATTATTTCCCAAGCGTTTTCCACTACGCGTTAATTTAGCATAAAGCATAAAGAGTATTAAATCTGCTGCTCAACAAGTGCAACCTCATTTTTCATACGTTTTTTATTGGAAGTGAGCAGTTTTTTTACTGTGTGAAGATTTTATTTTATTTTATTTTTTTTGTCGGTGGTTGTTGTGGGCTGTTGAGTTTTTGTTGTTGGATTTTTTCAGTTTTTTTTTTTGCTAATGGAAGCCGCATCGCGTTGCAGCCACAAGCTGCTATGGAATTCTGTGTGCTAATCACAACTTGCAGCTAAGCAGCTTACAGAACTTGTGTTTTTTGCTGTAATTTCTGTTGAATTCTGTGCAGCGAGTGGACCAAAAGTTCTTCAGTTGAGTAACAGCTGCAAAACCATTTAAGGATATGCTGAAAAGCTGTCATCAGAAGTGGACATTGATGGTTTTGATGTCCGTGTTGGAGTTTATATATATGTATATATATGATGTCTTTTGTCAAGTTCCTTAACATCACATATTAAACAATAAACAATTTTTCATGACACACGACAACAAAACAGGGCACGAGGCACGAACAACGATCCGCTGGGGAAACCGCAAAACAGCAGCCCGAGCCGCAACCATAACTTAAATTTTGACAAATGTATCTGACACTTACAATTAGTATAAATTGACTGGCATGTTGAGTGCCACACACGCACACACACACCACACCGAAAGCAGCGCGCACACACACACACACACACGCAAACTCAAAAGGCCTGCCATGTTGGAGACCAGACAATAGAGCAACGAGTACGCCAGACCACAGCAGCAACTACAACAACAATAAAAGCAACAACAACAACAATGGCAGCGACAACCACAACAATAATATCACGATATCTGCTATTGTCAGCTCACAAAATGCCGATTTGCATTACACTCGAGGGCTGCCTAAAACGTTTAACATATTGCATGGGGAAGGTTGTCAACCTAATAAAGATTCTGTATTTTGATAAGCCTGCGCACGGTTAAGTCAAGCTTTTGACGGAACATTAAATGTAAGTAAAATACGTTTAGCAGCGTCAATTATGCAATTTAATATTCAACATTCGCTGTGTTATTCGATATATTTAAGATAAACCACAAGTTAAACATACTATTTGATAAATAAATTCATATACCGATTAATTATCTGCGCCACTGATAAGCTACCATTTTAGTGGAATTATTATTTTTTATTATAATTATTTTTACATATATTTTGCTTCACTTTTCGATGCTGTGTCGCGCTGTTGTCCGATATTATATAAAACATTTGATATACACTGTGAGAAATTTACTGAAATACTGTTTAAAGATCATTCGATATCCATTGTAAATATATTTGACTTGATAAGTTATTTGAAATATTCGATTATTTTAATATTAATTATTAATTTATATTTAATTTGAATGTTGGCATTCCTTTTTGCCTTATTGATGTCCAGGTTTAAATTTTAATTTACTTGTCGATATACGATTATAGTGATTGGTATGCGTTATGGACATACATACATTTTCATAGACATTAAGATATAATAATCGATTTTGCATTCGATAAACTTAAATTTAAACATTTTTATCAACTTTTTGTTCAGATATATATGTAGATTCAGAACAAACTACATATATTCATATCAACCCTCGCACATACGCCATTTACTGAAGCTGTTAAGATTTATATATACTTATGCATGTACGTAAAGGAAATAAATATGTATATGTATTCGTATGTACAACACACACTATATACAAATATATCATCGAAGTTTAAACGCTGCAAAAGCTAAGGGCAATTGCTTTTGACAGTTATGTATAAATTTATGAGACTTAATGGAGGAACTGGCACATGAAGAACCAGGAGAGGGGCGGAATAAGTGAAGGGAGGGAGGGAGGGGAGATGCTTCTCTCCGCCACTTGGCGTACTTCGAGTATTGAACAAGCGTTCGCGTGGATTTTTAGCTTTAATTGATTGACTGACTGCCCCATGCCAAAGAAATTCTTTTTCACTCGAGCTGCGCACTGCGAACTGCGACCTGCGACCTCCTCTTTGGATTGGCAAATAGAAACAGTTCTACCTATTCGAAACGTAAGTATGTAAGGTATCAAAAATTACTTACAATTCAAAACAAACTTTTGCGTCTAGCAACCTAAATTTGTAAGTCAACAATGGCCTGGTGGGGTAAGGAGAGGGTATATATAGGGGGTTTGCGACTTAAGCGTTAGGCGAAATCCGAAAATGTCGCAGAGCCAAAAGTAAAACCAACTCATGGAAGAGCTTGAAGATGGGTTTCAAGTGGGAGCTGTAGGTGGGGGCAACGGAGGCAACTGCCTGCTGCAAAGTGAAGAAAAATTGTAGAAAACTTTTGCTGATTTCGCCCAGTGCGCTTCATTTATTTCAACGATTTGTTGCCAGGACAGAAGAAGCAGCAGTAGCAGCAGGATGAGTGCTGGCTATGGCACCGGGACCAAGACCAGAACCAGTTTTAGCCATGGCAACAGCAGCAACAGCAGGCTCGGGCTCCCTCTCTCGCCTTCTCTTTCCCTCAGTCGCTCTGTTTCCCTCTCGCTCTGTTCCTCGCCTGTCGCTGGCTCAGTCAGTGTCCAAAGAGCAGCTGTTTTAGTTCTTGATGGGGCTGTCTACTAAACCAAACCCTGCTCCTACCTGCAACGGCCCTCCTCCCCCCATTCAGCTGACTTTATCGCTTCAGTAAGTTGCCCTCCTGCTGCCATTTTATAATATTATAACGTGCGTTGTTTGTGCTTGAACAATTTTTCGGCGTTACCTTCGCCTTTTCTTATTGGAAAATTGCAAGTTTTCGGTCTCTATGTGTGTGTGTGTTCTATGTGTGTGTGCGTGTGCACAACAGCAACTAACAACAACAGCAATAACTAAAGATATGCACACTAGATGGCGCTGGCAGAAAACTTTTTGACAGCTGGAGTTAAGTTGGCGCAGAGAGGTATTTACCTAACAGATTCCTATTTGAGTTTTATAACTAGATGAACACACACACACACAGACGCACACGCACACCCAGGTAGCACAAAGTCAACAGAAAGTGTCGCAATGTTAATTCAATTAAAGGTCTCCTTTTTTTTCAATTTCGTTATTTCTCTGAAAATTGCTTTGTGTACAAATTTTTGTTTCCCTTCTCTTTGGTAATTAAAAATAAAATAGGTACAAATCAAAAAGGTCAGCAGAATATTTTTGCCGAGCTAAAAAGCAAAGAACAAAGTTGAGCTTATCTTTAAGTGCTTGCCAATGACACTTAACTTTTATTTTCATTGCTTCAATTGTAATTTGTAAGCGTTATCTCGCCTTTGCCCACCACCAATCTATTGTCAGGAATTTTTTAATTTGCTTTATTTTTATACCGTGTGTAACGTAAAACTGGGTAAAGGGGTATAGAGAAAAATTCTAAGAAGATTCTTTGAAAAACTAACAAAGGATAATTGTAATTGAGCTTTAGTATTGGAAATCTAGACGATTCCATATCGTATTTCTTTTCAATACTCATTGAACTCCAAAAAAAAATAAAGCTATGCACCGAAAATTATATAAAAATTGTTCAGATTAATAATATATCGTTCCTTTGTCCCACAAAAAAGTGAAAGAATAATCCATTTTTGCTTTAATTAAAAACTTTTTGATTAAATACAGGATATCTCTGGGTTAAAATCTCTCATTTAAATAGCTTCAATATTGTTTTTTCTCTTCTATTAAAATTTCTCACTTTTCATTTACAATGCGTACCCGTAACAAAAAGTAATGAGAGCTATAGAAAAGGTTTTGCTCTGTCCCCAACGAACTATTTTCATTGTAACTGACTTGCAAATGAGTCAACTTAATTGTGCCTTCAATTTATATTTATTATAGAAATTAAAGCGACCCATTGCGCAGGGTTAAGTATAGAATTAACCAACTATTATGCTGGCCAACTGGAATTGTTTTAATTTGCTGTAATTTTAGCTCAGTGCTGCGTAGGAATAAAAAAAATTGCCATCAATGTGAACAAGAAATAATATCCGCTGGGTATTTCTTTATTCAACTTTCATGCAACTGCCAGCATTTAATAAAAAAATTATTATTCCCTTTTTTAAATTTTTAATAAAGGGGGCAACACAATAGAATGCAATTAGAGCATGCCAGAAATCGATTTTAAAGCTATAAAGGCTATTATAACAATTTTAACGATGAATATTGAATATTAAAATGATTAAGTAGAAATGGGTTATTTAACTGCATGCAATGTTGGGTTAGATAAGTCGTTACAGTAAATATTGTTTATATGTTAAGTATATTATTATTAAACTTGGTAGGCAGTGCAATAAAAAAGGTCTCTTAAGTTATATAAATTAATTATTAAATAAAAAATAGAAACGAAAGCTATCGAAATCGAACATATTGGTAAAATTACACACGATATGCCGACGGCCGTTTACGTCCCACATGTTGTTGCCACATTTGCGAACGACACAGCAGTCCTCGTCAGAAACCGATGCGTATGCAAGGCAACTGATGCCCTGCAGGAATATCTGAGGTATTTTAAAAACTGGGCCTGTCGGTGGAACCTCGCAATAAACCCAGAAAAATGCGCCATACTCACACACACGCTACGCAAGGATTCCTGCCCAGGTCTTTTTCTCCACGGCGAACTATTGGATCAGCTGAGCGAATTTATATTCCTTGGCGTTACCCTTGACAGAAGCACGACAATGAGATAGCGAGATCCATGTGCTGGCTTATAAGTCCAAGTAACAAACTGCCACTTCGCAACAAAGTGCTGGTATACAAGGCAATTCTAGCTCCTGTCTGGCGATATGGACTTCAAGAGTATGAAACAACAGCGCGAAGCCACCTCCACATAATCCGCATCGTCCAGGCCAAGATTTTGCGTAAGATGTCAGGGGCTGAATGGTGCACCCGCACACGGGACTTCGCCAAGGACCTAAACGTTCCAATGGTTGGGGACGTCATCAATACCCAAGAAGCGCGCTACCTTGACAAACTCCGCGACCATCCCAATGTCCTGGCAAGGAATATGACAAGTGGCCGCAAAAGAAGAAGACTCAGAGGAGCGCTCCCAAAGGACTTGGCTTACTTTAGTAAAACAAATCAATTTTCTAAATTACCTAATATACGTAATTGTATAGATATATAATTATTACTAAGTTAAAAACTTATGCAAGTTGCTAATAAAAAATACGAATTAAATTATAAATTTTTTATTTTTAGGTAAATTATTAATGTTACCTTAATTATTTTTTAACATAGTATACTTAATAAGAAGCAATAATTATTTTTTAATTACCTTTTCTGAAATCTAACCTATCTCCAGTTTTAAGCCAACACTATGCGAATTTTAGCCAGGTGTTCAAGTTCCCGCACGAACAATTATTCAGCTTGTTTCAATTTTTGTAGCATACATTTTAGGGCAGCAGACAAATTTTGTGTAGCTTTTAATTTATGCAATTAAATGCTGCAAAAACATGCTCCCATGTATTTGTTATAGAAGCTGAAGAGCATTCGAGATTATTTGCGAGATTTGGTATTTAAATTTGCTGAGAAAACAATTTCGTAAACATCACTTCTACAAGTACACAAAACTGTTTGCACGAGTTTCACTCAATTTCCATGCTTAAAAACAACAATAAATTTGGTTTTGCTATATGCATTGCATTTGATTTCACTTTCATGCAACAAAAACGATTAAGACAATTACCTTTTTGGAATGTGAATGTGAATCTTGTATTGAAGTGCGACTTTGAATGAAAAAGTCCCTTTTTTGCATTGTTCATTTTATTAGTTTGAACAAAGTAATCAGACAGTTGTTGGGTGGAATCTTGTCAGCTATAACTGCTGTGAGTGGTTCGTTAGGCAATCCGGTTAGCGGAACTGGTTCACTTTAACAACATTTTTGGCATGCAAATGCCAATACCAAATGCAGATGTAGCATCAGATTTGAAATTCTTTGCACTTTGCTTCTCTGTTTTAGGCAGCTGCATTTTATGTGCATAGCTACGAATTTAAAAGTATCTTCAAATGTTGCCTCCGTTTCAGTTGCTGTTGACGTCGCCTTTGTGTGCGTGTTCGTGTGTGTGTTAGTGTTAGTGTGTGTGTGTGTGTGTGTGTGTGTGTATCGCAAACATTTGCAAAAAGCAACACACGCTGCAAAACGGCACAATGGAGCACTGCATAGCTCCTCATTGCTCCTCATTCGCCTGGCTCCGTCTGGAACGCCTCGCCACGCTTCTCCTGGCAGCTTAACAAAAAGCATTAACACAATGCAGGCGCAGCATGACGCGAACGTGGACGAGGGTTAGGGGGAGGGTGACACTAGAGTTGCCTTCGCGGGTCGTGTTATGTACCGACATTGTCGTACATAGTGTGCGGCAGGGCAGGGCAGGGCGGGGGTTGAGGGGCACGCGGGTGCTTGCAGCTGTTGCCGGCGGGCATTGCGTGGGACTTCCGCTGAAATGTAACCACAGCAGAGCCAACGGCAGCGACAAAGCGGCACAGAGCGAGTGAGACAGTGGCACAGATAAGAGAGAAAAAGAGAGAGAGAGTGAGTGAGTGAGAGTGAGAGGCGAGAACGAGATATGAGCAGCGGTAGCTCCCCCGCGGCTATGCATTGGCCAGGACAGACGAATTTGCAAGCTAGCCATGGGCATGGGTTTTTGCGGCAGCGGCAAACGGATTGGGTTTAAGCCAAAAAGGAGTGTGGTAACTAAGCGGCTTGCTTGCTGGCGTAACGTTCGCCCCGGCAAGTTGCAAAAGGGTAATTGCTAAGCAATTACCTTCTTGCTAAGATTAATGGTCATGGCAACAACTTGAAAATGTTGCCGCAATGCTAACAATGAGCCACACACACACTCATACACACACACATACACATACACACAGACACATGTGAGTTGCAGCTGTGGGGCGCGCTGCATTAATTAGATAATTGTGGGCGCGGTCGTATTTCATGCATATTTGTGCGGAAAAAATGCTTGAATTATATGCAAATTAATGTGCATTTTATTGCAAAGCGATATTCAGTTAAAGTTCGACTGCGGCTTGTTATTGTAATTCGCACCGGATATATAGTATGTGTATGGATACATGTACATATATGCTGCTGTGAGATGCCCTGGAATGCCATCATACCTTGGGTCACCCGCTGCGCTTTACATAAATTATATTTCCGGCGGAAAAATTAACATTTTTATGAATTTCCTTTCAGCGGCGCGCATTGCGGTGTCAGCAAAGGGGGAAGGAGGGACCGGGGCTGACTCGGTGGCTTCGCCTGACAGGCAGCATTGCATTCACAGAACGCAGAACGCACATTGGCGCCAAGGCGTAGCCCGCAAAACAGGCAACAGCTTCGACTCGGCCCAAAGTCGACTCCCTAGTGTGCGTTTTTAGCTGAGGGTAAGCTGCGGACTGAAAATGAAATGTTGTTATTGAAATTGGCAAAGTTTTATGTGCGCTCGTAGTTTTTACATAGAAATGTGGCCATGACTTGCTGCTCAAATCATAGCCAAGAGCCCATTGCCGCAGCCGCAGCCACTTTTTTTTTTTTTTAGTATTTTAGCCCCATTGGCTCAAAGTCGTTGCCTATTTATGCGTTTTGAGCTTTTGCGTTTTTGCCTTGGCTTCTTTTTTTTCAAAATGATATCCGCACATTTGCGCCAATGTACCGACGCTGGCGTCGCTGTCGACGTCATGTTGGTGCAAAATGGCACAATACGCCAACAACAGCAACGACAACAGCAACAAGAACAAAACAATAGTAACAGCAACAGCTAAAGAATAAAGTGCCAGGAAACACATTTAATATCTACGCATAAAAATAAAAGTCTGGCAGCACCGGCAATGGAAGTGACCAAAACCAAGCAGAAGCGACATCAGCAGCAGCACCAAAAGGCTGACCAAGCCAGAAGACAGACAGAGAAAGAGGAAGAGGGCGAGAGAGGGGAAGGGGAACGTCGACGACGTTGGTTGAAGGTCTTGTTTATTACGCTCGCATAGCCAAATGCATAAATTTACGGACCGATGCGTGCAAACTGTGCAAACTTAAAAAAAATACAAAGCAAAAAGGAAGAAAAAAAAAACGAAACGAAACGAAACGAAAACTGTGCAGCAACGAAAGAAATGAAAAAAATTATGGCAACCCCGAAGCTGCAAATGAAAAAAGCAACTGAGTAAAACGACAACGACAACAACAAGCATAAGAGCAACTACAACAACAACAGCGACGACTAGTGTAATGGCAACAGCCACTTGCAAGCTACAGTTTACATGCACTGCAATAAGAAGCGACAACAACAAAGCGGAAGAAAAGTCAACTGAACTGGGTGCGAGAGAAGACTAAATACCCTGGCACCTGCTATGACGAAGAGAATATAAAATAACAAAAATTATAATAACAAATAATATAAAAAGGAATGTTTATGTGGCTGTAAGCATTTTTAGGGAAAATACTAACATAAATATTTTTTAATATATAAAATACTCATCTATAAGCTAAATTTATAAAACATATAGAAAATTAAAATAGAAAGGATGTTTAAGCAGTTAACTACTTCATATTTCAGTACCCATTGTTGACACCGAACTTGCATGCTCATGGTAATTTCTTGCAATGCAGATAAAATTCATTGCACTTTTCTTAAGACTTGAATGTGTTACAAATTGCTCGATGGAAACAGAATACCCATTGCAAAGTCATAAAATAAATACAATCCTTTATTTTTTAATAAAGAATCAATAAGCTTATAGAATATACTTCGAGCACAAATGTAAAGTGAGTGTGATAATTAACTGAAAAATATGTCAGTGAATGCGTATTTTTCTATAAAAACTAGAAGAGGGGGAAATACAAATGATTGATATATTTTTATTGTGTCGCGGTCTCTTTGACAGCTCGACAAGGTAAATAAATAAGTTGAGTGAAAAATGTCAGCTGTGCTTTAATAAATAAACAAGAGCATGGGTGTTATTTTCGCACAGTGTACAGACTGAAAGTTTGCAAAAGAAATTATGCAGACACCGAAAAGATAAAATAGTCGAAAGAAACAAAACAAACGACGATCGAGGAAATGCAACAGAGATGAGAATTTATGTATGTATATAATGCTATTTTTAGCAGGCGCACCCCTATAAATATGCATATAAGCGTGTATATGTATGTGTGACTGTGTCTGATGAATGGCTATAATAGCTACTAAATAAAGCTAGAGACTGAGACGGGTCTAATGAAAATTGCTTAGGTGCATATTTATGAACAGTCTGTAGCCAACGGAAGCTGCTAATGTGCTTAGTGCTTTAGGCCGTCAGGCTGTCGCAATAATGGGCTAATGGGCTGTCATTTGTACCCAGTTAACGGTTACCATTTGCCGTTCGCGCGGCCATCTCAGAAGAAGGCTAGTTCAGGCAAAAGCTCGTCGCGCAAAGCTTGCGCTGAGCTTTTAAGAGCAGGCAAAATTTGTTGACTTTTGCAGCTGCAGCAAACTGGCCATAAATGAAGCAAAGCTTGAGCTTTAAAGCGCTGTGCAGCTTTTTGGTACTTTTATAGCAAGTTTAATATCGTTATATTCAAATAATTTCCCCGTTTATGGCCAATAACCGAAAAACTTGAAGTACATTTACAGTTTTTAGCATTTTCTTGCCGCTGCCCACTTTTTGCTTTGGGTCCTGTTTCTGTTTCGGCTGGTTCTTCTGGTTTTGGCGTTTGGCTGCAAAATACATATTTAATAATTCAAAGTTGACTGCTATAAAATCTCAGCGGGTGTTCATATTTCAGAGCGGTAATTTCATTGTTCGGGCCAGTCTTGCCAGCCAGGTGGGCAGTCCCCGCCCCCGTTGGCCGTCTTTATGCGGCCTGTTAATGTTGCGGTTTACTTAGCGCGCGCCATTTCGCTTTAAGGTTATTGAGTTGTGGGCTTCCTGGGGGAAATTAACCTCCTGCCAGCGGGCGCAATTGTAGCGTGCAGTTAGCTGTCACATTTATCCCCTTTCCGAGCCGACTCCAGCGATATGGATCAAACGATTTTGTTTCTAGATTAACCCACATGCTGCAAATGGCCGCAGCTGGAGTTGGCGCCCAAGCTCAAAGCAAACTCCGCCAATGACATTTGGCCATATACAGAAAAACATATGTGTGTAGTTTGGGGGCCAGTCCTAAAATGGCCTACAAAACTGCAACGCGACCATCGCGTGTCGCATGCGAGAAAATGACAGTAACAAGCAATGCAACAAAACCAGAAACCAAAATTAAAATGAGGATATAAAATGAAAACCAACTGAAATTGTTGCAAAATGCAGGCACTTTGCACTTTTGTGCGCTGTTAAAACCAAACTTAAATTAAAACTCAAACCAAAACCGAAACTCAGTGCCAAAACCAAACCGAAAATAAACATTTTTTTGGGGCGCAGGCTATTCAAATAGTGCCAGGCCATTTATTACCCCGAGAACTGACTTGGATTTTAAAGCCAGTCAGCAAATCACTTAAATCTCTCTTGTGCAAAAGTCGTGGCCAAGTTAAAGCCTCTCAGGCTGAGCAAATCGCATGATAAATGTTTTCTAACGCTTTTACGCTCAGTTTAATTGATTTGTTAAGGGCATATTCGCTGCCTAAAACAGTGTGTAACAGTGAACTATGATATATATTGAGAGATTATTAAATACTATAAATACTATTTTGGGGAAAGCAAACTATATATTTCTCAAAATAATGTGATACAAAATCCAAAGTCGTTTTGTTTTTTTTAATTTAATTTAATTTATTTGTTTTATTCAATGAACATCTGTGTTTTAGAAGTGGAATGGTTTTAAGCTCCTTCTTTAGTTAACTATAACTATAAGGAACCTCTTAACTATAAGAAAACTAACATTCAATAACATGTTAACGGATTGACAGAATAAATGAGGCTTTAACAATATTTTCAATGGAGATTCATTGCAGGTGGAACTAATTAAATTTTGTATATAATGCATTTATTTGGTACTTTTTGTTGTTTTCTATGTTATGTAAAAAAAAGTAAATAAAATAATTAAACAAATAAAAAGCAAAAAGAGGGTATCCATGCATCAACGCCTAAAATAGGGAACACTTTCAAGCAGGGTATTTGCTTTGATTCAATCTGCTGTAGTTGCTGTTTGCTACTGTTATTGTCGTTGTTCTTGTTGTTGCTGTTGATGTTGCCGTTGGTTTTTCGTAGATTTTGCGGTTTGCATTGTATATTTAATAAAATCGTTTGCATTTCTTATGTGTTTCTAAGTGTCAGCGAGCATCTAATTTGATTTATGGTCCGCAAAGTTATGCCCCAATAATATCGAAAGATAAACTTTTTCAGCTGCTTGTATGTCTCACAGTCTTCTTCAGCAGCTTCTTCTTCCTGTTCTTGTTTTCCGTAACTTGGTTAACGACAACGATGACTAAGGCCTTTTTAAATATTAAGAGTTGTCATTGTTTTTGCCAAAGTTCCGTGAATACCAATCATAATTTATGCATGTATTGGTGTGTTGTGTGTGTGTCTGTATGTATGTGTGTGGGTGTATGTGTGTGTGTACTATATATCATGACACATACATGCATGTACAATTTATTATAGCCAGTGAGCCGGCAAATATTCGTCGGATTGAATCCAATTGGTTGCCTTGGAGGCAAGCTAGAAATTTGTCAGGCATAATACCTGATAATCAATTGACTACCAGGACAAACTGAATAATGAATTGTGCTCTTACACTGTGTGTGTGTGTGTGTGTGTGTGTTTGTGTGCTTGTGTGTCGGTGTTCTAGCTGAAGTGACTATCAATCAAATGGCTTGCCTCGCTTACCGTTTGCTAATTAGCAAATTAAAAATGTTACGAGGTTTTTTCACGCTTCCCTTTTTTTTTCAGCCACGTATTTAAAATTGTGTTTTTGCTGCAGCACGAAAAACTCATTAGTAATTAAATATTTTCCGGCGCACTCGACAATAGTCCGTAGTTTCTTAACGTTGTTGTTGTTGCTGTCAACGTGTTCGCACAGTGGGAACTTCCGCTGTAACTCAGCTCCTGCTGCTGGCACACACAGCGTATACGCATTTTTTGGGTTTGTGCGTATTAAGAGCGTAAACAACGTCTACGGCAGCTACGACTACAGACAACGACTACGGCTCCAACTGCGCTGCGCCTGGCTGTTATGGCCGTAGCCCTGAGCATGATTTGTTACTGACAGCGTCTCAGGCAGCGCCAGCGCCAGCGCCAGCTCCAGTTCCAGGGAGCAGCAGCCGCAGAGGCTGAGTTTGATTTATTTCACGCTGTACAATTTATGAGTGAAGGTGAAGCAGAGGCAGCGGCTGTAACCGACTGCGTCATACTCGTTCACAATATGAAAACATTTAGTATATTGTTACTTTAATAAAATATCGAAAAAATTATGGATTGTGGAAGTAGGCGTTGGCGTGCGTCTATTGAGAACAAAAACAGTAATCTAGCTTTAAAACTGATCGACTTAAATAAATTTAATTTAATCTCAAAAAATCTTGACACACTTTATCTGATTGCACATTGCTTGAACCTAATATACTCTTTGCATTTAAGGAACCAGTGTGACAGCTGGTAAGAGCTGCAATTCATTGAGCTGAGGCCCAATGGGTTATATTTATATATATCTCTCTGCATAAAATATGTGTGTTACTTGGGGCTTGTCAGCGCGCATGGCTGCAGATACGCAAAATATTCCCAAAAGATTTCAAATGCCTTCGGGCCAGGCCAAACACAGCATGTTAACCGGGCCAACAACAATAACAGCAACAGCAAGAACAGAAACGTCAGCAACAACAACAGTTGTTGGGTATATCTTCAGCCTACGCAGGGCCGGCAATTATGATGGATGCGGTTGCTGTTAGCGTTATGTGCGTGCGATGCTTTACTGTACCATTAGCAGCAGCTCTTGTCGGCTTTTATTTCAATTAGTATCGGCTGCTGCAAAGTGCCAGCTTATCCTGCAGCCTAAACGCTGCGCGAGAAGCGCTCTTCAAAGTAAACATAGCCTTCACATTTTGTTGCCTACTTAGGGGCGTCTTTGCAATTGCGCTCAGACATCAGAGGTGTGGAGGCGGTGGCGGGTGGCGCCTCTTCTTGACTTTGATATTTCAAATTGCAGCAGAAGCCACAAGCGCGTTTTGCGGCTATTAAGCGTGGAAAGAGGTACGCATACGAAGTTTGATTAAAATTAAATTCGATACTTTCTTTGAAGACTGACAGCGAGCAGCTGCTGTTGACGTGCCCCAAAAGCCTCAGGTAAACTTACAGGAAGATAAATGCTGTATATATTTAAAAAAGACTTTAAAAAATTGCAATATATAACTATATATTAGAAAGAAAATTTACTTTTATTGCGTTTCTTTACAAGAACTTTGTCGATTTAAAAATTGAGTTGAACTGTTATCATTAAAATATAGTTATATAATTTAAAAATGAATAGCAAAATAATAATATTAAAATAATAATAACTCATTTAAGTATACCTTTGAAATATGTAAATATAATTATGGTATATACAAGAAAACAAAACTCATAACTGAATTGTTTACTAAAAACAAAAATTTTATTAATAACCAATTTTATAAAAATATAAAACGAAAAATCAAGAACTAATGCAAACTGTACTTTACTTTAATATATTTGCTTCTCTCAATTATTTTTTTGTTTCGATTAAATTACTTTATATTATACTCTTTTATTTTTTAAGCAAGAAAGCTTTTGATTCTTTGATTTCCTTCACCTTAAAACTTGAATTTTATGCATTTCAATTTTTGATTTTTATTAAATAAAAACGTCAAATTTAAAGAAATAAATGAATTTAAATTTACATATATTTTGTAAATATACCAAAACTGATGTTTTTCCAATCGAATTTTGGTATTTATCAATTACCAGACAGTTGAAACGTGTTGTCAAATCTTCGCCGGCGGCTCTGGCGAACTCGACCATTAAAATTGCCAATGTATGTGTACAGGTGCAGAGAGACCTTTATCGTATTTCAATTACCGCTACAGCGCACGCGGTTTGCCCCCTTCCCCTTACCCGCTCCATCATCCGCCGTAGGGCTAAGGTTCAGTTTGGTTCGATTTGGTTTATATATTCATATTGCCATTAATCATTTGGTTTTTTAAAATTTAATTTTGCACTCGCAGTGGCACAATTTATCATAATTAATCTAGATGACAGTGTTGTGTGTTTGTGTGTGTTTGTGTTCACCTTCATTACTTCAATATCATTATATGGCTTATGTTTTTTTTTTTTTTTGAATCGGGCTTTGTTAATTAAGATTAAACATTTATTTACAGTATATTTCGATTTTATGTTTGCATTTTCGTTTCAGTTGGCTTATGGCTAATCGATTGAAAGACATGTCAATTATTCGATTACTCGATTTATCGATTACATTTCGCTATGCTTTTGAATGCGCCTATTCACTTAATTACGTATAAAAATACTTAAAGCTGCCTAAACAAGAACCACACTTCGATTTACATATATACAGGTGCGTCAATTGTCCGCTCGTCCATCCGCCATCCTCCCGCTCAATGTACAGCGTGTTGTGTGGGCGTGGCGGACACCAGTGCTGCAAAGTGGGCAATCAAATCAATTGCAAGAGCGAGGCGGCAAACAACTTACCCCAACCCCCCCAATCCAACAGCCGCCCAGGCGAACGCAAAAAGCAGACATCAAACATAAGTTGGAACTCGGCTTAGGCCAGTGCTGCGAGTGCGAGGTGTTGCGGGGGGCGGCGCGGCATATGTGGCAGCAGGAGCAAAACGAACAGCAGCCACAGGCTGGGCAGCTCCAGTCGCACGCCCAACTCATGCTGCATGGCCGCGTGCTGTTCGCTCTTAATGATATGCACAAAGACGCTGTCAGAGTCTGTGGAATATATATTACATTATACATATATATTGGGGCGTCTTGATGGTAATTTAGCTGCTGGGGTCACTTACTTGAGTTATCCGCGGAGCATGTGTAATTGCCGGAATCCGTGTGCAGCACTCGGGATATTACCAGATTGCTGGTCTTTATTTGCTGCTCGGAGATGACACGAATGCCGCCGCGGGTCGAATCGCTAACCAGTTCCGTGTCCTTATACCAGAGCATGTGCGTGTAGGGCCCGGGGGCCTGGGGGGCGATGCATGTCAGATTGATGTCGCTGCCGCTTTGGATGAACAGTTCGCGATTGGCCAGGATCTGCGCCTTGGATGCTGTCAAAAGATTGCAAAGGGTTTGTCAATTACAACCATTTGGCAGCACTGAGAGCAATGTGTCATTCAGTTTGGTTCGTTTTGGACAAAACTCATTAGCATTTGCTCTTCCTCATCCTCGCACCTGTCGCTGCACAGCTCGTTAAACTAATGTGCCACCCTCCCATACCACCCACCACTTAGGCAACTTGCAGTTGTGCGAAAATTGTTTGCCATCCCAATTTAAATGCGAAAGTTTCTCTTTTTCAAGTATTAAATGCTAGTTTATGTTGTCAAATAAGTTTCAGCATGATGAGATTTTAAAAATCGCAACTAAATTCAAACTAAACTGCAACTTTCATCAAACCTAAGTTGTGTTAATAATAACATAAGTATTATAAAGTTATAAACGCATTTGTTCTGTTTTTATTTCAAATTTCTGCTTCCGTTTTCAATTTCAAATTTGCCGTTTACTGAATTTTGACCTAGTTGCGCTTCATGAATTTTCCCTTTTTGCTGCACTTGGCTCTGGATTTGCTTTATCTTCTTCTTATATTCCACTCAATTGTCTGTGTTCTGGCATATCCTTACAGACTTTTTTTTTATTGTTTCTTACGAATGTTTTTTTCTTTTCTGTTTTCGTTTCGTAATGTACACAATTAGTATCTTTTATATCTCATTATCACTATTCCTTGTTAACACGATTTTACTTATTCTTTTCGCTGTGCCTTCGACACCAGTCATTTTAGGACTATTCCGCCTTTTTACTCTCATGAAAATGCAATGAAATAAAATAATAATGAAGTAAAAATAGTACATTTGCGAAAATGTCGAGTAAGCTGTATTTAATAGAGTTCGGTATTAAAGATGTGATTATTTTTAGGCTTTTGGTAAAAAAGTGAAGTAAATATAAAGCATAATCATATTTGGTATTATTACAAAAAATAAAATATAACACACACAGAACATGAGTTTTCTTAGTTTTACTTTTTGTATAGCTCACAAAAGTATGCTATACATATTTATTTGGGATTAAGTTAAAAGTAGCGTCAGAATAAGGGTGAAAATTTAATTCCCATTTAAATGAAATGCAAATTGATGGATTATTTAATAAAAAGGAATTTTTCAATTTGACAATCCCAAGACGAAGCTCCATTTTCAGCCCCCATACTTACTCACAACCGTCAGCTTGTAGGCGAGACTAATTTTGGGCTCCGTAGAGACTTGGCACTCATAGACGCCGGCGTCGCGCGGCTGCACCGAGACAACCTTGAGCACCCACTCGTCAGAGTTGTCGATGTGGCGTGCCAGGAAGCGCTGATCGTTGGTGTAGGTCATGATGCCGATGGTGAGAATGTGCAAGTCACGCTGCCTGATCCACGACACGGCCCGATCGCCCAGATTACGGACACGGCAGTGCATCCGAGCCGTGGTGCCCAAGGCAGCTATTATATCCCGTTCGGTGCTGTTATCGAACTGGGGATCGAACTCCTCCGGTATCAGATTGGATAGCTCCGTGGCCAGCGCTGTGGTAGTAGGTAAAAGAAATAGATAAGAAAATGTATTTCCTTAGTCAATAGACGCTTGTCAAGTGGCTAACGATAACAATGCCAGACTGGCACTCAATCAAGGCACACACTTGAAAAGGGTATTAAATAACTGTATCTAAATGTCAATCTAAATGTATTCATGTGCATATATTCAACATCAACATCTACGTCTGAGTTACTATCGAAATCTTGGCTACATGCTGCAAAAGACAGCTGGCCAAATGGATATGAATGGACAGCGAACGAATGAATGTCTGAATGGGTGAATGGGTGAGTGGCCAACAACAACGTACGAATCACTACTCATTTGATTAACGAGTAAATGTGCTTAATTTATGCCAAAGTTTGACTATAGCACACCATACTAATCATATATGTATATATGTATAAGCTTATATAGATTTGGCTAACATTATGATCCATCATTCGTCTTGGGCCCGCACTTGAGGCAAGTGATTTATGTGGCGGCCGTTTTATCAACATCGTGTATTAGCCAACTAATGCGCTAATAATCCACGAGTGCCTAAACAAATACAAATACGCGTTCCCAAATACGGCGTGTGCTTACCAAAAACATACATTGCTCTCCACACACACACACACACACATATCTATGTATACATATTGATTTATAGGCTCCCCATTAGCCCAATGTGGGCTATCAAATGTCGAGCAATAAAATGCCGTTAAACACTTAATTGAAACTGTTGCTGCTGCTTCTCACCCGTCGTGTGGCCTCCAAACGTTTTACAAATGAAATTGCTTTTTGTACCGCACTATAAAAAAAGAGCGGCACAAATTTACACACGCATATCAAATATAAAACAAAAAATTTTTTTAATAAAAGTTTTGTATTTACATACAAAGTGCACCGTTGAACAGTAACCATATCTGTGTGTGGGTGTGCGTGTTTTTTTTCTGGGTTTTTAAATTGCTGCGCTTAACCACAGCAACAAGCTGGACCGCGCCCCCTTTTCAACCACACCCATGTGAACACTAAAACTGAACCCACCTGGCCATAAATAATAAATGAGAAATTGCAGTTGCTTTACCCAAAAAATAACACAAAATGTTTTTATAAATAAACAGCCACATGGGCAACACTTCTGTTTTTTTATGGGCCTACCCTTTGAGTAGTTGGCTGAAAGATATAACTATTTATTGAGAAATTATTCCGTGTTAATGATGACATTTGGCTTACAAATATTCATATCCATTCAAATGTATTCATATGCATTCGAGCTCGTTGTAAATATTTAATTGTAGTTAAAAATGCTTTAGTTCGTGGATTTAATGAATTGAAATAAAATAGTTCAAATAAACTCAAACTGAAAATGAGATATTGGCTTTAAGACTAGAAACTTTTATATTATTATTACGTTTGTTTATAAAGTAAATTAAGGCACTTCTGGCTAAATATCTTCGATTGGCTTTAAAGAACGATCAGATAGAATGATATTATATTTACTTCAAAGCAACCTAGCCCTATTCTTGAACTAAATTGACTTTATTTGGCAAATAAAATATTTTCATAAATTTGGTTAAATTCTCGCTTAACACGATAAGCTTTTGTCCTTGTGAACTGTGTTGATCGAGAGTTAAAATTTATACACCGTATATTATGTATAATTATTTATACAAAATATATTCAATTCAACTCATTGGGCCGCAAGACTTTAAATTAGTTTAAAGCTTAAAAATTATTAATTAAAAAAGTGAAGCTAGCTCAGAAAAAACTTCATAATTTCGTATATTTCTTTTCGAGCTCGCTTTTAACTGATTAAGTTATCTAAACTCATTAAGGCATTCCTTTTTTTTTTAAATTAAAACTCAATTTAGCAGCTGCATTTTCTACACACCTAAAAAATTGCTGTAAAACACTTTTAAAATTTTATAAAGTTAATTGCTTTTTGCTTATTCCACTACCCTTTATTAGATTGCTAAATTAATGGTACGTAAAGTTGCCAGACTTCTTACTAAAGCGATCTGGCAACCTTAAATCCTTAAACATCAAATTTGCCCAAAAGATATTTAATACAAATTTACCTGTGCAGAGCTTGCATCTTGTTACGCAAAATAAAATTTGCAATGATTGTTAATGAAGATTTCCGCATTGCATATTTCTACGCTTATTCTATTTCGCAAGCTTTCTGAACTGTTTGTTTACCCAAATTGAAAACTACAAGTTGGTATTAAATATTATATCCATTTTGTGGACTGCTTGCAAATTGGAAAACAAGTTTCATAACTCGAAACTTGAAAGTTTTCATTGGATGGAATTGCAACTGATGTCTGTGTGTGTGTGTGTGCGTGTGTGTGTGTGTGTGTATGGGTGTGTGTGTGTGTGTGGGTAAGTGTCTTGAGTACTTACCAAAGTGTTGCATGTGGCTGGCGATGCTGCTTGTGTGCTTATCGAATGTTGTGGTTAATCCCATGATCACAAGCGTCGCCATAAAGTATTCCAACAACATTTCATGCGCAATTTGTGACGCTATTAAATTATAACTGCAACCAAAGACCAAAGACAACAGCAAAAAGTAATTAAAATAAATGATGGCAATCGCAAAACTCGAGACAAAGACGCTGCCAACGACTTAAATGAGTCAACGCCATATTGTTTTGCCAGCCGCCAACCGCCATGCTCGATTTATAAGGACACAGGACTCCGGCGACAGCAGGAAGGGATTAGATTTTGAGTCCCAAGTCTTAAGTCTTATCGGAGCCAAAGCCGGAGCCGGAGACGGGCGCACATTTATTTGAAATGATGACAAGCCCGCAATGCGGTTGAGTTTTCAATCACCATGACGACCGCAGAAGCAACGGGAAGAAAGGGGCGGAGTTGGCAGTTGCGGACAGCCAAACTCGAGCAATTTCTTCATTACGCACTAAGCTGTTGAGAAATTGGTGAAGGGCGGAGGCGGAGGCGGTGGCGAAGGCGTCTACTTTTTGGCCAGCGGCTATAATTTCGGTCTGGTCACGTTTTGCTAATACACTTAATTGTACAAGTACTTCAACTCATACTCGAATATTCGCTTGTGGTATTCGAGTTCTGCGGCTACCTTTTTGCGGACTAAAGCAATTTGTGGGCGATGCGTTTGGATTCAATGTAGCGCGAAGTGCGTGCCGCCATTTCATGCGTCACGTAACGCATTCGAGCGCGTTACGTTGCGTTACGTTACGTCTTACGTATGAATTTTTTTTTTTTTTTTAATTCCTTTTTCTTTTTTGAATTTTACGTCACAGCACAAAACTTTTGTAGCACTCGGTAGACGCACGAATCGTCGTCGTCGTCGTCGTCGTTGTAGTCGTGATTTGTTGCTTAGCTCGTGACTGAGTCACAGCGAGTCACAGTGACCGGTTCACGTCAAGATGCTTTAGGTCTGCGCACAGCTGCGTTGCGTGTGGCTTGAGGCGCGCTTAACAACTGAAAACGATGTGAAAACTAACCTATGCCATGGCCGATATCGCCAGCCAAAGAGTGGTGTATGCAAATGTTTCGGCTCTGGCGCAGGCGCAGTGTCCAAATGTGGCAGCAACATGTTGCGGAAACATTTATTGGCAGCGTAATTTAATTGTAACATATACCATTAGAGGGGTGTTGGATGACACACACACGCACACGCACACACACACACACACACGAACAAACATGTATCTGTGCATATATTTGGAATTTTCATGCGAAATGCTTATGAAATATTTAAGAAGGCATTGAATACAACGCCAAAAAGACTTTCAAAATGTCGTTTGATTTGTGTCACGCAACAACAGCAACAACTATATGAACAATGGCAATAGGAAGAAGAACAAGAGCAACAATTGAACCAGAAACAGGAACAACATTAATAAAAAGGCAAAAACTCATGCATGACAGGGCGCGTTTTACAAGTTGTCTCAGAGCGCGTCTCAATTGAAATACACACACAAGCACACACACGCACACCTACATGCACGCACACACCATGACCCATTATGTTAGAGCGGAAGCGGATATGAAGCCTGTCGCAGCTGGGTGGCAACACTGAACCAGCGCCTTATCAAAATCGATGCGGCAACATATGGTCGATTTTAATTTTCTAGCATACAGACAACGTCACCAATGTACACACACACACATGCACCCCCCAATGTAAATTCGTTTAACATATTTTCTTCAGAAATTGAATTTTCCAAAGTTATTATAAATATGTTTCAGACAAATCCAATTTCAATGGAATTCTTATAATTTTCACCTACGCGTATTTCCTTTTAGAAAGCAACAAATTTACCATTACTACCAATAGGAAAATCCACAAGAAAAATCGAGAAAAACAAATCATCAAATAGCCAAAAACTGTCGCCCAACAGGCTCTTAAGCTTAATACTTATGCTGCCCATCCCTGCTCCCGCCTACGCCTCTCAATACCCTATGGAGTAGCCCTCTTGGCATCTATTATTTTACACTAACAAGACAAAACATTCCTCAACTAAGCAGCGACATTTTTCCATGAGCCGCCTCCCTCGGAAAAAGCCCCCACCCTTCACTTCTAACGCAACACATCGCTCAATGCTCTAAGTGAATTTTTATGCACAAGTGGGTCGCTACACTCGTTTTGGCTTCCGATTTAAGTTGCCCAACTTTTGTTACAAAAGTATTTTTCTCAATACTTCAAAAAATGCACAACGCATTTTTTTTCAACGTGATGAAATTAATTTTAATTTAATATCCTGCCGACCCATACTTAATTTAATATCTCAATTTATGAAGTTGAGGTAAAATAAATGTATTAATTTTAATACGAATTAAGGTCGCGCTTAATTTAATATCACCATGCGTTGCATTAAATAACGTTCATATAGTAAAATATATTTGTTATTTTTATCAAACAATTCAAGCATGGTAATTGGATGTTATTATTTTAACATGAAATTACATTAAATTAAAAGCGTTAGCTTCTTTATTATTTCTGTTTATTTATTTTGCATATTCGCAGAGGAAAACAATAGGCAATTGTTTACTTTTCACGTAGTTATTAGCCAGAATGTTAACTAGCCATATGGCGCTCTAAAAATTGTTCAAACCTGACTCTTATTAAATTTCAAGGCAAATCCGCACAAGAGAAGCAAGTAGCCGAGAATGATATAATACCTATTAACATCGAATGAGATAGATGGCAAGAGCTTTTTGTTCTGGCCCATTGCTTTATCTGAGCGCCATATTTTACTTTTTGCTTGGTATAAAAAATTAGATAATGTTTCAAGGTATAAAGGAAAAAAGAATAACAAAATAATTTATTAGCCAGCTGTATAATATATATTTTGTTAGATATTCAGTTCGAAGGACACAACGCAGAAATAATAGAAAAAAAACAATTTAAAATTAATGGGCGCTATTGAAATTGATGATGTAACAAATATATTTGTAATAGTAAAATAAAAGAGAAAGCTCTGTAATTGAAAATTAAAGCTGATTATTAAATATCTATAAGTGAAACGCTATTATTTCTATTGGACCACTTGAAAAACATACCCCTAGTTACAGAGTATTATTACTGACCTGTGTAAACTCGCTTGAAGCTCTACAGAAAACCATCGACAAACAACTTCATCCTGTTGTTGTTGGTGTTGTTGTTACTGTTGCCCTCGCATGAGGAATGTGTTAAGCAACCCTTGGAGAAGGACCTCTGGTACTCCATTTGTTATTGTTGCTGAGAGGCTTCGTCGCGTTGCGTCTTCGATTTGGACATTGATTGCATACCGAATTGATGGAAATACCGATACACCGCGGTCCTGCTGGGCGAGTGGTGTGTGGATCCTTAAGGGGGATGCGACCGGAGTGGGTGATAACATGTTGTTATCCCGACGGGTGGCCCATCCACCGGGAAATTGAATGCGGGGCGTGTGTAAAATTGATAACTTTGTTTGTGTAAACAGCGTCGCGACATTGAAGCACCTCCAACTCCACCTCGGCATCCCCCGGCTCAATGCCCGTGCCGAACCGACAAATTTTGCTCGACATGATGTATGTGTGTGTTACGTGTGCGTGTTTATCGCGCATTCGTACCGTCGGCCATGGCTACACATACATATTCGGAGGCACACACACATCCGTATTATCGGTGTCAATTTTTATGCTGCTACGTGTGCGAAATTTAACAGAGAGCAGCTGATGATGAGTGGACGGACGCACACTCCGTGGTCTACCTTTAGACAAAGAATGCAACAACAACAACAACAACAACAACAACAACAACGCAGCAGAACATAAAACGATGTCGCCCAATTTGGCATTACATTTTGGTCCATTGTTGTCGACATCAAGTCGATAACGAAATGAATTCAAAAGCAACAGAAACCAAAGCGTATCGAAAGAAAGAGAACAACTGAAATAGAATGGGAGAAAACGAAAGCAATACTGAAACATCACTACAAACAGAAGCAACAACCACACAATTACTGCAACAGCAAGCAATCTAGTTTCGACTAGGAGACATCCTGTAAGCTTTTAAATTCGTTACAAAACCATTTTGGATAATATATATATAAATCAATCTATCTGCTGGCCAAAAAGAAAAAACCGAATATATTTTATATCCAATTATTTTTTGTAGTAAAAATAAATTAGACAAAATTATCGATAAGTTAAATTTAAAACTAATATTATTAATAAAATGAAAAATAGAAAAAAAATAAATAATAAATTATATAGTCTCATTAACAAACTATGTATAAACATTCTAGTCAGATCCAATTGTTAGGCAGTATATGCCCATTGTCAATGCGCGCAGGGTATCACAATATCAATAGTCAAAAGCGATATTGTGCCAAGTGATGGTTGTAACGCAAAGCACAGGAAATCCAGGAACTGTTACTGGTCCTTGTTGGTCCAGGATTTCAGAGAGTGCGCTTTAAGCTGTGCTGTTCATCAGAATTACAAATTGTATTCGATTTCCGGTATTTGTGACGCTTGAGTTAGCAATCGAAGTGTGCAGCCAAAAGGGGGGTTTTATTTTTTTCGGCGGGCTGCCCAAACTAGTCACTCCGCCCTCCGTCGCGCCACGCACACGATTTAAATGCCATATAAAGTTTTATGCATATTGCGCAATTGTTGCTGTTGTTTTTGTTGTTGATTTGTGCGTTAGTTTTATAAGTTGAAACAGAGACGACAAATTCACCGGTTTCGAGCCATTTGAGCCGCTCAGTTGTCAAAAACGTTTGATTCGATTAGACCGATTGATTTGTATTAACATAGAAAACGCATTGATTTCGCTCACTTGAGCACCCACATCACTACAAAGGGATTGGGAGGGGGAGGGGAGCTTCCCATTTCTGTTGTTCCTCGTGCTGCAATCGACGCATTTCTTTTTATAGCTTTCAATTTTCAAATAACTCGAATGCAAATAACAAAACACTTTGTATCAAAATGTTCAACAATTTCAAAGTTCACATGTGCATAACAGCGTTTAAAGAGAATGACGAGAGAGAGAGAGATATAGGGATTGTTTTCTCAACTTTCCCATAGTTTCTGTATGATAAACATGAATTTACATGAATTATTTACAACTGCTTTAATTGATATCATTTTAATATAAAATTCATTTTACTGAACTTTAAATACGATTTTCACATTGAAACATTATATAGTACAGCGTATAATTTATTTTACATCCAATAAAATTATCATTAAATTATATTGTTATTATTATTAGAAAATTAATTTTGATAATTTACTGTTTAAATATGCTAATTAGTGGAGTGCAATATAAAAACGTTGACGAATCACGCGAAATATTTGTTCCAGAGCCAAAAGGTTTTAATGCCTCGTACACAAACAATTGCCCAAAGCGGGCATAATCGACTTAGTGTTAAAGGTTTTGCCATAATTTGGCCAAATCGGAATGGATACTTACAATCGATAATATTTTGGTCGTGTTTATATAGATTCTGCATTTACAGTTTTTTTATATATTGTATATAAATATTATTTTAAAAACATTTTCTTTTATATGGTTTTTTACTATATTGTGATTTATGCTATATATTTTTATTATTTTTGGATTACAGTTTTGTTTCACCTTTAATGATTTATGAATTTTGTACTTATATTCGTATATATTTTCAATACTTCTTAATCGTGAATTTTTCGCAGCTAACATTTGAATGCTTTGTGTAGGGTATTTGCTGGTCGAGTACTTGAAATTGATTCATTAATAATTTAAACCATTAACATAATTGAGAAGATACATCTTGTAACTGTCTCAATTGAATGGAAAAATTAAAATTAATTGAAAATCAGTTGCCGATGAGCAAATCAAATTGGCAAAATTGGCAAAGCACGCAATATCATAAATTATTTATTGGGTATACAAGTTGACTCTGTTGACTCAAATTGAAATATATAAAATATGAATTTAACTTCCGCTGATGAAATTAATTATTTCACTAATTGAATCTTGGCTTTAAAGGAGAGTTTGTGCGGCTCATTACGTGTGGTTGGTTGAAGTGCTCATTTTGCCCTCAAGTGCAATTACGAACGTGCTGAGGTCATCGGCTAGGCGCCAGTTTAATGAGCCTGTGAGCCTTGGAAGCATAAAGTTTAAACGTTGGTTGGTCATAAAATCAACCAATGATTGACCAGCCATCAAACGGCCTGTGGCTATAGAATGATCAAAGCCAGCGAACAATTGAACGGCAAATAGCTATTGGAAACGGGTGGCTGACGTTGGCTAACTGGGCGTTTAATTATGGCCAACATAATGCGCACAAATGGCAGGTTACATTCAATTTGACATGTAATTTTATCGCTGCAAACAAAACGAAAACTTTATGTGCATGTGTATGAGTGTGTGTGTGTGTGTGTGTGTGTATGTGCCGAGTCATGAGCAATTCAAATACATATATTTTATTATTTTATTATCTACTGTTTTATAACTTTTTCTAGCCCACTCCCTTTTTCCGCTCTTCTCTTGCGCTCTCTAATCTGGCACTCAAACTTTCCGCACGTTTTACGTATAAAAAATGCTCCGAGTCCGAACGTATCCAAAGCTTCCGTCAGCAGATTTGTGTCATACACGCCTTCCCCCTTCCCCTTCCGCCCAGTAATCGCTCGGCATCATAAGACGCGGCAAATGGCGCAATTGTGTGAAAGTTGAAAAACGTTTTTGGCGAAATGTGCGGCACTAAACAATGCCATAAAGCGTCAAACTTGTCGATACTTTTTGCTCATCCATGAGGACGTATCAGCGAGTATCTGCAAATGTATCTGAATCTGTATCTGTATCTATAGCTGTCGCTGCCGCTGTCGATGTCGCTGTGTATCTCAGCTGTATCTGAGCTATATATGGGTTTGCTACTGCTGGGGTTTTCATATTGCTTGTGCTGTCAATTTCAGTTCGGTTTGCTTTTTTCGCATTTCTTCTTCTACTCTGCTTGTTATTTGTGCTACTTTGATTATAACAATGGCAAACTGAAACTGCGATAGAGCTGGCAGAGCAGTACACAGAATAAACCAGTGTCTGAGGGCGGGGTGCGGTGTATGGAGTACGGTGAACGGTGTGCGAGGGAGTTGGAGTGGGTTTGACACACAGTCAGACAATCGCTTACAATCTTGGCAGAGAAAAGTTTTCAATTTGTAACTATTTGTTGTTCTGGGTTATGTAAATTGGCTCATGTTCGTTGTTGGAACTTTAAAAAACATTTTCATTGCGTTTGCATTTATGTTGCCACTCCCCCCCGCCCCCTTCCGCACCCTTATCTGGTTTACACTTCATTTGCAGTGGCAGTTGGCAAAGCGTTTGCCAAAAATTTAAATCAAATGCTCATTATTGCGCATACCAGTTAACATGTGTATGTGTGTGGGTGTGTGGGTGTGTGTGTGCTTTGTGTGTTTGTGTGTGTCGGTGACTAATTTCGTTTGCCTCGAAATTACGTAAAGTGCTTGAACGGGTCATCATCCAAGAGCGTAACGCATAACTTGGCCCATTAATCATTTATGGGGCGCATCAGTTTTTCACTTTAGCAGTTTTTCAATATTTCAACAACTTGGCCGCAACTTTCTGCCACACAATGCACTTTTATAGGCCAGGCTCGAGGACGAGCGCTCAGGACCTTAACATAATGGCAATCGGTAGCTAAAACTGCAGTTCGCCTCTTCTTCTTCTGCTCGGATTGTTATTGTTGCAACTTGTGGCCTTGCCACGGCCGCCATGGCAACAATTGTTTGCTCCAGGCAGCCACTTTCAATGGGCAATTTAACCCGGCCCCAGCAATAGAGTTGTCTCTGCCAGGGAGTCCGGTTCGGGCAGGAGGGCAAGAGGTGTCCAGTCATTGTGTCCCTGGCAACTATCTTGATAAGTTTTCTCAATATCCTTTCGGCTTAATACATATATATATAAATATATAAATATGTATGTATTGTTGTTGTTTTTTTTTTGCAGCGATAAAAAGCACAAACATCTCATTGACAACCTCACCGAATGGCAATAAAATGCTTCAATAATTTAATTTAATTTAATTTTTCGTGGCAGTTCAAAATCGTAAAAGGAACAAAATAAACCACCTTTGGGAATTTTGTATGCGCTACAGCTTCAATTCACCGGAAATATAAAATTATAAATAATTTGCCAACTTTGATATAACCCAAAGTTAGTTTTTTGTTAGCCGGAACCAAGTGTGGAATTTGGTTGCGCTATTTAATTTTTTTGAAATTTGCAAATAGTTGTTTTACAGTTCAACTTGGTTTGCACCTGCAAAATATTATACCAAATAATTGCAAAGGTAGCACAAAGTTGTGAATAGTTACCCAATTAATTTTAAATATATTTACATAAAAAACGATAAAACTCATATAAAATAATTTTTATCTATAAAACAGAGAATCAAAAAATAAATATGTTATTAAAATAAAATAATATAATAACAAATTTAATTTTATTCATAAGTTTTTCAGTTAATGTTATTCGATACGTAACTTATATTTTTACTACAAATTAAAAAAATTTAATAATAAAATAATACAGTGTACAATATTTTGAAAAATATCCCAACTTTATGGCCTGCAAAATTAAAATACAAATGTAAGATTCTGTTCTCTAATCCGGATGAGATTAGAAGCGCTATTCGCACTTGATCGATTGGTCATTTCTGAAAAATGCACATAATAATAATGCAGCAGTGCAAGTGGACTTTCCATGTTTCGTATGCCCCGAGCTCTGGTAGAGCGCTCCAATCTAATGATGCCCGACTCTCAGTTGCCGCTGGTCAAAAAAAAAAAAAAACTCACACACGCCAGAACACAAAAGCAACAACAATAACAACAACAACCGGAGGGGAGAACAACAAAGTAAACATATGTCAATTTTCCACTCGAACTGCGATGCAAAGCTGAAGTGAAAAACGTAACGCAAAAAGTACAAAAACAACAACAACAACAACAACAACAAAAACAAATGAAAATAGAGAACAGCGGAAAGCGGAGACCAGAACCAGAAGCAGAAGCGAAGCCAGCACCAAAACCAGGAATTTGCTATTCGCATTTATTTGCTGTGTGTGAGTGTGTGTGTGTTTGTGTGTGTGTGTGCATATGTAACTGTATAACTGTAAGTGTGTATGTAAACATTTCCTATGTATTTTCATTTGGCTGCCAACAAAAGTCGATTTTATTGAAAATTTCTTTAGCTATTTTGCAACGTTTTCTTTTATACGATTTTATTTGATTTTTTCTATAATTCGAAAGCATTTTAAGAAGCTGCGCCAGGCGCCCAACACGAACGCTTGTTGATAAATATTGGCTCAACTATATACAGAGCACATATATATACATACTATATATAGACAGGAGTCACTGACTGGTGCCAGAGCGCTGGACAAGGACATGTCCGTTGACAAGTGGGCAGCAGCCGGGCTCGTATTGGCCACAGTTTGGGTTTGGTTGGATTTGGTTTGGGTCTCGGTTTGGTTATGCTGGGTCGACAGGACCATGTCAAAACGGCAAATTGCTGGGAAACATGTAATTTTCATGGTTAGTTACATTTTTATTGTGACATTAAGTGGTTCGGGTTGTTGCTCAGTTTTTAGAGCCTATGAATTGATTGCAATGCCCACATGAAAGGCCATTATCTCAGCGATTACGAGCATTTTCAGACAGTGCTGCATGCAATCCCAGCACAGCCCCTCTCTCTAACCATCTCCCTCCCCCCACAGCTCGTGATTTTTGATGTGCACAATAAAAAAAACAAGAGAGATTGCGGCCGTCGGGACCGCCCGATTAGGATATACCCTGTACTGAGCTGCGAGCGGTCATTTCAAATATTTCAACACAAATAGACAAATTTACACATAACCTCACCAAAAGCGCAGTGCAAGTAATTTCCTTTAAGGAAATTCTTGAGTAACCCTTAAAATAAAATTATGATCTTTAAATACAAATCAATGCGAAAGTATGCAGTAGTTGAAAGAATAAGGGTATTTAACACCCGAAATAATCCTAATCTACGTATGCTTTATAAGAACATTTTGTGGCTTTAGCTCTTAAAGTTTGTCTAATACGAACTTGAGGCGGATTATCCATCAAAGCTCATGTAACATTAACACAAGCATTTCTCAGCTAAATGTAATCAAATAATATATTTCTTTAGACTCGTACGGATCGACAATATTGGCGTTGACAAAATCGCAAATATTTTAGATTGAAAATTTTCTAATGGCGATCTATTCAAATATACAGAAGATATATACACTTTCTTTTATACAAAATAATATCATCTCATCTTACATATAACATACGAAAATTGCAATGTCCACACAGTTAGCGCATTTTCACCATCAGCTGTTTAGCCGGAAATGTGTGAGTGTGGCAAGTGTTGGACATTTAGCAGGGTAATTCAACACTGCAAACACCGGACGGAGTGGACAGACAGGGACTGCCACGGCCGACTGCCTCACATGGCCTCGCTGACTGATTGACTAACTGGCTGCAACGTCATGCAGCTCATTGGCGTCCTGCAATTTCACAAATCCGAATACATTCATCAAGTCTGAAGCGTTTGCTTGAGTGTTTTGTTGGGGCTATGTTGCTATTTGGCTCTGTCATGGCGTCTATTCTGGCCATGACTGGCCTCTGGATTAGATCAACATTTGTGTTTACTGCGCTGGCTGCCACAACAGTCGTGACCTCAAAGGAACCAGCCGCACCACCAGCCACACCACCGCCCAACACGCAGCGGCAAACGTCAAACAATAAATCGCAGCTCCTTGTGCTTGCCAGCATAATAAGTACGTTGGCTTCTGGGTTTGCGTAATCCATTGCCTACACGGCTACCCATTTGCGATTAACCCGCCCGTAGAGCCACACACACAAACACACACACATATACACACACACACACACACAAACTAGGCTCAGCCGCAACGGCGGCAACTACAAAGCAGACAGCATCAGGTTGAGCTCACCTTATCAGGCTTGGTTGTGGATCGTGGGTGTGGGAGGGGTTGGTGGGGTTGACGGTTAGCTGGTTAAGCATGACAGAGGATGAATATAGTATGGCAGGGAGGGGGTTCTTCTCTACTGGTATCTTCTGTTGCTTGCCTCTTTGCATTTTATTGTCGAAACGTTGCGCTCATTGTTGTTCTTCTTATTGTCATTGTTGTTGCTGCTGTTCTTGTTGTTGTTGTCATTGTTGTTTATGTGCGGGTATCAAAACGCTATTATGGCTTGACTATGACGACTGTACCTTCAGATTCCACCCCCCCTGACTACCGCCACATTTCCTATACCTACTTATGCTTATATACTTCAAAAGCTCAACTCAACTATTTTGACTGCTGAAATACCCTAGAGACCTGTTACTCATTACAAAATATATATTCGCCTCGGCTGAAGATTCTATAAGTGCATGGAAAATAGTCCATCAGTCTTAAAGCTTAAAACATGATTAGAGAGATAACTGATGAACTTCTTTAAAGACCTTACAAACATTTATTTCTACTCACACAAATTAAACAAACGGATATCTTTTTAAAATATCTATGAAAATTAAAACCACTTTCGACATAGTAAAGTGAACGAGTATTGCGCAGTCGGTTTCACCCACTTGCAATAAGCTTACTCGCTTTTTTTATTATCTTAAAAGGCTTTCAAGCAAATATAAACTAGCTCATAGCTATAGCGAAACTAAGTCAATATCATATTTGGCTTTAAAAAGGCCATGCTTGTCTTTTAGATAAAATATTATTAAATATATTTAAATTAATGAATATTTCCATAAATTTGAATATTTGTATCGGAAATGCTTTATAAATTACACAATTATTTTTCCCAATGACTGAATACATTTTTTTTTATAAATTTGAAGCCTTTGAACTAACTCTTGATTATATATGTTTTTGGCATATATTAAGGCCTTTAATAATTCTTTTTAATAATTCATAATAATAAATACATATATATACATGTTGCATGCCTCTGTCACACCTTCAAGTATTACAGGGTATAATAGGTATATCGCATTCTTGTAGTTAGGAAATAAACAGTAAGTTGTGTTTTCTGAGTGTTGTGCGTGGGCTTAGTGTGTGTCAGTGTGTGTCTGTGTATGTCTCTGACGCTTGTTAACGCCCTCGTTTTGGCGGCTTCTGAAAACTTTGTCAGCGCTGCTGTTATTAGGCAAAATTAAAGACTTTTGTCGCCTACAAGCTCTTAGAGAACGCACGTACCCAGAAACAAATGGGGTTTGCAAATAGGCAAACAAAGCCTGGCCCCCTGTCTGGGAGGGGTAGGGTGTGGGTCCGTAGAGGGGAAGGGGAACGGGTTGGGGAGGCATAGGCCTGGACAGCGTGCAAATTATTTTAAGCAAACTTCATTCTTGAGTTTGTACAACTCTTTGCTGCTTGCTTGGCACGCAAAAGTGACAGCATCGGGGGAAGGGGTGGGGGTGTGAACTGGCAGTTTTTGGGGGAAAAGCTGAGTAACTAAGGACACAAGGCCCACGCAGCAGACAGACCCGAGCACCCCGCTCATTGCTTGTTTTTCAATCATTATTCAGGAAAAGGCTTTTCCAAGGCTTTTGGGCCAAAAAACATTGTATACGAGTTGCCCAGATTGTTACATTATATATATAAATGAGTACGTGTGTGTGTGTGTATGTATATACGTGTGTGTGTTGCTGTGTTTGTAGAGTATCGTGTTTTGCACGCTTTTAATTAAAATGGGGGTCTACGATTTTTCACTTTTGCTCGGCTTTGTGCTGTGATTTATGAAACTTGCTTTCATGTTTTATAGTTTTATATATAGGTATAAAACTAAATGCTAACTAAATGCCAGAAAGGTTCAACCAGACACACACACACACACACACACACACACACACAGACACTTTTAATAGTTCAGCAGGGTCTGCAGTTTTAATTGAAAACAAGTTTAAAGGTCAGTCGAATGCGGCCAACCAAGCAAAAGCAACCTGGCGAAAACCTTAACAACAGTTTCTTGGTTTCTTATACAAGACGCACGGAATTATTGCTGAAATATGAACAAGCCAAGCGCACATACATAATATATATTTATATATATATATATATATATATATATATATATATATATATGTGTGGAATATATAGTGGGTAACGGGCAACGTGTTCTTATCAGAAAACGCAGGCTCCTTTCTGTGTTTGTTGCTTGTACATCATGCGATTAACAAAAATGCCAGCAACTAAGTACACCCCACTAAACTAAGCACAATTAATAGCATCCCCCTCCCTGCGCACCCGCCGTCCGTTAGACGTTTCCTAATATTGATACATACATAATACGATTATGGGGCACGTGAATGTTGCCATTTGTTATCACTCATTAAAGGCATTGTGCGGCACAGTGGGGACACTTAGTGACAGACGCGTTTCTCGTTTTTCGTTCGTCTCCTTCTCGTATTTTGCCTTAAAGCCTTTTTGCTCTGTCAGACGCGGCGTATGCGTAATATGCCCATTGGCTGACATTGACAGCGCTTAACGCGCAGCTGGGCACTCCTATTTATGTTTGCGCATAATTGAGTACATATCGAGTACAGTAATTGCAGTAATTTTCATCATTTTCCAAGCTCAAACACAATGAAAGCAGCAGCAGCAGCAGCAACGAACAATGCTTGTTTTAACAGCACACAACATTGCGTATACGCAATGTGAGCATTGCTGAACTTTGGCAACTCAAATGACTGTATTTAGTCAATTAACGAAAACAATAGCTCGACATTTAATAGAGTTTTGCACCTGTCATTGCCTGACAAATTGCATGTACGACATCAAGCATAAATAAAGCCGGCTGAAATAAAAGTGCGTGTACACATTTATTATTTATGAGTATTTATTGATTCATATGAATATTCAAATTTAATTAAAGTTTTGTTTTCGAATTCTTTTATGTTTAGGCTCTATAAGAAATAAAATAATTAACTTAACCGATAACAAGAAAATTCTCTCTAGCAAATTGCAAAAGTTGAATATCTGAACTTAAATACGTTTTATTTTTAGATAGTAAAACGAATTGTGTTTCGAAAAAATGCTTCAAACAAAGACATCAATAAAATTGTTTACATATAAAAACAAAACCCTTTTTCAGCTATTTCAAAGATTTTTTAATATTCAAGTCAATTTAAATAAATTTATCTTTTATTTTTAGCAATAAGCACTCGATGCTTTCCAATAAACAAGTGCCAACAGCAAAGGAACTTAATTGACAAACAATTTTCATCTGCAACATGAGTACGTTTTCGATTTACGGCAAGAATAATTCTGCATTTACATTTTTGTGGAAAACTAAAAATACTTTGGCAACCCCATAAAATGTGGCCGAAAAATGCAATAAACTATTTATGGTCGATTGACCTTAGCCAACTACTATTAATTGACTTTTACACTGAAAATTCTTGTGCAAAATTTTAAGAATTTTTGAAGAGCTCTCGACGCAGGGAATCAATAAGAATTGCATAAATGTTTCAGCAAGACACGAACAATTGCAAGTCATCAAAAACTTATTAAAAATACAAAACAGCTTTTATTTCCCATTCAATTTGATAAAAGCTCAAAAATATAATGGAAAAGTGTCGTTTTTACTGTATTTTTTCTTTGCTTTTTTCTCTTTTTTTGGCTTTTATTGAAAATGACTTTTGTCATTAGAACTGAGTGTCAAGTCAGGCTCAATAATTGTTAGTGGAAAGCACGAGGAAAGTAACCAAACAATGGTGAGAGAAAGAAAGGGAGAAGAAAACCTTTTGTCATGTCTCTGTTTCTGTTTTATGTCAGCTGCTGGGGCTGTATCAATGGCTGTGTACTGGCCATTATCCATTTAACAATAACAGTTAGCCAATTAGAAAACGGTATTGCCTTTTGGCCATGACTGTGCATCCGTTGCTGTTGCTGTTCTTGCTTTGACTTTTGTTACTGCCATTTCCTGGTCGTTTTCCATGACTGCATTTGGATTTGTACATTTTTTTTTTGTTGCTGTTTAATTAAAGCTCGTTTTGGTTTCGAAGCCATAAAAGTTGTGGTTGGAGCCAAGTCAATTGCCTTTTGGGACCAATTGCATTTAGGCACGTGGACATCAAATTTAAACGCTGCCCGTTGCAGCTAATGAAACCCAACCCATAAGACAATAAACGACAACGACGTGACAGACAAGACAGGAAGCCCAAGGAATGACAACAACTACGCGTGTTGCTGGCTGCTCACTTTAATTTGAAGTGTGCATATGTTGGCCATTATTCTCACATTATGACGCTTCACAGGCTGCCTCAGGGTTTGGTCGGAGCTTCATTCACGCTCATTCCTCAGCCGGAGTCCAGAATTCACATTGCACACATGCCGCGTGTCTGTTGTGTCTGTAAGCCCCAACATCTATTTTACATTTCCACATCATTTGTTCTAGCCATGAATTGAATGTATTATACAGCATCCGCACCGTAGGTGGTCGCATAACAACCACATTCACAGCCACATCGCACATTCGCATTCACAATCGCATTCGCCAGCTGGCTGACCATTTCGAGTCGGCGAGCCTGCGTATGTGGTGTAGCGCATAATGATAACGTGGCCCGAATGTTGTCCCAAAACAGGACTGCCACTGCCACGCCCCGTAAGCGTGCGGCATGCTAACCGACTTTTTATTGGCATATGATTATGGGCTCCCATCTTTTATGCCCCACTCTGAACAGACGGCTGAGTGCAGCTCGCAAGAAGAGAGCTGATGAGAGTTGCGCATAAAAGTTATATAAACACAACATAAAATAAATTGAAATATTTACAAGCCTGCTTGTAAATGTTCTCACAATGTTGGGCGACTCCTCCATTGTCATTTGAGTACTCATCCCACACCCAAAAGCGTGCAACAATAGAGCATGGATAAAATGCCTTCAATACCATGCCATCAATTCATCATTTTCACTTGCACTAACCGAAGAATGGGAATGCTTTTGCGCAAGCATGTGATAAATATTTAGATAGCTTTTGGATCTCCGGAAAAGAGTTGAATTAAAGGAATGGATTGTGAATTGCTGTTGAACGTGTTTGGTAAGTTGGAAAAAATATTTATGGCAGCAAAGGACAATTTTTACATTTGCAAAAATTTTCCTATCTTTGCGTTCAACTCAATTTAAGCGTTGCTAGTTCATAAGCTGCTCGAAATAAAAACTGTCGATTATGTCTAGTTTTGGAGTGTAGTGCACACAAAGTGAACTACACGCTGCAGTTGCTATGACAGGTCAGCGTCCCTTTTCACCTCGCTTTTTTACAGTATGCAGTTTTTTATTTATTTATTTTATCAAGTGTAGAATCCGTACAACCAGAGTTTAATACTTTAACAACACATTGGTAGAAAATATAGTTAAGAGCCGAACCCCACAACATAGTAACATTATGAGAATTTTAAATGCAGTCTTACCATATATTATTGTCTTAACAAAGCCTTGCCGTTTAAGTGGCCTTAAAGGTCGGCCAGAGAGTAGTCCTCTTGCTGTAATTGCTTTTGTGACTTCCAGTCTGCTCTTCAATTTTATGTAATTTGAGATCTTTATGGAGTGTGGATAATTATCATTAAATACTTTCTGCTGTCAAATAAAAGCAGTATTCAAAGTGAAATTGACACAATTCCAATACCGAAACAATAAAATCAAATATAATTGTCCAAAATAACATTGCATACTTTTAAGCTCATCATTTAACTGCCTTCTGAAAAGCTAGTCAAGGAACACCAAGCAGTGTGGTTGCTAAGCAAAATATTATTGCATACCTTGAAGGGGTACAATAAATTTATGTATTTATAGTAAAAGTTAACTTTCAACTGGAATCTTTTCTTGAAGTTACTTAAGATATACGGTGTTTTGTGCTTTTGTAGCTGTAATAATAATATTTACAAAAATTTTGTATTTTAGAGCCTGCAGCTTATTTATTGTGCGAACAGCTCGGACTAAATTATGCTGCCTACTTTTGGGCATGTACATTTAAACAGTAAAAGGCTTTTATAGCGTGTCTGGTCTTTTTCTGGCCTAAAACAACAAATTAAAGCTAATTTATTAACTTTGGGGCAGGCTTTTTTAATAGTATTTACATTTTTTATTGCTTGTAGATAAAATTTCATATTTTGTTAGACATTAAACAGAGAGTTTCTGTTAACTGGGCCCATTTACAAAACGTTTTCAGAGCCGTGGCACTAACTGTGATTCCTGCAACTGATGTGTGCTTAAGTGAGTGTGTGCGTGTCCCACTTGTCTCCATATCAGTCGCCATTAATGTCGACCTCCTGCTGGCTTCGCACACTGGCTAAACTTAACTGGGCCTGTAGCTTACGTTGGGTTACCTTTACTTTATGAATTTATGGCTTCCAAGTTGCTTTACCAGTTAAACTGTCGTCAAGTGGGCTGAGTGCTTCGGGGGCTGCGTCACTATTTGCGGGCAAGTCTATGTAACAGCGATGAGAGCCAAGCATTTACAGTTCATACAATATTCCTTAGCATACAACTTGGCGCAGCGCTTTGTCAGCACGTGTGTGCCTGTGTGTGTGTGTATGTGTGTGTATGTATGCGTGGAATGTGCATACATACTTAACGCAAACTTTTGGCGGCCTACAGCATGCCAACTTTGAACTTCGTTGCTCGGCCGCTGTTTACATTGTTTCAAAGCTAAATGTCATTATAGCTGGCCATCCCCCCATCCCCTTCCACAGTCCTCTTTGGTGCTTTTGATGCAGAGCGAGAAGCGGGTTTGCCTTTATGCATGTCGCCTGTACACACATCTATCTGCGCGCATCTAGGCGTGTGTGCGACAGTGTGTGTGACAGTGCGTATGCGTGATGCGCATAAAATGCCATGCGAAAATAAAAGCCTTGCGCCACCCCCGTCCACGCACACACACACACACACACACACACACATACACAATTCATTTATGTGCTCCCCCTTGATTTTTGCTGCCTGATTTCTGTGTGTGTCCTTCATTCTGCGCTACCCCTTTCTGGCATTGGGGCGCGTCGTTGTCGTCGTCGTCGTCACCATTTCTGGCGGAGTGGAGGCGTTGTCACTTTATCTTAATGTGTTACCACCTACAACTTGGCTGTCGCCCCTCGCTCGATAGCCGACCAAGGGGTGTGTGTGTGTGTGTGTTTGGGAGCTGAATGTGTCCCTGCGGTAGCATAATATCATCATTTATTGATCCGATTTATGTGACAGGCGAAAACTATTCGCTCGCTTTTATATTGAGGGGCTGGGCAACAGTTTAAAAGAAGTAAGACCGTTGTAAACGGATGTAACCGACTGATCAATACTCGCTCATCGTTTCCGGGGTGATCATTAGAGCAGATCGTGACTCTGGCTCTAAAAATGTGGGCAAATATTAAATGTGATTTTCAAAAGCGGTCATCAGTAAACTGTCTGAAACATTTTATGTATCTAGCATAAAAACTGATGGATATGTGTAGATTAAATCTACATTCAGACACATTTTAACATCTCAGCAAAACGGACAAATCCAATGTACACTTTTCACTTTCAAATTGAGTTGGGGTATCTTGAGTTGGCAACTTTAAAGAGTTGGTAGCTAGCTGTCAATTAATCATCTCGTTGATGGTTTCTGGCGTTGCACGGCGGTCACATGCATAATTTATATGTTAATAAATATCTATTTTGCTTTTGCGGTTTTTGCTAGCGTATAAATTACAAATTCATGCCCAGCTAGACACGCACACCCGCACACCCCGCACACACTCTCGCGCTCTGTGAACTTTAATTTACTGACTTTTGGGCAATCAGCTGCCAGACGAGGCAGACCTGACCAGGCCAGCACAGTTGGCCAGTTAAGTGCAAAGCAAATCCTGCCAAAGGCAGGCACAGCAAAACCCTGCAACACCACCCAACCCCCCTCCCCATCCCACACTGCCATCTCGCGTTACTGCTAACCAATCGAAATGGGGCTTGTACGTGTAGCGGATGCGCTCATAAATCAATGTTGAAATCAAATAGTACTCGTAGTTTTCTATACGTAAAGCCTCCACTTCTGGCCAAGCCGACTCAGACAGGAAAAGCGGATGCCAGGAAAATGGTCAGCGCCGTCGCCGCCGGAGCAGCGCGCTGAGTGTGACCTGCCCTCGCCCGGGACGGGGGAAGGGGGAAAGTGGAGGCCATCGCTAACTGCCAGTGCTGAGCTTTTTGACATGGGGCCCCAAGCAAATGGCAGCTGTAAAATACATACATATAAAATACATATACAAAAAAGGCGTGAGAATTAAAAATAAGTTTTGCGCCCTTTTATTTTTATTCCTTTGCTTTTCGGTTCAACCTTTCCGCACACCTTGCAAACGTACACTTATTCAAAAAAAGGAAAACTTGAAAATAATCTCCCTTAAGTCGCAGCTGAGTTTTTGTTAAAGCACTCCATTAATACAAAAAATTCAGTACGCTATTTATAACATATAATTTTTTGTGCTGCTTCAAATATATAAACATATTCAAATAAATAAGCTAATATAAAATGAGTTTGTTTTGGCCTTTTTTTCTTTTGTATCAAGTTTATTAGCATATTTGTGTTTCGTGGCGTGTTCTGCGACATTTTTATTGAGAATTCCTGGAAAAGTGTCGAATGTCACAAATGAAACCCAGCCAGACGCGTATAAATTTTGTATTCGTTCAGCCTGAAATTGTTTTTCATTGTTTGGTTGTGTACATTTTTAATAGCTGCCACTGTTAACTTAATTAAAATATATGTTTAATTAACATATCCGTGTCGAAATACATTGATTAACGCGAATTTTGACAATATCAGATGAAGCTTTCGCAGCTCTTAAGATTGCATATAAACTTTCGATGATTTGATTTAAATTAAACTTTGTAATTCATTCAATGAAAATAATGGTAATATTAAGTATATAATATTTTAAAAGCGAATATATATTAATAATAAATAAAGGTAAAAAAACTTTAAATAAATATTTATTTTTGCTATTTCTAAAATTTATTTATTATATTATACATACATATTTTTAAGAAGATATTCATTTCTTTAATATTAATCATAGAAAAAATACATGAAAATAATAAAGTTTTAAAATAATATATAAATAATTCGTTGGCTTTGCTGTTGCATGTGTTCATTTTATTTATTATATTGTAAATTTATGTTGTGGTTTTTTTTTGCTAAAATTCATTTATTAAGGCACAATCTGAATACCCAATCTGATGTTGCCAACAACCCACACTGTTTGTGATACCAGGTATCCACATTTATAAACATGTTAAAGGCTTTGCATGTCACATTGTTGGTTTCCAAATTCTCAGAAAAAAATACAAAGTCAACAGAGATAATTGTGAAACTCTTTTGGGCGTAACCCTAACAACAATTTTTGGCCTATTAACAGCTGGCGCTTTTGCGGGCATAAAAACGGGCTGTTAATACAGTATATGACCGAATTTAACACACAAACAGACACACACAGGCACACACACACACACACACGCTCACACACCCTCCCTTTAAACGCCAATTAAGTAATCAGGTTGTTGGCTTACCAATTTTGCATGAAATTCTCTTATCAGCTCATTTTTTTTTGAGACAGAAGCCGACAAAGTCAAAGACGGCTTCAAAATAGCTCAGCTTGGTTTTGGGCAAGTTTAACGTGTTGTTCTTGTCCTTTGGCGATGTCGTCAATTTCTATTCTAACAGCGGGGTTAAGTGCCTGGGGCAAAGTTTTTAAGAGCCTATTCAATTTCCACGCTTGATTAAATAATGTGCCATGTTGTTAGTGGGCGTGTTGTTGTTGTTGCCAGACGCTTTTAGCATTTGAGGCCTCGACTAGGACAATTCCCATGCACACTCTGCTCAGATTATGTTTATTTTGGGTGTGTGTGCGCGTGACAGACGGCAGACCATCAAAATGGAAAATGTTTTGCTCGATGAGCTGTGAGGATAAAAAAAAACTTCAAAAAAGAAAAGAAAAAAAAAACAGCCACATAAAATATATACGAATATATACGATAGCGTATGGCAACAGTGAAGTAACAGTGAATGCGGTTGTGGCCATGGCCCGCACAAGTTGACAAGTTCTTTTGGCCTATAAATGTTGCTCTCATGTACAATTCGAACTACATTCAATTCCATTCATTTGCATATTTTAGCAAAGGCTGAAAAGTACTTGCACATATATATGTATATATATATATATATATATATATGCGTGCATATATATAATGTGTGTATTTATCACTGTTCATTATTTTAATTTTCTAACGCATAGAACATTTAAAGCAGCACGCAACATGTTGCCAAGTCCGGCGTTAGCAGCATGTTGCAAGCTGCTTAAAAACGAGAGAGTGCTCGGCTTTCGCTCTCAATCGCATTCTCTCGTCTTCGCCGTGTGTGCTCTCTTCGAGCTGCGCTCTTTGTTGGCATCTGTCGAGTGTTAGCCTAGGCCTTCGTGGCACCACCTACGGGTTAATGTGGAACGCTGTCACCAAGTCAGTGGGTCAGCCAAATGCGCACGGCTTGGGCGCATAGACTGCAGCTCATTGAAACTTGTACAGGCATTGAAGTTAAAGCTGGTTAATTAGCAGGTGGCAAAACGTAAATGCCTTTCAAGCGAAGAGCGCACTGTTTCTATGTGTATGCGAACAAAAGGCGTAAAGACGTCAAGGCAACCAATTCTGACTAAGAAGGCCAAAAAGGCGACAAGTGAGTAGATAGAAACAGCACCGGTAATTGGCCGGGCCACTGGATCAGGTTCAGACTAAATGTTTGGCTTGCTTTTTGTTCATTTTTGTTGTATAGTTTACAGTTTACAGTTCACATGTTTTGGCTTTGGCCAAGCGAAAGCAATAACAATAACAAGTTAACAGGGTCAGGCTCACAACCGGCAGCAGCAGCAGCAACGACAACAGTAATATCAACAGCAAGAGATACAACAATAGCAAGTGCACCGGGCTAAACGTAAACAAAACGCATGTAAATCACGCATACGCAGCGTTGCACGCGCACAATAGCAATGTTTGGCGTAGGCGGATGCGGGTGGTGCGAGTGGTGCAGCTCAAGTTCCAAGGGGCTAAGTCTGCTGAAGTGGCTGACATGCGTCTATCTGGAGCATTTGCCGCATAATTCTAAGCACATTAAAACCGCTCACATCCAAAATAAAAAGGACAATAGACGAGGCACAGCCCAAGGCACAGGATAAGGCCCCGCACGGGACACAGTCACCGGATTAGCTCCTGCTGTGGCTCAAACTAAAATCCAGTTTCCAGCTGAGCGAAAACTGCAGCGTTTCGAATTTTTCTGGCAGCAGAACTTTATTAAATAAACAGGCTATGAAAAAAATTGATAGGGCAAGGGTTTCTTTTTTTGTAAATATATTGAAATTCATATTGACGCTCATATATAAAAAGTATTTTGGTGAATTTTTAACAAAGCCTCTTCTTGTTTATTTATATTCGTTTTGCATTCTCGTTTCAATCAAGCCTGAAATTTACTAAAATTTGTTTGTATTTTTTATTGATGTTTATAAGTTAAGTAAACAATTTAGCCAATAAATGCATTTTTACATCGTGTGCTTTAAACAATTGTTAAATGATTGTCTGAGATTTTTTTCTACTAAAAATCAACAATAAATACAATATTTAACCAATTCAACTTTTGTTTTCTGCAGACCAAGCGACACCTTTTATATGTTTCCTCTTTGTGCTTATATAAAAAAAATAAATATTTAAAATATTTGAAAAGAATTATTTTATGCACGTGTGAGCCCAGCATAAACCGAACACACAGAGCAAAAACCCTTTTTCATCGCAAAATCACTTCGAACTGGTTCATTGCTTATGCGACACTGGAAAAAATTGAATTCCATATTAAAACAAGCAATAAAAACAATTCATTGAAATTCAAATTTTGGGAATCGCCTCCATAAACCATAAAAATGAACATATAAAAAAAGTATAATAGAAAAAAATCTATAAAAAAAATATATTAAAAAAAAGCGAAGAAATTTCCGAGAAATCGATATAAGTGTAAGAAGGTGGGCAGTGGCAAAGTAAAAGGGATAATGCTGGAATACCTTACTTGACAAAATTGGGTTATGCCAAAACACAAATAATAACAAGACAAGTTGCTACAGTACCATAATAAAACGAGCCAGAACATTGAAGTCGGGTGAGGCCAACAGTGCAAATATCGTTTACAGTGTACTAACAATCTAATAAATTCAAACTAATGTTATTTTAAAATATGCAAATATTTCGATGCGGCCATGAAAAGAATGCAATCAAACATTAAAGCCGGTTAAGTTTTGACAAATTTATGCGAACTTGAAATATGGGAGCAATGGATTCAAAAATTTTACATGTAAACATTTTGGTCAATTTTGGAATTATTTTTGACCAAAATGTTGAACCGTCAGAATTAACTTTAATGTTGCGTTTTATACTAATTTCGACATCCAAAACCGATTAAAAATAAAAAATTCGGATTCTAAAAACTTGAATCGATGTATTTGTTGCATTTATAACAAAAAATTTGTTTTAAACAGCAAAAAAAAATTAATAAAGCATCAATTTATATGTCAAATTATGATAAAAATGGTAAGAATCAAGAAAATCGGGTCACTTTTGATAAAGTTTTGCGAACATTTTTACATTTTTGTCAAGTAATTGAAAATAGTTCTTAAGAAATATGAATGAAATGTATATACTGGGTGTCTTTTAATTTCCTAAATAATCTATGCAAATGTATATGAAATACGTGCATATGTATAAATATCCATCCATATGCCTTTGCAAAACGTGATCAAAAGTAACTCCCAGAACCACTAACACCGTTGCTCGTGTGTGAAAATTGAAGTGGTTTTCATTTGTGCAGCAGCACTTGCCTCACTTTCACACGCGCTCTGCATTTCACTCTCCCCCTCCCCTCTCTCACGGCCTCTCGCTCTGTGCTCGCTCGCTTTTGGGGGATTTTCTTCATTGTGTGCATTGCACTTTTGCCAGTCGAAATTTCATACAAATTTCATACATTTCTTTTGAGATTGCCTGTGTCGCGCCCATTAACCGCCAAGTGTGCGCAATTACAGGCGGGCCACGTGGCAAGGCGATGGCAACGGGGCCGCGGACGGAGACGGCGACCCGGGTGTCCGCGCAAGTCGCAGGAAGTCGCCTGGTTTGCGCTTTACAGCTGATTTGCATTTTTCGGGGGCAGGCGCTGCAGGTGGCAGCAAAGCGAGGCACAAGGAGCTCAGCTCTCTCTTTCTGTTGTTGTTGTTGTTGTTGTTGTTGTAGCAGCTTGACTTGGCTCGCAGCTTACAGTTAGCAGCTTTTGCCTTATGGCCTGTGAGGGGTTGGGGGCGTGGCGCACTTGTGGCATCCGGGCCACCCCAAGCACAGCTCCTGTCACATTTCCTTTATGCTTGAACACTCTGCTGAGTGTTTCGCTTAATGCAGGTAAACGAGTTTTTTATGTTGCCTGAGAAAAAGGGGGCGTGGCTGCCGCTACCCATTCGCCGCTTACTTAATGAGACATTCTGCACATAAAAAACAAGTGCTGCTGGGCAAAAAGAAATGAGCGCAAAAGCTGACAGCAAGTGCAGTTTATTGTATTGACGGATGCTTCAATTGCTCAACTGGCAGCCAGAGCCATAAATCAGCCCGAATGTGTACGGTGTGTGTGTGAGTGTGTGGTATTAAAATTAACCAACTAGCAGCTCAATAAACATTATCTTGAATACGTAGTAGTTGGCAGCATCCAGCCACAGGCTGTTGCTGCTGTGGAAGTTCGAGTTTCTGCTGCCAAGACGACGACACTGACAGCATGTGATGAATTGTGCGCACGTTCCGGGCGAAATGGAGGCTGAGACTGATGGTTATGCTGCTGCTCATGTGGGCCACACACAGATACACACACACACAAACACACATACACTTATACCTTGCCCGCAGTCCAATCGAGGTTGCTGCTGCTGCTGCTGCTGATGCTGCTGCAAAGCCTTTCTGATGCAGCAACCATAACTCATCGGGCCAAAACACTTGCCGACTGAGATAAAAACTATCATTTGCCAAAGCTGACTGTGAAGACGGCCAGTGTTAAGACCAGGTGACCCCACTAAATTCCCTTTCACCTCAGCCTCCCCCTGTCTGTTGCCTGTTTCGTGTGTCCTGCCTGCCAAATGGCATTTCACACGTTTTTATCGCATACGAAAACAAATAAAACATCTACAAAATCTGTTATCTACGGGCTGTCGAATATTTAATGCCCTTGCTGGATAGACTAATTGAAGCATGGCAACTAATTGGACTATTGCTTAATTGGATCTGGTGCGGGTTCGAGTTTACTTTATTGTGCTGTATTTAAAAGCATTGATGTAAATTCAAAAATAAGATATTGGGCTGATAGAATATCAATTAATATTCTAAGCGGATTATAACAAATTTCCTAAAATAATCTTTTCACCTTTATACAATTTAATATTACTGAAAGTGTTTATGGTACATTAAAATGTTTTGAATAAAATCCACAAGGAATAAAATAATACTTTAATATATGAGTTTTTAGCTAATTATTAAGGATGGCTGCTTAAAATATATGTATTTTATTTTTATATAAATTAAATTAAATGAGAACATTTTGAAGTAATTGAAAATTTATTTTATTTCTAATCTATTTTGTATGTATTTGTAATTAGGTAGGATTATCCATAAGTTTTTTTAAATTTGTTTTCTGTTATATTTCCTGGCTTATTTATAATACCCTCAGCTAGGGTATTTAGCTTTATAAAAACTGAAGTCATTTGTTTTGCTGCTGCTGCTGCTGTTGCTGTTAGTGCTGCTGTTGGTGCGCCTGATGACGCTACTGATGACTTGATGACTTGCCGACTTGACGTCTAGTCAGCCGCCCGCCCCGGGCACCTCCTAAGCTACAAAGTCTTCTATCCCAGTGTGACGCCATTGATGACACGCACGCGGCGTTTGTCCTTTAAGGCCTGTCAACTCGATTTGTATGTGGGTCTCTGCAAGTGGCTGCCACCACAGAGGGCACCACCACATGGCATGGAGCTAAAGGAGCTCAGCCACAGGCTCCGACTTTGCATATGTTTTTGGCCATTTGTTTATTGTTTTCAAGCGAGCATAAAAACAAACAAAACAACAACAAAATACAAAAAAAAAAACGCTAAAAGCAAAGGCAGCGACATCGTGGCGCAAATTATTCATGAACCGAATGAGCTCAACAAATCTGCCACGCCCTCTCAAGGAGACCCCTTTCCTGGGGTCGCACTACGAAGACGCAGTCGAGTGGCCTAATACATATTTTTGGCAAGCCAAAGTGCCCTTAACCCCTGCTACCCTCTAAAAAAAGAAAAACCAGCAGGACTCCTCTTTCACTCTTTTCTGGAATGTTTTGCATATTTGCGTGGGCATACCACAGCCCCTAGGCAGCCGCTCCTCCCTTCCCCTCCCCCGTAATCCGTTTGTTGTTGTTGGCTGTCTGCAAATTGTGCGCCAGTTAAATCGTATTAACTTTTACCGCCAACTGACTGAAGTATATTAAGAATATATTGAGCCGCTTAAAACACAAGTCTATTCCAATTTGCACCCCTTGACCCCCCATCCCTTTCGCAGTTGCTCACTTGGCAGGCAGTCAAATCAGCAGAAGAAGAGGAAGCTGCAGCAACAAAATTGCATTGGCAAAGATTTAAGCCACATCCTGTTAGCCCGCCCGCCCAAAAATGTAGTATGGCATGCCAGGAGCTGGCTGCAAGGATCCCAAGGATCCGACACATGCATCCAAGTGGGTTTAAACTGCAATTTATCTAGACAGCTAGAAGGCATGGCAGAAGGATAAGAATAAGTTTGCACACCATTTTCTGAGACTTGAGCCGGTCCAAGGGATATCTACACACACTATGTGTGTGTGCGTGTGTACGTGTATGAGTAACTGGGGCAAATAGAAATACGTACACGAGAATACTTTGCATCTGTGCAGCGCGGCTTTGAATCTATTATTCATGGGACATGCCATATGTTTTATAGCCAAAACCCACCACGCAACATATATCAATAGAACTAATTGTTGCTCTTATTGTTGCCGTTATATGCAGCACATATGTGCCGTCTACCTCTTCCTATCCCGCTCACTCGCACTCTCACTCTGTCTCAGTCTCTTTTCCTCGCTTTGTGTATTTAAGCAAGTCCTTTGGGTGCGCCGGTTCGATGTCAATGCCGAGTTAAACATTTATGTGTAAATTGTTGGATTAGACGATTATCCCCACCAGCATTGCACGGCACAAAGAACGGGCTTATAGCCCCCGACTATTCAAAGAGTTCAAAGAAAGCTCGCCAAAAGCAGCTCAATTGATTGCTCGGCTTAACGCTTTAGTGAGCGTTAAGCTGCTGCTAAGCTTTAAAACGTAAGTGAAGCAAAAGCTGCGTCGAGACATAATTAGTCTGTCAGCGCTCAGACAGCGCGGAGAGTTCAATTAAATAATGAGAAGCGCAAAGAAAGGCCTGCTAATTTAGGTGATCGAAATTCACAGAGTATGGCTTATTAAACGCTCATAAAAAGAAGGACACAGGTTAACAGATTTTGTTTAGATGAGTTAAGCAAAAAAGCGAAACAAGGCTTTAAAATATATTACAATAAGAAAACACAGAACAATCGTTTAAAAAAATTTAATAACTTCAAATAAGTATCTATTGGTTTCTTTCAATATATTAAAGATTCAGATGCACATATTTTGTCAGTGTTATATACTGTAACGAAAAATGTCAGCAACAAAGAAATCGAAAAAGAGGGGAGGGAGCGGAAGCGGGAGTGCGAGCATCATTGATTTTAATGATAAGCATTAAGTGATTTTCAGTTACTAAGCCACAATATAAAAGCTTTTGCGGCAGCGCTGAAAGCCGCAATTAATGACTTTGAAGCATCTTTAAGCAAAAACTTGATAAAAGTTAAAAGCAACATGGAAGAGCTCTGTAATTTATTTGTGACATTTTGAAGAAATGGCCAGAGTGGAACTCATACAAAAAATATATATATATTTTATATATACTTAAAAAAACATGTCAAGTTGCTGCGTCTGCCGGATGCCAGAGTAAATAAATAACTTTTTAAATTGCAGAAAATGAAGAGAAAACAAATGTGATAATAATAATATTCAAGGTGGAGAACTTTAAGGACACCCACGGGACCAATTAAGCCGCAACAGAGGCGACTGGAATATTTAACTGAGACTTAAAACTGGACACTAGACAATGCCCTTGCCCAAAGGGGGGTCGCCCCGCTCAAATCACATTAATTTTGATTGCCGAGTCACATGTTAATCAACAATTCGACAATCAATAGAACTAATTATGCTTGTTATTGTTGTTCTTATGGCGCGTACACGTATTTGCCCAGGATGTTTAATTACTCCCGGGTGTATTTCGTGTGTAAACAGGTCCGCACAATTTGGTTTGACCCTAGTACCCCAAAGGTTCCGAGGTTCTTTGTTAGGTAATGCCAAAGTGTATTGTATACAAGGCAAAACATGCGTAAATTAATTTCATGCGCCTTATAAATATGTAAGCTGGCCCAAGCTCAATAAATTCGTTCTTTATGCTACCCTAAAAAAGAAAATCAAAGAAAATGGGTAGTTTGAGGAGCTAGTTAGATAATATTTAATGTTTAGCTTATCGAGATCATAGAAAGTATTAATCTATATGGATTGGGAATATGCCTTTGTCATATTGCCTATTTTAGATCTCTGGTCGCGAACTTTTCTTGGGGTATTTTCTAGTACATCATATTCCATTAGCGCCTGCTTATTTTATTTATATTTTTTTCAAGTTGTTTGCCAGCCACGTGGCCCCTGGCAAAAGTTCTAGTCCTTGTTGTTCCTGTTCTCCATCTCAATGTTTCTTGGTAGCTGCTGCTGTTGCTGTTGTCGACCAAGTTTGCTTTAGAATTTTTGAGCCCCAACTAATTGCTGCAAATTACAAATGATAATAGCCACAACACACGCTCAAGGTTATATGCCAGGCCATTTATTTCATTTTCAACAGCATAACAGTGGTTGGGGGAGGACCTTTGGGGAACCTGAGGGTAGCTTTTGGGCGACGAGGCGCCTCTAAAGCACTGTAAGAATTATTGGCTATTTATCAAGCGACGCGTTGGCGTCTACAACTTGCCCCCGCCTCGCCCTTTGCAGGCCTAAGTGTTGACTTTACTTGGCCCGCTAATTAAATATACATATGTAGGTATAACAGTACACATATATAAAGCGCATGAATTTACATGTATATATATCTATATATATATATATATTATAAATATACTGAACACGACCGGAGGGCGTCACTGAAGGCGCGTTAATTGCGCTCCATTAATGGCATCAGGTTAAACGTTAAGTGAAATTAAACAGACGCCTGGGACTGTTCCTGACCAGTGCTCTACATATACATTAAATACATTTTTTTGCGCTCTTTATTTCCATTTTCATTCATTTTTTTCTCTCGGTCTAGGCACGATAAATCTTGCGCAAAAAAAAGGTACTTAAACTTTAACTAGCTCGGACAGGCCCAAGGCAGCAATACAATGTTGAGAGCTCTCTGGAGCATTTAGCAACACTGACAGCAGCTTTGACACACTCACACACACACACGCACACACACACTCAGCATTTACAATTTATTTGGCTAATTAAAATATGTTGCATCCTAATGGAGCATTGTCAGTGGCTGCCTCAAATGCTTGCCTCATGGCCAAGTGCGAGACCCGCATTCTCCTCTCTGCTCTCTCCTCTGTTTCTGTCTTCGCTTCGGTCATGTACCTACATCAAAGCTAACGAGCCGGAAGTGCTGCACATTTTTGGGCTCGGATTCTGCAGGCTGCATCCTACATCCTGCATCCTGCGCCCTGCGCACAGTTGATAAAAGCTATTAAAGTCGGGTGATTAAAGAGTCTGGCGAACAAAAGGCAACTGAAGCGAGAATTTTACTAAGAATGACCAAAGCCCCGCCCCCCTTGCAACCCGCCGCTCTCGACGCTGGCCGCTCTGCGTTAGGCAAAATCAAGGAAGCACTAAAAACAGGCTACGAGGCGATTTTGCTAACGTCATAATTGCAAAATGCAATTCAAGTGCTTTTTGTGGTTCGCCTGGAGGCAGGCGGGCAACGAACCAAATACTCGCATACTCTTAAGAATCACTTTTCCAGAAGTACACTGATTTCAGATTACTGGTATGTTTGGTACTAAGTAGGAATACACGTGGGATACACAAAATTTAGGACAGATTTCAATCCTTGTCTATAAAAGATTAATTTTAGATTCTCATTGCAATTTAACTACATATAAAATAAATTGAAAAATTATTTTAAAAATACTTATAGATTATTATCTGTTGAATATCCGATTAGAGTTTGGTTTGTTTTTGACCCAAAGAGGACAACAAAAAAAGTTCAATTTCTCATTCCAAATATTTTTTTTTGCTTTGGCTCATTTTTATATTTTTATGAATTCTTTATTATTTTTCCATCATGCTTTGTATCGCTCTTTTTATCAACATTAAATGAATAAATGAAAATATCTACTTAAATTGCAGTAGGGTGAAAAAATTCCCCGACTTCGATGCTTGCTAGTTCTGCTGCTCGACTCTCAACCGTTTTCTTATCATAATATGTCGAGTCATCAGGCAGCTTTGCGCTCTTCCACATAATATGCAAAAAGCAGTAAAGTGCGAACCGAACATCCGGTCTGGTCGACCGAGTCGGGCGGGGAGCGGTGCAGCAGGGGAAGCGCAGAAGCAACAAAAACAGAAACAAATTTTACTTTTGTGAAGAAACTTAAGACTACTTAGAGACTTTACGGCTCTCATTCCTAAAACTGACGCATAAAAGAAAAATTTCTATGGCATTGATGGGTGAGTTTTTGTACATTTTATTTTCGTTATGCATACAATGCATTCAAGAAATTTCTAACAAAGACAACTCATGTCGTAATCCTTAAAATTCATACAAGATAAAGTGCATTTATGAGCCAGCTTTAGCTGTGGCTATGTTTATATAAATTAAATAAATATTTTGTTGTTATTATTCAAGTTTAATAATAGCATAAATTTATAATTATATATTTATAAGAAGAGAGGCAATGACAAAGACAATATAATATGTTTATATTGTCTTTGGCAATGAGTTGTTCGTTTTAAATATTATTTTATTATTGGCAAGTAAGAACGCTGCAGTCGGGAGTCACCGAATGCGCTCCACTCGCTCACGTTTTAAAGAATTATTATTATTTTTTTTAAATATTCGATATTTTGAAATTTGAGCTATGCAGAGGTTGGGAGAGTTTAGCTTTAAAACCGTGCTTTTGATTTTTCGGGAATGGGCCAGTTAGCTCTAGCTTATAAACTGTGGGAGATATAGGCATATTCGATACGGAATGTCAAAATCGCAATATTAAGACGTGGTCAATAACTATCTACCCACCAAATTTGGTGAATTTAGCTTTAAAATTCTACGATATATAGATCTTTGTGATTTGCGGGGGCGGGAGGTGCCGTGGCTGATCTTTAAATAAAGTGACCAGATGTTTGCCTCCAGATTCGGTGACCCCAGCTTTAGAACTGTGCGAAATATAGATTTTCGCGGCCTGTGGGTAATATTTAACTTTTATTGTGTTGCGATTTGAGATGCATCGATATGCTATTGAATTGCCAGCCTCGTAATGGGCATGGCACAAAAATCGTAACACTTTGTCTGAAGATAGCTAAAAGAAAAGTTGTGTTCATACGGACAGAAGGAGAGCATGACGGACAATGCACAAACCCAATATACTAGTTTCGCTTCGTGAACGAGTTTAAAAATATTAGTTAAACTTCAATACTTCGATATGCCAGAGGAGCAAGAAAAGAATTTAGGAAAAAAGAGAAAACAATTATGACTCAATTGACTTTTTTAAAATTCAAGAGAAAAATTCTTAACCGATTAGTTCAATTGCAAACCTTTTGGGCAGAAGCTAAGTCAATTCAATTAATCCGGATAATGTTAATGTTAAACGGCGCATTTGTGTGGGTACTGTAATGACACTGGCTGACATTAAATGGAAAACTTGAACAAAGAGTAACCAACTGGGGTCTGACAACCGGGAGTGCCAAGTGCCCATTAAGAAGGACGACGAATGGGTAAAGTGCGTTTTCTTGACAGGTTCCTAAGGCAAACTAAACGTTTTTGGCCAGCTCGTTGAGTGGTGATGGGGTCGCGATGGGGGGGCGGTACGCGCCGGAGGGTAATGTAAACCGCTAAGCTCCATTTACGCCCATTCCAGGGATTCATTAATTACGAAATCACATCGAGCGAGAGCATCCGATCACATCATCCAAAATGGCTCAGACAGGGTCTGCCAAATGGAACGAGAGGCGATGGCTTTTAAATGCAGAAGACATCGCAAGAGAGCACAAGATATCTAGTGCGAGAGTGACAGAGAGGGCGGCAGTGGGAGTGAGCAGGAGAGATGCTGAGTCGAGTCCATCAGCCAATTGGCAGACAGAGAGTAGCTACAGTAGCAAAGGCAACTTCAATTAAGTTAAGTCAGTTGCCTCATTTCGAGGACAACATTGGGACCCCCTCGCTGCCCCTCATCCCTTATCCCTCGCTGCCGAAAATGTTGTCGTTTGTTTCAGTGTTGAAGCTTTTTACATCATTAGCATTTCAGCTACGTTCAGTTCAGTTCAGTTCAGTTCAGCACAGCTCAGAGATTCGCCTCGTCCCGTTCCCTTTCCGCATCGCTCGCGCCTGGCACAAATTCACAAATTTTCCCATCATTAGCATTCAGCGCAATGAAACAAATACACTTAGGGTCTGAGATGGAGATAGCTGCCAGGCGAGCCGCCTCTCGCTCACACCTTCGGCCAGCGGCCGCAGGCAACTGACTTTCACTGAGAGTTTACTAACCAAAGTTAACACAATATTTTTATTCATCCAAAGCCGTAAGCACTGAGCTCACTGCCGAATCTGTCGAAGCAACCAGCCAGCCAGGCAGGCAGGCAACAAACAAACATTCACACATCGCTTTTAATACGTTTCCCCCACACACAAGCTCAATTAGAGCCAGTCCACATCCACCCCCCTCCACAGTATACCCTGTTTCTCTAGCTCTGCTTGGCTAGAGATGGCCGCATTTAATGAAGCACAAAGTTATAAATACTTTACACGAGTATTATTAAGAGTTCTGTACCATCCGATATTTATTATCATACTAATACATTTCTAAATTTTCCAATTGCAAGCTGTTGTCTGCATTTATTTGTTGTATTTGTTATTGGGACCCTATTTAAAACTTATATTATTATTATTCTATACTCGTTTTATTTTTAAACAAATTTATTCCTATGAAGAGGCTGCTGTTGAATGTGTGTCAATAATACATAGCAATTTCCCTTTAAAATAGTGTGACTCTGTTTTGTGTTTACGTATTTAGGTTGTGGTATTAGGCATCTAGTTAAGCTTTTTTGGGTCTTGTTAAGTCGTGTTAAGCCAAACAAAGTCCTCTTAAGTCGCTTTGAGTCATGTAAAATCACGTTGAGTCACCTGTTACAGCGTGTTGAGGGGCATGTAAAGATTTATTTAGATTTATTTGGTCTTTTTGACTGTAGTGCTTAGTAGTTTTGGATTGCCTGAAACCTTATTGGGTCGCTTATTAAATCGTGTTTAGTCAAATCAAGTTGTGTTAGTTTGTGTCGAGTCATAAATAGTTGTTTAAGGTAATGTGAATTCGATTATTGTTAAAAAGCGTGTTAAGTTTTCTTGTCAGTTCTTAAGTCGTGCTTAACTCGTGTTGAGTCGTGCAAAGTTGTACGTTGCGCTAATACGTACTAAATCGTGCTAGTCTGCCTCTCACTTTTTATTTTAATTTATTTTTAAATTATCTTAAGCAAATTGAAGTTATGTTATTTTCAGTAAAGACTAATCGTGTTCAATCGTTTTAAATTCTATTGAGTTGAATTAGGTTATAGAAGTCGTGCTGAGCCTTGTCGTCTAAGTCATTGTTGAGTCGTGTTAAGCTCGTGTTGAATCCTGTCACATATTTGCGTTATTTTTTGCGTTATATTAAGACAATTTCAGTCCTGTAGGGTGTCTTTTAATTCGTGTTTATTCGAAGAATATCGTGTTAGTCGAGTTAAATCTAAAATGATGTGTGTATACATCTGTAGTTTAATTAGTTTTTGTCCTTTCTTGGGCTTCTGCTTGTGTGAACACCTGCAGAGTCAGATATAGATAGAAATATTTATGCATTTTGTGTGTTTCTTTTAGAGTTTGGAACACGCAGACTCACGACACGCAACCAGCTCAAACTGAAGCGAACTGATTTTCTGCTCTTTCGACACTCTCATATCCTGTCTCGTTGTCCTTGGTTTGTCTCTATCTTGATTTTATTATGCTTGCGCACTTCTCGAACCACAGCGAGGTCAGCACAAAACATCAAATAGACTGGACCCCCCACAACAACAGTCGCATCGAGTTGCCAGATTCCGTTTTACCCGCTGTCTCTCTGCCGCTTTCACGCAGTTCCTGACGCTTTGTGTCCTTTTGGTCCTTTGCCGCTTTGGTTGGGGCTAATCAGAAATGTTTTACTTAGAAATCCTTTGGTATGCGTTCTACGTATCTCATTTTCGTTGCGCACAATTTACGATATAAACTTGTCTCAAAGTCGCCTCGCCCCCTTTAGCACCCCTCACGCCCTTTATTGATTTGCATTGGTTTGCCATTTAATCAGGGGTGGGCGGCGGGTGCCGTTTCGGTAACTGGGCGAGATTTTTGCTGTGATTTCTGGCACACAACAAAAACTTTTATTCGATTCGCTTAAACTTTTAATAACTTTTGTCAATTGATTATATTCGGGTGTCAAAGTCCTGGGCAAATGTAGACCTAACTGTAAATGTGCCGCAAATCGATTTTGGCTTAAAGCGATTTAAACCTAAGCAGACGCCAATATTGAATTTGGTGAGCTTTAGAGCGTCTTAATGTTTGCAATCAACATAAAAAATAAAATTAAACTTTTAATTCCAATTTATCATAAATAATTTTTTTTTCTAAAATTAAAAGTCACCTCAAAAAAGATACTAGCTATACAAATATTTATTTTGATCTTAAAGACTTTTAATGAATACGTGCATTATGTAACTTTTTGAAACTCTTTAGAATATATATTTTTTTTAATCTTTTATTACCATCAATGTTTCGAATTTTTATGTCAAATCAATATGGATTGAAAGTCAACCCCAAACTGTCATATCCCATTAAAATTGCTTCAGTGTTGGCAACGTTATGAGCATGGGAAAACTTTTGATATGGGAATTGAAAAGTTGAACTTGAACTTTTTCCTAAATGCATTAAATTTGGCTGCCAAAGCAATCCTTTGTGTGTGCTGTAAATCTTTTAGCTTTCCATATGGTTTTAAAGCTTTTTTTGACTGTTTTCTTTTGAGGGCTTTCTGTGAAACGTGGTCTGTGACAGGCATTAGATTTAATTAGTGTAACAATTTTTTTTTGTCGTTGTTGTGGGACGTTTGTCACGTAAGCATGGCCCGGATTTAGGCCTGCTTATGTAATAAGCCATATAAAGTTAATAACAATGACATTTTGGACGACAACTAACTGACAACAACAACAACAATGAGTCCGAAAGGCTCCTCAATATGGTTATGGGCCAACGTGCAGGATTTATACGAGCTTGTTACACACACTGCCTGCTGCTCTCCCACACTCTCGCTCCACTTCTCCCTCTCTCCCCTTTTCTCTGTGGGCAGATTGCCTAACGAGTCTATAGCCACATCACACATACGCCCGGTAGGCGTTGATGAACTGACAATTTGTGTCAACTGCCACAGCCGCAGAGCAAAGGGCAAACCCTAGTATCCTAGAATCCTGCGCCCACCCTGCTGCCACTAAATATCCATAGAGCGACGCCCTCAAATAAATGTATTTTCGAACACAAATGCCATTCATTCGGTTCGTGCAATGTGTAGCAGAGCATCATAAAAATTATTCGTTTCATGTTGCGTCCTGGGACGCAACGTGCAGAGATGGTTGAGTGAAGGGGGCAACGGGGGCGTGGGGTGCTAGCGGGCAGCGGGGTGTGCTGCAAGCACAAAATATATATTTCAGCAGCGCCGAATGTGCGGCATATGGCACCAGCGTGACCGTGACCGTGCCGGTGCCTCTCACGATGCGTGCCTGTCAGCCGTTACACTGAGAGAAAAATTGAGTTTCACATTTTAATATAAAAGACAATTTGTTCTTTAAAATAAAATTTAAAGTGCGCTTCAAGTAGGCACACTTGGCGAAATATGTTAGTGATACATTCATGTTTGTAGACTTAATTCAATCCGCTTTTCGCTTTAAGGTCTAAAAGCTTTAGTTTAGCATTTTTAGAAATTTCAGAATAAATGTAAATGTAACTAAATAAAATAATAATAATAAAAATAGTATATAGTTTTTCGTTCAGTGCATGTGTAACCATATTGTGTGTGTGTCGCATGTGTGGCTGTGTGTGCGTGTTTGGCAAAACGCGCAACTCGGCACGGGAATTATTAACTTGTAATGTGCTCTGCATAGCGTTTTTAATAAAAGCAAAGCTGAGCAGAGCACAACGTGACCAGCAGCAACAGCCGGATCCGAATCTGTAGCCGGAGTCGGAGTCGTAGTTGGAACCGTGGCTGTAACCAGTGAGTCGACCTGATGACGATGACACCACGTGTGTGCCTGATGGGCATTCCACAGGACACACAGGCTCATACATTTTGATGGCCTCAATGAAGTGACGGCACAACATTGCTGCTGTAACTTCTTCTTTTATTTTTTTGTCGCGTTTGTTTTTTTGTTTTGCATTGATTGCGTCGTCCGGTTTGGAAATGGGCTGCGGGCTGCCGTTGGGGGTTCAGGGTTAGGGGCTCGTTGCTCGGGGTTCGGGTAGTTGCCGTTTGAATGCGATTGATTTAACGAGCGCTGTGGGAATCAGTGGCGGTGCCGCAGCATGCGCAGGCACAGCATACACAGGATACGCAGGACACACGTAAATGCTTCGGCTTAAAGCTGAACAAACAGTTATTCTTTGGCCCCCATCTGGCCGTGAAGGTGGGTGGCTGGCAAGTGTTTGTCCCTTGGAACCGGCCTGGTTGCGGACTTAATGCGGCGTCATGGCATCATCAGAAACTTTATCAATTAAACTTGGCCATTTTTTTGTTGTTGTTGTATTTTTTTATTTTTTTTTGCTTTTTGTTATATGCCGCCCGCAGCATGTTTTTAGCTATGGCAGCAAGCTGCTGACACCAGGACTACAGTCGAGGTCCTGGACGCCATCCAGCCTGCGGGCAACTTTTAGGCATTACAAAAACAATGTCGACCATAGTCCAAACCACTGATGCTGTGGATGCGATGCCCAACACCCTGTTGCGCCACAGTTGATGACAACTTTAACAGTGAACACACATATACAGCTCTAAAAAAAGAGAATTAAAAAATGTATATAAAAGAAACTCTAGCTAAGCCAATTTAGTATATGCACAGCAACAGTGTTTAGGGCTGATTTTAAAGTATTCCTAAAATGTTGACTAAATGTCTGGTAATAAAATTTAAAAAAAAAAAACTTTTTACAAAGTACTTAAATACTTCTTACAACATAAAATTAACAAAAAGTTGTAACAAAATGTACGTAAAAAATATAAAATGTATATTTTTACTCAAAGAAAAAATGTTGAACGCTACAATTTTATTCAGTTTCGTAGAAATATAACATATAAATTATGTACATTATCACAAATTTACTAAACTAAAATCAAATTTAATTAAGCTCTTTTACAAATTAGACAAGATTTTGCTTTTGTGGTTTGTTTACGCCCAAGTAACATCTTAGCCTTAGTCTGACTTGGTTAGTATTCACATACTCCATAGAGTAATAAAGTTCTCTATCTCTATGGGACAGATTCAAAGTTTCAAGTCTCTATTGTCTCTCTTGTAGTTATTTGTGAACGTGTAAACACAAATGTTGCAATTTCAAATGCCTAATCAAAGGCGAAGGTATTTCGCATTGAAAACCATTTGGGTAATAAACAATTTCTAGATATTCACGCAGATAGAAATTAGAGCACAAGCTACTCGTAATATTGCCACAGCATATTGTGGACTTAGTGTGTGTATGTGTGTGTAAGTGTGTACAATATAATTGAAACACAATGCAGTGACAAAACGGATTAGTTGGGTATCTTAGACAGAAGATATCAACAGTTCGGAAGCAGCTTAGACGCATTTGGTAACCTTCTCGTATTGGTCAATATCAATTTCGAGTAAACTTTGAGTTCGCTCATTTTCATAATCTGATTCTGACAGCTTTGGAATTCAATGGTAGCTGTGAGTCTTAAGGCGTTGCAATAGCAACTGCAACAACAACAATCTGCTTTGCGCTGTGGCACGCACTTAGATGCCCAAAAGGTGCGTTGCCCAAGTCCTTTGGCAGCACTTTAACAAATTGTGCCAGCGAGCAATACGAGTTGGGTGTACAGTGTACACTTGGCGAAAAAGCCAAAGAACATTGCGTAAGGCAAGTATGCTTAAATGAAGTTGAAAAGTTGTTAAAATTCGGAAAAGCTCGAAATTTCGTAAGTTGAATAACTTTTAAGCTGTCCAACATTGTTTAACAGAAGACTTTAACGGAGTATTCAGTTAAAGATATCTTATTACCACTTTTACTCACGAAGTGCCGGGACCATTTGTTTAAAAACTTGAAATATAGAAGCGTGATATCGATTTAATTGTTATATATCTCTTAGTTTTAAAACCAAATACAAACAATTTTGCAGAATGATTACTGATGATCTTCTTTAACGATTGTATTAAAAACCGAATAAATCGACCACGCCCATTGCAGGCTCTACAATTTACAAAAATTAATATTTTTCCAAAATAACATTAAGAATTATTACTGTATTATGTTATGGACTACTTAATTACTATTATCTTATATGAATTATACATTTCTGAATTCTTTTATTTAATTTAAGCCAAGTGCATATCTATAAAAGAGTGTTTTACAATGCATTTTTTTCGCTCAACAGGGCTTAAAGGATTTTCCATTCGGATTATACTCAATATAAGATTTTCTCGCAGTGCAGCAGTCGCGGCAGCTGCTTCTGCTGTTGCACAGACAAACAACGCTAAGACGCAACTAAGTCCGCCACAGTCAGTCACAACCGCAAACCGCATTTAACCCCACGCGAACCCAACACCCCAGCCCCACCCAAAACTATTGTGCGCCTTTTCCGAATGCTTTTGTTCTAATGCCACGCCCACAAAACCAACGCCCAATGCTGTGGCACAAGCTGCAGCTGCAGCTTTTTTGCATGGCTGCTTTTGTTGTCGCCGCTGCTGCTGCTGCTGCTGCTGCAGTGCGCTGCTTTTAATTACAAAAGTTACGTATACGTCCTGCAGGTGTTGCAGCTGCGTCTGTTGCTGGCTGCCAGCTGACGCCATAGTCACAGCCACAGCCACAGCCGTCGTCGTCGTCGCCGCTCCAGAAACGCTGCTTCAAAGTCGCCAGTTCCGTTCGAGCTCGTTAATTACCGTTACAGCGAGCGGTGCCGAGTAAGAGCGAGACAGTGACACTCATAGAAAGAGAGAGTGAAAGGCAAACAAAGCGAGTGGGCGACCCCGAGGCTGGGCAACCCCATTGCAGATAAAATAATAGCTGGCAGGAAATGTGACCAAAAATTTGTATAGGCCAAAATTGTGCACCAAAAACCCTCCTGCTTATCAAGAGTCCACTCTGATGATATACAGAAAAGCGTATATAAGCCGTATAATTAGTGGTATTTTATGAATGCAAAATAACCGAATGAGAGGTTTATGTGTTTGCCATGCCAATTGCTACAATTTCACATTGTGGCTGCTACGCTAGTCGACACTCTGGTCGCAAAGGGGTAAATGGGTGTATCGGTTGTCAGCTGGATTATCGATAGACTTTTTTAATTCTGTATACCTCGAGAAAGGAAGCACTTCCACATATTAACTCTCCAAATTTTAAAGCGGGAGTCCTTAAATATAATACAATGTCGATAAGGTTCTACTCATATGTATCGACTTATCGATTAGTCATCGATTTATCAATAGTTTATTGAACAAAACTTATACCTCATTAGCTAAAACTACCAGGAATGATAAATTATCAAATTACAGATCAGAAAAAAAGAATATTTGTAAGGTTAGATTAAAATTGAGGCTAATAACAAACGAGTATCCGCTTAACACATAGAACCCAATTTAATTTATACATTGGGACGAAAGTTCTTTCTTTTTTTTATACAACACCAATAAATATAATATAATTCTCAAAAGCCCTTCACTGTTTTCAAGCTCTCGAAACACTGCATAGAGAGTATCAGGCAATCGTTTATTGCCCCTCAAAAGTTTTTACTGGTTTTGTTGTTGCCGTTGCGGTTGTAACTGTTGTTGGGCAGCTTCATTTACTCACACTCACTCTTACACTCACTCTCGCACTCACTCTCCCACTCGCACTAGTACTGAGAGTACGTGTATGAATAGTTGAACGAGTACTCATAGTTTTGAGTGTTTTGTGTCGCTGCAAATGAATTCTAATTTTTTGCGCAAACTTTTGGACAAAGCGCCATAAAGCGAGTATAAACCCGAGCATAAACCCCCGAGTATAAACAGCACAAACACAGTGCGAATAGCCTTGGATGGAACCAAATGGGTACAATAAGCCGGGGTTTATACCATGTATACATACATATACATACATATACCCATATATGCCTCGCATATGGACCAACTTTTGTGTCGTGTTGTCGAGTACCAAGTTAATGGCAACGGCTCTGATGAGTGGGCAGGACACAGTGCCCGGGACTTGGGAGCAGCTACAATTGTTTTACCGTAAAATATGCTCAACCGCAATTCCTGCAACTGGTAAACTGAGAAGCCCGCCAGCGGCGGCTGCTGCTGCTGCTGCCGCTGCTGCTGTCACCTCCCCGCCCCGCAATACACCTCGACTAACACCTCAAACAATTATGCACCGTCAATTGGATTGCGGTCACACCTCGACAACTTAACATTAACAGGGGGAAGGGTCGAATTCAACACGGTGTAAAACTCATCCGACACCAAAGTGCCCCGAAAACCCCTCAGGCTCAGCCTTTGTAACGGCAGCAGATCCTTTGTGTATATAAAAATGAAATCAAATAACGAAATGTAAATACGCAGCTCGACAACACGAATATTTGCGGTGGCGAACAAGTTTCCATTAATTTTATGTAATTTAATGCATAAATTGAGATTAAAGTAAAATAATAAGTCTACTCTGTAAATAAATTCAATTCAATTTAATCAAATTATATTATAATATAATTTTTAGAAAATGGCTACCTATAATTGAGCTTACTTATCTGATATAAATTTTCAAAAAAGATTCTCTAATCAAAATAAAATATCCCTTAATTTATTTAGCCCACTATCTAGATTTAAATTGTAATTAAATTAAATGTGTATGGTACAGTAAAAAAGATATATATACATTTAAAAAATAATTAGCAACATAAGTGAGTTGTTAGCTATAATTAATCTGTACGTATCTACTTTAAGTCAGCTTTACGCTTTCGAAACCATTTCTCAATCAAAATAACGCAAAAGTCGTGTGATTTATTTAACCCATTATGTGCAAAAAATAACACCATTTATTATGTGTAAGCTTTCAGGGCTGAGTTACCGACACTTTAACCCAAAGAACCCAAACCACAATCAAGTTGCGGTTAACCCTTTGTAATAAACTACGGAAAACTTAAAAGAGATATAAACCCTGGCTCAGAGTCCCTTTAAAGTTAACTCAATCTAAAACTGTATTGTTTTAATATTTGGCTTCAGATATGTCAGTCACAAATTATACCTAATATTTGTTATGAAAAATGCAGATAATTGTAAATTAATTTCCTCTATTATAACCAGACGATAAAGGGATTAACCGCGTGTTTCAATTTATATTTTAAATAGATAGAAGATTTCAAAAATTATTTGGTTTTGACTGTTCCAAAGCTAAAGCATAAAGATTACTTGTCAAAATATGTCTATTTTTGTAGGGATAACCTCAACCTTACCAACATCAATTTTTTACTTAAAACATTAATTACACATTTCTAAATCTAAACCAAAACGATTTTTGCTTACTTAAGTTCTTGAGCTTCAAAATAAACGAGTATACTCAAAATTTAAACATATGTTTTTGCTGGCTCTTAATTAACTTTGTCTACTTAATGTTTTGAAGTGGATTTGGCTAATAGAGTACCTAATAATAAAAAAACTGTTTTCCTTTTCATTTTTTAATAAACCATAGTAAACACTTGAGCGAAAACAATGTGCAAATTGAGTGCTTGTTTTAACTTATGCATTTTCTGCGTTGCGCTAAAGCAGATTTCCATTAAGCTAATCTTCACTGTAGCCCAAAAAATATACATGATATGGCTGCAGCCTGCTTATTATTCTCATATCCGTAGCCATGACAAGCTATGAGGGGGTGTGTTTGAGGGCAAGGGTAGAAAGCATTCAGCTGACTCTGTTCTGTGTACACAATTTTGTTTTATGGTTTTTTAGTTATGAAACTGAAACTGTATTACACACACACACACACACACATACACAGTCGTGTAACACATATGTAACATACAACAACAACGTCAACTCGAATTTAAAGCGGCGCCAGCAAAGCGGCTTTCATTCCTGCTTTTGTTATACCCTGTAAATAACAGATATGCAAATGTCTGTAACAGGCAGAAGCACAAATTATTGACACATATATGTACTTATGTACATATATATATTTATTTGTATATATATTAATCAGCAGCATTAATATTTAATAACACATTTTAAGAGCTTTAGACATCATGATTAGAACACAAAAACTCCATGGAAGTCGATAAATATCGATTTAACACAACAGTTATTTAATCTTCGTCAAAGATTACAAAAGATTGCATTAGCAATTTGTGTTCTCAGTCAATATTTTTTAATTGATAGTTTAAAAATTTTTTCTAAAATCGATAAATATCGATGAAATTTAAATGAATGCTAAAGGCTCCAATTTTAAAAAGTTATTTTATTATATCATACGAAGAATAAAAATAAATAAAACGTAGACAAAAAAATAACTTTTAGGTTTTATCACACATTTAAATGCCAATCCCAGAAAAATTCCATAATTAATTACAGCGTATCACTCAGTTGGTTACTCTTAACTTGTTGGTATTGCTGGCTGGCATATTTACGTAGCTTTTTATGCTATAACTTCAAAAAAATGAGCAAAAAAAAATCTGGCGCACTGGGATTGAAACATGAAGTGTTGCTGAGGTGTGGGCGTTGATGTGGGCGTGGCAGGCAGGCAGCCAACCTATCGCGCGTCAGATAATATAAACGTTGTTTAAAGTTCTTTAAACGCAGTTTTACGCCCCAACCAAGCATAAAGTGCTATAGAGTCCCCCGCTACCCGTATAAAATTTAACTTTTGCCCAAGTTGTAGCCGCATCTTCTGTATTTCAACTTGGCTTTAACGAACCGGCTGTACGTTTGTACGGGCATTTCTATGTAAATGGGCCAAAAGCGCACTTTTGACTGCTTGCAGCAGCAGCGGGCAAAAGCTCTCGCCACAAGTATCTCAACATGCTACTAAACTTTTCCCCTGCTCCCATTCCCTTTCACGTCTTGTGCTAGTCATTCGCTAGTCTCTTTTTGAGGCTTAGGGGGGGTGGGGTGTATCGTTTATTTGAATGCAATTGACTGAAGGCTTAGCCGGGCAAAATGTGCGGCCTGACTGGGGCTTAGTCTGCTGGCGACATGTTGGCTTACGGCTGAGCCGTTGATGCTGACAGCGACGGCCACATTGACGTCTGACGGCGCCGACTGTCTGTCTGCCTGTTTCCAGCAGCAACAGGATCAGCAACAGCAACAACAACAGCAGCAGCTGCAGCCAGTTGCAACAGCACGCATACATGTATTTCCGCATCCGCATCCGTTTCCGCTTTGTGCATTGGTAAGCAACAGAAAACAGGCAACAAACACACATACACAGACAGCGACAGATGCTGAGTGGTAGGCAAAAAGACGGGCAGCAGCATCAACAAAAACAACAACAACAACAAAAATAACTGCAGCAATAACAACTAAAAGTTCTCCAGTTGCGGTTGTCCAACTTGTAGATGACCTGTAACGGTAACATCCATTTTTATAAACTTTTAAACACACAAAGTACTCAAAAATGTCACATTTATAACACAAAAAAATATAAAATAATTTTTTTTCTACGATAACAATAAAAAATAATAAAAGATATAATTAATAATAAAAAATATTTTCTCTCTCGAGATAATATTAATAATTTTAAATTATAATAATATTGATATATTTTAATAAATAAAATTAAACAACAAATATATAAATTAAACAATAAATAAATAAGTTAAACAAGCTGTATTGATTAAAAATATTTTTACATTTTTGAACCTATCAATTTGAAATTTAATTCAAGTTATTAATTCGCTGCATGCACAGTAATAATATAAATAAAATTTATAGATTTAAAAACCCAAACTATTCCGGCAATATATTTAAATTCCTTGGTATACAGTCTCTGTGAAAATTAATCAAGATTGATTTTCCTTTTACCTTTTAGAGATACCTCCTTTTGCTTGTTACATTGGTAATATCCTCTTTTAAGCATGCTCAGTGGGCACAGGGTATGCCAAACAACGGCGACGGCGGCAACTGTCATGGGTTTTATGGCCACATTTGCCAATTGTTTGTTGAATTGTTGACGTAAATGTCACTCGAACGAGAGGCGCGTCGCGGGCGTGGGTGTGGGTGTGGGCGTGGCACAACCAGCCGGCAAGGCTTGTTGGCTTCTTTGCCGCTGTTATTGCCGCTGTTGATTCTTATGTCACTGTCTCTTCGTCTTCATCATCTTCTTCTTCTTCTTGTTGCCGTCAACACATCCGACGGCGTCGTTAATCTTATTTAAGGTACAGCCGTGGGACGACTTTTGGCCAAGTCGCTAACGTGGCCAATGCGCATTGCGCACCTGTTTGAATGGGAAATTTATTATTTTTCCTTGTAATGCGGCACCAAATTGCAAGCACGCAAGACGCAAGAATTGCTCAAGCAAAAATTAAATGGCTAATGCGAGGGGCAAACGAGCAATCAGTCATCATCAAAACTAATTTGACGACATGAACTTAACCTGAAATATTTATTTATGTGGCCTTAATCCAATTTGAGAAAGGGTATGCGAGAGCTGTGTAACGTAGATTTTCCTATAAATTTGCATCGTCATGGAATTAAATTTATGGCATTAATTGCTTAAATTATATTATGTCGTTCTTTTTTTCGCCCCCACTTTTATGTTTTGTAAAATAAAGACAGCTTTCGCTGAAGGCAACTGAAATTCCATACGTCCATGAATGGATGCAGATTTTTTGCGTTTTATTCAATTTACGATGGTCGGCATTCCACCCAATGTGCCCTGACAACCGGCAAACGACAACAAACTGCAACGTGGAAAATATGATATTTACTGAAGTATATATATGTATGTATATGCACTCTGCGGAAAGGGTATAACAATTGCTGCAGGCTGTAGTCCAGTTTTGAGATATAAGTTACTTATTTAGAATACATTTCTAGAAATATTTTGCGACGTTTAATCAAGAAATGTAAGCTATAGCACTGAGGATAGATCAGATATTTAAAACTAAGTTTTGAAATTATTAATTGCATGGAAAATATATTAAACAATTGATAAGTATGACCAAATTTTAAATAAATTAAATCAGTTCAATTGAAAGGGTACAAAAATGTTGCACATGTACAAATGTGTTTATATTTTCGATGTAAACCAAAAATAAAAACAATTTTTTTAACCACTTTATATATTCAGTGCGAATTTTTTTTTTATGTTTGGTTCTCCCAAAAACTCAACAAAGGATTGACTGCGGCATCAATGGGTATACAAGCGTATGCTGCAAAAGTCGTTCCTTAACGTTTATACCTGAAACTGACTGTAGTTACTATTTGGGTCAACTTAGGTCATCTAATACACTTGTTGTGATCAATAGTTTGGATTACTTGGCCTTCGCAGTAACCCAATCCTTTCGTTTTTCTTCTCAAACTGACCTCGTTAAACCAGGAGCAAGTGGGCGAGTGTAATGGTTACGCTAACACGATGTCCAAAATTGATGGCTCACTGAGAGCGGGCGGAAGGGGAGGATGTGAAGTACCGCTGCTGCTGCTGCTGCTGATATACATACCTTCCGCTTGGCCGCCAGTTGGTTGCAGTTGCTCCAAATGCAGCGGGCGATGTTTGCGTTGCGTTGCGTTGCAGTTTCTTTTTTTTTTGTTCGTGTTGGTTTTAATTCAATTTAACAATCGCGTTTTTCTCATACACTCTTCACTCTGTTTTTCTACATTTTTTCTTTTGGAATGCTTCTATTTTTTTTTTGTTTTTGTTCGCTTGTGCTGCGCTGTGTGTTTTGCATTGTTGCTGGCAGCGAAGCGAACCGGAAGTTGCACAGCAGCAGCAGCGGAGGCAGCCGAGGCAACTGAGGCAGGCGGCAGCCATTAGTGCAAATGAAATTGGATTTTATGCCCCAAACACTCAAAGAAATTTAATCAAAAGGCGCTGCATGCGCCTCCCTGCCATATTTGGCATATTTATTCACCTAACTGCCTTTTCATTCTTGCGCTTTTCATTTTATAATATATATGTAATTATTATTATTAAATCGAGTGCAAATATTTCAAATGCTACATTTGCAACGCTCCGTAAATGATGACTGATGTTTTTTTTATTTATATGTACACCAAAACTCAAGAGTTCAGATCCCATTTAAGTTGTGCCTGCATAAAAGTAAATTTGATTACTGTCAGTTTTTCAGCCAAATGCTGCTGCTGCTGCCTGTCAGTTAGTTTCCTCAGGTGAAGTAATTGGAATGAATGAGTTTATTTGCATTTTGTTGGATTTTTCCCCTTGACCAAGTAATCCATAATTATAATGATTGCATAAATTATTACTTTGGGCTAGCAGACTGTTTGCTGCATGCTCAAGTTGCGAGTAATTGAAGCATGTTGGATACAACTTTATTACTCTGTCAATAAAGTGTATTTGCATAAAAGGGGTAGGACACAAGTGCAACTCTTTGGCTAAATAAATTTGTCTCAATTTGTTTGATATATTTAAATTTAAATATTTACATACTTTTTAAATTTTCACTATCAATTTTGTTTTGGAGAACTTTTCACAAATGTTACGTATTTCACTTTACTGCATGTTCTCTTGCTAGAGGGAAAATCGAAGGGGAAATGACAAAATTTAGCATATAATAAAAAAGCTATTTCTGTTTTGATAAAAGGGAAATTCGTAAGGCAATCTCAGGTGATATTCACACAAATATAGAAAAATTTATTTGCGGCGATATTAACAAATCAATTTAAATATGCATAAAAGCGGAAATTAGAAAATAAATTATTGTTAACTATTTAAAACTTCCATAGTCTTAATAATCACTCCGTTATAAATAATAAATTCTAATCAGATACGTTAAGAAGCACACAAATTGTTGTTGGCCCACAAATTCAGTTTATTGTATATGTTATAGGATTAGGTTATCAGTCGATTATGAATAAGCACATGGAAGCGAGCGTATTTTAGACACTGTTTACAGTAAGCACAAATGGAGCAAGATAAGCACACCCAAACTCACACACACACACACACACACACACACACACACACACACACACACACACACACACACACGCACACACTCACACATATTTAACTAAAGCTAAAACATGAATAGACTAAGACTAATTATACGTTGAAAATTTCATTTGTGAATCTTTTAACTAGGGCTTCTAACTGGGACCTCAGGTCCAGACAACGCGTTTGCGTGCAAACTTGGGCGGCATCGCGGTCTGTGGATTGACCACGTTCATGGCGCGGGTATTGTTGAGCCGCGGCGAATCGATGCCGCCACGCACCGGCGGCATATCCTGCCACACGTCCAGATTCAGATTGGTGAACGAATCGCTGACTTTGGGCACGAGCTCGTCAGCCTCGCTAGGATCAGTCTGGCTGAGGCTGGCAACTGGCTGCTGCTGCTGCTCCATTATATCAGACGGCACAGATTCAGATGTGGAACGTGGCGATGAGAGCTCCTGCTCGTTATTCAGCTGCTCCAGCTGCTTGGTGGTCTGATCGATGGCCGCAATGTGCGTGGAGCGCAGCTCGACGAGCGATTCCTGCTCGGTGAGATTCTCGCGCAACATTTCGCTGAGAAGCTGCTGCTCCTGTTCGATGAGCTTGTTGATGTCACTGTAGCGGATTAGATGCTGTTCGCGCCAGTTGTCCTCGCACTGCTGCAGACTGTATTTCGCCTCCGATTCGTACATGGCATCGATTTGGCTGGCGGCGACTGTTTCGTCGTCCATTTGTTGTTTGCACTTCTCCAAAAGCTGCTGCAGCTCCTCGGTTTTGACCACATACTTGGACATGCGCTCGAGCAGATTGATGCAGAGCGAGATCTGTTTGCGAAAGGCCTCGCTGCGATTGCGTATAAAGATCTTGATCTTCTTTAGATTGAAGGCCTGGCTGACATCGGGCTTTTGCAGCATTAGTGCTGTGGACTCCTCGAGCAGCTGTTTCTCCTTCTCCAGTTCGGTGAGGAACAACCGGAAATGCTGCTCCTCCTCCTTGAGCTTTTCGGCCTGCGCCTGCCGCTCCTTCAGCTCCGCGACGTGCGTCTCCTGCAGCGCCCGTATATCCTTGATCTCCTGCTCGCGTATCTGCTGGCGTTCCTTCTGCGCCAGCTCGGTGCGGCTGAGCTCCTGTTGGAGCAGCAGCTGCCGCTCGGCGTTTAGAGCGTCGCGCTCCTCGCGCTGCTGCTGCTGCTCAATCTGTTTGTCCAGCCAGTTGAGCTTGGCGAGCACCGCGTTCTCCGACTTGGACTTGTACAGCAGCTTCTCATCGTCGACGCCGTGACGCCAGCGACCGTACAACTTGGCCTCCAATTCAAGCTTGCGTTTAAGCTGCTCCTGTTCCTTGATCGTTTTATTGAGGCGCTCCAGTGTCTTAAGATCGCCCGGTGGCTCTCGCGGCCTCCGCTTCCGGCCCAACTCCGCTTCGAGCACCGCATTGTCGCCGTCCAACAACTCACGCAGCTTGGCCCGTCTATCGGCCATCTCCTGTTCGCGCTGCTGCTGCCCCTTGCGCTGCTGCAGTCGCTTGTCCGCCTTGTCGTAGTAGGCCTTATTCGTCCAGTGCTCGAACCGTGACGTCACCTTGCCCCAGTGGTCGTAGTAGCGATTCACCTGCTGCGTCTCCTGCACCCGCGTGTTCTGCTGCTCCTGCCGCCAGGCGTACGCCTGGTGATTCAGGCGACCCGACATGCCCTGCAAGTAAAGAAGATGAACAACATCAAGTGGAATGCTAAAAATGTGACCGGCTGAATGACAAGTTCATAAACTTCCAGACACAGCCGTGCCCAGTCGTGCCTGAAGATGAATGAAAAGCCAGCAGTTGAATATTCCTATAGATAAAAATAAAAATAAAAATAGGCGGAAAAAATACAAACTTCAATTTGCCGACTGAATGCGCTGCAAGAGAATTTGCCTGAAAACCACACACACGAGTTTTTGGCTTTTGTAAGCACTTGTATTTATTCATATATCTGTATGTATATTTTCATTTTGAGGGCTTAAACGTCGCCTAGTCGAGGGCAAAATATTATTTGAGTTTATAGATTATGGCCTACAAACAATCGATTTGCAGTGCTTTGTCTAATGCAACAAGTATGCAACGAAGCGTAATTGGGGCAAAGCTTTCGTATATCTAAATCAGTTATAAGCGTATTTTTCCAATCAATGGCCTTAAAGAGGTGCAGAAATATATTCAACAGTCTTTGCAAATATCTGTCACATAGCTCAAAAAGATTGTAAGATATGCGCTAGAACCATGTTAAAGCCACTATGTGCTTTAAAAATATAAGTAACTTTTATTTGTACAGGCATAATGCATTATATAACACAAAATTTAGCTTAACAGCTCAGGTCTTTTGGGCAACTCAACAAGGAGAATCCGGGTTTGAATACCAGGTTAATGTAATCATTTAATAGTTGAATTCCTGACTTCATTTTACTCTATCATATTTCCATTTTACTTTATTGAGCTCAACGGTTTATAAACTGCCGAGAGCTTAATAGAAATTTTTATGAAAAAATATTTGTATTACTTTATTAAGAGCCCTTTCAAATTAAGTAAGTGTCCCCGTTAGTTTTTAGCAACAACTACTCAGCAACTGAGACTACATGAGGCGAGACAGAATGTCTCAATCTCGGGGAACCTAGTTTCAGGGTTGTCAGAGATTAGATATTCGGCTCTTTACGCTGCGCCTGTTGTTGCGTGTTTGTTTTTGTTTCTGCATTCTTTTTTGTGCTGCTGGTTTCTGGCTGGCAGCAGCTGTCACTAACTGCCAACCCCAACTGTCGTAACATTCCCCCCACCACCACCCATGTACACACACCGTTGCCAACAAGTTTTCAGATACAGGCTACTGTCCATCCCAACCGTCCATCCATCAACGTGGCCCCGTTGCAATATGTCAGAGGCCTCATCGCTGTGCGTAGCTCCCTCGACTACATTTTGGGCTCTGCTTTAACCCACCCAACCCAATCCCAAACCCCCCCTCGTGCTGGCAACGGGATGCAAATCGGTGTTGGCGTTGCGTGGACGGCGGCTTTGCTAATTTTGTGCGAGATTTATGGGCAGCACGAAGCGCATTGATATATGCCAAATTGTTTACAAATTGATTACATTATTAATAATGCCCACAGCAGCAAGCTGGGGGGCTGCTTGGTTCAGCACCACTGAACCACCGCACCCACCGCGGCAAAATGTGTTATTTGGTTTACACAAAATGCAGAATATATTTTCGAACAAAGTACTTCTTATGTCATGTGACTGGCAAAACTTTGGCAATAAATCAAGCAAACGGTGCGAACAGGCAGGCAGTGGGAGGTGGGCGTGGCACACGTGTGCACGCCCACAGTTCAATCGAGCCGAGCAGAGTTGAGCCCACAGCTCAAATGCCAAGATGACGCCCTAATAGACTTAATACACTTTCGGCACACCAAATTCACTTCCTTAATTGAAATTTTAATTTGAATACTTTGCCAAAGTTTTGGCATTCAGCCCAGGCTGCAGGCAGCCAAAGGGAGGGGAGAAGGGGAGAGGGGAGTGGGGCACAGTCAGACAGGGCGACACACACACATTCAGCTAGCAATAACAAAAACAGGCAAACAAACAAGCAAAAGTCGCTGCTGTCGCCAACAACTGTCAACCAGTCAGCTACCTCCCCCTCACCCACTTCACCCTGTTGTCTACTAGTCCTGGCCTCCTGTCTCCTAGAGTCCTGGCTCAGCGCTTTTCAATTTACGCGCCGCGCAAATCGTTTGTCATTTTATGTATGCCTTAATATATGGCATGTGCGTGTCCCGAAGCCAGCGCCAGCATCAGTTAAGAGATCTAAACTGCCACGCCCACAGATACCAAACACCCCCACCCTCTTTCACTGCTCCTTGCGGTATAATTTGGAGCCCAGCAAGCGTAACTAATCCGAACAGGCAATGATATAAGCGTCAACTGATGAGCTGCTGCCTGGCAAAACTTTGCCAGATATACACAGATACCTAAATATATATACATATATCCAAAATTGTGCTCAACCGCAAATTAGATGCTTTCACTTATTATGAACGTTACTTTGATAGCTTTGAATGCCTTGAATATGCAAAAAGATATTTCATTTTTGTGGTAAAGTATTTTATAGTACCTTTTACTTTACAAACACTTTTGCATAGAAGCTTAGCAAAAATCGAAAACAAGGCAAAACATAAGCTAAGTTATTTGCTATCATTATCATAAATTGTTTTTTTAAATTATATTTTAGAATATTGATTTAATAGCAGGAAGTTCAAGTTCTCTTTTTTTTTTTTGGTACTTAAATAAAAATACTTCATAAAATAAAAAACATGAACAAAAATTTTAATTTTCCATCCCAATTTTGATAAGATTGTTTTTATTTAAGTAGCATAATAAAGCTTATAATTGATAAGCTAAATTGTTTAACCGTTCACACTATGATGTGGAATAGGTTCGAAGAATATTGATGAGCTTGACAACAAAAGTGGGTAGGAATATTTAAAAAAATTTATAGATATCCTCCCATTGATTCGGCTACTGATCGATAATATATATACTTTAAATGGTCGGAAAAGTATTCTTCCGTTATAATGTTCTCTCTAATGTGATTTGTCAGTGTAAACCAACTCCAAAACTCAAGTGTTCATATTATCGAGCAAACACTGTATGTAAATATATACAATGTATTAATAAAGATGCATTCATTATTATGTATTATATGTAGAATACATTAGCCCACAGTTTGGTACAATGAGACATTAATTTAGTATTTTCGGCCAATGGACTTGTGGCCTATATCAAGGTACATCTAGATAGGAAGTGCCAGAGGGGACGGGGGTGTATAGGGGAGTGTGTGTGTTGTCGAGCGCCTGCTTGAACAAATAATTCGCAATTACGTTTGCTAATTGTAATAGACGCTCGTCATTATCTAACAGCTGAACAGATAATGTTTCACCTTGTGGTGAATACCCCAAAAACAATGTGATTTCTGTAGAGCTCTGAACTTCGGGCGAACAAAAAAAAAAACAATAAATACAAAAAAAAAAAATAAGTAAAGAGCGTGCCCAATCGCAGTTAGCAAACATCGCACTTAATACTCTGATAAGATGTACGATTAGCGGACATTCGGTAAATTAAAAACAAAAAAAAAACAATAACTATAGATGAGAACCAAAGTGGGATGAGCATAGACAGCACTGGTATACACTATCTATTACATAAAATGAGGTGAAGAATACATCCGAAGAATGTGAGAACGAATCAGAAGAGTTCATTAACTAAAGTTTTGCGAACATTAGAGAATTTATATATATTTTAAATACAGAACTCATTCTAAAAAGTATGTAATCTAAAAAGCGTCCACCATATTGCATGGAAAAATTCATATTATTCATATTATATTTCAATATATTTCATTTAAACATATTCAAGAACAACATTTTTTTCCACTTGTACTTAGATTTATACTTGATTTTTCTGCTCGTGCTGCTAATACAGAGTTATCGTTGACTGCTTTCGATACAATTTTTTTTACACAGCAATTCAATGACTGAAAAATGAAATAATAATAATTAATTATAACTATTATAATATACAAAACACCTATTTTTTAATGTAACACAATTGTTACACCATGTGCCATAGAAAATCGCTCTCTCTCTCTGTCTCTCTCTCACCCACTCGATCTCTCTTCATTTTAATATCAAATATCTGAACTTTTCTTATACGCCGAAATATTTAAAAAAAAATGAGATACAGTGGAACTTATTTTGACACACAAATCACATATTTGATTAATACATTCGCATACCCTTCGCGATGGAAGGGTATTATTGAAAGACACAAGAATTAATCAGGGCCACTAAACGACTTCGGCATTGGCATCGAGACTTTCGAGTTTTTCGGTTTCCCGGACACGCTTCACATCGTTGCTAGCGGTTTTCAGAGCTGTTTTGGTTGTTAACGACATTGGCACGACATGGGCGACGAGCGGTCTGGATGTGGGTCGGGGTCTGGCTGGGGGACTTTAGCGGTGGCGGCGATGCCAAAAGCGGCTGACATCGACGCAGCCACACGGCAACAGCAGCAGAAGCAACAACAACAACAGCAACAAGAACAAAGTATAATTTGTGGTAAGTGCCGTGCCAGCAATTCAACTATTTGAACTATGCCATGTGTCTATTGTGAGCTTTTCGAAAAATTTCCCCTTTTTCAAAACAAAATAAATAAATAAAATGTGGCTAGTGGTGTCTAACGCTTGCGTGTTTACCTTCCCACATAAACATATAACCAAAATATTGGCTGGCAAACGACTTGAATTTCCTTTTGATGATGGCTGTCTGTCTGGAGGCTGCGGTAATCCCCCTGAAATATATATAATGGTGTGTGTGTGTTTGTGTGCTTCCTGAATGATAAATTGAGTAAAGCAGAACAAGAAAAGGAAAACTAAACAGAAAGCATAACGAAGCCATGATACACTAAAAGACATTCATATAAAAAAAATATTTCAAAAAACATATATATTAAAAAAAACTCAAAAATCAATCCGTTCATTTGTAACTTGCGGAAAAACCACTTGGCCAGCATAGCCTGTATAACAAGTTTTTAGCAACTTTGTTTAAATTGCCAAATATAGATTTTAAATGCAAAAAACAATGAAAAAAAGTAAACATGCCACTTTTGCAACAGACGTTTAAAAAGTATGTTAATTCGATATATTTGTCATATATATACTATAAGAGTACCGCAAGTAACCAAATATATAGAAAAATATCTAAAATCCTATTAAAAGTTGCAAGCTGCATTAGAATATTGAAATGCCCTAAAGCATGTTTAAGACTTGATACTCAAGTAGGTGAATAAAACGCTGCTAATTTATCCATTCAAACTCGGCGCATTGACTAAAGCAATTTAGCAGATACATTTGCCCAGTGCTTCCCCTCGAAACCAACCAGGGGCTTCCCCACAAACATTCCGGATGGTTACAAAAAAAATAAAACAATTTATAAACGAAAGAATTGAGCGGGCAAAAGGGCAAAAGGCCCAGTGCAGTAGGTTGGTGCAAGACAGTGCTTGGCCATTCAAGAATGCAGTGCAAAAAGTTGAAGCGTTTGATAAGATCTTGTTATAGGGGAAAAACTACGACCCCTATATCTATATATATCGAAACTTATGTAAACGCAAATACAACAGCGATTTCTGCGCAATTGTATAGTTACCTAAGAGTTAGTTAGTCGATAATAAGTAAACATTATCTGTAGCGGACACAAGCTGAGTGATATACAACTAGCTGGCGAGCCAGGGTATGCGAACAGTTAAGATATGCGCATATCTTTAACTGAAATTTTGATCGATGCTGTGTGGAACAACTGAGATTAGATAAAAGACAGCATTTATATATATTTAACGACTTTCACTCAAGGTAAACTGCTGAACATAACAATAAAAAGACATTTTGCGATTAGCTAAAAAGAGTTTCTATCTAATCAACAACAAGTGACCGATATACTATATATCTCATACGACCTAGAACACCATGACTTGGCATTGAGTGAAATTATATCAGGCGTTTAGTTAGTCACCTGCAATGGGTTCACTTGATATTTATGGCAAGTCATTATTTAAATGATCGAAAAAAGGGCAGCAAAAGTACCCGTAAACACAGTTCAAATAAAAAGTACCGTCAATCAGGCTATACACGCAGAAAGCACAGCTCAAAAAATGGGGTCGATAAATTTGAAAATTCCCATGTAAATCACAGAGGAACTTAAAACTATAATTCCTAACGGTACAATAAGCTTGTCAATTAGAGCAGCGGGGGGAAAGAAGCAAATACCCTCAACTGATAGCATTATCAGTAAACTGAGAGTTAACCGATCGCGAAAAAAAGAAACAGTTGAGCGCAGCGGAGCGACAAAAAAAAAATGAGCGAATCGAACGATCCGATGAGCAGCGCTGCGACGCCGACGCCAACGCAGACGCCGCCGTTGGCGCTTGGTAATAAATTTCATGCGATTTAAAAATTGTTTGGCATTGCGCGCAGGCAACAACAGCGACGCTAACGTCGACAGCGCTGGTGCGAAAGAAAAAAAAAACAAATAAGGAAAAAAAAACAAAATTATTTTTATAAATTTTTTTTTGGTACGCGTCTATAAACATTGGTGCGCCCTTATGTTGCCCAACCATTCGCTCTTCAGCTACGCGCGAATGCGAAACATATCGCAAAATTAAATCCAAATTCGAAAAAACGAAGCATGTGAAAATATTCTGACCTCGAATACAAATTTGCACAATTCTTGCCAAAACCCAAATTAAATTAAAACAAAGTTCCTAAAATTTAAAAAATCGCAATTGTGCCTGAAAACAAAGTATAACAAATAGCTAACTAATCAACCGAAACAAAGCAACACCCGCAAACATGACGGCACTTGGATTACTTCTGCTATCAATGATGGGTAAGTGTTGTTGCGGCCAAACACAGCAGGCCTTATCGCCAGCTTGCCCCTGAAATTCGCACACACTCACACTCACGCACTGAAACAGTAACGGCAATTGTTTCTTATCGCCAAATTCTGGGCGCCTGTCAACTGTCACTGAAAACTGTTGTCAACTCACCCTGTAAACTCTTTGTGAGAAAGGGTAGTGAGGAGGGGGCTGTAGGGGGGGGGGGGGGGGGCAGAGATGTGCATCAATGTACACACTACAGATTGTAGTTTGTATACTGGTACTCGTAATTCCCCATACAAATTTATGTTTCAGATTGCGCGCAATTTAATTACTTGCATTTAACAAAAATGTCATTTATGCGCCACAAACACACACACATACACAAACAATTATTGACAGTCAGACGAGGGAATTTTTATAATGTGCACATCATAATTTATTGTTTTTAAAAATACACCTTCAGTGGGGTATAACGAATAGGTAAATAAGTTTGCAACTTGCCTGTTTAATATTCCAAAAAATATATATTGTTTAATATTTTAACTACTTTGTCATACAAAATATTATGTTCGGCAATATTAGAAGCTCTTTGGCAGAATCAATTTCAATTATTATTATTTTCAAGTTCTTAGACAAAAAAAAAGAGATGGAAGACAAATCAGAAAGAAATAGCAAGTTTCTCTAGTTTAAATATTTGTAGTTCTTAAATATTTTACTTATTAATTTGTACTCTTCAGTAGGGTGTTTAGACTTCGTGGTTGCAGTGACAAGCTTTCATTCTGGTTTGTCATTGTTTTCTTTTACTTTTGTTTTTTTATATATATTTTTTTTTGTATATATTTGACTTTTTTCGCAGGTACTTTTTTATATTTTTTTTACTGAAAGTGAGCGTGACTTAATTTGGAATATTTTCATTTGTTGCATATTTCATAATACATTATGGCTATATTATAACATACTCCAACTGTTTAAATGCAAAATATTTGTTTAATGTGCATGGTATGTGCAGCCACATAATGTGTTTGCAGGTGTGCGGGTGTGTGTTTGTTAATAAATAGCATATTTTATATGCTTTCGCTGATTAAAAACAAACAACTAGAGAGCGGGGCACGGTAATTTGTATTTGTGAGGTAGCAAATTGAATAAATTGAATACCTCAATTAGGAGACAAACTTGATAAAATGCTTAAGGATAAAATCTTATCAAATTATCAAAGAAACCAATGCCACTTTCCCCTCTGCTCTTGCTGACTCCCTCTTCCTGTGAATGCCTTGCGGCAACGTAATTTTATGCAGATTGTCGAAAATTGCTTTTTTGAAGCAATTTCCTAATGAAATATGAGTCTAACGCTCATCCCATACTAATTATTAAACATTCCACAGATATTTAAGTGTGTGTGCGTGTGTGTGTGCGTGTGTGTGGGTGGGTGTGCGTGTATGTCTGTTTTGCCTGTAGTTTGCAACATTGATTGGCACAACGAGTTTAATGTTTACTTTATTAGGCCGCGCGTAATTAGGGCCAACGAATAGAAAAGCACGTGTAAAGGGTTTTATATTAAGGCGAGGGGTAAAGGGGGCTAGGCTAGGTTAGCTGTACTGTTTCGTGCATTAGACCGAGCTTAACGGTAAATATATACACGCGAGCGTATAAACGCAATTAACTTGTAACACTACTAAAAAGCAAAGGGCATAAATTAAACAGCAAATGATTTGACAGCAGCCCCAAGCCACGCCCACGCTGACGCTCGAGCAAAACACGCTCTGATTATTTATCAAGCACGCGCTGCTAATAGACGATTCTCCCGTTTGTAGCTCCAAGTTCCCAAACCCAGTTCCGTTCTAGCTCCTGTTGTCCTTTATGAGTCAGGAGACAGTTGCAGGTGCTAACAAAAATGTTTTGCGCTCTAAAATTTTAATTAGAAACTGCTGCTATTAACTTAGTCAAGTGCCGCTCCAGATCCTCTCTCTGCAGACAACTTTGCGCCTGGAAATGGGCGTAGCAGCGCCCAAAGTTGTCGACGCCTTGGCAAACATGCCAAATGGATGCTGTTAAAGTTTCACTCTCTTTCTGGCCAAACACACACACACACAGCCAGAGGCAAACACACTCCTTCGCACATTAAACGAATTTTGAATGAAGTGGTGAATGGTGGCGTTATTTGCATTTATGGCCAGCGGACGAGGGGCCTGTTGGCAACCAGAAAGTCGACTTCGGATGCCACGTTTTTGGCCCACTGCGTCACTTTGGCCAAATGTAGAAGAGGGCTAACTGATAGATGATACCCACCTGTTGACGTCGCAGTCGAATAATATTTAAATCCATTTGTAGACTTTCAAGTTGAGTCACCATTATTTGTGGATTAGAAATGAGCACAGATTGAAGGGTAAACAATTAATACTCTCACATGAATATTAAAAATTTAATATGAGATAGTATAGACATAAGGAAATAAATGAAACAAGATTTATTTAGATTTGTTTTAAAGTAAATAAAGATATTATAAATATCGAAAATATAAAATTTATTAAAATATTGAGCTGTATAGATACTATAAACAGCTCTGTTATTGCGGAAATATTATATAGTGTATTGCGTAATATACATAAACTATACATTCTTAAATTAAACGAGAGTTTATTTTAAAGTTTCAAGCAATTACCATTTTTTAATAAATTTAACATTTAGTAAATCTGCATCCCACAGTGCACAGCACAGCCAGATACACTAAATACCTCAATTGTTATAAAATAATTAAGTTGCTAATTAATAAATATAAACAAAATTTAATTGCAGCTACGTAAATATCATATAAGATTCTTTACTGCAAAGATATATATATTTATTATACAGTAATTTGCATTTTTATACATACATATATAAAAATATACAGAAATATTTATTTTTATAAGGGAACTTCAGGCGGTTAAAAATTGTGTTTACCCTGTGTGTCATTATGAAATTTATTTAAAAATGGAATTCATTTTCCATTATAAATGCTCATGTTTTTAAAGCTCAACAATCAATTTTGAAATGATTATAGTAAAAAAAATCTAATGAGTCATGGATTGCTGAGCCTCTATTCGAATGTAAAGGTATAATCCATATAAAGTAGCAGAAACTAATAAAGTTTTAAATTAAAAAACCTCTCATGCTAGCTTTTGCATAAAATGATAATACCCAGAGACTTGTGCAGTGTATTAAACACTTTGGTAAACAAAACAAAACGCCGAACAAACTTTATGATTACTTTATATGGTCTGAGGCCGGTTCGCTAATTGACACGTTTGGCTAAGAAACTGACGCCAATAGAGAGAGAGCGAGAGAGATGTATATGTTATATTATATATCGATGCATATATATTATCTACAGACAATCTGAAACTGATTAAATATCACAACCGATCAGCTTGGGGCAACGACTTGTTTGGGGACTTTGAGCAGGTTGTTTAAGTCCTCTCTCACTCTCTATCTCTCTCTTTCCCATTCCCTCTCTTCCTCTTTCGCACCGCCTCCCTCTCTATTTTATTATTGTGCATAGTTAAGCGGCATGTGGGGAATTTTTATTGAAGCTTTCCGCATGTCATTTGGCTTTGGTGTTTCATTGCGATTTCTCACCTCGTTGAGGCAACACCAAAGCACACACACACACCCACACACACAAAGAGAGAGAATGGCACACAAGCGCACACACGCATAGAAAAAACCAGCAGCAGCCACAAACCGGGGGAATCCGCTTCCAATATAATTTATCAATGGCAACAACGGCACACGGAAGTTTAAACTAAACGCGAGACTCGATAAAGTTAAAGTTAAATAAAATACTGTGGCAATTAATGCTAACAAACTTTTGCCAAGCACACACACACACACAGACAACACACACACAGTGCGAAAATTGCTGTAAATTGCAAATAAACAAACAGAGTGTAGTTGAAACTGAAACGCAACTTAAACAAGTCAATAAACTGATGGCCAATCTCTGCTCTAAATTCAGGTAACAGCCAGAACATGCAGCCGGTCACCACGGAGGGTGGTGTGGGTGGTGCCCGTTCGCAGCTGCTGTCTCGCGCGGATTGGGGCGCACGCATGCCCAAGCAGGTGGATTACTTTAGCGGGCCCGCACCCTATGTCATCATACACCATTCGTATATACCCGCCATGTGTGTGAGTACGCCGGATTGCATGCGCAGCATGCGTGAGATGCAGGACTTTCATCAGGTGGATCGGGGATGGAACGATATTGGCTATAGCTTTGGCATCGGCGGCGACGGACTGATCTATACGGGCCGTGGCTTCAATGTGGTGGGCGCCCACGCGCCCAAATACAATGACAAGAGTGTGGGCATTGTCCTCATTGGCGATTGGCGAAGTGAGTTTGCACCGAGTTGCCAGTTGATTTTTAGTTTTTAATTAATTTTCCCTCTATTTATTTAAAGCCGAACTACCACCACCTCGCATGCTGCAGGCAGTGCAGAATTTGATTACCTTTGGTGTAGCCCAGGGCTACATAGATCCTGCTTACAAGCTGCTGGGCCATCGACAGGTGCGGGACACGGAGTGTCCCGGGAAAGACTTTACCAGGAGATTTCCAAGTGGGCGCATTTTACTCAGCTTAACAGCACCGCCGAAGCGCAGCCGGTGGCCAAAAAGGTTTAAGCCAAACACACACGCACACACGCATACAGACAGAAGCTACTTTTATTACATGAGTCTTCCATTAAGGAAGAGAGAGACAGCCAGACGCCCACATACAGTATTTGTTAAAGTCTAGAGCAGAAGAACGCATATACCATACACACAAATAAAAACAAACTATTAGCATTACATTTTCAATATACCCAGCTCATTTAATTAAAAAATTATTTGTGTTCGTACAATTCGCAAATGCGCAATCATTTCCATTTAAATGAAATTGCGCTCGGCGAATACTTTCAATTAGTGTGACTTTTATTCGGTGTGGTTTTTGTTCCATTTTTATTTATTTTGTTTTTTATTTGATTACAAACCGCTGTAAAGTTGCCTGTGCTCATCAAATTGATTTACGGCCCTGGCAAGTTTTCAACTTGTCAACATATAAAAAATATAAAAAAAGATCAAATAAAAAAGATTCACCAAATTAAATAAAAAAAATAAATAATTAAATAATTTGAGTCAGTGCCAAAGTGGCTTTTAATTTTATTGATTTGCGCTTTGATTTTTCAAACAACCATTTAAATAGGTAAAAATAAACGGAATTCACTAAATCGAGGGTTCTTTAACGAAAAATACCGTGTGGCCATCTTTAAATCTAGCTAAATAAATAGAATTGCTAAATTAGAAAATATCGCAAGACTATGATGAAGGTAAGTTATTAATTAATTATTCTATTATTTATTAAAAGAAACATATATTACGCATACAGCATAAATATTATCTTTGATATTTTTAAACATATTCGCAATATTTTGTATATCCACTTCCTATAATTTATAGATACGTGGTATATTTAGTTGGTACACAATTTCTGACACCGCCGAAAAGTATGCAGCGCAGATTTGTTTGCTACATTTAGCCCTAAAACTATGCGGCATTTATTTACGACTGCACGTACACATATAAAAATAAATTTACATATACAAATTTTGTGTTCATCTACGAAATCTCAAATAGAATGCACAGCAAAACAAAAACTACGAAAATTGTTTCACGTTCGCTAGTTCAAAAATATGTAACTATCTACTATCTTTTTTGCTCACCTACCCCTATCCCCGTCAAACCTTCTTCCTGCTTTTATTACGCACACGCCTAGCGCAGTTTTAATGCACGCAAATGACAGTGTTGAAAACCGTAAAAATACGTAGCGGTTTTGTTTATATGTTGTTTAGTTATTGTCGTTCTCTTTGTATTATTTAAGCAATCCTTTTCGTAATTTTAAATTGCTTTTTTCCGCACAGAGCATAAATAAATATTTGTTGTTGGCCAAAAATAATATTCATTTCAAGAGGAGCAGAAATGTTCATAGAATTTGCGGCATTTTTAGAAATAAATTAATTAATTATTTATAATCCCCCCAGATTTTAGATACATTTCAGTAATTTGACAGCGACGAGCGCCGTCAAGTAGAAGTTAATTGAAATTATGCGAGGTACATTTCACACAATACTGACAGCCAAGAGGTGGGCTTCCCCTAATGGCATTTGTTATGCATTCTCTTTTGCTGCCTTTTACTGAATTTTAAAAGTCATGGACTGCTGACACCTCCTGCCTATCTGTTTTATAGCTCCGCTCTCTTATCGCATTTAATGTTTTTTATATACTTTTTTTTTATTTGGTTCAGCCTTTTTCGTCACCGCATTTTGGCATTTATTTCCATTTCTATTTTCCGGAAATTTGCTCTTTATTTCTTCCTTTCAATCGGTTTACGGTTCTCCCCTTATTTTGCTTTGGTTTTATAATAATGCGTCAATGTGCCTTTTTATTCGCACTTTTGTGATTTTTAATGTAGCCCGTCTTCTTAAACTATTCATTTTTATCTTGCAACCCATCTGCACCTGTCCGGTTTTTTTTTGTTCCCCTTATATATTTTTTATATACTTTTTTTTAACAACTCTTCACAGCCATTAATTTTACTGATATTTCTGATTTAATTTTGATATCTATAAAGTTTATTTCTTTTTATTTTCTCATTTAGTTGCTAAAAGCACGTTTTTTCCATATAATTAATTATCGTTCGACTTGTTTTTATATTTTTAATATTCTTTCCCACTTTCTACAGGTTCCACAGTTCTTTTGATCCAGAGTTTGCATTTAATTCTGAACTTCTCGCACTAGTTCACTATGCGAATGCAATTAGGCTAATCGATATGCAATCATTGGGTACTAAAAATAAAAGATCACGCATTAAACGATAGCAAATCCCCAATCAGTCTGCGACAAATGTCAAACGCATTCAACAGATAGAACCAAGAGATCGATATATATATATATACATATATATATACACATAAGTAAAGAAAAGCGGAGCCGACAACTTGCGAACTGCGACAATGTAAATATTGCAAAAAGAAACTAAAGCATCAACAAGAAAAATAAATATTAAACAGGAACACAAAAAGCTGTGGCAATAATGGGTTTGGATTTTCTAGACGAGTGGTTTTTATCACAGGGTAAGACGCGTTACGCCTTCCAAAAGCCCAACCCCACACAACCCGAACAAGAGCACGCGCAAGAAACTTGCGTAATTGAGACCCATTTAATGTGCTCAAAGTAAATGATAAACGATCCGATATTGGACTTTCGATACGATATAAACACCAGCCGGCCACTTAAACAAGACACTTGAGACAGCTTATAAACATATATATATGTGTGTGCGTGTGTGAGTGCTATAAATATATGTGTCCATAATTCCAGTTCACTTTAACTATGCTGCACCTGCTATGAGGTCAATCGGCTGCGGCGAGTGCCCAACTGTCCGAGCAATGGCTAAAAATATTTTGTTGGCCAAAATAATTTTCAATTTCATTTTTCTACATTTTGACTTTGTTTTTTCTTGAATGAGAGAGCCCATCAAAGAGATAGAGAGACAGAGAGAGAGAGTAAGAGCAAAATTGTATTTGTATATTTTCGAAATTTTCAAGCATTTAGCGTGCTGTTAAAAATACATGAATTTAGTTTTTGAAACGCCGTCATAGGCGCTGCGTGCCGAGCAAAAATTTTGATCCAAAACGTTCGCGTTATAAGCGTTTATTTGCCCCACTGTGCCAGTGTGTGTGTGTGTGTGCGTGCCATTCTATATATAAGTGTGTGTGGGCGTTCTGTGTGTTATATAGAAAAATCTGTCTATAAACAGCCGCAACGTAAAGTGCAGCTGCATTAAGCAAATCAAATATTGAAGAAAAATTAACAATATTCAAAAATAATTAGAAAAATATATAAATTCATATATATAAATAAATCGAGCAAAATGCGCAGATTTCCCCAGCCACGATAAAAGTTGAAAATACTGCTTATAAACAAACAAAATGTTATTAGTTTTAAAAAATATATAAACTTTGACTGCATTTCCGACAAAAAGTTTTTCTCAAATCCGTTTGGGCTTTTTTCGCCTAATGACGGCATATTTATAAGCAAAATTTTGTATTTGTATGTCATGTTTAATTAACGCCTTCAAGCGAAGGCAAAAAAGATTTTCCTAAACATTATTTTTTTTTATTTAAAAAAAGAAACAAAAAAATTTGCAAAAGGCCATTGGACGAATTGGAGAAATGGAAATGAAAAAGCCATGGAAACTGGCCATGGAATGAAACAAATTCACATTTCATTCCGTCGCCTTCTCTTTTCTCTTTTTTGATGCTCTTTTACGCATGTGTTTGTGTGCGTTTCATTGTATACTTTGTGAAACGAGGCAAAAGCGGCAAAAGACGAAAGCGTCAGAGCCAGCGCCGATTTTTTTTTTGCGTTTTGGCCTTTTTTCCTTTTTTTTTTTTTTTTGTTTTTCCCGATGCTTTGGCTCTTGGTGGCACAAAGAACCTAAAATTAAATATTTTCGCCTTTTACATATCGTAGGCAGAGCGGGTTGTTAGCACTCGGTTGTTGTTGTTGTTGTTGTTAGCTGGAAATGCATAGGATGGAACGTTTGTGTTAACTTGGCCAATTTCAACAGTTTAGCTGCCGATTGTTGCTATGACACAAATGCCTACATTCCTCCTCCTCCTTCTATGCTTTTTGGCTAAAACAGAAATACTAGCAACAACAACAACAACAACAAAAACAACAACAACTGTGCTGCTAGCTAATGAGCGCATGCATTTAAAAATAAATTCTCGAAACTGAAACATACCCAAATATATACGGAATTGAGAATTGAAAATATTTTAAACAGCTGTTGCTCATCGTCCACAGCACTGAAATTTAAATAAATAGCACAGTCGCACAACAACAAACGAAACAAAAATAAAAAATATATATATCAAAAATATAAAAAAGCGGCTATTTCAAATTACTTTTGAACAAGTGGAGAGTGAGCCAAGTGGAGGTCTGGCCCCGCGCTGCGTCAACCTAGGCGCTGGTGCTAATGTGCAAAGTTTTGTGTTTTCATCAACAACAGCAACAGCAACAACAAAAACAACAGCAACAAAAAATCACAGAAAATTATTTAAAAAGTGTGTGCAAATAGACGACGAAAAGTGGGTGAACAACAAAAACAACAACAACCCCTGGAGAATTAACAGAACGGAAAACAGTTGCCGCGTTGCCCTCAAAAATGCCCTTCGTGACACCCCGTAGCTCAACAGCAACAACAACGGGCGCTGGTAGCGGCAGCGGCGCCGGCGCAGGCAGCAGCGGACGGACCACATTTCGTCCACCCTGGGTGAAGGAGGATGCGGCCGCAAAGCCAGCGACAACGCCCTGGGCCAAAAAGGCAGCTGCAGCCAAAGAGAATGGCGAAAAGGCAGCTTCAGCAGCAACAACAACAACAGCAGCAGCAGCCAACAGCAAAGCAAAGGCTGCTCCAGCAACAACAACAACAACAACGACAAAGAAGACAGCTGAGCCGGCAAAAAAAGCAGCCGTGGAGCCCGTAAAGAAAGCAGCGGCAACAACAACAGCAGCAGCCAAAAAACAAGCGGAACCAGTGAAAAAACCAGTGCCAGAGCCAGTGAAGAAAGCAGCAACGAGTGTGGTAGCAAAGAAACCCGCGGCCAAGAAGAAGGAGCCAACGCCGCCGCCCGAGTCTTCATCGGAGGAAGAAGAAAGCGAAGAGGAAGAGAGCGAAGAGGAAACCGAGTCTGAAGAAGAAGAAACCGAGGAGGAAGCAAGCGAAGAAGACGAAGACGAAGAAGAGGAGGACGATGACGACGATGATGACGACGACGACACCACGCTGGATGCCAAAGTGCCGGAGCATGTGAAGAAGGCCGCTCAGCTGCGTCCGACGCAGATCAACAAGAAAACGGAGCCGCAGGAAAGTGAGTTGACACAACGTTTCACTCTAGAGAAACCCAAATTGCGCAGCGTTGTCGTTAAGCGCGACAAATCAATGAAGAAGGTGGCGCCGGAGGATGACGACGAAGCCGTCGAAGGCGAAACGGAGGAGGAGCGGGAGCGGCGATTGCGCTTCAAGCTGGAGAAACCGAAGCTGCGGCACGTGAAGCGCGAGGAGAAACCGCTGCCCAGCAAGAGCACCGACAATCTGGCCAAGCTGCGGCCAGTGCTGAAAAAGGTACCCAAAATAGATGAAATACTCAAAGAACCCAAAGAAGAACCCAAGCCCGAGTTCAAGACCAAGACCCTGAGGAAAGCGCCCTCAATAAAGCGCGAACCGAGCATCAAAAATGGTAAGTGACGATCCAGCGATCGTGAGAGAGACCTCAACTGAGAGATCGAACCGAACTCTGGAAGCTAAAATCAAACCAAAAACAAAGCAACCCCGATTAACAACTCTAATGGATCGCCAAATGCCAAAATGCTGTAAATATTTTTCTGACGCTTCGCTAATGTCTAAACATTCGTCTAATCCAGGCCAAAAAATGCGTATTTCGGGTTTATTTATTGGGTATATAGGATAAACTGACATATCAATGAATTGGCCGTGTGCATTCTTTCGCCTCTCTCACTCGCTATCCCCCTCTCTCTCTCTCTCTCTGTCTACTTTATAAACGGCGCATTGAAATGCTGGCGCAAAGGCAAGGCCGACAGACGTCACAGCGAAATGAATAAAATATAAGAGACAGACGCAGCTAATGTGGCGTATGAGTGATATTTCATATATGTAACTGCACAGGTATACGAGTCTATAACGAGCTAGAGATGGGCGCGTGTGTGTGAAGTCATTCAATTGCGAATAGATAGGTAGGCAGCTAAATACATATAGATATAGAAAGATGAATAGGTAAAAGAAATAACATAAAAATATATCAAATATATATATCTATATATTAGAAAAGAAATGTATCCAAATTTATTGCAAATATTAAACATATACATATAAACTCTTCATAAATGTAATTTATAGATTAGCGGAAACACGTAGGTTTGCTAGTGATACTGATATATTTAAAAAAAAAGTATAGATTTTAAATAATTTTGGAAAATTTTAAATTTTTTTAAAATAATTTTACATGATTTATTATTGTGTCAGGTTTTTATGTATATTTTTATTTGTTCTTTTAAAACTGTGCCTAGACACCAAAATCTCTAAATTAGTCCTTAAGCACTTATTTACTAAGCGAAAAATTTCTAAAAACGACATGGGAAATATTTAGCAAAGAGAAAGTAGCCATTTGTTTTATATTCATGTTATATAACATAAAAAAAACATTTTAAAAAGTTTTTCTTCTATCAACCTTGGCTAACCATTTATAACTTATGTTTTTTCATTTTGGCCGAAAGCTGAGATTCCTTTTAGAAAACGTCGTCTGTAATTTAAAAAAATAAAAAATAATTTGTACTTCGCAATAACTTAACAATCACAAAAACATTTTCAAACATAAATTGGAAAGTGCAAAATATTTAATCGTTGCTTTTAAGCCCAATGTAACCTTAAGTGCGTATTTGAATTCGCATTATATCTCACTTTCACTCCTCGATTGTATCCCTCAATGTGTATTTGAATTCGCATTTCATCTCACTTTCACTCCCAAGTCCCCAGTTATTTGCAATTTATCCCCAGACGGAATTCCTGACTTCAGCTTGGGATTCCAGCATATCAACGAAAGAGAAAAGCTTTCTGTGCGAAATAAATGCAATTTCTGTTTCTTTTATTATGCATGACGGAAATATTTTTTTAGTCATGTGACCATCTCTACACTACCTGAACAGAGCTGTACACGAGTGTCTATGTGTCTGTTACTAATACTGATGCATATAAGTATGTGGGTTTATTCAGGTCCAACTGGGCGTCAACTGAAAAACGCATCGAGAGCTACTCGTGCTCATATGTGTATATCTATGAGTGTTCGGTACTACCTATATGAAAATAAGTATAAAATGAAAGCATTTCATCAAAAATGTTGTGTGACCAAACAAAAACGACAAAGGCACACACACGCACACTCGCGCACCAATGTACAGGACAACACGAAACAGAGGGCAGAAAAGCAATATAAATAACATATTTTATTTATTAAATTTTTAGTGAGTGCTGTGCATTGAATCGAAAGAGGCGCAAAAATTGTTTTACCGCCCACCAATCAAAAGGCCAAAAAATACAAATTATTAAAATAGAAAAGTCAACAAAAAAAAAAGATAGAAAAAGAGACAATTTTCCAAGTATTTAGCTGCGAGAAAAGTTCTTAATAAACAAAATGCATTTTCTGGCCGTGGGTGCTATCAAATTCTAAAAGTCAATTTGCGAATAACAAATGTGAGTTGCATAAGTTAACAAATTGAAAAGCAAAACACCTCGAGGGCCAGTCAAATTGGAGTGTAAAGCACATTAAGTGTCAGTAAGGCGAAAAGGGTATACATATAAGGTGTTCCGGGGTACGTTACGGGCCGGGGGCGGGGCGTGGCAGTTAACTGCCAAGCTGCGATCATGTCCTAATCAGTGGGCAATAACGTTACCGCAAATGCGTTCTAATCTTTGCCAAGCCAAACAATAGGCAGTTCAGAGGAGTGAGGAGGGGAGAGAGAGGGATAAAGGGAACCAGGCAGGTCACTCAACAAAATGGTAACCGCTGTGCCCAACGTTTGTCCTTTAAAGCTGTCGCATAAAAAAAGGCAAAAGCAAGAAAAAAAAAACAAAAAAAAACAATACAAATAAAATAAAAAAGGCAACAATGCAGACAGAAAAGAAAAACATTTATTTAATGTGCTCGGACGACGTCTTGGGCCGCCTTTCAGGGGGTTTCTTGTTTTATTTTTTTATTTATTTTTTTTTGCTTTTCTCTTTTTATGGTCTAAGTAAAATTCATGATTATTGCTCATTGTGTCAAAACTACAACATAAAGTGGAATGTTTAAAACCAGATGAGGATAGATGAGTGGAAGAAGCACTTTGTAGATGGTTTCTGTTTCTGTTGTTTTTTTTTTCTTCTTCTTTTTTGAGCTTCCTTAAAGCTGCCAACTATCAATAGGGTCGAAAAGAGGCAGGGAACTGTTACAGTTCCTACTCTTAAGGACAAAAGCTGGCCAAGATATATGGCCATGTGCTTGATATAGTCGAACTAAATGCGCCATTTATATTCAAATATACGCACTAAAAAAAAAACAAAAAACGAGAAAACGAACAAAAATAAAAAAATTTATATATATATATAAAAAAATAAGGCGGCCGCAAAGCCTCGGAAAAATGTCTTCAAAAGACAAGCGACTGGACAAAAAATATATATATTTTCTTTTATTTAAATGCGCCTGCTCTATCTGCATATATTTGTATGTATATAATAGATGTGCGTGTGTATGTGTGTGTGTGAGGACATGTAACGGCTGTGTCCCATCCCCTTTTTTTGTTCATTTTTTGCCATTGGCAATGTGGACTTTCAATAGGTGCAGCCATAGGCGGGCGGGGACTGCCTGTTAAGGTCATAAAAGATGATTAGGCCATTTCAAATTTGGACATGACGTAAAAGGAAATCGTTGTTACACACCTCATTCCCTTTGCCAATAATTACACTGGGCGACCATAAAAACTGCTCGGCTAAATAAATAATTGCCACGCGTATGGCCAAGTTTATTTGTAAGGACTTTTCTTCTATGCTGGTGAATTTGCTTTGATTGCGCGGCTGACATGTGCTCTATGAACTGAAATGTTCAGATATTCTATTTGTGTTTCGCAGTACTTCTAATAGGCAATAGGCAAATTGGTTTAAAGGAATACAAAGCAGGCTAAATACAACATTTCACTTGAATGTTCAAATAATTTAAATACCCAATATATATTTGCATTTAGGAGAGATGCGTACAATTAATAGAAAACTGTTTGCTAAACTTTTAATTAGGTTGCTGCCATAGAGCCACGGGATTCAAGCCCGCATGCTCGGTGTTTGACTGTCTTAAAGATTGTTTAAGAAACCTATACTGCACTAGTCTGAATCAATTTAAATTGTTTAAGCATAGTCAAATGAGCATTACTTTCCAATTAAGTCACTTTTTAATTAATGGAAAACGCGCACTCCATTTACTCTTCTGAATTTACTCTTCCGAGAGAGCAAAAAACTAATCAAATTTTCTTTATGCGGTATCCGTAACGTTCCACTGGCAAAGTTTAAACGCGTAGCAGAAAAATAGAAAAAGAAATCAATTGGATTTGTTTAAAATCGTATCTTATATAGAATTTTATTTTACAATATCTCTTACCTAAACCATTTTTAGCTTGAGCAACTACAAGTTTGCTTTCTCACACTTTACCGATAAATATGGTGTCAAACAGAGCTAAACTAACTAATTTCACGGCAGTTGAAAAAGTTAAACTGACGAATCAAGGGGCGTTTACCTTAAATTAATTAACAAGAATATCTACACTTCATGACTTTATATAAAATTAAGAAAATGGCTTTCCTTGGCAAGAGTTTGTAAGAGGATTTAGATTTTTCCCTTATGAAAGGTTTTCATCGAAAATTTAAATTAATTACCATGTTGCACAGTGTTTGTTAGTTGGCCACAAATGAGCAGGCAATACATAGTTATTAACAAGATGAGGAACGTTAATCAGGCGCCCGTAACCTGCCTGGGATTAGGAGCTGTCAGTTCTCCGGGTGTTGTTCGAGGGTGACTCTAAAATATGGCAGACTCTCCATGCAGAGCTTCATCATGCCAAAAAAAAAAAAAGAAAGAAAGAAAGGCGCTCAGACAATGGGGAACAAAGTCAGTCATCAAATTGGAGTCCATGCAAATGCCCCTCAATCCTCGCCAGCAGCCTGCGTTCGCCGGGCACAGCGTGATTCAATGACAACGGCAACATTTGTGCATGCATAGAATATTCTCTGTTGATGATAACACAATGCGCACTAAGAGGAAGAGAGAGAAAGTTTAGGGGTAGCGGGGCCTGTGTATGCGTGGCGGGGTTGAGAACCCGCAAAATTTATGTTTACATACCCCGCTATTCATTTTGGCGTCGTTGTAAGTGCGGGCTTTGCGGTATATTAAGTGGGTAGCATCATCTCGGAGACGCTTGCCGCTCAGCATTTTATTTAAATAAGAAATAATTTTGTCGACATGAACGAATGAAGAGTTTTATCTGGCTACCCCTACCCTCAAGACAAGGGCTTGGGTAAGTTTTTTTTTTTTGTTTTTTGTTATTTTGTTTACTTTGCTCTGCTTTCTGTTGTGCGTGTGCGTGTGTGTGTGTGTGTGTGTGTGTGTCTGTATGCTCTGATTTAGGTTGGCGCTTTGGCCAGAGCTTTGCCATAAATTACTAAAACGAATTAAGCGGAACTTACTAAACGACCGCTCAATTGGCTGCCCAAAAAGTTGACCACGTATTTTAATCAGTGACTACAAATGGGGGACAAAAGGAAAGCCTGGGAGGGGTCGCGCACGTGTAACTTGGGCGAGGGACATTAACATGCAGTCGGGTAACTGCCAGACAATAATCAAGTTTGGCGCTGATTTCATTGAGCCAAAGTAACACGAGTTCGGGGATTAGTTTCTGAGCACACTCAACACACACACACACACACACACACACACACACACCCACACAGACACAGGTGTAGCGCATATATATGTGCTGCAAATATATACCAAACGTATATATACATGTATATGTATTGAAGTGGCGCAAGGAATCGGTAGCAACGTCTAATGCACCACAAAGAAGCAGCCAACCACTTAAAGATTAAGTGCAGAGCCAGCCAGGCGCAACTGCTGAGACTAGAGGAGGAGAGAGAGGGGAGGGAAAGAGGAAAAACGTAAGAACGACGGAGAATGCCAGACTAGAGTTACCCTTTAACCAACTGCGAGGTATCGTTACTTATAAGCCAACTCTCTTTACTTAACAAATTACCAAGATTAGCCGATATATATCGATATTTAGGAATATGAGCGAGATATCAAAGAATAACAAAACGATAAAGAATGTTATAGGAAAATATATATTACTTTAGCTCATACAATACACATGCTAGAAAATCCTTGTTTTAAATCAATATTGTATCCGATATGCTGAAAATAATATTGTACTTAAATCGATATTTACTGATGTTGGGGTAAAGAAGCCAGATATCGATAAAAGATGGAAAGACAGTCCATCATGGATATATCGAGTCAGCTAGTCATTATGATGATCAAGAATATATATATTTATATACACTGAATGCTTCTTTCTGTCTGTCACATGCATAAGCATAAAATCCTTTTACCTCCATTTAACCATTTTCAATGGGTACAGGGTATACAAAAGCGAAGAAGCAATGGCAAACGGCAGCCAGACAAAGGATGAGGTGAAGGTAATCAAACAGGTCTGAGGGAGGGGGTTGCAACCCAAGGGGAGCGTTTCTTGGCTTGTTCGGGTTCATTCAAACAAAGCTAATTAACAGATTTGTCAGCTTTTCATCACTTGGCGCACGGCTATTGTCTTAAGCAGTTGTTTGACTTTTGCACTTTTTTAGCAGCAAACAACAACAACAATGGCACAAACCTCTGCAAGCGGGGAACTGCGGGGATTGTGGAAAAGTGTCTGCAAAGAATGCAAAGTATTCTACACAAAGTGTGCGCAAGCGATAGGGGCATATTACAGAAGAACAAAAAATGAACTTGCTCAATTGCTAATTACAAGGGTATGCTTAAATATGAGAGAAAGAGGGAGGTGGGCTAAGGCGAGGGAGGGGATGAGCGTGGGGGAAATTTGTGAAACTTGGCAACTTGTTAGGCCAGCAATTTAAGCGGAAATTTATTAGAGAAGAAACAGCTGGCAGCAAACATTACAAGCTAATTGGCCTAGTTAACAAAAACGCGCTCGGCCAAAAGCGCATCTCCGACTTTAAAAGCAACTAAACTGAAAACTAAAACCAAAACCAAAACCAAAACCAAAGGCGAACCAAGCGCAACGAACTAAAGGCGCAAACAACAAACAAGTTAGAGTACTGAAGAGAGTGAAAGAGAGAGAGAGTGGAAGTCAAATAGATACCCTGTAAGGTGGCAAACCAAACCAAAATTGTCAATAAATCGGTTCACGCTTTAAACAACTTTAGGTTAACATTTTTCAATTTAAAAAACTATGATCGAGCCTAGGTTCATCGTTCTTTGAAAAATATTTGACTTGTTAATTTTTTAAAAATAATGTTTTTTTGCTTGAGCTAGAGCAATATTAATCATTAAAACTTTGCAGCTTTAATATACATATCTAATCTGTAATCATTTTGCCTGTTTCATTCTTTAGGCCAATTGGAAAATGCCCGTTTTTGGCCATTTTCAATGGGTGCAGGGTATAATAAAAAATGCAATCAAAGTTTTAGCCTGCTGCGGTGCCAAAGGGGCTGTGTGTGGGGGTGGGCGGAGGAAGCGACCAGCTGTGTGGCAGGAGGTGTTAAAGCAATAAAACAAATTGGGTGCAGCAGGATCTCACGCTTGTGGGTCGAGTCTTCTGCCACGGTGGCCACGGCAGTAACTTTTCAATCTCTGCCAATGCGGAGCAAGTTTAGACAAACGAATTGGAATGTAAAGCCAACTCCAGCCCCAACCCTTAGCCAATGCCAAACTCAATTGATATGTATGGCCTGTAGCAAAGAAAAGCGAAGGAGGGGAGAGACAGGGGGCGGCGACGTGGGCAACTTTGCGCAAACTGACACAAATTGCAAACTCATTAAATTAAAATTATATTTAATAACCGCGAGTGCACGCAGCGCTAAACGATTTATACGCAAACCAAACAAAACAAAAAAAAAACAAAAAAAACACGCTTAAAAAAAGCTGAAAAAAACTAGACCATTCATCTGCAATTCCACCCAGTCACCACTTAAGCCCACAGCTAACCGTTGGCATCCGCACACTGTGCTTTTTTCTTCCTTTTCAGTTCCCGCGCCGCCGCCGCTGCCGTCGCTGGTGCCAAAGGCGCCACCACCGCCACCTCCGCCATTGGCGCCCGGTGAGAAGAGGACGCTCTCCGACACGCAGAAGAAAACGCTCGAGAAACTAAAGTAGGCACATCATCCAAGCGGATCCTGGAACTTAAGACATGCCGTAACTAAGCCATCATTTATTTCCATTTTCGCAGAACACGACCACGAAGACGTCCCGACTGGTCGGAGATGATGAAGGAGGTGGAGAGCGGCAAGAAGCTGCGCCATGTGGCATGCAACGATAGGTGAGCAGCTCATTAGCCACTAAATGAACAAATGGCCAGCACTCACATTCGTTGGCAAGCGTATAATTCAAGCGATAAATTATTGGCCAATTTAACAGAAGGGGTTTCTCCCTAACACACGCTTTTCATTTGGAAATCCAATTAATCTAGAGACAAAAACAAAAGTTAAGCTAAATAAAATTTAGCGGCCAACTTAAAGTAGGTGTCAAGCCAAAAACAAAATTATATAAATCATCAAAAATCGGTCAATCAAAATCAATATTTTCAATTTTAAAATATTGACCAACCGAATCAACTTTAATTTTGCGTTTTATACTAATTATGATACCAACAATCGGTTAAACCAAAATATTCGAGATTAATAATTTTGAAAATATTTTTAGAAAATAAGTGAGGCAAGAATTTATGCAAAAACATAAATTTATAATTAATTAAGAGGTCAAACCATTATCAAAATGGTATGGATCATGCACATCGGTTAAGTTTTAGCTAAGATATGGGATCTAAAAATATATTTATTTTTAAATTTTATATCATAATTAAAAGCACAGCCGTGGCTTAAATCTATCAAATGTGAAAATAAGTTGACAAAAATTCTGGTGTGATTTCTTGATGACACATTTTTCCAAATAAGATTCCGAAAGGCTATTTAAGTGTAAAATTAAAACGGGACGTGTACTTATCGCATATAATTCGATTTGTGTTTAGATCTCAACCGATATTGACATGCAAATCGATGACCAAAGTGGATGATAAGTTCATCTACGAGACGGAGAAGGACAATTCGCACAACAAGCTGCTCAAGCAGATCCAGGGCGGCGTCCGGTTGAAGCCGACACAGACAAACGATCGCAGTAAGCCCATATTGGAGGGTCTGCGCAAGTTCCGACGTCAGATGACCATCGAGGAGCAGCTGCACAAGTCCCAGTCGAAGATCAACATGCTGAGCGAGGCGCCGAGCAGCCATGCGCTGGGACCGGGCAGTGCCGCGGCACTCGGGGCGGGCAGCTCGAGGCCCAGCATAGCGTCTGCCATGTCCATCGATGAGGAGAGTCCCGATGAGCTGGACGACATTGACAAGATACGCGACGATCTGCAGAGCACCAAGCAAATGCTGGCGCTGGAGCTGCGCAATCGTGAGGCGCAGGAAAGGGAGAACAAAAAGCTGCTGGCCAAAATACGTACGCTGGAAACTGAACTGGAGCGGGAGAAGTCGCGCGAAAAGAATCTCGAGTATGGGTCAAATGTAATCGTGGCGACAATGGACCCGACGCCCACCTCTGAACAGGCGTACGTCAACTCACTGAAGCGCGAGGTCGAGGATGCGCGCAAGGTGTCCAAGGAGGTGGAGAAGAACTACCACGACACCAGCGAGCTGCTCGTCGAGGCGAAAACCGAAATCGAGGAACAAAAGCGACAGATACAATTGCTCGAGCGCAAATTGGCAGCTGCGCTGCAGGTAAGCGACAGCCAACGGGGGAGGCGTACTATTTTGTGGGCGGGACAGAAGTAGCACAACGTGTTGTCAGTTGAAGTTGTAGCTGAGTTTGTAGTTGTAGTTGTAGTCGGGGTCAAAGCCCACACAATTCCACATATCCACCTGTTCTCGCACCTTTTCAGCGCCACCCGCGCCGCCGCCTCCCGAGTGGCAGTTCAGCCTGAATAAAAATCAAAGAAAAAAACTCAAAACCAGCTAACAAAGCAATCGCAATTAGTCGCTTTCGCATTGATTGTAGTTTTTGTAGCTGTTGTTTTTGCTTCTGTAGTTGTAGCAGCAAGATAAATAATTACACATCAGCTGACAACACGACACATTCTTGAGACCTGGCTTAAGGGGGGCTGAAACGTGCGCGGCCTGCTGATATCCGCAGCGGGCAATTAGCGAACTCTTTTCAATCTGCTAGCGCTTTAAATATCTGTCGGCCCTTGTCACATATTGCATCTCAGTTGCTCTCTTAATCTCTCTCTGCTTAACTAGCATTAACCCGCTTTCTCTCCTCTCTTACTCTCTTGCCAATGCCCACACACTCTTTTATTAATTTTCTCAATTTTATATATATTTTTTTTCTAAAATTTAATTCAATCAAAAGGAGCAGAAGCACGTTATACTCACTCATTTCATTTATATTCTTCGTCAATGTTTTCCACTATTTTGTCCTATCTTTCATTTTCTTCATTTATCTCTTTACCGTTTTTTCTTTATCTATAAATCGGTTGGCTTCACTCTGACTTCTTTAGCTACTTTCATCTCACTCCCTCGCCCTCCCTTTCTTAAATATCGCCTTTCTATGCGATTTTCATGATGTCGGGTAGGGTAACTGCTATGGTCTTAACACCCCCCTTTAAGTGTTGTGCATACTTTCAACTTCAAATCAGATACTGTAATATTAAGAAAACGAATCAGAAAGACAAACACGAAGACAAAAAGCTTCTGCTTCCCTGCCGCATACTAATACACTAACCGATTTAACGGGAATGCAATCGCTATTCAAACAAGGCCAATGCGACACCGAGCACTAACAGACCGCACATTAGTTTTCGCTTTGCTTACGACGACGAGGACGAGGACGATGCGTACTACGGTGACCAGGTGACCAATCACAAGGTAATGGCGTCAGATGCATTCGCTCAGGCGTTGCCAATTCCTAATTCGCTCTAATCCTCTCCGATCTGTTGTGAATGCAGGGCGGCGGTTCCATGGATGGCTCGCGCCGGCCCAGTGACGTGCATTTCGGACGCGACAGTTCGCCGGAGCTGGAGCTGGAAATGAGCGAGAGCGATCCTGACGAGCCCGAGGAGAAGAAGACGGAGCGGCGCGAGCGACGGTTGGGAAAGGAGGTGAAGGTGCTGCGCAGCAAGCTGACCAAGATGAAGGTCAAGGAGGAGGCGGCCAAAAAGGAGAAGGATGCACTCAAGCAGGCCATGAAGAAGAATCACGTTATACTCAAGTATGAGAACAGTAAGAACATGCTCAAGAACAATTTCTAACAGGAGATTTACTTGCAGAGAGGAGAACAAAAAGTTCAAGAAACTGGAGAAGGAGGTGCAAAAAATGGCGGCATCAATGAAACTGGACGAAGACGAGCTCGATGGCGAGGACAAGGATGATGAGGAGGCTGGCGAAGAGGAGCAAGCAGAGGAGCAGGAAGAGGAATCCGAGGAGGAGTCCGAAGAATCCGAGTCCGAAGAGAGCGAAGAGGAATCCGGCAGCGAATCCGAAGCGGAAGTGAGTACAATGGAAGATATGTCTGTATATATATATATATTGATAATGATATTAAACGACTCACCCTAGGATTCGCCCAACTCCGCCAAGAAGACCAATCTGGAGCCGCGCGTGAAGAAGCACGAGAGTCGCTTTGCAGCGATGCGAAAGTGCAACGTGCTGCTGCAGGCGAACGTGGACAATTTGCAGGATCAAATTTCACAGGTGCGCTCGCGGGCCACCAATCTGCAGGACGAGCTGGACGCGGTTATTGCCGATCTGGGCTTCTAGCTGCCCAAAAGGCAACCGACAAAAACAATAACAGCTGCTCCCCGAGAGATTCGAATGTACAACGTGTTTGTTTACTGTTTTGCGTAGTGTTCCTTTTTTTCAATGTATTTAAATATAATTATTAAACTATTAACGACATATGTAAGTCCAAAGCACACTATGTAAACGCTTTCGTTTCTTTTCTTTAATTTGTTGGCCGGTAAATTGTTTGTTTGTTTATTTGCATCGAGTACTTGTTGTTTTTTGAGTACTTTTTGTTGTGGCAACCGGTGGCGCCGACGCTCTGTTAGCAGGCTGAATAACAGTAGAAGGTTGCGTCAGTTAATGCGCATGTGACGTCACGAGTACATAGACGCACTGTAAACCAACAAAGCGCTTACAGTGCCCGCAATTTATAAAACTTCCAATGCCGTACTCATTCTAATTTCCATAAGTTTTCTTGAACATTGGATGGTTATGACCAAAAATTGCATTTAATTAAAAATAGGCTTGCGTATTAAATACATACTGTTAACACATGCATAAAAGGCGTATGTTAATCTTGTAAGTAACAGGTATCGATTTTGCCGCAGCTGCGATTGCAGCGTCCTCTGCGGGCGGACTTAAAAAAAATGCCATCTGGCATTTTTATTGAACATTTTAGAAAACGTTTAAAACATTTTTTATATAATACAAATAAACAATGTTATTATTCGTTACCTTCATACTTCGTTACATTTGCATATTTGTTGTAATTGGATTTATTTTATCGGATTATTTATATAAATCGGTATCGATATGTTACCGCAACCGCAATTTAGGTGCGCTCTGCAACCGCCATTTTAAAATTCAAGCTCCCAGCAACCGCTTTGACTTTTACACAGTATTTGTATTTAATGAAGTTTGTTTTCGAAATACTTTGGTGTAAGCATGTATAACAATGTACAAAACAACAACTCAATGAATTTGGCTAAACTAAGATATTAAAGTTATGTATATATCTATATATATATACTGTATATATCATAGTCATATGTATGAATATTTCTTTTGATGGTATGAGTATCACGCTCGAACTTTAAAACTTTATGCCTATGTAAAATATGTGTGGGTGTTTATATAATGCGCTTTTCGTTAATACCAAGCTGAGCTTTTCAATATTTCAAGTCTAAATTGTGTATGAATTATTATTATTATTTTTGTAATTATTAGGTTGAGCGTTGTTCCCCGATGCCCAAAAGAGAGATTTGACTTTATACGCTGGCAAGAGAAACCACTTACTTATCTAAAGCATTAGCTACGACTACAACGACTAGTTGGTCTACTCCAGCAGGATGAGGCGAAAACGCTTGCGCAGCGAGGACTCGCGCGGCAATGTCATGGCCCACTTTTTCAGGGCAGTCAGGATGACGGAACTGACCACCATGAAAGCGCCGCATAGCGAGTAGGCATTGGGTGCTTCGCCAAAGAACATGATTTGCCAGATGAACGCGAAAACGATGTCGGCACAGCGTGCAATGGCCACCGGACCTGCCTGCTCCACCTGCAAGGAGAGCGTCAGCAGGATTTGGCCGAGAAAACTGAAGATGCCCAGCACAACGACCAGCCAGCGATCGCGTCCGCAGCTTGGCCAGCACACGGCGCCAATGGAACCGCACACGATCAGCGTGTAGACGAGTGCTATCGCGCCAAAGTTCGTCATGATCACCGAAAAGTGGAGATTCTTGAGGGCGCGCAACAGAATGTAAACATTCGCACCGAACAGCGTCGACGAAATGGCAGCAACGGGTCCCCAGATGTCGTACGCCTTTTCCGCATACTCTTCGGTGTCCGCGGCGGGCGTTGAATCGCCAAAGACGAGCGGAGGCCGGGTGATCAGCACCACGCCCAGCAGCGTCATGTTGATGGTGAGCACGTTGAAGAGCGTGCACGGCTCTTTGAGGAAGGCGCGCGCGAATATGGCAACGAACACAGGTGTGGAGAAGATGATCACGCTGGCATCGGCCAGCGGCATATGCCGAAAGGCATAAAAGCTGAGCATTAATCCGGTGGTGCCCATGAAGCACCGCAGCAACAGGATGACGCGCTTGCCCTCTGGAAACACCGGCTGCCTGGTATAGATCAGTATGGGTATCGCAGGCAGGAGGACGCCGACGAACCGGAACGAGGCCAGCTCCATGGGATTGACATCGACCAGGCCCTTGACTATCACCGAGCACAGCGAGAAGAATAGCGAGGACAACGTGGCCAGTATGATGCCCAAGTAGGGGCAATTCACGCGCGCTTTTAGCCGTTCCAGCCACTGATTTGAAACATCGCCCGTTCGCGTTCCATCCACGAACTGATGCAATTCCAAATTCTCGGGCATTGTCTGCTTTAGAACGCTTACCAAGACTCTAGTCTAATATTATATAGTTAATGGCACATTCTGTAAGAATTGGGTGTTGTTAGAAAAATGATAGTTACATAGCATATCTTCAAATTATTGATAATAATAAATTACCTGTTATATTTTGATTGATTGTGAAAAATCGATTTTTCAACTGCGTTGCACAGTTTTGGAACTGGCAAAGGCAAAGAGGCTGCATAAGTGCGTCATTTTCTAACTTGACATGATCGCCTGAATTTACTCTAATTTATAGTTGATATAAAGTATTTTAACTTATAGTTTTTCATACACAAACATGCGAATTAAGCACGCACAAATTAATTGAATTTTTTAACAGCTGTCTGTTGGCTAACAGTTCTCCAACAGTACAACATCGATAATACTTTATAGAAAATCGTATGTTAATTAAGCGAAATGCCCGTTATCGAATTATTGATCGCTTTTTTGTTGCTGTTTCCAAATGTTAGTGAAATTTGATTCATTGTGGCACTGTAAGTCAGACCAGTTGTTTTTCATAAATATTCAATTTATAGGCAATATAAATACTCTCTACTAAACTACTATACTAAACAATTACTCAAAATGTTATGTTAATTAACAGTGCAGTGCTATCGACACCTTAGAGTTCGATAATAAACTGTAATGCTGCCGGACTTATATATTATTTACGCTAACATATGTAGCTGTAACTTGTTTAAACATTTTTGTCAATGCTTACTTTGGAATCGTTATTGTCGTTAACACTGTTTCTAATTTTTATTTGGGAGGCAATCCCAGTAGGCTACGTTATCATTCTTTATCGGGCTATCGGGGTCGCAGTTTTATTACTTTAATACATTTTCTATTTTCGATTAACAATTCGCGATGAGTAACAGAACCAATGAACACACCAAACGCTGGGCCCTACTCGCCGCCGGACTGGGCCTGGTCTACGTGCTCGTGCGGCACAGACACACAATTTGGAGTACGCTGTTGCGTCGCAATTCGCTGCAGCTGCAAAGCAAACGCATAGAGGTGATCAGCTCTGTGAACGAGTCCCAGCGAATTTTGAACGAGTTGAAGAGGTGAGCGCAGGACGAGTCAAGAGAATGCTCAAGTAATTCCACATCTTTTTTTCTCCGGGCAGCCACTGTGCTTCCTTCCAGGTGCTGGGCTTCGATTGTGAATGGATCACCGTGGGCGGCAGCCGACGACCCATTGCCCTGCTCCAACTGAGCTCCCACAAGGGGCTGTGTGCACTGTTTCGGCTGTGCTGCATGCGCCAGATACCCAAGGAGTTGCGCGAGCTTCTCGAGGATGATGCGGTCGTCAAGGTAGGCGTCGCACCGCAAGCCGACGCCACGAAGCTATCCCATGATTTTGGCGTTGGCGTGGCCAGCACTTTCGATCTACGCTACATGGCCGTCATGGCCGGGTATCCGGCCGAAGGCCTAGGCAAGCTTTCCCAGACACACCTAAACTTTACGCTTGACAAAAACTGGCGCCTCGCCTGCTCCAACTGGGAGGCCACACAGCTGAACGCCGCCCAGCTCAACTATGCGGCCAACGATGCTCTAGCCGCAGTGGCCATTTTTCAAAAGCTATCCATGGATCTGGAGCCGCGCACCTTTTGGGACTGGCGTGCACCCAAATTCGAACAGCTGCGCATAAAGATCGAGCCCTTCCTCGACGCTGACTTTACCAAAGGCTTTGCTGCGGGTCTAGCTCAGAGCCAGGTCACAGACACTGCAGCACATCCAGTTCCCGGTAACCATAAAAACGGCAAGAAGTCCAAGAAGCAGCATCAGCGTCAACAGCAACAGTGCCGCGGCCTGAGCACCCAATCGAAGGCGTTCTATGACAACTGCGTCCTGGAGGCACCCGACGGGGAGGTACTTTGCACTATCGATCGCCGCAAGGCCTCCTGGTATCTGAACCAAAATCTTGGCGTGCAGACTAACAATCAACCATTCACGGTACGCCTGAATTTTGAGCCCTCCGGTCGCGCTGTCGGGGATGTGGGTCGCTACTACCAGACGCCGAAGGAGAACCAATGTGTGGTGTGCGGACGCCGCGACGCCTTCATTAGAAAAAACGTAGTGCCGCGCGAGTATCGCAAACACTTTCCCATTATCATGAAATCACATACATCTCACGACGTATTGCTGCTCTGCCCCAGCTGCCACCAGATGAGCAACATATCGGATAACAAGATGCGCAACAAGCTGGCTGCCGAATGCGCTGCGCCCATTGGCCACGGCGAGGGCGGCGCCAAGTACCACGATGATCAGCAGCTAAAGTGAGTGGCGAGCACGACGAGAGTTGCACTGAGAATCTATTATAACAATCCCCCAATCATCCTTCCCCTACAGGGCCATCAAATCTGCTGGCAAGACCCTGCTGCAGCAGAGCGACCGCTTGCCCGAACAGAAGGTGGCCCAGATGCAGAAAACCATTTTGGATTACTACACAGACGCCAAAGAGATAACCCCGGCACTGCTGCAGAAGGCCGCCGATCTGGACTGCCGTGTGGCGAACGAGAATCACTGCCAGCACGGCAAAATGGTCGTCCAGGCCTATCGCGAACGTCTGGGAGGACTCATCGAGCTGGAGCGCTATTGGCGCGAGCATTTCCTACACACTATGAAACCGAAATTTCTGCCCGAACTTTGGAACGTCAATCACAACGCAAATCGACTGGAGGTGCGCGCCAGCGAGGGGCGCCTCAACAACGAGGATTTGTTTGTGGTCGGTCTCGAATCGGTAATTTCCAAAAAGAATATCGCTAGATCCTAGCAGTGTGAATGTTTCTGGTTTTTATATTTGATATCTACGTATTTCGTTGCAATAAATTACAAATTGGCTATTGTTAAATGTACTAAATATAAGATTCACAAATTTCCCAGTCGAATGCAATTCCGACTGCGCGATACTCTGTTAGCTTGATTGTAGAGGGTATAATATTATAGCTCCTATGCTTCTAATATATCTATATACCTATATACCACGTAACGTCCATGGGAATTATCGATCAAAAACTTAGTACTTTCAAACGTCAAATATTATTTGTATCGAAGCACTTTATCATAATCAATCGGACAAAATTGTATTGTTGTATAAAAATCGTATTATTTTTTGTCTAGTGTGCCGTTGCAAAATAACAAAAATATCCTTTAAATTGGATAAATATTTTATGTAGCACCCATAGAATAGATCAGCTGAGATGTTGACTACTTGTATGAAAAAGTATGCTCTTTATCACATATCTTTTTCAATCGGAATCAAGTTTACATCAGATTAGTATATCATATAGCTCTCTCGGTATAAACACTATAATTACAAGCTTCATTAGGCCTTATATGTATGCACAGCATGGGAAGTACTATATTATATATCTCCTAATTCAACTTGTTTGGAATATCTTTCTGTTGACTGAAGAGAGAAATATACTGCATATTTCCTAAGGCTTTTAAAGTTTAGATATTATAAATATTTTAAGTATAGATATAGAAATGAATTGCATATTGTTAAAGGGTATATTTTAGTCAACCCGCTTAGAATGGGCTAAGTGATGTTTAAACTGTGATTTTGAGCTGTGTGAAATATACATTTTCTTAAAAAAACAAGTGAGATTGCTCTAGTCGGGACCGCCCGACTAGTAGATACCCTGAACCCAGAAATGAACACATACACACACACTCTCGGCAGTTGATGAGTATGGATCCTATTAAAAATAATAATAAAAAAAAAAAACAATTACCAACGGAAAAAGAAATGTTCCGCAGCCGGGGCTTGAACTCGGTCTCCCCGTCTTATGATGCACGACTCTTACCAACTGCACCACACTACCACATTTTTCGCGAACGATATAACATTACTTAACCATCGCAAAAAGTCGAGGAAAACGAAAATTTTGCAGTTGTCATTAAAACGATACAAATTAATAAAAATAATAATTATAAATAAATAAAAAAATAAAACAATTCATCATTGCTCCACCATACCATCGCTGAATTCGGAACCCGGACCTCCGCGTTACGCGGCACAACTCTTACCCACTGGACCACGCTCTTACTTCACTTCGTTGTGTTAAAATTCAATTTAACCGTTGCCTAAAAAATTCCTAGGAAAACGCAAGACTTTCTGGACGTGCATATGTATGCGTGCACATGTACACAGAAATTGCCAAGCAGCTGCGCTTTGCCCCCACTACTGAAAATAGATTCTTGATTTGCTCGTAAACTAAATGTACGATCGTTATGAAATTTTCAGGACTTATTCAGATCATCGATATGTATGTACAAACCAATTTGCACGTGTGTAGTATTTGATTTGTGTTTTTTTGGTTTTATCGATATTGGGGGCGATTGGGGGAGGTATCCAAAACCTGAAGGGCTTAAATTCTTCGTATGTTTTACGCGAACATAAAAAATAAATTTGGTGGCTCTAGCTTTTATAGTTTGGGAGTTATGCTTAAAAAACCGAGTCAAAAAAGCGATAATTATCGATAATAAGAAAACGGAAGGAGTTATCGATGTTTTGAAATAAACTTGTGATCTGCGTATGAAATATACGAACCGAATGAGACCAAGATCAGCTTTCTAGCTTTTGTAGTCTCTGAAATCGACGCGTTCATACAGACAGACGGACAGACGGACAGACGGACAGACGGACAGACAGACAGACGGACATGGCTAAATCGACTCGGCTAGTGATGCTGATCAAGAATATATATACTTTATGGGGTCGGAGATGCTTCCTTCTGCCTGTTACATACATTTGCACAAAACCATTATACCCTTTTTACCCATTTTCAATGGGTTCAGGGTATAAAAAGTACCTTAAATAATTTCATCAACAATCTAAAGAATGTATCTGATGTGGGTATACAATATCATGTTAATATACAAAGTTTGGTTTGTGCAGCATTAAAAGCGTCTAATAAAATATTTAAATCATACGAAACAATCGGATATTGGTCAAACAACTGGCGAACAGAGTATCTAGGAGCTCCTCTTAACTGACATAAGTTAATCGTACTATATTTAAAACTGACTAAAGATAAACTTGAGGCTATGCAAACCGGGGCCATACACTATATATATAAATATATACACACTGATTATTGCGATGCTTTGCTAAATGAATTCAAAGCCCTCGTATTTGTAGTCTGTCTCGATGCGCGTCTCGGGCAGCAACGTTTTGCCCTCCACGCTGAATGCGATCACAAAGGTGGATGTCTTCCCGTTAAGCTCCTCCGATTTGAGCGCTACGATAATGGAGTCATCTGTGTGGGGCAGAAACTTGAAGCTGGAGAAGCCGTGCGTGGGCGTGACCGCATCCAACTTGACCGTGTCTATGTTGTTGAAATTCTCATCAGCAGAGATTAGAATGTTGCAGCCCATGTGCTCGTCGAGGGTTTCGTTGTATCTGCAGAGGAAAGGGCGTTAAATGAACGACAAATTGGAGTGCTGCGCGGACTCACTTCTCCTTGGAGCAGCGACGGGGCAGGAAGTACCAACGCTGATGCACGCCCGACCAGACGCCGCTCTCGTGTATCATGTAGCCGGGCCAGGAGATCTGCATGGATTGCAGCCGCAGCTGCTTGTAATTCTCCACCCAGCTGACGGAGCGTACTTCGCCCGTCGTGCTGATCGCCTTAACAAACATAGGATTATTGTTCTGATAGTCGCCCATGCTGGTCGTCCACTCCTTGCCCATAGAGCCTACGTACAGCGTGTGCTGCTTCACCGTCGCCCACTCCGACTTGAAGCCCTTTGCGCTGTGTCCATCGCCATCCATCAGGATTACCCAGGGTATGGCCTTGTCGTTGACCAGCTCGTAGATCAGCCCCGTGCGATCGTCGAAGCTGAGCAGCTTGCCATTGAATGTGACCAATTCGGACAGCTCCATGCCACGTCCCTTAAGCGCAAACGCAGACTCCAGCGTGACGGGCGCGCCATCATCCCAGCTAATTTGCAGCTCGCGCTTCTTGGGCAGGTAAGTGAGATAGCCCTTCTTCAGATAACTGCGCCACGTCGCGCTGCCGTCAGCCTTAACGACTCTCGCGCTGGTATCTAGATCCGCAATCATTGCAATGCGGTAGCTGATAACGCCTCCCGACGCGATCAAAGGCGCCGTCAGCGGATATGTGGCGTTGTAGGGCGTTGCAAGCTGCGGGCTTTCGTGCCGGCTGCGCAGCCAGTAGCCGTCCGAGGAGCTGCGGCTGCTCTGGCGTGCGTACAAAAAGAGCAGCGCCAGCATCAAGGCACAGAATACGAGCAGCGCGAAGTGATAATTAAAGCGCACAGTGCGGTTGCCGATGCGATATGTCGGCGTTCGGAGCGCCGTTCGCCAGTCGCGCAAATGCATTGTGCGAGGCGAGTTCTCCAGATCCCGGTACGCGTAGCTGGAGCCCTGCATTTGTAGCTTGGAACACTGAATTTCGAATTGTGGCAGCGTGGCAACACGCAACGGCAGCGGAAGGGACAGCCAGCAATCTGATGTGATGTGTCGGTTTTGTCTCTGTTGTTTGGATTGTCTAGGCCGATGACATACCGATAACTGCCACAACACAAAACAGCTGACTGCTTTTTGGTTACTCTCACTAGTTCGATTGCAGGTTAAATTAAGCCGTCGATTCTTTAGCTTAGCGGCAATATTGAAAAACAATTATTAAATTTATTGCAAACGTTTTTCTAGTCTAGCGGTATGATACAAAATGGATTGCTCTCAGTGAAGATATATCGGTCACTTATACAGCACACAACAGCTGACTGCTGACTGTTTACTTTCACTAGTTCATTTGCAGGCATAATTGCACTATCGATTCACTTTGATTGACTCTTTTGTTGAGCGGCAATATTTAAACACCAAATGCATATAGTTTGCAAAAATCGCAGAAAATTTATATATTTACAAATTAAACATTTGTTTTCTAACATCGAAGCAAATCAACTTCAGCGCTTTTTAAACACTGCGCTAATTAACATTGATTTCAAGGGGGATTATTAATATTCGATTCTCAAAATCAGTTAAATTCGCTTTCTAGACCCAAATGGGTGAGCATACCTCATAAATTTTTAAATACATCATTTTTTTCATGTATTTTTATTTTTTAATGCTGTGTACAGGGCATTTGCCAGTCGCACACCTTTAACTAGAGCATTTTTACGTGTTACGAATTTCATTGCTTCCTAAGAAATTCGTTAAAAGCTTAAAGTGAGAGTTCAAGTTTGTTTACATTTAAAGCTTATGTACATTAACATGAAAATATAACATAAAATAAATTCCATATTAAAAGTGCCATAGTAATTAAATAATATGTAACAATGTCTAACTTCTTGCCCTGTCTGTCTCTAGTTCTATATATATAAGAACTGAAGCTTTACTAAATTGCTTAAAGTACTTTTGTTTACTGCACGGCACAGTTAAAGCTGATAGTAAATATAATTATGAATTCATTTTTGCTAACCTTGACTCTAGTATTACTGAGTCTAATATGGACTTATTTTTTGTGGACACGTCGCGAATTTTATAAGCTGATTGCTAAGTTTCCTGGTCCTCTAGGGTATCCTTTGATAGGCATAGGACACAAACTTCTAAAAAAAGAAGGTAAATGAAATTTAATATAGAATATAAATATAATTTAATACAGTATGTATATTTGATTCAGGTTTGCTGGAGCTGTTCGCCTCTGGTATCAGGGATTATGGTACCACTTACCTTACCTGGCTGGGTCCGTCGCCATTGCTGCTTGTCAGCGATCCTCAAGTGACACAGGATATTCTAAGCTCACCGCATTGTGTGAACAAAAGTTACGTCTACAAAGCCCTCGACGATGCTGTGGGTTCGACTTTATTCACCCAGGATGGTGGGCAGCTTGTCTGAGTAACTTTATAAGGCAACTAAGTTTTTTTTTTATACTTAAAGATCCGCATTGGTCAGCAAATAGCAAAGTGTTTAAGCCCGCATTTAGCCACAAGATTTTGCTCAGTTATATGCCCATATTCAATAGCGAGGTGGGCATCTTACTGAAGGAGTTCGATGCCATGGTGGATGGCAGGCCACAGGATGTGACGCGATGTCTACTAAAGTCAATGTTAAGCATAGCCACACGTAAGTAATTAACAATTTCAATAAGTTCTTTTTAGCTAAATCACACTCTAAAACGCTTAGAAACCACAATGGGCACCTGTGTTAAGGATGAGCCGAGCTTTCGGGATAATTCCTTTCTGAAGAAATTTCAATGGTAAGCGACCAAGCAATTTAAAGAGTATTAACTAGTCGGATTCAGGCTGCAGGAATACACAACGGATTGTATTGTGGCACCGTGGCTCATTATCCAGAAAATACGTCTGCTACTGGGCAAGGAAAAGCCGTATATCGAAGCCAAAACACAAATAAGGAAATTCATTAAAAGGGTAAAAATACACCAATCCATGACAAATAATAAATAAATTAATATTTTAACATTATACCCTATAGATATTAGAACAGAGACTTTCTGGGCAAGTCCAAGATGAATCAATAAACGAAAAAAATACATTTCTTAGTTTGGCAATTGAGCAGCTGAAAGCTGGCAATTTCACCATCAAGAATGTGGAGGACGAAGCTAATATGCTCGTTTTTGCCGCCTTTGAAACATCCTCGAAGACCGTGGCCAATACGCTCATGTTGTTGGCCATGTTTCCCCAGTATCAGGAGAGGGCATTTGAGGAAATCAAATCAATTTTTCCAGAGACAGGCGACTTTTCAGTCAGCTACGAAGATACGCAGAAAATGGTTTACTTGGATCTCGTTTTGAACGAGTGCATGCGCGTAATAGCGCCTGTTCCTCTTGTAGCGCGACAAACATTCAAAGCGATGCGTCTTTCAAATGGCATTTGGCTGCCCGAAGGAGTACAAATCATTTTGGACATTTTTCACATGCAGCGCAGCAAGGAAATTTGGGGACCGGAGGCGGAGTCTTTTAATCCCGAGCACTTTCTGCCCCACAACTTTCAGGAGAAGCATTCCTATGCTTTTATACCCTTTACAAGGGGTATACGCAGTTGCAAAGGTAAGCACATTTTAAAATTAGTATAAAAGCACTTATTTATACAAATATTTCAGGTTGGCGTTATGGTCTTTTGACTATGAAAATGACATTGGCCAAATTACTGAGGAATTATAGATTTAGTACGAGTTTTAAGTTTGAAGATCTGCAATATATTGAAAATGTAACCACAAAGTTAGCAACTACACCGCTTTTAAAACTGGAAAGAAGAGTTTGAAAATAATAAAAGTGACTTTAAATTTGGCGGGGCAATATTACCTATCGTAAATGTTTGTGTGTGGCTATCGACAGACCGCCACTTGAGCTGCACTTATATTAGTATTTTTCAGTGCTGGTTAGGATAAGCTATTGAAAATATATGAAAGGTATCGATACTATCAATAAGAATACTCAAAAACGCCGGCATTAAGCTGAAAGAACGCTAAATTTTGCTTTTTGTGAAGTAAGTGAATTTACGCCATGTGGCGACGCTTTAAGTATTTGCTTCATTCTATTCAAAAACGGGTAATCCACAGCAGCAAAAGAAGTACCATGACAGAGACAGCAACTGCAAGCAGCTGCCAAGAAGCAATTGCGCGCCTGCGGGAATTTGGATATGCATTCAATGAAGGTGATTTTTAAATTGTTATCAAATTTGCATAATTATATTTGTATGTGTATATGTGCAGCTGGCGCGCTGCGGAAAATAGACGCCGCCAGCGGCCAGCCGGGCGAGCAGCCTTACGAGTGAGTTCAAGATAAGCGACAATCACGCCGAGAATCAGGATCATTACGAGAAGCTGGCCAATCAGATACCGGAGATCATCTACGAGCTGCTCGAGAAGAACGGACTGCAGAGAACCTACATACCCATTGGGCAGCCCATGGATCAGTCTACATTCGTTTTCACGCAGCCGCGGCCGCTGCAGCATTCTAAGAAGCTGTTGGTGCTCATCCATGGCAGTGGCTACGTGCTTGCCGGACAGTGGGCAAGGAGGTGGGTACTCCATATGCAGATATGTACATATATTTCAAAATCTATTTCTATATAAGCTAAATGTTTAACTGGCTTAATAAAGGGGAACGTTGAATTTTTAACATACAAAAAAGATGTGTACTAGCTTACATGCATATGAATATGATTGACTGACTGACTGATTGATTAACAAAGCCGGGTTATTTCTACATATACAATTATATTTATATATGCACGTGTATCTATGTATAAGCTTTTTATTTCTACAAAAAGCACATTTTAGTTAAGTCAAGATCGCACTGGCGTATAGCATTTAAGCTTTTACAAACATTATCACCATTTATATAATTGCAATTCCACACAGATTGATTATAAACAATTCCCTGGATCACGGCACACAGCTGCCCTATATACAGCGCGCCCAGAAACTGGGCTACGATATACTCGTGACCAATACGAACGACACTACGCGCATTATAAACGGCAAGCGTACGCCTATTAAAGGCTTGGACAATTCCATGAACCATGCGGCTTATGTGTGGGAGAACATTGTGATGCCTGCCCAGCCCGAAAGTGTGGCCATAGTGGCGCATAGCTATGGCGGTTCTGTGACCAAAGCTTTGGTGCGTATAGAAGCTATCATAACAGATATTATATTAATACTACATGACCATTGCAGACGGAGAAATTTATTAAATTCTTTAAGAAAAGGGTATTTGCAATTGCGCTGACCGATGGCACCGTGGGTCATGCGCCCGCCAGCTGCAAAAAATACTTTCTCGATGTAAGCTGCAATTGGGTTTCCAGCAGAACGCCGCTGGACACAGATCTAACCGATGGTGGCGATAAGGATGACAGGATCACTTGTGTATCGGCTGGACATGTGGAGCACGAGTGGACATCCTATTCAGCTATGGATTCGGTCTTTAAGTTCATAGAGAAGAAACACGAGCAGCATGTGAAAGCCAAGCAGACAGCCTAATGTCAACCTGTTACTCTCTTCATGTATAACCAAATGCGGTGCATATATCATCTTTTATATACAGTTTGTCAAGAAACACTTTACACACTGTAAAAAAATTCAATTGTTTGACTTTAAGTACAAAAATTAATACATTTTATTACAGCTAAAGAAAATGTTGTAATGCTATATTGATTAGTAATAAGTTTAAATACTATTAGTAAAAAAAAGCATACGAAAAATTTAATTCATTGCTGAGAAAAACAACAAAAACCATGTTTACACATTTTTGACACTGTCAAGAAATTCTTTACACACTTCGTTTTCTATTCCTTCTTAGTCTAGTTCTTAAAAATAACGGCGCTTTATTGCATTCTATGCTTTTCCCTTTGCTTCGTTCAGCTTCAGTTTTGCACATTTTATTTAATTTGATTGTGAAATTGTGCTGAAAAGTTGCCAAATTCGTGCTTTTTAAATTTTTCGATATGCCTGGAAAGAGATTGTCCTTTGATGTCATCCAATTGATTTACTATAATCACCAATTGGGTAAATCTGTTGGAGAATTGGTTAAAATGTTTTGCGTTTCAAGGAAAACTATTTATAATGTAATCAACCGTGCAGAAAACGAAGGTAGATTCGAAGCAAAGGGAAAAGGTGGTCGCAAAAACAAGATTTCTAAGCGGGCAGACCGCCTAATCCTGCGAAGAATCAACGAAACTCCCAATGTTTCGTTGAGACATCTTGCTACAGAGCTTGAAGAACAATGTGGCATTGTTGTTTCTCACGAAACCGTACGCCAGGCCATCCTACGGCATAAGTACAGTTCAAGAGCTGCTAGAAAAAAACCGCTACTTTCAGCAGCCAACATTCAAAAGCGTTATAACTTTGCCTTGAGCAAAATTAATGAACCGCCGGAATATTGGAATAATACCATATTCTGTGACGAAAGCCAAAATAATGCTATTTTATAACCATGGCCCACCCAGGGTATGGCGTAAGCCATTAACCGCCCTCCAAAAAAAAAACCTTATACCAACAATTAAATTTGGAAAACTTGCGGTCATGGTGTGGGGGTGTTTCTCTAGCCTTGGAGTCGGCGATCTTGTTTTTATAGAGGACACTATGAATGCCACTCACTATTTGCAAATTTTAAAAAACAATTTAACAGCCAGTGCGGAAAAATTTGGCTTTTATTGCAACAACAGACCTAATTTTCAGTTTTATCAAGATAATGATCCGAAGCATAAGGAGATTAACGTGAGAACCTGGCTCTTATATAACTGCGGAAAAGTGCTAGATACACCCCCACAGAGCCCTGATCTTAACCCCATTGAGAATTTGTGGGCTTATTTGAAGAAAGCGGTCGGAAAACGAAGCCCAAAAAATAAAACCAGCCTAAAAGCTATTATTTTGGAAGAGTGGAATAAAATTCCACTAAATTACCTCCAACAATTAATCAAGTCCATGCCAAAACGTCTTCAACAATGTTGTGAAAGCCGAGGGAGGACATACTAAATATTAAAAATTCTTAATGTTAACGTAGTTTTTTAGTTTTAAGATTTAGACTAAATAAAATTATTTTGTGTAAAGAATTTCTTGACAGTGTCAAAAATGTGTAAACATGGTTTTTGTTGTTTTTCTCAGCAATGAATTAAATTTTTCGTATGCTTTTTTTTACTAATAGTATTTAAACTTATTACTAATCAATATAGCATTACAACATTTTCTTTAGCTGTAATAAAATGTATTAATTTTTGTACTTAAAGTCAAACAATTGAATTTTTTTACAGTGTGTAAAGTGTTTCTTGACAAACTGTATATGTCTGTGACGCTTATCCCTTTTCTCCAAGGAACCACACAAACTATCGATTTGCAATGCATAAATCAAACTGCGTTGAAGCATCTCAAAAACTGAAAACCCCCCTCATATAACCACTGGGATATGTCACAAACACTCACATCAGGGCAATTTAATTTGATTTTCGGCACTTTGGCACATTCGATGTGAGTTAATCAACTTGATGGCTGATGTATCGGCCACGATAAAACAAAAGTGTCTCACATGTCCGTCCAGTCAACAAGGAGCTAAAAAACCGACCCACGTCCCCACGGTCAACGCGATAGTCGCCTGCTCGATAAGAAGGGCATTTGACTGCATGCCTTGGGGTTGTTTGGCTGTGGCGCCGGCATTTCCCAGCTACCCTCCCAACGGCGCATTACACATAAGTGACCACATCGTTTAACAAAGTGCGCCATAAAAAAAGTGTGTCCCTTGAGTATTTGGTGTGCTTGGAGATTGTAACTCACATTGGAGAGATATACAGATATATGCCCGTATTTAAAATATATGAGAACGCTTAATGTTTTGTAAAACAAAATTCTTCTGTAAAAAAAAATTGTTAAACATTTTAATTTTTTAATATGAGTCTGTTTAAATAATCATAAATTATCAGCTCAGTTTTCTTTATTTGATATAATCAAGCTCTATGATATTACCAGATTTCTAAAATTTACTATTAAACTCTTATAAAAACACAAACACAAAATAAAAATCAAAATGATGCAAATTTAAAAACTAACAACTTATTTTGCAAAACGTATCAACATATTATTGATATTTTTAAGTTTTTCTTTTGGCTTTGCTTTCTAAATTTTTTGATTATAGCGCCGTCTTATGTTAAGATAACAGAAATAATATATTTCAAGTGATCTTTTAAGCATAGAAATGCATTTTACAGTCTTTATAAGTGTGCTCATGGTTAATTTTCCTAATTTTCTAACACACGAATAACATTGCAAACAAAATCATTATTAAAATAATATTTAAATGTAAGTAAAATTTGTAAGTCAAATTTTCTATCGAAGAATTTAAAAAGTGTATTTAATGCTTACCAAGTTGGGTAGTTCACCTGCCAGAGAAATAGCTTCCAAGTAGCGGTAACTCAATAAGTGCAGTCACAGACGTTTATCTTTAGCATTAAGACCAAAACTTAATACCCACAAAGCAGAAACGGACAATAGGCGCGGTGTGAGTCCTTCGTGTATAGGGGGTGTGTGAAAGAGAGAGCTGCAGACGACAGCAGGCAGTTGGTTGGGCTTTGCTCTGGGTGGGTGGGGCCGTAGCAACGGCAACCCTACAACATTTGCTCCCTCCACTCAAACCTCCTCCACACCCACATCCCAACGACTTGGCTTGTATACATTATCGCTGTCATGGCCGCAGTCATGGCTTCTGCTCCACCTTAGACATTCTATATGTATGCGGAGTCGACATCGTTCACTTCGTTGTCGTCCTATGGCAGGCAGCTATCTACACTTTGACTCACCCACACACAAAACCACACACATACACACACTCATACACACACACTGGCACAGAAATACGAGGTTAGACGAGGATGGCATTAGTTTGGTCGGAGTGCGAGAGTTCGTGTATCCTTCGTATCCAACGCTGCCAGAGCTTTGTGCGAGTTCAGGAATGGGTCATGCGCCTGGAGCATCTACATACATATCTCACTTATACATATAGCTTCCTATATTTTTTTGTATCTCTACATGGCAGTAGTAAATAATAGCAAAGACAAAAAAACAAAGTCACAGTTTTAGTTTAAATTAAGGTCTGCCTTAAGGAAAGGCCCTTTTTAGCATTGTTTTCTTAGCCAACAATAGCTAGCAATTACTTAAAATAATCATTCTTGTTCTTATGGTTATTTGATAAGATCTTTAAGCGTGTGCATTTTACGTCCTTCATATGCCAACGGAATCAAGCAGGGAACTGGAACTGAGATAGAACCCTTTGGCGTGTTGATTTCAAGGCTGTGAGCTCGTTTATTGTGGGCAGCAAGATTTTCATTTTAGATTGGGTGTTTAACATATAAGATACCAATTGGGTTTATTTTTAGAATTGCTTTACTTATTTGGGTTGGCTTGAAAAAGGATATTTTATAATGTACAAAAGAAAAAAGTTTTTTCTAAAAATGAAAATCTTAAAAAAGTCCAGCTTTGAAATATATTTCTCTTGCGTTCATAAGCATTTATATTTTTCTGTAACATATATTTCTTAAATGTGCCGTAAGCATATTTTTCCAAATTAAAATCTTGTGTCTTGAATTTAACTGTGAACTGAATTTCAAGCTTCTACATTCTAAGGCAATTTTTGTGGATATTATGCTTAAAAGAAAAACAACTTTTTTTTGGGAACATATTCCTAATGCCTAATGAATATCTTCATAAATCAAAAACTCACAACTCTCTACAGAAAATGCAATTTTAAATATAGAAAAAAAAAAAATTGAGGTCTCGCCGCAATATCCGCTGTTATTGTGCCAGGACTTTATTGCTTGAAAAAGTTCAAGCGATGTCATTCAAAAAGTCATAAATAATAATGTTTTCCAATAAATGTTCACATATGAGCGCGCACGCACTTGACTTCCACACAGCAGGCGAAAGGGGCTGAGCAGGGGGAGGAGAAGGAGGAGGCAGTTGCCAAACCAATTGAACCCGCGCCAGCCACAAGTGGATGGCTCTCCGGAGTGACCGGTGTTCAACCTCAGCTTTTATTATTATTATTATTATTATTTTATTTTTTTTTGCCAAGAGGGAGCCCAACTGTGCTTCATAACTTACAAGGTCATTTTTACAAAGAACCATTAGAAATTTTCGCAATTTTTTTTTTGCCCAAGCCTCACATTTTTTTTTTACAATTTAATGCTCATGTGTGACGAATTTTTATGGCTGACAAATGATTGATGCGTTTGCTGGCATTTCCTGCAAATATCATTAAAAACGCTTGTTTCGTTTGGGCCAAGTTTAAAGACACGACTCGTTATTGAGGACAATTTGTTGGGCTTCCGTTTCAGCGGGGTAGCTGAAAAATTGAGGCTGCGGAGAGTGCTGAAATGCAAGTTTAACGTAAAAATAATATCAAATGAGATTAGATAGCATTGTGTCGTCTTCAGGCAATGTCCTTACAGGGTTTGGGTTCAAGGAAAACAAGCGATTTTACAAATTGCATCATTTGCACCCCTTTTAGTCGAATGGGGCGCACAGGCACAGTGGGGCAAAGGCGTGTTGGTGCAGAAGAGCCGTAGCCAGTAACAGACGAGTACTCTGAGTACTCAATGAGTATAAATGAGAACTTTTAAACTTTTCAAAATATTATTTTAGGGCTTACTCATACTTTTTGCCCCACTGTGCGCGGCATTTTAAAATTCAAGCTGCCCGACACAAAGCCCCACAAATCACGGCAAATAAAATAACAAAAGGGAAACCTCTGGCACTCGCCGGAACGTAAATGTTGTACAATGTTAAACTTATTTGCGGTTTATTGTTGGTCCAATTGTAGCTGAGGCGGCAAAAAGGACCTCGAAAGCCAATAAAACGATTTTTTCCAGGCGACTATCTAGTTGCGAGTATCTATGAATTGTAAATGCCTGGCAAAAAGGACTATTGAAGTGCGTCGCTGCGTCCACTGACATTTTGCGGTCCTCGCCGTCAACCGGCCGCGATATAAGATAATAGTATCATCAACACCAGCCCCGCACCGCACCCCCTCCCATTCGCCACAGGGCAACGCCTTGAAAGGGACACTGTCTGAGCATTTATTTGTTGTAGGCGTTGCTGGGGGGCGGCTACGTCTACAGTTTTCGGGCCACTCGAGTTCGAGTTGGGCTTCGGATTTAGTGGGTGTCAAGCGATAACAACGCGCCTTGGATTCATGATAGCAACTTTTCCTTCGGCTAATTTACATGGCTCGCCCCACAGCCGGAAATGTGGCAGCAACTTTAAGCTTTTGAAGTTTTGGGTCCGAATAACAGATTTTTCACGCACATTTAAAAAACATTTAAAAAACCATTAAATGTTTTCTTTATGCGTGGTTTGTTCAGATTTTTTCAGGTTTCCTTTTTTTTATCACTCTTCATTTTATATTTGTATTGCGCACGGCTGAGTCCGGATATCCAATACCCTGTAAGCCTTAAGATTGGCTAAAAATATATAATAAAACAATACAACATTTTTAAAATTATGAAAAATATAAAAATATATTTTTAGGCAAATTTTAAATTTTAAATTTTTTTTCAAAAATCTTTTAACGATAGAAAATTAAATTTATATTTAAATCATTGAAAAATTATTAAAAACAAAATTTTCAAGTTATGTGAAAGGATTTTTCTGTTCATCTGAGAGGGTATCGAGGAACTGTTTACAGAGCATCTACGAGTCGAGCACTCTAAACTGCAACAATTTTTTGTTCAGAATTTTTTGCATTTCTCTCTAATCTTTGCGCCATTTATTTACACTTGATTAACACGCGACTGACATTTGTTTGACTTTATTTTGCTTTTGTGAGAAATTAAAATGCGAGCTGCGCCACAAAAATATAAACTCTGCGGCGTGTCCTTTGCGGCGGCACGGCGGCGGCGGCGTCGGCTGCTTTTTGACTTTGTCCTTTTTCATTTTTTGCACAAAAATTATTCATTTGTAGAAAATTGCGACGCCGTTAGATTGTGCTTGGCCCTGACTCTGGTTCTGGTCTTGGTCCTGGCCCGGCGCTGCCCTGGCCCGCAGGCCAAACTGATTAATAAACGAAACGTCAAAACGCGCACAATGGGCACGCATCATCAGGCCCAACCCCCTGGGATGGGAGTGAGTATCAGCGGTGAAGCTGGAGCAGCTGTCATCTCTGTGTCATATTCAAATGTCGGGGGTATGTCGGGCATGTGCCATGGTCACATCCTGTTCCTGCTCCTTGCCAAGTGCCAAGTAGGCCTCGTCTCCGCATTGTTGTCAACTTGACTCTTGAATAGATTTCACATGTTTCTTTTGGGGGAGAGACCGTTGCCCATTGTCATCTGCTGCTGGGTCACAGTTGGTTGCCATTTGGCCAGCAAATTATTTGCATATTAAAAATGTCACAAAAAAATATGAAAAGAAAATCAAGCTGAAAATGTGTCTCTTTTTATAAGAAATTGTTAAAGAACAACTTTGAGAAATAATATTTTTTTATAAGACTTTTCTTTTTTTCTAGTTTACATGAACTCTTAAGATTTTAACACAGTTCTTCTTAGTTTTGTGCTAAATAATCTTTACTTTTTATATATCTTTCGAATATTGTTTTACCAGCTATCGGAAAAAAACTGACCCTGGGGCATAACAATACGACGTGATTTATAAACATTAAGATTTATATGATTCCGTATATCAAACACACACGCACACACACCCACATGCACACACGCCCCCATACTCAAGGCGCCCATAAAAATGATAAGCAAAAAATGCCTTACTTTAATATTATTTCTATTTTTTTCTTTCTCAGTTAATGGCACTTCTAATGGTTATATTTATGGAGTGTTTAGTGTTTGGCCCATTTGAAACAATAGAAAACACGCGCAGATCCTTGAACAGCCTGATATGCGAGGCTGTGCCCTGTACTTATAAATGTCCCGAAGCTAAACCAATCCATATCGAATCACTGTGACTTACATGGGCTGTGTTGTGTTGTTTTTTATGGGGTGCAGTTGGTCAGTGAAGAATCATCAATCAACTTCATGTTTTTTAGGGATTTGTAGAAATAAAACTGAGCAAGTCTTTAAGTTATGCTTTATTAGGGCAGTTGTGGGACAGAAATATTATGGGAAATATGTATAATATAAACCAATAAAAAGTACAAGTAATTTGCTAAAAGAAATATCCAAACAGAAAGCTAAGAACTTTACCTTTAAATCTAACTTAAGATTCGAACCAAAAACCTCTTTCCCTAATGTTAAAGTTTTCGTATGGCGTAAAATATTACTCAATTTTCAAATTCAATTTGTCACTCATAAATTTCACGCTGTATTAAAATAAATTTGTGACAATTGAAAAATTCAAGTGGTTGCCAAAAAAAAAAAAAATATATAAACCTTTTCAATGTGTCGAAAATGTTGCAAAATTTATGGCCAAAACGTTGGTGGTTGCAGAGGGGGAGTTGGTGGGCGGGTTATTTGGTTTGGTCTGTCAAAGTTAAGCGGCGGCCTCTGCACTGGCACATGACTCGCATGTCAATGGGCATGACAAGCCCGGGGCGCCGGGCGGACACAACTCCACCTCCAAACGGAGAAAATTGGGCGGGGCAGTGTATACTCTCACAATGTCGCGTTAAATTTGCACAAGTTGGCAAAAATGTCGCTCGCTTGTGCAAATTGTAAACTTCTGTTTCGGTTTTGCGGCCGTATTACTATATAAAGTTGACTGTCGCGGGGATGGGGGGATTGAAGCGTGTCCACATAAATAACAAAATTTAAGAACAAAATATCAATATCCACTTTGCGGCACGCCAACTGCATGCGAATGAGTCTCTGGCATGGGCCACAGTCTGGCAATCTTCTTCTTTTTTTTTGCCGGCGAAAAGTTTGAAGCAAAAAAATTTTGAATTTCAAATGAAATTCTATTTCTTACTTTTGTTTTGCATAATTCCAATTCGCTGCAAGCGACATATTGCGTAGCTAGTTTTCTGCTTTTCTTTTATTTTTCCCGCAGAGCAAAACTTGCAGACATTTTCCGCGTATCAATTGCAGTGCGGTAAGTTGTGCGCTGAAAATTTGAATAAACAAATGGAAAACAAGTAAGAACATTGCAGTCGGGCGATACAGACTGCTTTATACTCGTTCACGTTCTTAAATAAAAGATTTTTTTCATAGCTCCCATATATCAAACCCCCATAACTTGGTCAAACGTGAACAGATTTTCACGTTTGATGGAATTTTGATCATGATTTGTCCTATATATTGATTCTACATTCAAAATATATTCATTTTTGAATATAACATTTTTTGGAATTTTTTGGTTAAAAAAGCATGTACTCCCCCTTGTGAATTTTGGAAAAAAATATTTTTTCAAAATTTAGAATAGCGAATTTATAGTTTTAATCGATTTTATTTGCCACAATTAGCATAAAAAACAATATTGAAAGTGATTTTGGGGGGGTCAAATATTTAGTCAAAAATCATGCCAAAATCGACAAAAATTTTGACATGTAAAGATATCAGATTCCATAGCTCCTATATATCAAAGCCCCATAACTTGGTTAAAAGTGAACAGATTTTTACGTTTGATGGCATTTTGATCATGATTTGTCCTATATATTGATTCTACATTCAAAATATATTAATTTTTGAATATAAAATTTTTTTGAAAGAATCGATTTTTTTAGTCATATGATATATGCGGGGCGGAAGGGGGCGTGGCTGGGAATTTTTTTACCAATCTTCAAAGAAGCTGACCAGTTATCTACCTTCAAAATTTAGTGACTATAGCTTTAAAACTGTTTGAGATATAGATATTCGCGGTTTGTAGGGGCGGGTGGGGGAGTGGGGGTACTGGCCACAAATATTTTTCTGTGAATTCTGGGGGAGCTTCCCAGTAATATATATCCCAAATTTGGTGACTCTAGCTCATAAACTGTGGGAGATATAGCCATTTCCAATTTTTTAGGGCGGGGGCGCTGGGGGGCTTTCTAGGGGGCGTGGCCAGGATATCAAGGATGTAATCTTTGGGGACGGTCACCTATCTACATCTACATACCTTGGCTCTATCTTTAAAATTGTGGGAAATATTCACTTTTTATCGATTTGCGATTTGAGGTGTATCGACATGTTATCGTATTGCCAGCTTTCCAGTGGGCGTGGCACAAAAATCTTAACACTTTGTCTGAAGAGGATATCTACAAGTATATATCCAAAGTTTTAAGTCTCTATCTTCAATAGTGCCGAAAAAAGTTGCGTTCATCCGGACGGACAGCATGACGGACATTGCATAACCCCAATATACTAGTTTTACTTCGTGAACGAGTATAAATACAAAAGCTTATAAATTTTTAAAAAATTTTATCGTTTGTTTGTAAGAAATATTCTAAAATATAGTGTAGATATTTGGTATATCAAAAATAATATAATAACATATAAAACAAATCCAATATCTAGGTTAAAGCTGTAGTGAAGCAATTATAGAATTTTTTTTTAAAATATTTTGTATATTTATTCCAGAACAGTTTTGCTTATAATAATAACAAAATTTTAGAAATAGACATTTAAAATATGAAGATATTTTATTTATATTTTATATCACGAATGCGATTAATGTAATTTATTATCTAAGAGAAATTTTGAAAGTTGTGGAAGTAAAATTGTTATTATGAATAAAATATACAAAGTAAGTAAAGTAATCAAGCGTTGACTAAGCTTTTCTTAACCAAAAGCTAACTGAAATTGAGACAAACAATAAAAGCATCCATATAAACAATACATTCCTTATCCAACCTAAGATCTAATAATACGACTTCAAAGATGGAAAAAATTTGCATCATTTGTAGGCACTTAAAGTCTGTAATGAGCCATTTTATGGCCAACAAAATTTTGAATTATCAAATATTTAGCTGTCCAAGGACAGCTCTTTTATGAAATCGACATAAAAAAGACGCATCAAACTTCCTCTTTTTCAGTCGACCTTGTTCCCTTTGCTGCTCATTTCCCCACCCGTTCAGCTGGTCATAAGCCAAATTTAATTTGTTCGCATGTGACATTTACGTGGATATTCAAAAAGCTTCGTTTCTGTCATACTTCAGTGGCTTTGATGTGCCCGCAATGGAGGGTTGGAAGGTTGTAAAGGAAAAGGTTTCGCTAGATTAATTTAGGGTCATGCATATAACATCATTTTTTATGCGACTGGGCTTTATGCCGGGCGGATTGTGGGTGGTTGGGAACCGCAATCAACTGCCGGGAAGCTTTTTCTGTCACAGCCAAAGCAGCGCATATGTGAGTTTATTATTTATTGGTAAAATGTCTTCAAAGCTATTTTGGCTTGAAGTCGTCTCTTTGAGTTTGTAATCCTTTGCGGCAACAAAATGCTTTAATTTATGGCCAGATTTGGTCACATGTGTTCTACAAAGTTTGCTATATTATGGCTCATACATCTTAAAAACTAAATAAAATTGAGAGATGCTTTTACATAAAACGATAACGATTCTCCTTCTCGGCGTACTCCTCCGGCCTCTGTTTCAAGATGAGAATCATCTTTCGCTTGGGTCGCTCTAGACTTGGATTTTCCTTGAAAAGCTCGTCTCTGGTCTGCGCTTTGGGCCTGTGCAATAGTATATTCGGCGGATCTCTCATTATGCCCGTCAATTTGATGATGCGCAAGAGTAATTTCACTGGTTTGTTTTCCTCTTTGGGCATACCACAAGTTTCTCTCCCCACCTCTTGATCCTGCCCAGCATTATTGTAAAATGTTTTATGTTGTGCATTTATTTTAACAGCCGGACAGCTCTCATATCCTTCATCTAGGGAATTAAGAAGGCGATAGGCCCCAGCTGAACCGCATCGCCAGGCAAAGATAATCACCAATATGCCACAAATGTGACGCGTCCACATTTCACAGTTGTTTAAATTGAACTGTGCCAGCAGTTAACTTGAATAATTATATATATTCAAAATAATGCCTTGGACCTTGACTTAGCGAATGAAAGTCAACACAGCTCCTAAAATGCAGCTGTCACAGCTAAAGTAAATATTTGTAAAAATTCAACGCACTTTGCAAAAATGTATAAAAATAAATTACAAGACAGTATATATATTAAAGGAATTTGCATTACTAACAAAAAAAAACCTAACATACAGTTTATCTTTCAAAAGCAAATACATTTTTACTCTATCCATGTAACACTTGAAAGAATTTTACGTACCAAGAAGTATATCTAAACGCAGATATATATATAAGAAAGTAAGTTTACGGTATTTTAAAATATTTTTCAAATATTGTGTAAAACAAATTTCATTTGAGCAATCAAAAAAAAAAAAAATTGAAATAATTAAAGTTGATCTAAAGCAAATAAGAACGTATGCTAAGATTAACTGTTTCTGACTTGTTTTAAGTAAAAACATGCAATTTATGTTATCATCACAATGTATAAAAAAAAATATCGTACTCATCTTTTACACGAAATATTAAAATATTTTAATTATAATAGTTTCTCAATTTTATCATTAACTGTTTCGTGTCTTACTGAGCCCAATATACTCACTGGCAACGTTTAGTGCAGGGTGTGCCAAACAAAGGCAGTTAAAAGAAATGAAGAACCAGCACACGTAACTGTCATTTGTATTGCCTGCGTCTGGTTGGGGGCACACGGCCTCCACTGCCGGGGGTCCTTCCCGGGGGGCCTGTTCCGGAAATCAGCGTAAGTGACAATCGCGCGTGAATCTGTTACCTTGCTAACAACACAACAAAAAAGTGACATGAATTTCTAAAAGCGTTTGCGGCCCGGCCCATTAACACATTTTTATCTCGCAATGTGGGCGGCATAATTTTTTAAGTGACTTCTTTTATTTGCATTTGAAAACGTTTTGGAGAACGCCAAGTGGGAATACGCTGAATATATTAAAGAGAAACACTGAGAAAGATAGAGGGAGACTTGATATGCATATCTCACTATATATTCGCTGGGTTATTTTAAAGCAAAAAGTGTATTGATTATATTAAGAAGAAGTTGAGATATAAAACTTGGAATAAGTACTTGTTAGCACAAGCGTCATATAAAGGGTTGAGATTTTTTTTATATATTGAATACTAATTAAGAAAGATTGTTTTCGATTTCTTTAGGCTGTTATTGTACTGTGAACGAGTATTGCACAGTCGGTTACACCCGACTGTTACTTGTGTTTGGCAGTTTGTCTTAGCATATTTTTGATTTGTGCATCGATCCATTTGAGATTGGCGCTGATGCGTGTAAAGGCGAAGGGTTTGCCCTTCTCGCAGGGTTTTCTGCCGTACGAGAGAAGGCCGTATAGCGAGTGTCGCTCGGCATCTATCAGAGGTCCACCCGAGTCGCCCTGCAAAAGGAATTACAATTTTCAGAATGTCTACAAATCTCTCTGATAGAAATCACGCACATCGCATGCTCCTCGCGGGCCGTTCGTGTTAACTGCACAGATTTCCGTTTTTGTCAAATACTTAAAATTGTATTTGACAAAACAAACATCATTGCTTATAGTTTGAAACGGCACAGTTTGCAAATTTTTGGGCTTGCCGGGCACTGTGCGACCCCAGCCGATAAGCAGCGTCTTCAAATTGTGGCCTTTTCTGCTGCTATTCCGAAAATCGATTGCAGCATATCGTATGTTATCGATCGGTATCGGCGTTTTCAATTGCAGCAGCAGAATATCGTGGCCATAGAACGGCCGAAACTTCGGATGCTTTCGCAGCTGACGCACAAGAAAACGTTGCGTATTCGCTCCGAACAGCTGATCGGTACCGGCGGCTACCGTAAGATCCTCGGCGTTGAGTTGCCGCGGCTTCAGCGTACAGTGGGCCGCCGTTAGCACAAATTGTGCGTCCAGTATCGTGCCGCCACAGAGATGCTTGTACTTGCCCTTCTCTGTGGTCTGGATGGATACGACAAATGGATATGGGAGCGGCTTCAACGTTTGACTACTGGGTGTTGAGGTTATGTTTAAGTTTAAGATTGGCGTGGAGGAATTAGAGCTGCTTGTTACGTTTTGACTATCATTAGCCAATTCTGTGGATGTCACATCTAAGAGAACTTCGATTATTGTATTTTAAAGTTGATTCGACTCTTATGTACCGTTGCTATAAGCCACCTTCAAGTGAATACTCCAACAAAGGCTACGGAGCAAAAATATGGTAATTAAACGGCGATAACTCATGATATACTGGGTTTGTATTAGCTTTACTTGGGGCAGTGTAAACCACTTTGAACGACAATGAAATGTGGAACAAATTAGGTGTGAAATTAATTTTACAACTTTTTAATAACATTGGTCATGGTTTATAGCGCGTAGTTTATAATAGTTGTTTATAATTACTATGGTGAGTTGAATCTTTATACGCTTGCAAAGAGTAATTTAGTCACGAAATATGTAAGTGAAGCATATAGGTTAGACCCTCTGAAGTATATATATTCTTGATCAGTGCCAATAGGTACGTCTTGTTGTTGTCGCAGTTGATCAGATCGGACGCAACGGTCGAAAAGTTAGTTTTGTATGAAAATTGATAGTTTTATTGCATTAATGTATGCAAAAATTTATGGCGAATTAGTTAAATATGATCCATTTCGGATTTCGATATTATAAAGTCTTCAGTGCGCACAGTATAGAAGTATAGAATATGTGAGACATAAAAATATAACATATGTCTCATATATTCTATACTTCTGTAAAGGTATTTTACGGCATCCAGAAGATAACTCTTCTGGCTCGTTTTCACCGTTGCCACAGAACTAACGCCCCAACTGCTTCGACTGTAGCTCTGAGGAGTTTTCCATTATCCACTTACGTGGAATTGTTTCGTGTACATTGAACATGATTTACGATGACACATAAACAACAGCTTAACTTCCGCCTGAGTTTCATGCTGGGTGACAAAAAATGAAGAAAAATTGCAGCATAGCCTGAGATATTGACTAAAAGCCACGCCCCCACACCCCAGCGCCCACAGAGCCGCCCCGGCGACCACTTACCTTTTCCGCTTAAACACCCAGCAACTAGCACATAATGGCCAAATGCATTTGGCACAGGTTTTTCCATGCGGTTTTCCCTTAGCTGTTGCCTTTTACTTTTTTTATTAGCCCGCAAGTTGTTCCTTAACATAACGGCATTTTTTTATTGTGTCCTCATGTTCAGCCGTGCGTCCAGTTGTGGTCATCATTTTTCTTGCCCTGCCCCTCTCACACACACATGACAGCTGTGTGTTATGTAAGGGCTTTGGCCAGGGTCTGTAGCTTTGGCTCCTTTTTGTCCTCCGTCAATGGCCACCAAAGAGAAATTTATTGTTTTGCCAGCGGTTTGAGTCAAAGTTGAAGCGCTTCAGGTGCGTCAGCCAAAAGGGCGAGGGTGCAGGGCGAGGGGTGTCACTTTTGACATTTAAGATGCCACACAATGGCCACTCTCCCCCCTCTCCCCATCTCTCCATCAAGCTAATTTATACGTATCGTCTGCATGTGACACCAACAGCATTTTTTTTCGGTCAATCTATTTGCAATTCCGATGATTTTTATGGCCAGCTGGAGGCTGTCTGAATGGGCCACTTGACAAAAAACTGTTGCAATGACAATTCTAATAAACAAATGACAAACAGAGCTGTGAGCAATTTATTGGCGCTAAGCGAAGTGAAGGCACATGTTTGGCATTTTAGCAAAGCTTTTAGTTAATCAAATTAGTTTCTTGCATTAGCATTGACTAATGTGTGCTTAGAGGAAAAAAAGAATTTGGTTTATTAAATAAATATTATTTCCATTTGTACTTGAATATTTTTATTGTTTTGTATGCTTACATACAAACTTTTGAAACTTCAAAAAAGCAGAATGTGTTCTCTTTATAATTATATAAAATATTGCAAATATTGTTGTTGTATTTTCTAGTTACTAAATTTTAATATATTTATATATGTAATATATACAAGTTTCAAGTTTTGTTATTATTTAAAGCTTCTCACACCTAAAACCTGGACATGGCTTAACTCAAATATGCATTCACATGGATTATTTATTTCCTGCTCTTCTCACATTTTCACTTATGCGCCTTTTAGTCTCGCAGGTCTTTATCCTTTTGATTGTCATTGTGCATGTTTGTTAATTGTTGTCAGCACATTGTTCAATTGTTTTATGGTTCATATGCATCTCACCAACACTCACTTTGCCTAATTGGGTCGCCCATTATGCGAGATGGAGACCCAGTCTCAGGTCTCAGGTCTCAGCTCATGCCCGATGCCTGCGGCGTGCAATGTTCCAGTTTTATGTGTTAGCTGCGGCTAAAGACAACCATTTGACAGCTTCCACGGCTGCAGCTTCTGCCCCGCCGGCCCCACCTCCTTCCGCTTCCAGCTCCTCGCTGGCTTGGCGTCTTCGCCCACTTAACTGCTTGAGGTTTTTGGTTAAATGCGCTGCCTTCATAAGCCATTAAGGCTAAGTGATTTGTTTTTGTCTGCCAACCACAAACCTCCCAACTCCTCTCACTGCTGCCTGCTCTTAAGTCTAACACCTTGCAAATGGTTTTCATTTTGTTTTTTTTTTTTTTGTTTTCCTTAAATATTTCTGTAGACAGAATTGGAACGAACTAATTGTGCGGAAGCGCAGGTCATTTTCTGGGCTGGGTGCTGTACACAGTGCTCCAGTTAGGCGAGCTCTGCACACACACATATACAGATACCTCGGGTTTATATTCCTACCATACTTCTTGGTCCAACTGGTGTCAACTGCTCGATGAAAACTTCGGGTTCGAAAGGCAAAAGTTTACACAATGCCAGCCAGAGTTGACCAAGAGATATGCAAGTTTTCTTATATCGAAAGTTTTCGTTTTCCATATTTCTTGTGGTGAACTACTCAAGTGTCCAGGCCTATATTTTCCGGCAAGACATGCTGATTATATCTGGCCATTGTTTGGGCCCCGTGACATGCGTGACATTTGCCTGATGCCCGAGAAGACTGGCAGAGTGTCACAGAAGTGTGTGTCTCATTTCACAGTTTTGACTTTGATTGCTGATAACAAAGGGTTGTGCGAACATGTATTACATCATTTATACCAAACCCCGGCCAGGAGTACTATAACTTTGTTACAATCTTTGCAACGCATACGCTTGCTTAGTGCTGAGAAATAAATAAATTTAGATATTTGCCGGCAAACTGACTATGTGAACTTGGTCACTTTTTATGTCAGACTTATGAAATTTGAATACTTTTTTTTAAGCAAAAAATATTTAATTTGGAATCAATTGGATTGAAAATCTATAATTTATAGCTGTCATAGCAACTATCATGCAAAAAGTTTGATTCTTGTATAAAAAACTATTTTCTTACAATGCTTCCAAAATTTAAAAAAATATTGATAAATAACAAATTATAATGCATATAATAAATTATAGTGTATTACAATTTCAGTAAATCCAACAAAATTTGTTCCTGCTGTTAGACCTTTGGTTTAGCCAAGGGTTGTGACCATAATTTAATTGTGCATAGCTCGGGCAAACCCAATCTGAGTTCACAGCTGAATCTCTGCCAGTTACTTTCTCTAATCATATGCAAAAAGAGTAAGAATTAATCAACGATTTACAAGAACAATACGTGTGCACATGTCGGCAGCCGGCGGCAGCAGAAAGTCAAATTCCCTTTCCAAGCGAAACATAAAAAAAACAGGCTACGTGGCCAACACCCGCTTGTTAGACTTGGTCCACCCATCGCCTCAGGTCAGCACGGGCAGGGGGCAGGCTGCGGCTGCAATGAGCATGAACACAAATAAGGCGTCGGCGCTGATCCTTGTCAACCACCAACAATAATTTCAATGTGCACACAACGGGCAGACGAGCCGGCCACAGACCCGGCCACATCCACATCCACAACCACAGCCCAACCACTGGCTGCAGCCACTAATAATTCAATTAGTTGCCTCAAAAAGATGCCAAACGGTGATGCGGACTGCTGTTGTGGTTAGCTGCTGATGCGGCAAGCGGCGGGGTTTCCTCTTCATCGACTGCGCTCGCACAGAAGTTTCAGCGGTGCTGCACCGCTTCGATTATCCAAATGCCGCTGGCCAAATATCGCACCAGTCCGCATAAATTCGCAGGGCAAGCGGTAAAAATTATTCAAACTGGTTGGCCATCATTTTTGGGCGTACTCCAAAATGTAGGAAAGCAGACTCTATAAATATTGGCATATGTACGAATATGATATGTGATCAAAACTATGTTTTCGTATACTATATATATATGAATTAGAGTATGAAATAATACTCTAGTCCAATATAAATACATAATTAATATATAATAATAATATCGAAAACAAAAAATCAATAAATAAATAAATTAACTTTTTTATTCTCATAAAATATATTTTTTGAATTTTTGAAACAAAAATAAAATGTACTTAATTTTATTATATATAAAAACAAAAAATAAAAGTCGAAAAAGCACTAATAAATGATTATTTTCAAGCCAATATTTAATATTGGATCTATATTCAAATATAACTCAAAAACTCTTACTTAAAATCGTAATTATCTAGCAATTTCATATCTTCTAAAGCCATTCCAAGTAGATTGACAAATTTTCAATCCGAAATCGCAACGTTTACCCGCAGTTAAGCACAACAAATCTTTGGTAACAGGCAAGTAATTGTGGTATAAATAGAAATCAACATATCGAGATACAAGCATGAAAGAAGAAGAATGTACAACATCACGACAACAGACGGACAGAAAGAGTGGGCTGGGCGGGGTTTCTACTTGGCACATGTAAATTTTAAATTGTAAATAATCGTAAATAACGCAAATATCGCCTCAAGCACTGCCAAAGCGACAAAAGGCGACGGCAGTCGCAATTCTCAGCTCTCACAATTTTCAGTTCTCACTTAGTCAGGAAGAGGGAGAGATGAAAGGGGGGTAGCACTTGCAAGTCAGTAGCCAGACTTAAGTTGGCCGCGGGCTGAAGGCTAAGCCGCTAAGACAACTCCCCGTGCCACGCCCCCCGTAGTCGCAGCAAGATTTGAGCAGATTTATAGAGCAAAACACGGCGCATGTTTTGGCTTCCAGTCAACTTGTGTGCGTATGCAAAGTGAATTTATTGACTTAAAATGCAAATTTCACATGGCTACAAGTAAAGCAGAATAAGAGCGGGCAACCGAGTTGAATGGAAGAAGAAAACGAAAGAAAACTCTGAAAGAGATTTTCACAAATTTCCGCATAACAAGCTGCGTACCCCGCTTGATAGATTGCCAGGCACTTGGTGGTGCAGGTGGTGCTGACTGTATTTATTTAAGCTGTCTGCACAAGTGGCTCGCAATTTGTTGAAGATTAAATGCCATCTTATGTGTTGACAATTTGTTATTTTTGCCAGTAATGTGGGTGTGGCCAAGGCTGAAGCTTGTTTGGATCCCATTTGCCCACCCACTGAAGTGGGCGTAATTCTGGCAGTGGGGGGCACATGTCAATACTTGCGGTTTAGTGTACAATACATACAAATTTAGAAGCTTACCTTTTATCCGACAATGAGCTTGAACTGATATGCATAAAAGAAACGTTTGTAATCCATATAATTTACAATTGAAGGAGCACAGGAATCTTTGGGGGGTTTAATAAACTTGCAGATTTATAGAAGATGTACTCAACAAGATAAATGCTTAAATAAAACAAATAGTATTGTTGTGCAACAATATTATTTTGGTTATAAGGTTTGATTTACTGTCACACTTTTAACTGCAACTGCAACACTGACTAATAAAGGCAGGTGCGTGCTTATCTCCAAGTAAAACCTTTCACAAGCACATTTAAGCCAAATAACCTGTTTGTACATTTCCACATACTAAACATGAAGGATAAACAACTTTTGGCAGCTAACGAAATAATTCAAATGCGGCTTATCGCTCGTTTATCCACAGCGAAGTGCGAAACTTTCCACGCGTTCCCCACTTTCCGCTCAGCTTCAGGTAAGGGCAAACAAACAGAATGTGGGGAAAAGCGAAAACAAAACCTCGCAGAAATCTCATAACTAACCTTTATTTGTTTTGTGGCCAAACTGCGTCGAGGATATCCGACGCTGATAAGCACCCACGCAGGGCCATTAAAAATCCCTTTTGTTTCAAGGCGAACAAAGCCACGCCCTCGACACCCTCTCAGTGTAGAATACATGGTGTAGAACAAATGTTGTATGCAAAGGCGGCCAAGAAATTAAGCGTGCCGACGCTTGTTGACTGCAAATGCCAAAAAGTTGCGTAATAAAGTGTGCCGCAGAAGCCGCAAATTATAATTTTAACCTTTTACGCGCCTCGAACTGTTGCCCAGGGCATGGGTGGAGAGTGCAGGGGGGGTCATACGACATGTGTGCCGGCAGCGATAAGCGACAAGTCTGGTGGCCTTGTCTAATAGAATTAAAACCCGAACGGAAGTGCTCGAAGCGCATCGCAGCGCAAAGGTCGTGCCGGCTTTTAATGGTTGCCCAGAGACCCCCTCCTCACCATCTCACCACCACCTAACCAAAACCCCTGTCGGACGAGTGGCATATGAGTGAAAATAATAATAACAGTAATTTGAATGCTCAACTAGGCTAAAGGGCGAGAGGCGTACAGGTTCCCCAAAAATTCATATGCAAATGATTTGAAAACATTGCCATCCCCCCGCCCAGACGTGTGGGGCAACCCTTTTCCTACCATAAATTGAAAATAAACCATTTGCCTGTCTTTCGGCCGACTATGGCAAATAATAATTCAGGATTAGTCGCAACTTGTTTGCCCCTCGCCAGCTCCGAGGTTAATTACAACATTCGGTCAGGTCGTTTGTGCCACCAAAAATGGTCGTCCGTTCAACAGGAGATAACGTAATCGCAGGTTTTTAATTTTGGAGTATTATTTTTGCTTTAAGTGTACATTGGCAATTAGAAAAGTGTTCTGGTTAATAATAATATAAATAAATAAATATTTTAAAATGTTTGTGTTTCGTAGAAGATTGCAATAATTTGTTTTATGATGCCATAAGACAAATATTTTATAATATTTTAAAGTTTTATATTTTCGTGTTTGGCAGAAAGACAAATAAGGGTGTATTATGTTATTTGCATATGTATTTTGCATTTAAAGTTTTCCATCGGAAGGTGTCATTCAAACTATAATAAGAACATTCTAAATAAAATATAAAAAACTTTAATATAATTTGGGTACTCAAAATAATCGTGATAACTTATGCTATTGATTGAGTAATTCGTTGACTGCTGACAAAAGACTTGATTTTAATTTGAGAACAACAGAAACCACTTTTGTGACGCCCACGCAGAATTGTACATTCATTAGCACCCCGTAGACTGTGTTGGGCAATCGGATAGTTGACTTGAAATTAAATGTAAATTTAGCCAGCCAAAAACATTAATTGTAAGGCAATCAGTCGCGCAGCACCCACGCAGTCCAGAAAAACCAACAGTGGCAACAACAACTGCAGTTTCATGGTGGCTTCAATCAACCAACAATCAACAGCTTGTAACGAAGAGGGGTAGGACAGGGGGGTCTTAGCTGCCTGCAGTTGTTGCAAATTGCTGGCACCGCAAATTTTAGCAAGCAAAACAAGCAGCTGGCGACTGGCGACAATATCGACGATAACACAAAGCAAATAAAAGTGTTAGAAGTTCGCTCTTAGCCAAACAAAACTCTGGAAACATGACATCAACAAAAAAAACAACATATTTTTGTGGTTTGTGGTAAAATTGTTGTTCCATTTAGATAAATTAATACTGCAGCTTAAGGAACTCAATTTGACTGAAAACTGAACAGAAAATCGAAAACCACGTAATAATAAACACAAAATATAAAAGAAAAAAATCGTAAACAAAATTTAAACAATTCTTTTGTTTTCATTGTATTTTTAAAAATTTATTGGTAAATTAGTAAATATTAAAAGCAAGTTTTCCATATATTTTCAGAGTAACTTAAATGACACACATATATTTTTCCAGATTTTGTAATATTCTAGATCAGTATTAATAGCCATCTGTTTTTTAAATTTAGTTTCAAGCCAAACGTGATGTAAATTTGCATATCTAAAGCATATTGAATAACTGCTCTCCCAATTAAACTACAGATGTATTTAATTACAGCAGGATTGTCACTAATTAAAACATAGAAAATTCAAGGAATATCAATGACTCATAAATAGATGAGACAAAGAGCAAAAATTATACACGCTACATAATTAAAGCGAACTGCGACAAAGACAAAGGCAAATGCCAAAGGCAAGGAGTTGAGGATGGAGGATTTCGAGTTGGAGGTGTGGCATCGAGTAACGAGTCAATGGCAATTACTGGCAACCACAGAGCGACCCATCGCTGAACCACAGGCCCAAAGTGTTTGTCATTTGCTTTTTTGGGCTGGATTTAATTACACTCAATTACCGGATACCACAAGGCGATCCATTTACACTTGAGCTCCACTGGGCACAGCCGATGACACTTTCTCGGCGGCAACAGGTAAAGTTGCAACCCCATACACCCCACCCCCATCCCCATTCTTGCTTGCTCATTAATGCCGTTAGACATTTTAACGAATTTTATGCAAATTGAAAACGGAAACACTTTGAAATCGCGACGTCCCCAGCCCCTTTTGGCACACGGCGCAACTCTTTCAGTGGCTGGAAACAGGAGCTGGGTGAACAGAAGGATTACTGAGGTGGTTGCGACAAGGGGAGAGAGCTGGCAGCTTGTGGCGTCGTTTCGTGTTAGTTGAGTTATTATTGCAAATTAATTTTTGTTCATTAGATTTTATAATGTCACAAAGTTAGTCGACACCCAGCTGAGACTGAGTGCTACCCGAGGGATCTGCGGGGGAAAGCGACATTGAAGAATATATAAGTATAGATGGGAAAATAAAAAAAATTATAGATAAAGTATTATAGAGATATATACTTACGAAAAACAAAATTTTGATTTAAACTGATTAAAAAATATACACATTTTGACAAATTATTAGTTTTTATTTTCTTAATATAAATTTGAAATGTAAAAATCGCCTATTTAAAATAAATATTTTTATTTATTAAATATATAACATTTACAATCATAAATGTTGTTCTCATAATTTTATTTAAGTTTATATTTACAAAAAAATTTCTAAAGAATTCTTTTAAACAATATGAAAACCTAATTATTTTCCAATACAGTTATATAATTTTTGGTCGTATCTTTGCATAGATATGGGATGAATTTGAACTAAGGAATTTCTTTGTTTGTGGAATATAGGTGGTATAGTTATACACACAAACACATACTTCTTTCAAAAGCCTATTAACTTTCACACATACACACACACTTATGTGAAATGAGCGGTAAATAATCCTTTTGAAATGCCGCAAAGCAAATTAATTAATGTGCCACACAGCCGGAATTTATGGCATGAATAGCGCAGTGCGCAGTGGTGCGCAGATGTTACAGGTGCACATGGTTGGGTGGTGGGATGTGGGATGTTGGGCTGTCCATGCGCCAGCCACACTCATAATTACACTCGACACAATACTTGTATGCAGTTACATTCAACATCCCCCTTTCGGTCTATGAAAATCGATGCGATTGAAACTTTCGCCGCAAACTCGTTTTGCATATTTTAGTTTTTGAATTATGGCTGAAAGTTGGCTTTTAATTGAAAGTACACAGCGAGCAATGTGGCTGTGTGGCCATCGTTATGAACTCATTGATATCGAGGCATTATGAAAATGAAAATGTTTATTATTATCATTGGGCACATTTGGTCCTGGCGACACAGAGATGACAAAGCATAATAAATTGCCAGACTGCACGAGTCCGATTCCGATTCCGGCTTTGATACAGCGGTAGCCCAGTGTTTTAATGAATTTTTAATTAGTAGTAATTAATATGGTAATTTGTTCAAGTGCTAATAGATACTACGAGTCATAATGAATTTCGATGAACTGCGCGCCAAAGTGCGTCAATTTTGTGGATCATAATTGATGACTATGAACGAGACTAAAATGGGGGAAAGTAATGTACATAGGGAGAAATATGATTTGAAATATAGCTAACTATTTGGCTATATACATGTTATTAAAGATTTCATGTCAGTTTACAAATACAGATACAGATACAGTTACAGATCCAGATACAGATACAGATACAAAGACCGATACAGATACAGATACTGTAATCTCGCCTTTAAATCTGGAATATTACTATGTTGACATGGTGTTATTCATTATAGTTTTAGCATATTTATTTTTTGTAAATTGTTATTATTAGAGTTTATACATATATTTATATATAAGTATATATTTTGCAAGCTAGAGACATTCAAGTTATATAGGGTTTCCTTATTTCTTAAAATTATTAATACAAAAATACATTGTACAATAAATGTTGATATACTATGCCTTTGAGGATTCTCTACCTTCATTAACTAATTAATGTCTGGTTGTGTGCATTCGTATGCATATGTAAACACATTCGAAAGCCCTAATTAATTTCTTTATTAGTGATAATCTCAACTTAAGCTTTACCATTTATTTACACTCATTGCTGTTGCAGAACGGGTTGGTGAGGGGTGTACACAGAAATGCGCACAAACAATTTCATCAAAACTGAAAGGCAAAACCCCGAGGCTCAAAGTCACGAATCCAGCTGCAGATTAATTGCATTAATTAATCGCTAAAAACAAAGTACAGCAGCAAACAGATAGCCCTCCCCCCTTATCAACTCGCCCATGCACAGAGTTCTTATAAGACGCAAAAAGAAGAGACTCTCGGTGAGGGCAGGAGGATTTCATGAGCATGTTGAATGCGAAAATAAAACAAGTGGCATTTCCGTTTTTCATTAAGTCCAGACGAAAAGCCAAATCAAAATGTCTTTGGGTTGTATATATATATTTGTGTATATATTTTTATGTACTTGTTTGTTTTTTTCATCCATATCGCTGAATCTGCTCACAAAATGATTTGTTTGCCGGACAATCGCTTTGGGTTTTGAGTCCAGTTTTTAATGGTTAATTACAGATTGGTCCCAGACCCAGAGCCAAATCGCAATTTCATAATTAACATGGCTTCCATTTCATCCACATCAATCGCCATGCAATAATCATAATAATAGAACAGTTCTCCAGTTTTCCCCGGTTTCCACCCCGTGCACGGATTCTGCTCAGTCAGTTGCATATGAATCAAATTTGATTCGTATTGATTGATCATACCCAGCGGGTGCTGCCTACCTATGACCGTTGCCTAGCCGGCCCACCCGTCGTTCGTCCTTGTAATGTATCCTGTAATCGAGTGTAATCCTGTAAAGACCTGCACGCTAGAGCTCACTCAGCTGGATGCCATTCATTCAGTTCATTGTTCATCGCCTGCGGCCTTCCAAATGCCCATCTCCCATTCGGGACAAGCTTAACTTTGTGCTGATGAATTAGCTTCTCAGGTTTTTATTGGGTTAGGCGCAGGTTTTAAATTGATTATAGCCAAGTAAGCAAGTGATTCTACTTCAGCTATAGTTAAATCTGCATAGGTTTATTGGATTCTTAATTGTGCATATACAAACTCAATCAGAATATTTTAAATAATTTTTAGTACAATTTAATAAAATGGGTATATATACTGATATATTAGTATTTGAGATTAAACTGGAAATTTTTTAATATCAAAAAAATATAATTAAGTTAGTTAATTAATTATGTTTTGCCAATTTTAAATTTAAAAGTGAATAGTTTATTTACCTGTATTTAGCTATCGTGTGTTATTTATTCTTTCGCCATTACCAAACATAGTTGACGGAATTACATGAACCTATGCTTATCTGATGACATCAAAAGTCAGCGAACGATATACATATACATATATCTCCCAAATCTGCCCCGTTCCCGCCGCTGTCAAACCGCGTTCAAGTCCCAAGAGTCAATGGACAAACAGAGAGAAAAATCAAAATCAAATGCCATAGCAAAGTGGATTTTCCACCCTTTTTATTAGCAATTGCTCAACGCCCCTGCCCGCTGGCAAGACTCCGGCCCCGGGCACAGTCAACGGCGACGTTAACGCCAACGTCAGTGGCCCAACGACAGTTAGTGGTTGCTCAGTGGTTGTGGGTCGGTAATCCCACAATGAGCTGCCATAATAGATGGCAAGCAAATTGAAGAGCTTTGTCGACATCGCCATCGAGTGGGTCGACGGCGCGAGCAGAGCATTTGCGGTTGCCGGTGGGTTTGTTATGGGTGGTGGCATTGACTTCTGTGTTGCGCTTAACATTTGCGGTTTCGCACTTTTGCAACAATTCGACGACGGCTGTCGTGTGCCAGCGGGTGTTCCACTCCTTCCCAAACCCCTCCCGCATCCAGTTTGTACGCAACAGGGTGGAAAGTTGAAGTGCATCCGGCTGGTCAGCAAAATGTGGGTTGGGTGGTTCTCTGGTCGCCGTTTACTGTTTACTGTTTGTTGATGGCCCACCGCCTAAATTACCAAATGCGACTCTTTGTCATTAGGCGAATTATGAGGCCTGGATAAAAGGTATTAAATATTTTGGTCACCAGCTTTCAGCCTTTTTCAGCTGGTTTTAGGCTAATTGAAAATCCCGCCCACCTTTGCGCCGTGGGCCGCAGCTGGCCGGCAATTTTCGGCAATTTGCAAATGGTCCACTCTCGCAGTGCAGGTCCATTAGTACTCGTTAGCCAGTGCTGTAAGATGGCTCTCAAAATGATGATCACTTTGTTTTTAATAACTGACATTTATTAGCTTTCAGATTATGGTGGCTTCTTGTGGTTTTTGGGCTAGGCCACAATGTCCTTAAGCCAAATTTTATATGGCAGTTGCCATCAATTGTTTTAGAAATGTTCGTAATATTTTTTATTACATTCTTATGGTGGGGTGAAATTTTTAAATTTAAATATAATATATTACAGAATTTATTTAATATAAATTGAAGGTTTCAGCCTTTGCCTTTTTCCTGCTTCCACACTTTTCCATTTTCAGTGAACTCTTTGTCAATATTTTGTTATCAGTTATTCATGCATGACATCATTCACATATGCAAGCGTAACTGGATTGTAAACGTGGGTACATGTCAGATTTTTTGACGTTTTTAAATTTCAATCTTGACAGTTGGCTGATGAACATGCGCTCAAATTATGGGAGGAGGTTTAACATTTGAATACAGCTAGGTGGAAAAGCTGAGCTTTAATAAGCTCTTTGATATACAATGGTACATGGGTTAATAAGAGAGTAAAAATAGTAGCTGGATTCCTATTATTATAATATGCCGAAAACACGCTCATCTTTGATTAATTTGTTAAAGTCCAGTCATGTCTTCATTTGCATGGCTATAATTAAATTTGGTAACTGTGACAATTCGTTTTGCCGTGCATTTTCATTTACCCTTGTTTAAGGATGGATTTTGCACGCATGTCCAACCCTTTGCTTGTATTTCCACGCCCCTGCGCTGTCTGTACCCCCCACCCTTGTGGTGGATATTTTTATATGGCCTGTAGTAGGTTGAGTGTTTGTTACATTATCATCGACATCAAGGAGGCACGACGCGGTCGTGTCCTGGCCTATCCTCTCCTGACTTTTCAGCACATCTCATCATCGCTTCTGCGGCGACTGTTTGTAGTCGTATTATATGTCATTGCATTGAAGTGCTCTCAAATTCTCAAATGTTTTTCAGCTCGCTTTTTAGCATTTTAATGCAACAGCCGCGAGATTTGTGCATTTTAAGTGATTTAATGGATTTTGCATGCATTAAATTGAACAAGAAGCCAAGTTGTTAATTGCATTGCGAATTTATTACTATGATTATTATTAATGCTGCGCCCATCTCTGCAATGATAGGCAAATGCGACAAATTTTGAAGAGTGCGCAGTCAGGCGGAAGGCTACTACTCATAAATGGACAATACATGTTGAAGTACATTCTGAAATGTTATAAAGTTAATGGAAAGCTCAGAGGATCAGGTATGTGTGTATTTTTATGTATCTCTATAAAATAAGTTGTTGATATTTATTAGTATTTCTACATTTTTATAAAATCTTTAAAATGTATATTTTTTAAAATATATATAGCGAAGCTTTTTGGTTTTCTTTAATAAAATAAAAATAGGTTTTTATACTTTTCTTCCAGCAACATTAAACTTAAGTTTATTTGCTTTGCAAATAAATCTGAAATCCATGAAAAGTTAATTTTTAAGCCGTTACCCCTAACGATTTCATATGACAAACATTTAGATCAAATCCATCTTTGTTTAAAACGGTTGCGCAATTTTCTTTGTTTCTCATTTCAATATGATGATACTTACTTTTGCTTTCTTTATGTCGCAGCGAATAATTAAAGAATAACAAAAGACAAACCGCATCGGGACAACGAAAAACGACAAAAGCAACTGTCAACGAGCCAACATTCTATCAAACTGTCAATAAGCAATTCATTTGCAAATGCAATTGTCAATGGGAGCAGAAAAAAAACCGCAGCGAATACGGCCCAAATAGTAGGTGAGGTTCATGTCATTGTTTGTCAAAAAGCCATTTCGGTTCGTATCGAATTTCAAGATAAGCAAAAAAAAAACCCAACAGAAAAAGAAATCAAAAAATTTTATACTATATCTATATCTAACACATGAGCAAGTTTCTCTGGTCAAACTCGGTTTGAGCTCTGTACTTTCGGGTTAGGGTGTGGGCTGTAGGGTGTTGCGGCAGTCGGAATTGTCGCCTCAAAAAAAAAAAGTAATACTCCCCTGGGCGGGCGTTTGCCACTCGCATGTGACAGAGTCGACGCGTTTTGGCACTCAGGGTGAGGGAGATGGTGGTGTGTGTGTGACAGCGGGAGCTGGGAGCAACCTATCAGGCCGCTGGCATCTAACCGAGCGTTGACATTTGTGCCTGTGCCGCTTCATGCACAATCAACGGTTCGATTTAATGGAAAAAATGAATTTCACTCTACGCTCTGCGGTTTTGGAGCCGCCTTTTGTGTGGCCAAACGAATTTCCATGAATGCGAAAATTGGTTGGCAGCTAGGAAAAGCGTTTAATGAACCTTCTTTTTTTTTTGCTTCCTTCATCTCCCCATTGGCTGCGTCGCACAACGCAAATCGAAACTCCAAATCGTAATTGAAGCTGGCAATTGAAAAAAAAAGAATACAAAAAAAATATTTGGCAACTGTCTATGAATTTTTGCATTTGGTTTTTTGCATTGTTGTCAAGAGCTCTGGCTTAATTAATTGTGGTTTGGGTGTCTTGTGTGCGATTACAACATATCGCCAAAAAAAAGTTTAGATATCCGTTAAATGTTTTCAATTCAATGCCACACTTGATTTAAATTTAAAAAAAAAACCTTTTGGCAAAAAATTGACAATTTTTTGACACAATGCAACGCCGATAAGCACACTCTGAAGCGTATAGGAAATTAAATTTTTTCCAATCAAAAACATTTCAATGGCAGTTCACACAGATAAAATGGAAGAGCGAGTGAGTGAGCAAAACGGCGATATGAAATCAACATTTGCAGACTCCGAGCGGTTCAGTGGAGTTTGGCTAACGCCGGCGGATTTATTTCATTCCATGTCAATAAAGTTGCACAACATTTTAAATTTGATGCATTAGCCAGATAAGGCAGACAGCGATTTAAAATTTGGTTAAGTATATAGTTGTTCTATATAACGCTATATGTTGTGTCTCTGTCCAAAAATCAAAAAGTTTAATGATTCAAAAAATTGTGGTTATTGCAATTTATTATTATTATTTCATTTATATATTCTGAATTCAATGATTTAAATTAAATTGTTGAAAATGGTTAAAGTAAATTAAGGAGTAGGAGAGAGAGCTTGGTCAAAATATTTTGAAATAAAACGAAAAATTGGGTTTGAGCTGGTTATAAATTTTATAGTTCTTAAATCAGTTTAGTTAGATCTGCAAGACCAAGCCAAGGTTTCTGGTTTTTAGAGCGAAACATTTCAATTAAATGTCACGCATTAATATTCGTTAAATTATTTGGACAGTGTGCCTTAGTAGATGTGGCACTTGAATGGTCTTATGTGGCCACAGCCGGAGATCTGTACAAAAACAATAACATTAAATCACTTAAAGTGTCAACGTTGTTGCTGCTGCTCTGGAGGCGCCCTTGGCTGCCTGCTCAGTGTCCAGTGCAATCCAGATGGCATTCATTATCATAATCTGCAACATCATAAAGCAATTTGGTGTTGCAAAGGGGTCGGGGCCAGGGTGCAGGGGCGGGGTGAGTGCGCTGAGTTGTTTGCGTCTCATAGAGCGAGTTTATGGATATGAGACTGGTGCTGCTTGTTGCACTCGAAAGGGAGTGCGGCTTGGGGGGAGCGAAGCAAAAATCTTAATTACTTGCCCAGGCGAACGCTTGACCTCGCCAGCGCCTGAACTCACACGCCCAGGACGAGTGTTGGCAGGCGGCGTTCGAGTTGGAGTTGGAGTTAAAGTCAGAGTCGGAGCTGTAGCTGTAGCTGGAAGTGTTGAGTCGTCGTCACCCACAAGCGCAGTCGCCCATAATGGGGGTCAATTGGGCTGTGTGCGCGACACGCATACATCTTGGTAATTAACCAAAGAAGCGACTCCAAGCCCATGTCATGTCCAGCCAAATGGACACACTTTCTACGAACGGATGGGTCCGAAGAGTGGGGATGGGTTGCAATTAAGGCACTGACCATTCTTTCACTGCCATGTGAACTGCTCACTTTCACTGCGAACAATTGCAATTGTTAGAGATAAACATCGGGCCACCATATGCACATTTCATATTAATTTATGGGGCGTTACATTTTGCGCTTTCTCTAGAATTTATTGCGCTGCCCGATGATAATATTTATTTTCTGTTCCCTACGTATTTCTCTCTGCTTTCTTTTGCATTGTTTGTGTCATTGGACTTTCTTCTGATGGGGTGGACTTTTGCAATTTATGGTTCCATTATGTTAATTATCGACAATTGCTGTATGGTCAAGTGCTAATTATTTCTATTAACTGAAGTATATGGGGGGTGAATAACCCCTGTGCACTAAGCAATTTACGACAAGTTTCTGTGACATTTTCTGTTCGGACAATCACTATTTCTTAAGGCATTTGCAAAGATTATTTGAAAGAAAGAAAGTTTGAAAAACTTAAAATAAAATGTGATATTTTATACTTAAATTTTTTTAAATTTAAATCTTAGGATTATAACTTTTTTAAATTTATGCAAAAGTGGCTTCTTTGCTGAGTTATAAATTTTTATAGATTTAAGACTTAAGTATTTCTTATGAAATGTACACATTTATTTAAAGTGATATAAAAATTCCCTCAGCTGATGTGCAAGCATCAACAATAGCTCCATTAGGAGCAGAAAAATGCATAATACCCACCTACAAGCCATTTCTACCATATCTAAAAGTCTTTGTTGCACCAAAAATATGCTGCACAATAGTCAAAAACTGAACAGGAAAATACAAGAAATAATGGACTTTAATGGATGTTCGTTTTTGGGCCCGCAACGCTGGACAAAGAGCGACAACTGCAAACAATGACTAATAAAAGAGCATTTAAATTAAATAGAAATTTAAACAAATGCACAAATCAAAAACTGAATATACCTTAAAGTCATTAATCAGACGGAAATGTCCAGCAATTGCGTCACTTTCAGTCGAAAGAAGCAGATTTCATTAGCCAACTGTCAAATAGCTGTGTGTGTGAGGGGGTGTGTCCCAGCAGGGGGTTGCGAGGGTGCGAGCTTGTGGTTGGTAGCCTTAATTGTTATTTGGACAAATTGTTTTTCGGTTAACAAGCGCAGGATTAATGATCTGGTCAGTCAATAAGTGGCCCCGCACAGGCGGCTTGAAAATCCCCATCCGACTCCGTCTCGGACTCGAGCGTCATAAAGCGCAACGGTTGCCACATTTTGTGGCACATAAATTGTTAACGGTTTGGCAATTAAAGCCGCACTAATTGCCAACAATAAGACACTTAGGAAAACATGACTTCTGCATGGCAAATCGGGCCATAAGAAAAAGCCAAGAAAAGGGTTAACAAACCCCCGAGCAAGAATTTATTTCCAGGCAAATAAAAAGGGAATACCCTAAATTCAATTTGTGCCGTTTTTAACTCGCGAAGAGCCTGATGATGTCATACTTTGCTGGGATAATGACAGGATATCATAACGACATTGTTACGACAGAATTATTCCCGATTTTTGCGGCATAAAAAGACAAAAATAAATCTTTTGATCTCGCTTAAAATCAACTTACAGCAAGATTTTTTTATTGCAATGCCTGCCACCTTTTAAAGCCTTTTCGGTACTACCCCCAGGCTGTGTGTGGACCCCAGTGCAGCCCTTTGGCTCTTTTGCGGCAGATAACGGACGCAGCCGTGTTCGAAAAATGTCGCGACCGGAAAAAAAGTTTTGCGTCATAATAAATAATTTCAACGCATTCGTCTGGAAGGATTAAACCTGTTCGCACTGTCTACCTTTTGGACTGTGGGCTCTAGACCGCAATAGGATTTAAAAGTGAGGTAAAATAAAGCTAAACGTTTCAATAAACCCAAAAATATAAAAAACCGGCGCTAACATTTTAGATGCGTTTTTAATTCTTATGTGACTTTATGTAAGGCGAATTCTGGTTAACTTTTGTAAAGATTGCGAGTTGGACTTAAAAAATTGGTATCCAGCTTTCCCATATTTATTAGTATTTTCAATATATATATATATATATCTCATTCAAACATTAGGTTATGCTATCGATCATAATTTATGCTTAAACTCGTACATACATCTATAGACTGTCTATCTGAAAACATTTATATTACTGTTAATGATTTTTCGTTAAATTTTCATCAAATTTAAAACATAGATACTTTTGAGCAACATTTCTGTAAATAGATTTTATCGTAAAAAGCAAGCAAGCTGTCCAAGCTGCACTTAGAGTAATTGAAGACGAGCAATTGTTATCTAATGTCAAATGGAAGCTATCAGTTTCAACTATCTTAAAATACTATCGTGCTGTTAGAGCCTCGCTCTACTGCTTCCAATTCTTGAGTTTCTGCTAACTACGCGGCTGCTCGTTAAATGTGCGCCTCTTTAGCTCAGTGGTAGAGCACTGGTCTTGTAAACCAGGGGTCGTGAGTTCAATCCTCACAGGAGGCATAGATCTGAGTAAATATTTTATATATATTTATTATTTTCTTAAATAAGTTATAAAACACTTAAAAAACACATATTTAATTATGTAAACAAAATTTTTTTTATTTATAGTTCTATGTACATATTTTTTAAGTTCAAAAACAATTGTAAATAAATTTTTAAATTTTAGGATTCGAGCCCGTAAGTTCTTTGCTTATACGTCTTCAGCACTGAGCGTTATAATAAACATTTATATATTTTTAAACGTTCTCTATCAATCTCATATTGATTTTAAGTTTGATTAACTATATTCCAATTAAATAAGCCCTGACTGCGAGCGTGTCCTTGTCCAAGTTCAAATGCCAAAAAACGTAAAGAGGATATGTGACGAGTGCTTCAAGAATATCCAATTTAGATATTGTGGTCCTTTGACAAGCAAATGCAAATGTTTTAAATTTTTAATTAGAAAGTCACACAGAAGGATGCGAAGGGCAGCCGTGTGTGACATTATCGCTGACAGGATATCAACGGCACGAGCCACGTTACGCCAGAGGGCGACCGTTGACACCCCGGCAACGTTTGCGGTTCGCCTTAAAAGGCTTGTCTGGTGGATGGGGTGGCTCGTTGGGTGGCAGTTGGGTGCGGAGCATTCAAGGACATGTTAAGGATACTTGGGCTATTAGTTGATGTCGTCGTCTATCTTGTTGCTTGTCAAATATTTGCACAAATGTTTGTTTGTATCAACTGCGACCCGCGCGCGTGAGTTCAAAACGTTGTCCGCCTTTGACAACTTTTCTGTGCTTTCTATTTGACTTGTTGTTCGCTTTTAATTAAGTTGTTTATTTTATCTGTGGCCTCATATCTTCCACTATTTGTATATAATTAAAGTCGCGCTTGCAACGCGCCGTTTTTTCGTTTCATTCATCTGTGCGTTTATCGGCAGCATAAATCGCATTCAATTTGTTGGCCATTCAGGGCCTTAATTAAAAACCAACAATTGAGCCGCAAGCGCTTTTTGTTATTAATTAATTTGGCCTTGGCCCGAGCACGAAATGCCGAGCATGAAATGCGCATTAGCCAATAAATCAGTGCAACCCGCCATGCGACTGAAACGCCATTATCCTTACGCTTATCCTGACAATGCCCCAACATTGCCATTGTTGTGCCACAGCACAGCACATTTATAATGTATGTGTGGACATTGCTGCAAGAGGAATTTCTTTAAAGAACATACAAATTTAACCAATATATTTCTACTTTCAATATATTTCAAATTTCCGAAACTGAGTCGATTTTCATGATATGAACCATTTTGCTTATAACTTGGCGTCTAGATTGATTCTGTGTTTAAGTATAACTCCTATTTGATTACAAATATAAAAATTTTTTGTTTCATTTCTTATTACGAAATTTTTTGAACTCGGGGGTGGTGATCAAAATGTGTAAAAAGTTAATTCTACAAGTGATGCTGTAAAAATCATGCGACACAAATTAGACGTGTAAATTCCGATTTCATTCTGGCTAGATAGTACTAAAAGTACATGTGCTAAGACGAAACTGATTTACACTTTTTGTCTTCAACAGTTTCTATAATTGCAAAGCTAAAATTGAATTAGTAAACAGCCAAGCTTGCAAATATACAAGCCACAATGAAATTTTAGAAAATGACATACTGTAAATCCCGGCTAATGAGCGCTTAATAACCTATACTATTACCAATTGCATTATAATTTTAAAAGCAACCGCGACAAAGCAAGTTCAATCGAATCAGAAGCAAATTGGCTTCTCGCTTTCAATTGGACTGTCAACGCTGCGCCCCAAAGTATGCAACGTTTTTTCCACTGCTGACAAGCCAAAAGTCCGCGCTGCTAAGCGGCAAGTCTCGTTAGCTGGAGAGGCGAGTGTCTGGGGGGTTGTGGCAATTTATCATATTCTGAAGTTTGGCGAGTTTGTTGCAACTTGTTAAGCGGCTGCCACATCAAGCCACGCCGCACAGTGTTGACGTCTGAGCACATGGCTCCGGATGGTTGGACTGGGGCGGAGTGTGCGTTGGCCGCTAGAGGGCGCCAGTTGCCTGGCTTATTGCCCTGTCGCCGGGACCCCCTTTTAACTTTTGAGCTTGCCACCAACCCAGCCACCCATCGCCGCAGACAATTGGCCTGCACTGTGCGTCTTTTGTAATTAATTTTGATGGACGACACGTTGCGGTTAGTTGGCTAACAGATGCGTCCCAGGTAACAGCGAACAGGACAACTTTTCACCGGTCCAAAAAGTTTTTAATCTGGCTTGTGGATGGGTGGTGGTGGGTGGCTATTGGTGCGAGTGGCAGCTGCGGTTACCCAAAAATTGTTGGTGTTTTAATTTTTGTTGCTGGTTTTGTTTTTATTTATATTTTTGTTGTTTTTTTTTTTGTTTTTGTTTGTGGCTGGTCCATCAATGTCTGGCACGGAGACAAAAAGCTATTAAGGGAATTAAAAATGCATGAAGCTAAAAATGGGTTTTGGCTCGAACCCCGCCGATTGTCAGTTCGCCGGCTGCCTCGCACTTAGTTAATTAGAGCGAGTCTTCATTTGGTCTTCATTTTGCTCGATTCACAAAATATGTATTCATAATTCATAGCGTAAATTGTTTTTGTCTTCCAGCAGCTGCTTGGTAATTGCATGTTGCTGCGGCAATTACAAGTAGGTTGCAACTGCGGCGGCAAACGGCAACAGCAACTGCCGCTGCCGTTTAACTGTTTGCATGCACTTTGCAACACTGGCAACGCCCCCGCTGGCAACGCTGTCGGCAGCCTCATTTATGTAGAAATTCTATCCCATCATTGCGCCCATTTGTCTAATTTGTGTGTGCGCGCGCTTCTTGGGAATTAGAGTTGCGATATTATAAGCTCACCCACTCGAACACTCATTCATTCATGCATTCGTTCATTTATTTATTATTCATCTTGTTTAATTGCCTAGGTCGGCAACTACAAAACTCTAGTCACACTCACAGTTCCGCATGCGGTGCACATCTTTTGTTTTGTTTTTCTATTCCAGCACATCTCTCTCTCTCTCTCTTCATATCAAACCCCCTTCTCGTTCTTTGCTTTTCTTTAATTGTTCTATTAGTTTTAATTGATGTACTTTCATCTATTCACCAGCTGTCCCTTCAACTTGCAAATGCGCAATGTTTGATTAAGCAATTCTGAATAAGAACTTTGCTTACATATTGACTGTAAGAAGAAGAAGAACATGCTCTATAAAAAGACTGCGTACATCTTATATGTATAAATATAGCAGTACAACTTATGCAATTTTATTTGCATCTGTACGTTCAATATTGAAATTATGTTTCATATATTTATTTTTGTTTTTATTTCATATAGTTAAGCATATAATTTACTTACTTCTTTCGCCAATCTTGGCTAGATTTGTCTGTGTCCTTTAATTTGTATTATATTATAAGCTAACCTTATCCTTAATTTACGAAAACTAACCTTCTCATATATTTATTCTTCGTAAGCTTATTATTTATAATTGTTTTCATTTTCGTTCAAATTAAATTTTTGTTAAGTCTTACAGACCTTTTCTGTCTATTTAAATTTTATTTGAGCTTATTTCCTTTTTTCACTTTCATCTTTATATTATTTCATATTCCTCTTCTTGCGAGTCTTCTTGTAAATGTTGCCGTTTATTTTAATACAGTCGCTCAATTCGTATCTTTTATCAATTAGTTCAATTGTTATTTGATATTCTTTAATCTCGCTTATATATTTATTTCTTTTCCATACGTTACAATCCTCTTGCAACAATATATTTTTCTGTTTTTGCATTTCATGCGATAAAGATACCCCCAAAATCTGAATTCCATTCAACTCGACATGCCTCAGCATTTCTTTTGGCAACGTTTCTTGAAAACATCTTTTTTTTTTTTTTTTTTATTTTTCTTTTTGGGGTATGCAACTGCCAGTGGCCGTTGCCTTATCGATATTGTTGCTGGGCTGCCTCCGCATATTGGTCAGCCATAGGCCAAGTTATTGATGCCTGCGATCAGATAAAGACTCACAGAGAAAGAGAGGAAGGCTGAGGAAGAGCCTGCCGGCTGTGCCATCGAGTAGTTGTTGTTGCTGTTGCATCTTGATTTTTTTTTGACTGTGGCTCGCGACAACGATGACGTTGCATGTGTGACACTTTTGGCACCGCAAATGCTTCCTCATCCTTGGCATAACTCAAGAATTGTGCCATGTTGTTGATGTTGTTGAGTGGAATTATAGCGATAAGCGATCAGCTGCTGCGAGAGGCGAAGGCAACATTTTGCTTACGGGGAAGTATTAGAATAACAGCACAGTAAGTAAAAACCGCTTTCTAAAAGTAAGGTTGTTCGTTCGATTCGTTCTTAATATGGATAAAAGATTAAAACTTTAGAATCGTTTTAACAATATTTTGATGCAAAATAACGCTGTATATTATTTTATATACGTTCGATAATTCCTATAAACACTTTTACATTATTTGCCATGTTAGTTTTAGAAGCTTTTGACGATGTTAATTATTTAGCAAGGCCCTTCTATGCGATTCTTATAAACTTAAGTAGTGCCTGCAAAAGTTATATTTGAAAAGTTTTGTGTCTTTTTATAGATAATTGGCTCTCACTCATTTCCTCGCTCTCGTTTTCAATCTCTCTCTTTGCCCTAACTCTTTCTCTTACTACGCCCATGGCTGCTGCTTATTTTCAAAATGTGTTTAATTTTGCCGCATTTTGCATAGGTTTGGCAGCAGATACTTCTTCTTTTTCGCTTTCGTCTTCTTTTTCCACTAATCAGCAGCTGCTTGGGACAATCCACAAATTATGTTTATCCGATTGCCAGCACAGTTAGCCAGGCATTTGTCCATTTATTTGGGCACCCGCACCGCAGGCAGTGACAGGACAGCAGCTACTCACCCCCGTGGCTGGCATCTTAAGTAGCCCACAATGTGTGTAAACGTCACACGCCTCTCCAGTTGCCTTGTTTTCCCTTTTTGCTCTTTGTTTTCCCGCTAAATTTCTGGCTACTTTTCTTAACAAATTGATACAGCCACAACTGGACAACGGCCGGTCCGGGGCACGATCCTTGCCAGCGTTTGCAGCATATGGCGCATCTTTGGCTGTGATTTGCCTCATAGATTAGCCACCGGTGGCTGAAACAGTCTCCATGTCTACCCCTGCCCCTAAATCTGTCCCTGCCTTAGGTTTCTTTGTCTTTGCTTGCCGCATTGTCATGGAAATGCGTATTGGCTGCAACTGCAACTGGGTTGCATGCGTCTCGATCGGCTGGGCATTGTCCCCGGGCACCTAGAATGGTATTCTTTGGTGAAATTTGTATCGCCTTTTCCAAATCTACTTAGCACACAATGGCGTCGAAATAGTCTTATTGCTTTTTGAGTGCTATTTGCTCAAGATTTATGGTTTGATTTTCTCTCTAAAAAAAATACACTTACAGCATAAATAACTAGACAATTTAAAATAATATTTAGAATTTTAGGAATTTTTAAACATATGGATACGAGCTTTCTAATATACTAGTAGTAATAATAACTGAATAAAATAAAATAACTTTATTATAATTAAATTTATTAAAAAGGTTTAGAAAAGCAAATGAATATATTTATAAATATTTCTCAGACATATGTTACAATTTATGAAGCATAGAATCTCTATAATATTTCTTAAATAATATTTATTTCTTTTTATATAAAATTATAATTAAATCAAATATATATTTTTTCTTAAATTTGGTTTTTATCTATTATATTTTATTTTGTAAGTCTGAATGCCCAGCGATAAATGATTATTTTTCGAGTAAAATACTTACTCCAGCGAAAAAAATGGTTTTTTTTTTTTAAAAACCCCCATCGCCTAATTATTCGGTATAAATTCCAAATTTTTTCGCAAACGCGCAAGAGAGCAAGCGGTAATCGCTGACCCAATGCCAGCGACATTGTTTAGGTTGGCTGCAAAACTTTCTCGTTCGATTATTGACATGACATACATGATCTGCATGGAGTGAACATGGCAAACGGCACCTTAACATCCCATTTGAAGGCATTTGGTATGCCTTGGGTCAATTACAAACGCCTGACAGATGGGTTCAACTTCGTGATTGTGCAGATTTATTCTTTCACCAACTCAATTTTCGCCTCAAAAACTGCAACAACAACAATAACAGCATTCAAAGTGACTACCAAACGATATTCAAATGTTGTCAAAGTCGTCGATTATTCAAGACGAGGCACTAACTACCGTTCCGAGCAGGCACAGTACACCCAAACAATGCCCACTACCCGCTCCCCGGGCAAACCACAAAGCCCCAAACCCACACCCACACCTAACCAATCACTTGGCCGATAAATTTCACAAATCTTGGCATCGCGACGTATCAAAGCGGCAACAACAATGTGCAATTCTGGCGAAAAACTGTTTTTCCTTAGCTGCGCGTCACTTTGGGTTTTCTTAGCGGCCTGGCCCGGTCCGATCGGGCCCGGTCTGGTCTGGCCTAGTCCGGCCTGGTCGCTTTGGTTCGTAGTCGTATTTATGGCATTTGCATATATTTTGCATAACGCAATCGATGGCATCGACATGGAAAATATGTTTACCTTGCGAGTAGCTACTGCTTGCCTCTCTTTCTTAACCTACTCCTCCCTCTCTCTCTGTTTCTCTCTGTCTCTTTGGCATTCTTGTGCTTAATTCGGTGGATACAAGTTGAATTTGCATAGCATCGAGTGGGAGATGCGCATAGATTTGCTGGGAAATGATTATGCCGAGACTTTGGCGAAATTTCGCCATAGAAAGTTGGGCCAAAATACAAAAACAGACGCCCTCACAAATCGGGCCTAATGTATTATGTATATATATATATGTATTACTAAACACAAAAAAAAACAAATGATAATTAAGTCTACTTGCCTATCTACAAATTAAAATCTAAACAAGATATTTTTCATGTTCAAGTCAAATTTTTCCAGCTACAACTAAAACGTGCGCCCCAAACAAACCATAAGTATAGCAGAGCGCGGGGGTTGAGAGGGGGCTGTTGGCTGTTGGGGCGTGCAATGACGACAAACTCGAGATTATAAATATTTAAAATGCAGTAGCAAACTTTTGGCACGTTATTGTTTGAATAAAAAATTTGTTGTTCAGCGATTTTTATCAAAAACAATTTTGAATGCGCGAATTCAGATACGAAAAACAAATAAACTAAAAACCAAGAAAATAGATTTTTGTAGCGCCCTGTGCTGAAATTCAGTAGCCGGCAGTTGCTTGACCCGCAGCTGAACTCAAATATTAAGCAAATTGCAATGCCTTTGCCTCCACAGAGCCACTCGGCGGTGGTGGTGCAGTGGTGCAGTGGCTGCCAGCTCGCGATGATTGTCTTTCAAATGCGAGCAACAACCGCAACAATCAGCAACAGCAGCAGCAACAACAGCTCAGCAACAAAATGAAGTCATGTTGCTGCAATTGAACTGCAATTGCAAAGTTGGTTCAATTTGTTAGTTTAACAAAAATAAAGTAGACATTAATTGAACCCGGAATTTCGGAGATTATGCCACTTATAATTAAATAAATGAATCAGCCAAAACAAGCAAATTACAAGGAATTTAAATAAAGATATTTGAAAACATTCTAGGACCATTCTCTGAGGATTGTAGGATCTACAGCTTAGTCAAAACAAACTTCTATATGCAAACAACTTCTATATGTTTGCAAGAATATTTTATATTTGGTTAAACTAATTAAAACCCGTTTTATATACAATTATTATTGAATTTCTTCAATTGCCCAGGCTTTTTTAATTTTAATTTTTTCCTCTATTTTAATTTTTAAATAAAATATTCTTGTTTTTTATATTCCGAATTGTTTTCATTGAAAATGTAATATATCCATCCCTGAATTATTTCCGCTGGCAACTCAATTCTATGCGAATTTGCGTGTGGCTGTTGTCGATATTTGAGTCACGTAGAAGTTGCAATAATTTGCAACACGTTTGGTCAGCAAGTGCGTGCCCATCAGCAACAGTAACAGCAACAGAAACAGCAACAACATGCAGCAGCAGCAACAACGTGTTGCAGGCAGGTAGATGCTGCAGAGCGTATTCTAATCGAACCGACAGATGCGGCGGCTTGGCAATAAATTGGCAACCAGAGCCTGACCAGAGCAATCAACACCTGTCCAATGAGCCACAACAACAGCAACACACAACAGCAACAGCAACAGCAACAAGCGGAGCCCTTTCAACGCATAATTTAGCGTTGAGATATGGTTGCTGAGCGGGCTCTATTACAAGTTGATAATCCGTGACGATCGATTGCCTGGTGATATCCTTGGCAATGCAATTAAGTAATGTTGCCGGGCACAGCAGCAACATGCCAGCAGCGACTGTTGTTGTTGTGTGTGTGCGTGTGAAATTCAAATTACATTTATTACCAGCACTTTGAGCAGCTGATTTAGTGCACTTATCGCCAGATCTGATTAGTTTTTAGCTCAAACAGATCGCGCACCCTAATGTTGTTATTATGCTCCTATTAATGCTGGGCGGTTTGAGGTCCAGCAATGACAAGAAATTGTTTCACACCCAGGCCGTGGTCCAAATCTTTGCCGCATCTGTTGCGCATTTCCAGCGAAAAGCGCGGCCAGATTTTCGCCCAGGCTGCAATCAAAGTTTGCCGTTTTTATTCTCGTTCATGTGATAGAAAGGGTATATTAGGTATATTAGCAATGTCTAACTTTCTGTCCGTCCGTCTGTCCATATGAACTCCATTTTTGTACGCTTCATTGAAGCTGGAGTATTAAAATTTTCAATTAATTTATTTTTTATATTAAGAATCGTATAATTTTTTTATCGGCCACTGGCCCCAGTGGCAAATCGATAAAATCTACAGATATTCTTATATACTTTAGTCAGAAAATTTTGGATGAGATTAAGAATTACGAAGATTAAGTTACAAATATAGTTAGAAAAGCTGTTATTATACTATGAACGAGTATGGCGCAGTCAGTTACACCATGTATTTTTCTTGTTAGTTGTGTTTTTTAGTTTTCCTTTTCCCATTTTTTTCTGCGCTCGGTCTCACACAGCGCGCAATTGACGCGTGTTGGTGATTGCCTTAGCCAAAGCCTTTCCCATTTAATGGTGTCCATATGATTCACGGCGCAGCGCACCAGACCAGACCAGACCAGGCATCGCCATCGCCATCCGATCCGCAGATGCTTTTCGGGGTTACTCAAAAATTCGTTAAATACAATTGGATTTCTTTTGGGGCAGCGCTCGCTGTCGAAGTTGATGATGTGCCTGGGCGCAGGCTTCGTTGGGCCTCGTTGCTGGAGTCGTGCCCGTCGCGCTGGCTCTGGTCCTAGGCACTCCCCGCGGTGCGCAGCGCACTTTGCTACGGGACGAAAGAGAAGAAAACAAAAAACAAAAAAAAAAAACTGAAATAAAAACAAAAAAGAAAAACAATTGCAATTTTCAACTAATGCTTATTGCTGGAAATCAGTTTAGAAAAGCCAAAGGAGCGAGTGTATGTGGAGTCGCGGCACAGCGAGTGCTGCAGCCCGAGTCAACTCACAGTCGGAGTCGCCTCAGAGTCAACGTCACAGTCACCCGGGCTTGAACTCTGCGCTGTTGTTGTTGCCGTTGTTGCACTCGGAAAGGTGAGTCCAGTCCACTAAAAGTCGCCTCTTTGATGAAAACTGTAAATTTACGAACTTTACTTTAATCACCAAACATGAATCGCGCACAGCATGCAGCAGCAGCAGCCACAGCAGCCGCTGCATCGGGGCATGCAACATGCCGCATGCACCCATCGAGAGTGCGAGCAAGAGGGATAGCCTCCAATCGCTTGTTGTTGTTATTATTTCAGCCTTACTCAACTTTAGCTGGGCTTATATTCCTGCCAGAATCTCAACTCATTTACTGGCTATCTGCCTTGCTTATTTTTTCGCTAATCTATTCGCTTCTTTTTTTCCGACTAGTTCAAAATAAATATGCCAAGCAAAACACTTGCATTATTACATTGTTTATCATTTTTAGTTACCTTTAAAATTCTTGCCACATTATATTTAATTGGGGTTGGGTATAAAACAGGTTGTTATACTTAGTTAAGTCAAGCTGATTTAATGTGATATTGTTTAGTAAATATTTTTTAAAACACTTAAACTACATTTGGTTTTTGGATACTCTGATACCCTTTTCTAAAACATGCTACCAACTACACGTAGTTAAATGTTAAGTATATAAGTCTTTTATATTATCTGGCCGATTTTTGCACATGCTTCTTTTAAATATTGCAATATAGGAAAAAAAAATTTGAATTTATTTTGGTGAAAAATCATGTACCAAGGTCAAGGTCAAAAATCATCCTAAAATTAACCAAAATTCGGACTGGGAAAGTTCCGAATCCCTAGCTTCTATATTTCAAACTTCCATAACTATAACAAAATTGAACCAAATTTCATGTAATTTTTGTCATATATATTTGTTCTACACGTATAATACATGCATTGTTGATGAAAACATTTTTAAAACAATCTGATTCCATACTTACTTATTTAATTTGGTTGTATTTTGACCATCGAACCCTTTAATTGTCCTGTGAATGAGTGAAAACGACTGCAACGTTCTTACTAGTTTTCTTCTTAATTGCTCTATTCTATTTTATCTCATGTTGAGTACCTGATAAAACGAATTCAAAATGAAATTATACTATTATTTTGAAAATAAAATTTGATCAATGTTTGTACTTTACTTTTGTTACTTTACTACATGCTATTTATTAATCAAATTTAATGTAGTTTACACTGAGTAAAAATTCACTGGTAGAGTATTTAATCGTCTACTAAGGCATACAGAAATTTGAATGCTTGTTTATTTTATTTTTATTGGTAAACAACAATTTGAGTCGTTGCATGTTGCGAGTCGTCGCCGTGGCAGAGGCAGCACAAATATTTCTTAGCATTTCAACATTTCAACGCATGTTGAGAGTTTTGTTAGCTGTCGTTGTATTTATGTTTTGATGTGGAACGCGCCGGGGTCCTTTTGTCCACCAGGCAGCGATGGAGACGACAACTGGGTGCAGGAAGGCGCTCATTGACTTTGCCCTCAAAGTTGTCATTTGGACTGCTGTGCGGCTGGCTGCTTCCGACTGACTACTGGCCGATAAGAAAGAGCGGGAACGGGAATGGCAACGGGAACGGGAGCGGGAACGGGAGCTGCCGACGGGCTGCCAAAGGTAACCGGGCTGAGATTTAGGTTCAGCCAACGGCCACGGGGTCGCAGCATGTTGTCCAGTGTTTATGTGGCTGCATTTTGTCTTGTTTTTGGTCCTTTGCTTTTCGGACTCGATTTTTGTTTTGGCCCCTTTGTTGTTCTTGTTTGTCAATTGGTTTGCGTGTGCGTGCTGCCTTCTCTCTCTTATCACTCGAGTGCCTTTGTTACGCGCTCTCTCTTGCTCATTGGGACTTCTTTTGCAGCTGATAATTTATTGCATCGCTTGTGCCAAAAACGGTCGTGTGCCTGAAAAACTCTCGAGACCGTGCTGCAACAACTGAATAGCCCCGTCGATATAGTATATATATATATATATATATATATATATATATGCGGGACAGGCAACACCTTCGCATAGCATCTGTTTGGCCAACAACCAGAACAGCAACAACTGCTGCTGTCGCTGTTGCTGCTGCTGCTGCTGCTTTGGTAGCCTTTACATTGCCCCGTGATTTGGTCACTTTGTTGATACAACTTTGTTCGGCTTTTGTCTTATCCACGTCCCCCTCCCCCTGCCCATCACTTCACTTTATAAATGGCCAACAATGAAAACAAATGAAAAATTCGATTTGTTTTGTTTTGTTTTGTGTGCCTTGTGTCGCCTGTCGCTTGGAATTAGTAACTACAAGTATGTTAAAAGGTTCATTCATGTTGCTGCGACTTTTGTCTACTTGCCACCTACCATATATATACACCTATATAGTACCACTGCCATTCGTATCAGTTTCATTTTGGCCGCTTCACGCTTGGCTCTTGTCTGTAAATTGATAGCCTCCAAATAGCTAGCATATTTGAGTTTGACTTTAACTACAACTTGGACTTGAACTCCAACTCGAAGTTGCACAATTTGTAGTCCATTCGATTTAAGTTTATTCTCTCGGACTGGATCCTGTTCGAAGATCACCTGGCTGAGCGTTGAGTGTTATTTGCCTTAAGCTGAATTTATGGGTTCGATACAATTGAATTTTGTAATATAACGTTCAAATAGTGGGCAAGTACCATGAATATATTTAAATCTTGGTCAACCAGTAATTTTTTTTATAAAATTGTTTACATCCCTTCATATAAAATCACACATTTCACATTTACAAAAATATTATTTAAAAATTATATATATTTTTCATATTCGTTTGATCTTACTTAAATTATAAATATTGTTATAATTTTTAATTAATTAAAAATATTTGTTAAATATATTCTGAAATTGTTCATTATATATTTTTAATATTGCGCAAGCTGCCTCCAATATGACATGGATTTTTGGGGAGCAAAGCTATCGCTTAGCTATTGATATAAACAATATCATAATGTTCATTACCATTGTAATCAGATTTGAGATGTGGGTTTTTATAGTTCTGATAGTTATAGTTATTCAGGAGCAGCTCTATACCAGAGTTGTGCTTATTTTCCTTCTGCAGCTTGACTGAAGCTAACACCAATATTATTTTCGTAGATCTTTGGCGATTGTAGTGTATTATCATAATTGGGGAACTTTTTATATTCAGGTCTGGTATTCTGATAATGCTGCTTAGACGCTGTTTGAATAGACTTATTTGTGCCGTAATACCCTCCAGATTTGGCATAGGTTATGTGTGCTTGTTTTATTGTGTCGGGTTTGGTATTCAATATTTTTAAACGGGTTAGCTTAAGGTGCGATTGGGGATTTTTGAATCTCATAGTAAACTTCTGGAGTAGAATTTCTAGTATTATAGTCTGCTAGAGCTCTTGCAAATTGTGTATTCTTAAATGTATTTAAACTCTTTCATATTTACTTTTATCATTATTCTTTGAGAGCACTTTCTTCACAAATTTGTTGACAAGAAAAGCGGCTTTACTTAATAGTTTTAACTGATTTCGCTTCAAAAAATATTTCTTCCTCAATTGGTGCACAAAACAAAAAGTATTTGTCTGATTTGTTTTGGTTAAAAGCAATGAGATTTGTTTTATTACATTTATTATTTTCTCTTAAATATTTGTATATGGATTTTTAGTTTTATTAAATTATCACATTTTCTCTATTTCTATGTATGCCTCTTCTTCAGCTTTTATCAACGAGTCGAACACTCAAGATATATATTCACATTAGCCGCATAGAAGTCAGCGGCAATAACATGAGGGTCACGCTCAAAGTCAAATTTTAATGAAAAAGTGATTCATCATTTAAGCATCGGGCGACATTGTTGTAGCAATTAAAAACGGGGTAAACGGGCGGCCTCTCATCTCATTCATTCCCAAATACTATTCCGTAATCGGAACGACCCCAAATGTGAGAATGTTACTCGGCCAGCAATAAGCGGGTCAAATTAGAATAAATAGTTACACAAACAACAAGAGACCCCTTTAACATGAAAGCCGAAAGCCAGTAAAAGTCAGAGACTGAAAGAGAGAGAGTGAGAGAGAGAGAGAAAGAGAGAGAGTGAGAGGGAGTGAAAGAGACGGCTTTTATATTGCAACAAATCAAAAAATTAAAAATAAATAAAAACGAATTGAATAATTTAGGTCAGCTATGTGAACAAACATTGATGATGTGCCGGTTGGGCTCTTGACTGGTTATGGATTGGGTGCTAGAGTGGGGGGTAATTATTCATTAATTGCATGTGCATAGAGAAAACTCGTGGAAAACATGTTGTCTATTAATGTATATGAAAATATTTTGAAAATAGACAAGCTCAAGAGTTCCTAAAGTTCTTAGGCAAAAAACTGCGGCTTCTGCTTCGACTTATGCTGGTTGACATTTAAGCCCATTAGATGGGATGCACGTAACCGCGAATGGCAGCCAGTTGAGGGATGGTTGGTGCTGGCGGGGGGTGGCCGGTTGTGTTGCCAGGGTGCCGCATGTCGGGGCATGCAATTATGCATTCATCTAGATTATGACACGACATGCGAGTTCCGATCGCCTGCAGTGTCTTTAGCAGCAAATGAATTTGTACTTTGCCTGCCACAGCAATTCATTGTTGTTGTTCTTGTTGTTGCTGGTTGTTGTTGCTGCTGGTTGTTTTGATAGCACACATTTTGCTGTTGCTGACGTCGCCGGCGGCGTCGGCACGCGATTTAGAAGCGGCGCGTAATTAATCGTCAAATGAGTTTAATTGTTTATGTCTTTTATGTGAGACTAGGTTCATACAAAGTCGCGTTTTTCAAGTGGCTGCCCAGATCCCAGATAAACTCATATATATTCGTACATATTACTGCGCCAAGGCATCCATTTAGGCAGCCAAATTGGAGCACACAGACACCTAACAGATGTGATAATATCTAAGCTGGGATAACATATATAAAAAGGTTAAAATCTTAAGAAATCTGTTGTTGCAATTTAAAATCAGTTGCATATTAGATAACAATTTATTTTTTCTATAAGAACTATTAGCTTAAATAATTTGAATAGTGGTTAAAGGAGAAAAGTTATCAAAACAAAAACTTATTCCCAAATAAATAAATAATAATAATCATTGTTTTATATTCTGAAATGAATACCAACAAAAGCCTATTTTAATATTTACGACATTAGGTTCATAAGTTGGACTAATTAAAAATGTAACAAGCAGTAGCTTCAATTATGGACTGAAAATTAAAAATATAGCCGCAGGTTATGCAACACATCTGTAAACTTAAGACCATGGCTAATGCCAGGGGCGGCTGCTGCGGAAAGCGTAGCGAGGAGGGGCGCAAAACATACGCCGAGGTTATTCATCATCAGCCAAGTGCAACCGCTAGACAGGATGTGCCCCGGCTGGTAAATGGATGAGTTTTTGGGTGTTTTTTATTTTCTCGTCTTTGCGAGGGGAGTCGCCCTGTTTGGCCGCTGATTAAAGCAGAAACAACAAAATTAACCAAAAATTTGCATTTTAATACAAAAATGCGGCAAAACGCGACACAACAATTTTGTTGGTCTGTGAAACAAAGAGAAGCTAATAATTTTATCAGTGGCAAACAGTTGACAAAATCAGCATTTTCTGCGGGCTGAGGTGGAGTGCGGGAGCTAGTGAGGAAAGGGGGAGTGTGGGGCCACAGTCAGGAGCTGCATCCGTTTGGCGCTGCCAACTTAAATTAACTGTAAAAGCGACCACGCAGCAAGGACATTTGTCTTGCGCCAGGTCCAAAGGGAAAGTGCACATTTTCCGCGTGCTTTTCTTTCGATTTACAGTTGAGGCGGAGTGGGGGAAGCCGTGGAGATTATTAATTATCTTTTGTGCGTATCTTTCACTTTTCGTATGCCTCATTGCTGGCAGTCCCAAATGCCACTTTTGAACTTCTTTTAGCTCGATTTTACCGCCCTTTCGCCTCTCGCTATTCCATTTTTAAGGAAGCCTCGTGGCAAGCGGCAGGAAATCCTTTTCTAAGAAAATTATTTTGTTTTTACTTAGCTGCTCTTTTATTCTTAGACCAAAGATTTCAACTTGGGCTCAAATGAATTTCAGTTCGCCACGAACTTGATAAATTATCAAGTTAATTAAGTTTTTCGGATGCACCTAGCAGATAAGTAAGGACCATTCCGAGCTACTGTATATACGAAGATAAGTGGGATGTTCTCAAAGGTCTTGTTTCTTTTGCTAAAAACCATTCAAATTATTAAATTAAATCAAATTAAGTGAAATATGGAATTGTTTAATTTAATGTACTACTTAAAGCTCTTTAAAATATGTAAATTTCGCTCTAATTGTTCATAAAGAAATTAGATCGAATTAGATTCAACATTTTTTTTTTAAAATGTCAAATTTTATCGATAAGCCTATGTTGTTGGCAAATAAAAGTATGTAAATTTTTGGCTACAATGTTGAAATTGAATCGATTAAGACTATGGTTACTAAGTAATTTACTCAATTTGCTGGACTTGTACGATCTGATTTGATCTACCTCTAATTTTCTGAGTTGTGATAATTCAAAGTACACAAGTCTAAAATGCTCAATTTACCATAATTGTTGTTAACTATTCTCGAAAGAATCTTTCGAAATTTTGATTTTGATTTTAATATTTTAACATTTTAATCAATCTAACATTTTTTCTAAAATTTCGCAAAATTGCCAAAACTGTTAAAGCTGTTAATATCTGCTTTAAGCTTATTTAGCTGGCTTATAATTATTTCTCAAACTTTAAATTAAATACACCACGATTATTATAACGCATTGATTATTTATAACGCATGTCTTAAATTACTGTTACGTAACCAAACCAAATAGAAAATTGTCCGCACTGACTCTAGGTGGGCTGTGGAGGGAGTGCAGAGTACTTTTCACTTTTATCCGACACAAGCGCAACTTACAAATTGATCGAAAAATGCCGCACAATGCGTCGTCGTTGTTGTTGTTGTTGTGGCTTGCCCACCCATGACCCACTCGAGGCCCCTGGGCCAACCTGAGTACCCCCTGGACCTGGCCCCGCCCCATTCCTTCACTGCCCTGCTGCACTCGAGTGGTTGGCGTGTTGAGCTTAAAGCGTTAATTCGTAATTTATGTGTCACACAAATCGAAATTGAATGCCAAGCGAAATTATGGAATATTTATCATTTCACACGAGCTGCGCCAGAGGATTGCAGGAACCGTTGCAACTGCCTGCGCAGCCAGGTGATTGGTGAGGGGTGCGCGGAGAGGGGAGTGGGGCAAAAGCCCCTGCCAGAGAAACGTTTGTCAATTCGAATTACGAATAACGACAAAGTGCGCCTTAACTTATGTGCGTTGGGAGTTGGTGTAAAAAGGCAACAACAAAAAACTAAATAAAATAAATAAAGAAGGGTTTGCCGCCATAAACTTGATTTGCTCCCAAAGGGGTCGGGGAGAGGGAAGCGGTGTCTCTTAGCCCGATCTTGTTTTGGCTCTGTTAACCGTAAAAACGTGAAATATTTATAAGGTTTGCATACCTGGTACGAACCGCGTGCTTTGATGCAGTGGCAAGTGTTAATTGGAATCAATTTGATAATCTCCCAGGGCACACACACACACACACATACACACACTCGTTTGTTGTGCTGAGTTCATGATAATTTCGCGGATGTTGCGATTTTGATTGAAAATTAACGCTGTGGGGGGGCTGCGCCACATTTTGCCTTTGGCCCCTTCAGCCCGCTACAAGCCACATAATTCAAATTGTATTAATTTAAATGCCAATTTATTGCCCAAAATGCACACCCTCCCCCTTTCCTCTCTTCCATTGTGTGCAAGTCCGTTTATAAATGGCGCGGCGAACGTCTCGTAAAATATGGCCATGCAAAAATCCCATTCGTGTAACTGTAACTGGACAGATTGCGTACAAATATTTTCGTATTATTATTTTACAGCAATTGCATCTTAAATATATGCTTCAAAAATATAGCTAGAATCTTTATGGCTAACACTTTATACATAACGTTATAAGCTTTGGGCGATGATGGTTTTACCAAAGACAATATAAACACTAAGATGAGTAACGCATACATTTGAACGTGCGCAAAAATTTCTGGTGTGGCTTTTCAAGTGGCTTTTCGCTCTTCAAACGCCACACCAGCCGAGTGGCTTTTCGAGAGCGAAAAGCCACACGATTCAATGCCGAAGTCCATAGAGTAATAAAGAACAAATAGGAGAGAAGTGTGCGGGGAGGGGGGTACAGGCTTAAGCAAGGCGCAGGTAGCTAGAAATTTTGCCTGCCGGAGTAGCATAGTAAAAAGGGAAATGGTCCATAATTCGACGCATCGACGTGACGTCACATCAGCTTATGCACACTCGCAACGAAACCTAAGATGTGACGTCGCGTATTGAAAATATATGCAACCTTTAGATCTTCATGCATATTATGGGTTGCGGACACGCATACTTATGCATTGGCTCGACAATGTGTGTATTGTTTTGGTGCATCGAGGCAAAAATACCCTTATTTATACTTTTCATATAAAATGTTTATATAAAACATATTTAATGTATTAGTTTAATTGAAACTCAGTATATATGCAGCAAACATTTTGCTTCATACTGATAAACAATTACATATAACAAAGTTTTGAAGTAAAATGTAAAAAGCACTAAAAAAGTAAACATAGCCTATTCAGGGAAAGGGTGTACTCGCGGCTGGAAAATCAAAAGTTATTAAAATTGGCCGGCCTTCTAAAATTGAAACCAAGACCAAACATAAATGCTCTCACGACACTTATTAGCATGCCAAGCTGAGAGTGGATTCTATTTTTAGAATTTTACGCTCTTTAAATTGTGAGAGCGCAAGTGCATCGATATCGTTTCGTTCTCAATTTTGCAAAATATCAAGCTGCCTTGTAGGATTTCGGTGTACTGCGTTACTCATCTTAGTGTTTATATTGTCTTTGGTTTTACTAAATAAAAATGTTTATTCAAGGGTATAATTATACAAAACTATATCACTACTATGTGGAGAAAACTTAATGAGCTCGACAAAATACGTTGATCTGCCTGTCCGTCCATGAGAGCTACAGGCTTTAAATTTGGATTTACTAAAAAATATAATAATCATGTGTCACATGTTAATTTTTATAAAATATTTTATACAAATGTTCATTTTATCAATTCTTAAAATAAAATAATTTAACATTCATAGTTGTTATTCAATTTGTAAAATTACATTATGGTTTTTTTTGTAAGCTTTCCCACGTTCTAAAATTTATTTTTTGATTGATTGTGTATTTTATTGCTTTGCAAGGCCTCAATTGCCTTATAAACAATATGTGTCGTTAATAATAGCGTCTAGCGCGGGTTTTTAGTGGCTTAGTTGCACAACTAAAAACTATGTTGATGGACAAATTTAAGTTTATAGAATCAGCTCACTAATTGGCTGAAAGCTCTTTTTTTCAGCCGGCTGATTGGGCGGGCGTTTTGAAGCTCCCCCAACTCCAGGAATTACTCCAAAGCGGAGTTCTGAAATTTAAGAATAAAAAATATTTATTTCCAGGAATAATTTTATGCGCAAAACTCAAATACAAACTAAAAATAAATTATAAAGAATTGTTTGTGACGTATTATAAGCAGATTGAAACTGTTTAACTGCAAACTAAACTAAACGAACTTTGAAAAAATACATTTGGTTTTGTTAAAATGTCATATCTTTGGCCTATTGAAATTTCAAGTTAAAGACTTTGTTGAGTGCTTTTATTTAATTTTGTTCTTGTTTATGGGCTGTTGTGTGTCCGTTTGTGCTGTATAAATGCACAACAAAGTGAGGTGAGTAATCGTGCCCAACACACAAAACAGATATCAAAGTACCACCCATATAGCATCGTATTGTGTTCCCAATTATTAAACCACCCGCAATTTATATGGTTCTCAAGAGCAGGAAAATGTTGCAGTGACATGTCGGGGAGTGCTGATTAACATTAAGCGACAAACTGCCACTGTATAGAGAAAGAGAGAGAGAGAATGAGATGGAGGAAGTTGAAGAGAGACAGAGGAGGTGTGGGAGCGCAAACTGTGGCAATTCAACGCCTGTCACTGGCTGTTTGTACAGATAATTCACGCCAGCGCCAGGACAGAGGGGATTAGAGTCAGAGTCAGAGCAATGTGTGGGCTCGTGTCCAGCTCCAGTTCCAGTTTGGAGCTTGTGTAATTGAAAAAGTTGCCTGCGGGGGCAAGTCGCATATCTCAAATCTGTCGATGTCTCTACCGACTGCGACTCCAACTCTGACGCCGGCGATGGCTATCAATGTCAGCGATAGGTGAGCGGCCGGTGGCCACAGAATGTCGCCCCGGCCGTATGGGCCAATTAAGGGTTAAACATTTTGCATATGCAGGCGATGCCAGCTCTGATTCTGTCTGTGATTTGCATAATTTTCGGGTTGTTATCATCACATCTCCCCCTCTCTCTCTTTCTCTCAGTCTTTCTTTTTCTCTCTTGATTTTTCGCATGCGCACGATACATTAATTTATTTGGCTCAAATGTTGGCAAAAGGGGGGCTAAGAAGGGACGCAGTGGACAACGCTGGTGTCCAATTTCATTAGGCACGTCAGCGCCTTAACAAATCCCCCCTCTTGAACCCCTTTAACCAACGTCTGTGGATTGCGTATGTTTTGTCTAACTGTCATTGAAATGTGTTTCCCTTTTTGTCACATTACGAGAATTTACATAAAATCTATTGTAAGCGCATGAAATTGAATACCCCAAAAGCGATTCGGACATGTGGTCCTTTTTAGATGAAACATAGACGGTTGAGGGGTTGGGGGAGTAGGGTTTGGGGGGCTGTACATCTCATGATGTTTGCTTCAGGTCGCAGACGCATTTCATAATTTAATTAGCAGAGCCAACAAATATGTCCAGTCCGGAAGAAGGGGTTGTCTGACCAGAAGGGACGAGGAGAGTGCGGCCTCGTAATAAATATCTTGCAATTTTCAAAAGTCATAAATTAGGCAATGGGGAATTTGTTTTCCAATTACACATATTTCACACCGCATGCCAAAAATAAGAAAATAAAGAAAAAAAAACTAAATTGAATGCTATTTTCTATGTGATAATTTATAACGCGCTGCAGTCGCAGCAGCAGCAGCAGCAACAAGTACAAATTGTCAAAAGCGTTTTGCATCTTGGCCGTAGCGAGGAACACTGGGCAGCCCACCCATGGCGAATGGCGCAGGCACCTAACCCGATCCCCGATGCCCGCTCCCCGGCCCCGAACATTGCCACGCGCTCTTAACGAGCCACAAATTCACGTTGCCAATTGGCAGACTCGACGCAGCTCCCCCATCGTAACTTCTCCAACTGGAGGGGGCGAGGGGCTTTCCAGTTCGTGGCTGCCCACCCGCCTAGCCGTGGCAGCCACCCAACCAGTCGCTTATTTTTGCGTATTAACGCGCGAAATAATATTTTATTTTGACCATCGTCAAAGGATTGAAAAATGCCCACTAATATCTTTGGGTCTTTGTGACGGCTTTTTGCGGACCACTGTCTCAATGTGTGAGCTTGTGTGTGTGTCTGTGTGTGCTGTACTCTGTTGCTTGATGTTGCAAGTAACAGACAGTAGTTGTGTTTAGCTTTAACATACATCTTCTTATTGTTGCTTTTACTTTTGCTGATAAATAATACAAAAGTCTTTTAGAAAGAAACCAACGACTAAAATAAATATATTTAAATATGAAATATTCGTAAGCTAAGATCCAAAAATGCAGTCTATATGCATATTAGTCTTACCAGATATATATTATTATTTGTTTTAAATATTGTTTTTAAATTTTTTTCTTATTTATAAACAAGTATTAATAACAAGCTTCTTAATATATCATTTTATTATTAGTATTTTGTTGTATATATCATTAAAATCAATTTGTTAAAGGGAAATAAATGCGATATGAATAGCATATTGATCCTTCTCGTATTATATTTTAGTATTAGGGAACTTTATATAGTCTCAATTACTTTTTTGTATTGTCTTGTATTTCACTCTTAGCTATTTGTTATAGAGACTTTAAGAGAGACTCGCGATTTGATAGTGCAAAAATACTCTTTATTACCTAACTTAAATTGATTATTAACATAATAAAAGTATTTTTCTATTTGATTTAAAATTGATTTAAAATTGTACTTTTACCAATTCTTAATTGAGCATCAGTGATTAAATATAATCACAAACAAATCGTCATTTCCTTTTGCAACTTTGCATAATACCAAATTCGTGGCGGCAAGTTAGCACCATAAAAGTGAGTAATTTCTTTAATATACACAGAGGTATTATTGCATTGGTCGTGGTTAACTCTAGGCCATATTGGATATACACGTAATTCGACTAATTTTCCACAACTCATTTACAGCTCGTAAAGATAATGATTTGCAGTACGAAAAGTAGTGCGCGGACAGGACACACCTTCGATTCTCCAAGCCAAATTCCCACGTTTCTCAACACCGCAGAACGAATCAATCATTTGCCTAGCCAGACTCGCAGACCCCAGTTGTCGAGGGGGGTTGAGGGTGTGGGTGAGGGGAAGGGGATCATGCAAAATAGCTGCACAGTTGCAAACGTTAACTGTGATGGAAGGTGGCAACGCTATGGATTACCAGGCCAATTGGTCACAAAATCTTAACACCTACAGCGCGTCCAAGGCTATGCTGATCATCATCAGATGATCGCCTGATCAGGCTGATCACTCAGTGGCGGCCATTAAAGTCAAATCATTTTTCACATTTAGATATTGGCTGCGGGGCACAGGCAGGCCAAAGTGAATCCATTCGTTGGCCGGGCGGCACAATTGAAGGTAACTCGGAATCGATCCATCCAAAATTGCCGCGATCACGATTTGCAGAAATATGTTCGACTGCAGCAGATTTGTCGGCTTTCTGCGCCCGGCTGGTGCGCTTACATAAAAGTAATCAAATCAACACCTTCATCAACTCCTTTGGATACGCTCGCCCCAACCGCAGAAAATGCCTTCCTTATTTTTGTTTTATTTTTTTTTTACTGTGCTGGCAATTTGGACTCACGGTTCCAATCGAAGAGCAATCTTTTTTTTTGTTTTGTACTTTTCGGCTTGTTTCGGTGGCGATCGCCTGTCGATCAAATTGTTGTTTTCGATATCTAATTTGTCATTCGGTATCCGCAACGGCAACGGCAACGGCAACGGCAGCGACGGCCCACAAGACAGCCGCAATTTGTTCATGCAACACAACTGGCAACTGGCAACACGCTGTCTGCGTTGCACGATCCTTCAATGGGCAAATGGGGCTCGAATCTGGTGCTTGCAGCAAACTAGGGAATCCCGGCATTATGTGCGACGATTATCTTGTCGGCGCGTGAAATTTCGTGGTGTTGAGGAATTGACCTGCAATTGATACCAATCCACGGCAATCCATTACAGAGGCTAAGCGCGCGAGCTGCATGTCTCATTATTGGCAATTTTGGAGCAGCAGCGGGGTAATTGCCCCCTGCCCAAGCCCACGCCGAGGGTCATTTGTATAGAGGTCGCAAACGGGGTTCGAGCCACAACTGCAGCATGACTTGAGCATTTATTTTGCAACACATGCCCAAATTATGATATGGCTGGGAGCGAGACTTGGTTGCTTTTCGAAATATAGAAATTGTGAAATTGCAATTGTGAAGATACTTCTGAGAAAATGCATCTAAATATGTGCTTAGTTATTTCTTGTATTTTTATTAAATAAAATTAATTTAACTGACACTTGATTTCCATATCGAAATTATCAAAAACAAACATTTTTTTTTCATTATTTACTTTTATACTAATTAATACTTAAATATATTTTTATATATATATATTTATAATTTTGATTACAGCAATCAACATTTTTGTATAATGCGGAAATTTCATGTTTTGCTGTTTATTATGAATGCCAATTTTTAATCACACACACATATATTACACACGCACATACACCCTCTCTCTCTCTCGACTATCAACTGTGATAAGATTAGTATGTATATTTATATACTTGTTTTAAACCTACAGCTGCTCTTGCCAGCTCTATATATTTTTGTTGTTTTTGTGTTCAATTTATTTACCATTCAGTTGACATTTATTATCAATTAATTTACAAATTTCGCACCTCACAAATGTATTTACACGCGCTCAAGCGATGCTTTCAATAAGTAACTGTATTTATTTTTTATTAATATATATAGATTAATAATATTTACACAATGTTCTCTTATCAAAAATGTGCAAATACTTGACTATGAACGAAAAGTGAAATATAATTGTCTTTTTCTTTTATTTAGTTTTTCATTTATTGATTTTCTAAATTTTTAAAAACGATGTTTTACACAATTCTATGTACAAACCATTGGCTGCAGTTGCTTTTGGAAAATTATAGGTGAATCATTCGTTTCTCACCTTTAAATATAATAAAAATAAACAAAAGAAAACAAATATATAAGTCCTGCAAAGTAGATTTATTCATACTTTTAGTTTCATCAGCATAGTTTGAGAGACTAGACTGTTCCGATACTCATATAAATATATAAATAAATATATATATATATAAATACAAATGTTTCAACCAAAATAGAAAATTGTAAAAAATAAACCAAGATGAGTTCTTTAAAAACGCAATTTTTATTATTATAAAATATATAAAACGTTTAAATTTATACATATAAATAAAATAATGCTTAGTCTAAAAGATCGTTTAAAAACTGAAAACTTGCACTGAATTGGTATTGCCCGCATTTTTTTATTATTTTTATTAATATTTTGATAATTGTATAAAAAATAAAAAATTTGCTAAATTTTGAATTAAAAAGTTATTAAAATAAAACTTGTATTTTTTTGTTAAATTTTTGCCGCATCTTTGAGACATGGCTTGGAGCAGTTGAGAATTTGATTTTTCTTAATTTCTTGATATATATATTCTTTTTTTTACATTTTACTTAAAGTAAAGTAAAAAATTGCTAAAGCACACACAAAATATAATTGCCACACATAAAGTAAAAATATATTTTTGGTATAATTCTGCAAACCACTGGGAGATTAGAGTAAAGTACTATAGAACGCATAGAACTATATATAGTTATAGCTCGTATATATAAATGTATATATGCTACAAGAAATACATAAATATTTTGCCTAACATACATTTACATTGTCTTTTTTGTGTTTTTGCTGGTTTCTTGTTAATCTGATTTTGTGGGAAGGAGTTTTATATAGATTTTTACTTTCGTTTAGTTTTCTTTGCTTTTAAAAATTAAGTAGAACTCAGTGCCTTTAAATATTTTACAGACATATAGTAGAAATGATAGACGCCCATTAAATCTTAAACGTTAAACGTTTGAATTTATTTTGTATTTTGTTTTTGTTCGTTTCTTTTAACCTGGATGCCGCTTTGTATCTACAAGATACAAAACCACATTTGGCTGTCAGTTGTGGGCGCCTGGGTGAAAGTTGAAAATTGTTTATGTACAAGTTACAACAACTAAAGGAGATTTTAAAACAATTAAGCTACACGATTCTCTGTATTTTTCTTCTTTTTTTTTACATTTTTCATTAGAGATTTTCTTTTTTTCTGTTTTGTTTTTTTTTGTTTTTTGTTGTTTTTTTTTTCAATATGCATAAATAATTACACTACTTGACATCCACAATGAGAGGAACTTCGCTGATATCGATTAAATTTGGCGGCGATGGCAGCGACTGTTGCTGCTGTTGTTGTTGCTGTTGCTGCTGTTGTTGTTGCTGTTGTTGTTGCTGGGTTGTCGGTGTGGACGATGCCGATGACAGCGAGCCCGCTGAGGACGAGGAAGAGGAAGAGGAGGAGGCCATGACCGCTGCCGTGGCCAGTTGCTCGTGGCTGCTGCTGTTGCTGCTGGCCAGCAGCAATCGCTGGTGGTGTTGTTGCAGGCACTGATTTGCATTGACAGCGGCAGCGGCCATCATCATAGTCGCTGCATCGCAGTAATTAGACAGCATTGTTGTTGTGTTAACTGCCGCTGGCATTGTTGTTGTTGTTGCAATTGTCGCTGGTGTCACATATGCAGCAGCAGCAGCAGAAGCAGCAGCCGCTCTTGCATTCGCCATATAATCGCTGCTGCTGCCGTTGCTGCTGCAGCCGGCGCCAAGAAAACCGCTGGCGTTCATGTTGCTGCTGTTGCTATTGTTGTTGTTGCTGTTGCTGTAGTTGCTGATTTGCTGCTGATTGCAAACGCTGTTGTGGCTGTCGCCGCAGTTGCTGCCGCCGTTGCCGTATGTTGCATGCATGGCAGCAACATTGCCGTGATCGTGGCTATGATTGTTAGCAACAGCAATGCCCCCGCCGATGCCGCCGCCGCCGCCGCCAATGTTGCTGTTGCCGTTGCCGTTGCTGTTGCTGTTGCTGCTGATGTTGTTGCAGGGATTGATGTTGAGCGTAGTGTTGCTATGATTGGCTGCCACAGCGGCCGCCACAGCTGCGGCTGATGATCAAGTTGTTGTCAATTGGCGCCACATTGTGTGTCACATCGAAGGCAGATAGGGCCAAGAGAAACTGTTGCCGCTCAGCAACATGTCGCGTATCAGCGTTTCGATGGGCGTTTTCCCGACTAGACGCACAAAAAACAATTGCTCAATGACCTGGTGAGTTGGCGGAAATGAGAAAGAAGAAGAGAACAACAAAATAAACATAAGTATTGAGAGAATAACGCCGAGTATTCAGAATATGCTGAGTTAGCTTAAACTTGTTGTTTAACATTTCTTATTTTCAACTAGCCGAAAATGGAGTTGAATCTGAAGTTTCTTTTGCAGGCAATCCAATTTAGCATATAATCATTTTCAATATTACTAACACCTCTAATATCAATTCAAGTGCCTTTTTGTCAATATAAAATTCTTATGCTGCACCAATAGTGAAAAAAAAATATAAAAAAATTGGGGATTGAGCATTCAATTTTGTCCTATTTTTTGTTTATTTAAACAAACAATTTTAGCTCTCTAACTTAATGATGTGCAACAAAAACCATATGAGTTTTATTCGAACTGAAATTTAAAATTCCCTCGACATACAAATTTACATTAGTTTGCAAATGATTTAACTTACTTGTGAGGAGACGGTTCGCAAGGATGGCAATCTCAGCAGCAATTTGCCGAATCTCGTGGGCTGATTGGGATACTGCGTTCGACAGTATTCCTCCAAGGCGCACTGGGACTTTTCTTGCAGGGATTCAATGTGTGTCACATCCGATAGACCGCAGGCATCTGAAAATGAAGAACAGATAAAAGCTGGAAATTAGTGAAAAGCTCAAGCTTGAAGAGATCTCTATAGTGGTAAATGGGTTTTATGCAGCTTCACCTGGCGCTTTGCTGGCGATACATATCCAGTCAAAAAGACAATGAAAAACTCAATATAAACTGCGGCCACGCCCACACACAAAATTTAACTAGCAAATGGCACATGGCGGAATTGCGTCACCTTGCATGACTTATGCCCAATTGAGGCCCGAACTGGGTCTTCGCCAAGACAAGAGACCGTTTAATTAAATTTACGAAAATTAAACAAAGCGCCGACGCCCACAACGCAAAAGTCATAAACAGGGGCTTGCAACTGAGCGGGAGTTTATTTCTATGTTGTTGACAAGTTGTTAAAACTGAAGATATTGCGCATACGTAGCGTGTGCCGTCAAGTGTTAATTGCCAGCCACAAACGTTTGCTTATCAATATATATTTTCGAGTGTGTCTCTCTGTGTGTATGTGTGTGTTGAAATGTTGTAAAACAACAGAAAATTGTGTGCATCTAAATATAAATGTTTTTCAGCTCATATTTACTTGGCTGCGCCTATTTGAAATTCAAATTAGACATCAGCACTTGTAAATTTGCATAGCTTTAAGCATTCCCAATAGCTGTTAAGAATACCGTGCCGAAATGCCGTATGTGAGATTTTTTTGTGGCTGTGTTTCTATTTGCTTAATTAGTCAGCGCGCACACACGTTACGTATCTTTCAGTGCCGAAATGCAAAAAAGTATCTTAAACAAATACTCGAGAGAAGTATCTTTTGCACATTACGCAAAAAATGCACAAGTGGCATTTATAACATTTTTTGCAGCTGGTTTAGCGGCCTAATGAATTGGCCGTTTGGCGGCTTAGTTGCCAATCTGATGGCATCGCTGGATCGCTGGACCTCGTCAACGTATCCAATTGCGGTGTGAATTCGAATTTGATTGCATTGCCAAATGCCAGCATTGGGACGTAATGTGTCGTTTTAATGTCTCGTATTTCACAGATTTTTTTACTTAATGCTGAGCTCTTTGAATTTCATTATGAGCCACTCAATTGGCTCTGGCTGTCGTTGGCCGCACGCAAGCTGTGCTTCAACTTGTCAATTGAAAGCCAATACATTGAGCCACAAAGTAATATGAGGCAAACAAATTGGCAATAGGTTCATTAGAGTTAACCCGCCTTGCAGCCAAGTAATTGATAGCTAACACACATTCAGATTTTTTCGCACACTCGAAAATTAATTTTATATTGAAATCGATTATCAAATTGACTTGATGACTATTTAGAAAAATTTGGATTAAAATAGTATCCCATCAGTTTTAATCAAATCAAATCTGATGATATTTATAGCTTATTTATATCAAACTTAGCATAATTTAAATCAATTTAACATTAAAATTAAATAAATTTGTATCCTATTCAATTGCTTAACATTAAAATTAAATTAATTTGTATCCTATTTTATGTAATTTAAATAAACACTTATTATTATAGCTACACGCTTTGAGTTTTAAATTCATTTAAATTTATTTAAGCATTCAGTCTTTTAAATTACAAACTTCAATAAAATTGGCGGTAAATCCCGTGTGCAAAGTACAAAAAATATAAATAAACAAATATGAAATTTCTGAGAAATGTTTACATAAATTTTGCTAGTTTTCTGCCATTTGCTAAGTGAATGGTCAATCAATGCTGACTAAATACAAAAAATTATATATTGCATCAAATTATAAAAGCTGTAAAGTATTCAGCTGGGGCGAGTTTAAAGGTTATAGTAACATTTGTTAATATAACGCTTAAATATAGCAGAGAAAGAAAAATTGCATCCAAATCTCCCGGCAATATACTTTATGGGCCAGCTCGTGCATTTTGGCCATTTCCAGCTGTAAGTTCAGTTGGCCAACAAAATAAACAAACCATAAGCCCACAAACGAAAATGCAATTCAACAGACCGCCCCCACACAGTGCGCGTAAATCGAGATAAATGATTTGTCGCCAAAGGCAACAAAAATTCAATTAGCCATTATTAACCATTTCATTTCATAAACAACCAACCAACAATAACGATAAAAACAACAACAATAATCGTGTAGCCGCACAAAAAGATACAAATTAGATCTGGTCAGTTGGGATGAAATGCCGAGCGAATCACTTCATTGGCCATGGTCATAAATGTCAATTGACTTTGGCCATTTGCTTTGATGATCCTGAGCCCAGGTTGCCCCAGCACCAACTCCAGACGAATGCCATAAACTGAAACGAGTCGAGAGGACATGAGAAGCGGAGTAGAAACAAAAAATTGTGCCACAATTCGAATCAATAAGCCAGGCAAAAATTTTATTTTCATTGAAATGCAGAAGACGTCGACGATGACGATGGCCAAGTGAAAGAAATTCCAGTTTTTGAATTTGGCCAAAAGAAATGCAGCTTCGAGCCGCGAGCTGTGTGCAGCTTTCTCGGGCGTTTGGGCAACGGTCTGCGGCTATAACTATGGCTTAACTTGGCTTTGATTTTGGTTTTAGTTTGTTTTTTTTTTGTTTTTTGGTTTTTTTTAACTGTTTTCGGTCTGGCTTCGATTTTGGCTGAAACTCTCTGGCGGGCTCCTTTCTGCGCAGTTACTAACTCAGCGCGGAGATCGTGACCGCGTGTTTTAAATGCATAATGACCGTAAAGTAGTTGATGTAACTACGTAACCGAATTGTGCTGCCAATAACAACAACAACAACAACAACAGCAACAGCAACTGCAACAACATGCATATCGAAAAAGGAGCAGATATTTTTTTTGGTCACACAAGAACGTGGCACAGGCTACACCTCCGCCCCCCTCTCCATCTATCTTTGTCTCTGAACAGACTCTGACCATAGTAAAGGTTAAGCTGTTTAACCAAAAATTATGAATTGCTGCATTATATTTTATTATATAGTTTTTATGGGCAACAACTAGTTTGTTGTTGTTGCTGTTGTTGTTCGACTTTGGCATCGTGTCTGCCCCAGCAACAGCAACAGTTATAACTTTATTTAGTTTTAATAAGCATTAGGAAAAAAATGCCCGCGGATATAGTTCGCTTGCGGTTCATGTGAGGTCAACTATGAATTTATATTCGAACGGCATTTTTAGGAGTTGTTCAGCAAAATACAACACAAATTACAGGTATTTGCTGGGTGACAACAAGCTGCCTTAGCCAGGGAACTGGACTAGAGAAAAACGTGGACTTTTTTAATACTACAAATATTTGAAATATTTAAAAATAGTTTCTGTTTTGCATAATAATAATAAGTAATTTAAAAAAAATCAATTATTAACCCTGGTAGTCTTATTGTATTTTTTGAATCAAATAATATATAAATTTGTGTTAAAAATAAACGTTGTACATCAAGTTAAATTTTCCTATTACTTTGACAATTGAAATTGGTGATTTGATGATATGCGAGAGATCCTGTGTCAGAGTTTAACTGATTGAACATCTCAAAACTGGCAACATCATATCGTATCAGTTTGACGATGGGGATGGAGGAGGAGGGGGAGTGGGAGGTAAAAGCGCGCCCAAAAATGATTCTAATCAAAGAGAGGTCTGCTCGAAACTGTTAATTACAAGGCAGAAAGGCACGTCTGTGGCAATTTTCGGAAAGTAGCGCAGGCGATCAATGAGCACCCACAAAACGATTTGGGCATCAGCAAAAAGCAGACACAGCCAGCACACAACGAGCCCAACAACAACAACAACAACAACAGAAACAACAACGAAAAACGTTGGCCAAGAGTCGGACGGCGGGCAAAGCTAAAACCAACACAAAATGTTGGTCAAAAAGTGTGGCCAAGACATGAAAGCTACAACTCTTAACAACTGCAACAAACGACAGCAATCAGGCAGCAGCAAAGCAAGATGGTAAATGAGTGGGGAGGGGGTGGGGGCGAGTTAGGTGGGTACAACCAGATTGGAAGATGCACCACAGAGACGCAGACATGTCGTCAACGTGCCGCCGCCTGGGTCCAAGGCAGCAGGCAGAAGATCTACTAGAGACTCTACCCGGTATTTTACTACCGCGATCGTGTCTATCGCAAGCGGGGGGAATGGGCAGCGGGGGGCGTTGCAGCGATTGATCGGCTGCAGTTTATGGACTCATGCAGCCAATTCAAATGCAATTGCGCTGCACAAGTCTCAGACGCAAACGCAGACGCAGTCGCAGAGTTGCAGTTGAAGTTAAAGTTGAAGTTGAAGTCGCGGGCAACACGAACTCGCGACGCCCCCTCACAATAGACCCAAAACCGCATCCCAAAAGCCCAAAACCCATAGCCTCGTACCCATAGCCATCGACACACACAGCGTTTTGGAAATTGGAAAATTATTTTCATTGCTGTGGCTGGAGCTGAAACTGTGGCTGGACTTGGCCAAGGAGCAGCCGTTGGGGCTTGTAAGTAAGCGACATAAACGAGTGTTGTATTAATGTTCATAATGTGGTATCTCGACGTCAATAAACGTCGCCAGCTCACTATCAGGGTGCGGGGTGCGGGGTGCAGGGGTAGGCTAAGGGGAGGGAGCTGTAGACTGTGTCGCCGATCGAGGACAGTCGCGACGTGCGCCCGGGACAGCTGCTTGACATGAGCAGCCAACGGTTTGACAAACAGTTCAGGGGAAGGGGTTTTCGGAGGGGGGCATGTTGAATGCTTCACTGCATATTATGGCCACTGTATGTGGACAATGGAGAATGCAAACTTAAAGCTAAACTTAAATTTGTTTTGCTATTTAAATTAGGTGTGCATTTAAATTTAAATAAATAAGCATTTTTACATGTTTAACAAAGTTATATTTGCATACAAATATTGCTGATTTATTTGAGTTGCATATATTAAAATAAATAAATTTGAAGGTAATAAAAAAAAAATATATATTAAAGAACATTAAAAATAAGCCATGTGCCATATTAGTTTAAAAAGTTTAATATTTATGTGATTCCTTACGACATAAGTGTAAATATATGGGTGGGTGTGTGTGTGTGTGTGTTAGGCATGTGTGTTTAGGTGGCTGTGTGTGTGTGTGTGTGTGAGTGCAAGTTGTTTCCAAAGTCCAGAATGTGTGCCGAAACGTGTGTGTTTAAAGCTGATGCTATTTTTGCTTTTGTTAAAAAATAAAAAATGCACAATTAGTGATGAAATAACAAATGAGTGAAAGAAAATTATAAAAGCAGCTAGCTTAGAATGCATCAGGACTTTAAGATCTTTGTTTTCGGAAACTAGCTGGTTTCATAATTTTCTAAAAGATGATTTAATAATGCACATGAATCGTTTATTATTGTTTCATTTTCATAATATTCGATTCAGAAGCATTTCAACTATTGCGACAAACCTTAATCAGCAAGTATTTAATTTTTTTTTATACATTTGTTTCATCATTTTAAGGTTTTTAAGCAATTTTTTTATGCTGTCAGAAATTTTGAATTTTTGTGTAAAAAATCATAATAACAATAATCAAGTTGTTTTAATTTCAATTAAATAATTTAATAATTATTGCAATGATATTAAAACAAGTTGATCAGATATTTAAAATAAAAAAAAATGTTTTCAAAAATTTCAAAATTAAAATATATGTAACAAAGTAATTTCTATATCTTTGAATTTTCTAGTTATTTAGAAAAAATTAAAGAAAAGAAATTTTGTGAGAATATAAACAAATAAGACAAATAAAAAGACAGAAATTCAACAAAATTATGAAAAAAAAAATATTTTTTTTCAAGAATTTTAATTAAAAAGTTTAGGTTTTTCAATTTTATGCTACAGATACATTACTTTGAAGTATCTTTTGTAAATTGAAAATAGCAATGTATGGGTTATTAGTAACCAAAACTCAAATAATTGTTAGTATAAAATAAAACAAGCAAAATAAAAATATAATAAAATAAAAAAAGAAAACCAACTCTTAAAACTAGTCAACAAGCTTAAATAATTAGTAACAGGTGAAACGAAGTAAAAACACAGGTTAGGATTAATTTTTTGTTTAACAGCAACAGCAGTGTATATTCATGAGTTCTCTCCTCAACTTCTCTACTCTTCTCGCATGTCTTTGTATGCATTTTTGGCAATGTGTCTAGGCTAGATTACGACTAAAATAAATATAGACTTAGTTTAAGGCAATAAATACATAAGCAATAGGCACTAAAATTAACTATACAAAAGATACATAATTAAGTACTTCATAGATACATAGCTAGGTTACGCAGATACATTATCTAAACTGACTAACTGCTCGTGGAATGGGCAAAGGGGGCTCTACAACTGCCATCTACTGCCCGCCAGGCTGTATGGCGAGTATCTATAACTGGGACTGCTGTGAGCGGCCGCCGCCGCCGCTGCCGCCGCATGGCTGACGCCGAAGGGCGTGCTGTGGTGGAACATGTCAAAGGCCGAGCCGAACGCGCCGCGCGGCGGCGTCTGATAGAACATGGCAGCCGCAGCAGCTGCCTGTTGTTGCTGCTGCTGCTGCTGCTGCTGGCCCGGCGTCTGATATGCTCCAGTGGCGGCGGCGCTCAGCGGGGAGGCAGCGGAGTTGTGGGAGGAGGAGTTGGCGCTCTGGGATTGCGTGGGCAGCGAGGCGCCCAGGCCGCTGCTATTGTTGGCGCTCGACTCGCCGCTGTTGCCGCTGGAGCTGGCATAGAGCGCCGTCAGCAGATCAACCTCAGCGTTGGCGGCGGACTTGGCGCAGCTGCTGAAAGCGCTGCTGGCAGAGGGCACAACGGGCACAGGCGGAGCAGTAGGAGGAGCAGCAGCAGGTGCAGCACTGGGCTTTGACTCGTTGGGAGTCAGCGGCAGGTGCTGCTGTTGTTGATGCTGCTGCTGTTGCTGCTGCTGCTGCTCCGCCTGCTGCACTGCGGCCTCGACGCCCGCCACGCTCTTCATGAAGGTGGCCAAGTGCAGCGGCGCCTGCTGCAGCTGCGACTCAAACTCGGAGCGGTTGAGCTCATCGAGATGGTCGCGCACCACGGCCAGCAGCTGATCGTGGTTGCAGTCGTCGCCGCTGGAGCGTTTGCCGAGCAACGCTGAAACTTTGGTTAGCAGTGCGGGCACATCCTTGTACAGGATGTCCAGCAACTTACCGGTGGTGAAGAGCACAATCGCCTTCAGGCAGGAGTATTCGGCGGAGTCGACGTGCAGCGCCTTCAGCTTCTCCACCTGCTCCTGGAAGATGCGTATGTGGTCCATGAATGCCACCACCCGATCCGCGGCCATCGGTGAGGCGTGCAGACCGGCGGCTGCCAGCAGCGGCGCCACATGCAGCGGCATCGAGCACTGGCTGGCATTCAGGACGAACAGCTCGGACCAGACCAGCCGCAGGAGGGCTACCTGGTCGGTCACCTGCAGCTCCGGGAAGAAGGGTATGTTCTTGGCCCACTCCACCGCGGAGAAGAGCAGCCGGGCGGCCAGCTCGCAGATGTTGTCGATGCCCATTATATTGTTCGGCTGGAGGCACTGGCCGTACCGCGATGTCGGATACGGCTCTGCGCGCAGCAGCAGCGAGATGTAGGAACTGAGGTACGAGTGCCCGTTGAACCCGGCCACGCCCATCGGATCGCCGTTGGCCAACTGGTACTGGCCATGCATGCCCGCCAAGCCGGGCTGTGTGGGCGGCACGCGGCCCCGTTGAACAGCTGCAAAGAGAGATAAAAAGAGAGAGAGAGAGTTAGTATTTGTATTTGTATCTGTATCTGTATGTAAAGGTAATTCAATCTGCGCGCCTTTTGTACGCTTATTTTGACCGCGACATCACACGCCGCACAATGTCGCCCCATTCAACGTTGTTGGCAAAGCTGCCACAACGCACAATGCCTATCGGGGCGCCTCAATCTCGACGCACTCTTCTAACATTTTTCTCTGCTTTTGTTCTGTCCCGACAACGTCATAAGATACTTTTCTGTTCTCTAACCCGAAGCTACCCTTAAACCCTTTTTTCTGCTGCTTTTCTCGGCGATCTCGTCGCCAGTTGCAACCCCTTGTTGCCACAACTGCTTAGATATGCAAATTCGACTAAATACTTTCAACGCATCTTTCAGATACAAGCACGTGTGTGTATCTGTCGGATAGCGTCTTTTGAGCACAGCTTAGGCCTAAAATGTATAAACAGAGCGAATTCGAGGTACAAGCCATAACAAGCTCAGGCTACAGCTGTTCTGCTTGAAAGTAAAAGCTTCGCAGCAAGTAAAAGCTTTTATAATGTAACTGAGAAATTTCTGTCAGTGGATTCGAAGGCGACAAGAACTAAGAATTAATAGAAAAATAAATTATAAATTTTAATAATATATCTAAGCATAAAAGGAGGTTGAGCTGCTGAGAGCTTTTAGTGTTGAGCAAAGAATCAGATAATACAGAGAGAGAAAGAGAGAGAGAGAGAGAGAGAGACAGAGAGTGAGTTTGCTGAGAGAATGTTTGCCTTTAAGCTGATATTTAAAAGCCAACTGAAGCAACTAAATATATAAATAACTAAGCAGAAATAGAGACAGCGAGCTGTGGAGAATATAATGAAAATAATAAAAAGTGGCAATCACAAGGTTATTTCTATTTAAAGGGCGCTTTTATTTTAGGTGAGAGTTAAACTTACATAAAAGCTGCGCCCGCGCAAATCCTGTCAGCAGAAAGAGAGACAGGTTATGAAAGAGAAAGAGAGAGATAACTGATTACTGAGTTGAGAGGCAAACGAACGCAAAAGCTGTTCAGGCTCTAAATGAGATACACTTTCTGGTGGAAAAACTTTTACTTCAAGAGAGTTTCGACGCTTTTTAGAGACAGAGCGCGAGCTTAACTGATCAGCTGATCAATTAATTGAAAACGTTGGTATATCCCAACAACGAATCTAAGCGGAATTTTTTCGCTAAATAGAGAGTTATTCAGCACTAAAAAATCACAATAAGAACTTCATGTCCAATACGAAAAAGTCAAGCTGCACTTTTGGGTGCGTTCAAAGACACTCAACAAAAGTACATTCCTTGACTGTGAACTTTGAACCGCAATTCCCTTACATAAGCTACAAACTTACACCTGCATGAAATACAGAGTTAAGACAACTTTAAAGAGGCTTGGCCGTTCTCAAAAACAAAAAACGCATTTGATACAAATAAAACAATGGAGCATTGCGCGTACTTGAGTTGGGCAAATGTGGGTTAGCAAAGGTTTTTACACCTTTAAATATGAGTTGGTACACACCTAGACCGAGTCATATGCACCACACCTAACCCCACTTGGAGTAACAGGCTGGATTCCAATTCAACTTGGAGGAAAATAAAATAAAATAATCAAAATAAAAAATCGCAAAAATTCTGCCCAAGGCGCTGAAAAGCAAATAAAGCTAAACATGATTATTGATCAGGCCAAGTGTTGGGCACAGCCATTGTCTAAGGCACAACACACATACACACACACACACACTCAAACACAGCTGGTCAGGCAAAAGTAACGTCTTTTGTTGAAGCGAAAAGCGAAAGCATTTTTGGTCACTAAGATTTTATGAAACACAGGACTTCAACTTAGGTAGGGAAGAAGATAAAAAAAGTGTATTTGTTTATTGCTTTACCGAAGCAATTAAGTGCCGGGGGTTGCAGAACCGGAACTTGACCACTGTCCAGCGCCGGACGACACAATTATTTATACAATACATTTGCGTAATTTGCGCAGGCAACGCAGGCTGATCCTCAACAAAAATAATGCCCGAGCGGATCTATGCAGGCAGAAGACGCTGCTAACCGGTTATTGTGCACCTCTCTCTCTCTCTCTCTCTCTCTCTCTCTTTCTCGCTCTTGCTCACTCTTTTTGGCTGAGCTGAGCCTGGGCTTATTTATGCGCCTGGGAAAATATATTCCACACTGACCGCAGTGACGCAAAACTTGCCAGACTGACCGCAACTGCAGCTCAGATCAACTTTGGCAGATAACAGCAGCCAGCAACAACAACAAAATCAAGAACAACAACAGAAAAGGAAGAGGCAGAGTTAGCAGCAGAAAGACTGCGCTTAGTCTCCGCCGATTCGGCTCTGATTACTTAATGAATGAATTCTGTGGGTTAGCACGTGCTCAAGTCTGGGCTGCGCTTTTGTTTTTGTGTAATCGATAAACGATAAACGAGTCATCGAGTCAAGCAGCCACTCGAGCCACACGTGCCCAAGTGGTCCACAGCTAATTGTGGCCAAGTGGATGAACCCGCTTAAAACACCCCTCCCACCCGGAGGGCGTGATGTCTTTTTCGGAAATGCAGTTTCCGGCCTCAGGTTCAAAATGCCTTTCACTTTGCATTTGCGCAATAAATATTTGCTTTGCTTTCAATGTGCTCAGTTGCTGTTGTTGTCGAGTGTAAATTTCCATTGTTAATTATAATGCATATGAGCTGACATAAGCTGTTACAAGTGTCAAGCGATTTTAGCTAATCAATTGCAATTCAAACTTTGTTAAACATTTTAATTTAACAGGAATTCATTTCTTTCTATTATATGATTAATTATTTTCTTTAAAGTGATTTTGTTAAAATTCCTTCCAGCCAGATTATAATTATTATTACTATTTTATATAAAAAGCTAGCTACAATTTAATGAGTTTTTCAGTTTTAGATTTTAAGTTTAAACTAAAAATTATTTTTGTGTGATTAATTTTTATCCAACCCTATCTTTTCGGTTTTCCAACCAGTTTTCGTATTTCAATTCTGCTGCTTTATAATTATTTTTTCCTAACAAAAATGCCTTTAAAAATTGAAATAATTTCACTGTCCCAACCCTTATGGAGATGGAAATAAAATCAAGTTTCTGCACAAATTGTTGTCCAGTTCGCTGACCCACCCAACCCACCTCGGTCCAGTCCACCCCGTCCAATTGACACTGCAATTTAATTAGAGCGACCTCCAGGCCTTGATTTTATGCGTTTTTTCTGGTTTTTCTGTGCTGTTCGAGCTGTAGAATTTCTTGACCAGGTCTCTCGCAAGGCATAACCTTTGTGCCGCTTTTGTGCTAAGTAGCGTCAAAAAAAGCAAAAGCAAAAAATAAAAGGGACTGAAATTCTATGCAGAAAATACATTTTCTCACGATTTCTCAGCGCTGATATAGGTTTGGGCAATTGTGAACTAGTTTTACGCAGAACTTGTACATTAGGAAATGCCATCAAAGACACGGGGAAGGGGGTAACGCTGTGGGGCAAAAGGTGCTGAACTCTTTTGCGTTTTATGAAGCTGACAAGTTGACAAGTTGGCAGCCACAGGTAATCGCATATTTAATGGCCAAACAGGTAGCCCACAGTTGGGTTCACACTCTGTCGTTAGCCAAAACAACATTTTGTACTTGGCCTAGGCAAATTTTACGTTTCTTTCGTGCAGCAAAGTTTATAGATAGTATATTATCATATATATTTCTTTGCGCAATACCCTCGCTTAAATCAATGTTTAGATACATTTAATTACAATGCGGCTGTAGCTGCATTTTAATTGCCTCGTTCTTAACCCAAATCGCAGCTACAGCTCAACATCTGCTGCTGTTGTCGTTGTTGTTGTTGTTGTTGCTAAAGGGGGACTATTAGCATTTTGCGAAAACCTGTCAATATTAGTGCAAATAATAACAGCTTAGCACAGCAGCCGGACAAGTATCTACCTCTCTCTCTCTCCCTTATACGCAGATGTTAATTGTTAATGCCGACAACTGCAACTAACCAACCAACCAACCAACCAACTAGTCAAGCAGTCACCCAACAACTCAGTCAGTCAGTCAATCAGTTAGTCAGTTAGTCAGTCATGCAGTCACCCATTGATCGATTCACCGTGGCGTCTGTCAATTTGTCGTCGTTTGCCAATTTGTGCACAAAACATTTGGCCCAACTATGCCAAATATTTGCGCACAAGCGCGGCTGCAAGTTGCCTTTGATTAAGTCGGCGCATACACTGCAACAAAATGGCCAGTAGCAACAATCAACAAGATACAGCACATTTTGTAATTACTTTAGATTCGTTGAGGCCATAATTTTCTGTCAGTGTATGTCACTGGCTTTAATCGAATTAACTTTAGTAAATCATTTGTGGGCACAGCAAAAAAAGTGTCGACACACAAATTACCATATTGAGCTAATTCCTAATCCGACTATGCTCGATTATTCAAGTATTCAGCTATTTAATTATTCGAGTATTCGAGCATTTTGTGTACTCATACTTCAACTGTGTTTTTTTTTAATTATTAACCAGCGAACGAACAAGTTTGCATTTGATCTTTAGGGTCAATATGCTGTACCCAATGCTTAATTGTTTTTCGTATACCCTGTAACCATAAAATTAGCCAATGGGGGTATAAGAAATAAAGTTTGAGTTCTAGCAAAAACACTCTACTTAAACATAAGGTATCTACTAGTTGTGCACTTTTGACATATTTGTAGCAGTTATAGGCATTACTTTGTATTGTGTGTATCTAGACAAATGACTTTATGGATTCGTTTTAATGTAGGAACTTGGCTAAATGTCATGTGTACGGTTTGATTTTTAATGGAATACGACAATAACTGGGCATCTAATTGGCAGTCTATAAATTCGCCTTTGGCCAGCTTATTGAGTTATTTGGAGGACTTTGATTAATTCAAATAAATGGATGGATACATATATCATATTATCTTTTAGAGTGTTATCTTTTGGAGGACCACAACATTTAGCCCCTGATCAATTGGCACTGCCACTTTAGGCACATTCTTTGGCAGAGCACTTGGCACCGTCCAAATAGCTGAACTAACCCAAGTAGAGCAGCCCGCAAAAGTGCAGCCCACACTTGTCACTTGTGTTGTGTGAAAATTCGTAGCATGTGACATTTAGTTGTCCCATTTATTGGACCGAACGTAACCTACATACAATCGAAAATCAAATTTCTTTCTTTGCGCGCAGTCCTGTTCTACTTCCGTTTTTTTTTCGTTTCGTTTTCTTTTCGCCTTGCCTATTTAATTTTATTTATGTGTTTGCCTCACTATTTGACTTTTAATTGACCCACACCCAATGCGAGAAATTTCGAATTTTATAGTAGCGAGTAGCGGGTGCCAGGAGCGCTGGGGCGGAGGTGTGGAGGGGACAAATGACTTACCTTCGCGTCGCATGCCCATTTTGAGGCACTTTTTCAAACGGCAATATTGGCATTGATTGCGATGATGCTGATCTATGGGACAGTTTCTGCTGCCCCGACACGAATATGTGAGATTGCGTCGCACGGAGCGCTTGAAGAACGATTTGCAGCCTGAAAATGGGAATAAGAAAAATATATTTCATGAATTTAAGTAATGTGTAACAGTATGTCGAAAAATATTTTAATAGATTTTTATGTGTTATGATATAAATTTGGACTATTTACAAAAATAATTTGGTACAAAAAAGTTGAATATATTAAAAGAAATAAAATAAAGATGATAAATGAAAGTCGATTGATATTGTTATTGATAGATGCATGTTTATATCTAAAGAACTGTTAAATTCTCAATTGAAGTGAAATAGCAGCAACACCTTAACTTTTCTCTGATCTGTTTAAACCCAACCGATATATGTTTTTTAACATTTTTAATTGCTGTCATCTTTTCCGCCCGTATATTCCCACATTTTCACAGCACTTTGCCAAACTCTACCCTGAACATCTTTATGAGCTCTTCCAGCTTTAAACAATCTAAAAACAAGCTCTAGACGTCAGTTACACCTTTGAATGCCTGCAACAAGCAAAACAAATTCCATGCCACTTGGAACAAAAAAAAAAAAAAAGAAAGAAAGAGGACAGAGATAGAAGAAAAAAGAAAACAGGGCAGCAAAAATTGTTACCACTTGTAAAGCAAAGTACCCAAAGCGCAGAACATGCCACCAAATGCGGCAAGTTGCGCTTCACTTCATGACACTCGCAGTTGTTTGTCCTAGTCCTGGTTTGGCCCAAGACCCACCCCCACCCCCCGCCCTGGCTGTTGGCCATGTCAATGGTCATGTTACACGTTTCATGGCTTAACGCCTTCCATAAAATTACCTTTAATGGCTTTCAATTAACAAAGTGTATCTTTTGCGCACGAAGATACGACGGACTCCAACTTCAGAGGCAGCCAGTCCGGCCAGAAGAAGAAGAAGAGGCAGTGCCTTTTATATTGTTGGGCGGCTGCTGCATTTCAGTTTTTGGGCTACACACGAATTTACTGTTACGTCTGATAGCTAGCTTGTTGTTGTGGCGCGATGTTTACAAGCACCGCTGCAATTTGATGTCGCCATGTAGCTGAACATGTGTATCACTTGCGTTGCCAGTCCCCCCGCCCCCATCCCCCATCCCCATTCCCCTCCCACCCATCAGCTCTCCTCGCTGGCCGGAGTCCAAGTCCTGTTCGCCCCTCGTTGGCCGCACACAAAATTTCTCACAATAACTCAAAACAATGGCATATGCTCATAAAATTCGTTTTAAGCTGTAAAATCATCATCAAACAAAATATGTAAGCCCACAGTTCCAGGCACAGTCGCAGTCGCAGTCGCAATCGCAGCCACGTCTCGAACTATGCGATCTGCGCTATAAAAGATTTTCAATGCGCGCTCCTGCCTAGGCATTCAGCAGGAGTGGGCGGAGGAGGAGGCGGGGGAGGAGGCGGGGGAGCCAAGACTGCGTTGCAATCGTGTGCACCAAAACGTGCCCTGGCACAGGGAACTTTTTGGGCCATGCAGCTGAGTCGATCACTATATGCGCTGCACTGAAGCTTTAAGCCGTTTTAAAATAGGATTAAAATGAGCTTTCATTAAGAAAGCTCTGAAATGCTATGCTATATTTCTATGCTATAGTTTCTTATATTACTTTAATAAATTGGATGGCTTTGAAATTATTTCAGAATAAAGAAAGTAGGTACGCTTTCAAGGTCTTCAACTTAAACTTGTAAGAGTTGACAGTGGCTAAGTATTTTAAGAAGAAAAGCTTGAGAACGTTAAAGAGCTACTTTGTAGCTTTCCACAACACATAACTCAAGATAAGATACAGTATCTGAGAGTAGCTGCGACTGATGCGAGAAGGGCATGCTGCGATGTCTGAGCTGCCAAGCCAAACGTTGGCCTCACACGCCGCGCTAGACAAGCCCAAGATGCAGCCAAAAGGCAACTAGGAAATATGCACACACTCATACACACACACACACACAGAGACACACACATGCACAGAAAGCACACACTTAAGCTTTTACACCATATGATCTACGAATAACGATATTGTACCAAGTCACGATTTCTGCACAAAACGTACCGTTGCCTTTGCCTTTTTGTTGTTGTTGTTGTTATTGTTGTTGCTGATGGTGTGGGGACTGAGGGACAGCTGGACGGGCCCAAGCCCGGCCGTGGTACCTACGGCTTTTGGACAGCATCGAAAATAAAAGAACTGCCCATATGCGCATATCGCGGCTTTATCTGGAGCTCAGACGATGCGAACGCTGCGCCCTGTCGTTATTGATGAAGATACGAGCTGAAGCATTCAGCTATGAGCCGATACCGTAAGCCGATAGACAGAGAAGGGGAGAGGGCAAGGGTAAGGGGAATTGCATATCATGTTATATCAATAATCGCAAAAGGGTGGAGCGAAAAGCAGATGCAGTTGAAAATGAAGATGAAGATGCCGTTGAAGCTGTGAAGGTGTAAGGCCCAAAAAATGGGAGGTCCCTTGGAGTCACCCCCTCTCCCCGTGCCAAGCGGGAAGCCCTAGAGCAGCTTAACAGTCAAGGCCTTGCTATGGCTTCAAAATGTATCTCATAAGCGCAGACAGTTTAGCCATAAGCCAAGCGCATTTTGCGGTAGTTTCAATTACGCTTCAGCTTAATTGCAAGCGTGGGCAGGGAAGAGGAAATGTGGTGTGCGAGGGGAAGAGGGGAAGGGTAAGCTCGCGTGCGCTACGCGCCATAAAGCGTTCAATACAGTTAGACTTCCAAGAACTACAGCTAAGCTAAGGTCTGCGTTCTATTAATTGAACTTCCTGAAATGTGTGCGAAAACAGCACGATATCAACTACAACTATCCCCCCCTCCGAGTCCACCCACCCCCTCTCCCATTCGTAGCGTGACCATGGCCATGAGGCCTCAACATAAATGAAAGTGCAGTCAACGCCGCAATTTGAAGCGTGAAATTAGTTGGAGCCCAAGCGAAGTATCTATGAGTAGCTAAAACTATCTGCGAGTATCTGTGCGTAGCACAATGAGTACTTGGAGCATGTGTGCATTATTTACTCGCACAGCAAGCGTTTGGCAGTTGGCAATTGCCAATTGGTAAATCGGGCTCAGTTTTTGGCCAATTGCTTAGCCTGCGATCGGTCAATGCACCGTTCCCCAGAAGTGTAACACACAAACACAAAGTCAATAGCAGCGACCAGACGCCGCCCCATTGTCGGCTCATTTTCTAATTATTAATACACACACACACACACACACACCAATAGACACCCAAAGTACATAGCTAGAGAGCCATCATTAAGTCGCAATAATTAAATGTTAAGCTTACATGTGCAGGCAGCTAGTTCAAGTAATTAGCACAGCGGCTCAAGACTTGAGGGCTAGAGCTGAGCGCCAGTCGTGACACGACTTACGATTGGCTTTAGGTGTTGTAAAATTTTCAATAAAATTTACCAACAATACGATTAAATGCGTTATAATTGAAAACAAATGAACTTATTAAGTAAAAACTAATAATAATTTGGTTATTCATTTTATAAAACTGAAGTGTTGGCAATATCCAAAATATAATTTAATTACAAGTAAATATTTTATATATAAATAACACATAAGTTTCTTATATGTTCTTCCATATATAAATAAAATGTTCACAGATTATTCATATTCGAATTTTATGTTGATTCGATATTTTCGCTGCATGTTCTTCTTGGAATCTTATTGATAGCAATCTGACACGCGCACATCTCTAGTTCAAGACTGGCAAAACTGATGACTGAGATTGAGGCGGCGGCACAGCTAAAGCCAAAGCCAAAGCCAAAGCGCAGCAAAAGCTAGACAAAGTATCTGGAGTACAACCGAAACATAATTGCAGGCCCAGACACGAACCGCAAAATGTTTTAACTTGTGCATGCACTTCGAGTATCTACAAAATGCGCTGATTATGAACGCGCTTGAACTTCGCGAGGCGGAAGCTCAGTTCCAATTGCAACTGCAGTTGCAGGTGCCCCACAGCTGATTACTGGGTAGCAGGTAACAGGTAAAGGTAACAGCAGGCAACGCCAGTTGGGGTTGACATTGCTATAAACCAGCTGGGTTTATAGCCCGATATAGGTCAATGGTAAAGATACTTGTGGGAAGTATCTGCTGGGAGTTGTAGCTGCCACTTCAGCAACCTTCTCAGCTGTGGCAAATTTAAGAACTTTCCACTTAATGAAAATGTTGCGAATCGTAAATTACATTTGTTTTGCGATTACAGCTAGTTACTTTGCGGGACAGAAAATGCTGAAGATACTTTGATGCAACTTTAGATACACATACTTTGAAGATAGCTGGTTATTAAGCTGTATGTATAGTAAGTTGGTAGTTGGTATTCAACTGATATAAATAGATATAAAAGATACAAAGATGTTTTAGATGAAATTGTTGGGCGACAGCTGAGCTACCTTTTAAGCGGTCTGAACATCGATTATACACAATATTCAGAGATTTATAAAGTTGAAAATAAAAGATTTTCAAAGAATTGGTTGTACATGGATGGGTCTTTAAATAAATACCTATAATATTTAATTGTTAGATCTTTTTATATATATTTTTGTATTTATTTCTAGACAAAAGTCATACGACTGTTTTATTGATCCATCAAGAGACAGCTTAAAGTTTAGCTTGTTGTCCAACAAATTACCACTGAATTGCACGTACTGTGTCTGGAACTCATTCTGGCGTAGTTATCCGAACTAGCTGCTTACTCAGTTTCCTGCAAACCCGTTTCTTTGTAGCCCACAATTTTTATATTGGGCCCGTCTATTCAACGCTTGGCCCATATGCCACCATATGCAGAGCAATTCGCACGTTGCACAGCCGCAACAACAATAACAGCAACAACAGCAACAACAACAACAAACATCAACAACAAAATGCCGACTGAGACTTGGCGAAAATAAAGATAAGCGATTTGGCTTTGATTTAACTGATGCTATGCGAAAATATGCAGCCGAAACTCTGCCCCAGCTCCATCTGCAAGTCGAGGCCCTGTTGCAAGTCCAAGTCATGTACTTGGGCCTGTTGCAGCAGCAGCTTGTTGCCCAGCGACACATGGCGATAAGAAAGGTTATTGCTGCGGCGTTGCCTATTAAAGAGAGCGAAACAGACAAAGAGAGAGATGGTGAGAGAGAAAGAGAGAGGGAGAGAGATTGCACTCCGCGGGGCATGTCGTCATGAGTAGCTGTGGCTACAAATGTTGCAAGTGCATGGAGGATGCCACAAAACGTGCACCGAAAAATAGAAGAAGACAAAAAAAAAAATAGAAAAGCAAATATATTTTGCGGCGATCTGTTGCAGCTGATCGATTAGCCAAGTTAGCTGAAAACAAAAATTGCGCATGAAGTGGCAACAACTGTGTCTGCTGTCTGCTGCCTGTTGACTGTTGCACGTTGCCCATGGCCCACAGAGCTTAACATAATTAATTAAACCGTTACATTATAAAGCGGATCAAGTCGCTCGCTAGTTCACGATTTTTGTTCAGAAAGGGGGGGTAGAGGCGGAATGGGCACCTTTACGAAATCGCATCGTGTCAGGATGCATTTTTTGCGCCTCATTTGCCAGAGACGAGGCACAGTTGAAGCTCCCAGTTGCAACTGCAACTGCAACTGCAACTGAAACTGTGGCAGCAGCTTTATTGGCTTTAACTTGGCTTCTAAGTACAACGATTTGTACTACAAGTCAGCGCTTAATGATTACAATGTCTAGCCTCAGCAGTTGTTGTTGTTGTTTTGGTTCAGTTGTAGTTGTTGCTGTTTGTTTTGTCTACGGAAAATCTGTACAATTAAGTTTCGTATTCGACGCGATTTTGCTGTAGCGTTTTAATGAAGGGCTGGCGCTTGTGCCAAATATTTTGCAAAACAGGCCAAGACGCCGAGCTCATTATTCGTTGACAAGCGGCAGAGTTGAGTAATGCACCCGGTATCTGGCCAGATAGTTGCCACAACTCGATCACAGCCATAAATATGATTCCAATTTCAGTATTTTTTCTTCTTTCCGCTACCTCACAGTTTTATGGCCACAATTTGCCAAAAACAAATATTGCGGCCATAATTTAAGTTAAGAGCATGTGCCGCAAGGGGACGGTTTAAATAAGTAAATCATGTGTTGGCCTGCGCGCCAAATCGCACGGAAGTTATGAATGTTTATCAAAAAGCGATTTATGCGCATAAAATAAATGACATAGGGGTTACATTTATGCCCACGAAAATATATGAAATGAATGCAAATTTAATACAAGCTTGAAATTTATTAAGCTTTTGTGTTGCTAATTAATAAGTAAGCTACGTTTTGTGGCGGGCGGCGCTGCCACGCCCCCAACAGCAAACAAATAAAAGGCTACATAAGCCTGCAACGTCATAAATTGCTCCACGAAAAACACATCTGAAAAATGCGCTGTGGGCGTTGTTAATTTTGCTTGCAATCGTATTTACGTTTTTGCTGTTACTTAAACCGTTGTTATTTTATTTTTCTTATTTTATTTTTATTTATTTCTTTTTTTTTTTGTATTTTGGGGCATCGAGTAGACAGCTAATTGATTTATGTGCGCCTTTTGTTAAAGCTCAGCGAATGTGTCTACCAACTGGAATTTTCACATAATTTATTTAAGACTCTCCAAAACTGAAAGGAACAAGCGCCATTTCGAGTATTTTCCCCGCCCCCAAGTCGAGGTGCAAAAGTGATAAAGTCAAAAAAGTGCAGCATTAAAATATATAAAAATTAACATTTTAAAATATACAAATAAATTATATAAAGCAAAATTTATATATATTAATCCTAGTATTTATCATAACATTTTTTTTTTTGAGTAAAATTTGAAAATTACCAATTTTAAATTATATTTTGACAATTATTTATTTGCACACTTTTGGGGGGAATAGCCGCAAAGAAAGCCTTTTAAGTCTTGAAAAAAACAACACAAAAAATTTATAAATATCAAACGACATCTTTGACATTTATTTTAGCAGAAGTTTGTTTAATTCTTCTGCCTGCATTTACCGAATGTAATCGCAAGAAGAGAAAAATTTGCGCTAAATGCTTTATTTGCCTACATCATAATGAAGTGAATTAAAAAGCCACACATGTTGTTCAGCAAATTTCTTCAAAAGGAAACCCCACAGACAAAAGACGATACAAAGATACACGACACACACACACACACACAGATACAATGATGATGACTATGGACAAGCATAAAAAAAAACTGTGACATTGTCAACATCAAAATTTGTATTTTTTTCGGGGCTTTGACATGGAACGTGGTTCGGCTTGACCATCGTTGTGTGTTTGTGCGTTGGGCATATGAATTCTTGGGTTTTGGGCTGCGCTTTAATTGCGGCAACGTGGGAAACTATTTAAATGAGTTGACATCAAAACTTCCTTTTTTAATGCACAGCGCAAAATGTTAATGCGCTGCGAAACAGCCCACAACATCAGGTTGACAAAGTATCTGTAGCCGTGTATCTGTGAGATACATTCGCACACAGCGCGGCAGCTAATGCGCGTTGCTCGCGCTTAACAATTAGACATGTTGGCAATTTCTTATGCCTGTTTCTTATTTTTTCAAGCGCCAGGCGAGGTTGGACCCGGCCTGCATTTGCTTTTATTATTTTATTTAATATTTTCTGCATTTTCTTGGGGCTTTCCTTTTGCGCTAGTTGATGTTTATGTGGTACTTAATTAATTGCATGCCTGCTACTTAGTTGTTGCAGTAATTTTTCATAAAATTTATTTGTCATTTTCATGTGGGGCAGCAGATAAATCAACTTAATTAGCTTTTGACATGGGCGCTAAGATAGCTTTTCATGCAATAAATAAACGCAGCACAAACAAAAATTTGCAATGCAAAAGGTGTGTAAAGTAGAAAATAAAGCGCGGAGTTCTTGGAAAAACTGCTGCCATATCGAATATACGTATAAATGATGAGTGTGAAAATCTGTGGAAAAAAAACTCAACTCAAGTATTGCCTGCTAATAGCTATGACAGATAGCTAATTTAAAAGGCGTGGGGGAGCTATGTGGCTGTTGTTGCTTCTCTTCTTTCCTCTTCTTCTGCTTCTTCTTCTAGCTGGTCTGGCACATTAGAGGCTTGCACTCATCATTAATGTTATCAAGCGGGTTTTATCAGCGCCCATTTCTTACAGCCTGCAGCTTGAACCGTGACTTTTAGCAAAGGTTACGTTGAGATACAAAAGTATCTTTTCTCAAAAAAATAATGAGTGGGACTTTGATACAACTTGAAGTACCTAATTTCACCTACAAATAATACGTGAGGAACAGCTGTGTGCTAAATCAAACAAGTTGCAAATACAATGCGACCTCAATGGGCGGAGGGTTGAGGGGCTAGGGATACAGATACAGATACTTTGGAACGGGCAACAGATACACGCATAAGCTACAATTAATCTTAGAGCTGCGAAATGCGTGGAGGCAGGGGTTGCCTTTTGGAATAAATTTCACATACTGCGCCCTGGAACTGGACAGACAGCGCCGACAGGCAGCGCAGACAGACGGACGGATGGACGGACGGACAAGTGAGATAGCAGCGCGCGCAAGAAAACGAGTTGTGGCAAGTATCTGCAAGTACGTGTATGTCGGCCTGGAAGTGAATCAGCTGAAAGGACGCAACGGCGCACATTATGGCATTTTGGTGCAAAGCGATCCTCAAAAAATTAAAGAACAGGGATAGAGAGAGGGAGAGAGAGCACAAGCAAAATAACGCATAACTGGCAATGATATGCGCCGAAGCGCTGAGCGTTTTCTATGCGCTTTACTATTTATTTTGAAAAGCATTTTCTTTCTTCTTTTATTTTGTAAATGCCTCAAGTTGAGACTTGAGACGCAAGACTTGAGACTTGAGACTGCGGCTGGCATAGAACAAAATAGATTGCTATCGTGGCAACATCATCAGCAGCCGCTGCCCCCAAAAGATACAAAACAACAACAATAATAACAACAACAACAACAGCAGCAGATACATGTATCTATGCGCTACATGCATGCGGCAAGCGGTAAGCGGGTGGCGAGTTGCAGAAACACCTTCAGAATGCAGCGAGGCGGTCACCGAGCCACATATTTTGATTAGTGTTGTTGTTGTTGTTGTTATTCTAGTTGTTGTTGTTGCTGCGCATGCGTACAAAATGCTGGGTGATTAATAATAATAAAAGCACCTACAAAGCACTGCGCCCCGCCAACCAAACGCACAGTGGTAAGAAATGCGCAATGTTTCTGTCAGATTCATTTTTAATGATAAGGTTAAGATTAAGTTATTCAATCTCTAAAACAATTGACATATTATTTTTGCATAATTCTGTATTTTCTATTTTATAACAATATGCCATTTTTCTAAAAACAAGCCAATAATGATTTTAATTAGTTTGCTAAGATTGAAATATTTTCTTTTGGTTCTCCTCTGAAATTATGTACTGTATATTGTATTTCACACCACTGTGCCTATAGACACGCTTTGCGGCTATAATTTCTCTCTGACTAGAAGCAGAACATTTGAAGAGATACGAATATGACAAGTTCAACTTGGCTTTGTACTAAATGCCAGGCGCTGCGTGCAACGTTAATCTTAACTCATGAATGCAGTTTTTACTTCACCCCCCTTGCCGTAACCCTGCAGTTAGCCTGCTCGCGACCAGGTCTAAGACAATAAAAAGGTGGGCGCTTCATTTAGCGGCCGCAGCCGCACAATTTGCATGTTTGCACAACAATTGTTTGGCTTGGTACAAAAGCGCACAGTATTTTATTTAGATAATAATAATTTTTTCTTCTAGTTCTGCTCTTTTATCTGGCGATAAGCGAGTCGAGACGTTGCGGGTGCGTGCGCCGGGCTCGGATCGCGGCAATCGCGACTGATGTAACGGCGTTTTGACCGGACTGTAGCACTGGGCAAAAGTATCTGCGAAGCTACCTGCGTTGCGTTGCATAATACGCGCTCAAGTACCGGCAGTTTTTGAGAGTTTTCCGTGAAAACTTTTCTATATAGATGCAAAAGTAGCTGAGATTTTGAATTGAGAAGGCGAAAGCGCAGTGGAATCTGATCATATCAACTGATTAAAGCCGGGGTAGATAAGCTTTAAAGTTCTGTTAAGATATAAAAGTATCTTTGAAAATATGAATGCAAATCTGCTCAATCTACAATTGGATAAAAAGTACTATTTGAAAAACTTCAAATAAGATACAAAAGTATCTTGGGAATACTTTACAATGCAGCTAGATAAAGCACATACAGTAATAACTGGCTAAAAAAGCTGCAAATATTTTGGAAATAAATGTGTAACTACTCAAGAGTACATTCTAATTGCACCACAGCAGTAACCACTGTAAATTTTACTAAATATTTAGCAAAGTACTTCAAGGCGCTGTCAGTCGCTGTTCCGCACACCCACCTTAGGCAACTTGCAATAGATCACCAAATTTTATTGCCAACTCATCAAACTGCCATAATTCACAGTAACTGTCAAGATCAGCACGCTTTTGAGTAGTTTCTGAGTTTCTGAATCGCCTTTAAACTATTTGGCGTCCAGATTTCTGTTTGGTCATCGTTGCAGATACACAGATACAAAGCTGGAGAAGCTACAATTGAAATCAACTGGCGATTTCTGCAGTTAACAAACCCAACGCGATCTTACAATTAAAAGTTCCCTCCTCGGCTTGTCACCCTCCCCGTTGTACTCACCTTCACAGGTAAATTGTCCGTAGTGCTTGCCGGAGCTTTTGTCGCCGCAGACGACGCACTCGATGTTCTGCTTGGAGTCGATTTGGGAGCCGCTATTGCTGCTCTGCGAGTGGGAGCTGTTTGCTTGGGAGCTGGGCGTGGTGCTGCCACCACCACCACCACCACCGCCACCGCCGCAGCTGGCCGACTGTGAGCCCTTGATGATGGGGACCAGATCGGAGCCGTGGCCAGATTGGCCGGTGCTTGTGTGATGAGCGGATGTGGAGCCGCCGTTGGCGCTGGGCAAGCTGGAGAGATCCTCCTTTATGACGTGGTGCGCGCTTTGGTTCAGGTTCGCCGTGGAGGCGCTCAGGCCGGACAGATCCTGCTTGATGCCCGCCGACTGTTGGCTGGCAACGCTGCTGGGCGTGGTGCCGCCCCCGCCGCCGCCGCTGCTCGTGTTGGCGCCGGAAAGGGAGCCGGGTCCGGCCGAGGCGTGCAGATGGCCGCCCAGGTTGGGATCGTGCCAGGCACTGTGCGGCGGCACGCCCAGCGTCATCGAGCGGGACAGGCCCAGATCGAAGGCGGACAGCTCGGCGCCGGACTGTGGCCGCGGATTGAAGAAGCCGGGAGCGGTGGACGGTGAGGCGCACATGACGCCGCCACCGTACACGCTCAGCGAATTGTGCGTAATAATTTTGGCGGCCGGATCGGAACACGTGGAATAACCGCTGGAATACACTTTGCACCGGTCCACGCACAGCACGCAAAAAAGTCACCAGGCAAACTGCGCAAAATATTTTCCAAAAATTATTTATTCACTTTTGTGGCAAAGTATTTGCTTCGTATATTGCTTTGCTTTTTGTTTAATTATAATACTAAATTTTGTATTTATAATTATTTAATTTTTGCTTTGCACATTTTACACAGATCGAAAAACACTTGTGGTTTTTTTTTGGATTTTTCAATAATTTTGTTATTGCGCGTTTTTGAAATATTTATTTTTTTTTAAATATTTTTTATTTTGCTGCGTTTTTATTTTATTTTTATTTTTTTGCTGCACACACGCGAATTTATTTTAAGACTTGTGTAAAATTTTCTTTGCTCGCCTTCGCACAAATTTCATTTGATTTAATTTTTTCTTCTATGCTTATTTCTTGTTGTGTTAGAGGAAATTCAAAAATTTTGTTGTATCTTTGTGGAAAATGCGCGTCATGCGAGCAGCGAAATCTCAGCTGTTCTCGTAAGGCCTTTTAGAGCCTGACTGGCAAAACATTCGTGGCAAAAGGTACACGACCCGACCCGACTCGACCGTTTCGACCTAACGACACATCACACAAATCTCTCTCATTCCACCACTGGCGCAGATACATACGGCCAAAGATACAGATACAGCTGCACCCCGGACGCTGGCGTCGCGCGCTATTGCCGCACCGTTCGCACGCTCTGTGGCCCAATGGCCCGGCCGCCTTTGAGTGAAAATCGCCGCTCGCACTCGCACTCGCTAAGCGCTCTCTGCTCTCTTTGGTGGCGGGGCAAGACCTTCAATGCGTTTGGCTGATTTGCTCAGCGGGCTCACCAACACCACTAACCACCACCACCACCACCAGGGAAACCACCACCACCACACTTGGCAGCTGCACTCTCTCGCTCTCTCCTTCTCTTTCCCTCTCTCTGTGAGTGAAAAGTTTGCGGCTCTCGCGCTCATTGGATTCCGCTGGGCGTCCAACAAGAACTTGTTTCTGATTTTTTCTTATTAGTTTTTTAGTTGGCGCATCTGTTAGCCGCTTTACCGTTAAGTTTCTTATCTATCTGCACCCAAAAACCACTTTTCGGCTTCCTAATTTGTGCGAACAACTTTAAAATGAGCTCCACCTCCCCATAAAAATAAACAACAACAACGATTTCAGTTGAAAACATAAATTTGGACTCGCAAAGTTTTCTGGTTGGTTGATTAAAGTGCGTTGTGCTCCACTTCTTCGACTCGCTTTTTCATCGACCAATTTGTCGTGCGCGCTTATCTTTAGTCGACTTTAAAGTAATGGCCGATCTGTGAGATATACGTGCGTATATATTAAAGCCAACTGCCATTGGCTGTGCCCAAAGATAAGCTAAATAAACAAATACAAAAGTCTGGGTACTTAAGCTTTTCTATTCAGAAAATATCTTAGATAATCTTATCAATTTCTATTTGAAAAACAAAGAAATATATATATTTTAATATAGAAAATTATGTGTAGAATCTAAAATTCTCTACTAAAGCTCGTTTAAAAAATTAGGTCATTCTGATTTTGAAGCGTGTTACTTAAAGCTTTTCTTTAGTTGTTTAAAATAGCTATGAGTTCAAATTAATTAATTTTTATGTGCTTTTCAATAAAAACTAATTTTTTGTATATTTTACAAGTCATAAAGATTCTGATTTTTAATAGAATAAAAGATTTCTTGTGATTTGATTGAGTTTGTAAAGATAACAAACCATATTTTTGTTTGGCTTAAAGAAATATACTAAATTATATTTCATAGCATTTAGATCAATCAGTAATCAATAAATTTTATTCAGTTTTTGGACAGTTGTATATTGAAATTAATTTAAGAAAAATGGTTATATTACAGCTCTGTTCTATTTAACATAGTTTTCTTCGACTGATATACTTACTAACTAAACATGTTGGAACTAATTTAGCTCTTGCTACAAGCATAATATAAATTCTTTTATTCTAATGAAAGCCCTCAATATTTACTGTAATTTTGGAGAGCCCCCTCTAAGTGAAGCCCGTTGACTGCTGTGCTTAATAAAATTAGAATACGATTATATGCTAATTGGATAACGCATGTGCTCCAATAAGAGTCTAGTTACGTGTCGCGACATGCAATTGGATACAGTTGAAAAGTGCCAAAACATGAAATCATAATTTAATTTGATTTTAACGAGAGCCCGACGATGCCACATGTGGCACGTTGCCGGCCCAGAGGTGCAGTTGGAATGCTAAAAGCTTTCCAATTAGAAACGCCAACATAAATTGTTAAACAACATTGCGAAATTAGCATTTTGCAGCAATTTGCACGCAAAGAGCGTTGAAATTGAAAGAAAATTTAAATGCGACGAGGCACAAACAATTTTTTGCCACGCGAACAGCACTTCATTTGTCTTGAAAGGGACAGTGGAGGGGGGTGGGGAATTTGCAATTGCAGCAGAAATATTGAAAAAGTGTCGACCCAGTTGAGGGGCCAAATAGTGGCCAAGCACTTTTGCACCCAACCAACCCCACAGAGCAAACGTACAATTGGATGATCAACGAGCCGCAGCTGCTAATAAGTCGAGTGCCAATTTGAAGTGCTTGCCGCGTTTCCAATAAGCAGCGCACTCAACTCACTCACTCGCTGCGTCGTCAAGTTTCGTTCAGTTGTGCGCTCTCTCACTCAAAGCGACGACAGCCTGGCAACGCCCTCTGCAGCGCGCTCGCTCGTGCTGCCGGCGCAGCTAACTCGCTCGCACTCGTTACTGCGCTGCGTTGGGCTTATCATTAACTGTATCGGAATTCGCTCTTGAAAAAAAGCAAAAACGAGAAATGAAAAGAAAAGAAAGAAACACCAAAAACAAAACAGCGCCAAGTGGAAGCAGCTAAAAATGTTGAGTTTGCTTTTTATTAACACCGCTAGATGTCTCTCTCTGGCGCCCATTAAAGTCTAATTCAATTGGATTTCAGATGCGGCCGCTGTCTGGAGAGGGGTCTGGTGGGGGGCTCTCTATTCACATCCTGCAGCTGGCCTTTTTTTTGCTCCTGCGTTCTGCCTTTGAACCTAATCTCGTGGTTCTCGGCACCTCTTGTTACTGCCTCGTATGTTACTCGTGCATACAGTGGATTTTAGCCCCTTCCCAATTCCCCCTTTGGCAGCTCCTTTGGCAATGCATTGTTGTGGTCGTGGCTCTGCGCAGAGTTCGCGCAGCCAGGCAGCACCTCCACCCTTTTGGGTTAAATACTGACAACCCCATTTGAGCGCCTCTTTGCACTCGCTGCTGCCCCCCAGACCCGCACTGCCCCTGCTCCGGCACCTAACCCACAACTTTGCCATCATGTTGGCAACTGGCCAGTTCCACTCTTCTTCTTCTTCTTCGTTTTATGTTTGTCCTCTTCGCTGGTCTATGGGCAGTTCATTGAAAGTAGGTGGCTGCCCATAAAATGGGCTCTTTAAAAAAAAATAAACCAGTGTGCATCAGCTCTGTTAAGCACAGTGATTTGATACGCGATATATTCTTTAGGAAACATATATATACAAACGTATTTTTTTAAATTAACAATTTTTATTCATCATTTGCAGAAGTTCTTTTAAATAGTTCTTTAGAGTTCTGAGCGATAATAATATTAAATTAATTAAATTTGTGAGTGTCAACTGAACAACAAGAAACATTATTTTGAAGGGGAAAAACTTTGACGATTTTCAAACTAAGAACTAAACCTAGTTTTATCAAATCAAATTGCTTATCAAGTTAATAAATTATTATTATATTAATTTGTAGCTTGTGTGTTGAGGCAAAATTGTATTAGGATCGAAATCTATATGTATTGTATTTCCTGTTTGATTTTATGCAGTTAACATTGCACTCGCACCAAGGTGCAAAATTCAATTGGTTTAAAACGCATGTAAAAGAGTTAGTCAGGTATAAATATACATTATATAGGGGAATTTTTAAGTGCACTGAGCCATATAAAGCTATATGCAACTATTTGAACAATAGAAATATGGCACAAATTTATAGCTTTAAAAGTTTCAACTTTTCACGTTTTGAACAAACTGCAAATGCGTTCAGCTTAAGCTCTCTGTAAATGGAAATGCGATGCCAGAAGTACAAATATATGCAGCAAGGACTCCAGCAGGAAGTGCACTTATGTAACTCATATATGTATCTTTATATACAGCTATAGATACAGCTACAGCACGTGCACATAGATACTTACTTGCCACGGACAAAGGCAACTTCGCTGCCGGCCACCCCTCACCCCTCTTCCCTTACCCACTCGGTTTGTCGCAGCAGCCAACTGGCATATAATTTACATTGTTGCTTGTTTCCTTTTGCCCCGCCCACTGGCACCCCACCCTCCTTTTCCGTTTCTTTCACATCCTCTTCTCGCATTTGGCGCTCCGTGCAAACTTTTACATTGATAAATTTTTAGTAATTCTTCTTTTGGCGTCGCTTTTGCTTGTTTTTCTCCTCGTTTGCCACATTTTGGGGCAAGTTCTGGGTGCGCACTTTGTTCCGCGGCGAAGGACTTTATGAATAAGTGCTAAAATGCCAGAGTCCAGGACCGCAATGGACCGGGCCATGTCATCCTGGTTAAACTGACGAGCAGAAGCAAACCATCTGCAACGCTCTTCCCCTCCCCGTCCCACTCCCCACCTCGTGTGTTTGGTGTTGATTTTTTACTTGTGTTTCGCGTGGTTTACAGCAACAAAAAAGAAAAGTTGCTTTTGTTGTTGTTGTCTTCAGCCTGATGATTCATTGGGGAAAGTGGAGCCGCCGCAAAATGAACAAAATGTATTCGTTCGCTGTTTTACAAGCACAAATACACACACACATACACACACATACATGGTTGCATCCACTATTTGAAATTGAGCCTCAGAGCTGAATGTTTGTCAATTTCATATACTAGATGGCTCTGCGTCCCGTTGATGGATCCTTTTCCGTGCCGCGCTAAAATGTTCATTAGTTATGAGCAGAGTTTTAAGCCAGCTATCAGATTTCTTTATATAGACTATACATACAATTTATATGTGAAAGAAAGGTTTTTTGTTTAATAAGCTTATCATCAAATCATCATTATTGAAATCTCTCACACTTCTTATACTTTAAATGGCTTGTTATATTCTCTAATTATTGAATACATTGAGTTTTTATATATTGGTGTGATATATGAATATATTATTTTTTTATGATTTTCTCAGATAGGATTAAAAAATACATTTTTTATTAAAAAATCAATTTATTTTATTGGCATTGTTTAATGTGTGAATACATCTGAAAAACTAAAAAGTATTATTTTGATTAAACATTTAAACAGTGTTGCAATAAAAAAAAATAGCCTAAAGAGCCTTAAAATATAATATTAACAATATCTTTGAGCTATTCGATAATTAACCCCAAAGCAGACCAATAACAAACCGATTGCAATTTCATTATGGAAGTCGTTTGCTCTTTAAATGCATTAAGCCCAATCAAATGCAGCACATGCAACCACAAAGGCGATAAATTTAAGGGTTTGAAATGCCATATACCATATAGATACCATATATACCCCATCGACAGATATATATCTCTATGTACTTACACTATTTAACTGCACACTTGCCTGTGTTTGTGCTCCACTCGAAATGTATTTCGAGCGCGCATGTCAAAAGGTCACCTGAGCACACACACACCAGCAGCTGTGCGTGTGTGCTTGTGTGTATGTGTGTGCTTGGCAGTAATTACATGCGAGCCTCCCCTTTTTAGTATGAGCAACTAAAACGCCCAATTTTATTTATGTGTCTCGACCAAGCCCAAGTCCAACCCCATTCTTGTGTAAGAGTGCACTCAGAGAAAATACTCAATAAATTTGCGCTCAAATCAGATTAATATTTTTTCAAAGAATACAATTTTTTGAATTAAATAGCCTTTCTCTGAAGAACTTCGTTTTATATGTCTTAATATCTTTATGCAAAAGTTAAAGATTTGATTCCATCGATTCGATTCCATTCTTAATTAAATGAACTTAATAATTCCATATTTTACAATTTAACGAAAGATGTACTTAAAAGGAATATCATATTATAATTTTGTTCTGTGTGTTTTTTTCTCTAAGTGCACATACCCCTCTCTTCTCCTCTTAGCGAATTGTGCATTGTTCAGGGCGCCATGAATTAAACATTTGCGATAAAAGGCTGGCAGCGAGTAAATGCAATGGAGAACATGTCACAAATCATTAGCACATATTCAAATCGGGTGCCAGAGGTCAGTCGAAATGGGGCGCCCATACCCTAGACAGACTGACTGACCATGCCGCACAAATAAGCAGTACTCGGAGTCCCAGGCCCAAGAAAAAAATGAGAAAATATTCAAATGCATGATTTTGACCTTAAAAATGTTGCCTAATTGCGGCCACAGGCAAAAGGTCAGAGGCTGCGAGGCAAACAATGGCCAAAAGATGCGAGAATTCAAATCTGGAAACTGTTGCGGATGCTGTTCAGGTAGATCTAAGTTCGAGTGTCCGGCGCTGACCCCGCGCTATAAGAAAATTAACCTCTGTGTCTGAGGATAAACGTCACGACGCAGCGTTGACACGCTCTCAACCCCCTATATCTATGGACCCTATATATAGGTGATGGTCAGCTCGAAATCAATTTTTCATTTTTGCGTAAATTTTCTGCTTGATTTTTTTGAAATTGTACACAAGCATTTTAAAGGGTTCTACCTGGTTCCGTGCGGACATAGATCCTAGACTGGGGGTTGATTTTGATTTTGGGTCAATTTTATACGCATTTCCATCTTTGCGTTTTTGCATACGCCGAGATTTATTTGGAGTTTTGTGTCCTTTTGGTCAGCGTGGGAATTGCGCCCAAGGATATTGGTCAGCGTCAGCTTGCAAAGGACTTTAATCCGATTTTAATGAAGCGCAACGCTTTGCGGTCTGCTGCATTTATGCGCCTTGTCCTGGCCACGTCTCTCTCTCTCTCTCTCTCTCTCTCTCTCTTTCTTTATATTTCCTATTTTTGTGGATATTTATTCAAAGAAAGATTTTCCTTAAGGCATTTTGGGTGGAAAAAGTATTATAAGCTGCTAAATTTAATTTAAGTTGCGTAAAATCTAGTTTTAAGGCAAATCGCGATATTTTCGAGAGAGATTCGAAAAAAAAACACTCAATAAAAATATATATGTAGACAACTCTGTATTAACTGATTGATTGACTGACTGTTAGATATCTGAATTTTCTATAATAGTTGCCGCTTTGAAGTGAGCTAGTTGAATATGGGTAAAAAATTGTTGTAAAGTTTTTTATGTGCATTTGAATCTATAAAGAAAAGATATACAATATGTATAGAAGTTTAACAGAGAGATACTTTACAGGTGTGCAACGAAATGTTTATCTTAAGATCCATTTAATGTTGTCTAGCACATAAAAAATGAATATTTGAATTATACTAAAACAATACTTTTACTCTAAGGGTTAAGCATTCAATTCAAATCGAACGAATTTCACACATGGGCGCTAATGAATTTAATGAAGTCATTTTTCTTAAACCGATTAACAAAACTACTTACAACAGCAACTGTCGCTGCCCCTGCCCCACGCTGCACCGCAACTGTTCCTGTCCCTGGCCCTGCCTCTGTTTCTTGCCACATTGCAGCACGTCACTTAGAACAAGCGAGTTCATAATTTCGCATCATTAATCATCCCTAACAAAGAGATCTCGCGCAGAGCAGGAGGCATTTGACTGACAAGGGGGCAGGGGGCCACGAACGAAGGGGGGCAATTGATGCTCCGATTGACAGCTACCAAAGTGGCCGAGCGAAAGTAATTTGAGCGCTCCAGCTGGAGTTGGAGTTGAAGTTCGAGATTTGCTGCCGTGGAATTAAAAAACAATTGTTAATTATTAAATTTTAAATTTTACACACTTTGCCGCAAATGAGGCTCATCAGCGCAACAACAACAAGCATAATAAACAAGAACAACAACAGCATCAACAGGAGACGACTGTGGAACAACTTGAGGCCCAATCATCGACTGTGTTGTGGCCGACACCTCGCTGATGAGATCATTCATCAAACTCCAAACTGGATACTCCAAACTCCGAGCGGGCGAAATGAGTTGCCATTGTTGTGGCTGCCTCCTCAGACAAAACATTCGCCTCTTCTTGTTGTTGTTGTTGTTGTGTGTGGCTCCCAACGTTTGACTTTGACTGCTTAATTATCGCTGCCAACGGTGGCAGCAACAACAACAACAACAACAACAAAAGCATCGAATTTCAACTGAGCTCGTCTGAGCCTTGGCTACCAAAAAGTATAAATGGCTCATGAATGTTTATTCATCACAACATATTTACGAGTTAATTATATTTCGTTTTGGAGCATCGAGCCAAGTATTAACGTATAAAGTCGATTAAATTGAACTGCAATTGCCTTAACCTAACTTAAATGTCGCGTTAGCTTATGCAACTAATACTTAGAGACAGGCTTATAAGAAATTTTAGTTCTTTATATAGAAGAAAAAGAGAGCGCTCGAGTACCCTCTCTAAAATTGCGCTTAGTTTCCTAAGTCATAGTTTATATATATAATTCATATTAAAGGACGAATCTTTTTCGAATCTTTCGAATCTTTGATATAAACAGATTAACTGACTGATATATAAATGTACAAAACTATTTACAGTTTTAAATTTAAAAACTAAGCTACCCAAACTGACAATTTAATTTAGTAAACATTTAAAATAAAATATTAATTTTGCACATAATTTAATTGTATAGCATCGTTATAAAATAAGGGAAGTTGACTAATATAGTTACAATATATCCTTACAATAAAAGCTGTATTTTTCGTTGAAACCTTAAACTTTTTTCGTAATATCAAAACTTAAGTGTCCAAAGATAATAATATTGCCTTGCATTTAAATGAGTTTCTATTAAATGCAATCATTAATTAATTATTATTCCCAATGTCTTTTCACTGCCTGCACTTTATATATATTAAATATTCCTCATATATATATATTTTCATAATTCAAAGTAACTTTTCACATTTGATATTAGATTGCAACCACCTGGATACACACACACATACACCCACGCGTATGCATCTTGAGCCTCTTTAGTTTCAATCAAGTCGGATTAAGTTAACCACACACTGGCCCCATTTAGTGGCAGCGCTTTGTGTCCCGTTTACCCACTGATGAGCCACAAGCCACAAATCCCAGGCAAATGCCCAGACTGGGAATATAATCGCACGCTGATTTCCTTGGCTTGTGGCTATTTGCCGAGTCTGGGAAAAATCAATGGGCAACCAAATGTGCCACATAGATGGATTTGCATGGACTGCGCCTGGCTGGCCAGCTGGACATGGACCATAAGTCATCGGCATTGATAGCCATCAATCGCAGGCCGTTTTCCGCTTGGCGCGAAGTGTAACTACAATTAGTCGGGGGCTGAGGCCGGGACTGCGACTGAGACTGCGACTGAGACTGGGGCCTTGTTGGCCAAGTTGCCTTTCGGCCAACACTCGCTGTATGAAAATCTATGCTTTTTGGTTTTCTTTGCGGTTGTGGGCTCGTTACTCCAACGCATTTTCCGAAACTTGGTCATTTTTCTTAGACACGGCACAAGGCGGCTGCCTTGGTAACCGCAGCTCCAGCTTCAGCTCTATGCTGCACAGTTTCCCCCCGTTCCCCTTGTCCGCTTTGTACGTCACTTTGTCAGTTTGTCAGTTTGGTTTTGGGGCCCGTCTTGTCTGGTCTGTCAGAAGTCTGCGGCTCGTTGAACCTTTTTAACCGTTGCTTGGTCAAGAGTTGTTAACCATATTAAAGTGTTCAATGATTAATTACACGCGTCCAAGATTAATTGAAATCAATCAAAGCTGAAGTTAACTAATGGCAACACGTTTGTAATCTCCGCTTGCCCGCCCCCTCGGCCCCCTCTCTCTCCCACCAGACGCTCATGTGTGCACGCCCGGAATTTCTTATATGTGGCTTCTACTCCTGAGCAACACACTCGTTTTCATAGTCAATTTTATTGACCATAGATTTAGTTTCTTCTCTTCTTGTCTCTTTATCTCCATCCCTTTCTTTCTCGAGTACTTTGATTCCCATGCTTAATTATAATTAGAGGTCTGTGGGTTAGGCGTCTAATAGCTGTGTGCATGACTTAGAAGCTAAGTTATTTTTATTAGCAAAGAAAAAGTAAAAGTCGTTCTCAGGCATCAAACAAATTTGACATACATACGATTACAGGAAAAATTATATATGTATATAAAGTGAGATTAAAATAAAAATTTAATTTTTATCTACAAACATTAAATGTTCACAAATATGCACAGATATTCATCGATCTTTTTGTGAATTTTTGGTGGAACAAAAACCAAAAAACTTAAAATATTTGTAAGTTTAAAACAAATCATACCGATGTATGTAATCTTTTCATCATATATTTTATATATTTGTACATATCTCTCGATTCCCCACTCTACTGGAACCCCAAAGACAAAACCACAAAGTAACACGTGTTTCGCACAAAGTGCAAACTGTAAAGTCCAACACTAATTAAATTTAAAACTTGGGCCTAATCATGTGACGCACAACACAACACACTCGCACAGACACACACACACACATATAGACGTAGATAGATACAATCGGATGAAGGCAAGGCAATATCAATTGGCTGACAGTATGCTAAATTATGGATTATGCCCCTGGGGCGGAATCCGCATATCGGTTACCATGTGTGCCCGCCACACAGCGCACGTGACACATGAGCAGCGAGCCGAGTCCTGTGCGTCCTTTGTGGCAGCCGCAGCCATAACCGATTCGCTTCCTTCCGCCAACACACCTCGCCACAAAAGCGCCGCAAATGAGCGAAAGACGAGCGGAAGCGGTCGGAGGACACGTTACCCGCACCCGCCTCAATCTCGGCCTCACAGCCCACATGTGGTTAATTATAATTACGCAATTTTAATATCAAAACATGCCCGGCACGAAAGTCAGGTTGTGGCTCCCGTTTGGGTTCGGGTTCGGGTTCGGGTTCAGGTTGAGGTCCAGCACAAGCTACCTTTAACTAACTGCGGCCTCGGGGGTTGTTGGTTGGCGTTGAAAAGGCGAAAAATGATGAATGAAATGCGACGATTTCCACTGACAACAAGCAACCCCCGACAGGTTCGATCCACCCCCTCCTCCCCAAAAACCACCTCTATAAAGCGGACCCTCGTCCTGTGGCACGCACACTTTGAGCTTTGATTGAGCATATCCGGTGGGATTAATGCGGGGGGATGTTTGTGGTTATTTATGCCCACAAGTCAGTTTGTCAGCAACTCCCCCTCTCCCACCCGTTCCCATTCCGTATCCGTCCAGCCAACCGCAAAATATTAGCTTTTATGATATTGATAGAAGCCGATGTCTATTGACAATTAAACAATAGCCCAACGCAGGCTAAACAGGGCGCGAGCTGTTGCCACAACAAGCCACAAATATGAATACGAACGCGAATACGAACACGAGTGCGAGTACAACTACGAGTACACTCATGGCTCATAGGGCACGCTGATAACCATCTAGTCTGGAAATACCAAACCTGAAATTGGCGCAAAATTAATATGCGCGCTTCGGATTGCGTTTGCGTTTGGGTTTTGTCTGCGGGGGGAGGTTTATTTGCGTTGATTTTTATGTTTATTAGCGGGATTAATACATCATTAATCTAATCAGCAGATATTTGAGCCAATGGCAGGCATAATTTGTGGCATGGATGGGTTTTATTGCGTTCTTAACGCATATGCTGCAAATTTAAATGTTAGACCGTGTCTATTTGAGTGGACTAGAGTGTCAGTTGGGTGGTTGAGATGGCAAAATTTGGTATAGAACATTATCAGATGGTGTGTAGCATACAACAAAGTTATTGCCGATAATAATTAAAAAATATTTATATAAATTTTTTTTACTTTTGATATTGGACTATTTAAATATATATATATATATATATATGTATACATATGTTTAAATAGATATTCCAGGTATATAACGAACTTTCGAATAGCTTTGCAGGGAATATACATATTAATAGGTATGCTCCTTTTTATGCAAGCCGCGATGCTTGAGGAAACAAACAAATAAATTTAAATGCGTATTTATTTATTATTTTTTGTTTGAGAAAAACGAGACGCAGTTGCTGGCAGATGATCAAAAATATAACAAACAATGGAGACAGGCACAAAGAGACAGAAAGAGAGGCACAGAGAGATGGCAACCAAAGGTCATCAAATAAAAATTCAAATGATAATTATGACAACCGTACGTGATAATTGCAGCAAGACAAAGGCACAAACACACACACACACACACCCACACACACCACACACCGTTCCAGTCAACACTCTGACGTGTCTGCAAATGCTTCCAAAAATCCAAAAGTGGAAGCTGCCTTGAGTCGTGACAGCTCCGGAACATAAACAAACAGACGGCACACACAGAACTCATCTAATTAGTGGGTAGGTGGCTGGCGGGGTGGGGGCGCACTGCAGGCAAAGATTAATAAATAAATGGAGATTTGCTGTTATTTATTTTTAAACATATTCCCCGGCAGACATCGCGGCAACAGGCACGCACAACTTAAACCAGGTCAAAACATTGCAGCGGACGAGGTCAAGTTCTGGGGAGTGCGGGAAATTCACTTTCAAGCAAACGAATTGGGATTTCGAACTGAACTAATTAGCAGTTCCGATAGATAGACAAACACTTTTTGAATTTACTTTCAGTCTTATTTATTAATTCACATTCTTAGCCAAAGAAACCACGGCCGAAGCCGCCGCCGTAACCGCCAGGGAAGCCGCCGTAGCCACCGTAGCCGCCATAGCCACCATAGCCACCGTAGCCACCGTAGCCGCCGTAGCCGCCGTAGCCGCCGTAGCCGCCATAGCCTCCGCGATAATGATGTCTACCACCACCAAAGCCGCCGCCATAGCCACCATAGCCGAAGGGTCCACCGAAGCCAAACTGGCGCTTGGCGCGCACCTGCTCCTCGGCCTGCTCCTGGGCATAGGCCAGGGACAGGAGCACTCCCAGAATAACGGCGAATAAGATTGCGGCACGCATGCTGAACAAACTTATTTTCTTCGTTTAAGAACTTGTGACTTTAGCAAATTGAGAAATCGAACTGTGTTGTGGAGCCGGGCGAGATTTGGCTTTTATAGGCGACGCTTCTGTCGTTTATCGCCTAGATATTAATGAAGTTCAAGAACAATCTAAACACAGAAATCCCCAAATGTTTACAAAGAATAATAGAAAAACAAAAAGCTAAAACTCGTTTTCAACACAACTCAAAAACAAAAACACAATTTGGCCGGCCACTTAATCTCTGCGGTTTTTTTACGGTTTTGATTTTGACATGGTTTGTGACGAAGTAGATGAATCTTAAAAGTAAAACGGGTTCCAGTACGATTTTTTTTGTTTTGTTCCCTGAATATAGCGCCTCACAAAGTCAATGAGCCGAAATTTATGTGCAATTTCTTTTCAGTTTATGCAAAGTGGCCAAAATCTATTCTAAATATGTTCTCATGTGATATATTTTGTGGGGGGATTTTTCTAAGCTGTCATTTAATATAATATCATCGTAGAAAATATGATATACCTATGTAACTACCAAGGTTGGATGCTGATATCATTCAACTAATAATATTCAATAATTTACTTCCCTCTTTTTCGACATGTAACAACTAGTTGCTGGAATGTTTTACAATCATGCAAATGAGTTTAAAAACCGTTTGAAAAAGTATCTTTAAGTAAGACATTAATTGGCACCATATAAATTAATATATTCAAAGCAAACAAACATTTATTTGGCACAAATTGTTTCGATTTGGAAGCGAAATCATATTGAAAACAAATTCAGAACAAAAAGACATTTCATATGGAAATTCGATAAAATTTTGACATGATTGCGGCTTCGTAGAGCAGTGTTTACCAGGATGCTTCCGGCTTCAGGCACTGCTGATCGATTAAAATTAAAACTTCGATAATCTGAACTTGGAAAAATATGTTTTCCATAATGAGTAAGTATTTTTTTTTTTTTAAATGCAATCAAAAGGTCATAATATTATCGAAATGTTATCGATCTTGAAAATCGGGTGAGTTATAACTTAGTTATGACGCGCTGAAATCTTGGATAGAGTATTTAAGAAAGATTGTAAAATTTTTCATAACAAGATGTTTAGTCTAGCGCCCACTGTTAACAACAGGTGTGAAAGATTAGTTGTTTTTGTATAAACCTGTGCTGCTTGGTAAAAGAAACTACGCTTTAATGCGGAAGCTGGATGGCTGTTGGCTTTGGGCGAAATCGCCGGGTAAAAACAAATTTATGTTTATGTCTGGAAATGCCCAAAATGATCAATGATTGGACGCCAAGAACAAGCATATTAAATTACCACATGGAAAAATACAAATATTTATATAAAAAAAAAAAGAAGTTTGATCTGCTTTGATCTTTAGACTGCTTGTTGTGGGTATATTTTGTTTTTGTTTTGTTTTTTATTTTATTTTGATGTTTGTGATATGTTGTTATTGGTCGGCAAATAAAAGTTTCCAACTTGTAGTACAATCGAATTCGCGCCATAAATCAGCAAAAGTTGGCTCGCCGCAGCGGAAGCATCGATCGATTCTGTTGTCAACAGTGCGACAGAGCAGATCATCATCATTATTATTATTGTGATAATCACGATCGTGCCCATGCTCAAGCTCATGCTCATGCTCATTATCAACGTCTGGCTGTGCCACGCTGTGGTTAGCCAAGTTTCACCCAGTTCCACATGTGCGGCACAGACATCGGGATCGCATTTTCTTATGGCTCGCAGCGAGTTTTCACTTCGATTTTCAATATGTTGTGTGCGTGTTGTCATCTGATTTAAGGGTACCGTAAATCACGACGCTTGTCTAATTTCGTCTCGCTTGAGATTCCCCGCATACTTGCCAGCTCAATGGAATTATTTCTTCATTTCGAGCCTGTCAAGTGCCTCCAGCACTCTGCCCCACATTTTCGCACATGATCGCCGCAATCTATCTGCATGCGTCTCTCTCTCTCTCTTTCTCTTTATCTCTCGCTCTCTTCCTCTCTTATTGATGCTTTGCACTTACAGCTGCAGCTTGGCTTTTGCGCAGCATTTATCGCATCTTTATCTGTCTGCAGCAAATGTATCTGTATCTGTATAGCTAAGTGATCTGTTTGTTACTCACTCTGCATGCCAGACCCGAAGACCGCCCACCCCCCTCTCTGACAACACTGTTGGGCTCCAGCGATCGGAGATTTGTGTTGCCAATCCTCAATCGAGCATAACATTTAAAGACATTTTAACCAGTTGCTGTTGTTGTTGTTGTTGTTTTTCTCGCTTACTTGTTGCCACTTGCGAAAGCGGCCTTTCAAGCATGTCTTGTTGAAACTACCAAACGATAAGCCGCTGATCACTGTGATCAGTCTGTGACCGAGCTACCCATTCAGTTCGACAAATTCTTCAAAATCAAAAGTTTGAATCATCGCAATACACAAATGAATAATGATACTTATTATATATATAAAAAATTTGGAGACTTTTCCCCAAAATATAAGTTGATTGTTTTTAAACACATCTCCTAAACTATACGAGTTAGAGCCACCCAATTGTTTTAATTCTCTTAATAAGTCTTGAAAATAAATAAGTTGTTTAGTAGCTTGTTGATTCATATCATATGCAAAATGATTATTTTACCTTCGTATAACATATTAGAATACACATAACCCGACAAAACTCGATAAATAATTGACTATTTATTAAAGCAATCATATTTGGTCTATTTACGCTTTTAGCTGTAAATTTGTGGTTGCTTTGCCCCTGCGAGTGGCGCCACTTGCCGGACACGCCCTCCTGCCTCCAGTGCACACACCTGAACAATAGGTGAAAATGCGAACCTGTCATTACGCGTGTGTGTGTGTTTGTTGTGCTGACAGGCAAAATGTCATATGGGAGAAGCCGTAAACCAGAAGCCATGTGGCGTGTCATCAAAACAATGGACGCCCCTAAAATCACGCAAAGCGCACAGAAATTGAAGTTTTCATTCGATATTATTAATGTCATATGGGTTCAAGTTTTTACCTGTCCCGTGTATGACGGGCATTCAATGCGCCTTAACTAACTTTTATGACACCAATTATTATATCGTAATCACGGCTACACGACATTTCCGACTGCTGGTTTCCAACTAAATTAATTAGTTTCAATCGCAACTAGTTTAAGTAGTGTTCAAAATGCTGCAGTTCCAGTTTATATATTACATATATATATACATTTATGTGTGAATTTTTATGAGAATTACTTTTCTCTGCCTTTGTTCTATTTGAACTAGAGATTTATGCATATTTGTACCTTAGGTAAACGAAATGATTTCGATACGCAAATAAACAAACTGCGAATCATTTGAATTTCGTCTTTGTTCGGCAGAAACTTTAATTTGCGATTTTCATTTCGATTATGGGGTAGATTTTCGCACATGCCAAGGCGACCTAGAAATGCGCTCTATTTAGTCCAACAACAATAGAACTGTCCCTGACAGCGTAGGGTGCGTCGGGTGGATCTCAGGTAACTGCAAAGGCAGCTGGATCATTTTGTTTTTCTTGGTGGTTGTATTCAAGATCTTGCAAATCTTAACTGCATTTTGGGTGAGTTTTGGTCCATTTTTTGATTACGTGAATATTTGATGTTGGGTTTTCTTTTTTTTGTATGCAAAACATGTTTGCAAATTTTTTAAGTGTGTTTTTTCTACTTGTGGGGTACGAAAATTTGTTGTTGTTGTTTGTTCGCGTAGTCATAATAAGGCGTAACGTGCCGCCAGTACTTGAAGCTGGGGTAGACATAACCTCAATTAGGAGAGTGTGATCTCATTGGGAGTCGGGGAAAAAATACATGTGTGAGAATTTTAAAGCTTAGTTAATGTTACGTATTCGAAATTTAATAATCGAAATATGAAGTTTTTCTTCATTCATGTTGTTTAAACTTTTAAATTTTATACATTATTTTATACTATTTATATATTTTAAGTTTAAGCTCGTGATTTTGTGTTTATATTTGATTCTCCTTTGAATTGTTCATTTTATTTGCTGTGTAATTCAATTTCCTATAAGCATGCTAACATTTTTGCGTTCACCTGGCAACAGTGTTGAGTATTTTCCCGCCAGAATAAATTCCAATGCTGTCAGCTAAAACAAAAACCCCAAAATCGTATTCAAATGCCGACTTCACGCCTAATCAGCGTCTAAGACGCTGGACAAAGGCGACTCTGCATAAATTTACCAAAACCCAAGGAAGAAGAAGCGAAAATCAGAGGAGTAAATGTGAAAATTTCAGGCATTATTTTGGGTGAAAACTTCCCTGTGGAAATTACAGCTCTGTCAACATTGATCTTTGACCTTTACGCCTGAATGGCCAAATCGCCAGACATGCAAAATAATGCATATGAGATTGCAACAAAGGAGACAGCGAGAGGGAGAAAAGAACTTCAGGGGTGGAACTGGACGAAAGGCGCGCGGGAACCGAGACAAAGGCAAAATGAAATGTGGAAGGAGGAGGAGGAGAAGCAAATGAAATATGGTATTAAAGTAAATGTTATTTCGTTGGTAGGGGTAAAGTTTTAAAGTGTTACAGTTTACATAGCTGCTATCTGTATAGGAGTATCATATTTATGACGATTTTCCATCAGCTGGTCATAAAAATGATATCAAAATGCAATTTCCAAACCATTCGAATGAATTGCTGCCACGAACTATGAAAACTTTTCGACTCACCTCATCTGGTAGCGCTCGTTAAAATAACACACTTGAGATCTATCAAATTTATGAGCACAAGCCCTGAACCCTTTTACCCCCTACCCATCCTACACCCATGTACTCTATAGAAATTGCAAGCGTAGCGAACACGCGCCCGGCACGTAAAACTCTTTGGGCAGCACCTCAATAGGCTCCACTCAAGTGGATAGATATCTTTGCAGGGCTCATCTCTGTTGATCTGTTGACAGTATATTTAGGGCGTGGACTTGGATGTGGGCGTGGGCGCGGACGCTGTCTGGCAGCACGCGCCGTCGATAGTTGCAGGCTGTGCCATAACTTTTCCAAGTTGTCAGAGCGTTTAGCTACTTAAACACTTGAGATATCATTTTTGGACGTCTCACTCACGCTGCCCCACACCCCCTCGCTCCGTTTCTTTCTGCATTAATTGCATTTCTTTGATGCCACACATGCCACACACTCGAGAGTCAAGTTGGCGCTTCATTTCATTCTGCCTTCTGTTGGGGAGTTTCTGTGTGTGTTAATTTTTGGAATTAGTAAATTTATTTGGTTTTTGGCAGAGATTTCGTCGCTGGAAAATTTATTAGCACATTAAGATAAAATGAAGTCGTTTATGTCTTTGCCTTCGCCGACAGGCTGCCTCCGCCTGCATTTGACATTAAATTTTATTGCCTTTTTTGCTCATCATCTTGGGGCTGGAACTGGGACTGGGGCTAGGGCTGGGTAAGGGGTGGGCGTGGCATTATCGGATCATTTGCTTGTCGCTGCTCCTCCTCAAGCATTTGAGGAATCTTGTTGTTATATACAAGTATATTTTGAATAATGTCAAGCATCTTTATGCTAGATTTATTCGGGCTTACAATTTTGGGCGCGTGGATTGGCAGGTGCGGTTAAACAGATATAATAATGGTCTTTGTTTTAATGTTTAATAACTAATGGCAAACAAATTCGACAAATTTGTGTTTGGGAGGTGACTGAAGGTTGTAGTACTTTAGCTTTTTCCTTTATTTGAGTGGGGCCAAAAGCTATTATTGGGTTGCCTTTTATTAATATTATGGTGGTCTGGTTTTCAGGTCGATTTGTTTTTCGTTTTATGGCAGCAGAGATTTGATTACTTTCTATCGAATTTCCAATCAAATCCAGTTTAAACAGATTTTAAATCTTATATCCAATGTGATAGCTCAAAAGCATACTAAGCGGTGACATTGAACCACTCACGAACCGGTTAATTAACCCAATTTAAAATTTTTAATTTCATTTACATTCAATAATTTGATGTTTTTGCTCGTTTGAGCCAACATGAATTTTAGCCTCTATTAGAATGAATAAATGCCATGTTAAGATCTTCCACTTAAAATATATCTTAACAAGAGATGATTTACTTAAATTATCATTAAACAAGCACATTAAATGGGCTCAAATGGTTGCCTAATCAATTGTATTAGTTTTTTCATATGGTTTATATAATTAAAGCAATCATAGACCATAAAATAAGTGCCCTTCGGTTGGTATAAACTATTTTGAACTACCCCCAGGCTGGACATTCAAATTCCCATAGAAGGATAACGCTGCAAGTTCCGCTTAGGAAGTCAAACTTCCTGTAACTGCTGCAAGAGGGGGTGTGAGGCCGCGGACTTCGCCCGACTGCGTTGTGAGGCGGGGTGTGGCGAGGTGAGGCGAGGGCTGCCAGGCTGCATGTCCTGAGTCATTGGAGTACGTTTGTTATCCTGGCCGCTGTCCGACCACAGATTGAGTGCATGACTGACCAAACAGGACTACCTTGACTGAGCTGACTTGACGAACTGACTGACGGACTGGCTGACAATTAAGAGACACACAGCGGAAAATAGACGACGTTGCATGCAACATCAAAGCTGTGGCCAGCTGTGGCAGGTTCGTTTGATTTTTCAGTTGTCACATGACAGCAGCGTCGCCAACGCCGTGTGAAAAAGTGACTTGGAGATTTTTAACAAGCAGGAAGTTGACGCCGCACAGGAAATGTGATTTGTAGTTTTTCCGTTTTCTCATTTTTTTTTTTTACTATATTAAAATGTTGTTTGCTTTTGGTTGAAGTGTCCTGTTTTGACTGCGGCCCCTGGCCAGCCTGACGCAGGTGAGCGGCCGAGCTGAGTTGAGTTTTTCTTCATTTTTCCACATCATTTTCATCAGCTCTTAAAGTCAAGCGCTGTGACGAGCCGCCATTTTGTTTGGGAAGTCAATGCTCCAGGTTGTCGCTGTTTTATTTGACAGCGCGTTCCAGTTAAAATTTAACAAAGCCAAGCCAAGCCAGACATGGATACTTTTATTTACATCCACTAAAAGTAACTATGGGGCTTGAACATTTTTGAAGTGATAAACCCAGTCCGAGCAAATAAAAAATTAATAATTAATAATTAATTACATTGTTTAAATTGCAATTCTTTAATTACTAATTAAGTTGAAACTTTTTTTTTATATTATTTGAAAATTTCTTATTGTTCTTATCGAATACTCTATCATATTATTATATTATGAAAGCCTTTATTTGATTTTGATATAGGGTATCCTGTATTTATTTGTTATTCTGTAAGTCTAAAAGCGCTTGCTTTATTTTTTTATAATTTTTGCTTTCTACGGTATAGGGTAGTCAGTTGGCCCCTTACTGCACGTCGAATCGCGTTTTGTAAATTTTTTTCATTTCCTTTGCTCCTTTTTTTGGCGCATGTCCTTTTGCGGCAGCGGCCTCAAAGGCGGAAATGTCGGGCTCATGTGTCGCCGTGTGCTGTTGATGTTGATGTTGTGTTTGTTGTTGTCGCTAGAAGTTGTAATCAACATTTTGCAATGAGCAAAAGGCAGCCTGAAAACCATGCAAGTATGTGTTTATGTGTGTGTGTGTGTGTTTATCAAAAGAGTCAACTGTGGCAACCTGGTTGCTCTGCGTTGAAATTTTCAATTTAATTTTCCTGCGCTGCCATTTCATGTTGTTTGCTTTGACTTCATCTCCGCTGGTTGTGAGTGTGTGTGTACGTGTGTGTGTGTGTGTGTGTGCGTCTTTTTGACGCATGACAACGCACGAGTGACAGGCGCATGTCCTTCTGCCGAGCAACGGCTGCACCTACACACAGCCATCGCTCCAGTTCATCCTCATTCCCAATTCCATTCTTGTCCTCCACTTTCTCATCCTAGGAGGAAACGCGCGCGCTGCTCATTTGTCGCACATTTGGCTCGTCTGATTCTCTGTTCGCTTTTTTCTCTTTTTGCAAGAAATTGAAGTGTCACAATTTTTGACATACGAATTGTGCCTTATGACAGATCGACCCAGCCAGAGGTAGGACGAAAACGCATTAGCACAGAGCAAACACCATATGGCACATCTCTTTACAATCGCCACGCACCTTGGGGGCACTTTGTTTCACTTCATCTATATTCATTTACTTTAAAAGAAAATTATCTTTAAAATACATTTCTTTCTTAAAGTTAAAATTCGACTTTTATGAAAGTTTGAAAGAGAACAGAGATAAAGATATCAAGTAAGTATTGCAGAATCTATGCATCAAAAATACTCAATTATGAACATAAATCTATTCAAAACCGATATTTATAGTTTATTGTAATAAATACATTTTGATAAAAGGATTCTCTGTTATAAAATGTAATAAATTCAGGAATATTTTCGATTTTGACTCATTGTCATTGACACACATTCTCTAGAAGCATCTTAATACTGAGGAATTAGCTTATAAAGATTATTTGGGTCTACAGATCAATAGAAGCATAAATCCACATATATATATAATACATATATATATTCATACATGCAAGTCAGGGTATTCAGGATTAAGCAAAAGTCAAACAGCTATCCCTAAGCCAAAGGACAACTGGCTAAACGAAAAAGGGGTTCGGGTTTGGGCCAGCGCGAAGCAGAGAAAAATTATGAATTTATGCAGATCGTGTTGTAAGGGAGCGACAAGGATTCATTTGTGTCATCAGTCAACTTGATGGTGTAATTATGTGAAATAACAGTAAGCAGCAACAACAACAACATCTGAGAGCCAGGTTCAAGTGCTGTGCAGCGCCGTGGAAAGTGTTAATAATGATGCTGCCGAAACTGGATGCTGGCAACGGCAACAGAACCAGAAACAGGATATGCGACTCAAATGCAAATAATTGACTGTTACGCGCCGGTTAGCTGGCATACAGCATACGGGACACTGTGTGGCCAGGAGTTTATTAATTTACATGTCAAGCGAATCGCGGCGAGAGTCGCTCTTGGGTGTCAAAAGGTGAAATTTCAAACCAAAACACAAACTGCTTGCTGTATAGAAAGCGTGTATCTGACAGATACTTGCTTGTTCCAGCGAAATACACATAACGAGATTTATCTTCATTAAAGTTGCTTTTTATGGGCAGCAGCAATTCCGGAAGTGCACTACCTGCAAACACAGTTCCAGAGAAGCGCAAGCAGCCGGATGAGAGCAGGCGGCTCAGATGAAAGCGTTTGTCAACAACAAACAAAGGTGAGTTTAGTAGCAACTAACAGCTTCAACAGTTGCACAGTTTCAGTTGTATCTGTCAGTTACTCGCACCGCATGGATGTGACAAAATTAGCAAGATCTGCGGAACAAAGAGCGCTTACAGTGCCCCCAAAAAGTTGTCACCAAATTGAGCTGCAGGTGTCAGCCGAGGTGGTCAAGATCTGGTCATAAAAACAAACACGTTGCCGGGCAGTTAAAAAGCCATTAAAAATTATTTGGTCGCTGCTCTAGAAACAAACTTATAAAGTTATAAATTAAAAACATTTTATGAGCCACACGAGTCAACGAGTCTGAGGTGCACAAAGTTCACTTGAAGAGGTTTTTTTTTAGTTTTAAAATCGTTTTTTAGTAAAAAGTGCCGGATGTTTGAGCAGATAATTAGTTTTACAGAACTGGCAAGCCACAAAAGGTTACGGTCATCAATGTGGACAGTTGCTGTGTTTGATATTAAAAGTTAATCAGTTGAATATTATACAAATAAAACAAATATATTTTTTGAGCTTGACAATATTTGCGACAAATAATTTAACGATAACTATGCACTTTATTACAAAGAGCAATTGGATAAAAATATATTTTTTAAGCTTATAAAAACTTACTTCATTTAGAAAATATAAATTAGAACTTAGAAATAGAAATAGTGTATCAAAAAATCCTAGCAATATGATTATTTTCGATTATTTTCTATTTGACTTAGTATTTACACAAAATTACAACTCTTTGGCAGACTTACAGTGCCCAATGGTTGGTCGCATTTAAACAAAATGGCCTCGCAGACACTCAACACATGCGCCCCAAAAACATCAACTGTTGCCCTTTTTGAATTGACCCTTTTTTATGTGGCGGTATTGTAACAATGCGAACCGCATATGGGACATGGACAAGGGCCATTTTGAAAATATTCGCGCAGCTTGACCTATGAGGATAACTGGGAGTCGGACACTCCCCTGGCGGTAAACTGGGCAAACGAGAAAGGAGATGGAAAAAAGTGCGCACTTTCGAGAAGGGCGCGCAAAGCTAATTTGAATATAAAAATCATTAAAATTCAACGTGAAAACGTCTTAAGTTTCCTGCTGTTAGCTGGACGAGTACTCGCCGCACTCGTACTGTGAGAAGAAATGCTGAAAAGTACGGTGCTGACCTTTGATCCCGTTGGGTGTCCTGTCCGCGTCCCAAAAGGATATGCGAAAATTACGTGCGTGACTGACCAATGCGCTGACCAATGTCCAGTTTGTAAGCTGACCGCTGCTCAACATCCTTTTGCGCAAAGGGATGCCCTTTGCAGCTAGTTCAACTCGTTGTCCTTCAACTGTCCCGACTGAGCATGGGCTGGACTTTCGGAGCCGCTTCTTGTACTTGCCTCATGCCTCATGCTGTCGTCTTAATGATTAATAAAGTCTAATTTATGAAAATAATCTGTTTGCTTCTGCAGGATAATTGAAATGGCCGCCGCCTTTGTTGCGCCCTTTTCTACACATTCCTACCTCCAGGTGTAATTCGAAGCCCGAACTGGGCGCCGGTGCGGCAATTGCGTTGCAGAACTGTTGTCTGCCTGACAAAGCAAAACAATGCCAACATCAATCAAAAGATTTCCATGCGAAAGCTTTGCAGTTCAGCTTAGGCTTGTGCTTTGAATAATTAGGCTAAAAAGGATCTATTATATTTGAAATAGAATAGGATTCCTTACGGAATGTAATGCAAAGTGAGACAGAAAGAAAGAAAGGAGGATAAATATATCTATATATAGATTTAAGCGGAACACTAAGAAATCACATATCTTTTATTATGTATTATATAATTGTCAAACCATGAACATAAAAGTCATATATAAATATTCATATTTTTGTTATTGGCCTAATCATAATAAAGTTACATAACATAAAACACTTCAATTAAATTTTTTACAGCCATCCTTTGGGTTCTTTTGGCACGTGTACTCCGAAAGAAAAAAACAAACAAACAAAACCCAACCAAAGATGAGAGTGCAAAAGTCAAACTAAATAGACAGCAGCAGAGAACCTGAGCATTCGGGCATCCCAAATCAAGATCGGCAATGCAGATACAAATAAATCAAACCAGAAGAAAAGCAGTGCAGAGCAATAAACAGAACCAAAAAAAAATAAATAATAATAATAAGAATGTGAAAAGAAGGAGCTAAACAAGATCAACAAGATCAACCCTTTAGTGCAAACATTTTGATCTCGGGCATTAAAAACCAAACAAAAACAGCCCAAACCCGAATTCAGTGATAGCCCCGAAGAACAAAGGCGATGATGATCCCTGATGCCGTTGCTGATGCTGCGGATGCCGAGTGCCCTAATTTGTCGAGCCCAACTGCGATACGTATATTTAAATGGGTTAAAGAGCCGACGAACCGCACACACTAAATGGTCCACAATGGGCTCGGAGGCTGCTGCACGCGCTGGGTCCTGGACCCTGGCCATGGGGTTATTGGGTGCAGGGGTTACCGTCTTGCCACGTTTGCCACGCCTGATCGGCTTAAGTGGCGCACTGAAAGGATTACGAGATCTTCTCTGCCTCTTTTACGTTTTCTTTGTTTGTTTTTTGGCCATTGGCAGCTAACCCTGCGTCGGGGTTTGAGAGGGTTTCGCTCAACTGGCTCTTGAATGCTCATTGAGTTTTACGCATCCGCAGGAGAATCAGGCTGAGAATGAGAATGAGACGATTAGCAATCCGATTGTGAGGATCTGCAATTGTTGCCATTGTTTATCTGGTTTTTAACACTCTGTCCATGCACGAGGGTTGTTTTCACTGTTGTGGGCGTGTGACAAGTGACGGCAGCGTCAACTGTTTTTCCCACATTCAACGCACCCAAACCACGCTCAGCGGGGCGCCTCCCGCCCTTGTCACAGCCCTTGCCAACACTCGCTATCTCTGGCTTATTAGACGAGCACTTGTCACAATGTAAATGTGTGTGTGTGTGTGTGTGTGTGTGTGCATTTCGAGTGCCATTGAAAAGGCGTTCAAGCGCGCAATTTTACGTGTTATTTTCGCTAAATTGCGCTAATCGCTTAAACTTTTCAGCGAGCGGACATCGGTTAAGGGCTGTTAAGGGGGATGGGCGGTGGAGGGGATCTACTTAGTTTACAATATTTGTGCCTGTGTCATTGCGGCTTTTGCTTATGACATAAACCCCATTTAACAAAGTTCTCATGGCAACGGCTTACAGCGCATTTGAATTACATAATTAATAGGAATTAAACAGGGAAATAAACCCTATCTGGCTTTTGTCAATTGATTTTTCAGACTACACAAAATGATTTTATAACGTTATCATTGCTTTCCCCGCTGATTAAATTCTATAAGCTCCTTGGAAATTATCTTAAGCATTAGGAGAAGTTACAAAGAAATATATAACTAAGAATGGGTTAGAATCTTAAAAGGTAAGTATTTCGATTTTCTAGATAAGTCTTTTTAAAAAATTTTAAAAAATTTAAGAAAAATCTGAAAACGCATTATTTTACAAAAAAAAAAATATTTTTCAATTCGCTGATTTCATAGAAAGTGAAAAATAATATTAAATTCTTAGTAGCAGGTTTCATATTTGACTCATCATGCCTAAATGGCAATTTAGAAATTTAAAAAAATGACAGGCAGAAAAAAAACTTTCCAGGCGCTTATTATAAACGAAATATTTTACATAGTACAGCGGGAGCAGTGAATATGGCGTTATATATATTTATATATATATATATTTATATATATATATTTTTATATATATATATATATACATATATACATATATATGTCTTTTATGTACTGCTGCCAACTGAAGTGTAGTTGTTGTGGTTGCTGCTGCTGCAGACAGTTTGTTGATAAGAAGCATTTTGTTTCTTTTGAACGACTGATAAGCCCCATTAAAAAATGCTGGCCGAGGTCGATTGACCTGCTTTTAAGCGGCGACTTGTGCGCGTCCGTTTCATCAAAAAGTGCTCCCAAGATGCCAAGCAGCCCCCCGCCCCTCCCACCGCTCTCTGTCTTTCATAGCTCCCCCTAGCTGCCTGTTGCCTCTGGCTGTTTTTGTTTTTATGACAGCCTGTCAATTGTCAAGCTAAAAATGTAAACAGAATTGCATAGAAAATATGTATAAATAAAATGTTAAAAAATAAAATAACAAATATTGCCACACATAATTAGCAACCAAATAGCACGCATATCAAATTAAGAAACTATATTAACAGACACATGTATATATATATATATATATATATATATATATATATATATATATATATATATATATATATATATATATATATATATATATATATATATACATATATATATAGAAAATGTAATCTTATCAGGCACCCATCAGAATTTGCGTGCATTCTGTATTATAAACGCATATATGGTTTATATAATTCCTATAGATAGTAACGGCAAGTGTGATTGTTTTACAAATACTATATATATATATATATATATTCATCTTTATTATACATATATATATATTTATTTATTATTTTTCTGTTGAGTTATGCCTCGCTTAGCTCTGCTTATAAGTAGAACTCGCTGAACGTTAGCTGCTCCATGCTGAACTTTTGGTCCTGATCTCTGTATATGTGTGTGTGTGCGGCCGGTATTGCCGATCTTTGGTGACATCAATTTTTAGGGTGAACAATTTCAATTAGGTTTACGCTGAACCGAGATTGAGATTAAAAGACAGCCCAGCAGCTGCTTAGTTGAGCATGAACAGCAAACCGATTGCCAAGTTGTGAATTTTCCGTTGCGATTGATAATGCAATTGTTGTGCAACTTGATCAGGCAAATTAATATTAGTTTACTGCCTGTCTCGGTATCTGCAAACACAGCTCTTATTATTTACCAGACTGACAGGATTTAACCAGCAAGGAACTATTATTACATACAAAATTAAAAAAATATATGCAAATATTTATAACATATTTCAAATAAACTGCTTTTTCAAGTAAAATATCTGTGTAGTAAACATAATATTTATGACTCGTATTTTAAAATCAAATGAAATTGTTCTCAAAATAAGATTGTTGTTTCCGGTTTATAGCATTTCGATGTAGGCTGATTTTTGACTCTCTTCTCTAAGATTTATCGCTGAATGTAACTACATCTGTAGCTGTATCCCACGCTGCGAAACAATGCACCTCATTTTGAGTGGCTCAAACAATAGATACATATTCATATTAGATGCACATTAGCTGCCCCCAACCCCTCCTTCTCCCACTGTGAGTGCACTTCAGCAAAACGGCTGCTGCAGGAGCCGCTCAATGATCCCACGAGCCCAAACCCCGAACCCAAAACCCAAACAAAGGCTGCTTTTTGTCTGCGGCCATTGAGGCGTAGATGGATGCTTCTCTCTGCTCTTCTCCCTTCTCACTTCTCGTCTCTTTCGCCAACCGCAAATTGTCGCCAAGGAAGCTGTAAATGTTGTCTAATGTGCACCCTCGCCGTCCCACACATACTCACACACACACACACACACACAGACATACACACACACATACACACACACGGGCATACAGCTAACAAGATGCAAACTCTTAGATACAATGGGCAACGGTCCGCATTGCTGGCTGGCCACAAAAATACCGTTTAATGAGCACAGCTTGACTATTTTGTAGATCTTGTCAAAGGATATTGATATTAGCCGGCTGCCCATTTATCTCGGAAATCTTTTTCTTAAGCCATTGCGGCCATAATTCTTCTTACTTTATGTGAGGCTCGCTCTCTTTCTCTCCCGCTCACTCTCTCTCTCCCTCTCTCTGTGTCTCTATCTCTCTCTCTCTTTACCTCTGTCTCTTATTGTTTGACCGCAAGCTGTCGAACTTGAAAATGTCGATTGAATTACCGTTTCCTTCCGCATCCCTTAGGCACATAAAAAATTTAAATAGTTTTGGGACAATTTGGTACCCAAAAAGAAGGATCACAAAAAATGTGCAGCGTCAAACGCAATTGACGGGAATTAAATTGAACCGGTTCGGATTCGATTAGATTAAATTGGGATGGGATTGGATTGACAAAATAAGGAGCCCATTGAGAGGCAAAAAAATAATGAGTATGCAGAAATGCTATAGGCTTAGACCTGTTAAATAATATAATTCTCTAATTTTGGCTGCATATATATTTATATAGAAAATAAAAAAAAAACGATTTTAAGTATTTGCATTTTGCATAAAATTCAATTTAATTGAGACATTTATATAAAGTATATTAATAAAAAATATATTATATAGTATATTAATATATACGTAATTCCATCACGGATAAGCTCTGATATGTGTAGAGCATCACTTTAGCAGTTTAGCCTCATTTTTTACAACTTTTTTTTGCTCAGCCAGACAAAAGGCGTAAAAGGATAATGCTTAGGACACTTGAGACTCATCAACTGTGTGCTTCACATAGATGTGTAATTTTATATGCAATGAGTGAATCGCTCTAACAAAGGCTTAAATCGGCTCTTGAGCTTAAGGAAGCTTCAAAGTGTGTACCCATTTACATATAAACAAAAAAATTAATAAGACATGTGCTGTTATAGAGATTAAAAATTAAAAAAAAAGTATATTTAATAAAAAACAATATTTAATATAATAAAATGTATTTTAAACACTCGGAAGTATTTAAAAAATTTAATTTGAACATAATGTATGCATTAATTTAATTTAATCGGTTTACCGGATTCACCTTATAAGATTTTCTGGATTTCTTGACCATCTATAAAATTGCCGTATAAGTCTTCTAAATAAATGGGGCGCATCAAAAATAGGCAAATGCCATGAGAAAGTGCATTAGTAAATTAGGGTCATATAGTTGTCCTATGGAACAGCACCTTTGAGGCTTTCGCTCTGCATTGATTGGGTCAATTTGTGAAAATTTCACACCAAATATTGTCGACATCATTAATTATGGCTCTAATACGTCAGCATCCATCAACGGCTGCCATTTGCCAAAGCCGTTCGCTCACCTTTTGCCCGACAGATTGTCCAGTTTCAGGCGTAGGAATCTGGACGCAACTTTCTCACAGTCAGTCGGGCGCAGGATAATAATTAACCATGCCAAAATAGCGAAACTGACCATTAACACGGCGAGTCCATCAGTTGCATCAGTTCCAACGGTCAATGTCAGAAACTATTATCTCTCTAATAACCGAAAACACACGCGCTGGTCCTGTAAGGGGATACTTTCCTTAAGAATTCCTAAAGGAATATTTTTCTGTGTGTTGTGTGTGTGTGTGTGTGTGTGTAAACCTGACTGAATATTTCATAATTTTCTGCTGTCCAGTTTGCAACCCTTTTGTGCAGTCTCTGATTTGCTTTCTTGAGGTACTTTTTTTTACACATACTCAGCCGCATCCTTTTCTTTACTTAAGCCTTTTGTTTTTCTCGCCATTGTCCAGTTCGGGCACTTTGCATAATCAATAATCCTTGACGCTGGCCGGCTCACATTGTCGCTTCGGCTGACCAGCGAGCCGACACGTCTGAAAAGATAAATTATGGTTTGTAGTCAAATTGAAGGCAAACAATCCGCACAAAGACGCACACCGCACGGGAATTGTGACTGCGACAGGAACAGACACAGGCACAGCCAGTGAATGCCGTTGCACAGTTCGGCGCTCACTTGGATTGCATGGGGTGGTCCTGAAGGGTCCAGCGCGACAGCTGCTTGCCGGAATTGGACAGTGGTCAGAGTTGCAATCCGCAACTGAGCAATAAGAGTTGCGCTGCTTGCGCTGATTGTCTGTCCGACCGGACTGTTTGCTTTTCCTATTTGGATTTATGTATTAATTTGATTGCACTTGGCTTCCAAACAACGTAGTCAAACTTAGTAAACATGTAAACTGTAAAACTGGAATAGAAGGTGGAACGCCTTAAAAATTGTTTTAAAAAATGTTTTTGCATAAAGAAATTGTTGCAGTTTTTAAGTGCTCATATTCAACAATTATATTATATTTTTAGACAAACAAAAATAAATATATGTACAGACTCTGATCCCGTCAACTCTATATATTTAACCCAACCCAGAAACACTTTTTCCAGAAAACTTCAATAGTTCTTCATTGAATCCTAAACACACTTAACTTACAACCGTATCCATAACTATAGACTGTAAACTATAAACATAGCCAAAGGCTATCTTTAACTATAACTTCAACTTATATAAATCATAAAATAAATCAAATAGAATATATGTTTTAATATAAATGTCTGTCTATATCTATATGTCTGGCCCTCTTTTGAATAAAAGACATTTATTTATTTATTTCTTCAAGAGACCGATCATAAGGTTGAAACCTTATGATGGGTGTGTAGACTAGCAATGGCTTCAGCTAGATATATATATTACAAAATAATGTGGCTTATTATTTAAGTTATAATAGAGTTAATTGAATAAAAGACATATTTATAAGACTTTCAGAGAAAACTACGCAACTTTACTTTTACCTAAGACAAGTTTTTGTTTTTAATATCCCAAATTGGCTATTGATTATAATTGACTTATTGATTCATTTTAGATTATTGACGTATGCGATTTTATTTAGATATTTATGCAGAAAACTCAAAATCCCTGACGATTTTTATCTGGCTAAAAATAAACATGGCCGTAATTCTTAACCTTATTCACATAAATATTTAGTTTGAGCAAACATTATCCTAAGTATACCAAGTGCTACCCCGAAGTGATCGATTCGTTGACCTAAGCAAAATCAAATATAATTACAGTTTTATTCAAATAGCTGGCAGAGTAACGCCCGTGGCTGAGGTCATTTGACCTTTGGCTGTAGTATCTGGCGTATTATTATCTCGGGGGTTACCGAGAAGAAAGTCCTAAGACAAACGGGCAGCTGTGCAAATGTCAAGACGTAAGTGTCAAAATGCTCATTAATAACAAGGTCCTTAAAGCCGGAATTGAAACCTGGTTGCAATGCAGATGCGATATGGAGGATATGGTTGGGCCAAGCACAAGGATAACAGGAGCTGAGCAAACACATTGGCAGCTAGCGCAAAGATGAATCGATGAGAATGCAAAATTCCAAACAAAAGTGCAGGCTAAGCCATCAAAGCAACTGGACAATGGTGAAACTTTGTCAAAGGATGTTTGCGCAAGTAAACATCGAGCAAACTATCCACACACACACACACACACACATACACACGTACACAGGACACTGTCCCTGGAGCATGTGTTAAATTGAAAAATTATGATAAATAGCATAATGGGTAGCTGGGGAAGAAGAACGCAACATACCAAAACATCCCACTGAGCGCAGCCGAGTAAGTAATATGCAAAAAGGACATAAACAGACGGTGGCCGCGTCTCAGGACATGCCAAGGGTGCAGGGTGGTGGCTGAAAAGACAATCGAGGCGTCGAGTGAGTGTTGCTAAAGTGTGCAGCGGCCTATAAAGGAAATCCTTTCGCCACGGGATATCATTTACGCCAAAACTCCAAGTTTGACCGATCCATCCCAGCCAGCCGGTTAGCATGTGCGTGTGTGTGTGAGTCTGCGTGTGTGTGTGTTTGCACGGCTTTTGTTTATCTACCCGGCAATAGTTCACATAAGCTTATCTCCAGTTCTTTGCCAGTCGTGCAAAATGTTTGCGAAAACTTCGCCAATTGCCAAAGGGTTAAAAATGGCTCCATTTTTAGTCCCAGCTACGCTGCTACTTAAAGGATATTCACAGCTTAGTGGTGTAATGCGTTTTGCGAGTGTCCTGTTTGCATTTTATTCGCCAACGAGCGATAAATGTCACCTAAATTACACGCCGAGATTTTTGTTGGCTCAACGGACGTCTTTTTGGCTCCGAACTCTTTCATCCCATGCGGCTATCAGAAAGTGCATTAATATCCTTTTATTGCCAAGCCTAATGTACATATCCTGCGTTGTGTATGGGATATGTTAAAATGTATAAAACTGTTTTTTTGTTAGCGCATAAGTCTAGGAGTGGATTTTGGATCGGAAATATTACAGTCGCTAAGGCTAAGACTATTCTTAAAATTATGGAACTATTTTCGGAAAACTTATTCAGATACAAATATATTTAAATTAAGTTTATAATTTTAATTCTTTTTAAACGCTGGCCTTACTTGTTATAGTATAAAAAGCAATATGAGTATATAAGAAAATACATAATATAGAGCATATTGGCGTTTTTGATTGCTGAGCTTGGTAGTAATATTTTGAATATAATTTAAGAATATTTTCAATATTAATTAAATTTTTTATACAAAAACTCATTTTTTGATAGATTCATTCTATAGTAGATTTGGCTGTTGATATTGATCAATAATTTATGTAGATACAGATACTTCTCCCTCAATGCGTGACAAAATTCGAGTCCGCTATGAGAGGGCCTAAAGTCAAGTCTCGCAGTATATTTAAAGCAAGATGATGATGGAACCACAGCTGGAATTGGAACTGGATCTGGATCTGTTGATGCTGGATTTGTCGGCGTTGTTGGCATGTGTCTGATCGCTTCATTTGCCGCCTAATCGTTGTTGACGCGCATAAATTTGAGTCTGCTTTAGCAGGCAATTAATTACAAGGGGTATGTCGGCGGCTGCCTACGCGTCGGGATCACCCCTTTAGGGGTTTCAGCGTATTTATTTTGTCAACAAGCGGATCAGACTGCGTGGTAATACGATCGCTGCCCGAATCAATAAATATGTACAAACGAGGGTCCAAGTGGAAGCCCTAGCGCTGCGGTCTGTGATTGCGTTAAGGTGAGAAACTGATATTTCCAATGTGTTTCAAATGTTCAAAATATTGCCGAATGACAACTGTCGGAGACGGAGGACATGTCTATTTTCAGAGCTGTGTTTGCTGAGTTTCCCACCAAACAGCCCCTGAGCTGGTAGCTCCAATTAAAATTTAATTTTAAAGCAAACACTAATTGCACTTTTCATTTTTTCATTTTCTCCTCCCTCCGCCTAAGTTGCCTGTGCCTAATTTCGCCCCTAGCATACACCCCTATTTAGAACAGCTCCCTCGCTGCCTCCCCCTCCGACCGATTACGTCAAGTTTCGTGCTTGTTTGCCTGTCGCAGGTGGTTTGTTTCATGGTTTCGGCGGTGCTTGCGTGTCACTCGCCCGGTTACAAAACATTTACACACACAGATTTTGTTGTGCCATACAGCAATTTTATAGTTTCCGGATCAAAAGATCATTTCCTGCGCCAGGAATATGACAGGATGCTTGCAGGCTGCGCCAGTGCTTGGGCTTGTGGGAACATATTTTTTTATTCCTATCCTGTGATATATCTGAATAAGTGATATTTATAGATTGCTAATGATGTGCTTTGACATGGGAAATAGTATGAACTGTGATCAGACTGCCTGAAATCGTATGTAGTATGTTTAATTGTAAATAAATTTATAAATAATAAACTTTATTTAATCATGTTTAATTCACATTATTTTATGTTATATTTTATATTACAAAATGTGTTGTGACAAGCTCTTTTGTTTTCAAAGATATCCTTCCTTGTATATCGCCAATATCTTATGATGATATGACTGCAAGGGTATTTCAAATTCGGCAGCACACTTTTCTTTTGGTCCTGATTTGCCTTTTATCAGCGCAGTGAAGCAGACGACTGTCGCACGCGATCACTTGACTATGTTGATGGGTTACATAAATATAGTCCTGTATTGGGTACACTTGCAGGACTCTCGAAACCGCAGAACGAGTGCTAAAAGTGCAGCCGCTGTCCAGAGGTCTCGCCTGTGTCCACAAAAGGCAGCTGAAACCGAACACTAAGCCAGGCGCTGCGCCTGCGCACTGCGCACTGCGAGCACATCCTGCGGACAGGCAGGTAGTCAAGGATTCGTCCGTTCGGGCACTTGACTTGTTTTGTTTGACGTGATTTGTTTGGCTCTCGGTTACGAGTGCAATTAGGGCGCACAAAGGCGCAAAACCGCAGCTTGTGCCTTTTGTTGCCAGTGGCAGGTAGCACAAGGTGCAGGCCCGTTCGCAGTTCAAAAGGTCAACCCGAGCAAGATATGCAACGATTTGCAGCATTTCCTGTTTGCCATTCAACTGCGACATTGCATGGAAACTCAATACAAAACACTAATTAAGCATAAACAGACTAATTTTCGTTGCACTACCTATGAAAATCTTGAAGGGAAAGTGTGGGAAATTCTCGCCAGAAATTCAAATTGGAAAATCGTGTACGCTCCCGCTGGATTACCGCGTCGCGTTTCTCGCGGTGTTCAAATTACGCTCATTGCGCCGCCTGCGCACACCCGCGCTCCCCTCGAGGGGCACTCTGTTCGTATGGAAAATGCATTTTTCCCGCTTGCCCGCTTGTAGTTGAATATCCTTGGGAAAGGCCAGCGGCAGTTGTGGCATCTTCTCCTTATTCTTTGGTGTTTGTGGTAAGTAAATATTTTAAATCTTTACGTGATTTTGGAGCAGTTGTGATTTCCTGGTGACCCGGATACAGGATGTGTTTGCTTAGGCAGTTTGAGCTGACTACCAAACAGGTGTAGGAAATGAACTTTCTCAGGACAATACAAACAAATAGACGATTAAGGTGAAAAGCGTAAGGTAATGGTACAAGATTCCTTAGATATCAAACCCATTTATCGGCAACTTTGTCTAACAAAAGCAAATCGACTATCCTCTATTAAAGAAAATCTATTTAAAAATAGAATAATTTAATGTTAGTTTATATATAGTTTAAATTTAACGAATTATTTAAATTTAATCAAATATTTTACTTCCCCTACCTCACCTCACCTCACTTTCCATTGACTGAGCGTTGAGCTCAGTAAACATGTCAATAAATCATTAGATCATGCGGCACTTGCATGTCATCCATCCACTCGAGTGTCAATAAAGCAACAGCAACAACAACAACAACAACAATAGCAACATCGATACGAAACCAATAGCCGGAAAATAGTTGACAAAGCGACCGTAAAGCAAACACGCAACCAAAAAATCCAACACCAAAATCACCAGAAATCACAAATTAGCTACACGAGTGTGAGAAACAAAAAGAAAACCCCCAAAAACATTTAAATAAGAAAATACTCGACACATGGTAACATGCTAAGAAAACATCTGGACAGGCAGTAAAATAAAAAAATCATATTCCTGTGGAGCCTCAGGCCCAGCAACAACTGGGCCGTGGAGGATTACAATTTATGCCGGAGAAAGAGCCGAATCGATTTGAATATATTTAACTATAAACGGGGGAATTTGGGCTTGGAGGCGTACATTTCATGCACTCGCTGGAATTCGTTACAGTGAAGGAAAATAAGTGAAAAACATTTCCGTGAGAATTGTATGACATTTTTTTAATGCTGCCAGACAGGATGAGGATGTGGCTGGCCCCCATAACTGAACTTTCAAGATCGAACACAAAAATCCTTTGCTATCATTTGAAAATACGTTGAGTTATTTACGAGTTTTATGAACTGTAAGTTGAGATCCAACTGGCTGTTATCTGCCAAAGACATGCCTTTGACTTATCATGAAGATAGGACATTTTTTCCTTTTTCTATCTTCAAATTGAGCAGTTCAAATTTTATTTATTGTCTGCGACTCAATTTACAAGGTCCTCAAACTAACTCGAATTTAAGATAAGCTAGTTCTGAGATAAATAATATAGTTCAATATAGTTTATGCTTCATGCTTTTTATCAGTTTTGGAACTCTCGAAATTTCACAGGAATCAACTGCACCCCTTTTTCTTGGCAATTATGACTCAATAATACTTTCAATATTTATAGCAATTGTTGTTAAATATTATTGCAACCCTAAGGGGTCGTTTATTGACCGTACCCTGATATGTTTACACCCTTTCTGATTTTATTTTTTGTGTATCGGCAACTGTCGCTCAATTTCGAATTCGAAACTCGAAACCACAAGGCAATCAATGCCAAACAATGTGAGAAAATGATTGGGTTTCAACAATTACGACTGCATTTCGTTAAAAGTGTTAAATAACAAGGTTCCGGTACGGTAGCTACCTATAAAAAAAATACAATACTCGCCATCGGCTACCCACCTAGTGGTCAAGCATACACCCTTCCCCCTACACGCTTAATGCGATTTACATTTCAAAGCGTCACCAAGGAAGTAATTAGCTGAGTCAAGAAATGCAATGCTCAAGAAATCGTATAAATAGCTGCCAAGAAATGCATATTGAGCACCGGATGTAAGGCGAATCGCATTGAGTTCAATTTGCATTTAATGCTAAAACGCAGTTCCAATATAAAATGCACAGATGTTCGCTGGGAATGTCGGGGAGATACTTATGGATATGCACGATACAGTTGTAAGCTACTGAAGAGTGACGACTGTGTGACCAGACAAGTCATAGCTCTCATTTGATTTTAATTTAGAATATATAATTTGAAGACGTAATAAGACGTAAATAATTACAATAGTATTACTAAAAAATATTTTTCACAACCATTTTATTTTATTTGGTTACAGTGTGCTATAAAAATTCCAACAGCTAGAGAAATATTTCTCTGTATGGTTACATGTATCTTATTATGTCTATGCATTCCTTCTTTCAATATACTTTCCAGAAAATGTACCATGTATTTTTATTTTATTTGCTGAAATATTAATCATTTTTATGTATTAAATTTATTCACTTTAGGAATTTTGACTGTAAATTCTACTATTAAACAAATGAATATTATTTATTGACAATTTCTAGAACTTTTCTCTCGACGGAACCAGTTTCATGTCCACAAACTTCCGCTTGGCCACGTTTCAGACCATATTTTCGTCAGTTCCCACAACATTATCACCTCTGGTATTTACGAAATGCTCGACGAGAGACGATCTTGTGCACTTCTCGTACAGCCGGCAATGCGAGGCGCATCTGAAGTTTTGGGTCGACCCAGTTGCACTGCACAGCACTATTATGATGTTAAATATTTGCATGCTGATAAAATTGGAAGATCTCGTTGGGTATCTTTGCTTTCGTCTATTGTTTGTCTTTTACTGCATTACGCGTACTCGCACTTCCTACATTCCGCTGGGTTTTTGGGGTCCCGAGTCTCGAGTGAGTTCATTCATAAAAATACATTTGGTGAGAAAGTCGGTGGATTGCGTCAGTTGGTTTGGTTGATGTTGTTCTACCGACGAAATAGTTGAGATTTCAAGACTAGAATCTTGCCGCTAAATGCAAATAGACGTGAATAAATGTACACACGCCAGAGTTTGCTTTATAGCTGCTGATAACTGATAAGTTTCTGGTTGTAAGTTGTGCATGCGGAGAGGCAGCTGCCGGGCTGCTTTTCCCACCGAAAATACTGGAAATCTGTTGGCCCATACTCGTTCGGGCCTTGGCTAAGTTCAAAGGTCATATTAAAATTTTAATGCCAAAAAACACATAATTGAAATTGGCGCAGAAACAAGTTTTCTAGCACAAAAAACGAAATAAAATCAAACTGGCCCATGGGAAGTTTTCGTGCAGTTTGACCTTTGACACGGGCCCTAGCAGCCACCCCAAAATCAAATGCGACCCGTTCAACAGGATACCCTACCACGTGAACCCCTGAACTTGCGCAAGTTTAAGTGAGTAGTCGCAGCTAGTCGCTAGTTCATTCACTGTCCATTCATATGCATTCACTTACATTCACAATTATTAAAGCGATCAGAGTTCAGATTGTTCAATTAGCTGCCGCAAAACTTCTGTGTGTGTGTGGAGAATTATGAATGAATTTCCAGTCGAATTCGATGTACGCCCCAAGGCGGGAGGCGTCCCGCAGTGCAAAAGCCCCCCCTGCGCCCCCCTTAAGGGCAGTTCCCCTCTGCGCGGCAGTCGCTTAATCATGTTAATGGCATTAAGCAGCTTAATCGACGGCAAGATCTAAGCGCTGGCGTCGATAATCAGCTAGCAGACCCAGAGCCCGGACCGAGAGCCAAGGACCACCCAAGCAGCTAGTTGGCCTCATCTAATTAAAAACCAAAAAGTGCAAGCGGCTTGTAAATGTCAAGCGGATTGTCAAACAGTTCGCGGATCACGAACTCTGAGCCAGTTGCAAAATCAAAATGCATTCGGGCCCCAACTACTGGCGACAATTAAATGAAAGCCGCAGCGGCAGAGATCACAGCAGAAAATACAAAAAAAAAAAAAAATGAGAGTGGGAGAGAAAAAAATCGTTTAATAATATAATTGATGTTATTCCGCACCAACCCCGAGTATTGACATTTGCCAACTTGACATTTTAATATATTTGTTTGCGAAATTAAAATTTTTTCTTTTTCTCTTTATTTTTTAATCACAGTTTTCGCTTATGTGTGGCAACATTTTCATAAAAAATAAAATCTGAATGAAAAAAAATATTCATTTGTTGACCACAATAAAAAGTGACCGGCCAAATTAAAGGGGTTAAACTTTTTGTTGATCTCCTGGCCACAGCTCAGCATCTCGAGACCGGTAACTGAAATGCGGCCCAGCCTCGTGTAAGCAGCTCTTGTGAAATATTTGGGTTAGGTTTATGGAAATATATGAAACTACTAACGAGCAGAGAGGGCAGAGGGTTCAGCACGCAGCAGCAAAGGTGAGCACTTCATAAATTAAATAGTTTTTGTTGAATTGCTGTTTCTGTAGCAGCTATTTGAATGGAATGTAGCAAAGCACAAACAAAATAAATATTATGATATATGGACTTTTAATAATACAAAATATTTTCTATAAAACAAAACTTTTGCAAAAATCAACCGATTTTGGTCCTGCTTTTGTGATAGTGCATTTAAAGTGTTGTAATTTATATATTAATATTTTTTATTTTTATTTAACTCAATCATAAAAAAAAAATTAATTTAAGTTTACAGTTTCTAATTTATGCTTTTAATTTATTAAGGGTGTCATATTTAACACAAAAATAATATTAAGGGCAATCTTGAGGTGTTCAAATTTGTTGGTCTAAGATCATGTCAAAATTGACAAAAATCCTCCCTCCTATATATATATATTTATATATACTTTGTCAAAAGTGAACCAATTTTTATGTTTGACGGCACTAGATTGAGGGTCTATTTAAAATTGCAATTACAGTCTTTTGAATTTTTTTGAAGTCATTTAGAATTTTTTCAAATTTTTTATTCAACCGATTGGCTTGAAAGTAATCATTTAACAAAATTAAGTAGAGTTTTTAATTTATTTATCTTCCCCATCCTAACTCAATTGGGGAACAATAAATAAGGCACAAAGCGAATGTTTTTGATAGTTACAAAAACTACGAAACTATTAGAAACCTCTGTATATCACCTACTTAAGGGAGAGAAAGACGATCAAACAGAAGCCACTGCACTAATCACCTGAACATAAAGACATCCACACCTTTGCTCCGACCGAATGCCTCTGGTCAAATGGCCAATGGACAGTTTTCTTCTGTGTTTTTTTATATTGTTGTTGTTGTTTTTGGGTCTCAGCATCTGGCCCGAGGACAATAAACCAATTTGAACGCCCACAAAATGAGCATGAAATTGCTAACGGAAGGAAGTTCATGTGCCACAAAAACAAGGCCTAAAACAATTGTGTTGGCCATTTAGCATGGTGGCGGGGGTTGGGGAAACTAAAATAGTTGTCCGAGCTAAAGAAATGTGGTAATAAATGCACAAATAGCAAAGGAAATATGCCAGCATAAAAGGCTAAAATGTTCATAAATATGGGCAATTATTTTTGGCAGCAGACACAGCAGAAACTACAGAACGTGTATGTGTGCGTTTGTGTGTGTGTGTGTCTTGTGTCGCAGGTCGCTTTGCGGTCCTTTCGTCAGCACGTAAATCAAGTCAATGGCAACAACAAAGCCGACGCAGTAGGTGTTGCCCATTGACCATTGTCCTGGGCCCGGGGCCAACAGCTTCCTGCGGCTGACAAAGACATCAAAACCATGCGCCTGGCTTTAAACTATTTTGTATGCGACACAACTTGGCCAACACCCACGTGGCAGCTGCCGCTGTCAGCCGGCGGCTAATGCGGTAATTAGATAATGCCTCCGGGCTCAAACCTCAGGTCTCAGGCTGGTTGGGCACGCGGCAGACCCCCCGCCCCTCGACGGGTTGAAGATTGCAATCTGCAACTGTAATGCGATACTTGACGCTGTTTCCTACCTCAGTCGTCAATCTCAACTCCTTTGCTACAGTTTCGAAGATGTAGCGCTTGCCACCCCTTTTCGGGCCGCATCTCGCGACGTATCAATTTCCGACGTGCTAGGCGCAGCCCCTGGCGAGCATCCTTTGAAATCGGAAACCGCAAAACATTAGTAAGCCCATTTCAGTTATTATTTGTGTGTTTTTGCTTTTTATTGTTCCTTAGCCGCAATTGTAATTTTATCAAGCAATTTGAGCAGTAAAAAAAAATTAAATAAATAAAAAGACCCTGTAGGGTTATGCGCCATCTGATATTTGATTATATGTTTTGATTAGCCATTTTTTTGCGTAATTTGGCTAAGAGAGAGAGAGAGAGAAAGAGGAAAAAAGGTAAGAGACATCTAAGGCTTAAATAAAAACATTTCCATTACAAACCAAAAATCCAATTTCATTCGCGATTTTTGGCTTATTTGGCTTAATTTAAATTTCCGTTACAATCACAGCTATCTGGGCTCAGAAGTTAAAAGAAAACGAGAGTTGAACACAAATCTTCTTTTTTTCTGACAACACATTTACCGTTACTTTCTCCAGATCTCGCTTCATTAATTACAATTCCAACCTGGCAGCATCAACAAAGTGCAACCCTAAACACAACCCTTTGACCATTGGTCAAATGTCAGTTATAAGCGCAAAGCAAACTCACGTCTCTTTGCAACAAGGGGCAGCTGTCGGGCTAATGCAACAGATTCTCAAAGAAACCTCGGCTAAATTAAAAATCCAAAGATGCTGCGGCGACCCTTGCGCTACCCTCCGACAGAAAATAAAAAATGGAATTAAGATCTTGTTTCGCAACTTTGTCAAACACAATTAAAATGTACAATAAAATACAGAAAAATAAAGGAAACTATAATAGAAATGTGAATTTGATTGAAGTGCCAGCGAAATGTCAATCAAGGCATTATGAGAAGCGAAATCTCTAGAGAACATTGGCCCAGCGAGTAGCTGAGAATTAAAGTATATATTTCAATCAAACGGTTCAATAAGCATTTGCAGTCTTTTGCATTGTTTTTCTCGAGTGTTTATTTTCCACTCACCCCTCAAAACTCACAGAAATTTCATTAAAAATAAGAAACTTTTTAGCCCAAAAAAAATACAAGTTTTGAGTTTTCACAAACAAGGAAAATTTGTAAAAATCATGCGACCAAAACTAGAAAAAATTATTTATTGTCTAAAAATTCAACGGTCTATGCAAATGCAAGTAATGTTGGAGGTCAGCATAGGTCAATGCCGGACCGTTGTTTTCTTTTCTTTCGGACTGAAGGGTTGGTTTCCCCGTGCGAGCGTTCTTCTCGCGCTTATTTGTCCAGCTGCTGACCGAAGCTCAAAGATCTTGAATTGTGATTTTTCATTAGAAAATCATAAAAATGAAATCGCAATTGCCGACGTTGAGGCTTATTATGCGTGACAGAATTTATAAGCATTTATAAGCATGACAATCGTATCGTACCCCACATATCTGAAGACATAAACCATATGAGGCTTAATGCATCCAATCAAGAAATTCACGCAGATGTCCTGAGAGCTCTCGATACTTGCCCAATTCAATTAGCACCATTATCGATACGGAGAGGGAGAAGAAGAGAGAGAGAAGTCCAGTTTCTCCCCTTGTCCTTGGCGACTGCTGTTTTTATGAGGCGTATCAAAAGGGGCTGACAAAAGGCAGTTGGCACCTTGAGTTGACTTGACATTTTGGCTGTCATCTATGAGAAAAGGGGCTCTACTTTATGTAGGTGCTATAAAACAGAACACTACATGTTAAACTTAACACTGAAATAATTTCTCAAGTGAAGTTGATTGGATTTTTATGTGATATTTATGTGAGCAACTGCATTTAGTCAAATATACACCACTCACTCTCAGGATGTGTGAATTGAGCATAGAGTAGCTGCTTCTATCTTTTTGTTACCTTCGATAATGAATCAAATTTTTTGAAATTAGATAATTAATTTTATCTTATCTACTTAAATTGAATAGAAAGTACAAATATTATTCAATTATTGTCTTGTACATATTTGAAACCAATTTTTTTATGCAAGCCAACATTTCTTTCATCAAATTTATATTTATATTTATATCCCTTAACAATTAATGTTACCAATACTTTATGCTTCTGTAATCAAATTTTTACCACGCCAAAAATCTTCATCTAAGCGGGAATTTACTCTCATTATAATTACAAAGTATAAAAGAAAATGCGCGAATATTTCTTCCAGCTCTATTGTATTTTTTTTCTTGTTCTTCTTTTACCACGCTTTGTTCTTCAAGCTGTCAATAAATATTTATGCATTATGCGTAAACAAAAATAATAAAGTCAACTTTACAAAGGTGCAAAAAAAAAACAGCAAAAATCAGACAAAACAAATTTTGAAGTGTTGCCCTAGAAAAAAAAAAAAATGGGTGCAGCCCGACGCCACGCGGCTTTTCTTTGCACATTTCCATACCCATTTCAAATTTTGCATTTTCCATTTCCCAAAATCGAAGGCCCAATTTCGAGCCGTAGAAGAAAGCAAATGAATTTGTTTGCCTTCAACGCAGACGTAATGAAATATTCAAAGGACGACGCGACGGCTGCTGCTGCTTGCTGCATATGCAAAAGCCAAAGATGCAAAAAAAATATTGGCAAAGCCTAAGAAAGTGGGTCAGGGGTCAGCAACGAACACACACACGCACACATACAATCGTGATCGTTGGTCGGTCCGGGGTGCAATTTTCTATGCGAATGCATTTTCGGCCGCTCGACGCATATGCAAAATTAATGCCCTAGTTCAGGCTCGATCTTGATACCCCCTGGTTCCCTGCCAGCCTGTCCAACCGCCTCTGCAGCTTCCCTTGTTACGCTTGACATTATTTCTGCCAATTTTCAATGCATTTTCCACTGCAAATAATTTCGGATTTCGCATTTTATAGTTGACAATTTTTTTCGTTTTTACTATTTTTGTGACATTTTTGTAACGTTTATTTTCTGTTCAGCTCGGGGAGGGGGGCTGCAGTAGGAGTGGCTGTGGAAAGTGCGCGAAAATTAACGCATTGACACAATTTTTGGCCAAGCCGTAAGATCATTAATTATCATTTTTATCTGTTGCTGTGACTAATTCGATTTTTATGTGTTCCAACATTTATTTTTTGGGTGTGGAAACTCTCGTTTTTAAATGCATAAATACTGAAAACTGAACTAAAATTAGAAAAATAACGATTAAATTTTGGGAGCCATTTTTTTTTTGAGTATTTTAGCTCTTAACAATATAGTAATCTTGAGTTCATCTTTAAATCTCAGTTTAAAAAAGTTTAAAAAAATGAATTCATGTAACCTGACATCTTTCTCAGCGCAACTGAACTCCTAACGGTCAACTGTCCATCATTTGACATCTCTGAGAAAGTAGAGCTGTTTTTTAACTGGACCAAACCGCTTGTCACCTCTGAATCGCCTGGTCACATGTCAGCGACAATTAATAAAGAAAGTTCAAGATTTTACAAACAAAAAAATCGTGAACACACTTCTGGTTTTTAACCCCAAAAACATGTTAGCTAAATGGCCAGGCATCTTTGATCTCTGAAGATCAGCACTGTAAACAAAGGCAAATAGGGTCTCAGCATCCTCATCTTCAACCTCAGTCTCAACCTCGTCATCTTCATCCCTTTCTCCTTAAGAACTCTTTACCAAAAATTAATTTTTTTCCAGTTTTATACCCAAAAAGTGAACATATAACAAAAATATGTGTGATGAATGAGTTGCAGCCTCTTTTGGGCAAGGGCCATTTGTTCGTAGGGTTCAAGGGGTAAGCGGCGTCTGTGTATTGGCACAACAAGTTATTAATTACGTAGAGGAACCTCAGAGGCCGTCAAGAGGGCAACTAAGTATAGCAAAATGATTTCATTGAATTCGGCATTATCTGTTGCCAGCTGAAGTCACAAAAAAATGCTCCGCTCTGTCTTTCATATTATTTATTTTTTTTGTTGTTTTTTTCGGGGGATTTTAATCTTTATAGATTTTTGCTGTTGCCGCTGATAAACAAAGTTTTTTTCTTTTGAAATTCGTGTGACTGACTGTAAAAATCTCAATATTTTATAGCTGCTTCGAAAAATAAATAAAATAATATTAAGACAAAAAATTAAACCACGAGAAATTCATTACTCAGCGTGATAAGCGGACCGACTGATAAGCATGCCACAAAAACAGAGATGCGACTAGAAACCGTTAGACGACGCATGCTGCGTGCTCCACTTGATGGTCGCCTTTGCCGCCTCTAACTGGAAAATTTCTCATTTCGCGTGTTTCCTCCTCAATTCGCTCTGCATGCGGCCATCGGCCATCTCGCTCGCACGCACACAGACGCCACAATTGGACGCCGTGTGGAGCGCTGGGGTCTCACAGTGCAGGTCCGAAGGTTAGAGTAGCACACAATTTGATTAGCAAATAAAAATGAGCGCCAGCCGCTGCTCTGTTCTACTTTCGCTCTCTCTTTCTCTCTCTGGCACGCACACATAGGCAACTGTGGCGCTCCGTAAAGCACTCAAAAAAAGGGGCGGTGCTCTGCGCTCTGTGTGAGCATGAGAGCGAGGTGTGTGTGTGTGCGGGTCAATGCTGAGCACAAATGTAGCTGAGTATGTGAGTTAAATGAGCAATGCGAGAGTTTCGTTAAGTAGAATGATTCTTATGTGGCTTTAACAGTAAGCAGTCTGCCGATTGGTTTGCATAACAGCGACTGCAACTGTTAGTTAACAGTTGGTTATTATGTTTTATGGGAAACTCTAGTTGCATTTTATGGGAAATAAAAAGTAAAGCAAAGATAAATATTACTTAAAATTTAATTTAATAAATAACAATAAAATAAATAATATGTAATGTATATAATTGTTATATCATATATTTTTTAAAATATTGTTTTAGTTTTTTATATAATTGATTTTGAATGTAATTTCTATAAAATATTGCATACAAAATTCTCTATTCAATTCTATATTCCAAAATGTTGCTAAAATATATAAAAAAACTAATTTATTAATAGTCAAAGTAATTTCCAAAACTGGTATGTTTTGTCTTTGATAGGGTAATTCTACAAAATTAAGAGAAACTTTTTATTTAAGAAATGTAAAAATACTTGACTTATTTCTTATTCTTGCAAAGACTCTTTTCACATGTTAAAGACATTATCTAGAAATTCTTGAAATTCGGTAAATGCCAGATAAATACCAGTTATGGAACATAAATATAGTCATCCATAGCTCAACGTTAAATGGATGCCACGCAGAGAGGCAAATGCGAATACAAAAATTGTGAAATTCCAACGCGAATCTCTATTAATTAACAACCTTTCAGAGAGGCATTCGACCGGTGCCACAGAGGCAGCATCAGCAGCAGCAGCAGCAGTTGCTGCATTCCCATTCTCGGACTCGAACCCGAGAGCCAAAACTGAAACTGAAACTGAGCCTCGCGTCGGTTTGTGCCTGAAATAATTAATGATGTGGCGCGCGGCGTCTCAACTTTGTTGCTGTGCAAATATTAGCAAATTATTTTAGTTTTAGAAAATCTCCACAGAGCCAAAAACCTGGTTCTGGTTCTGGTGCAAATTTCGCTGTTTGCCTTGCGCCCGGCTGTCAATTTTCTTAACTCTCAAGACAAAGTCGAGCATCCCCTGACGCTGCCTGAATGGCCCGGGGGGTGAAGGTGGCTAAAGGCAAACGGCAAACGGTGGGGCACTAATGATGTTCTGTGTGGGTTTTTGCCAGTTTCCCTTTCCCTTATCCTTCATTCATGGCAAGACTCAGTGGCAAATATTTGCACTTTTCCATTTGGTTAAATGTCACCCTGAGCCAAGGCTCAGACTGCGGCCTTTAATTGTTTCTCTTGTCAACTACTTCGAGTAATTAAAAACACCTTTCAACTGTCCAAGGCGAAGATGTGCCAAGCTGCTCATCCACTTCTCCCCCCTTCCCTCTGCGCCCAGCTTCTTGATCATTTTGTTTGATTAGCAAATTTGTCAAATTTGCCACAAAAATCAATTTATCAAAGCTGCTAATGATTGCCGCAGTGAGGCAAGTCGCCGACATCGGGATTGGGAAATTTTATAGGTTAGATGGAATGCTTCGAGCTTAAGATTGGAGTCACAAGAAAACTAGGATTTAAAAGAGAGTTAATTGCTAAAACTTAATAAAAACAGGCACAAAGAATGCAAAACAATTTTATGCATTGATAAAAATCATGAAAATTACATAGACAAAGCGAGGTGTTAGAAGGAATAAGAAACCGAAATATTGATAAAACGTGTCTAAAAAAGAGAAATAAAGACTAAAAAAAATGTAAGAAATATAATTAATTTTTACTTCAGGTCGTGCGAATCGCATAGAAGAGCGAATTTAAAAAAGGATTTTAAGAAATATAAGCTGGCTAAAGCTACTGCATTTTACAAATCGACCAAATCGTGACTAAAAGGGATATATATATATAAGTCTTTCAAGCACATCTTTTGGTATGTATATCTCTGGTTATCTGAAAGGATAAACTTTTTAATCGCTCAACGCTTGCCGCGCTTTGCTCGTGTGGCACGCAACGCCAAGTGGCTGAATAATTAAAACGCAGGACATGTGTATGCAGGATAACAACAACAATGGCAATAATAAACTTTTGCCTGGCTACGAACAGGGGGCTATATGATGTATGGGGATATGGTTGGGTTGCCGGCAATTATCTCGCGTCAGATTGTGGACTGGAGGCGTTAAGCGTAAAGCAGCGAAAGGAGCGAAAGGATAAAAGCCGGATGTCAAAATATGGGTAATAAATGTGCTAAACAGACGCCGCAAGATGATACACTCGTACGCACACACGCACATACACACACACACACACACACACACATGCATGCATAGCTGATGAGTTAAATGGCAAATGCTAATGGAAATGTGACAGGCAGTCAGCCGAAGGAGACAACCGAAACAGCAGCTGCCTAGCTCCAGCAGCTCTTTATTGTTGCCCCCTCCCCCCCGCTTTACCAGAACATATGCAAATACAATGGGGCACATACGTACACCACGTGAATTTAGTGGTTCCGGAAGTTTGTTGACGGCATTAGAGAGCGAATTTTATTGCCGTCTTGAAAGTTTGCTTACGCTTGCGAGCATAAATGAAAAGACGCGAATTGAAATTCATGGCAAGACAAACCCCCTCCATTCCCACCGCTCCCAGAGCAAATGGGGGATGTGTGGGCTTTGCGGCATTTGCAACTAAACGTGCCACAAAGCCAAGTTTCAACTCGTGCCTTAATCTAAATCTGTTGTGTTTAGGCTAAGGAGTGGGAGTGTGTTTTGGGGTTGGCATTGAGGCGCCAAACAGGCATGTAAATATGGATAGCAATTCCCTGAACATATGTTTGTTTATTCATTCGTGATGTTATCCTTTACAGCGAAATTTCAGACAAACAATTAAAATGTTGCCGCGAATTTAATTGAAAATTAATTGCAACTGCCTGAAGGGGGGGGTAAAATAAATATTCTAACCATTTTGTTATTTATCTGATAGATTAAAAAATATTAAAATGATATCCCTTTACACCAACTTAAGTATAGTTCAAACATTAAAAAGATATACCCAGTAATAACAAAGTCCAAGCGCTGAATCATATTTCAGAACTCAACCTAGGGCAACATCTGAGTGCAACTACTCAATTAGAGAGCTTGCTTGATTACTTTGTACTGGCCAATCTATCGAATACTCGCTGACACGATCCATTCATGGAGAGCAAATGGAATTTAACCTCGAGCGGAATGAAATAAATGAGCTGCTATTGGCTACTGATTGTTGACCTCTTGAACTGTATCGGTACTTAATGGAAACGCAATCAAATAATTGCGCAAAGTGTGCCACAATCAAATATAGCAACAAATTAAACAACGCCAACACCAAATACTGCAACACCAACAACTGCAACAAACAAGAAAAGTAACTGTCATTGTGGCTGCTGCTGCTGCTGCTGCTGCTGCTGCGGCTTCTGCCTGCAAATCGATAAATCGACAAAACCGCACAATACAACAAAAAGATAAAGAAGAAGAGGAAAATAGTTAAGCTACGCGAAATAAGTTATCCCAAGTGCCCCGCATCTGCCCCCCTACAGCCACAACATAGAGCAAAGCGATAAGTTTACAATTGCTTATGACTTCAATTAATCTGTGGAAAGCGCCTACGCGCAGCGCAATCGCTGAGCGAGGGGGTGGGGAATGCAACAAAAAACATGTAATAAAACTAAGAATAGAAAAATTTGAAAATTCATCATTGGAAACTGAAAGATTCAACGCCCTAACAAAGTTATATAACAACTGAACAATGATTTAAGTTCCAACATGATCTGTGTTATAAATATTTTCTAATGCTGTTATAATATAACCAAGAAAAAGCTTAACTAACTAAAAGAAATATATTATAATAAAAACATTATAAAATAAAAAAAATGTTCATTTGAAATAAATATTTATAATATTACAAAGATATGTATTAATTTTATTATTAAATTACATTAAAAATTAAATAAAATATGTTTATAAAAAAACCCTAAACGGAAGTGAATCTTTTTTAAATTCACAGAAACAAAACTAAGATCCTTATATATCCCAATATATTTTAGATGTACCTTCAAAACTATATATATACTATACTTATTTATTTGAACTTATAGTTGTATAATTTCGTACTATAATTATAATTATAATAATTTTACAATGGCTTAAAAATATAAAATTCACAAATAGAGATAAACTCTTTTAAATTTAAACATAAAAATTGTATAGAATTGAATGTTACGAATTTCGTTAGAAATTTACAATACCTTTGCTAGGGTATCAATTCATAAAGCTCGCACACACAAACACAAAAAACACTGTCTACAATTCCGCACGAAAATAGAAATTGGCAAGAGCTGCGTCTGCGGCTAGCACTCGCACCCGCTTTGGCACCCGCCCCGCCCCCCTCCAGCACGAACACAGGCTCTGCAAAAGAGCTCGAATAGTTCGCAGGCGCGATCCGAAGCTGAGACGAAGCCGCAGAAGACAATTGACCTGAAATTTCATTGAAGATGCGCGCGGTCTTTGCTGCAACTGCAACTGCAGCTACAGCCATGGCCATGGTCAGGGGCAGGGGCAGGGGCAGCTGTGGGAGGGGTGCAGCTGTTTGGGCAAGGCTTTGAAATCTATACAAAACGGTAAATTGCTTAGTCATTTGGCCAAGTTGCTACACTGATGATGCCACAGCCAAAGTCTCGGTCTCAGCCTCAGCCTCAGCCACGTTGCACGGACGCAGCCCGCATCGATGATTGTGATCATGATCATTATAATTATTTGACTTTGGCATTATTATCAAAATGAAATCGCATGCTGAGTGCAACGCAATACAGCCCACCGAGCAACGGCTCCCGCCCCCCGCCTCCACCTGCCAAGTTCATGTCCAGCACGCAGTCGCAACCTGAACTCAACTCTCAACTCGCAGCTCGCAGCTCTTAGCCCTATTTCACACACCCACATGAGCGAGGCTCGTCTGCAGCGCCACTTCTACTTGGCCAAGTCCACTGCAAAGGCGGGCAGACGTGCGGGGCGAACCAAAGCACAGCTGAAATTGCTTTCTTAAATTTGTATCCGCTTAGGCTCTGGAAGGAGCCTGAGAGTTGCCTAGTTCGACTAATATCTTGGGAAATTTGAGAAACTGTTGAAGAAGCAGACCAAGAAAATGGGCATGTATCCAAATGTCTTATAGAGTGTATATAATCTGTTACGATCACGATCTAATTGCACAATTTTTAACTAAGCGGAACTTATTTTTCTTGAATTCTATTCCTGAAATATATAAATATTATGTTTATGTTATTTTTAGTTGACAGATTATGCATATTATTTAATACATTGTTTGTCTGCAATAAAAAATATATTGTTTACCTCCAAAATATGACTTTAAGACCTTGATTGTATTAAATTTGATAACATATTCTAAATATAACTATAATGCAGAGGTAAATATTATTTAGCGCAAGTTATTTCAAAGCAATATTTGATTTTGATTATATTGTATTTATTTAAAATTATCAATTTATATACATGTATATGGAAATATATATACATATAAAATGAAATATATTTTAATAAATAAGTAGCTTTTAAACGAACGATTTTCTAATAACACTAATAAGATAAATTTTTATAATTTGAAATTCATTAAATGGGTGATAATCTTACCTTATTGATTTTCTTATTATTTAAAATTATCTCTAAACTCATTTAGCGTAAATTCACATGCCAGTTGCCTGTCCAATTGCAATCTGCATAATTTGAATTCTCATTTCGCATTATAAATGGAGCATATGAGCAGATAAGTGAATGCAGGTGTGTAAATTACAACACATTTATATAAATATATATATATATACATACATATGTGTGTGTGCTCATGTGATCGCATTATGTGCAAGAAATCCTTGGGCGGCTCATTTTCAATTTGCGCAAAGACAAATCGAATTAGCTGGGGAAAACGGAAAATGAGTTCAATATACGGCCAGTGCGTGGCAGTCACATATGCGCGGAGCCTGGAACAGCACCAGGTGCTCAAATTGCCGCAGGTACGAGCCGAAATTCAACAGCAGGAACCACAAGAGGTTAAGCGAGCAAAGTTCGTGGCCGTGGTACGTGTGTCTGTGTTTGTGTGAGTGTGTGTGTGTGTGCATTTGCAACTGCATCTCAATTTCAACTGCAGCTGTGCAGTAGCCCCAGCTGGGGCCACTGTTTGGTTGCGCCGGCTCCCATTTGGGGTCTCGGTCGCAGTCTCAGTGTCGGCCTCCTCGCTTCCAGTCTCAGTTCCAGTCGCCACATTCTCTGGACACAGTTGCTGCGTTTTGGAAAACTTTTGACCTTCTCACGCGTCGGCTGAAATTTTCGTAATTGTAAGCGCCATTTGATTTTTTTGCAAAAAGAAAAGTTTATTACGAAATCTGATGATAGAGCTAGGCGCATCAAAGCGTGTTTGTTCATGTAGATAGATAATTATAAAGATATGGGAAGAAAGTTTGCTGGCTTTGATAGGAAGAAACACGCATTTCGTGACAAGACTTAAATAGTATTATTATGATGAAATAAAAATACTTAATAGGTCAAATATTTTGAAATATTAAAATATAATTTATTTTACGTGGTGTAAGCCGAACATTTTAAATAAAAGTTTTGAATAATAAAAAAAAATTTACAAAAAAAATATACATATTTTAAATAACTTAAATTAAGTAAATAAGCTCCACTTTTACGTGCTTTCCAGCAACCCTGACCCGATTATGTTTATCTTAAAATGAAGATTGTCTTATTTTTATATATATATATATATTTTTACGTAAATATATTATATACAAAATTTCGAGCATGATTGTTTGTCTGCGCTTTATCTCTGACAGCGATAAATATGCAGGCAACGCATCCATAAGATACTCTATAAAAGATACAGATACTTTAGTTGCACATTTAACTGACAAAATGCCAGCGACTTATCAACAGCTGTTAAGGATTTGCCTTCTGCTTAAACTCAGCTTGGTGCTCGCCACGGCGACTGCTGGCAAGGAATTGTCGGAGGATTTTCGCATCAATGGAGGCCAGCAGATGAACGAATCGGTACCATTCCAGGTGTCCATGCAGATGCTGCGTCGCGGTCGCTGGCGTCACTTCTGCAGCGGCTCCATTGTCAGCGAGCAGCACGTGCTGACGGCGGCGCATTGCGTGGACAAACTGCAGGTGGCCAACATCACCGTCCTGGGCGGCACGCTCAACTGGCAGGTGGGTGGACATCGGCATCGGGTGCTGGCCAAGCACGTGCATCCCCAGTACGCGATGAGTCCACGCATCGTCAACGACATCGCCCTGCTGAAGGTCAGTCCGCCGTTCGCACTGCAGCTGGCCGAGATCGGCGCTGTGCCCCTGCCCGGCAGCGAGCGCATTGGCCGCAACGTGGCGGTGCGCCTCACCGGCTGGGGCTCCACGACGCCCAGCAGCGCCAGTGCCCAGGTGCCACAGCGGCTGCAGGTGCTCCACTACCAGACCATCTCGAATGAGGAATGCGCCAAGCGAGGCTTTCGCGTCACGCCCAACGAGCTGTGCGCTCTGTCCGCGCCAGGGCAGGGCGCCTGCATGGTGAGTAGCAGAGGAGACTCTGATTCGGGCAAGCGGTCCTAACAGCTAGAATTTTGCACACAGGGTGACTCGGGTGGTCCACTGGTCTTGGCCAGCCGCAGTCAGCAGCAGCAACTAGTAGGCATCGTGTCCTACGGCACCTCCACCTGCGCCCAGGGCAAGCCCGATGTCTACACGCGTGTCTCCAGCTTCCTGCCCTACATCAGCAAGGTCCTTAACCAGGACTTGGCCTAGGCCCAGCATAAGCAATAAATTCACTTGTGGCTTACATTTTATTTGCTTTGCTTTACTCATTTTTTTGTTTTGCTTTTTTTTGGCGGCTAATTAAAACTCTTGTTCAATATTCGCCACAGCTCGGCTGGGCTTCAGCTTCATCTGGCAGCAACTTCATCTCGGCCTAGCCCTGGTCTGGTCTGGTCTGGCCTGGCCTGGCCTGGCTCGGTTTGGGGTCGGGCCTGGCCAGGCTCCAGCTTGGGCACCATGATAAATGCAAAAAGCAATTTATCGCACATTTAACTCAATTCAGTTTCTTTATGGGCAGCCACAAAGGCGGGAATCGGGGAGCGGGATGCAGTTGGGGGCACGCCTGCCAACCAGACAAAGTTTCGCTGACACGCACGCTCCATGGAGTGCAGGCCTGCTTGCCGCATGCCCCATGCCGCATGCCGCATACTGCATGCCCCGTGGAACGGCGAACCGTGGCGACTCGCCGTGCGCTGTTCTTGTAATTCGATATTAGATTTTATGTGCGACAAATACGAAGTGCAAACATTTTTATGTTCCCTCAATTTCTATTTGTAGTGGAACCAACTCCAGAGATGCCAAAGATGCTTCCCAACCCGCCTTCCCCCAACCAACATAATTCAGTTCAAGCTCACGCTTTTCGATTTGTGCGAAACAGATCTGAAAAGTGTTTTCCAAAGAGTAAGCCGATAAAGAACTATAAACAAATTCAATAATAATTGATGTGTACATTTCCTAATACCCATACTTGTGCTGATATTTATGTTAAAAATTGTTTTAAATTATAAAAAGAGGAAAGGATTAATATAATAAAATTACCGTAATCTTCAAATTTGTATAAGAAAAATATATCACAATCACCCAATAAAAAAAACACCCAATAAAAAAAACATTTTAATACTCTATTCATATCCAACTGCTTTAGAATAACGGATGTTGCACTAAACTAATAAACTCGGCTTTACTTTTCGAACAGTGAATCAAAGCGGAAATAAATATAATTATAATTATAATTATATGTGGACTATAAAACTGCCCTACGCATTATACATTTATAGTGTAATATCTAAAAATATTAATTCCTCACACTGTGTTTGAGGTTCGGCTTACATGTGTTGTTAAAGTACTTAAATTTTATTGTACAGGTTCTACACTTAATAAATAAATATAAAAAACAAATATTTAAAAATACCATATTTTATATTATAGTTTATTTAATTTTATTATTCTGCTTATAAGCAAACGCAGTAAATTCTCTGCTAACACTGGTCGGGTTAAATAAATGATTGCTCATATGGTCACACTGTTTGCCCTAAAAGCAGTATGACAAATCTAGTATTTGCTCTGCTCCGCTTGTTTGGCAAAAGAATCTAGTAATACGCAGCACAAAAAAATTTGAGTGAGTCAAGAATTATTCACGTAGTTGACGAATGGGACTATGAATATGAGCCGTTATGAGCGTGGAACGTGTGTGTGAGTGTGAGTGTGCATGGTTAGTGTATGTGGGTAAAAGGGCGTAAAAGGGGGTTCAAAGCAAGAGTGAGAGCAAGGGAGCTGGCATTTGTTAGACTTTCGTCGCTGACCGCATAAATTCATTTAGATCAATCAATTCAATTTGTTTGTCAATAAAACCTAAATGAGTATTTAATTTAAACAAATTAAAATTCGACCCATTTGAATGTCGCGCAACGAAAATTCCAACCGAACCCGAACAACAACAATTAAAATTGACGGGGAAAATATGACTGGGATTGCGTCGAGAGACAGCAGACTGAAGACTGGCTGAGATATCGGAGAGAAACAGTATATCTATATAAATTCACATATATATCCACTCGGACCCTGTCTGGCAGCCTTTGTTGACTTTTCATTGTCAATTAAAATCAAATAAATTTATTTGCTGCTTGACATTCGCATTTCTCGCTCACTCCCTGAATTCCGACTCTGATTCTGATTCCGATTCGGATTCAGATACAGATACAGATACAGATTCGGTTTGTGCATGCAAGTGCAATGAGCAATATATTGTTTTGACCTTCTTTTTGTATTTATTCCAATTTATTTGGCAGCGATTGTGGCTAACCTTTAACCCCCTTAAGCTCAAGTCACAAATCAGTGAATACCGCCTACTTGGCCTTGCCCTGCTTGGCCACAGATTCCATGGCCTTCTTAACGGTCTCGGGATCGCCCAGGAACCGCATGGGCGCCAGCGGTTTCATGCAGGGGCTCAGCTCGTAGACGAAGGGAATGCCCGTGGGTAGATTGAGTTCCATGATGTCCTTATCAGAGATGTCCTCCAGATGCTTGACAATCCCCCTAAGGCTGTTCCCGTGGGCCGCGATTATCAGATTATTGCCCGCTCGCACCTGTGGCAAAATCACGTCGTACCAGTAGGGCAGAGTGCGCTCGATGGTCAGCTTGAGGGACTCGGACTTGGGGAACTCGCCCGGCTTGGGCCCGTCACAGTAGCGGGGATCCTCGGCTATGCTCGTATAGTACTTGTGATCCTTCTCCATGGGCGGCGGCGGCGTATCGAAGCTGCGACGCCAGATCTTCACCTTGTCTTCGCCGAATTTCTTTGCCGTTTCCGCCTTGTTCAGGCCCGTCAATCCGCCGTAGTGGCGTTCGTTGAGACGCCACGTCTTCTCGACGGTTATGCCCTCGTTGCACGACTCCTTTAGTATGGATGCCAGCGTCTCCTGCGCCCGTGTCAGCATCGAGGTGTGCCCTATGTTGAACTTCATCTTCGCAGCCTTGATGGCCTTGCCGGCGGCGCGGGCCTCCTCGCGCCCCTTATCGCTCAGCTGGGAATCGTACCAGCCGCAGAACAGATTCTGTTCGTTCCACTCAGACTGGCCGTGCCGAACCATAACGATTACGTACTTCTCATACTTTTGGGAGTATTGTCGCTGTGAACTCTCTAGATAGCTGCACCTACGCTGTCCCCCGACCAGGCTCAAAGCTTGACCAGCAGACGCGAGTCTGACAAGAGCGGTCATTTTGTACAATATTGAATTTCAATTTAACTAAAAGTTACTTTTAAAATCCTGGAGAGTTTTCTGAACCAAAGCCTGCTATATATTATCTGGATTATATTTTTAATTTTCTTAAACTTTGTTTAAGTTTGTAATTTATTGAATGATATAATTTAATACTTATTGTGATCAGCTATGCATTTAATACATTTTCCCTAAATACGCTAACTAATTCATTAATTTACAAAAATGATTTAGAAATATAGGGTTCAAAACATGGCTTCAATTGAAACAAATTTTGCAACGATTTGCTTCAGGTTTCGAACCAATTTAAGTTCAGTTCTTCAGATTAAAAGAGGAAATTGTTGAATTCGGCTTCAATCAACTAATTCTGTTTAAGGCGTGGAAAATTAATTTTTCAAAATGTTCAAGTTCCGTGTTTGAACTAGCTCAGTTTAAAAACCGGTTACAGACTGAATGAACCCAAGGAACCTAGTTTCTGCACCTGCAAGTGCTACCAAAATCCGTATGCTTCTAGAAAGATAACAATGCTTTGCAAATCATTTTGCATCTAGTATACAGGATCATAAAGTGTAAAATATGGGTAATAATATATAGTAATTCTTTTTCCTATACACATTCGTATGGGTTCACTTTGGCAACTGTTGCCAAACTAAAGTAAATCATTTCAGGCATAAAAAGCAGTGATAGCTCAATGCAAACTGTCAAACGGCAACGTGAACATCAAATGCGAGCAGAAAACCAGAAAAACCAATTGGGCAGGAGACAACTGGGCAACTAGGAGGAGTGCTGGGATAGCAGAAGCACAAGCAGCAGCAGACATAAAGAGCTTTTACGACCGCCACTAGGCGGCAGCGCGAATGATAAATTGTCCACTGTGGTCAGTGGTGCTGGTCGACAACTTTTCGCTGGCAGCGACGGCTACCAGAGATCGATGCACCACCAGGCCGGGCCGGACCAGACGCGACCAGCAGACCCGAGTAGGCCAGCGACTGCCCAGAGATTAGACAATTTGTAGAGGAGCTGGAAGCGCCACTCTGGTGGCAGAGCCAAGCACGGGAATGTTATGTGGCATGTGGCTGGCTTTACAGTTGCCTCGTGTTAATTGAAAATTGTACGGTAATGTTGCTTATCGGCTGGCTATCAGGCGACGTCGTCGTCTCCCAAGTATGGGCCTTGGATTGAGGACTGGGGGCTTGCGTGTAGCATGGATCCATGCATGCTGCCACACCTCGAGGCCTCACGCATTGGCATAGGTGTTTGATAAACATCCAAAGTCATGTCTTAAGATTTTTTTTGTTGTTCACTTTTTGTGTGTTTACTTGCGGTGAAAATTTCTCAAACGCTTTTTGACAACTTTCATGCGAACGCACTTAACAAAATTTATCGCCTCGCGCATTATTTGTGGCTTTAATTGCTTCTAGACGTTAAGAAGTTGTCCACCAGCTTCTTGTCGCGCTTCTTTCTTCGGCCCCGACACCTGCGGCCCAGCGCGGCTCTTAGCCTTATGAGCAGGGCCTTAAACGCGTTAGCGGTTGACACGATACGCGGCTTAATTGCTCTTACAAAATGATTGATGATATTGACGTCTATTGAGAGTAATCTAATGTCTATTGCTGGAACACGAATCGGTTTGGACATAGCTTTGCAATTGATTCTAAATGTGATTCTTATACACATATTCAGTTCCAACTTTCTGCCAATTCCGTTGTCGACAAAATTCTCGCTAATAAAATGCATTTTATAATTATTTCTTTGGATCCGCTTGCCAGTTCATTCCCCGGCAAAAGGTACGGCTTTAACAAGATAAGCATCCTGTCTGGAACGCCATCATTATTATGACATTTTGGTTGATTGTTCGGCTCATTCTCGGCCTTGTTTGCCGGCCAACTTCAGCCGAATTGTGCGTGTGGCCCGAAGAGGCTCAAAAAACAAACACATAATATGCAGACTGCAACTTTTATTGCCGTGCTGTGTCTTCAATGTGATTTATTTGTCGGTTCTTAAAGCAAAGCCGCTCGTTTTATGACCTGACCCGCCAGCTCTCAACTGGGCCTTCAAAATACAGTAGCCAGTGCGGAGTTAAGTATTTAATTGTGGTAGCCGCACGTACGCTCTGAATTGGTCTTTCACTTAGAAAGGAAGTCAAATTTTATGGGAAATATTTATATAAGTGCAGGAATATATAAGAATTCCCTTTAAATTACAGGCCAATTTTAAGTTAGGTTGGTTTACATTAACCGTGTTAAATTACAAAAATTTTCCTTTTGACTTTTAGGGGACATTCTGAAAGTGAAAATAGAAGCGAAATTTATTATAATATATAAGGGAATCCGTTATTTTGAAAAGAAAACGTAAACACCGATTGGCTTTTAATTAATAACTATTTTAAATTTGTAAAATTAGGAAATAAAAGTGGTATATTTAAGGGAAATTCAGTTTTGCAAAAAGGGAATGTAATATTCCCTTTTATTACCTTTAAAGAGGGAAATTAAGATCTAATTATTAACATAGTACATAAATATGATCAGCCTTTCATCAAGTTAGGAAAATCAATCACAATAAGAAAACATCATTTGAATTTTGTATTTAATTAGCGTAATATGCAAATTGGTCCACACTAAGTTATAGATAATAAATTATGGGTAGCCCTATGCTGCCATGTAAGTGGTGTACACATTTTCTACATGCCTGTAAGTCAACGCGATTTCAAATAAATTTTCCACTTGTTGCGGCAATTAATTTTCGCACTCGTTGCGACGATTTCTCGAGACGAAAACAACAACAAGTTTTAGTTAATGCCGTGGAAGATTTGGAACAAATGTGGAGTGGAAAATTAATTGCATGTTTTGCATAATCAGTAAATTGGTCGTTTATTTTAGTACTTAATTTGCCAGCACCACAAAGTGCGCCTCACCCCTCCGCCCAACGCTTCCATTGGATACACACACCTATAAATTATGACTGCAGCCGAGTGCGATTCCCTTCCCCACGCGCTCTCTCCCACCCTCTACATGGTCTTCCGATGGGGCCAAATGAAATACATTTTTATTTGCAAATCAGATAAGAGATCTGGAATCACAGCAAGCAGCTTGAACCATTCTGTAGATATATCTACTGGAGACTGCGAACTGGATACTGATACCCTCGCTTCTTATATTTATCGGTCGCGTGTGCTTGTTACCTAATTGATGACAACAGGTAGGCGCTTCTGTCAAGCCAATGATAGTATGATTGCAGCAGCTCATCTGCAAGATTTCCCTCTTATGATTATCTGGCACGCACATCCGAACAGCAGGCGGCAACAGTCGTCCCACTGTGACCAGGCCACAGTGGAGATGGGGCTTTTGAAGTGAAATGTGAGAGAAATACCTTATGCCTTTTATAGGGAGGGAAATTTCAATTGCTAACGAATTGTTTTTTGCAGTAGCTAACCCATCAAATGTAAGCTATGTAAACTAAAAACTGTCGTGTGAATCCTTCCTACAAAGATCATGCGTCACTTGCAGCCATATCTGACCACTATATAATAAAAGAACAAAACAATTTTTCGGTTTTTAAACAAGTTTTAACAAATATGAGCAAAATTTGATCAGCACCCGGCCAATTATATAAAAAAGATACGTAAATAAAAACTTTTCTTTCATCAAAATATCTTAACTAAATACTCCAGATATATCTAATAGCTTAAACAATTATTATAACATCGGCCCGATGAAAACATATATTGTCAAAGCATTAAGTATTTTTCTTGTAATCTAAATTCCAAACATTTGGTAAACTAGCAAATTTTGACTTTTCATTTAAGATTTTCTTTTTCCAATTCTATTTAATCTTTTCAAGTTCTACATCCAAGTTTCCATTTAACTTAAGTATGCTTTGTACTTGAACAATTGCTGCTCATAATTTTTGAAAATTCAACTGCAGCTTTGATTGCATTCTCTTTCAACGAGTTGTTTAGAACATTCATAAATCATTCGAAGCAATTCAATTCAGCATATTCGAAAGCAGCACAAAGAACTCTATTATTGCATAAACGTACAGATACTTATATATATATATATATATGTATGTATATCAGCCACTTCTTGTGAGTCTCATTTTGGGTGGCATTTCGCAAAATGCACAAGCCGACAGGGGAGGGAGAGGTGAGCGTAGGCAGGAAGAGTTGTTTCCTCAATTCCTGGGAATGGCACCTACAGCCGGGGCTACACCTACAACCAAATTGAAACGACAAGCGCAACGACACAGCCACAAGTGGCCTAAAGAACACAGCGAAACAGACAAAAGGGGAGAGGGTCGGGCGGAGGTGTGGGGAAGCTTCTGCTACCTGTGAGTGGCTGCAGCTTGATCTGGTTGCAGTTTTAATCAATGAATAATTTAAATATTCCGATTAAACATGCTGCTGCGCTGGCAGCGGACATTTCTTTTAATTCATTGTTGCTGATGAGCAGGGGGAAGCGAAGGAAGGGGCAATTGCAGTATTGAAACATTGGCAGTTGCCAGTTGGCAATCAACACCTTTTTGGCTCCGTTTCAGTTTCTGTGTCTGGATGCTGCTGCTCCTTCTGCTGCCTGCCTCTTGCTGCCTGCTCACATGTTCGATGCAAATCAAGTTGGGCCGTCTGGGCGGGCTCTGGCTTTGGCTATCGCTCTGGCCAGATCCCTGCCATGTGTCAGTTCCGGCCTGATTGCAGGCTAGCTAATGAATCATTTTGCTGCGCCTCGCCAGAACTGTGTGTACATATATGTGTGTCTGTCTGTCTGTCTGTCTGTCTGCCTGTGTGTGTGTGGCGCAAATTAATTATGCACACCTCTCGCTTTCTGCGTTTTCTGGGTAGTCGCATGTTGAGGTCTTGATCTTTGGACTACTGTGTTAATTGTTGGCTCCGGCTCTGTTGCTGGCATACGAACCGATTTGAACTTGAAATGGCTTTATTATTTTGGCCAGGATGTTGCCAGTGGCTGCATTGGCGCCCCCACTCTTGTGCCTTTTTGTTAATTGGACCACCCTGTAGAGCCGCCACAACGTGACAGGATTTATCTCAGCGGACTTTTATTTTTAGCTGCTGCACGAAAAATTTGCATGTGACAGGTTAATCCTCATGTTAACTCATTAGGCTTTGTTCGTTGACTGCCAAGAAATTCTCATTCAACATGTCAGCAAGAACTTCTTTAGGGTTGAGACTTATTCTTAAGTTTAATCTTTTAGATTGGTAGTAAACGAACATTAGATGATGAAGTAATTTAAGAGTACAATAAACAATATTAAATTATATATTTTTATTAATTATAACATATATGTATGTTATGCATTTCTGCTATTATTGCCTTCAAATTCTCTTGAGAATATATTTTCTGCGCTTTAAAGACCATAATATCAGGAATTCATAATATATAAATTCATTCAAATGGGAAATTATTTTTCTACTTTTTTCTCTATTTTTCATTGTTAATAATTCATTAGATGAAGATTACTGAAATAAAAAATTATTTATTAAAACAAGTGAGATTGCTCTAGTCGGGACCGCCCGACTAGTAGATACCCTGAACCCAGAAATTAACACATACACACAAACTCTCGGCAGTTGATGAGTATTGAGCCTTCTAAAAACTAAAAAAAAAACAATTACCAACGGAAAAACAAATGTTCCCCAAACGGGGCTCGAACTCGCTCTCTCCGTCTTAAGAGGCACGACTCTTACAGACAGACGGACAGACGGACAGACAGACAGACGGACATGGCTTGATCGACTCGGCTAGTGATGCTGATCAAGAATATATATACTTTATGGGGTCGGAGATGCTTCCTTCTGCCTTTTACATACATTTGCACAAAACCATTATACCCTTTTTTACCCATTTTCAATGGATTCAGGGTATAAAATATAAATAATAAATGAATGAAAAGAATTCATATTTTAAATTAATTTACATTTAGAATCGGAAGTAAAGAGAATCAGGTGTACTCCCAATTAAATTCTACTAAAAAACCTTTTGCATGAAAACAAATTCTAACCATGGTTAGCTGTTGAGCTTATCTGTTTCGTTGAACGGCCTTGTTACCCATTATATGCGGTCAGACCACCCACAGCTCCATTTGATTAAATTCAAATGAGCCTCAAAATGCAACGTATATAAAGCCCCGATGCTAGCCACAATTCAAACACAACTGAACAGAGTTCTAGCCCAATTGAGAATATGGAAGCCCGACTGACTTTGGTGTTGCTGCTCGGTGTGCTGGGTTCACTGCAGCTGACAGCTGGAAAGCCCACCGGCAAGGTGATCGACTGTAAGTTGGAAAAACTAAAACTATTTAACGAAAAATTGACTAAAACAAAATCCGCACAGTGGATGCCTATTTTGAGACTCTGGACAGCAGTTCACAGGAGCGTGTGGTGGGCGGCTACGACGTGCCCGATGATGAGTATGTGCCCTACCAGGTCTCCATGCAGTTCCTCACGCGCAGCGGCAAGATGCGCCACTTTTGCGGCGGCTCCTTAATCGCGCCCAATCGCGTGCTTACCGCGGCGCACTGCGTCAATGGTCAGAATGCGAGCAGGATTAGCGTGGTGGCAGGTATTAGGGATCTCAACGATAGCAGCGGTCATCGCGCCCAGGTGCAGTCGTATGAGATGAACGAGCACTACGAGGAGCTGGTGACCAGCGATATTGCTATATTGAAAATCGATCCACCCTTCGATGTGGATAACAAACGCATCAGCACAATCGATGTGAGCAGCAACGAGCTCGTCGGCGCCGATCAGGAAGTGCTCCTAACTGGCTGGGGCTCTGTTTTTCACTTTGGGACCGGACCCTTTGCCAAGTACCCGACCATACTGCAGAAGCTCTCCTACAAAACGATGGACAATGCCAAATGCAAACAGACGATGACGCAGCTGACGGACACAGAGATTTGCGCGCTGGAAAGTTTCGGCAAGGGCGCCTGCAATGTGAGTGGTTGACTTATATGCCTAAACATTAATCAGCTATCTCTTGTTCAGGGTGATTCGGGCGGACCTTTGGTCATGGCAAATGGCGATTCCCTCAAGCAGGTGGGCGTCGTCTCATATGGCACGTCGTTCTGCGCCTCCAACAGCCCCGATGTGTACACACGCGTCTCCATGTTCGACACTTGGATCAAGGAGCGCATGGCGTAACGGCGGGCAAAAGAATTAAAAACATAACCAAACTGAATAAAAAATGTGTTGAAAAGTTAAGCAAAATATTCAAATAGCTATTTTCAAGCAGTCGAATAGAAATGTTAAGCATTTAAACTGCTTACTTTCAAGCTTAGCCAACTGACGAATATTTGATATAGCATACTTTCCGACGGACCCCAAAATTCAAATACGAAGCAAATAGTATTTGGTTTTTAGATTTATTTTTTTGTTTACAGTAGTTAAGCTAGTTTATTAATTAATAATGTTCGTAGTGTCTATATATGTGAAATGGGTTGCGACGCTTGCTAACTGACAAGATTATGGGCCTTCTGCCACTTCGCTCCTCAACTATGTAGCCCTCAATTGGGTGTTCATCGTCCTCTTCCGCTTCCGCTTGTGCTTCCAATTCCTCTTGATCATCTTCATCTTCGTCGTCGTGGTCGTCGTATTCTTCTAACTTGTTGTTTTTAGTTGCGTGTGTCCCATCTAATTCCGTTTCTGCAGATTCGTTCAATAAAGTTTCTTCTGTAGACTCGTCTTCTTCTTCAACCTCTTCCTCGTTGCTTTTAGCATTTCCTTCATTTCGCAGAAATGAATCAGATGGATTTTCTTGCGATGAAACTTGAGCAGATAACAACTCTTCTTGCTTACTTATTAATGGGTTTTGTGTGGTGCCCTCCGGTTCAAGAGTTGTTGTTTCCTCTGGTGGTGGTAAGGTTGGTTTGGGTGGCCTATGTGGCCTATGGGGTTTTTTTGGTGGCTCATAAGGCTTGTGGGGCTTGTGGGGCTTGTGAGGCTTGTGAGGCTTGTGGGGCTTGTGTGGCTTGTGAGACTCGTGATGATGGTCAGGATCGTGGGGCTTATGATGATGATGATGGTCAGAATCGTGATCCTCGTGATGGTGATGGTGATGGTGATGGTGAGGCTTCTGGGGCTTATGCGGCTTATGATGATGATGGTGATGATGGTGGCCTCCCTTTTGGGAATGATGTCCCTTGTGCGGCGGCACTGGATATGGGTAGATTATTGGTGGTGGTGGTGGCGGCGGTGGTGGTGGTGATGGTGGGAGAGATGGGGGCAAGGGCCACGAAGGTACAGATACTCCCGGTGGTCCGGGGGGTCCGGGTGGTCCTTGCGATCCAGGAGCACCTGGAGCGCCAGAAGCTCCCGCAGAACCTGGTGGGCCAATAGGTCCCTGAGAACCTGGTGAGCCGGGCGAACCGGGAGAGCCTTGTGATCCTTGTGATCCCTGCGATCCTGGAGGACCCTGTGAGCCTTGCGAGCCCTGAGGTCCAGGAAGTCCTTGAGGGCCTTGTATGCCTTGTGGTCCCTGAGCTCCTTGCGCACCCGTGTGGCCCTTTTCACCCTTCTCCCCCTTATCGCCCTTTTCACCTTTTTCTCCGGTGTCACCCTTGTCACCTTTAGCACCGGGATGACCCGGCTTTCCAGACTCGCCTGTGGAATTTGATTTTAGAATGAAAAGTATCAGACTCAAATATATAAAATTACATACCAGTTAGTCCTGGAGGACCCGGTGGTCCTGGTGGTCCAGGGGGGCATTTACATTTCGTTGAGGAATGATGATGATGGTGCGAAGACGATGGCGGATGTGGTGGCGGTGGTAGTGGCGGTGGTGGTGGCGGTGGCGGGTAGTATCCTGGCGGTGGGGGTAGTTGTGGTGGTGGTGGTGGTGGTGGCTGGTGCGGTGGCGGATGATAGTGAATCGGCCGTTTGATAATCACATTTGGTGGGGCTGGCGCCGGAGCGGGCGCCGGCGCGGGTGCGGGTGCTTGAAAAGCTGGGACCTGAACTGAAATAAGTCTTCCGGATTCTTTGTTATGCGCATTCCTCGTAGACCAGCTGTTGCCGCCAGTGATTGCCAAGGCTAAGGATACGCCAGATATCAGTATTGGATAAGTTTATATATAAAAAAACGACTTACTTAGGCAGACAAGCGTTATGAGCCGTCCCATGGCTAAAACTTATTTGCTGCGATCATCCCGTAATTGATCTCTTTTATACCAAAGACATGGATCGCTTGGAGATGCAGACTAATGAAATCACTTTTAGAAATCCAGATCTAAAGGAACCGTTAAGCCCAACACTCATCAAGATTTCTTATTTTATTAGTTGTTTTATTATCTTACTGTAGTTTTTAATGGGATCGTCACGAAGCCGACGAGTCTCGTCATCACAGAACTAATATGCATAAAATTCTGTTGATTTTTGCAGAAACTGGAAAATTACAAGAATTTGCAATAAACAACTGTTTCTTAACACGAAAACACACAAATATATCTAAAATATATTTATAAATATACCATAAACTCATCAAAATCATATTTATGGAATATGTAGAACACAAAGTTCCCCAACGAAATGTTGTGTGCCAAAGAATAAGAATTTGCAACGATTGTTGCTAATTTGAATATTTATTCTGCAGTTTCGTTGTGCGCCTTTGTTTGGTTTTTGAATAAGCAAATTGATTTTTATGGACTGAAGATTGGCATAACAACAATGCGAAGTCGCGTGCTGAATAACCTATATATAGGGCAAATCTCAATGAGTGAGCTTTGAAGAGCTACCTTTTAAAATACAGATCAAAACTATTAAGCAACCATGTCGATCTATTATTATTATTGCTAATTTCTTCATTATACTTCATATCTTTAATTGCGGGCAAGTTGTGGCCTGGACGAATATCAATATCAATATGTATATAAAAAATGATAAAAAAAATAATATAGGGTTTTAATTAAAATTTAATTATAAATTCATTGATCAAGCAATTACAGAAAACCAAGCATTTTTATATAAATATGGCTGTTGGTGATCAGCCAGAAAATATATTATTTTTATTGTCGGGATCATCTCATATCATACAAAAATGGGAAAATAACAAAATCACTTTTAAAGGTCTTTAATAAATTTTATTTATAAAATGCTAACACTTCTGTAATTTTTAAAGCTATGAAGGTTGTCCTAATTTTCCCAGATTCGTCATCCAGAGTACCTGGATAACTAGGTGGCAGCTCAGCTTTCACATAAGCAGGTATAAGCAACTGTTTTGATGACCAACAAGATTTTAGAAAAACAAAACATTTGCCAATTTTTAGTGCTACTGAAAATATTCATATTTAATCGCATTCGGCCTAGAATTTTAAAAGCTGGTCAGGTTCTACGGAACCGTTATATGTTGTATATATATATATATATATATACATATATATAAATTGACAGAGGACAAATTCTCCAATGAATGGAATAAAATAAATGATATAATAAATTAAACGCTATAATACAATTTATGATATGTCTGCATTTAATCTTAATATATAAAATTAGCCAAAAACTCGACTCAAGACTTAATGTGTGTGGCGAGAATGGGAATGTGTAAAACTATAGCCAACTTGAATGGATTTTTATTGCTTTTGCATAATATCGCAGACAAGTTAGGAGTGCTTAAACGCCTTTGTTGGAATCTGAATAACACACTGATTTTATTAGCTGAAGACTGATATAATGTCACATCATTCTGTTAGGCCAACATTCAGGAGCTAAGTATATAATTAACCCACTTTAGAGTGCAAATGCCAATGAGAACGGAGTGAAAGTATTGTAATAAACTGGTTTTCTTGAGCTGTAGTTAAATCAAGGAATTCTTTAAATGCTGATTAAATTTACTCAGATAGAGTATGAAGTAAGACTTTAAAATGCTATTATAGCAAAAGCTAAATAATTCATATCTATAAAAAAATAAAATACAACACTCCTAAAGAAATCAGAAAAACCAAGGATTAGAACTCTTGGCATATATATATGAAAAGCAGTTATATCTGATAAAAAGAAATTAAAATAGAAAAATTCCCCTATTTATAATCATAACTTCAAATCCCAACAAGTGAGATTGCTCTAGTCGGGACCGCCCGACTAGAAGATACCCTGAACCCAGAAATGAACACATACACACAAACTCTCGGCAGTTGATGAGTATTGAGCCTGTTAAAAATAAAAAATAAAATTTACTAATAATTACCAACAAAAAAATAAATACTCCACAAGCGGGAGTTGAACTCGGTACCTCCGTGATAAGATGCACAACTCTTACCAACTGCACCACAATACCACATTTTTCGCGAATGATATAACATTACTTAAAGTCGCAAAAAGTCAAGGAAAACGAAAATTTTGCACTTGTCATTAAAACGATACAAATTAATAATAATTATATTTATGAATAACGAAAAAATAAAAAATTTCAACATTACTCTACCATACCAGCGCTGAATTCGAACCCAGTCCTCCGCGTTATGAGGCACAACTCTTACCCACTGGACCACGCTCTTACTTCACTTCGTTGTGCTAAAACTCAATTTAACCGTGGCCTAAAAAATTCCTAGAAAAACGCAAGACAAATTTTGCATATGCATATGTATGCGTGCACATGTACACAGAAATGGCCAAGCAGCTGCGCTTTGCCCCCACTACTGAAAATAGATTCTTGATTTGCTCGTAAACTAAATGTACGATCGTTATGAAATTTTCAGGACTTATTCAGATCATCGAAATGTATCTACAAACCAATTTGCACGTGTGTAGTATTTGATTTACTTTGTTTCTTTGGTTTTATCAATATTGTGGGCGATTGGGGGGAGGTATCCAAAATCTGAAACATTCAAATTCTTCGTATGTTATACGCGAACATAAAAAAATAAATTTGGTGGCTCTAGCTTTTATAGTTTGGAAGTTATGCTTAAAAAACCGAGTCAAAAAAGCGATAAATATCGATAATAAGAAAACGGAAGGAGTTATCGATGTTTTGAAATAAACTTGATCTGCGTATGGAACATACGAACCGAATGAGACCAAGATCAGCTTTCTAGCTTTTGTAGTCTCTGAAATCGACGCGTTCATACAGACGGACGGACAGACGGACAGACGGACAGACGGACAGACAGACAGACGGACATGGCTAAATCGACTCGGCTAGTGATGCTGATCAAGAATATATATACTTTATTGGGTCGGAGATGCTTCCTTCTGCCTGTTACATACATTTGCACAAAACCATTATACCCTTTTTTACCCATTTTCAATGGGTTCAGGGTATAAAAAGAAGCATTTTGTATTGCTGAGTTCACAGTGCGAACCAATGCTTTGACCTAAGTTTATGTTTGGTTCGATTGATATTTATTTTTAATTTAAAATAAAATTATTATTATTATTTTTTTTTTTGTCATTTTCATTTAGGATTCTGTATCCAGCTTCGAGCTACGCCTTATCAGCAAAAAATTTAGTTTCTGGGTTAGAGTGACGCGTGGAGCCAATTATATATACAAATGACAATTACCGGCATGAAAGCTCATTAAATTTTGGATTTCAAGATCAAAATTAATGGCATAACTGCTGCGATATCTATGCAAATGTGGCCACATGGAGGTCGCATACATTGCTATAAATACGCCTCTGCCAGAAAACTCCAGCATAAACCAAATAGACATGGCTCTAATTGAACTACTTTTTATGGCAGCTCTGACGCTAAGTGGCGCCACAGCGCGTCTGAACAGTGAGTGATCAAGCAAATGGCGGTATTCCTAATATCGTAGCGCTTTCCAACACTTCCACAGCACGCCAGCCCAGCGGCTATGCGCCTTCACGCATTGTGGGCGGGTCAGATGTGCCACGCGGCGAGTTCGTGCCCTACCAGGTATCGCTGCAGTACCGAACCCGCGACGGGCACGTCCATTTCTGTGGGGGCTCCATCATCGCGCCGGATCGCGTGCTCACGGCCGCCCACTGCTGCGCGGGACTTAATGTGACGCGCATGTCCGTAGTCGCGGGCATTCGCGACCTGAACGATCAGGGCGGATCACGGTCCCGGGTGCTGTCCTATGCCATACACCCCGACTACAGGGAACTGGTGAGCAGCGACATTGCGGTGCTGAGCATCGCACCGGCGCTGGTCTACAACAATTTCAGCGTGGCGCCCATCGAGTTTGCCGACGAGGAGTTCGTGGGCGGCGGCGTGCCCGTCACCCTGACCGGTTGGGGCATGCGCCTGCCCACCTCCTTCCCGTTTCTGGACAGCTTCAACTTTCCCAGTGCGCTGCAGCGCATGAATTATAAAACGATAACGAATCAGCAGTGCAGGGATCGGGGCATGGAGGATGTCAGCGACACGGAGATCTGTGCCAGAGGCATTTTCAGAGGCGCCTGTTCGGTAAGCAAATGCAAAAGTCAAAGGGGCGAAAACAAGGCATGTAGCGAAAAACTTCTCAACGCAGGGCGACTCTGGTGGCCCTCTAGTCAGAACGGATAAAGGCTTGAAGCTGGTCGGCGTCGTTTCCTATGGCCTCATAGTGTGCGGCCTCTACATCTCTCCCGACGTCTACACAAGGGTGTCCACCTTCAGGAACTGGGTCCAGGAGCGCATCGAGGCGACATCCTAAAGATCCACGAATGAGAGCCACGGCTTTTTCAAAGAATTCTGATGCGCTTTGTATCCTGACGTCACAATTTCGATATATTGTGTGCATAAAATAAAACAATTCCATAGGATCATAATATCCTAGATCACACAGCCCCAAGATGTGTCGTTTTTTTTTGTGAACTTGTAAGCTATAAAAAGTAAGCAAACCACAACTAAAAGCGTAAGGTCGATAAATATCGATTTTTGATTTAAAGAAAACCCGATTAGTTCGTCTGTGCAGCGCTTACCTTTAATTGTGACCGTTTCTGGGGCTTCACTCGAGTCGTTTTAAATATACACAATTACACGTTGAACTAATTTACAAGCTTAAGATCATAAATCCCCAACCCAAAGCGGTGCTAATAAATAAGGAATCATTTATGTAACTGGATAAGCAGCTTAAATATTATTCAGCCGCAGCTGCCGCCTCGTCTGGCGGGGCGGCTGCTTCGGCTTCTGCTGGTGGTGCTTCAGCTGGTGGTTCTTCAGCTGGTGGTGCTTCAGCTGGTGGTGGTTCAGCTGCCTCCTCGGCGGGTTGTGGAGCTGCCTCTTCAACAGGAGCAGGCTCCGCAGCGGGCGCCGCTTCTGCGGCCGGGCCTTCAGGTGCTTCTGGACCGGCCGGCGCCTCTGGGGCTTCTGGGGCTGCCGATGCTTCTACCAGTTGAGTTTCGGATGCAGCTGCTGTGGCAGCAGCAGTGCCAGCAGCAGTGCCATCAGCAGTGCCAGCAACAGTTCCAGCGGCGGTGTCGGGAGCAGTGCCTGGAGCACTGGTAGTTTGGATCGCCTCTTTTGAGGGCGGCGTGTCCTGCTCCTGGCAAGGATCCTCCACCTAATACGACAACAAAGGGGTAAGGAACATGCACTGCACAAGGTATACAAATCTTACCGGTTTAATGGTCTGGCGCTGTGGGCAGCAGTTGAGAGATTAGCGCGATCTGTTGAAATGCGAGAGCTGTGTAACCTACCGAGAGCACGTAGCGGAAGAATCGTTGTATGATGCGCGCGGCTCTGTCCATGCGCATGAACTCGTCATCGTCCTTCTCGTCTAGCACGCAGGTGCATACGCAGACGTGCGCTGCCATCATCCTGCGCACCAGGAAGCCCCGGAAGGCGGCTTGAATGGTGGTGGCCGCCTTGTTGCGCAGCAGTTCCTCCAAGCGCTTAAGCTCTCGATCACGGAAGTATTGATACAACAGCTCGGTGCCTTGGGATTCCCTGCTGGCGGACATGTAGGCATCCACGAAACGCCTGTAGGCGCTCTCGATTGCCGGTCGCGAGAGATCCAGCTCTTGCTCGGTGAACTTGCACTTGTGGATCAGCTCTTCGAGCATGTCGATGTCCGCAAACTTGATTATCTCCTTGCCGCGACGCATCTCGCAGCGGCGCTTCTCCAGGAAATTGCGGAAGCAATCCTCCATCACCTGGGCCATGTCATCCGTCTTGTCCTTCGATAAATCGCACACGCACAAATCGGATATAATGCTGTCCACCTGGCGGAAGGCGCGATCCAAGATGGTCTTGGCCACTGCGGGGTCACATTTAGTTACAATATATATAAAGTGTGTAACTGCAAACTAATTAAAAGGGATATTGGCTCTTCCGAATTAACCAGTCAATTTTTGTTTGCCTCTTCATTGAATTTACAAAACTAACCTATGCTGTCAAAAATCCATCTTGGATCTCATGTTTTAATTATATTTATCCTTTCTAATCCTATAAAATATTCCTTAAAGAAGGTCCTATCAAAGTCCTATAAATCGTAACACCACCTACCCATGGCCTTCTCCCGGGTGACAATCACCGAGTGCAGATAGTCGATGATGAACTGGCACAGACACTCCTTCGTGGGCTGGCAGCGCAGCACCTCGCGCGTTATGTCCGAGAGCAGCTCCGGCAGCCCCTCGGGCACGTTGATCGCCTGCTGGCGCACCTTTCCGCGCTGAATGAGATAGTTCATCGCAGTGCTCTATTGGAGTTTTTCTTTAGGAAAAATTTTTTTAAAAAATCAGAAAAAATAATTTTGGGTTTATTTGTTGTCGCACTTGTGTTCAACTCTACAGATTGCTTTTAAAACAAACACTATATATGAACCTTTGAATTATATTACTCGGTCTACTGAGATGTTCTAAAAAATTATCACAGAGGTGTCTAAGTTCATAAAATGCACTACAAAATTACTAGAGAGGAGTCTACATTTATCAGTTTTATTTTAGAGCACCAATTTCTATAAGAAATTTTAAATTCGTGTTTAAAAAACTTAACTAGCATATTATACTGATCTACTGTGCACATATATGTGTTTCTTTGGCAAAAGTGGGCGTGTTGTGTTACATTGTGCTTCATATCATTAAATCGAACTTGAATTTGCATTGCAAAATTTTCATTGGGTGCGGGTAGCGACAGTTTCCGCAAAGCGTTGAACCGCTTTCCATTTCTGCCAGCTGAACTTTCTACCCAGCACTTGATGGCTGGGTATTTGGACAGGTGCGACTGGAAGTTACCTTAAGCTCATGCAGTATTCTATTAACTGCCGATTTTTTAGAGCTAGTTGTGTATGCCCAACAGATGATTACATGGCGTGTGCGCAATAAAAGCTCGATACAAAGAACTTAAATAACTAAATATGCACATTTAAATTCACACTGTATATTAAATAGACCAGGGGCGCTGTAAAAATGTTTTTCATTTCAATAAAAACAGGTTTTCCAAGTTAAATCTGACGTTGATATTTAGCAAGCTCGCAAACCACAAAATGGTTTATATGTCTGCTAAAGAGTTTTTAATTATAATTCCCTTAACCTTATTTTTACACAATAGATACGTTCCAAAAAAATGCTTGTCAACTGCTTGCTAAAAATATCCTGCAGCTAGTGAAAGTACAACTGCTTGTAGACTGATAAAAGAGATCACTTCGGACAACTGCTTGCAACTTGTCAGATTCCTGAGTTTAGATCCTCCCACTGCTTGTTTTACATATAACCCTGAACCCCCCTTGGCAAAGCAACAACGCCACCACTGGCTGCACCAAAGCTTTTAGCAATGCATATAAAAGTTTATATGGCCTGCTGATTGTCTTTGACTGCTTATCGGCTTTCAGTGCGCGACGAAGCTCTCCGGCAAGCAGACGACGTAGTTCACAGCTGGAACCAACATGCAACAGCTGTGCAAAATCGCACGGTCGCTTTGTAATAAAAATAGAAACAATAATAGAGAAAGAAGACTGAACAGTTTTGATTGGTTTGCAGGTCAACGAACTGGGAGCAGGGGTAGGGGCAGGGGCATCGCCTGCCTGGCAGCACTCCCGGAAACCCATCAGATACTGCAAAAGACCTGCCGCGACTTTGCCAATGCGGAACTGGCGCCACACGCGAGACGCCACGATCGGGATCAGCTGTTTCCGGCGAAGCAGGTGCGGCGCCTGGGCGAACTGGGGCTGCTGTCGGTGGTGGTCAAGGAGGAGTACGGTGAGCAATGAGAGTTTGTGGAAGACGTGCGCCAACTACTAACGACTTCTTGCAGGTGGCTCCGGGCTAGACTACCAGGCCTACGCCATTGGCATGGAGGAGGTGGCGCGCGGCGATGCGGCCGTCGCCGTTGTGATGGGCGTAAACAATCTGTACCTGGGCGTGGTGCAGCAGCACGGCACGGCGGCACAGAAGCAACAGTTCCTGACGCCCTACACCCAGGGCCAGCACATCGCCTTCTATGCGCTCTCGGAGCCGGGCAGCGGCTCGGATGCGAGCGCCGCGACCACAACAGCAAGGCCGAGTCCGAACGGGGATTACCTGCTGAACGGCACCAAGGCCTGGATATCCAATTCGCTGGAGGCCAGCGGCGGCCTCATCTTTGCCACCATCGACAAATCGCTCAAGCATAAAGGGATCACGGCCTTCCTCACGGCCAAGGACGTGCCCGGTCTGGCTGTAGCCAAGAAGGAGAGCAAGCTGGGCATGCGCGCCAGCTCTACCTGCCAGTTGACGCTTGACGATGTCCGCGTGCCGAGCTTACAGCTGCTCGGCGCGCCAGGTGGCGGCTTCAAGATTGCCATGCAGTCTCTCGACGCCGGCCGTATCGGGATTGCTGCACAGGCCACGGGCATCGCGCAAGCTGCGCTCGAGCTGGCCGTGGACTATGCGGAGAAGCGGGTGGCCTTCGGGCAGCGACTGTCACGGCTGCAAATGATTCAGCAGAAACTGGCCGACATGGCGCTGCGCGTGGAGACCTCGCGGCTGCTCACGTGGCGCGCCGCTTGGCTCAAGGACAATGGATTGCCCATTACGAAGGAGGCGGCTATGGCCAAGCTGCACGCCTCCGAGGCGGCGACTTACTGCGCGCATCAGTGCATCCAAATCCTGGGCGGCATGGGCTATACGACAGACATGCCTGCCGAGCTCTATTATCGAAATGCACGCGTCACTGAAATCTACGAGGGCACCTCCGAGATACAGCGTATTGTGATTGCTAACAGTGTACTACAATCCATTTCTAATTAGTATAGGTAAATAAAAAAAAACGAAACGAGATAGGCTTTTTCGCGATCTGCCTTTATAAAGTCCGCCACACTATCGATAACCAAAATATGCAAAGAACTGAAGATGATAGTATCGCATGCCATTGCTTGTCGACTAGCCATCACACCGCGAGCATATCGATAGTAATTTGCACATATCGAACAGCTGTGTAGCTAGAATGTCAAATAAATTAAATTTTTAAATTAACAAAAAATAAATAAAAATAATAAGAGCCATTACAAATACGCCAATTTGCTACAACCAGCTGTGAACTAGGCAGCAAATTCATACACTTGCGGTCAATTTCCAATCGACCGACCACCACATTTGTTGTGACCTGCACAATAATCGTCGGCAATTATCGAATTGTCGAAACTGTCGAAACCCGAAAGAATTTGTTGATTTGTGCAAAATAAGAAATTAAATGAGCGCTGATTTGCTGCAACTAGATGTGGACACGCTGTTCGAGCAGCACGGCGTGTCCGAGATCGATGCCGTGCAGAAGAAGATCCAAACGGTAGTGGAGAACAAGCGCGAAGAGCTGCGCACAATGGTCGGGTAAGTGCGGGGGCCAAGTAAATAATGATGTGGCATTGAAAAAGCCAGCGCAACAGCAGCAGCCAATTTTTATTTTTACTCACGATCCAATCTATAGCGAACGCTATCGGGATCTGTTGAAGGCCGCCGACACCATAGCAGCCATGCAGACGTCCGCGGGCACGCTAATCGAGCAGGTGCACTGCGTCCAGGGCAACTGTCGCAGCCTGAACGAGCAGCAGCTGCTGGGCTTTCAGACGACGCCGACGGCGACGGAGGAGCTGCTGCAGCAGCGCAGCGCGGGCAAACAGCTGAACAACTACTACGCCACCATGGTGCAGATCAAGCTACTAAGCAGCCTGCCGGAGCTGATCTGGACGCATATTGACCGGGAGGAGTTCTATGCGGCCACCGAGCTCTTCATCTTTAGCCGGCACATCAGCACCGGCCTGCAGCTGGACGCGAAGAACGCGCTGATGCAGCGCCTGCCAGTCGCCCTCAAGCAATGGGAGATCCTGCGTCCATTCCACGTCACCATCAAGCAGTCGGTGCTCGCGGTCCTCGAGCGAGAGCAGCTCAATGCCGACACCGCCGTCGACTGCATGCTGAGCCTCCTGCTGCTGGACAAGTGCGACCTGGGCCACGTCCTGCAAACCTTTCTCCAGCTGCGCGCCTCTGCCTACCTCAACTGCCTGACCAGCCAGGGCAGCGAGACGGAGCGCGAGAAGCCGCGGCGCGTCAAGGAGCGCATCTTGGCCAGCTTGCAGATACTGAACGGCACCATTGAGCTCCTGGACACCTGTCTGCTGGGTGAGCACCGAATATTTAAACTCATTTCAGCCTGTACTGTACTCGGTTAGATAGTGCTAAGATTTCGATATATGAGATATCTCTCTCAGTTTTGAAGCTAGACGCCAAAAATCTTGTAGAGAGATTACTGAAAACCTTTCCTTAAAATCGGGAACATATATTTTGGCGTGGCATTTCAATTAAATTCAAATATCTCTTTCAGTTTTAAAAACAAAAATTTGAATATACTTATGAGCTTCTTAAAAGAGAACCCAATTTCAAAAATTATATAATACATATATCTCGCTAAATTTTAAAGCTAGATATATCAAATTCAAGTTCCTGCAGAGAACTGATGGTTTCTTAAAGATCGCAAATCAACTAATCTGAAATGAAATCTATATTTATTAGAGGCGGGTAAATTATATATATTTCACACAATGTTAGAGATAATTTCGAAACTAACAGTAGTAAATAGGACAATTTTAAGCTGTTTTCATGCTGTGAACGAGTATTTTGCAGTGGGTTACACCCGTTAATAACTCGATAAAACTTTTCTCAGACAATGGACTGCTCTTTGTGCGCCTGTCGGAAGTCAACGCCCCCAGCATCAGCCGCATGGAGGCCAGTGAGCGGCAGCTGGCGCATCTGCTGCCAGACATCATAGCCGGGTACAAGCCGCAATTCGAGACACCGCAGTTAGCGCCGCAGCAGCTGCGCGACACACTGCATCAGTGGATGCTCAAGATCGACGGCCTGGCGGCCAAGCAGCTGCAGCAGATCTTCGCGCTGGTCAGCAGCATGCAGACGATACAGGACATCAAGCAGGCGGCAGCCGCCACCGCCAAGCGCAACTACGCCAAGCTGGAGCAGCAGCTGCAGCTGCCGCAGGCCCAGCTCGATTTCTACCGGATTAAGTACGTGCCACTGATCAACGCGCGCGTTCGCGAGATCATACGCAGCAGCTGGGCGGCGGCCATGCAGCAGACCTACGAGCAGGTGCTCAATCTGGTGGAGAACAGCACGCCGCCGGCGCCGCGTCAAATCTGGCGCGAGCAGAGCGACGACCTGCCGCTGAGCCTGGCGGCGGCGCTCAGCGATCAGCCTAAGCGGCTGGCCAATCGCACCAAGGGCTACGAGGCTGCGACCATCGAGCTGTGCGCCCAGTTCGATGACCAGCTAGCGGCGATTGTCCAGGAGCTGAACGTGCTGCTCCAGGAACAGACGACGCGCGCCGAGGACAAACTGGCGCTGATCAATTTCCTGCGCGAGACGGCGCAGCAACAGCTGACGGAGTACCTCGGCCAGCTGAAGTCGCTGCGTCTGCAGGAGCGCCAGGCCCTGCTCCAAGCGCTGCGCAACACGCTGGCCATCATCGAGCTGTGCCCCCACCTGAAGCTCTGCTTCTGCCAGCCCACCGCCTGGCGCCAGTGGTCTGGCAACCTGACCGCAGCCGGCGCCCAGCACTGGCAGCGTCTCTGTGCACTGATCGAGGAGGAGATGCTGCAGCTCTGGCTGCTCGTCGTGGACGATGTTCTGGCCGCGCACAACTGTGCGGACCACCTGCCTGCGATCATCACGCACGACGTTGTACTGCGCGATTTTGCCGTAAGTTGAGACAGAGCTCTTAAAACTGTGACGTCACAATATCAATTGCCCTCCTAAAGTAGTAGAAAGAATAGAGCTATGGACACCTATACCGGATTGCTGTCATAGGAGTGATCGAAAAAAAACCCGTCATTTTTTAGTTTTTCACATTGTCCGTCTGCCTGTTGCAGCTAGAGACTTGAAACTGGGAATATATACTCCTATATACCCGCGTCAGATACAGTGTTGAGATTTTGTTTTCTGCGCCCAGTTCGGGCGCATCAAATTGACCTAATCTATACATCTCCCTTATTTTCAAAAATGGATACATTTATTGGTTTTTAGACAGATTACTAAGGAAAGCGATATTATGGCGTCACACTCTCTCTTAATGGTAGATCTCTCAACCGTGCTTTCTTGCAGCTCTGGCAGACACAGACGCTCGAGCAGCGGGACGAGGAGCACGACCAGAACGTGCAGTCCACCATTCGCATTCCCAGCCAGCCGCGCCTGTCGCTGCAAACGTATCTGCATCAGCTCATCCAGGCGCTTAACGTGGCCGTGCCCCAAACGCTGCCTCCCAGGGTGCTGCAGGCATTTAACCAGCGGCTGCTCGGCCAACTCTTGGCCCACTACGAGCAGCTGGCGGTCGCGGAGTCGACGCAGAGCAGCCAGAACATAGCGCTACAGCTGTACTTTGACCTCAAGTTTCTGGAGCGCGTGTTCGGCGTGAATCGGGAGGAGCGCAGCCTCTACGAACAGTTCCACAAGCTGCAGCGCACCCTGCGCGACTGCATCGATCCGTTCGACTTCGAGCTGTTCGCCGAGCACATCATAGCGCAGGTCGCTCGCTCCACGGCGCGTCTGCACGGCGAGCTGGGTGTCCTCACGCCGCCCCTGGCCACGGCACAGGACAACACTGTCGCAGCGTCGGCTCTGTCTCACGAAGCCGATCCCAATGTGCTCTGCCTCAGCTCCTCGGGCTCCACGTCACTCTGGTTTCCCCTTCTGCCTATCGTCATGCCCCAAGCGGCTGCCAAAGCTGCTGCTCACAAATCCCATGCCACGGAGTCGGAAAAGGTGAGTTCTGCTCTTTCCATTAAAATCTTTTCGTTAGCTCTTGAATTTGACATATTTTAAATGCGTAATCTTCAGACATGATTCCAACATGATATTTGTTGCAAATCTGCTGACAAGATTATGAATTTATAACTTTACCTCTGTCTTTAACCTTTGCATCTTTATATAATTCTTTCATAGGCGCTCTTTGAATTGTAATTTAGTTTTCACATTTATCATCGTTTAATAATTTTGGGTAGGCATTGAGCGCGCAAGTTCTGTTTCTTAATGTTGCATGCTTGTTATTTATTTATATTAAATGTTGCATGTTGGGAAAATTGCCAACGAAATTTTTTATTCATAATTATAAAAATATTCTCAAAGATTTTTAATCTTCACTGGATTGCTTTCAATTCGTTCTGATTATCAAAAGTATTTAATATTTTTACAATATTCCTCGCAGAAATTCAAATTGTATTTCGAATTTATTTGTAAAGGCAGCTTCTTGATTACTGCACTGCTTTCCTGCATGTACAACTCGTATATGTGCTGCTTGCTGAGCACTGCTTTGAACAGTTTGTGTTGGAAACGACTACAGCCAAGACACGAACCAGCTGCAGTATTTGTTCCCATTTGAACTTGCTTGTAGTTTATTTATTTTATTTTATTTATTTATTATAGTCTTGCTGGTTTAAGCTTTTAAACTATATAAATAATTATGTTATAGTTGCAAGTCTATGCACTAATTGGACTTGACTCTAATTGGCAAACACTTGAATAGCTGTCAAACTGAAGCAGCTTTCATTATACAAATTTTGCAATTAACAATAAATAAGCCAAAAGTGCCGTTAAATAAATTATAATTAGCTGCAGTGCCTGCCACCACTCACAAAAGCTGTTGGCCAAAGTTTTGCCAAAAACCGAAACTGAAACCAAAAACTTGCAACTGGGCAGAATCCGCACACCTCGCTGTAATTGTGTGTGTGTGTGTGTGTGTGCGTGTGCGTGTGTGTGTCGCCTTAAATGCTAATTAATGAATTGGTCCATTATTGAAATCAAATTGCAAAGCAAATGTTAATTTATGGCCGCTGACTTTGTTGGTTATTTGAGCGCAGTTAGTCGCATGTTTTGCCAAATAAGTTGAACTCTAATTATGTCCATGTTTATTGCTGTTGGCCATAAATCTCGCACTGTGGCGCAAATTAATAGATTAATCACTGAAATTACCAGTTCATTAATAACACATATATCTCTTTAGGCCGCACCAACAACAACAACAACAACAGCAGCAGCCACGACGCCAACGCGCAAACCACCCGCACGGAAAACCGATGGCGGCCACAAATCGAAGTCGAGCGCCTCCACATTCTTTGGCATGTCCCAGGAGTGGTTCCGCTAGAAGCGAGGCCCACAGCAGATGGGCCTAATGAAGTGGCCAAGTGAAGTGCGTGAATCGCGCTCAGCCGAGCAGAAACCCAGCGAGCCACTGCAGCATCTGCAGCCTCTGAATCATGTGTATTCAGTTGCACAACGCACGCTTAAAGTGTGTGTGTGTGTGCGTGTGCGTGTGTGTGTGTGTGTGTGCGCGTGTGTTAACTGTGCATTCCAACTACTCAACTTAAACTCAACTGCAAATCATTTGCAATATGCAACCAAATATCGTATTTTAACTACGCCTTCTTTTTGTAAATTGTCGTGTTATTTAATATCCCGTTTCGAACTTAAATATATAGTTGCATATTTAATATTTAATCTAATATTGTAATTTAATGCGCTTTGATGGCACTGTCCTGCTATTTCTTGCCGCCCTTCTTACCCCCACCGCCGCCGGCCGCCTTCTGCTCTTGTCCTTTCTTGGCGCCACCTTTGTCAGCGACAGGTGCAGCTGCTTTGTTTTTACCCCCTGCTGCGCCACCGCCTCCTCCTCCTCCGCCGCCTTTTTTCTGTTAACAAAGAGCATGAAAAGGATTACAACTCGGTTAAGATGGAAATTAAAAACAAAGCTAATGAAAATGTGTGCAGGCAAGTTTATTAAAAGTGCTGCGTTCCTAGATTAACAGGAGGATATAGAAGGGACTTTTTTTTATATCTGTGAAAAGTGTATTAAAAAAAAATATACAAGAATTGTTTACAAGATATTTGCTAGTCAAAGTAATAGAAAAATAATTAAAAGCGGATAACAATTGAAATTAAAGCAAAGTGTTTTATGTTATATTAAAGAAATCAGTAATAATTAAATATGTTTTTAACGAAAGTTTTTCTATGTTAATGTATAGTGATGTCTTAATTTAGAGAAATATGCATTAATCTGTATGTAAATATTTGCTTCTTTTATGCTATAACTTTGTGTTTTTATATATTTAATTGCTCATACTTTTTTTTACTACATCAGCTATAAATAAGTCTATAACTAATTCAATGGTGACAATTTTAGACTCACAATTAAAACGCGAGTTGCATAACACAAATATTGCTTACATTGCCGCCGCCGCCACCGCCAGCACCACCGCCACCGCTGCCACCACCGCCTCCACCACCGCCGCCGCCTTTATTTTTGCCCATTTGCGCAACTTTCTTTGTGTTTAATTATTTAACTTGTTCGACTTGTTGGCGAGCAACTTGCGCCGCAAGCAAATTGTAACTAATAAGCGCTCGACAAAGACAAAAAAACAAAAAGAAAAAACAAACTGCAAAATGCATAAATAATTTCGAAGAAGAAGAGAAGACCGAAATAAACGCGGCAACCAAAACAAAATGCAAAGGCACAAAACGAGAACAACACAAAACAAAACCGGGGAGAAGTGCGCATCATTAAAAAGTGGGGGCCGGCGACAGGGGCGGACCTTGTCTCGACCTCCGTCGGACGCCAGCTCTCTTAACTGATTTAGTTATCGACCCCTTCGCACCACATCACCCACATCAGTCCCTGGGACGGCGCCTGTGTCTGCTCTCGGCGAGCAAGTGGATTATTTTGTAGTTCTTTCTGTTTGGCCTTTTCTGTTTTGGTATTTTCACTTTGTCCCCCTGCGGCGGCAGTGGCATTGACATTGGCTCTTCCTCACGTCTGAACTCACCTTGGGGCCTAATGAAATTGCAGTGAAAGTTTGGCAAGCACTGGCGGCAAAAAAAACCGAATTTATAGAACAAGGGAGGTACTATGCGGCGTATACTTGATTTTAAGAAAAAATTCTTATAAATGTGTATTCTATATTGGAATTATATAATAGCTACACTTGATATATTTAGGTGATTGCAAAAATATTATAATTTAATCATTTAATTTTATGTGAAATATTTATATTTATTTAAATATTAACTCACAACTATGTCTATTTTTAGAAATTTTCGTAACCTCTATTTTTGTTTGACATCTTTGTATTCATTTTCAAGCAGCAATTTAATGGACTTTTTTTTTTTGTAAGTATTTATATTTTACTCTCTCTTTATTTCCTGAAGCTTATAGCAAAAATGTCTAAAACAGAAATGCCAAAAATTCGTTTGTATGCTTGGAAAATAGACTCAATTGCCTTAAAGTCGCCTGGATAATAATTTGCTTAGCCATCTGCATAAATGCTGCCTGTAGTCGACTTTGTGAAACATTCTTTGACTAAGGCCTGTGGCCAGGACCTGCTCGTAATTCAATTAAATTTACATGCATGTGCACAAACAGATGCTGCAAAGCGATTTGGAGAGAGCAAATAAGGGGGCTTGGTTGAGGAGCTGACCAATTTAATAAATTTTCCACGTGCCTGCTTGCCTGGGCAGCCAACAGGTCCATTGAAAAGGACAAAGCTGCGAGAGAGTCGGACTTCTTCATATGCTAATTAGTTCAGTTATCAAGTTTCACTGGCGTGACTCCTGAATAGAACTCAATGCATACCTAATGAACGACGCCTGCGACGCCCTGCGTCCTGCATCCTGTCATCCGTGGCCAGTTCTCTTCGCTTCTCACATCTGTTCTCTGTGCCGTGTTAGCTAATTTAATGTGATGTTGTATCCGGCCAGCTACTAAGTGAAACTGATCTGCAGCGTGCAGCGAAAATTGCGGCAACTAATGCCCCAACACATTTGGCCAGAACGTGGCTCGATGAGCTGGCCCAAAAGGCCAAGCCGGACTCGACTCGTCGTCTGTTTTGTTAACTCAACAAGTTGAAATCTGTTCATGGCGTGTAAGCAATGAACGTAAAACCAAATTAGTAGTGAAAAGTATAAAATAATCTCATAAAATTGCACACATAAGGGACAACGGTGATGGGGAAGTGGAAGTGGAAGGGGAAGGGGAATGGGGGTTGTCAAGTAAAGCGAATGTCATCAGTGGAAACAAAGTCGCATCGCTCTGCCATTTGCAGCAGGTGCAACTGCTAGATAAACCAGCCCGAAACCACCCACACTCCAAAAAAAAAACAAGTAAGAACACTGCAGTTGGGTGTAACCGACTGCGTGATACTCGTTAAATCAGCAATGAATTTTAATACTGTCTGTTTATAGACTTGAATCTTTTGATATGAACTTGCGAAAATCCGCATCAGATAATGTGATAGTGAATTGAAATATTAAAATGTGCACAAATATTGACATGTAAAGCGCTTACATCCATGACTCCCTCATTTCAAACTCCCATAAACTTGTCGACTTTCATGTTTTGTGACATTTTGGCTACGATTTGTCTACTAGATATAATAAATAAATAAACTTTCTTTTGACAAAAGAAATTGTTTCCTTCCATTAAAAACATTTTTTTTTCCAAAATCAATAAATGCAATGGTAAAATTTTATGTCAAAAATCATTGCAAAAATTGAACAAAGCTTTGGCATGTAAAACTTTTAGACAAATAGCTCCCATATTGGGAACCCATATTTTGGTGAAAAGTGAACTAATTTTCAAGTTTTTTTGGCATAAAAATTACATAGATTAATCAATTTGCCGCCGTCTTATGATCTTCTCCCTCTCACGGATAAACACGAATATATTTTTCGAGTTTCTAACTTTAAAACCGGCGAATAAAACTTTCTTAATACGATGGGCATAAACCCAATATACTCTTCTCACTTTGTTAATGAGTATAAAAAAAGTTACCTATATAAAATACAGACAGACAAACCCAGAAAAGGTGGGTGGTTCGGGCAGGGGGGCGTGGCCGAATACATATAAAAAAGCTGCAGCGAGTGCAGCGCCTGGGCACAGGAAATGTGCGGAACTTTAATTAAGTTTTGGTTCTCCCAGCTGACTGACATCTTGAATTACAAATGAAAAACTTGTTTGCAGACTACAGAAAACCCTACAAAAAAAAAAGAAATAAAATAAAAAAAAACAGCAAAGGAAAACCAAAAAAAGAAAAGAAAATCCGGCAGCATAATAACACACCGAGCTGCAAAAGGTGGGACAAGAATGCGAATAACTTGCATTTGGACAGACAAACGGACAGCAGGACGAACAGACAAGGACAGCTAGAGAGACAGACAAAGACGGACAGAGACGGACAGAGAGAATCACTGAGCTGAGCTCAAACCTTAGCAGGCCAAAATACATAGTAGCCACGGTTAACTAGCTATTATAAAAGCAGCAGCAGCAGCGGCACAGGAAGCAGCAAGGACTCAAGGCAGTCCAAGTACACTGTGACAAAATCACAGCAAGAATGGCTAAAGGAAAACCCGTGAATTGAACAAACGAACAATAGCAGCAGCCGCATTTGGTATCCAACCAAATAGGAAAATTTTATATTCATGCGGCAAGGAAATGGTTATTATTAGCCTGATAGTAATTTAGGTAGTCGCCTAAAAAAATACCCTATGTGTATGAAAATGAGAGAAGTCTAAAGGGGAAGATAAAATCAAACTATGTGCATATATTTTTTTTTTAATTTTAATTTCATCTGATAAGATTCTTGGCTTCTATCTAAATAGTCTTGATACCCTTTAATTTGTATAATTTATTTAATAATAATGACTATCTACTACAAACAAAATTTCATACAAAATGTAATTTTTTAAAAAACACGGGGTATTTTTAGCAGTCTATCTTGTGAAACGCCCGATTGAAGAATAGTCGCTAAGCCAAGCCTTTGGAGACCGAATTGGAACTTCATCATCAGCGATTTTTCCTGGCAGCTGGCGCTGCATTTGGTTCACGTTTTCCAAACTGCAACTTGATTTCTACCTCTGCTGCGGGCTGGGTCGGGGGATGGAATACGAATAGGGTGAGGGGTAGGGGCGGCAACGAGGCGGTGTATGCAGCCAACCAGGAAACAGATGTTTGCAAATATCTTGAGAAAACTTTTGGCTGAGGTATTTAAATAAAGGTGCGCTCCAACAACTTTTTCGACAGCCGCAAAATTAACAAAAACGAACAAAAATAAAATACAAAACGTAAAAAAAAATCATCAAAAATACGAGAAAAAGAAAAGCGAAACCAAAGCTATTCAATTGCATCATTGAATTGGCAGATTATTCCATGGGAAAACTTGACTGTAATGGAAATTCAGAGGATATGCCATGGCTTTTCCTGTGTGCAGCTAGAAAAATAAGAAGACGAAAGAAAAAAAATATATACCGCATAGTGGCTGTCAAGAACTGAGCTTTTAATGGCCGCACTGGCATAGTATATAAAGCAGGAGTCCTTATCTTAATATGCAATTTAATTGGGTACGATAAGTGTTTCTGTCATACTGAATATAATTATACACTTACCCAATTCGTGGTGGTATCTGATAATGAGACAAAAAATACAAAAATACAATACAAAAAAATGATTATAATTACAGTAATATTTGTATTTATTTACCAAATAAATATTTGTCTAGTTAATTTAAAATCTCTCAATACTTTTGGCAAAATAAATCGTATATTCGTCCAACTTTTACTAGAATCATAAATTGAACTCATGCATAGAAATTTATGACTTTTAATATAAAGTATGAAATATATGCTCTCTCTCTCACTCTCTCTAAACATAATAAAAAGTAAATATATGTAATATGAACTCTACTAAAATAATAAACGAATAAAGCGCCCAAAAAACAATTGTGACACAAGATTTGATTAACGTTTCACATAACAAAGTGTATAATATATATGTGTAAAATTCCATAAATCGAGACCCAACCTAAAAGGAGTTTGTATGTGTTTATTTATTGCTAAAGACTTTCAAGTTCGTCTGTTTGCAGATACAATTCGACGCTGGGTAAACAGAAATTGGCATTTTGCGTCAAATAAACTGAAGTGGGAAATCCCCTCTCAAATACCCATCCCACACACACACACACACACACACTCACACACACAAGTGCCGCTCCCTGGGAAGCTTGATTCGGCAGGGGGGCGCGACGTATAAAAACATTTTATTTAGTCATAAAAATCGCTCGCGTTTAATTCAACAATTCAAGAGGAGAGCTGACTCCATAATTCTGACACATGTTAAGCCATAGGGGAGGGGGGTGAGATGGGGCGGGGGCGGGGGCACAGGGGAATTCACATTAAATCACGGGCCATCACAAAAGGCGCTTCGCACGAAATTAAAGGTAAATAAAATGTTTATGAGTGGAACGCAATCGTTCATATGATTTCACATTTGATTGAATAACATTTACACACGCAATCCCCGACTGCCGAGGCCAGATTCTGAATTCCGGATCGAGTTTCGCTACCACATGGCCGTACTTGCCATATGTATGTGCACCCAGATCTCTCTCTTTCTCTATGCCAAAGATGGGCAATAAATTCAAACATGTGCACATAAATTTTTATTTCGATTTGCTGAACCGCTCCCGCTTCGCATCGGCCCGCCCAGTGGTTCAATTTTATGAACTGTGAATATGGACGTCATGGAAGGACCTTTGCTCGACGCTATGTGGCAACAGGATGCGGTTGTGCTTGTGTGTGTGTGTGTGTCAGAGTGTGTGCCGCAAAGGATGCGCTGCATACTTGTCTGCTTGGGGCGCGGCAGGAACTGCAAGTGGGTGGCCAACGGTATTCGACATCACAAATTATTGCAATCCAGCCATTTGCATCGCCTTAAGCGCATTTTCCACAGCATCAAGTTGTTGTTGTCTGCCAATTGACTTGTCTTGTCGCACCGAAGGCAGCCTTTTCTCTTTGTACTCTGATTTTCCTGCCCAGAAATTCCACTTTAAGTCAAATATCTGCTGGTTTAGTGAAAGGAATGCAAGGACTTTCGTCTTGCGATAGTGGTATAAACGTTGGATAACGATATAAAAAGATTAGATAGAAATACAAAAGAATGGTATGCATAAATAAAAAGAATATGAATCCAAAAATATAATCATATATACATATATCATATTTTGTATTTTTTCCGAAAAAAGTTATTCGCGCTCACCAAGCTCTGCCTCCTGTGAGAATTGAACTCACGACCCCTGGTTTACAAGACCAGTGCTCTGCCTCTGAGCTAAAGAGGCGCACATTTACACAACCAATCTTTCCCGTTCAAGAAGAATATCAGTAATTAGTTAAATGGATCTTCAGGTGAAACTAAAATTTAATTACTTAAAACGTCGTAGATAACAGAGCGCAGAAGAATGTTGGCAGAGTTGGTTGACAGAGATATGGTAAATGTACCAAGCTGGCTTGCCTAGAAGATACTTCTTAATTAATTTACAGTTACTTTTTTGGGGTATCATTTGGTTGATATTTATATTTACCTCATAATCTGAATCTCATGTTTTCTGTTTTTTCTACAATTTTCTTTAATTAGGTCATGATGGTAACGTTAATTGTTCTCTTCGTTGCATTAACGATGACTTCCGTCCGCTCATCCTTCTTTCTGCTTGTACCTCAACCGATTCCGTCAGTACATTTAACTGTACTCGCATTGTCCGACTCTAGCGATGTGTAATTGCATGAGCCACTGAACCGCATCGGTTCGTGTGTATTTCCGTTAGTTTGGCAAATTGGCAAATCAATTGCCTGTGGGGAAAATGCGAGGATGAAGCTAATGTCGGCACCTGGGTAGCTAACCGAAAACCCGCAGCTTTCCATTAGCTTGAATAGAACATTTTCCTAAATTCGGGCAGATCAATTTCGCCTGTTGCATCTGACTGAAGCAAGGGGGCAAACTGGTTGGGGAGGGGTGGGTGGGGTTGCGATACAAGTGCCCGTTCAATTTGACAAATATCTAAATGACTTCCACTCGCATTCTCCTCAGCTTGCAAAAGTAATTGGGTGGTGAATTCAATTAATGAATTAAATTCAATTCAATTCAGTTGAATTCAATTCAATTGAATTTGTGTAATGACGGTAAACACACCTGCGCTCTGACAGCGAACCAAAATGCATTCCTAAGCACCCTTTAAGCACCTGACAACCGACAGGCGTTGACACTGAAAAGCTCTGGCATTGAGCACGGAAAATTTCTGTGCAATAAACTGGAAAATGATTTACTCCATTCAGAAAATAAAGGTAGTTTATGTTTAAGTGCCTTGGAAATTTTAGGGAATTTATTTAATTTTCACGTTGGAGTTTTGTGCTATGTGAAAGTAGATGTAATTGATCATTAAAATGAATTTAAACTTGTTCTGAAGCCTGTATACGATGAGTGATGCAGCACAGATTACTACATCAAATAGCTTTAAAAGCAGATTATATTTCTCAAATTGTTTGTTGCCATAAAACTATTTAAATCCTGCACCTGTTTACTAATTTACTGCTGAAACATAAAAACGCATTGAGCGCTGAGAGCTATCAAAGTATTTAAAAACTATTTAAAGTGAGTTAAGAGAAACAAGGACACGTATACGCCACGTTATGCGCGACTGCAGTGGACACCTTGCCCAACGCGTGGCAGATAATCAGCAGCAGCAGCGGCAGGGGGCGATGGTAGCAGGTAGTGGTGCCCGTAGCCAAACTTAACAAGTATTTATCGAGTTTTTCAATATTTTTAATGTCAGTTTAAATACTTGATGCGATTATTTTTCCAGCGATTTTGTTTTGCATACTCCCCAAACTCGCTGCTCGGTGAACGGAGAATGGCGAACGGTGAACGGCGAACGGTGAACGGCGAACGGTGAACGGTGAACGGTGCTCGCGGGCTCGCTCCAAACTTTTCAAGTGCCAAACACACGCAAAGTTTTTCCGAACATGCAACGAGAGACATAAAACTTTTATGCAAGTTATTAAAAGTGCAATGTTCCGGGCGGAGGCGGGGCGAGTGCTGCCCAGGGGGGAAATTTCAACGCCAAAGAGTTGTTCGAGCGCAAGAAAAAAAGTAGCGAGAGAGAGAAAAAAAAATGATTCATCTGGCATTCAATAAATCTTAACGCGTTTTTGCTGCCAGATGGCCGCCAGTTGCGAGTCTCGAGCTCTGTTCCGGACGACCCCCTAAATAATGACCGCGCGACGGCGCCAGTTTGTACATTGTTATCTGCACTGGGGGTGCGCGAGGGGTGAGGGGGTGTCGCCCAGCAAGGTGCACGCCGGCTGAAAGTAGTCCTGCATTCATTATTCAAACGCATTAACTGGAGCTGAAGTTGGCCGGCACGAGCACACGACAATCTCATGATATCCTTGACTTGGCATAACTTCTGCGCCAAGTCAGGAGGCGCCACTACCCCCGCACCACCCTTCGCCGCTGGCGTCTTTGCTCCACTTGTAACTCACAAAGTGGTGGCAAAGTTTTCATGCTGCACTCGAACAATAACAGAGCCAAGTATTTAAATGCAAATTAGCCCCAAATGATGCAATCATAATGCGACGCAACTTGCCTCAGGCAGTTGCAGCAACTTCGCCTCGACTTTCTGGGCTACTCCGAGCCGCGCCTCGCCCCCTCTCTCCCCTGTCCACGCTTTGTGCCCATTTCGTTTATTTTTTTTAATTTCAACTGGCGCTCATTTAGCACAATTTGGCAGGTTTTCCTACAAGCATTTCTTGCCGAGCTCCCCGCTCCCCGTTCCTTTGGGCAGAAATTAATTTCCACCTTTTTTTGCAGTTGTTAAGCGAAGTTTCAGCGTCCGGTCGTTATGAGTCCGGAAGATAAATGCATTTCAACACATGTTGTTGAAAGTTAATTTTCCAAAAACGCAGCTCATTTCAGCTAAATGCGCATTTTGTTTTTCCTTTGCCTTTCCTTTTTCTTTAGTACATTTTTTCCCCGCTTACCATCTTCTAATGCGTTTTTGATACTTATGACTGGAAGAGGAATCTAAAACCGGAAGCCGGCACTTCTTTCCTGATGGAGTTTAAATGGGCAACTGGCTAGTTCTGAATTGCTGTCAAGTTAGTTAAGCCTGTTTCTAATAAGGGCTGTATGCGAAGGAAATAGAACTTTATGAATTTTACTTTAGAGGCTGAATTATTATTTTTATGATTTTGTATTTCTGTTGGTATCTCTGTTTTTTAGCTGAATAAACTAGTAAGCTTTGCTTTCAAATTATGTTTGCCTAATTAAAGAAAATAAATAATCTTTACAGTTTGACTACAAGTTTTTTGTATACTAAACTCGAATACCATCCATATCTTGAATTTTCTCTTGATCTTGTGATTGTTTATATTTAATATTCATCTGCTGTCCAATGAGAGTGCTGCTTTTGAGCAGGAAACAGAGTATTAGACTTCTTCATAATATTTTCATTGCGATTTCATAATTAAAGATACGGTGTTCATTGGCTAAAAAGCACTTCAGTTAAGCAGCTGAGTTAAGCCAAAAGTCGAAAAGTCCAAAAACAAGTGCCAAACGACTGTCTGGAGGGTTGAAACAAAGCGCAAAGAGTCAAAAACAAGCGTGTGAGCTAACCTCAAGACTGCAGACATGAGAACTTTACTCTTATAAGCGGCATCAAATTTAAGTGCTGTTGATATTCCTAATTAACACACAGAGACAAAGATATAAAATGAGAGAGAGAGAGAGAGAGAGACAGAGAGGGAAACAGCGAGAAAATCACACATGGCCATTTTGGTTTTTGCAAGCAATTTGCAAGATTGGAAAAAAAATGCGCTAGTGTATGTAATTTTGTTGTTTGTGTGTGCGTGTGTGTGTGTGTGTATTTTGGCGCATTTCGAATTGGGACATTTTGTTAGTTGCACAGAAAATTATTCGCTAGACATGCGATTGCCTTCTTTATACGACTGTCCGGGGAGTTGTGACAGCTGCTGCTGCTGCTGCAACGGGGGGCGTATGCGCAATGTGTGGCAACAATGTGTGAAGCACTTTAAACTTAGCAACTGTCTGCTTAAAATCTGGCATTGAACGCTCGAGAACACACTTTAAAGTCCATTAGCGTCGAGTGGCTTGACAATGCCGGCAAAGCAGCAAAACGACCAACTCTCGAATGTGAAACACGAGGCGTATGCGAAATCTGCCAAATGCAATTTGAGTCTGCAGCTGCAGCTCAATCTGTCAATATCTTAAGACATATATATATAGTACACATATATAGTACATATTTAGCACATTTACAAGCGCAACAAAAGTTCACGTCGTCAACATTTTTATTTATGTTTGCATTTTATTATTTTTTTATTTTTTGTTTTTTGCGTAGTCAGTGAAGCAAAAAGATTTTATTTTGTATTTCGTACTTTGTGTCAATCGCCTGGCATCGAATTTTCATTTTTTTTTTTTGTTCTTGACAAGCGAAATATAAACAAAATGGAGTTGAAAAAAAGTTGTCAAAAATATCCTCAACCCTTGCGACCCATCCACAATAGCGATACAGATTTCTTTCCCCCTTTTTATGATTGCTGTAAGTTTTGTGTGCTTTTTATTGGTGTAGACAACAAGAAGAAGATCTGGCAAAAGGATACCAATGAAATATAATATTGCTGCAAATTATCGCACTACATTGCTTATGGAAAACTTTATTTTTGCTTTGATGAAATTCTCTTTGTGAACGTTCGCAAATAAATACATAATTTATGGTCAAAGAAGAGGAAAGCTGCATAAGAATTTTCAAGAAACCATTGAATTTAAGAATGGTATATTTGCTAAAAAAGAGAACAAATTTTTACATGTAAACTAGTTCATTTTAAGATGTTATTATAATATTTATTGATAACACAATGTTTAATCAGCATTTAAACATATTTCCTTCTAATAAAAAATAGTATCTATCACAGCTATAATTATTTTATTAAAGTTACTCTCAAGCCTTGAATAAAACCAACAGCTTAATCAATTAACTAAATTACCACAAACATTTTATAGGGTATCTATTGGAAACAATTTTATAAATGCAGCACTCAAATTGAAGTACTTAAATAATACGTATTTGGAACATGGCAATCGAATTAAGTTAATCCAATTTCACAGCGTCTGTTGTCGGCGACAAGTAAGTGTGTGTGTGTCTGTGTGTGTGGGAGATCCTTTTGAATGTCGCGGCATTCAATGATGCTTCCCACATGTATGTAAGTCTAAGTCGGTAATATATTTACAATCCTTGGTGTCATCAGTGTCGAGTCACTAACAAATTTCCAGCAATGAAAAAACAATGGAAACACGATTTGCCATTATGCCGGAAATCTTCGATAATTTCATATAATCCACACGCTCACACACACACCCACACACACTCATACAAAGAGAGCCTCGGTTGTGCTGATTCAATGCTAGCTGCCGGCAATGTCTCAGACAATCAGCAACTCAGACAACGTACAACAACAACCGGAAGCCAAGAACAAAAACGCGTCTGCGGTCTGTGCGAGGCCTGGGCAGCATTTTCTGCGAACTTGACTGAATGAGCAACTGCATTGGGTTAATGGTAGTCGGCATCAGATGAGGGTGTTATAAGGCGGACTAGATAGATGGGGGTTAGAGCTTGCCTCTGCCTCTGCCTCAGCCTCAGCCTCAGTCAGGTCAAGAGTGCTGCTTACAAAGTAAGTAGAAAACTTTTGCCATTTCTTACAAAAAGACAGACACACATCCCGAGAACTTTTAACATTTACTGCCAATTGTTGTTGTTGTTGTTGGTGTTGTAAAAAAGTTACAAGCAGCATTTGAAACTTGTCGCTACTGCCGTCAAAGTCAAAGTCGCTGCTGTTGCGTGGTCGCCAATGCGTATGAGTAATTTTTATGAGCCAAACCCCAATGCAACTTTGGCCTGTTTAGCAATTTCGTCTCAATTTTTAACATACACTTGCACATAAGCCCCAGTTGCCCTCTTCGTTGCGTGCTTCTCCACTTGCCACGGGTCAAAGGTCCCTGTTCAGTCGCCTGTGGGCCATGCGTAAGGAAAATTCATATTCTTGCTCTTTTTGACATTTTTATTTAATTTCGTCTGCTGTTGAACTTAATCGAATTAGGTCCACTTAATGAAAGAAATTAGGCCTTAGGGGATATATTCGCATGAGACGCCTAAGTAGAACTTGGGATTTGACTGCTTTAAGTTCATTTATGGAGCTTATGTCATGTGCATATTTTAAATATTCATTGAAGGTTGGATATTTTAAATATATGGAAATTGGTTTTAAATGTAAACGTAAAGAAAATCTTTTAAAAAGTATATGATTTAAGAAATATATAATCTTGTTTAAATAAATATGAAGTCAAATTTAAAATTAAATTATAAAAAATGGTAATTTAAATTAAATTTTCAACAAATAGATATTTATTTATATACATGCACATTTATATATAAGTGATTTTGTGCGCTCCCAAGCGTCAGTTGTCCGGATATCCTGCAAAGTAATTGCTAAAGTATGCCATGAGGCATCTTTGTCTTTGCCAAGTCCATAGTTCGCATAACTCGGAGCGACTTGTTGGATTTAAGACCAAGTGTGAAGGCATATTAGCTTGAAGATGTGCATATGACAAATCTGAAAAGTTTTGCAGCCACTTGGCTGCAAATAAAGTTTTATTTAAATTTGTTTGCCACAAGAAACTTTTGCACTCGCCTGCTGCAACGCTGCCTGTGTGTGTGTGTGTGTATGTGTGCGCGTTTATGTGTGCCTGTGTCAGTGTTACCAAAATAATAAAAAAAAAAGGATGAGAGTCAGAAGACGGGGCAAAACATGAACTTATGACTTGACACTGCATTGTTTGATTGCGGCTGAGGAATTTCTTTTGTGCCACTGCTCATTTTTCCGGCTAATTGTGTGTCCTGGCCAAGGCGAAGGATGTGGCTAAGCCGTTGAGCACACAAAGCTGAAGTGCACGAAGCAGAGCAGCGGGCACCAAGCCATAAATCACAATGGATATATGCATAAATTATGGCCAGAAGCTGGCGCTGCAGCAAGAAATCAAAGTGGGGAAAAAGGAGATGCGAGCAAGAGAGAGAGGCAAAGCTAGCAGTGTTAAAAAACGAAGCGACGTTTAAGGATTTAACGAGAAAAAATCGCTGTCACGCGAATGCTGGACGCATCGTTTTAATCAGTGGGCGACAGTCGCCCCACACCAACAACACCACCATCACCACCCACCACCCACACCACCAACAGGCACGTGCCCACGCCCAGGCAGCAGAGCTTCAGCTTCAGCTTCAGAATCAGCTACAGCTCCGACTCGTAATATTTTGTCCAGGCCAAAGTCAACAGCCTGCACTTGGGTTGCGTGGCGGCCAGAAGACAAAGCGTGACAAGCAGTTGGAAGCGGGCAGCGCGAGGGGCTTTGATAAAATTTACATTGGACGCTGCAAAGTATGCAACGCATTTTTTACTTCACTTCTGTTTGCTTCTCTCGGCTCAGTGGACCAAACATGCTCAATGCCACACAACCCAGCCCCTTCCCAATGTTCACTTCTTATTTGTGCCCAACCACATCCATATATTTACATGCATATACATACATACATATATCTGTGCTTGTATGCGTACATATTGCAACGGGAAATTGCTTGAAAGGTTGCCTCGCCCCAGGCCAAAGTTAAAAGTTCCAGGAAATCAAAGGAAGGTTGTGTAACGCACAATTAAATTAAAATGTGTTCATAAATATAAAAAAAAATAAAAAAAAAATTGAAAAGAATATATAATAATAATTGTATGTTTCGGGGATTTAAAAACAAAATTTGTTTTTTATTATCAAAATGAATTTTAATAGGAACAATAATTTTGGTTTCAAAGATATCCCTGTGTGTGTTAGCAAATAAACTTGAGCATTGGACTATATATACATATAAAAAGTTTTTTGCTGTTTTCAATATATAATAAGAAAATTTCGGTCTGAAAATGTAGCGGAAAAAAGATCAGCAAAGCCATAGTTCCTGTATTATCCTGTATTTACAGCGACTTAATTGTCGAATTTATCTGAATGTGACTGAACATGTGCATCTCATATGCACGACTCGTTAAACTTGGGCAGCTTTTCAACTTGGACGCCGATGATGCGCAGGACCTGCTGGGAGGCGAAGATACCGGTGCGGATGCAGTAGTCAAGGGGCATGTGCTGGACCATCTGGGAGAGAAAGCCGCCGACAAAGGCATCGCCGCAGCCGTTGGTATCAACGATTGCCTTCTTATCGATCTTGGGCACCGGATACTCGAGCACTCTGTCGTTCTCCTGGAAGCAGAGCACCGGACAAACGTCATCAGTGATCATAACGATGCGCGGACGAATGTTTTCCTTCGGCAGGGCCTGCAAACGACGGCCAATTTCAAATATGTCGTTGGTATTCCATTCATGCGTATTCGCATATGTTAAGGCCTCCTGTTTGTTGCCAATCAGCAGGTCAACGTAAGGCATAGTCTCGTCCAGCTGCGCTTTGTGCGACTGGAGCACAAAGACGGCGCTAAAGTTAAGAATAAAGCACCGATTCGTCTCACTGGATAACTTGGCTACGCGGAGCACGCTGTAGGAATTCACGGCCAAAATGAAGCCGGTCGCATAGAAATACTTGGCGCGATCCAATGCGCAAACGTTCTCTTCGATGTCCAGCCAATCATCAGAGAAGTACGCTGCGGCGCCCAAGTTTGCCACCAAGGAACGATCGGTACCCGATATGATGACCGCACAGGTGCCCGTCGGTGCGTCCTCCTTCACCTGATAGTGTGTTTTGACGCCATCCACTAGCGCCCGCTTCGCAATCGTGTTGCCAAACTTGTCCCTACCAACGGCGCCAAAGAAGATCGCACGAAAGGGTTGCCCGATAATCCACTGGAAGATGCGCATCGTGTTTTGGCAGGCACCACCCGCCGAATATGTTACATTCTCCTGGAGGGTCAGCTCCTCGAAGAGCGCGAGGTGCTTCTCATCAGCTAAGATCGCCGCATTGGGCTCCAGATCGTATTTCTCCAGAATCATTGTGTCATCCACAATGGTGGTTATGTCCAGCAGTGGATTCCCAAAGCCGATCAGTATGCCCTCCGGTAGCTCCATCTTCTTTTTCAAGCTCTTTGAGTGATTACGGCGCGGGTGTCTGCCAATGTAATCCAAGTGAAGCTTGCTGCACGTCCAGCTCTTTCGATGTCCTGCTTTAAAGGCACGCTGGTGTGTATGTACTAATAGATTTTGAATTGATCCGACTTTTACGATGCGCAGCATATCTAGTAGAAATTTAATATCAGGCAACTGCACATTTATTGTGCATTTTCACACATTACGAAATTTTGGAGAAGCACATATTCAGAATGGGACTTTGTTGGAAAAACTATTTTAAAATGACTGGTAGCTATTTTATGAATGGAAAAGAAAAGTATATTTTGTTGGGAACTATCAAAATGTTTTTTACTTGGAATCTGCTTTTCATTTTACTATTTTAATAATTATTTTAATTTCAAAATTTTTGACGTTTTTTATAAACATTCAAGAAACCATAGAACATATTTTTTAGAGCCCGGGCAATTTACGTTGACAGAATGCTAAATTTTAATTCTTTTCAACTGAACGTTCAATTTCATTGAATTGCTGACTATAGGGTATGTCTTAGTCGCCGCTCTTCAGACACTTCAGCATTAATTACCCGCATAAATCAATCATGATATATTAATGGCTGGTCCATTTAATATGCTATTAATTACATTTGCATCTTGTCGTGCAATTTTATATGGAATTTAAACGCCATTACGACAGTCACGTAACACTTGTTGGGTGGGCGAAGTGAAGGTAGTGGGAGGGGCACTGCTAAATGGAGGACTTTTACTTTTATTTCCATTTGCCCAGGAGAGAGGGGTTTGTGGCAGGGAATTGAGCGTCGTAATAAAAATGTACGTCTTGTCAGCTTGTGTTGCGTTGCGTTTCGCTTGACGAGCTGAGGATGCAGCTGCAGCCACCCGGAACGTCCTTGCCACGAGTGCTGCTGGATGGAGTGGGCGGGAGGGGCCGAAAACAATGGCATTTGCAGTGCTTTGCACAAGTTGCCTCGCATAAATATTAATTTTTATGCAACAAAAGCAGCCGCAGCGGCAACAGCAGCCGCGGCAATGCAACCGAATGGAGCAACAACGAGAACAACAACTACAAAAACAACAAGAACAGCCACTGCAACAAAAAGCAGCAGCAGGAAAAATAACAATAGCAACAAGCGTCGCTTATCGCCTGCGAGCGCCGCAAAGTATGCAAGCGGTTTTTCACTTTGCTGCCGCCTCTGTTATGCATATACCCTGTAGCCGAATGGCTTAAGGGACTATGCTTTACTGTACTTTTAATAGGCAAATTTTCGCTATGTTTAAATCACATATTTACAACATTTTTTGGCAGCTTATATTTGAAATATGAAAATTAATAAATATTTAAGCAAAAATTGTATTAGAAATAATCGAAGTAATTTTATAAGTAGAAGCTTAAAATACGTTGTAAAAACATTTATTATACACATATTAGCTTTTGAAGTTTTACAAATTATATTATTGAGATGTGCAAATGATAATTCACTTGTTTCAACACTAGAATTTCCAGGATATAACAGAGATAGTAAGACCTATTCTTAGATGGCAGCTTCCTGGATAAGTACTTGCTTATGTGTGAACATTATTCTTCGTCGTCTGCCTTTAGTAAACCGCAGCAGCAGCGACGAAAGCACACAAGGGACGAGAGGAGGTGGTTTGACGGGGGCGAGGCTGATGCTGTAGCAGTAGCCACGGCTGCGTAGGATATGGTAGCTGGAGCTCGACCGCAGCGGCAATGCAGCTGCATAATGTGGCATGTGGTTAGCATTAAAAATGATATGCAACATGAGCCGCAGCTGAATGCGTGTGAGGCGATTGGGCGTAGCGGGGGGAGGGGCATGGTCGCATTTTGAGGTGCAGGCAGTCACTGACAGCCGCATGGCAATTATAATCCACACGAACAGACGCGAGCAGCCACTCAACCACTCACCCACCGAAACACTTGCACGCACAGCCAACCGAGCGTATGTGGCTTAAGTGTGTTAACTGTAGCTCAGGGTGTCGCTGCGGGCAGGGGTATCGGGGTGGGGTTTGCCAGCAGCAGCAGCAGCAACAGCAGCAGCAGCAGCTGCCACTGACACACAATGAAAACATCAGCATGACACTGTCGGCCTGACAAAAGCTTAGCAGCTAGCTGAGTGGCAGCCACCACCACCACCAAAAAGAAAGCAAAAGCAAAAAAAGAAGCTCAGGTCCAGATCCATTCGCATATAAGAAGCAGCCCTGAGAGACATTCACACGCTCGACGCTTTTTTGATATCCGCTGCCGCTTCCGTTTCCGCTTGCGTTTGCCACGGCACTCAGATTGTTATGTAAGAAGCTTTTTATGTGATTACCTTTAGCTTCTGTTAGTTTTACTATAATTTGGCCTTTACTTTTAACGAGATTGTTGCCAGATTTTCCTACATGAGAGCGGCCAACTTGCCATGTAACTGAAACGTGCCGCATTCAAGCATAAAATGCAGGATGCCACGCTCACATTCACATTCACATTTACATTCACATGGGTCTAAGTACATGCGCTTGAATACTCGAGTACTCGCATTTCCATTGTGCTGCATTTTCTCTGTTGCTCATTTACCCATATCTAACGACGAACAATGGCTTGGACTAAAGTTGTCATAATAAACGTGCGGGTTTCACGTTTTCAATAGGGATTTGGGTACATTTCTCTAGTCAAGTTTTTAACCAGGCATTTCCGTTGACAGCGGCATGAGAGTTACCAATTGGGAGTTATCCAATGCGTTTCTAATGTTATTTTATATCTCTTGTCGTCTTTCCTTTTACCTTTTACACAATAGTTAATTTTAAATATAGTGTAGAGGTAAATTGCTTAACAGATTTCTGATATTTATATTTATCGAAATAAATGTGGTACACGATTCACAGTTCTTTTCCTTACAGTGCTGCACAACGTTTTTCGTTTTTAAAAATATCATTGTTGTAAAACGTGGGAATTTAAAGCATTGCAATTACAAATAATAATCTAAAAACTGAAATCGTTTGGATGAGTTTCCTTGTCTGCATCACCTATTAAATATATTTTATTATAATTGGAGCTCATCTTTTTCTCTTCAACTTACCGTTAAAAATGCGCCATTCACATTACAAATAACTCACACTGCCATTCGGTATATAACAAATGTGGTACTTAAAATGAAAATTATAACATTTATGGACCAACGATAGATAGTAATACACTCAATCATCTTCTCTTTTTGTTATTTTCATTGAATATATAACAGTATGTGTTTTTTTTTTTTAAGAAACTGACGGATGTGAAACTACTGCGATGCTTGAAAATTGATTGAAATAAATGTTTCCATGTAATAAAACGTATATTGAATAATTATTATAATGCTATAATTGCGGTAAATACATTTATAAATATATAGATTTATAAACACTAGGATATATATTTAACATAATAATATTGAAGGAAAACCTTTGTATAAAGTATGAATTAACAAGTGAGATTGCTCTAGTCGGGACCGCCCGACTAGAAGATACCCTGAACCCAGAAATGAACACATACACACAAACTCTCGGCAGTTGATGAGTATTGAGCCTGTTAAAAATAAAAAATAAAATTTACTAATAATTACCAACAAAAAAATAAATACTCCACAAGCGGGAGTTGAACCCGGTACCTCCGTGATAAGATGCACAACTCTTACCAACTGCACCACACTACCGCATTTTTCGCGAATGATATAACATTACTTAAAGTCGCAAAAAGTCAAGGAAAACGAAAATTTTGCGCTTGTCATTAAAACGATACAAATTAATAATAATTATATTTATAAATAACGAAAAAATAAAGAATTCAACATTGCTCTACCATACCAGCGCTGAATTCGAACCCGGTCCTCCGCGTTATGGGGCACAACTCTTACCCACTGGACCACGCTCTTACTTTACTTCGTTGTGTTAAAATTCAATTTAACCGTTGCCTAAAAAAATTCCTAGGAAAACGCAAGACTTTCTGGACGTGCATATGTATGCGTGCACATGTACACAGAAATTGCCAAGCAGCTGCGCTTTGCCCCACTACTGAAAATAGATTCTTGATTTGCTCGTAAACTAAATGTACGATCGTTATGAAATTTTCAGGGCTTATTCAGATCATCGAAATGTATCTACAAACCAATTTGCACGTGTGTAGTATTTGATTTACTTTGTTTTTTTGGTTTTATCAATATTGTGGGCGATTGGGGGAGGTATCCAAAATCCGAAACATTCAAATTTTTCGTATGTTTTACGCGAACATAAAAAAATTAATTTGGTGGCTCTAGCTTTAGTAGTTTGGGAGTTATGCTTAAAAAACCGAGTCAAAAAGCGATAAATATCGATAATAAGAAAACGGAAGGAGTTATCGATGTTTTGAAATAAACTTGATCTGCGTATGGAATATACGAACCGAATGAGACCAAGATCAGCTTTCTAGCTTTTGTAGTCTCTGAAATCGACGCGTTCATACAGACGGACGGACAGACGGACAGACGGACAGACGGACAGACAGACAGACGGACATGGCTAAATCGACTCGGCTAGTGATGCTGATCAAGAATATATATACTTTATGGGGTCGGAGATGCTTCCTTCTGCCTGTTACATACATTTGCACAAAACCATTATACCTTTTTTACCCATTTTCAATGGGTTCAGGGTATAAAACGATCAAATAGCCTATTTTCGAATTTCAAACATGTAAAGTCGCATTTGAAGTATTTCTCATGTACATCTCTACCAGACTTCAATACTATTTCGTTTCTTAACAAACTTCTGCTCTACTTAAATCAAAATAAACAGTTTCATTTCTCTCATTTCCGACTCGAATACATATCCATTGTAGTGCTCAAAAATCAAGAATTGTTAAAAAAAGAGTAGATTTTTTTTTTAATCGAATATTTTTCAGTGCAAGTTTCAAGGATAGTAATTGTATCAGTTTATTATCGTATAACCATGTCGCATTACGCGCCCTTCATCAAGCCCTACATCGAGTACAATCAGTTCGGATGGGGACCCTGCGACATGGCTGACATGGAGGTGCCTTACCAGCCGTTCTGCAAGAGCGATCGCCTGGGCAAGATCAGCGACTGGATGATGCCCGTGCAGGACAAGAAGTACACCAGCAAGTATGCTTCGACTTTCGGCAGCAACAACAGTCAGTACGCCTACTTCCACGAGGACGATGACGCCACTTTCCACCTGGTGGATGGGGGCAATCCGCGCGCCTTTAAACCCTTTCAGCGCAATCGCTTTCGCCCCAATCAGCGCAACAATTTGCGTGTCCATGGCCGGAATATACGCGGCAATGCACAAGCTGGCGGTGGCCAAGGTGGGCAGGGTGGTACTGGTGGTGCCGGCAACAGCAACAAGTACGGCAAGGGTCGCGACAGCCGGCGCGGGCAGACGGGCCGCCGCTTCATGCGGAATGCTCCTGTGCGTCTGCGCGAGAGCTCTGTGATCGTCCGCTCCGACTGGGTGTCCATCGAGGAGATTGATTTTCCGCGGCTGCTCAAGCTGTCGCTGCCGAACATCCGGGAGGGCCTGGACGTGGTCACCTGCGGCACCCTCGAGTACTTCGATAAGCAATGCGATCGCATCAACGTGAAGAACGAGCGCCCGCTGCAGAAGATCGATCGCATCATCAATGTGCCGGGCACCATAGACGATCCGATCATACGACGCCTGTCGAAGACCATGGGCAATGTGTTCGCGACGGACGACATCATTGCCACGCTGATGTGCTGCACTCGCTCCAATTATTCGTGGGATATTGTGATCGAGAAGCTGGGCACTAAGGTGTTCCTGGACAAGCGGGACAATGCCCAGTTCGATCTGTTGACGGTGAACGAGACGGCGCTGGAGCCGCCGCTGGACGAGGGATCGATCAATTCGCCGCAGAGCCTGTCGCTGGAGGCCACGCTCATCAATCACAATTTCAGCCAGCAGGTGCTGAGAATTGGCGAGCTAGAGCCCAAACATAAGTTCGACGAACCGAATCCCTTCGAGGAGCCCGGCGTTGAGCTCGCCTCGGTTGCCTATCGCTACAAGAAGTGGCAGCTGGGCGACGACGTCGTTCTCATTGCCCGCTGCAAGCACAACGGCATCCTCAAATCGCCCGCCGGCGATCTCCAATATCTGACCATCAAGGCGCTCAACGAATGGGACTCGAAGGCCGCCAACAGCGTCGAGTGGCGCCAAAAACTCGACGGCCAACGTGGCGCCGTACTCGCCTCGGAGCTGCGCAACAATGCCTGCAAGCTGGCCAAGTGGACCGTCGAGGCGGTGCTCGCCGGCTCCGATCAGCTAAAGCTGGGCTACGTCTCGCGTGTAAACCGTAAGCAACATTTGAATACTCTGTTGGGATAGTGAATATTGGGTAAAGCTAAATGTCCAAGGTCCGTTTGTCCGTCTGTTTAAGCTGGGTATATTTCGAAAATCTGTCAGCCGTAGTTAAACTTCTAGATCAAAAAATTTGGAGGCTAGATTAAAGAGTACAAAAAATATCTAGAGAATAGCTTAAATTTAAATGTGTCGATTTTATAATGTATATATATTTTATTTATTACCAGTATTAATAGCCAAATCGATAAAGTCCTGTCTGTATATACAGTATATATGAATTATAAATAATTCTTGGGAAATGGCTTTTCACATAACTGCAAAATAATATGTCCAAGCTAGATGGCATAAATATATCATAATCAATTGATTTATGTAGATTTAATTACACTATAACAGTTTTCACCAATCGACTGCAACTTGTTTCAGGCAAGGATCATCTGCGTCATGTGATCCTGGGCATGCAGCAGTTCAAGCCGCAGGAGTTTGCTACACAAATCAACTTGAATATGGACAACGCTTGGGGCGTACTGCGTTGCCTAGTGGACATTGTGCTGAAGCAGCCGGATGGCAAGTATCTGATCATGAAAGATCCCAACAAGCCGATGATACGACTCTATGACATACCCGAGAATGCCTTCGACTCTGACGGCAACGACGACGAGGAAACTAGCGATGATAGACCATTCATGAAGCCCATGGGCACTTAAATTTGACATTAGATGGGATACGTTTATAAAAATGCAGATATAAGGTGTTTTCTTTTCCATTTTGTGTTTGATTGATAAATAAAATAGCTGTTGCATGTGGAAATATATTTAATTATATAATATGCATAGGTAGGCTTTGTTTTAAGAGAGTACTCGTTCCAAGAGTTTATCACTTAAAACATATATTTTAGATGCAGAGTATATATATTTGAAGTTTCTATTCTCTAGCTTCAAAAGCAAATTGAGTTTATATGGACGGATGGCGGCATTTTCACAAACCCAATATAATCGTTCACTTCGAAAGCGAGTATAAAAAATAACTTCTTAATCTCAACCTTACCTGCATATATGATACGAAATTTAATCTGGTTTTTCTGTTTCGTATTTTTCTATTTCCTACATAAAAATAAGAAAATGCTTGCAAATTTTATACTTGGTGCGCTTCTCTAATCCTTTCCCTTAAATAAGCACTCGAATGAGTGCGAAATGAATACTTTTTACAAATTTGTGAACAATGTATTCATTTATTTGCTGTTGTTCTTATTCTTTGACTGATAGTTACCCTTGAGCTGTGAATCCAGATAAATGAGCTCCTGACAGCACATAACAACAACAACAAAAATACCAACAACAAATGGCAACTGCGCTTGAGTAGCGCAGAACAATAGAAATAAATACAATTTAAATTGAGTTTTTGACCAAGCACAAAATACACAACATATGTCAGATTGTGCACATGTGGATTGCTCTGACCGCCCCCTCACACCCCGCTCAATGGCCCCCGGCAGCCTCTCGAGATCTGACAAGAGTCACAGTTATTTGATGATAACATGTCCGCATCAATCATTGCGGTTCTGCATACAAAGAAATGCGAAATGAAACCAAGTAAAATAAATGTTCATTGTCAGTGCGAATATGTGTGGCTGGAATGACATTTGACATTGCTACATATACATCTACACCCACTCACACACACACAGACGGGGCGTAATTGAAGTCAGGATATTCGCCTGTTGTTTAGCTTGAGTTTAGCCTCAGTCACAATAAATCACAAAATGGCATCAATCAATGCAAATTTCGGGGCAATTTCATTAGACATAGTCCGCAAAAAATGTTGTGTGTTAAAATTTTAATTAAATTGTACAATTTCACCTTGCACAAGCCGTAATTGTATTTAAATTACGAGCTTAATTGAACGGCAAACCTGGTCAGGCTAGCCCTTGGGAATCAATTCAAATCCTTTGCTGGCCACTAACTAAACCGAATGCAGCTTTGTTAGTTACAACAATAATAATCGAAACACCCACACATAAACATTTAATAAAGTCAACAGTCTGTTACTTAATTTAACTGAAATTGTTTAATTGCTCAGTTATTTTGGCAAAATTGTATTGGCATTTTGTAAATATTTTAATAATTAAAATGCCTAAAGATACATGGGTATCTGTCAGATACTGTTCGTACATGTGTTGTTACGTGTTGATTGAGCAAAGTGTTTTAAAATTTATCTAATGAATATTTAATGCCCGAAAGCAGAGAGGTATTTAATTAAAATTAGTTGTTTATAATATTGACAGATATCAAATATTTTATTTATATGTTATAATTAGTTCGTATGCATTGCATACATATGTAAAATAAATTAATAATATATCAGCTTAAATTGTATCAATAATTAACAATTAATTTAGTTATAGAAATTTTCAACTTAATTTAAGTCTAATTGATTTTTATTTATATTTAATCCTTTCGCGTAAGCATTTAGCAATTTCTTATTTATATTAAGCATACGCAGTGTTGCCATAAAATTACTTATAGCCCTGTTGAATAACGAAAGGCACAACAAAAGTATAAACACTTAAGTGTTATTCAATTAAAACATTTTGTTTGCTAAATCAACATGTCCAGCGTAACTATAAAATGACTTTTGTTGATGGTTGCCAGCGCTGTGTGGTTGCCCCACAGAAAAGTTGAGCGCTTGGTTAGCTGCCTGAGTGGCTGCTCCCACCCCCTACGTTCGCCCAAGTGGGCCATGGCTAGCTGTTTTTGGCCTGCATTTCAAGGTCTGCGCTTGGCTAACCACGCCGTTGAAAGGCGTTTAACAAACTGCGCACTTGGCACTGCGGCTGCAACTCCGAGGCAGCTCAAGTGGCGCCTCACTGCAAAACTTTTGTGCATTTGAACGCACATGCAGGCCCGCAAGTTGGTAGCGTCGGGAGCCTACAGGGAGTGAGGGGGGTTGCAACTGGCGGCACTCAACCGAAGGCATTTGCATATGGAACCGCAAGCGGCGCCCGAGTGCGAGATGAAAAGTTAAGCGTTGAATGAGGGCGACAAATTGCAAATTAAACTCTTTTGCATTTTACACACATGAAACTAGTTGTAAATAAAAATGCTACACACTCTCGCACACAACAACTTTTGACCACAACTGTAAATTGAATTTATATTCAATTCAGGAAAAAAGTAACCCAATCCCATTTCACAAATTTTAAGCGTCAGTCACAGCCAGCGGCCATTTAACCATTTAAGCAACAAATCTGTAAAATGTCAAATTCAAGCATATCCCTCTACAATCCTCTCAGCCCGCTGCGCGTCAAAAAAGGCGAGGCCCCATGGCAAATTTGAAAAAGAGTTTAGAAACTGGTTGAATGTAAACTTTTTGAATCTCTCAGTCGCATTTGCTTTGCCTTTTGGCATATTTAATTTGGCGACTGCTGTCAGCTTTTGGATTTCATTCCATTTTATTTAATTTTTTTTTTACTTTTTTGGATCCAAGACATTGGCCATGTCAATTTGACAAAGCGCTCGCAACTTTTTAAATGCAGTTCATTTAAATATAATTTCTCTAGCAACTTTCTTGTCTAAAAGGCCAGCGGCCAATTGGTAAACCTTAATAAATTGTCGAGAGGTCTGCCACATGTATAAATAGAACAATTTAAAAATGTATAAAGAAAGTCTAAAATTGTTAAATTTCGATTCATTTTTAAAGTAAATAATGAAATCCCAAATTATTTCTTACATTTTTGATTTTGAAAAGGTCCGAACAGTTTCATTTTTCTTGGGTATTTTCTCGTCAGCATTCCAAAAATAACACTTCTGTATATCAATTTGTTTAAACTGTTTCACAAATGAAATCGGATTCCTCATTTTTCGCACCATTGCCGTGCATTTTAGAACAGTTCAAGCTCAATTTGAGCTGAATTGCGATATTGCCACTCGGAAAACAATTGAAAGCCACTCCCTTCCTGGCACTCCCATAAACACTGTCTGTGCATGAGAATCGCACCGAAAATAGCTCGAAAATTGCGTGTAAAATTATTCAAAAGTGCAAAGTGCACATGTGGCACGAACAAAAATCCAATTACGAGCATCGAGCGAACTGCGAATGGAATATTTTGACAAGTATTCAATGAATTTAATTTGAGATTTGCCAACATTCAGAACAGCTGGCTAACACTCTGACCCACCGCCACCGCCAGCGCCAGCTCCAACTTCAGCCGTAGCCAGCCAGTCAATGGGCATATGCAGACAGAGGCAGCCGGATGGATGCCAATGCCCCTGGCAACGAACCTGCCAAATGCGCCGGCTGCATTCGGGCACCCGCTGCGGGGGGTGGCTGAAGGGGCGCGAAACGAATTAGAAATGTGTAGAACAGAAGTTACTCAATTGCCAGCTGGAGGTCCCAGCGGCAGCTATGAAAAATGTTTTGTGGCTATAAGAAGCTGCGAGCCGGGAGCTGTTGGCTGTTGGCTTGGGAAATCTGTACGAGACGCAGCCGGAAAGCAGGAATGATTTCCGGCCAGCCGGGCGATAATTCTTGGGCCATCGTGCAATGGGCGGGCGGTTGGAAAACTTTTTGCAGCCATTGTGCTGAGTGTCAGTGCAATGATTTCGCAGCCTGCCCGAGGACCCAAAAAACTAGCCTCAATGAAGGGTGTGTCTGAGTATGAATGATTTAAGCAGCTGAACAGCCCCGCCCCACAATCCTCTCTTGCATGCGCCCATCGAATTATATTCACATTTCTTCCTCTTTTTTTCCGTAATATTTTTCAACATTTCTCTAAACTTTGCGCGGCGCGTTGAACATCAAATTTGAACGTCCCAAAAACTTTGTCAAAATGTTGGATAAAGTTTGCGATGTTTTTTTTTGTTTTTTTTTGGGTGGTTATGAAAAATTATCACTATTGTTACAGATTTGTAAATGGACGGTAAAAATTTGCTTGTCATTTTTCGTTCCGTGTGGTTTGTTCTTAATCAGAAAAGGGAAAATAAAAATCGATGTTGTATCTTAAAGTTAGTAAAATATCCGGAGCATAATATATTTGACATTTTGCTGCGAAGAAATTTTCAACTGCTATGATCAACAAATATCACCATTTAATTTAAACTAGCTCGTTGTCTTAACAAATTGAATTTTTGAATTGCAAACACATGTTTTTAAAGTTTGACTGTTATCTTGAAACAACTGTGCAAACAAATGTGTTCAAAATGCGTATCGTTGGTATTCTCAGACTGTTATCGAAGTTCAGCGATCACTTTTGCCACAGGCAGATGCTGCTCTGAGTACATTTCTCGTGCCACTTTACCGCGATTTGCAAGAAGCCTCTTTAGCTCAGTGGCAGAGCACTGGTCTTGTAAACCAGGGGTCGTGAGTTCAATCCTCACAGGAGGCAGCGAGAGTAGTATCATATATTTTTATAGTAGAATATATATATTTATATATATATTTTTTTTAATATATTAGAAAGTTCTGGCAAAAGTCAGTGCTTTTTGTTCATTTTTATGTATTATTAATCATGCTGACTGCCCTACTTCACATGTTTCTTAAATATATTTGCGAATTTTATAAAAATATAATTCAATACTTGTTTACGAAGTGAATTCGGTTTCATTCGTCTATTTGAACTTTTTGTTCTCCGCTTCTGAAGCTAGAGACCTGAATTTTTAAATTAATTTTTTGTATGACTGCAGAAGATAGAATGTTACGATTTTTATTCACAGATTAATACAATATATAATTTACACATATATGTACATTTTGGAATCCACGGCTCCTATATTTTTAACTCCCATAACATTCTCAAAGCTCAACCGATTTTCATGACCTGTACCATCTTGATCATGGTTGGACCTCCTAATTGATTATACATGATTAGAAATTGGTTAATATTTTGATTAAGACTCATACAAAAAAGTATAACAATGTTGATATGTAAAATTTTCAGATCCATAGTTGCCATATTTCAAGCTGCCATAACATTGTTAAAACTGAAGGGATTTTCGTGTTCCATACTATGTTGAATATGGTTTGATCAATAAATTAATTCAATAAAACAATTAAGGTTTTTTTTTGCATGTTGAAAAATAATTTTCTCTTCTTTGTTGTTTTTTAAATATCATGTAATTTTTTTTTTCAAAATTAAGAATCTTGAGTTTTTTTAATCGATTGTGAGTGTCATAGCTTAACATTTTTCTACAGGTTTTGTTTTGTGGTGTAAGCTTTTATTTCTTACACCCAAAAATATATTTTATACATTTACTTAATTTACATGAAACTAAAGAAAACTTTGTCGCAGGCAATTCGCTGGGGAAAATCAAATTGTGATACCCAATTTTGTCTGCTTTTTATTTTAGAGAAGATCAAAAACAGAGTCTGCCATTCCACATCATCTGATATGGTGATTATGCCAGGTTTTTTTCTTCCCATTATTTTTTTATCTTGCCATCTTTGTGGCACGGGCTTTGCGTGCTACAAATTGAGGTAAAAGTAAATCAACAAGTTGCCGAACTTTAGCGCACACCGTTGGAATATTTTAAGCTCGACGAGCTCTTAACTGCTTAAAGTTTTCAACATAAATATTAAGTATACGCTGCCGAAATAAAACAAAAAGCAGGAACCATAAGAATGAGAGAGGGGCAGCCAAAACAAATTCAACAGAGAGGTAAAAAGAAAACCGACGTACAACAAAGTTGGTTTATTCCTTGTTGCTTTTCTTATATTTTTTGTTTTTGTTGTTGTTGTTGTTTGGTTCTTTTGTGCATTTTGCCAAAAGCATGAAAATCGATTACCTGTGCGAAATGGAAAATACCCATGCAAACGCTCAAGTGTATAAGTGAGTGTAGGTGTGTGTGCGGGTGTGTGCGTATTTGTGGTGCTGCGAAGCGCATCAAATGTTTTGGCTTATTGGAGGGTGGCTTGGGGGAAGGCAGAAAGCTGATTGTTTTTCCAGCAAGTAGTAGACTTTGCATAAACGAATATGTAAAAACATTTGAAAAAGAAAACATTCAAATTACAAATATACCAATATACGCATATATATTTATATTTAAAATCCGCCCCAAGTTGTCTGAATCGTATGCAAATGCAAGTGAAGGCTGCTTAAATGGCATTTGATTTCTTTTAATTTCGCATTCGAAACAATCAGACAGCGTTGCCAGATACGTGGCGAATCACAATAAATAACGGCACTCGCAGCTGGCAGCCAGACAACAATCCATCAGATACAACTCGTTGATTTCGACTCTCTGTGTCTAAGTGCAGCTGACTGAAAAACTTTTGCACAGACCTTCCATGAGAGACAATTTGCAATGATTTTGTTCAATTGGTTGGCATGGACGGGTCTTTGTCTTGCCACTTTGTCTTGGCCAACTGCCCATCCTTTTGGCGGCACTCTAACGGAGGGTATTCCGATATTGTCGTTAAGTACTTTACTAGCCGAAAGGTGTATTCACTATTGGTAACAATCATATATATTGTTTTTTGTACTCTTTTGATAGGGTATTTAATATTTCGCATTTTTAAGTTAAACATTTTCCATTCCTACTTTTTTTGTTATTTGCAACAAATTAGGTTTTATCCATCTACGTCCTTGGCGTGCCCTCTCACCCTTGTCCACGTCTCTAGGCAAACAGCTGATGCGATGACAAAGTTCCGGATGGATGTTGGCTGTTGTTCTTGGCCCAGTCATCGCATCGGTCACAATATTCATGCAACACCGGATACTGGGGATGCTTTTTGTATTACTTGGGCAACGTATTTGCACAAAGTTTCGCACAAAATTAAATTCCATTCGACCCAATGTTCAATCTTTACCACGCTGCAATCTGCAGGAGTTGCAAGTCGCTTGCCTGGCAAAATTTCCATCAGCAGAGGCAGGGGAGGGCTTAGTGTTGCTGGCAACTGTATGGTTTTCCCCATGTGTGTGTTGAGTGTGTGTCCACACACTCAATCCCATCGCCATTGGCCAGTGTCAAGAAAAAGATCAAGTGCAACACTTGTTGGCGTCACAAAAATGCATCTCAAGTTGATTTTGATAAAGTTACGCGAACGATGTGAACAGCTCTTGGCAGCTGCACAGATTTCCCCTCCCCGCTTCCGTTTTCCCATTCTTTTCTTTTCTCCGTTTACGGCAATTGGTAACGGAAAGGGGTTTTTGTAGGTGATGTATTTTTGCAATTTGTCCAGTCAGCGATATCTCGCTTTTTTTTTTTTGGTATTTATTTTTATTTATATAAAATATTCCGCAATTTTGAGAGATTGCAAATCATGTGGCAAGACATGAAAGTTGAAAATATTTACATTTTTATTTATTGGGACTGAAGAGGGAGACGAAGCTAAGATGCAGACTATTATAGCTTTTATTGTTTTCAGTACTTTTCAAATACTAGTTTGCGACTTTAACGAGAACTGTTTCCAGATTATATTATCATATGTTTGTCATTTATTTTTCGGTTGAATAACCTTTGTAGAAGCTATTCCCTTTTACAATAAAAAATGTTAGATCTATTTAAACAGATATATATCTGATTTATTTAGACATAAATTCAAATCAGAGCTTTGTTCAATGAATATAAATCTCAAATACGTAAACAAGACTATTAATACTCGGAACATTGTAAATTTTATAAAAGTTTCTTCTCACAATTCTTCCGTAAAAATTCCAATTAAAGAAGTTTATTATCAAGTAAATTTTAGTTTTATTAAAAATAAAACGTGTAAGCAGCTGAAGCATGAATAGCGTGAATACCGTGAATAACGTAAATGCTTGCAACCTACGAACCTATGAGTGTGTACCCATTTATTTTGGTCACCCCAGCCATAAAACTTATCTTCTGTCCTGGCTGCCGTCTTGCAAATATATCATATTTAATGTTTTGCCGTTTCTTGTTGTTGCTGCTTTTCTACTGCTGTTTTTTTGTACTTCTTCTTATTCATGCTCGTCTTTGTCATGCTTTGCTCCTGCATTTTTAGTTTAGTTTCGTTTTATTTATTTTTTCTTTCTTTTTTGCGCCAGTTACTTCCGCTCTTTAATGTTCACCATAAACTCTGCTTTACGCTTCTTGCCAAAACAAAATGCTGCCACAACTCGCTTCCTTCTTACGCCCCCTTGTCTGCTTCTGCCCTTGCCACGTCCATTTATGTCTCTGTCGACGCACGAATGAGTGTGTCAAGTGTCGGGCGTTTAATGAGCTGATTTGAATTAAATTTTATGTGCACAAGCGCATTAAATGCCAAATTCGTGCTAAGTACCCGACGTCCCACAACTCTATAATACTCATGTGTAGTCCAATGTAGGAGGCATACATATATACATATTTATTAAACAAATACGCGGCATACTTGGTCATTGAATTACGACTAAACTGATTAAATAGTATGCTGAATATTAAAGAATATAACTGTATGCAGCGTGTTGTAATCGATTTATGTTCACTAAAACCAAATTTGTTGCAGTTTATTTTAATAGAAAGAATGTTGTTTTTTTAATTCCTGACCTGCAAGCAAGTACTAAAATATGATCCTTAGCAAACAAAATACTTGTTAACCACAACGAGTGAAAAGGGTATTTTGGTTTTGTGCAATGTCCGCCTTGCTGTCCGTCCGTCCGTCTGTCTGTATAAAGCTAGCGACTTGATTTTGGATACATACTCGTGTGTACCCACGTCAGAGAAAGTTTTAAAAATTTTGTGCTGTGGGCACGGCAAACCGATAATACCTAAAACGGCAAATCGATAAAGTCCATAATTTTAAGGCTATAGTCACCATGATATTTCGCCACCCCCAGTGCGCCCGCCCTTAAATCAGATATGGCTACATCTCCCACAGTTATTAAGCTAGAGTCAGAAAATTTTGTATATACATATATTGCAGGAATGATCCCCCAAATATCACAAAACAAATTTGTTGGCCTTACCCCCTCCCATCTCCATATTCGCGAAAACCGATATACCTGAAAGCTCAGATCGATAAGTGTTGCATATTTGCACAGTTTGAAAACTGGAGTCACCAAATTTGGTATGTAGATAGCTGGTGACCTTCGCCACAGATTGTACCCTTGAATTCCTGGCCACGCTCACTAGAAAGCCATCGCCCCAAAAATCGGAAATGCCTCTATCTCCCACCATTTTTAAACTAGAGTCACCAAATTTGGGAAAAATATTTGCGGCCACTAAATTCAGCCAGTTTTTAAGCAAGAGTTAGCACATTTGGCGGGTACATAACCTTCTTTAAACAGCGGTACAAAATTTAGGCGACGAAATTTGTTTTTTAATAGACAATAAATGTACTCAACTCACCAATGGTTATTTACTACCTAATAAAAAGAAATAATACAAGATCAAGAACTCCAGCTTAATTTTCACAAACAGCAGTTTCTATGCACACATTAAATAATTTACGCTAATCAGCAAAAATGACATCTACACCTGGGCGCTCGCACCACGCTGCCCCACTCGCAGGTGGTGGTGGCGGTGATGGTGCAGCTGGTGGTTGGGGTCGCGGTGGCGTCGGTGGTGACGCCTGTCAGCTGAATTTAACATGACATTTGCTTAATTTGAATTTAAATACCTTCTTGTGCATGACGACAAAAAATAGCGTATAATAAAATGAAATAAGAGCAAAACACAAAAGCACAAAGTAGATAAATCTGACACACGGAAATGAGGCAAATAGTGGAGTGCGGGTTGCGGGATGCGAGCGAGTTTGTGTAGCTACAACAAAAAAAGTCGAAAAGGAAAATCAAGCGAAAATAAGCGAAAAACATGTTGCGAATCGCTCTGGTTGTATATAGTATATATATATAAAAATATATATATACATCACCTGGTCGTTGCCGTGGTCCTTTACTAAATAAGAAATTATTATGAGCAGGCTGAAGCGACATTGACGCGCCACAAACACCAACGTCGCCATGTTGAGCTTCCGCTGTCACAGACACAGACACAGCAAAAGCGCCCTCACATATGTGTGTGTGTGTGTGTGTGCGTGTGTGTGTTGGCCAACTTTCCATAAACGACACAACAAACAAACAAGCAAAAAAAAAGTTAGCGTGGCCAAAACAAGCGCATAGACACGAAAAGGGAAGTTGACCGTTCGCCGCCTCCATTTGTACCACTCTTGCACTAGTGTGTGTGTGTGTGTGTGTGTGTGTGTGTGTGTGTGTGTGTGTCTGCTGTGTGTTATTTAATGTATCCTGGATTTATTGTGCTGTTTCCTTGTTGTTGTCGCTGTAGCTGCTGCCGCGCATTAAATGTACATAAACTTTGCTTTTCAAGCCTGTTTCCCTCTTCCCCCCTCTCGGTGTGTGTGGCATGCCGCTTGTCAGAGCTGCGCACGCTTCCGTTTGGTCTTGAAACCTGCAAAAAGGCGCACATGTGTTTATACAGCTACCTCTGTGTGTGTGTGTGTTTGTGTTTGTGCCCCGCTGGCTGCATTTTTGCAATTTACAGCATGAAAAAGACGTCGCCTGTCTGACATTATTATGCTACAACGGCGACTTTTGCCCCACGGCCTTCGTATGCATTTCCGGCCACGCCTCTTCGCCCTGGCTTTTGCCCCGCACCTTTGCAACCAGCTACCTAGTTTGCGCTGTAAACGTTAGCTGCCGGCGCTTTTAATACCCTGCAGTTTACAGTCTGTTTAACACTTCGGTTAATCGAATTACGCTGTAAAATGTATTTTCATTTTTATGCAATTATTTTTAATGGTTATTTAATGTCAAAAAACATAAAATACCATACTTTCGATTGAAAAATAAATAATATTCAAGCTTAAACATGACAAATTATTTAAAATGCGCCCTTTGATTGAATTGAAGTTTGCATTAATGTTAATAAAACATATTATTTAAATTTGCATCATAATTATTATGCTTTATTACCAAATAATGTCGAATATATCATAAGCTTAAATTTAAATCAGATTTGCTTTTCTCACATACATTCTTAAGATTTCAGTTATCTTAGATTAAATTGTTACTACCTAACATTTATTTAAGAGCATTTTTTCAATTACCAGTCTCAAGTTCAAAATCGTAAAATAATATTTTTCTTAATTTGTTCACTGTTGACTAGGCTCGAACGCTTGAGTGGTTGTTTACCTTTTGGCATGCCAAAAGTAAGCTGTGTAGTATTTTATGGTCGTTGTTGTCCTTGTTGGCTACTTGATAGCTTGTTTTATATATATGTATATATATATATGTATTTTTGTTTATTTTTTGTTTTGGTGATATTAATGTTGTTATTGCTGTTGTCGCATTGCCTGGCAAAGTGACACAAAGAGTCTTAAACTTTGTGCTCTGTTTGTGTCGGACTGGCCCCAAAGTGCATCTGCGTCTGATTGTCTTTTGCAATACAAAACTTTTTGCCAGCCAAACAAAACCAAAGGCAATATTGTAACATAAGGGGGCAGACAGATAGTGCGACAGAGCGAGAGAACGAGACAGAAAGAGAGCGTGTACGACACACACAGTTAAGCATAAACAAATGACAATGGCCGTGTCACACGGGGCGTATGATTTCTCTTGTTAGCGCGCACTTGTCTTGTATTTAGGAAGCCATAAACAAACCCAACCGAATGGAGGGGCACAAACCAAAATGTGGAATAGGGCGAAAAGTGCAAGTCACAAAATCTAATCTCAGTCAAACGATTTGCTTTTGCTGTTCCAGTTGTTGGCTCTTTTTGGCTGCTGTTCTTTGCGCTTGTCTGTCACAGCTATCACGTTATGCATCTCAGGTTGACGTCGCCCCCTTCAACTTTTTTAGACAGGATTTGGCAAATGCGGTAAATTCGGTTTCAGCTTCCCACTGTGTCACCGTGTTACGAGGTTGTGAATGATGAAGCGATAGTTTCTGGAATTTTCCTTTCATTCGGCTATGCATATGCGAATGGCATTTATGTGCTACTTGTTTGAGAAATCTATATCAATTGGATAAGCCTCAGCTGCGAAATGCACAAATAATTTATGTTTGGTTGTTTTCTCATAATTGAGGCAATATTTGTTCTCGGTATACCTGGAAATGCAAAAAAGTTAAAATACTCAAAATACCATCGATAATACCCATGGCAGATATGTGATATTGCTATTTAAATCAGCCGACTAACACAAATGTACGATTGTATGCAAGCTTTCATAACGATTAAAATTTAAAATCAGTAAATTGTTTTCGTAGACACAAATAAACTTACATGGTTTTATCGACGCGGCTGTGGAATGAATAATATATATAGTTCATTAAATTATAATGGTCACAGCAAGAGAATATACTTTAAGGTTTGTACGCTTTATATAATATAATTTTTGCTATCATCTGATTAAATTTAAACAAAAAGTAAATCTCAGAATTTGTAAGCTTTACTCAATTAACTGAATTCAACCACAAAACACACACTAACTAGAGTTAAATATGTTTCAAGGTATTAACATATTGTTTTTCAAAGGACGCCAAAAAAAAAAAAATTAAAAAAAAGGCAACCACAAATAGGCCGCTTTGAAACCCACAAAAATGGCAACCGCAAGCGTGTGTAAAAATGTACAAAAAAATTAACACAAACTATAAAATTAAATAATAATTATGCAAAGTAATTACGGGCGAAAATTAAAACAGCTTTTGACAGCGAAAAGTGGGATCAAAGAGAAGCAGAAAGTTAGAGGAGGCGTGGCTGACTTATTCAGAAGACTGCTTTAAGTAGATGGCGAAAGTCATTTAAAGCTATTACTGCTCAAAGGCCCGAGGATTTTGGGCGGGACAGGAGCTGAAGCTCAAGTTGAGGCAGCGTGCAACAAATTGCTGCACGTCACTCGACGTCGTCAGTGGCAGGCAAGACAAATTCCATTTAGCTCATTGCAAGCATTGACAGTTGAGACGAGGGGTAGCTGGTGGGGGCTTTGCTACACTAGCTTCTATTTGCCAATGGGCAGCTGCTGATCGAGCCACTCGCTGTGGCTGCTGCACCAAGGAAAACACAAACGTGGAAGCAGCAGCCGAAGTGGGAGGGGCTGCATCATAATGCAAACAGTTCGAGTGCCGAGCTAGCTATTTCCGGCAATGAAAAGCAAGGGGGAAGTGTGCACTTGCACTTGGATGCCTGCGTGTGTGTTTGTGTGTGTGTGGAAGTGGGATGCCTTTGTGAATATGCCACAGAATGCTGCTGCTGCTGACGTGCCACACCCACTGCGCCCAGTTCGCCTGATGACTGACTACTTAAAGCGAAAGTAAACTTTGCTTTGCTGCTCTACGGCACAGTATGCCAGAGTTGCCAGGCATGCATGTCCCTGGCGGGGGTGGGTGGTCTTGTGAGCGGTTGAGAGTCGGTGGAACGGGCAGCTGTTTGTGGCTTTGGTAGGTGTGCTTCTTGCGGTCATTTAGCTTTTCCTCAATGCAGCGTGTAATGTGGTCGCTTATAGGAAGAAATGATGTCTAGAGGGGGGAATTGCGGGTGGGCAGACAGCGTCGGGAGAGAGCACCCATTACGTAGCACTTCAAATTAAACGAGCTCTTAGGGTGCCTCCGATTTGTGCATTTGGTGCTGATTCCGATTTTATTGAGGATTAAGTACACGCCAAATCGAAGAGTAACACAACTAACACAACTAATTTAACACTAGCTTTTAAATTAAACGTAATTAAATAAATTACTTTGCTTACTTTACGTCATTGTCATTATTGAAGTAAATTCAATACCATTTAAGCCAATTTCAAATTAAATTTTAAGAGACAAATAATCAAAATTACAAGTTATATTTAAGGAATTTCTGCAAAATATATATTATTTGAACACATTCCCTTGCCAAACAAATAAATGAAAATTGTATTTTCTTACATTTAATTTAACTACCACTTTAAGGTCATTTCCACTTCAATTTGTTTCCAATAAAAGATGTTGCATTCCAAACGAATGCTGAATAATAAATGAATCATATTCAAATATAATCCATGCCCCGATTTGCCAGCAGCTTTTGTTGAAATTTAGTTTTTGAAATTGAAAATGCAAAATAAAACAAGTGAGATTGCTCTAGTCAGGACCGCCCGACTAGAAGATACCTGAACCCAGAAATGAACACATACACACAAACTCTCGGCAGTTGATGAGTATTGAGCCTGTTAAAAATAAAAATAAAATTTACTAATAATTACCAACAAAAAAATAAATACTCCACAAGCGGGAGTTGAACTCGGTACCTCCGTGATAAGATGCACAACTCTTACCAACTGCACCACAATACCACATTTTTCGCGAATGATATAACATTACTTAAAGTCGCAAAAAGTCAAGGAAAACGAAAATTTTGCACTTGTCATTAAAACGATACAAATTAATAATAATTATATTTATAAATAACGAAAAAATAAAAAATTTCAACATTTTACTCTACCATACCAGCGCTGAATTCGAACCCAGTCCTCCGCGTTATGAGGCACAACTCTTACCCACTGGACCACGCTTTTACTTCACTTCATTGTGCTAAAACTCAATTTAACCGTTGCCTAAAAAAATTCCTAGAAAAACGCAAAACAAATTTTGCATATGCATATGTATGCGTGCACATGTACACAGAAATGGCCAAGCAGCTGCGCTTGCCCCCACTACTGAAAATAGATTCTTGATTTGCTCGTAAACTAAATGTACGATCGTTATGAAATTTTCAGGACTTATTCAGATCATCGAAATGTATCTAAAAACCAATTTGCACGTGTGTAGTATTTGATTTACTTTGTTTCTTTGGTTTTATCAATATTGTGGGCGATTGGGGGAGGTATCCAAAATCTGAAACATTCAAATTCTTCGTATGTTATACGCGAACATAAAAAAATAAATTTGGTGGCTCTAGCTTTTATAGTTTGGAAGTTATGCTTAAAAAACCGAGTCAAAAAAGCGATAAATATCGAATAATAAGAAAACGGAAGGAGTTATCGATGTTTTGAAATAAACTTGATCTGCGTATGGAACATACGAACCGAATGAGACCAAGATCAGCTTTCTAGCTTTTGTAGTCTCTGAAATCGACGCGTTCATACAGACGGACGGACAGACGGACAGACGGACAGACAGACAGACGGACATGGCTAAATCGACTCGGCTAGTGATGCTGATCAAGAATATATATACTTTATTGGGTCGGAGATGCTTCCTTCTGCCTGTTACATACATTTGCACAAAACCATTATACCCTTTTTTACCCATTTTCAATGGGTTCAGGGTATAAAAAAATGTTTGCTTCGATTTCAGATGCGTTATTTGTAGTCCGTTTGATGACGAAATGTGTGAGATATATATATTTATATATATATATACATGCATGATTAGCGCATATGCAACATTTTGTCTACTGTAGGCGAACTCCCCACATCAACCATCCTAGCCGCCCACGCTTGACATTGATGCGTATATCAAATCAGTAAAAATGTAAACAAAGAGAAGAGCGCAATACGCGACTTTCCATCAATTCATTTGCATTTATTACAACTGGCCAAAAAACGGTGCCGGGAAATGCGGCCAAGACCGACATCGTATGCTGAATTATTCATAAATTTTTAGGCAACGGGCAGCAGAGTTTTGAAAAAAAAGAAGATAAAAATGCTGCAAATCAGCTTAGCAAATGAAAAATCGAGAGAGAAGCACATAAATAAGATTCGACTGCCTGCAAGGCAGGGAGGGAGAGTATCACAGTCAAAAGTTGCACTCATTTGTAACAATTTATTTGATTCCAACGGAAATTCTTGGCCAACTTTGCCTTTTGCAATGCTTTCTTTTTTGCGCTCAATGCAAAAACGCTTTTTATTCAATTTTCAGCTCACGTAATATTGACAAATTATTAGCGGGGATTTCTGATAGCATTTGGGGCACACACACACACACACATACACACACCGGAAACCGCTGCCAGCGCAGCTTTTGGCTTCATGGCTGCCTTTCAATTGGCGTCTCTCGACTTTGTTTTAAATTTTTTAGAAGCTTGTGCTTGATTTGCGGGCTGCTTCGAAAACATATTTAAATTGATTATTGGCCCCGCCCCGCACCGCTGTCTGAGCAGCAGATAGGCCCCAAGTAAACAAATTGTTCTGTAAATATTTACTATTAATTTCTATGGACAACATTTTTGCGTATTGCGCGCGCTTTGGCAGAAATTAATAAAATCGCTGCCTGTCCGAATTCGGCTTCAGGCGGCGAACCTTCAGACAATGAAATTTTAATGCATTAATTGACATAAATTAGCCGCGTCTTTTACCATTCGCCATTTGCCAAGCAATTTGACAATTTGCCACCTTTTTACTGCATTATTCAAATGTCTCAACAGCTCGTAAAGTCGACACACAGATATACGCACACATCTACATAAAGGCAGCCCGCTGTTAGCCAACAGACAGACACTTAACAGCAGCAGTGAGAGCGATAACTGTTACGCATGCGTTCGACGCGCTGTTAAGCTGCTGTTAAGCTCTCGTCTTTTGACGTTCGGCTCGCGATGCGTCGCGACGAATGGCAACTGTTATTGGCCCGTTGACACATATTTTATAATTGGAATTACCTTTGCAGTGTACACAATTACATGTTTGCTAATAGGAATTTTAAGCAAAGCTTTGAATTGATAAAAGAATTCACTATACATTTTAATTATTGATGCGAACAGTAATTTAGAAATACAAAAGATACGTTAGAAACTAAATTTGAAAGTTAATTAATAAATATCAAATGCATATTTAGCAATATTAAAATTTTCAAATGTATAAACTCAGCTGAAAATATACACATTTTTTAGAAAACCCTAAAATCTAAAGCGGTTTGGTAACTAAAGGAAATAAAATCTTTCTTCCTATTATACAACAACGCACGTTAAGCCCTGAATGGTAAATTATCCATATTTTCAAATGATTTTGTTTAGCGTTCAAGCCAAGTCAAGCATAAAGGTTCATTGTCCCAAAATCTCAAAATCAAGCCACAAAAATGCGTAATTGTATTCTAAATCTTTTGAATGCACGCACAACCAAAGGGAAATGAGCAGAAATTAGCAGTCAAAACTATTGGCAAGAGGCAACTTTTGTTGCTATGCTAAAAGCACACACACACACTCAAATACATAGGTATATAACTGTGCCAACTATTTGAGCCACGTTTCAATGCACACAGACAGTAGCCAGCATATGTCCGATGCACTCCACACACACATAGAGTGAGAGGGAAAACAGGAATGGGCAGCTTTTTCACTCATAAATCTTCAGGAATTACAACAAAAGGGACGAACCCGCTGGAAAGGTTAACGCCAATATTCTAATTAACTCATGCATAAACGAATAATAACAAACAAAAGTGCTATAAATTTCCACTTGACTTGATTGATGGGTCGCCTTATTTAATATATATATATATATATTCTGATATATTCTATATGCCCTAACACACACAAATATACATAGGTATAAATGCCAAATAAACAAGCTTGACTTTTTGTTGGCTTTAAATTTTGGCCAATTTGACTCCTGCTTAACATCGAATGAGTAAACTAAGTGTAAATTATTCCAATTTTTGAATTTTAGCCAAGGTTTTAAATTTGTTTTGCTGTTTTTGCTTAAGCTTCAGGTAAGCTATAAGCCAAAAACCCAATTATGCGACTCCAATTTTTAGTTAACTTGATTACGTACTTTGGACAACCATAACAGCAACAAATGTGGTCTTTTGTGACCTCATTTAATAATCAATATGATCAGCCTCAATTGCAAGAGCCACAACATCAGCAAAGCATAAGGCAAGGGATAACTTTTCTCGGGCAGTCAAAGGACAAATTGAATTAAATTGATACGAGTCTCAGCCACAACTTGCCTATAAAAATGCAAGAGCCTGCTAGGTCCAGCGGGTTGGCTGCATTTTAATTGTGCTGGTTGTGGGATCCGGTTCAAGTACAAGTTTCAAGTAAACAAAAGAAATAAGAATACAAAAGAAAAAGCAAGCATAAATAAAGTAAAAGGTAGAAAGCTATACTACATTATTATTGGAATCGTAATAATTCAATTCTTGTCATCCTACAATAATATTTGATACCAACTACAGATGTTGCTTAATAAAAATTTAAGTTAAGTGCTGCTTTGAACATGTAAGCCAAACTATTGGCAGAACATAAATCACAATTTATCTTGTTCGCACGTAAAGCTCATTAGCGGCATATGAAATAAAAATGTTACCAGGACATTCTTTGTCGATTATTTGATCAAATTTGGGATAAAACATAAAGAACAAGAGCACATATAATGGGCATAAAAACCAAACCTTAAGATTTATTCAAACACACGCACACACACACACTACCGTACACACACTTACTCTCAACAGGGCGTATAATGCGATGTGTTAAGGTCCATAAAGTTAATGCAAAGCAAACACAAGACCTGCAACAACAACAACATCAGGAAAGTCAACAAACTGCCCGCAAGAAATGCGGAAAAAGGTGCAAAACAGAACGAAAATGTAAGAAAAGACATATAAATAAAAACGTTAGTACAAATGTGTGCATATAAAAAAACATATTTGAATATATACAATATACATATGACCTAAGCACGTGCCTACGAAACAAATGCGTTGTGCGACCTGACCCAAAAATAAATAAAAGCTTGAAAATATAAAGAAACAAAAAACTAAAAAATTAAAAAGCAAAATGTGACAGGAACTAAGCGCAAATATCAAACAAAGCGAGCTCTAACTTTGTCTTAGTCAAAAGCTAAAATTTATTTTTAAAAATTTTTAAAAATAGCTGTGCCTGAAAGATATTTTGTGAAAGAAATGAAAGTGAGCATAAAAGATGAAAGCTTGCCAAGGAAGCTGTTTCATTAAGCTCCTTTTAATAGCCATGAGCGACTAAATGTTTTGAAAGTGAAAGCCTAAAATTATTGGGCAGTTGGAATTAGTAGTTAAGTTTTAAAAAGCTGTTTCGATTTATTAAAAGTCTTTGAAATTTGTTCAATTTATGGTTGCATAATTGGGTTCAAAAGTAAAACGTATTTCAGGTTGTATAAAAATTGGTAAAAAGAAATTATAAAGGCAGGTTGTGACTTTGATTGAAAATCAGCCAATCGCTTGTATACCCTACAGTCAAGTGGCTTGAAAAAAGGTTTGTTATCATTGGTTTAAATAGCCCTCCAATATTCAATAAATCAAAAGTTTCTTTTTCTTGCTCTGGTTTCTTTTTGGAGATTTAAATATAAAAATAAAAAACTATTTAGTGATGAGTGGAAAGCATTTAAAAGGTACGCAAAAAAAGTTACCTGCAGAGCATCTTCTAGTCGTGCACAATCAACAAGCTAATTTGAACTTATTTTTCACCATAGCAAAATGGAAAATATTTTTTGTTTATTTTAACGAACAATATAGCATGCAATTTGGCCAGCTTTTAAAAGCTGGCTAAAATGTATTTGGCGCTGCATTCGAAATGAATTAAATGCAATGATATGAAAACCACATGAAATAGCATTTGCTGGGCGTTTGAGCAATTGTTTGTCTTCTGTTTGTCTGAACATACCGAAAGCGACCGTAATTTGTGTCGTCTTTCAATTTGAATCGATGTGGTCGGCACTTGTGGTCAAAAGCGTTCAACATAATTTACCTCCCTTCCACAGTGCAGCTTGAACACTCCTCTAAGCAAACACACATTTTAATTAAAATACTAAGACAACAATAATTGCTATGAGAGCACAAGTTGGACTAACTAAGGGTGCTGGGGGGAATAAGCTGAATTAGAGGAGGTTGGGAGGATTTGTTCTTCAGTGTTCAAATGAATTTGTTTTAGGGCTACAGCCGAGCTTCTTAGACGTTGTCGAGCACAAGGCACATAACTGTAAGCCGCATGGCTTTGGATTGCATTGCAGCACGTAGCAAAGAGGTCAACCGAACATAGACAAACACACACACACACACTGAGACAGAGAGAGAGGTGTGCGTGTGTATTGTGCAGGATGTAAGCCAGTTATGTGTAAACCAACTGGCTTAAACCGAGTCCTGCGTAGACAACTGCCCAGCGGCTGCGGCTAATGAATGATGACAGCCATTTAACGTCAGCAGAGCACCCTGAAACCCCGTCCCCTTTTGTTGCCGCTCTATCTGAACATGTTCTATGCCATCATTAATAAAAGGGCAACAACAACGACAACACCTACATCAACAAATGAAATTAAAGTCGAGCAAATCGAGCTTTGCATTGAAAGCAGCGGCAACGACATCAGCTGGGAATTATTTCACTAGTTTACGAAGTGAAAAGAGTATATTGGGTTTGGGCAATCCGCTATAATATATATGTCTCGCTCAGATTACTGCTGAACTTCTTCATTGATTGTGTAGAAATTGGATATTATGTATATGACTATTTTATAGCCCAATTTGTTCATTTTCTTATAAACTTTATTATATACTGTGAACGAGTATTGCGCAATTGGTAACATACGACTGCCATGTTCTGTCCTGTTTAGTTACGGATTCGTGCCGGGTTCAAAAAGCAGCTGCGATTCGGCTATGATTCGGGTTCGATTAGTTGGCAACGGTTCTAATTGGGTGGGAGCAGGCCGCACACTGGGCCGACCAAAAATTGTTAAACCGCCATTGGCCACAGCCCATTAAAAATCTAACTGAACACAACATGATATGCGGCATGGCTTAAACAATGGAATGGCCCCTCTTCCCCCCCCTTTTGCATATGAGAGAATCTTGTGAAAGCGCTGCACGGGCTGTGCACATATAATTACTCTTGACTGGACTAAGCGCAAGGATAAGCACAAAGGGGGCTATGCGGGGTGGCTTTGTGGCCCACAGCAAATTAATGATGCTTAAAAGCGTCAGTGTGTGTGTGGCTGTATGTGTGCTTGGTGTGCTACCACAGCAGAGTGCATTACTCATACGCACTGTGGCGCATTTAATGCAGTTATATGGAAAAATGCAGCAAACATTGATGCGTATAATTTTTGGCATCTATTCACGAATATTATTCAATCGATTTGCAAATATTTTATTATCAATATGCGGTGTGGAAATTTAAGAATCTCTATATACAATTTGTGAAATGCATGCGGGTAATGCGGTTACCAAATACATTTAAACATCTAAGTGGGGTTTTCGTATAGAATTTAACATTTGCTACTTTTCGAAAATAATATTAAATCTAGTTTCGCTTTGCTGTAAATAAATCTGGCTGTAGCATATTACGAGCTCTTGAAAAATTTATATAAATATTTTAATTATTTTTATTAGAAGATATTTTTTAAAGTTTTATAGAATTAATAAGAATGTAGAAGCATAAGACTAAGACATAAGACTAGCAGCGTTTTGAAAATGTTTTGATAATATGTTTATTTGGGATTCGACATCATTCGTTTGTTTTTAAATTTTCATACAAGGGATTGTTTTATATCGAATACAAAGTGTAGATTGAACTGTTTAGTTTAAATCAAGTTTCTATTTCCTATCTCATTAAAAGCGTCATTAAAAGTTACTCTAGCTTAAGTTTCAGACTAGTTCGTGACTCAGTCAAATGTCAGTGCAAACTTTACACAACATTTACTTTCGCTTGTGTAAATGTGCAATTTTTTAATTGAATCCAATTTTGCAATTTCGTTGGCAAATTGTTTGCCCTCATTACAAAGCCCGACAACACATTTAATTATGCATTTCAAGGGTGAAGTGGCATCGTAAGTGTAAGAGTAGGAGGGGGCTGTAATGTTTGCATGTCATTGCAGTATGCCATGTAAACAACAAATAAATGTAATAAAAAAAATATTTTTAATTTCAATATTTTACAATTTGCAATGAATTAATGAATTTTGAAATCGTTTTGCTGACATTGGCGGCAATTGCCCACACACCGTCATGACCCAGAAAGAGAGAAGTACAGGAGAAGTATAAAATAGTTGACGTGTAAATACTCTAGAAGATAAAGCTAAAGAACTTATATTTCTTAGTAAGCATCAGCTGCATTCACTGTGTTTTCATAGTTTGTTGGGCTGCTATTTGCCTCATTCGTGTGTTACACATTTCATGACAAAAGCCATATAGCTTCGGTAAGTGTATACACTATGGGTAGTCAGTTAGCTGGCTCGCCAAAGTGCACTCCAAGTTCGATGTGCAAAGAGGCTGCGGCAATGCGTTGGCGTTGAAATTGGCTTCGGCATTGGTTCTGGTTTTTGGCGTTGGGTTTTGGTCGAGGCTTGGCTAATAGCGGCGCACTTTAAGCCAAGTGCAAACATGGCCAAAGCTCACAAAACGCCAAAGCCAAGCCAAACAAAATGTGCTGTGTTTTGCCATTTCGAGAACTGGCAATGGCCAGATTCATTGAGCTGGTCGGTCGGGAGGTACTAAATATAATTGGTAAATGTTTGCGGCAAATTGTTGGCCATTTTCATATTATGGCTTTTGTACTTGCTACCAAATTGGTTTTATTGTTGGCATTTTGCAGTTTTAGTGCCGACCAAATGCCAAGTGGCATATTCAGTTCAAAGTCCCCCACCTATTTTAAGCGGTGGACTGAAATTTGTTGTGTATACGCAGCGTTGAACGTGCCACAAATCATTTGCATAGGAGCTTTTAATTTTCAACATGTGATATTATATAACACCTTAAATTACATAAATACTACACAATTATTTTCCTTCTTGGAATTTTTAAATCTTACTTTGCATTTTGCCTTATTAATTAAAGTGAAACCTGACGCATTTCTTACTGAAAGCATCTGCAGCTGCAATTGAAACATAACTGAATAAATTGCAATTACTTCAACCAATTTTCGTTGCATATATAAGTAGTAAAAGTGTGTGGAAATGCAAACGGAAGTGAACAATTGTATACCCTTGTTGGGCATTTTCCAAGTCTCCCACATATACATATATGCATGTACTTTTTTTGCTAGCTTTAAGATGGAACTGTGAAAATATGTGTGCATGACAAAAAAATATATGCGCGGAAAACCCACAACTCGGCGATTTTTCCGTTATGGCACACTTCATTGGCTTTGTCAGCGCATTCGATTTTCGCGCCTTATTGACTTTATTGTGAGGAAATCAACGTAAAGAAGAGCAGGAGGAGGAAAGAGGTGGAGGAAAGAGAAGAGCATATATGAAACAGATTTTAAATTTATGCAAGGTTGTTAAAGATATTTGCATACAGATATATGCATATGTGAAAAGAATAAGTCACTGCCAAATGAAATAATTATAAAAGTTAAATAAAATACAAAGAAAAAGATATTATTTTTTTTTTTTAATTTTAGCTTTTGCAATTTTATCTAGAATTGATTATAGTTAAGAAAAACATTTTTCTGAGATGTACTCAAGAAATTTCCAGGTAAGCTCTCAGCTAATCTAAAAGTAGTTGCATCTATTTCTCTTATTCTATTTTATTCCTCTTGCAATTTGCTTCGGCCCTATTGACTTCTATGTGTATTTTCCTACGTTTTTTTTATATGTTTGGCAATTGTAATAAATTCTTAGAGCTGCTTCAAAAATAAAACAAACCCCCAAAAAAAGGTCATGGAAAATCCTATTGCCGCGCGTAAATCAATCAGATCAATATTTTTTCATTTTGATTGATAAAATCATAAAATCCCGCCATGCATAAAGTGCATAACACGCACACGCACACACATCTGTGTGTGTGCTTTGGAAATTTGTTTGGCTGTGTTCGCTCAGACGTGTTTGAGCTATGCGAATTTTCTTGCTATTTTGTGCATTGGACTAAACCAAACATTGCCAAACATCTCTGCGGAGCCAAAGAGTCAGCCAAAAGCGAGAACGGGAGAGGAGGCGACCGAGTGAGAGAGCGAGGGGAAGCGCGCCAGAGCATTGGCCAAAAGTTTCACGTAACTCTTTGCAGTGAAATATGCACCACTGCAGCGATTTCAGACATTTGCCATAAAAATCATAAATAACAAATATTTTGACATTAAATACTTTTCCTTTTACTTTTTTTTTATGTGCGGCTCTATGCATTTCACTGGTAAATCGCGCTGCCAAATAATATTCTAAAAGCCAAATACCTTTTCAAATCTCTACGACCGTCTAGGATATCCGTTATTGTTATATAAGAACAAAATTTGAACAATAATTTTTAAGACAATTTGACTCCAGAATTCATAACTTTATCAAAAATGTTAATCTTATATAATAATAAATATAATTTATATACAGAACTAAAAACCTGTAAATGAAAACTTACATATTTTTGCTAAATGTATTGAAATAAAAAATTTTAATTATTATCAGAATTTTAAGTGTGACAACTGCAGGTGCAAATCGGGCCCCAATGCGACTACAAAGCTGCCAAGGACACGCAGCTCCCCTTCTGCCCACGAACCAGCATAGAGACAAAAGCTCTTTCTGGCGAAAGTGCATGCGAAGGGCAGCGATCGTCGAAGCCGGGGCACAAAATATGCAAAGCCACTCGAGTTGCGATGTGCCGGCGGGATGGGGGTTTGTGGGGTTGACAGCCCGTTGACAGCTAACGGCAATAGTTAGCCATGGGCCCTGATGCGTGTCGCGAACAGGAGGTGTAAGGGGGTGGTGGTGAAAAGCCGCAGGGTGGCATAATCAGCGCAGCCAATGCAAAATTGCTCACAAAATGAAAACTAATCGATGGCAACGTGCGTTGAGGGACGAAAACGGTCGGAAACCGCTGCGAAAATAACGCAAATGATGGTGCAGAGGGGCAGCTGGTTGCTAGGTGGTATCAAAAGGGGGGTAAGGGGTGCTATAGCTGTTCGGCACGATGGCGTTTTAGGTGTTTTACACGCTGGACGTGCATAAAATTGTGCACAGCGCTGCGTACGTGGCGGGACGACAAACCGAAGGGAACAGCGGTGGGTGGGCTGGCCGGGGTATTATGTTAGGCAATGGTGCGATTTTGCCCCTATGTTGCCACAGTGTTGGCACTGTGCAGCACTTTGCATTCAGAGCACGTATCGAAATTTAAATTAACACTTTTTTCTCTGTCTCTCTACTTTTTTTTTTGTTAACGTGCTGCGGTTTCAGGGGGCAGAAATCATTTTTCAGCTGTTTGACTTGGCCCGAGTGCGACAAGGGGTTAAGGTAAAGAGTCCTTATTAGTCGGCCTTATAAATATACGTATATTTTTTTAGTTGAGCATTTTATTTTAATTAGCCGTTGGTCGTTGCCTTTGATGCATGCGAAATATGCAAAAACATTCAAAAATCATTTACGGCCAAACAATTGATTCGTTCATTTGTTCAGTTATTCAGTCATTCAACCATTCATTCACTCATTTTACTTTCGTTTAGCCATTTATCGAACACTGAACACAGCTCATTTGCATTTTTATTTATTTTTCTCTTTTTTGTTTATTTATATTTTGTTATTTTCTATTGTTTTCCATTCGCCATTTTTCAATTGGTTTTTATTTTGCGCAGCTTTTGTCATCGAATTCAATGAACACGACCCAAATGAAGCGATTAGCTGCGGTTACTCCTTAGGAAGTTGTTTCGCTAAATTAATTTAAATATTTCAAAACTCAACAATGTTTTATGTTATCTGTATTTATGCAAATTTCGTATTTTCTATTGTATGTGAAAGTATCTATAATAAAGTTTTTGTATGACAAACTTTTTTGTTTTTTACGATAATAAGCTTGAGGGCTTTATATGAAAATCCATATAATTTTGCAAATCTGTTTTTACGCGTCGATTGTTATTATAATTGTGATAACCAAATTAATTTAGGTCCTGATACAAGCTCAATTGATTTTTTAAATTGAATTAAAAGCTCTCCTTGAAACACAACACAAAAGACTTTTAAGTAACCCACCTGTACGCAATCCTAAACAAATGGATAAAAACAAATTATACCAGAGTTTCCAGTATCGAATGAATCCCTTCAAGCGCTTTTCACCTTGCGCACGGCTCACAAAAGTCAAATCTGCTTTCATTAGCTCTTTTGAGATGATGGCGCAAAGTCGCTGGGAGAAATCTATAAAATCTAATAAATATTTCTATTTGTTTGTCTAGCGCATAACCAAGGACTTACAAAGCGATTTCCATGAAAATATATATACATATATATATATAATTTCTGTCCGCTGCTTCCGTCAAGCTGCGAGGGTAAAGGAAATGTGTTTTTTCATTATGATGCGAAAGTGCGTTTTCTAGTGTTTCGCCGAGTGTTCTTGTCTGTCTCGAGTGCACTTTTGCAACCCCACCCCCGTTCCCTTCCCCACAACCCGGTCTTGTTTGTCGGCGGGCAGTTTTCATAACGCTGGCGTTGGCGCCAAGGTTGCTCTTCACAAATGAAGCGCAATTAAAATGTCATTTTTATGCAAATTCCGTGCATAAGTGAACTTTTAATTAATTCAGCGCGAAAATAAATGAGAGACACGCCCATCCATAATTATGCATTTTCCATTATGAAAAACACAACAACAAAAAAGAAATGGAAGAAAACAACCTTCATCTTGTACCTTTTCCAACGTGTTCTTCACCAACTTATCTTGTGCAAACTATTTTCAATCAAGTTTTGTCGCGCTTCGCTTTAGTTGTTTAACATTTTTGTTTAATTTTTCAAACTCATCAGAAGAACTAGAACTTTTTTGATTAGAGCATTCCATATAAAACAAGTGAGATTGCTCTAGTCGGGACCGCCCGACTAGAAGATACCCTGAACCCAGAAATGAACACATACACACAAACTCTCGGCAGTTGATGAGTATTGAGCCTGTTAAAAATAAAAAATAAAATTTACTAATAATTACCAACAAAAAAATAAATACTCCACAAGCGGGAGTTGAACTCGGTACCTCCGTGATAAGATGCACAACTCTTACCAATTGCACCACAATACCGCATTTTTCGCGAATGATATAACATTACTTAAAGTCGCAAAAAGTCAAGGAAAACGAAAATTTTGCTCTTGTCATTAAAACGATACAAATTAATAATAATTATATTTATAAATAACGAAAAAATAAAAGAATTCAACATTACTCACCATACCAGCGCTGATGACGCCCACGTTATGAGGCACAACTCTTACCCACTGGACCACGCTCTTACTTCACTTCGTTGTGCTAAAACTCAATTTAACCGTTGCAAAAAAAAATTCCTAGAAAAACGCAAGACAAATTTTGCATATGCATATGTATGCGTGCACATGTACACAGAAATTGCCAAGCAGCTGCGCTTTGCCCCCACTACTGAAAATAGATTCTTGATTTGCTCGTAAACTAAATGTACGATCGTTATGAAATTTTCAGGACTTATTTAGATCATCGAAATGTATCTACAAACCAATTTGCACGTGTGTAGTATTTGATTTACTTTGTTTTTTTGGTTTTATCAATATTGTGGGCGATTGGGGGAGGTATCCAAAATCTGAAACATTCAAATTCTTCGTATGTTTTACGCGAACATAAAAAATAAATTTGGTGGCTCTAGCTTTTATAGTTTGGAAGTTATGCTTAAAAAACCGAGTCAAAAAGCGATAAATATCGATAATAAGAAAACGGAAGGAGTTATCGATGTTTTGAAATAAACTTGATCTGCGTATGGAATATACAAACCGAATGAGACCAAGATCAGCTTTCTAGCTTTTGTAGTCTCTGAAATCGACGCGTTCATACAGACGGACGGACAGACGGACAGACGGACAGACGGACAGACGGACAGACAGACAGACGGACATGGCTAAATCGACTCGGCTAGTGATGCTGATCAAGAATATATATACTTTATGGGGTCGGAGATGCTTCCTTCTGTCTGTTACATACATTTGCACAAAACCATTATACCCTTTTTTACCCATTTTCAATGGGTTCAGGGTATAAAAATGTGAAGATATATAAAAGCTAGATTTTTCGCTTTTATTAATATATTTAATTATAGATTCTAAAACAAATATAACAAATTTAAGTAACATACTACATTAAAACCTGTATAAGGCATAATAATTAGTGTGGCTATACACTTATCTACAGATGTTTCATCCTCTCATATAACACTTAGCTGTGCATTTCTGATTCCCCCTGTGAAAACAGGTTAATTATCGTTTAAAATCTTAATCTATTTCAATGTTGTGCTCCCATTAAGTGGCTAGAGATTAACAAGCTAACCCTCCTCCCACACGAACGCATAAATATGAGCCAGAAAAGTGCCACCATGTTTGGGCCACAGTTCGAATGGCCCAAGTGTATAGATAGGGGGGTCTAGAGGGCGGAGGCCCTTGAGAATTGTGTGCGAAATCTAAACGAAGGCTCATTCAAGGAAAATTCTATGGCACTTTTTCCATTTCATTCAATTCGATTCAAAGCCATCTGCGAACTGTGAAATGAGAGAGGGAATGGCGCTTTGAGGGCTAGCTGAATGGGTGGGGAAAGTGGAGGCAGAGCAGCCATAATAAGCTCTATTTCCGCACACACCTACACGCACACACACACATTAAATTGCCCACTGTTACACACACAAACGTTGAAAATGCCAGACAGCCGCAGGTGCGAATAAAACGCTGAATTTGTGTGCATTTTGTAGGACGCGTTTCGCTTGGTGAGTTTCCTCGAATGAAATTGAAAAACATTTACCACAAACATACGTGAGTCTCAAAAATGCCAGCTAGCCAAGCGGCAAACTTGCTGAATGCAGGCAGGCGGGTCGGGAGGAATGCAGCAAAAACTAGCCCAACATAGGCAACAACCTAACTGCTGCTGGCTAAGCACCTAAGTGCCAAGCATATGTCTTACCCTAAAAAAAAGTTAGCTATTTGAAATGCCCCCTCCCTCTCCCCGTCACTATACAACTGTTCCTCTGAAAACTTTTTGTGCACTCCCGTAGACGTGTGATAAGGCAAGTTCCCTGCAGGTCCAGCCTCAGATAGTACGATGAAGAGCTGGTTGCGGAAGAAGAAGAGCTGTCTGTACTCCACCGACACGGCATTCATCATTTTATTTGTGATGTTTTACTTTTTAGCCAAACACCAACCAACTATATAAATCTAAAAATGTGTTTTGCTGGTTAAGTTTAAAAAAATGAAGATCATTTAATTCTATATTTTCATACAAATAACTTGAAAATGAAATAATTTAATCCCAACATTCATATATCCAAATCCTAAAAATCTAAAACATATTTTTTAATAATTCTTGTTCTTTTATGCTCTTTATTTTTTACTCGTTCACAATGTGAGAAAATTAAAACTTGGAAAAATATATTTTTTAAGATTAAAGTTAATTTTCCATATAATAAACCCTTATTCAGATGGTCAATAATTACTAACAATAGAGTATTCCCTAAGTTATGTAATTTATTATGATATTTCATCAAATTTTCTCAAGTGTTTGGTTTAAGCTGCAAAGTGCCGCCACTTTGTTTGGTACCAAGTTCCAGTTCCTTGGCTAAGGGATCTGTGTAGCAGCTTGTCTAACGAGCTCAAGCATCATTTGTGGCCGCGACGGCGACTATCGCCATTTATTACCTGGCCGACTAAGTAAGCCATCATCCTTGTATTTACAGTTTTTTTTTGTTTTTTTTTGCCGAGCGCCATTTTTTATCACGTGCTGCACGTGCGACGTCAAAAGCACAGACCCAAATGAAAAAAAGATTGAAAATAAGCTGAGGTCCGTTGGGTTGTGCCACATGAAGCGCAGATTCCTGTCGGATTCTTTCAGCGTGCGCCGCAGACAATATATAAATAGCGTGACGGGCAGGCTAAAGTGAATAAAGGCGAGCTACAAAAAAAAAGAGTTGCCACCGCTGCGAAGAGCTGCCAGAGTTGAGTTGTTTACCGAAAGTTACATGGCCAGCACTCAACACGAGGTGAATGCCAAAGTTTTAAAAGTTAATTGTTTTAAAAGCCCAGCACGTACACCCGAATCAAAGGTGAGCCAATTTTGGTATTTTTGAATGCCTGAAATAACTCCCCATGACAATGCGAATGTCTGCTCATTATATACTTGGCGTTGATTTATTCAATTAGCTTGATCTCGGCACGTCTTTAATAATATGCAACTTGTTAAAGTACAAACACTCATATTACAGCCTCCTCTGACACACAAACACACACACACACACACACACAAACTGAGGCAATTACATAAACACGCATTTGGCGCTGAGTGGCACAAATTAAATTACACCAAAGCTGCTTTTATGTTTTCGGCCAGTCAGTCAGCCTGGCAGACAAGCTGGCTGGCAGCTCCTTGCCAGGATATTGAACGAATCGTAATTCAAATAAAACAATGTAATTTGCGCACAGCATGAGCCCATCTTCTTCTTCTTCTCCTCCAGCTTGGGGTGTTTCAGACATTTATAGAACATGTTCTATTAAACAAAGCCCAACCGGAAGTGCCTCAGCTACATTTGTTTGCCTGTAAATATATGTGCTTACAAAACCGCCAAGCCAGCTTTAGAAATAGAACGTAAATTTGATCATTTTAATTACCATTTTTATTGATATTTGAAGATTTTTTAGATTGAAATATAAAACGATACGGGGCCGAACTTATTTTTGTGTTTTTATACAGTGGTCTCGTATTAACAAACTCAATTTATCTTAAAAGCAAAAAAAGGTTGGTTTACAATCCTGAAAAGAACATCAAGCATTTGAGATGATTGAATCGTTGTATATTAGTATAAATAGAAGTAATAAATTGGATAAGCTTTTGAAAATAATAAAATCATGCTTCAATAAAGAGAGAATAAAAACTCATTTTCTGAATTACTCAATTATTTCATTTTACAATTTACTAAGTATACTTGGGATATGATATGTATGTTAAATATTTATCTGAAAAGAGCATGAATATATGCAATAATTTCCAAAAGTATTTATTTGTAAAAAGCAATTTAATTGCTTGATAAACTTTCAATTTAATTATTTCTACATTAAAAAATGTAAGAAAATGTATTATTGCATAAATAATAAAATACTTATATTTGATGCAGAAATTGTTGTGAAATAATGTGGATAAAATGTTTGCGCATGCCGTAGAATAGACCGGAACTAGAGTGCACTCAAAGCAATCAGATGAGCGCATTCAGTGACCGAGAAACCATAAAATATATAGCACATATATAAAATGCACATATATACGTGAAATGTATATAAAAGTACTTGGTAGTCAGTAATTTAAGTAATACGCCCACGCAAGTCTCGCACACACATATGAAATTTATGGTAAAACAGATGTACTTGGGCTTTATTTATTTGGGCGCTGACCCCGCCCCCAGCCCAACCAGATAGCAGCAGCAGACCGTTGTGTTCGCATAATCTCAAAGGAGCACGGATACACGGATACGAAGGATACTCAGATACTCGTTATTTACCACAGAGGGACAAAAGCCGAAATTATATCAGACAAAACATAAACATACAAATACTACGCGCAACACAACCATGAAAAACAAATCCCTTTGCACATTTTCCGAAAATGAGAAAATGCAAAAGTTTTGCTTCGCATACGCTCAAAGACAATGGAAAAGCAGCTCCATAGAAAAGCAGCAGCAGCAAATTAAAACAAACCTCAGGTTGCCCGTATTTGGAAATGTGCAAAAGGCGCAGAGACGCAGCTCCCACACACCCCCTCTCAGTATGGGAGCACGCCAAAAGTAGGGGAATTTTTTTTGTTTTGTTTTTTTTTTTTTGGGAAAGTTGATGAAATGCTGCGAGCATGGGGAGTTTAGTTGGCGACGGAGATTTCCCTCTTGCTGTGCTAGGGTAAAGGTGGTGTGTGCGTTAATGTGCGTTCATGTTTACGCACGAGAATTAACTTATTTGTCAGGTACTTGTTAAGCTAATAGGGGCACATTTAATACGATGAAGTGCAAATTGCTGCCACAGCGCATTTACAGTTTTGCACATTTTCGTTGTGTACCAGAGTTACCAGAGTTACCAGAGAAAACGAGAACGATAAGATTAGAGTGTCAATTTGAGTTAGGCTTAAAGCTACATAATAGTTTTTTAGCCTGGCTAAATCAGAATAACATAAGGTAAGCCCATTTAATCTGCCACCTAATTATATATTTTCCAAGCTTTCTCTTTGCAGTTACTTTTTTTGATTATTGAATTTGAAATTTGAAACTATTTCGTTCTGCTCGAAGTGAATTCGTTTGAAATCTTGTATTTGTATATGTATGCGAACATTGCAGGATAATTGATTTAAACGCTTGATTTATATCGAATAGCACCGACAAAGACTTGCCATAGAGAATGCTTGAATACAATTTAACAAAGTCAAATGCAATGTGGTCATACGAATCAACTAAATATGAGCGCTGAAACAATAATAGCCGCCTAAAGGATACTCTGTAAATACTGCTTAAATGTGTATTTGATACATTTAAATAAATCTAAAAAATCAAAACTCACCTTAACTATGTATGGAAAATATAACACAGTTAATTAGATTGAAATTACATTTAAATTATGCCTTATGACCGATAGGATTCGAGAATTAAACTAAATACTGACTGCATATACCTTTTACATTAAATAATTCCTGAAAGTTGAAAACGAAGTACAAAATAAAAAATAGAAATGGTAAATAAATTGTGTACGCACCAATGCATTCAATAAAATAAATTGAGACTTCTAAACGGAAAAGAAGCTGGATGTTTGCAAGGAAATGCATAAAAATCAGCTCAAGAATGGAGCTGAAAAAAACTCATAGGTAGAATGCAAAGGCAACTGCAGCTGCTGCTGCTGCTGATTCAATGAAGCATGCCAATACTTAGGATAATTTTTTTATGTATTCCCTTAGATATAATCGCAACATGAAGTGAATTTGGAATTTATCAATAATATTTTACAGTTTGTTTAGTTTTGCAGCTAAGGAACAGCTGGTGTATTTTTTTGTGTCTGCGAATTTGCTCGGCACACAAAACCAGTTTGACACTTGGGAAAGTGCCACAAATCACAGTTAACATTTGTTGCACGATTCTCGACGAAAACGCACCAGACAGAATGTGCTGAGAAAATCAAAATCGAATCAGTGCCACATGTCTAAGACAGCCGCACAAAAATGTTAGTAGCTGGTAAATTTTTTTAATAATACGCGTAAAAAAAAATATAATATTATGTCTTAAAAAAAAATTATATATATGTGATACAATAAAAGCTTTTAACATCGATTACTCTGTGACATCGATAAGCGAAAATTAATTTCGATAAGTGCATATTACAATTCACAATATTGTTTACTTTATAGATCGATACGCATTTATCAAAGCATAGTTTCTAACCTAGTCAAGCATAAAAACTTACCAAAAACACATACACAACAATAAGTGAATTAAATGCAAAAGTTTTTGTTGCAGAAAATATTAAGAAAACCCACATAAAAGAACAATTTTGAAAAATCCCAGTTGAGAAATATGCCGGCCTTGAACGAAGAGTTTGTAAAATGAGTTGTATTTCAAACTTTTGTCAAAGAGTAAACGCACAGTTCGAAGAATGACAACAATTCTTGGCTAGAATTCGACATGTGTGCAGCTCCACAAAACCCAAACCCAATGTCCAAGCCCAGCAGAAACCAACGAACCAACCAAAATATGAAACGCACGAAGCTCAACAAATGACAATCCAAGTGGGCCGAGTGAGCGATATGTGGACATGTTCTGTGCTTTGCGGTGGCTGCAGGGGAGGAAGGGTACAATTTGAAATTTCAGCAACAACGGTCACATCGACAAATGTAATTGACATTTCTTTAAGCGTGCCCATCCAAAGGCATACCAAAAACCAGAGACAGAACTTTTCGATATGTGGACATGAGCTCATGCAATTTTGTAACATGCTGCTTGTATTTAGATAGGAACTAACACTCATTGTGTGTGTGTTTGTGTGAGTGCGTGTGTGTGTGTGTGTGTGTGTGTGAAGTACATACTGTGTACGTGTCTTTGCAGGAAGTGTTGGTGTTTAATGGCCAGTATCATGATGCAAACAGCATTGATAGCTGCTATTCAGTAAACTAACTACATGCTATATATGTGTATATGAATTGAATTTATGCAAACACTTCTAGAAATGGGGCGGCAAAGATGTGCATAAATACAATTCTATGTTCATTTCAAGTAATTCAGGCACAGCCAACTTAATCTTGTAAGTACTGCTAGATTGTTTGAGAAAAGCAATTAGAAATTATTGGGCTCAGCATATATACAAAAAACAAAAAAATATAAAATCAGCACTAAACTGCGGCAATTAACATAAATTATATGCAAAAAAACTCATGAATTTCATGGCATTAACGTCGTTTTCCCTCTATATTTTATGATTTGATTAAAATTGGTTTAAAACCATGCTTATCCTAAATCCTTAAATAAGTCAAAAAGAACTTTTATACCATAAAAATCACAATTTTTTAAAATATTTTTTCCTAACATCAATTCATAAGAGATACAAAAAAAAACAAATCGAAAAAGTTTTGAAGCTTCATATTAAAAACTTGGCAACTTGTTAAATTTCCTAGTCAAGTATAATTTTCGGCACACGGAAAATAAAAGAAACGATTCGCAAAACTAAATTAAATCCAAAAAAAACTCTACACAAAATGCAATAAAATAAATTGCAACATCATCCGCTCTGGAGTAAAAACAAAAAACAACAACAAAAAACTTAAAATAAAGAAACAAAAAAATAAATGTATATGTTCCGAACCAGCAACTTAACAACAGCAACAAAATAAACAAACCAACAAAAAATAAAGAAAAGTTCATATAAACGATGTAGCTAACCTTTTCGGATTGTTTGGCCTGTTTGTTCTGTTTGCTCTCCTGCCGCTGGCCGAAAAGAGCGCATAAAATAAATTTTCTGTTCATTCGGTCGACCTTCCCTCCCGGCGTCACGCCCTAAACTTCACAGCCGAGGTGCGGAATGGCGGCTCAGTGCACTTGACGCCGGGCACACGATGTTAAAGGTGACAGCCGCAGCAGCAGCTGCTCCTCCCTTCCCCCGCCGACTAAAAATATGTGAGGAGAAGTGAAAAAATACATGCGGAAAACTAACGCGAGATTGCGCAAAAATGGCGAAACAATAGTGGAAAATAAGTTGAAAACGAGTGAAGAACTTAAGTGCCCGTTAAATTTCCCAACGGACTAATGATAAAAGTTACGCGAATTGCCCAGTTGCCAGTTCCAAAGGGGGCGAGGGGAAGATTCGCTGCCCTCCACTTAGCCCCACCCCGCTTCATTTTCTCCTTTCTCTCTAAGATTTGTTTGCTTGGCTCCATCTTTTAACCCTTTTGCCAGCCTTTTCTTCCTTTTTTTATTATTTTTCTTCGGGTTGAGCTGCGTTAAATACATTGCGGCATTCAAGTTAATTTACCACAAGCAGCTGCAGCAAGCAGGCAAAGGGAATGCGAAAAACAATAACAACAAATCCTGTTGTTCAACTTGAATGAGATCTTAATTAGTTTATGAACATTTAACTAGCTTCATTAGTTGCAATTACGTTATAAATATTGTTAATTTAATGCGTAATTCTTTTTAATTTTAACAACTTAACGAATTACAATTTCAATTTAGTTGTGTAGTGCGAAAGGCTTTATAAATTAATTCATACGAATTTTTACTGTTTTTCATCACAACGTTTTTTTTATTTCTTGATGCCTACTTTTAAAGAAATGCATTGATTTTGCATTTTCACGGTTTATATATCAGACTTGTAACTGTGCCAAGGATTTCCCATTATTTGAACACGTAATTAATTATTATTATAATATATTTTAAAATTGTATATATGATTATTATATCTTGTCTAATTTATTCTTCATGTTACATTAGACTTAAATTTTGACTTGTTTAGGTACGTATACCTAGCAAAACGTTCCATTACATTATGAGAATCGAATCGATTGTTATAAATTATACCACTCTGCTTATAATTTTATGTCAATTTTCATATAAAAAATCCTTTTTTTTATGAAACTAAATATTAAATAAAATATTTCCCTCTTTGTTGCGCGTTTCTGTTGTGGTCTTTTATATTCCAATTGTTGACATTCTCCGGCCGAACTTTATTGTTGTTATTTGAGCTACGTGTGTGGGTGTGTGGCTGTTGGTGGTTTGTTTGTGTACTGCATAATTTATTATACTGACTTTAAAAACAATCATGTTGTCAAATGTCAAAAGCTGTGAATGCGAATGCCGCTCAGTTGGCCTTTACTTCTTGCCCTTTGGCCAGCTGGGATGTGAATGCAAATAAAAATGTGTGAAATATGCAGTAAATTTACCTTTTTTTGTATACATTACAGTGGTAAGGTGGCAGAAAGGTGTGTGTTTGTGTGTGCATTTATTTGCTGAAATGGGTTACTTTTTAGCAGCGTGTGAAGTTATTTTTTTTTCTTAAATTTTTTGTTGGCTTTTGCTAACCGCAAACTGTTGGCATGCAGCGTCCATTAACATGCAGGGACCAAAGCCACGCCCCCCAACCCACAAACTGACCCACAAAAGTTGACGGCCAGACAGTCAGACTGATGCGTGTTAATTTGGATAATTTATTAAAGCCCCTGATGAGCGCAACCTTTCAACTGTGCTTCATCATTGGTCAAAAGACCCCAACCCAATCCCGTGCCCTGTCCGCACCCTTGGCAAGTGCAATTAAGCACGGGGTAAAAAAGAAAACCAATCAAACTGAGAATAAATTGCACCACTGTTGCCGCTGCAGTTGCAGTTGCAGTACGCCAAAATTGCAGCAACAGCAGAGGAAAATCGGTGGGCCTTTCAATTTTTTGTTACCATTTCAATGGGTTTGGTTTTTAATACCCTTTAACTGTACAAATGGGCTGGCAGGGTATTATAAAGTCGTGTCAGCCTTTAAAATATATTTAGATTATAACACATAAGAAGCTGACAGATTATAATTGAAACAGAGCTTTTGGCATACCAGAATATGAAAATATTATTTTATAGATTTCAATAATAATAATTTTTATAAGCATAAAAAGTATTCACGGTATCTGATAGTCGTGTGCTCTTTTCGTTCACAATTTTTTGCTGGTTTTTTTATTATTGCCCATTGTGGTGCTGGGCAAAATTGTTTGCATTTCGTGCTGCTGATGCATGCGAATTGGAAAATATTTGCAATTTAGCAAAATGCGCCCGGAAGCGTTCACAGATCGTTGTACCAGGTTCGAATACTACGGTCGTATTCGGTTACGGATTCGAATTCTGATTTGTATTTATATTTGCCTGCGGTGCGTGTCAAATGATAGCAATTAAGTGTATGTGTGTTTTATTTTTTAACGACACTTTTAAGGTAGAGTACTTAATAAATATTTAAATGTTATTTGCTATACAAATTTTCTACATATATGGTTAAAATTCGTTTTCTATTTATACCTAAAAATTTTTTAAATTTTTTTTTATTTTGTTATTCGTTGTAGCACTTTCTTTAAAGCAATTTTCTGGTTCCTTCTTGGTTTCCTTTGATTATCTTTTTTTCTTTTCACACATCACTCGATTGATTTATCGTATGAAATAATAGGCAGCCAATAGCTTCAGCTGTCTAGCTGAGAGCGGGTTTCAGTTTATATTCAATGCTTGCTCTTAAATGTCAATAATACGTGAAATTGAACTGCCAATTCAATCGCCAAGCAACTTCTGTCTCCAACGGATTGCGTTTGCCTGAGGTTTGTGGGGGGGCTCGGATACGAATGATTTCCATATAAGCATTCTGCATTTGTGCGGATGAAATCTTTATTCCTTCCTTATTTATACGTTATTTCATTTTGTTCGCTTTATCGCGATTCCTTCGCTCGGCCATATTGAAAAACTATTTGCTGGAGTCTCAAGTCTCCAGTGTGCTGGGATTTAAACGACGGCTGCAAATTGTACGCAGATCACATTAAGCCGAGCACCACGCCTCCCGCCTCCCACTGCTGATGTCTTGACATGTGCAACTCTATTGAAACTGGCTGCTGCATTTACGGCAGACAGAGCGTGGGCGCTGGCAGTGATGGGAGTGGTAGACATGCAACCGAGAATTGCTTCACATTTGGCTGCATTTATTTCCCTTTATTCATTTGAAAAATTGAAAGATTTATTTCTTAGTTCTCTGCGATTACATTTTTTCGAGCTAATGTGTTCCGATTGAGCGACTGCTGCATGCTAACAGTTTGTCAATGTGTCAGACATTGAATGCCATCAGCCAAATATGTGGAGTGCTTAAGCGGGGCATTACCTTTTGCTGACAATTAAAGTAATCAGCTTTATATAAATAAATAAATATATGTGTTGGCTAACAGGCATTGCATGCTTGAGAAAATAACTTTACAAAAGCACTAAAAAAAATTAAATATATGTTTTCATTTAAATTAATTTCTCTAACAGGGCACCTGTTGACTTAAAAAACTGTGAATGGCTAGGCCTAAGCCACATAATGCACGTAAAATAAACAAACGATTGAAGGCTTTTTAGGGCACCTAAAAACATTCGTTTAGTTTTCAGTTCTCAATGGGAATTCGTGCGGCTTCTTAACGAAGAAAAACTAACGAGAAGAGGTATTGAAAAATTGAATAATGCTGCAAAAAGTTTAGTTAAACGTGTCTCTTCAAATCGTGTGGTTCGACGGTATACCAAATAAACAATAAGTGCCACAGTAATTATTTTTTTAAATAATAGTAATAAACATATAATATATCATATACAAAATTAATTACAAATAAAAACTTGCCATCATACATGATATAAATTATTTAAGCTCTAAGCAATAAAACTATATTAGATTACGTAAAGCGTAATAAATGAAATAAAACCCTTCAAGATAATATGAACATTTTATTGCTATAGAGTCAGTAACAAATATTTCCAATAATTCCATTTCATAGAAAATATATATCATAGATTTTCTATTTTGTGCTCACTCAAGCATTTTGTCGTGACCCTCGCCGAACTGGCGCCAATGAAAAATAAAATCCATTTCAATATATCGATTGAAATGGTGTAAATGACAACAAGTTCGTTAGAAATTTTACCTGTGCTTTGTAATTTTACTCTTTTGGCTTTTACACAGTTTGCATCATTTCTAATTTTGACCATTTCGCGGAGCAATGAACTGTTTGAAGGCCAAGGCTAAGCGTCTTATCATGTCTTCTTGATTTCCTTCGCTTGCAGCTATTTAGTCTTAAGGAAAGTGAATCCACATGCCGAAGGCCGCAATTTCTAATTCCTTTTGCTAAATAAAGTTTATTTACCTTTATTTTTAAGTTACGAAAACCTAAAAGCGTCTTAGGAGAATGGCAACACCAACAGCCGAAATAATAATCTCACCGTCACTTGAGACACCGACAGCTACAGCAGTTCCCATCCCAAATCCAACAGTGGCAGCCCCTGTTACAGCTCCAGTTCCAATCGCGGAAGCTCCAGCAATTGTACAGAATCCAGTTACGGTAGCAGAGTCAGTGGCAACACCTATTGTGAAGACCCCTGAATCGATGCCACAGCCAGTGGTAGCTCCAACACCCGTTGTGGTAACCCCAGTAACCGTGGTAGAGCCCGTTGCAGCCCCAGCAATTGCTGTGGAGACTGTTGTACCGGAGCCACAGCCAGTGGCAGCATCAGCATCCGTTGTGGAGACCCCAGTACCTGTGGTAGAGCCAGTGACTGCGACAGCACCCATTGTGGAGACTCCCGTACCGGAAACACATCCAGTGGCAGCCCCAGCACCCGCAGTGGCGACCCCAATACCCGTAGTAGAGCCAGTTGCAGCACCTGTTGTGGAGACTCCTGCACTAGTGACACAGCTAGTGGCAGCCCCAGCGCCCGTTGTGGAGACTCCTGAACCAGTGACACAGCCAGTGGCAGCGCCAGCACCCGTTGTGGAAGCTACTCAACCGGAGCCACAGCCAGCGGCAGCCCCAGCACCCATTGTGGAGCCCCCAATACCCGTGGTAGAACCAGTTGCAGCACCCGTTGTGGAGACTCCTGCACCAGTGACACAGCCGGTGGCAGCCCCAGCACCCGTTGGGGAGACCCCAATACCCGTGGTAGAGCCAGTTGCAGCACCCGTTGTTGAGACTCCTGCACCAGTGACACAGCCAGTGGCAGCCCCAGCACCCGTTGTGGAGACCCCAATACCCGTGGTAGAGCCAGTTGCAGCACCCGTTGTGGAGACTCCTGCACCAGTGACACAGCCAGTGGCAGCCCCAGCACCCGTTGTGGAACCCGCAATACCCGTTGTAGAGCCAGTGGCAGCCCCAGCACCCGTTGTGGAAACTTCTGTACCGGAGCCACAGCCAGCGGCAGCCCCAGCAACCATTGTGGAGCCCCCAATACCCGTGGTAGAGCCCGTTGCAGCACCCGTTGTGGAGACTCCTGCACCACTGACACAGGCAGTGGCAGCACCAGCACCCGTTGTGGAGACCCCAATACCCGTGGTAGAGCCAGTGGCAGCGCCAGCACCCGTTGTGGAAGCTTCTCAACCAGAGCCACAGCCAGTGGCAGCCCCAGCACCCGTTGTGGAGACTCCAATACCCGTGGTAGAGCAAGTGGCACCGCCAGCACCGGTTTTGAAAACTTCTGTATCGGAGCCACAGCCAGTGACAGCTCCAGCACCCGTTGTGGAGACCCCAATACGCGTGGTAGAGCCAGTGGCAGCGCCAGCAACAGTTGTGGAATCATTTCAACCGGAGCCACAGCCAGTGGCAGCTCCAGCACCCGCTGTGGAGACCCAAATACCCGTGGTAGAGCAAGTGGTTTTGGAAACTTCTGTACCGGAGCTACAGCCAGTGGCAGCCACAGCACCCATTGTGGAGACCCCAATACCCGTGGTAGAGCCAGTGGCCGCTCCAGCACCCGCTGTAGAAGCTTCTGTACCGGAGCCACATCCAGTGTCAGCCCCTGCACCCGTTGTGGAGACCCCAATACCCGTGGTAGAGCCAGTGGCAGCGCCAGCACCAGTTGTGGAAACTTTTGTACCGGAGCCACAGTCAGCAGCAGCCCCAGTATCCGTTGTGGATACCCCAATACCGGTGGTAGAGCCAGTGGCAGCGCCAGCACCAGTTGTGGAAACTTCTGTACCGGAGCCACAGCCAGCGGTAGCCCCAGCACCCGTTGTGGATACCCCAATACCCGTGGTAGCGCCAGTGGCCACTCCAGCACCGGTTTTGGAAATTTCTGTACCGGAGCCACAGCCAGTGGCAGCCCCAGCACCCGATGTGGAGACCCCAAAACCTGTGGTAGAGCCAGTGGCCACTCCAGCACCCACTGTGGAGACCCCAATACCCGTGATAGAGCCAGTGACAGCACCCGTTGTGGAGACCCCGGCACCAGTGACACAGCCAGTGGCAGCCCTTTCACCCGCTTTGGAAACTTCTGTACCGGAGCCACAGCCAGCGGCATCCCCAGCACCCGCTGTGGAGACCCCAATACCCGTGGTAGAGCCAGTGGCAGCTCCAGCACCCGTTGTGGTGACCCCAGTACCCGTGATAGAGCCAGTGGCAGCACCCGTTGTGGAGACTCCGGCACCAGTGACACAGCCAGTGGCAGCCCCATCACCAGTTGTGGAAACTTCTGTACTGGAGCCACAGCCAGCGGCAGCCCCAGCACCCGTTGTGGAGACCCCAATACCCGTGGTAGAGCAAGTGGCACCACCAGCACCTGTTTTGGAAACTTCTGTACCGGAGGCACAGCCAGTGGCAGCCCCAGCACCCGTTGTGGAGACCCCAATACCCGTAGTAGAGCCAGTGGCAGCTCCAGCATCTGCTATGGAAACTCCTGAACCGGATCAACAGCCAGTGGCAGCCCCAGCACCCGTTGTGGAAGCTTCTGTACCGGAGACACAGCCAGTGGCAGCTCCAGCATCCGTTGTGGTGAGCCCAGTTCCCGTTGCAGAGCCAGTGCCATGCCCGGAATCCGTCGTGGAGAGTCCAGTCACTGTTGTCGAAACGTCAGTACCCGTGGAAAATCCAGTGGCAACCCCATCGCCCGTTGATGACACTCCGGCAGCGGCATCCGGAGCTCCCATTCATCCAGTTGTAGGTGGGGATACACCTCCTAAATCGCAAGCATCCGGAGAAGTTGTGAATTCAGGTGCAGAGAATTGTCTATCTTATGCGTTTTTTAATGCGGCTCCCTTTCAGGTGCAGCAGCTGCTTCACCCAGTCAAGATGGGGATCCGTCTGCCGTTGTGCCTGTGGCCAAGATCTCACCGACGCGCAGGGACCTGAATACGACGGACCTGTCCTTGTTGGCCATTGCAGCTACCTTGGATACTGTAGGGGATAGGTTGAGGGATCAAAGAGCTCGGAATCAGGAGGTCCTAGATCGCCTCTGTGAAATAGAGAAAATTTTGGGTGTGCCCAGAATCTAATATGCTCTACATATGTATGGTTATGGCTCTCATTGTTAAATATCTCAAATAAATTGAATAAACTTAATTCAAATAAGATTTTTCCTCTCTTTAAGCTCCCCTATGTACGGACAAAAACAAATCTACGACTTGCCGTTTTGGACAGTTCTAAATAAATTGCAAGAAGTGGCACTACAGACACATTTATAATATATCTCTTCCCACAACTCCCGCCCCAGCCCTAAAGCCCCATAACTTGCCAGCTACGCAAATTTCAAGGCTCGCGCGCGACAATGAAATCTGAATAAAATTATACGAATGCGGTGGCATTTGCTGTATAAACAAACTCTCAGAAACTACCCCTACCAAGCCCCCACGCACTCGACTTTTGCCATGAGACATGGCTGAATTTGAAAATTAATTATAACACCAGCTCCTGCCGCAGGACGTCCCGCTGCACCAAGCAACCACCGCAAATTGGGAGTGGGCAAAAGCCGCAGGCAACTGAATAAATTTCGCTGTGTTTGGAAAAACTTTCAGCTACTTTTGAGCAATTCCCGAAATTCGAATTGTTAATTGCCAATAATTAAATTTAATTAGTCAGTTCAGACTCTATAGCCCCTGAACCATGTAAACTTTGGCTTGCAAAAGTTAATACGGATTGTTCTTGTATTTGTGGGCATAAAAAAATATTTATTGGCCTTAGCATTAACAAATGTCCATATATAAATAAATTGTGCTATATTTAACCCTTTTGTGCCCAAGGGTGCCAAGGGCGTCCAGCTGCCCAAATCGACCCTTTGGACTAAAATGCACAAGCCGTAAAATTCACTTTGGCTACGAATAGAGCCCTTGGCCTTCAGCACCCTTTTTCCCTTGCGAGAGCAATACAAATTTTTTGAGCACTAGCAAAACTGACAATTGAAAGCTTGCAAATTTTATGAGCCAACACTGAATTCGACTTGGTTCGATTCTTATGGGTGTAAGAGAAAGCCCGCCAAACACCGACGGCGATTATTCTAATCATTCGGCTTATTTTTTTCCCAAACTTTAAAACAGCTTGATATGCCAGCAATCTCTAGCGCTGTCTGGCTTTACTGGGTTTTCGTTACGCCCCAATCCCCAATAACATGTTCGACAGCTCAATCTAAAGATATAGGCAAATCGCAACGCACAAAAGCAAAACACTAAACAAGTCAGAAAGTTTCAGTCGGGTGTAGCCGCCTCTGCAATACTCGTTTACAATGTAATAACAGATTAAAAGATACGAAAACAGCCAGTCAAATTTCCCGAATTTTAGCACTTAAATTTTGTATTTTCCGCTGCTATGAAATAAAGATCGATTTTATTAATTTTCAATTCTTCTCAAAGTTTCAATTCTAACGGATGGACGTTTCAGTAACCCAATATACACTTTTCTCTTCATGCACGAGTATGAAAACTGACTAAAAACAAATTCCCATTTGACCATTTTGACTGGAAACAATAAAATGACCTTCCACAAACACACACATACACACACCGGGAGCACACAGCATAAATGTTGCAAATGGAGCAACAGAGTTGAGTTGTATTTTTTGTTTTTTTTTTTTTGTGTTGTGGTAAATTTTCTTCTTCTTGCAATGGCTGTCTGAACCTGCGGCTAAATGTAAACCAACAAAAGAGAAAAAAAAATAAAAGAAAATAAAAGCCAGAGTTCAGGCAAAAATGTTGGCCAGACTTTTTTTGGCACTTGGAACATGTCTGTTATCCAAAACCCTTACACAGAACGTCCCATCCCAACACACACAAACACACACACACGTTAACAAATATACGTATATAGGGGCTTAAAAACCAGATTCCGTTTCGGTCCAGTAAGCAGTCTCTGACAGCAGAGGGTTATACAGTTTAACCACATTAATGATATCCAATTGCCCCACGAGGGGAATATCAGTCCGTAAGTTCAAATGTGTAATTGTTACTGCCTATGTGCAGCCATTAAAGCGGGGGTGGGGGGTAGTTGTGGATTTGTGAAACATTTACACTGTCATTCATTTGTGAACTGTATCTAAGCTACTTACATGCAGCTTACAAGTTTACAGGGGGCTTCAGGATGTGGGGGAGGGCTTACCGGACTGAATTGACATTAAATTGGTATTTTATATTTAATTTAGGAAAGTAATTGTCTTTATACGTTTCTTTAATCAATTGTTAAACATTGCTTGAAAATAATAGATAAGGTCACAGAAAAAAAAGAATATATAAATTAGAATGTAAAATGGAACAGATTTAAAATATAACAAAAAAATTAGAAATTTCATTTCTTTTAACTAGAATATAAAAAATCTCGAGATTTTTATTTATAATGTTTTCATATTGACAGTATTATTAAAAATATATTTTTGTAAAGTCTACACTATCGAGAGTTTACTGCAGTAACTGATTAACCTACTGAATTGCCAATATATGTCGGCAGTTGAAAAGATACAAATGTTGAAAATCCATCTGAGTGCTGATTTCTGCAACGGATTTGTGAATGCAACGTGTTTATGCAGCGTCTAGAATACTTATGCAACGTTTAGTTTCATCACCTGAAGTTAAGCACTGTGGAGCACCAGATCAATCAGTTATCATGCATAAATGACAGCAGGGTATTTAGGGTATTCAGATTTCTATGATTTCACGACCGTCGACAAAAGTGTTTAACTGGATGCTAGTATTGCTGTCACTCGACTCGTTGCTGCTGTCACATTCCACTTGAGGCTAATGCACAACAACAATAAGAACAATAACAACAAAAACAACAACAACATCAACAACATCATTTTTGTCCAGCCTACTGCTTTGGGGCATGTCGTATTTCTCAATGGCATCGAATAAATTTTGAATTAATTGCGTTTATCTCACTGGCTAAAATTTTCGGCAGAGCAACGTTGCATGCCGCACATCCTGGATCCAACACGATTTATGTGCAGCAGACGCAGATGGGGCAGGCATTGAGTAAGCCCGGCCTTTGGCAGTTATTAGCTGTTGTTGCTGCTTTAGTTGTTTAGTTGCAGCTTCTATTTTCAGTTTGCCAGCTTTCAATTGCAGCTTTAGCGAGCAGTGCCTGCTCATCCGGCTGCGGCGATTTGTTTGTCCGGCGTAATCGCAATCTATGTAGTTGTCGTCATGTCGCCGCTGCGGTCGGGGGCTTAGCTTTGTGTTTACCGGCTCGCAACCAGCTACAATTAATTGTCGTGCATCGTGAATTGTTTGCGTTTGGCCCCCAAGAGGTAATGTCGGGAATGTCGGCAGTTGCTATAGTAACCAGTACGTATACGTAATATTCGTTGATGTTGTCCGGCTAAGCCGTAACTTAATTAAAGTGCAGATAATGTCGAGCCCGATTGCAACTTCATTTTAACCTAATTGCAGGGCATTCGTTTTTGTTTTAGTTTTTTTTTTTTTTTCTTTTAACATTTTTTCTGCTGCCGTATTCTGTTTTCGATTTTCATTTGATTATCTTTGTAATCGCAAAAGCGTTTGTCCCTTTTAATCGCATTAAGTCCGTCGAGCGCATTCAAGCTCAAAATCTTTTATCTCTCACGCATCTTTACGCATTTTTTAATTTCATTTTTTTCTGCCATCTTCTTGTTCTTGAAGTTTGCCTCCATTCGCGCTGCTGTTTCTGTGATTAATGACTTGTAAAAGTGAAAGGTGTGCAAAAGTTGTGCGCAGCAAGAAAAGGCCAGAAATTCTCACACTTAAGAGCTGCTTAATTGAGTGCTATTGAATAAAAAGGCCAGAGTGCTGCACTTGTGAATAAGTATTTTATAAGAGAGAGCAAAAATTACTCGAGATGAGTGACCACAAGAATCGCATTAAATATTTTATACTTGTAAGGCACTTAAGGCATAAATGATGAGGTAAGCCAAACCCAACTCAAGCTAAATCATAAATTATGGGTTAAATCCTTATTTTACCTCTTAAATTTTAACAATTTTATTTTAGTTTTTGAATTATAAAATCCTCTGTAAAAATCCATATTATTTTGGAGATGAGGTAATTTTAGTCAGTAATTTGCCTAAAAAAAAACTATTTATTCATAGTTTATTATAGACAATTTTTCAGAAATCAATATGAATATTACTCTAAAAATTCAAAAAAAAAATAAATATAGTAAAATATAATATTTAGAATACATATTTAGACAATGTTGTCAACAAGTTAAACGTAACAAAAACACCAGCCAAGTCCTTGTGGCACATGACGTATGCGTAATATTTGCGACACACTCGAGCACTTTAAAAACTTCTATGGCACTTGAACTGGCTTAAACAGGATAACACACACACCCCCAAATTGGCATATCACACACACACTCTCATACAAACTCTGTTTAAACTTTGGACATGCTGTGGCCAAGCATATGACAAACAAAACGAAAACCGTGCCCACGCCCGCCCCTCGGGTCCTATATAGCTGGCTGATTATCATTCATTTGATGCCACATAATGGGCCACTTCAGCTGTGGCTATGGCAAACGTTTTAGGGTCTCGATAATTATCACTGTAAAGAGTCGGAAAAAATAGAAAACGAAAAAAAACAAAATAGAAAACAAAAGCTGAAAACTTTTTAATTTGCCAACAATGTGGACAATTGTTTTAGCTGTTCGAAAATGTTATAAAAAATGTTACAAATGTGTGTGTGCATTTGAGTGTTTGTTAATAACTGCATGTGTCTTGTGTGCAGCCATTGTTTTACAAGCTAGCGTCAGCCGAACCAGAACCAGTTTCAGAACGCTGCTGCCAGTGACAGCAACAGCGACAGCGACAGCGACGCCTCGTAAGTAATTTCGCGCATATGTTACGCCACAGTCGCTGCAACACAACGGCAATAGCAACAATAACATCAATTGCAATTGTGCGAACAGCGAGAGAGCAAGAGTGCAAGTGCGAGTGTGTGGACTGAGCTATGCTATGTACTACCAGCAGACAGATTGAGGGACAGCGAAATGTGGGCTTTAGTGTCAGTTGCAGGCAGCGGCTTAAGCTCCACTGTGCGGCATATTCATGGCTGCTGCACACGACAAATTGAATTTTATGCAAAGGTTTCGACCCGCTCAGTCCCCGCCTGTTCCCACTCTAATGCATTGTTCTCAAATCACCATCATTCCCCCTTTCTCTTTTGGCGCGACGACATCTATGGCCTGTACGTCTGCATAATAATTTGGTATTTTGTTTTCTTTTTAGCTGCCCTTTTACTGTGTGCTCTGGCATATTATGCTTATCCTTGTGCACGTTTTCAATGCTGGTTTTTGTCGTTGATGCCTGCGTGTGTCCTAGTTTCGCTTGCATTCGTCTGATGTTTTTGTCATTTTTGTTGAAGGGTTCCCAAGCATTTCTATCGGCTCTATGTGACTTCATTGTGGAACCGCTTGAGGTTAATGAGAAATTATGTTATCGCACTGTTAAGCGGCTGTAAGTGCTTATGTGTTTTGTGCTTGCAATCTGTTTTCGTAAATTGCCTGGCATTAATTGTCATTATGACTATGATAAAGTCATTTGAATTGCCCCGCTTGAGAGCTAACAGAACGGCTAAACGTGTGCGCTGTTAAAATCTTAACGAGCCATCTCGCTGAACTGTTAAATACACACGCGTAAACAAAAGTGCTTTACTTGAGCACAACAATTGCATTTATGCGCGCAGCTTAACTTGCCCAATTAACATGAGCGAGAGCTGTTGGCACTCTCCTATTCAATGCAGTCTGTTGGTTAACAGCGGCGCTTCTCCTACTCGCATGTAATGTAAGCAGCGCTCTCGCTCTCATCTCATAGTTTTACATCTGCTACACTAACAGTGCAGCATCTTTAACATTTCGTTGGCATTGGCGCTTCGTTTAGTCTACTTTTAGCCGGTGTAGCGTGCGCATCGTTTCGCGCGTCAGCTGGTGTGAACCAAGTCGAGTGACAAACTCGGTGAACTGAACAAGTGAATATAGTGTGAATGCAATTAATGTATGCAGCCAACTGTAATTAAGTTTAATTATGTGACATTAAATAATAAGAGAGACAATAATTTATGGTAATAACGTGTATTTTATGACTATGACTAAACGTAAAGTTTCTTTGTGATAAACTAAGATTTATTTGTGTATAGTTTGCATTAAATACACAACTGTTTTTAAAATAAATATATTACCAAATATTATTATCCAATGTTGTGCATAATTTATACTCCAATTTTTCTAAAAACTGTCAACCGCAATTAAATTATATCTTGTGTGATTAACAAAAGAGTTGAGATTAGAAACGGGAAATATAAAAATATATATTCATTTGGACAATGATTTTTTGATGAATTATAAAATATTATAAATTAAAATGAAAAATAATATAATATTTATTAACAAAGGAAATTCGTAAAGATAATTTACAAAACAACGATTTCCCTCCAGCAGCTAAACATTTAAGTTTCCATAAAATTTAATAAAAATATTATATTTTAATAACGTTTTTAAATATTGTTCTTTCTTAAAATATATCATAAGTTTAATTATTTTAGTTTAAAATTTTTTTGTCGAATACAAATGTTGTATTTTATATTGCAATCAACAAATTAATTAAACACAATTTATGACAAGGAATAATAATGAATGTATATATATTTTTCAAAATAAATTTCCCAACTTGATTTTCTTAGAATTCATATCAAAGAAAAAAAAAGAATGCGCGTTGGCTCATAAAAAAGCTTTTAAAACAAATATTGAATTTTTTGCTTTATTATATATTCTTATATATATAGCTTTAAATATATGTATGGATTCTTATAGTTTAAATAAATATTTGTTATTAATAATAACATAATAAAAGTCAAAGTATATTACATATGCTGTATAGATGAATACATATAAAACAGCCGTAACAATAAACTAAATTACAAGTCGCAAAATTTTCTGTTTCCGGTTCGGCGGCCAGCAAATTTCATCTTCCGTTCTCAGCTGTTTGCTTTGCCGCAGTGGAAGCAGCAACAACAACCAGAGGAAAAGTAAAGAAGCAGAGAACAGAAGTCAGAAATTGAAGGAAGAGTCACAGAAAGCAACGGGAATTTGTGTTAAATCATTTACACTTCCGCTGCTGTTTTGTTTGTGCAATCAATTTAGTATTATTTACGTTATCAACTACAACAACAACAAGCATCGTCAGCAGCAGCAGCAGCAGCAGCTTGAGGCAGTTCCTTAATGCATACAATTCATTCGGCCAGAACATTACATTTGTTTAACATTTGCGTTAACGCTTCATTGGGCCAGTCGGTAACCGTTCGCCATTACTTATGTATGGCTGGCATTTCTCAGAGCTCAATGCCCACTTTCCCGTTGCTGGCTGAGGCAAAGACAAAAGCAAAGCATTTAAATCATTATTCGCCGCACAAGCTGAAAGCGAAACCCCGAGTCAAGCCCAGGCTCCAAACTGGACTCAGGCCCAGCTCCTGGCAACGCAGACAAGCCCGAGCAGAAGGCAACCAAATCCTTTCAATTCCTGAGCGCGTGTCGTGCATTGCTAAGTTCTGTCTGTCCCGTATATGTGTGTGTGAGGATGTGTGTATACGTTTGTGTACGTGTGTGTGCGGGCGTGTTTGCCCGGCCATATGTACACCTTTTACGCCCGACTAAACACCCGCATAAATAAATTTCGTTAATGCCAAATAGTCTCGAGCGTAAAAGAAAGATGAGGTAACAGAAGCAGCAGGCCAAAATGGAATGTCTGCACAGACACACACAAAGACACCCATTTACAAATAGCCTCATATGTGCCCGAAAGCTTTTTCGCCAGAAATCCGCGTTTTGTAGCATACTTTGCAGCGCAACCAAATCTATTTGGTTGCATTTGTTTAGACAAGCAAACTTGTGTAAATATTTGTAGTATTTCAGCTTTGCATAACAAGATCAGAGCAAGAACTAAGTTAATTTAAATTAGTATATAATACTTCTAAGAGCTATTAAGAAAGTGGTTGGCAAATAAGTTAAAAACATGAGCTCGTGATCTTGCTTAAACCAGAAGTGGAAAATTGTTTTAGCTTCTAGTTAGCGCTCATAATTACAGTTTTACTTGCTTAACGTGCATACAGCTGGCAAACTTTGCAAATTTTTGAGCTTCTATTACAATTGTTGTTAGATCTTAAGAATTTGCTGACCACAGATTTCGGTGAAAAGTTTCGTGTAGAGCGCGGTAAGAACTCTTTCAAGTATTTAATATTTGCCTATAACTATAGCATAACATGCCCATAAACATCGGAGCTTAAGAAAATTAGCACAACTTTCAAAATGTTTATCAAGCAGAAGTCAGAAAATTGTTTACAAACTGATTTCTTGACAACCACACAAACTTACAAACGAACTGTGCTTTAAATAGTTTGTGTATAGACTTTTGCAAAACTCCCAGAGCACCAAAGTTGCTTAATATTCAAATTAAAATTTGCTAGCATACTTTTTAGCGCGCATTCAAGTTAAAATATCTAAGAATTTTAGAACTTTACAACCTTGGCTGACTGAAATACAAACACTTAGACAGAACTTAAGCTTAAATCCACGTTAAGGTTTGTCGGAACGCCCTGCTGAACTAATGCTGCTGGCCACATAACTTAACCCAAACTCACACAAACATATCAAAACAGGATTTTGCGCAAAACGTTGCCATAAAATGGTAAAAGGGCAGCATTGTGGGAATATTTAAAACTTGCCACGTGTTGTACTCAGGTTTTTCATGACTTCTTGTTGTTATTGTTGTTGTTGTAGCTGTGGCATCTGGTCGAGTGCAATTGTGAATTATGCCATGCCTCCAATTGTGTGCGAAAAGAACAAGGCAACAGCAAGTGAGCAATTGTTGGGGCAGCACCGCATTAGCATAGCCACTGGACAGACTTAAAACCAAACGTAGTAAGTAGCAGCAAGAGCAGCAAAGAGAAGAAGAACAACTGCAATATCAATAGCTGCTATAAGTAGATAGAAAACGCTGCGCATTGCCCACAGCTGCATGCGGCTGAGCAGCTCGTGTGGCAGCCCTCTACGCCAGCTTCACTCTAACCCCACTCGCAGCCGGCCACACGGCACATGTGACCCAGTTAAGCGGATTTCGCTGGCAGACGGCGTTCGAGTAGAGCACACGGATTATTAATTTGCCTGCAAATTTTTTGGATAGAGCCCCGGCAAACATGCGCTCCCTGCACCCAGCACCGATCATCGCCAGCCTCCGCCTCCGCCTTTGCCTCGTGCTCGCCCTCAGCATTCAGCTACAGCTGGTCCACTGCGCCACAGCGGGTAAGTTTGCATAATATCAAAGTTGATTTTATTTACTTTTTGCCGCATATCAAATGCTTCTCACTTTTACATAGGTATCTCTTTGTACTTGCTGCTTGGCAATAATAATAATAAAAATAATAACAATTTGATGTGGGTTGGGAAACAGACTTAAAGGCATTTTCCTGTGTTGTGGACAATTTATGTATATTTTTCAGACATTTTTGATAAGAAATGTCTCTTATTTTTTTAACTAGTTTTCTTGTCATGTTTGAGAGCTCGTAAAATAAATATTTAATGTACTAAAGTATGTTATAAAGCACGAGAAAAAATGGCATATCAAGGAAAATGTTATTCCTTCTAGCATAATTATGTATACATCATTACGTAAGAATTGCTTTGAATTCAAAAACTTATTATATTTATTTTGTTATGTATTCATATGAAAACATTGTTTGTTAAAAGAAAATATGTGTTTCTGAACTTGAATGTAATTTTCGATCGATTCTATTAAATTAAGATCGCTATGTTATTAATGCGTATTTAAACAGATTTAGATTTATTTGCATTTTTGATTGGCAGACTTCAACTAAATATTTTTCCAGTTTAATAATTGTAATTTACTCTGTTAAAGTGAAGTCTTCAACTACAGCAGTTGAAAACTAACGAAATTCGAGGCTTTTCTAAATTCCATTGAAAACTTTCACTCTACAAAAAACTGGCAACAATGAAATGTTCCTTGAAATGTTCTCCCTAAAAAACGTTAATAATTGTAATGGAGGGTAATTAAAATTGTAAATGCCAATGCGAAAAAGCAAAAAACATTCCCCCATCGTTTTCACCAATACGGTAAATTCAATCAAACATTTGGGCACTTCCCGTAGAAAGAAGAAACAAGAGTTACAAAAAAAGTCTGTAGCAACATGTTTCAAATTTAAGGGGGCTGTGAACACAATGTGTCAAAAGCTGGAAAACTAGACTTGATTTGGGCGTATACTCTTTAATGAAGCATTGTAGAAATGGTCAGAAGTCTGTAAAACTTTTGTAAAGGAATATTTATTTATTCTTTATAATATATATATATTTAATCAGAGTATCAAAACAAGTTAATTCTGCAGCTAGACTACTCAAATCGTATACAGTTTCTTTTATTCATATGCAACCACTAGAATAATCTGTGTGCAACTCAAATATTCTTTTAAGACAAACTTTAAATAAAATTTTTACATATTTTTATATATGTTTGAAATATTTTAATTCAGCACAATGGGCCATTCCTCTGCTCTATTAGTTGACATGCCCGAAAGAGTGTTAAAACTTCTACATATCAAATAATACATTTTCGTGTTGTTTTTTTTTTTTACTTTTGTTGAGAAGCCACAGTTCCGACTACAATTGGCCTAGCGGCCAGTTACAAAACCAATAACAAGAACAACAATTGTACACGAGGCATATATAGCGAATGCGAATGCGAAAAAGAGAAAGACTTGTGGAAAATTGCGACCGAGTCGAACAATCAAAACAACAAAAGCGAGCGGCAGAAAGTGGCTGCTGCTCGGCGAACGAGATGAAAACTTTTACTTTTGTTTAATCAAATTCTGCAGCAAGTCGAGCACCATTGAATTCTTGTAACAAACTGACTGTGGCAGGCCCCAACACCTCTCCCGGCCGCCCACCGAGGCTACACAGTCCCAGGACTAAAGTGTGCCCAGGCACTTGCGAGTAACTAACTCATTCGCTTGCCCACGGCCACAGGCATTTGGGCCGCCATTCTTCATTGTTGTTTTGTTTGGCTTTTTGACTGTTGCCCTCCCTCGCTGCCACAGCCTGTCGGACCGGAGAAGCTCCCACGAGATGCCACTGGTTAGCCGCCCAGCTGGCATGCTCGACTTAAACGCTTAGGCGCAATTATTACACAAATTACGGTTGGGCAGGCAATTGCGGGGTGTTGGCGTGTTGGGGTGGCGCCCGTCATCATTATTAGCGCCATCTCGACAGCCATTTGATGAGCGAGTGTCCGGCTCTGTGGCGTTGAGTTGAGATTACATGACCATGACCATGCCCATGCCAAGTAACAGCCCCTGGGCGATCCCCAATTTTCATCATCAACTCAACTCAACTCGGCTCAACTCAACTGAACAACATGCCCATCATAATTAGGAAAAGTGTCGAATTGTTGTCAGCGGGAGCGGAGGGAAACAAAACGAAACGAAACGAAATTGAATGGAACGCAACAGACAAACACAACGATGGAGCGTCGACAGCGTTGGGATTACACAGAAAAGAAAATCATGTGGTTGGAAAGCCCTTGTATGTTCTGAAGTGGAAATTGTATTTAAAAAGAAAAAGGACAGTGGCTAAAAAGCTACAATTGACGGGTTAAACGGTTCACGAGCAGGTCCTGAATTGTTATGAGTGGGATTAAAGGAGACAGTGCACAATATTAATTTCAAATTGAAAAAATTAATTCAAAACTCTTCTCGATTCTTAATTAATTCTTCTTTTTTTAATTACTTGAGACTTCATATATTATTTTTTAACAATAAAAGCATTTTGTATACATTTATATATTTTGACTTTATATTTATTGCAACAGTTGAAATCAATTAAAAAATCTCTTTTCTTCATTTTGAAATAATTTTTCATTTTACTAAACTGTTGGTTGCCAAACATTTTTCTTGGAAAATTTTAATAGCGAAAATTGTGTACTCATTTGATTTATTCCAAGTTTGTTTTAATTTCGATACATTTTGAGTTTCCGAGAATTTTACATTTTCCCAATGGAATTAATTTGCACACCAACCCAACAGGCTACATCGAAAATGTTGTCAAGTGTGGGCAAATGAAATATGCGTGTTGGGGCGCATTATGAGATGATTTTATTGGTAAACTCGACGCTAAGTTAAGTGCCCACGGGGTTAAGCTGGTTAATTTCAGTATGCACTGCTTTCACTGTGTGTGTTTGTTGATGTGTGAGTGTGTGTGTGTGTAACGTTTATAAAATGCTTTCGGTAGTAAAGTCAATGAGATGCTGCATGATGAGACTGAAACTCATTTGATGCTACAATCTCAGAGTCCTTCTCAAAATACTCCACTCCAGATGCAAACTCAAACCCAATCTCAGCTGTCTGCCAGCAAGTCAGTGAGTCGCCTTTGCCGCTTGGTCGAGCCTCATTACGCAAGTTTCCGCCACCGATGAGGCAAGTAGTGTGGCAGGGGCAGGAGCTGACTCAACGTGCTGCTTGGCGCGCGGCAACTGCGGCCGTCATTTTATCTTTTTATATTTTACTTTGTACACAATTTGCGTGTGCTGTGTGTATGCGTGTTGTGGGTGTGTGTGTGTGTGTGTCTGACTTTTTATAACTTTTTAGTTTGTTGCTTGGGCTCTGCTCTGGAGCGCAGAGATTAGGCAAATTTTCGTTGCATACTTTAAGGCTGCGGCGGCTGCTGCTGTCGCCGCCCGTCCAAAGTGATATTTTTCTTAATTTTCCCGCTTTATTATTCTGTTTTTCTTTTTGCGCCCTGCGCCATGTGCCTTGCGCGTCTCTTTCGCGTAATTCACTTGTTTTATTGCAGTTTCGCATCTCCTTTTTTTTACGCTGTTTTGATTTGTTCTTGCCTCGTTTGTTGCCGCTGCCCTGCCACATGACAGCGCCCCAACATCCTTCGTCCATCGCAGCATATTCATGTTTCGCTTTTATACGGCTTGAACTCGCACAGCTCGACAGCTGTTTGGTACTTAACTTGCTTGCGGTTAATGAGTTGAGGCAGCCCACCACGCACCGTGGGCCACATTCCATGAATCAAAGCAAAGAAATTCGTATTTAGGCGTCGAGTTTGGAAAGAACTTAAAGTGTTTAAACAGGAATACATAAATTACATAATACATATAGCTTTAATAATAAATATCTGCATTTTTTTAAATTTACATTTTATACAGGATAAATTAATTTTTAAACGAAATTTCTACCACCTCTACATAAATATATATTTTAGGTTTTAAGTATGTTTTTATTACATTAAAAATTCAGTTTTAGACAAGTGTTTCTTGTGTTTTTAAGCTAAATTGAAACATATTCAACTTTATATTTAATTATTTGTAGCGTATGGATCAACTTTTTGGCCACTTGTGCAACTTTTTTGGTGCGTGGTATTTTGGGCAACTCGATTATTATTATAATAATTATTATTATGATCAAGTTTTTGCAGTGCATCATTAGTGCAGGCAATTAAAAAGTTTTTATATGAAATCGCTTTATCTTTATTGCACGTACACGTCGCATAAACATAAAACATGATAACATGGCACACACACACCAACACACCAATACACATACATACATACACCCTTGAATTGCGGCTCGTAAAAGACGCCCATCGAGTTTTGCATTGACTTGAAGCACTTGTAGCTGCTGTAAACTCTCGTTTTGATTGAGATAGTTGGGTTAGGAGGTCGTCCTTATAGCGACTTAATAACTGCCAATTTGTCGAGGCTGTTGCTCTTTCCGCAGCGCATTACTTAATTAACGAGAAATAACTTTAGCACGTTCTCAAAGCCGCAATATTGCTCATACGACGCGTGCAACGCGTGCAACTTCTTACAAAGTTTTTGAAGTATGTAATTTTTGAATTCTGCACTCGGCAGTAAATTAAAAATTTCACTCAATATTAATTAAATTGAAGAAATCACAGCGCATTCATGTGACATGCGGCAGCCGTAATTTTATCTGTGGCATGATATACTTGTGTTTCGTTCGCTTTTCCTCTTTTCTTATTTTGGTTGTACTTTTTGCAGTGGTGCTCTGGCCAAAAGTTTCGTTACGAAATTTATGGCATCAATTTAGCAAATTTACGCGCAGCTGCACTGCCAGCCACGCCCTTATAAAGGGGAAGCTAGCTAACAAGTGTCAAAGGTGCATAAATTATTACCAATTCCTTATATCTTACTGCAATTCTTTTTACTTAAGAGTAGGCACGAATGTGTGTATGTGTGATGTACATTTCAATATATTTCAATTTGTTGTATATAATCTGCAGTTTGTATTAAATTAAAATTCATATTTTAGGCCCGGCTTCCAATATTACCATGGCTTTTAATGTTAAAATTTAATATTTATATTTGAATATATTTTAATATAAAAGGAAATTGGAATTTAAAATTGGGTTTAATACAAACATATTTTTACCAGCTTCAAAAATTTTAACATTCAAACATATAAAACATACAAACATACAAAAGACATCTGTTTCACTTGTCTTCATCAATGATTTACCTTGAATAGGATTATTGAATAAAGCTAATTTAATTTGTATAACATGTTAACAATTAATTGAAGCACTCGCTTTAGTAAATCATTTTAATTAGATCAAATACAAAATCAACAATGATTTAAGAGTGTGGCTTTCATTGATTATATAACGGTTACCAGTCGGGGATATCCCGTCAAAAAAAAACACTTTTGAAAAAGCTTAATGCTTAGATTTAAACGTCCCTTTTGTAAGGACCCGCCGCCTTGGCCTGCGGCCAGTGTCCTGCCTGCTGTGCTTACCTAAATTATGCAAATCAATACAAAGTCCACTTACTGTTCGTCCTTGGCGGTAATTAGCTAATTAATTTCGAAATTGTTGTAATACAGTGAGAGAGAGAGAGAGCGACAGTGAGTGGGAATGGAAGAGTGAGATGAACGCCACTGTATGGCGGGGGGTGGTGGAGTGGCCTCGTCAAAGGCAAATGCAGATTAATTTATTGAACTGTATGCGTTGAATTAAAATAGCGGGCCGTAAATCGCTTTAATTGTTGCTTGGCATATTAGATAAATGGGATCAGGGCATTTGAAATATGTAAGCGGCTTAAACGGCTGGCTGAAAACAAAACACAAAGTCATTAATTTATTGTTTCCTTTTGCTTACTATATTCTGTATTCTCTTCTGCTTTCTGTTAGGTGCGCGGGGCCTGCAGACGGGCTCAATATTAAGGAGCGAGAGAATAAATGACGGCACATTTCATAGAAGTCAATCAAAGAGAGCGGCGACATTGGCAAAATCGCAGCCATTAATTTCGGCGACAACGCAAATTGCCAAAACGAATGAGGAGCAAGCAACAACAACAACAACAACAACAACAGCAGCGACAACAATTGCAAATGCAATGCAAACAAATGCGAGTTTGTCTATTGATGTTGCAATTGCGTCAGCGGCAGCAACTGCAATGCCCAACCGCAGCAACATTAATAACATTAGCAACAACGACGATCGACAGCAGCGAGGGGCAACTTCCGTGCCGGGCGTGGGGGCACAGTTGCAAGCAAATCTGATTATGAGCAATAGAAACGTTGAGGAGCAGGAGCTGGATGAGCACAAATACAAAATTACGCAGCACAATGCATTGTTTCCAGCCAACAGCATCGGCATCGGCATCAGCAGCAGCAACAATGGCTCGACAGCACCAATCGAGGCAACCACAGCGGTAGCAACAACGGTAGCCACAGCAACAGAGGAGTCAACAACAACAACATCCACAACAACAACAACAACACGCAAGCCTGCACCAAAGACAACCCTGAAGCCGCCGCCAACAATAGATGATTACCAAACAATAATTAGCCAAGCGGGAACTCACGCCTATCTACCCTGCAATGTAAGTGACGCTCGGCTCTCAAGCTTAACCTAAAACTCGAGCTGAATTCGAATGGATTCAGACCCAAACTCGCTTTAATTAACAGTCTAGAATGCGTGCCAAATGAGTCTCTGAACTGGCTGAACTGGGCCACAAAATAAGTCATTACTTGCCGCGAGCACGCGGTGCTATGTGGCCTACCCCTTTCCAATCCTCTGCCTAATGCGTTAATTGTATTTGCATTGGGAAGCCTCAACACACTTCAATGCGTGACATAATAAAGGGATGTGTGTTCTAGTAATTAGGGAATGTGCTTGTGTACGTACTTATTGGCAAATAACAATTATTTACGCATTCCCCTATTGCTTCACAGGAAATTTATAGCAAAGGAATTTTTGAAAGTTCAAAATTTTATGAATTCTGCATAGTTAGTTTTATTTATTTATTTTACGTTTCTTTTGGAAAAATATGTGATCTCTTATTCTTATTTTCAAAATTTTTTTTTAAACTTTGATTTTTGTTGTAAAGTTTCCAAATTCTGCTCCCTCCGGATTTAAACTTTACAATACTTTGCCGAAGCTGGACTGATTTTCAAAATCCATACCATTTTGTTAATGGTTTAACCCCTAAACTGTTTCTTTATCGTTTGTTTAATGAAAAAAAAAACCACATAGTTTCCAGATTTAATTAGTAACTTCCTTTAAAAGTACTCAATATATTGTTCAATTCTGCATTTATCACAACTTTTTTTTATCAATGACTGGCATAAAACGGAAGCTAATCCCAAAAAAATGCCTGAATACTCGTACAATATCAAGTTGTTGACCAAACTGAAGCATTGAAGACAGGCAAAATTAAAACCCGATTGATTTCCGCCGAAATCCAATCAAGCGAAGCTCTCCGCAAGTTGTTTATTTTTAACGGCGGTATTATTTTTTATTCTCCTCTTTGTGCATAAGAATAACAAAAATATTGACAAAGCATTTTGCTTCTCCATTTATTTTTTGTTTTTAATAATCATTGATAATTCATAATAAGCATCTGATTATGCAGACTTCTTGCGCTCAATCAAGCCGCTGGGTACGATGAGTGAAAAGGGACGGGGGCTGCTTGCGGAAGTGGCGGTTACTGGGGGAGAGTTTAACTTTGCTGCGCTTTGAACTAATTTACGCTTGGTGCTGTCGGAACTGAAAGAAAACAAACCGGAAATTGCCGCTGCCACGCCCCAAGACACCAAGCAAAAGCCCGCCATTCGCCACGCTTCCTCACCCCCTGCGACAACCCAATTTATGGCCAGAGGCAACGCCATTTTCGAAGCTGACCCAAATATACCAAGCCTTGGTCCTAGTTCAAGCTACACACACGCACAGTTTTGGGCGTGGCAACAGCGTATGTGTGTGTGTCTCTGTGTGTGGCATCCAAAGTCCATCCGCTAAAAACTAAGTTACTGCTGCCTTGTTGCCTTGGCGCAGTGCCTGCAACAGCATCCTTATGATGATGATAATCATGTTAATGCTCATTATAATTACAAGCATAAGCATAATCATTATTGCCATTATAATTGGCGTAGTCGCCACTCTGTTTACAGAGCAAATTATTTCAAACTCTCCAAAAAATAACTAAAAAAAGATACAAAAGTATCTTCAACTCGCTGGCTGCAGCTGCTTGCAAAACAAGCAAATACTTTACCCTTTTCTCTGCACAGAGAGTTTATTCAAATGAACTCGTCTGTAACAACAACAAGAAGCAACTTTTAACTTGAACAACTTGCAGCTCTTACAAAAAAATCGAAAAACAACCAAAAAAAGAACACTGTAAATATTAATTAATGAAAATGTAATAGATTTGCAAAAGATACCCTTAAAAATTGTGAGGATTTTATAAGATTATAAGATTTCATATGAATGTAATTAGATAACCAATCTTATAATCGATAAATATTCGTTCTTAACAATTTGTTGTCGATAATAGTGAAAATCAACGAAAATAAAACAAGTTAACCAAACCAGGGAGCATATAAAGCTAAAAAACAGTATAAAATAGAAAATATACTTACCTTCTAAAAATTCACTTTAAGTCACAATTTGTGCAGAAACGTTAAATATTTTCTTATGTTGAGTGGTTTTTATGTAATCCAAGCAGCGGTTCATATATTCAAAGAATCCTGCAGGATAAACATTATTTATGCAAGCACACAACTAAATACTGATTATCCGTTCAACTGAAAGCGAAAAAAATATATATTTTTGAATTTTCCTCAAAGCCAAAAAATATAAATTTATGTTCGCAGCTGTCGGTTGGCATAACCTTGCGCCATCTTTAAATCTGCTTAAACCTAATCAATTAATAATAAATTTCAGACCGTAGGCGCTACATAGAGCGTATAAAAACATAAAGAAAAATAAAAAAAAAACTCACACACACACACTTTGCCTGCAAGCACTTGATATTTTTTTTTCTGTTTTCTGTTTTCTCAGAAGCGATTTCGCCCCGCGCCTACATTTGGGTTATTTTGCAAAGTCTGCGAAAAGTTTTTTCTGCAGATATGAAAAAAAAGAAACCCGACAAGAAATGCGGATAGCTCTCTTTGAGGTGTATTGTTGTGTGAAAAAATTGGCAAAATAAAAGAAGAAATTATTTACAAACAAGTTTAGACAGAATTCGCAAATGTTATGGGCAAACTTTGCGTTGCCTGCGTGCCTTTGGTTTCCAAAAATCGCTGCTGACGACAGCAAACGCAAAAGTAAAACGCACATAAAAGCCAAAGCCAAAAACTTGGCTACAACTATGTCCATGACTATAGCTCTGGCTATGGCTATAATGTGATATGGGTGCAGTCGGCCCGACAAGTTTTTCAAAGTATAAGTGCCACTCGCTGGGTTTATTGCCCATTTCCAGGCGCTTGACTTTAATGCAATGTTAACATTTGCCCAACACACACACATACACAGAGAGAGGAAGAGAGAATTATAGGCGATGCAGCTACAACTAATTAACAATATTTAAATTGCAAAACAGGGTAGGCATCTTGATAAATTCGTTGGCAAAATACGGTCATTAATTTTTTGGCAAATTAAGCGCAATCTACACGAGCCCAGCCGCATAATGCGCCATCCATAAACGAGGAATTTAAATTAGCTAATGCCAAGCGGCATTCCTCGCTTGCTCGGGCACAACCTGAGCCCCAAGCCACATGAATATTTGTCAGATAGCAGCAGGAGCAGGAGCAGCAGAAGCAGACACAAGAACTTGCCACCACAAGGACGACAACGAGGCGAACAGTCGACTTATGTACTTACACTTGCCACATACTCCAAAGGAGTTCTCTGCAGCTCCAGTTACAACCCTCCCCTTTTCTATATCTTTTCCTTTCACTGCCCCTGTGCGTGCCTAGTCGCTACTTGGCTGTCTGCCCAACTGTCTCTCAACTTGGGCAACTGGATAAGCATCTTCACTTAATACGCTGAGTATAATGTCGATGCTCAGCCTGATAATAATGTCCTTTGTGCGATACTCACGACTTCAATGCCTTCCGCAAAATTTAATAAAGTCGCCGCCCCTACCCCCTGCCCAGCACAGTGCTTATTTTTTCGCCAGATAATTTAGAGTTTGCAGTAAATGGAAAAAGGAAACTCGCCTTTTTTTTCATTTCTAAAATCAGCCAGTGGAAAAATTTACAATAAATTCCGTTTCAGTGTCACGTTAAGACTATATATTTATTATATGAAACTGGTTTATATTTATAAATTTTAAATATTTTATTTTTCTAAATGTCAATTAGTTCACAGAACAGTTTTTTCAAGAAACTTCGAAAATAATGTGAAGAAGTTAAAAAAGCGACATTTAAATAATTATTTGTCTATTTCTATACAAAGTAATTACACAGCTGTGTTATCTGAGAAAACTTTACAGAATTATGCCTTAAATGTCATAAAAACCTTTTTCTATCTTTTTATCTTGTTACATTTATTGCTATCACCTTCTATATTTCCTATTGTTTGGTCTATTTAACAGTATTTAAATAGGACATTTCAGGACTATGAAAGTCTCAACACAATATTAAAATGCCCAAAAAGAGAAACCGCATAAAAATACTATAAGTAACTCGAATTGGTATTTTAGGCTTTTGCAGATTTATATCCTGATATTGTGTACTAAACAAGCCTCATGGCGTTTACATTGTCATAATAGCCGGAGTGTGTGTGTCAGTGTGTGTGTGAGTGTGAGTGGGTGCTGTGTACTCATTTTTGATACGGCATATTCATATAGTTTTGACAGCACGTACAGCGACAAAAACAACAATGAACTGGGGTGCGAGGGGCCAGGCTACTGCCAGCAATTATGGCCAAGTCAGACAGACAGGCGGGCAGCTTCGAGTTTGGTAGCAAAATCTCAGTGGGGTCGAGTTGGGGCTTGGTTGGCGGTCGCCTTTTGTGTGCGTGCCTCAGACACCGTTGGTTCCATGGCGACTGCGACAGGGCGGCAACCACAATGAAAAACAACAAGCACATAAAACACAAATGATTATAGTATCTAATCATGACGTCGTTCAACAGCGCCCCCAGCCCCGGTCGGCTCCCCCCCAAACGCCCCAAACTTCACGTCGCCATCGTCGTCGCCGCTACCGTAGCCAAACACGGACAATGTAGTTGATGACAGCAGTTCAAAGACTGTCATTTGCCACTGCCACAGCCACATTTCGCAATCGCCATTTTAGTCAGCTGCTTAGCCCCTACGACCCACTCGCGTCCCTCACAAACAGGGTATGAGCGGCGCCTCACACTGGGCGCAAAGCGTGTGCGTGGAATTTTAAGTGAATCACAGTTTATAGTGGATTAGCTGATCACTTGGAAATCTATACGTATCATATTACACATCTTGCTTCTTCTTGTTCAGGTCAGCTTTTATAGGACAAAACTTTCAGTGATAATAATTCTGTATATATGTATATAAATTATATATATATTTAAATACATAATAATGCAGATATATTTTTTAGAATTCAATAAATTATTGTGATTATTCTGAAGCAATATAAGACAATTAATATTGTTTTTAATATATTTAAAATTGCACAATCCATTATTAATATAATTGTAAATGATTAATTCTCTCCTTGTAAAACGATTCACATTTTATAATATTTCAATATTGAATTATCAATCAATATCAATCTAGCAAATCAACCAACTTGCAAAGCTGTCAAAAGAAATACAAGTATAATCGAAGAACTTTTTCAAAACTCCCCCACAAAGGGGCAACTTGTTCGCAAAAGTAAATCACAAATTGTGTCAAGTGTAATTACGATGAGCTCTTTCATACAACATCATTCACATGCCGTAGAAGTGGTACACCGAGCAGCATAAATATATTTATACACCCACACGTTTTTGCACCCACACGAACACATTCAATAGAAAGACTTTCAGTTTCCGTCTCGAATTCAATGTACATTATTTTCTCTACGTGCGGCTTGGCTGGTTGGGTTGGCCATTGGGTGGTTTGCGGGTGCCAGAGGCTGCCTTGTAAAATTGCTTCTAAATTATTATTGTCATTATTGACAGAAATGAATCGTCATTTTGTTGCCGCTATTGTTTACCGTTATATTGTGTTCTTTTGCCGTTGTTATACCGTTGTTGTAGGCGCCAAAGTTTTTCAAGAAAAGTTTCGCTGACATCATTCAGTTAGTCGGCTGGGATTTGCTTGACGCTTCTCCCCGTCCTCCCTCCCTCGTCCCCGTTCAATTGTATTGAGTTTAAACTATGAACCCAATATTGACAGATTGCTTTCAATTATTGCCTAATATATTATTAATTTCATTTCTGACTGTCATCTTTTCTGCTTCATCTACGCAGGTCAAGCAATTGGTGAAGAAGCCCATTTCGTGGCTCCGCATGCGAGATGGCCACATCCTCACCGTGGATCAGACCACCTTTATAGCGGATCAGCGCTTTCAATCGGTCTTCTCCCCGAACCCCGAACGCTGGTCCCTACAGATAAAATATGTGCAGCTGAAGGACGAGGGCACCTACGAATGCCAGGTATCCACGGAGCCAAAGGCCAGCGCAATTGTACATTTGCGCATTGTGGGTGAGTATATTTTTCCAAAGAGAGTTAAACAATGCAACAAAGTTCGTAAAATTTAAAAATGTGATGCTAAAACAGTGGTAGTCCCTTGACAAAGTGTAGTTTTAAATGCTTTTCTTTATTTTATTGTGACTTGACTTGGAAAACGTATTTCTTTTATGAATTTTTGTTTTTTAGTGACATGTTCCCAAAATATAGAATAAGATTAACATTTCTATAAAATTTTATAACTTTTTTTTAACATTTGTTTAATTTCCTTTGTTTTACTTTCTATCTAGTTTTTGGTTGCCATTTGAAATTGCTGCAAATTTAAGGCATATGTTTTATTGACCCCGTAACCTCTTTGTGTTATTAAGCTGTAGTAGAGACCCAAGTGCAATGTAGGCCACACTCAAGCCCAAGCCTAAGCATAAATCACAGGGCAGGCCAATAAATCAGTGACTGCTGCACAGATTCTCCACAGATTGTAAGCTACCCTCTAAACGTGTGTGTGTGTTCTCGCCCTCTCTGTTTCTCTTTGGCAGAACCTAAAACCGAATTAATTGGCGAGTCCACGCGTCACGTGAAGGCCGGAAGTCAAGTGAAACTGCGCTGCATAATTAGCCAAGCACTGGAGCCGCCGCTTTTCATTAATTGGTTTTACAATCAGAAGCAAATCTATTTGCATAATCGTCGCGGCTGGCGAACGGAAATTGAGCGCATCGATCTGCCAGCGGAAGTGCCAACGACGTCGACAACAGCTGCGACATCGACGTCGACAGCGGCAGCGGCGTCGCTAAATGATATAGCGGCCATAACACGTTCGTATATTCTAGACGCGATAACGGTGAGCGATGGGGCCGACACGGCCGGATATGGATATGTGTTGCCAGCGACAGCCACGCCTACGCCCACGCCCATGCCCATAATGTCAACGACAAGGACAACGGCTGCAGTTGCAGCAGCAGCAGCAGGCGTTGCCACAGACGAAAGCGGTGCAGCAGCAGTTGACACACTGGCAACAGCAGCAGCTGCTGCAGTGACGACAGCAACATCAGCGGCAACAACAACAACAACGACAGAACCCAGCACAACGACAGCAGCAGTAGCAACAACAACAACTATGGTGCCAAGCAGCAGTTTCATTAAACAGATAACGGTAAGTGGCCTACCGCACGTGTGGGCGTGCTTCTCATCATTATCATACACCTCTGACAGTAGCTGTACACTCAGAGAAAAACTTAAAAGCATATACGAAACAAAAAGATAAAAACAGCAAATTATAAAAATATAAAAAATTATATATTTATTTATATATATAAATTTATAAATTCTTAAAGTTACGATTTATAGTCTAGAACTTTTCTCTTAGTGTATTTGCATTAAGAGCGTTTTTATTACGCACTTTGCTCCGCAAAATACGCGACGGCATTTTTATTCAATTTTCCCAACACTGCTGAAAATTGCCAACGTCGTCAAATTATAATTTTAATATATCTTATATGAGTGTGCGCATATTTTGTGTTTTAATTTTATTTTATTTTTTATTTTTTTTTTGTTTTTGCCACGCGTGCCATTTGAGCAGCGCCCAGTTTCGGATGCCTGTGGCGCATACGCCCCGTGCGCCGACACGTCTGTCAGCCGTCTCGCCAGCTCAAGTATCGCATTGCTCTGTATTTACGAGTTCTTTTTGCTTTTATTGTTTCCCTGCAGACGGCTTCGCTCATCATTCCCGCCGTGGTGAAGCTGGACTCCGGCAACTATACGTGCAGCCCCTCGAACAGCGCTCCGCGCACCATTGTGCTGCACGTGCTAAACGGTAGGTCTTCAAAGAGGGGAGTGGGGTCTGGTTGTTTGGTGCTCAGTGCCAACTGCTTTTCTGTATTGCATGCCAATAGAATTAAGTTTTCATTTAGCCTAATTGAATTTTACTTCGCTGACTTTTGATATCAACGAGGGCACGCACAGTGGCACAATTTGCTTGCTTTGTGTTGAAAATTGCAATGTTTTTTAATTAATTTTGACTCAATATTATAAATTAAAAATTCAACTATTAAATAAATAGTTTAGTTGCATTATATATAATATACATATTTATCTTCAATTAAAATTATTTTTTAGTTTCTTATTCGTTAAGATAATTTTCAAATTGAAGTCCAGCTGCTTTCTTTTACGTAAGTTCCATAGTGCGATATTTGATTTTTATTTTGTTTACACAATTTTCAACTCTGCTGATGGCCATTCAGACAGAAACAGTTACATTAACAGCAGGAACAACAACACTTACACCAACGGGTGCAATTTTATTGTTATCTCGAAATGTCCACAATTGCGTTATTTGCTCAATGTCCACGAACGTAACGGCGTTGCTGGGGAGAATGATCATGATGATGATGATGATCAAGTTGATGATGATGGCCTATATATGCTAAAGCCAACTATCTGGCTGTCTGTTTGTCTAGCAGCACACAAGGACACATTTGTATCTATATATCCTTATAGCTATCTTTGTCTATGTGTGTACGTATGTGTGTATGTCATATTGTACCAATACGTAATGTGTGTATGTATTTCAATCCTTTGCTTTGCAGCATGTGTATTTACGCAGTGTTCTTGTTGCTTTAGTTGTTGTTGTTGTTGTTGCTGTTATTGTTGCTTCTGTATTTGTTGTTGTGTCAGCAATGCGTGTGTGTCAACTTTGACATGTGTTCTGTTTGAAGCATGCTACTTAAATTCAGCTCACCAGTGCATGAGGGCGGGATGCCAGCTAAGTGATGATGACACCTGATGTGCTGGTCCCAAACCAACAGTCACTTGAAGGACAGCTGCGCGCTGTGCGTTTGTCGTTTACACGTTGTCTGTCGCTAAATCAACAACAACAACAACAAAAACAACAAAAACAACAAAAACAACAACTGTCACGTTTATTCGGGCCAACGGCGTTTTAAATAATGGCCATAAAAATGGCATTGCCAATTGCGGTAAATTGTGTTTCGTGCAAGTGGAGCTTGGGGCACGTTCTATGCGAATGTCGAGTTATGCACGTGTTTTTCCTTTTTATTTTCATATGTCAAAAAATCCAAAAGGGGCAAAACAATGATTTAGGCGCATGTCTGTCTGTCAAAAGAGGGCAACCAATTGTTCACCCTCTGCTGTGGTTTTGACTGTGCAGTTGTTATGTGCCACTTTAAATCAAACAAGGCATAAATTACGAACAATTTCAATGACTCGTGACAGCGTCAACAGCGATCAATAAATAAAGAAAAAAGGGAAATTTAAAAATGTACAGAATATACAATAATCAAGTTACATGAAATTAACTTAGCTAAATAAGCTTTTCGCTTGTTAATTATACCTATATATAACTATAAAAACGTTCATAGACTATATTTAAAAATAATCTTTATTCAATTAAAAATATCTAATTCCATTAAATACTCTTTAGACGCAGCTATGTGAGTTTTGTAGCTAAAACAATTTCATTTTAATTCAGTTGCCTGCAGGCAGTCCTGAAAAATTCCTAAATATACCTCTTATTAACTCCATTAAAAAATTTTTAAAACTCTGTAAAAAAAAACCTTAGGTTCGTTTACATGTTCGTTTATGTTTATTTATTTTTTCCTTGCTATAAATCATGTAAAAAACAGAAAATCTGAAAAAAGGAATGAAAAACCGGACAAATATTGCACGATATTTATGTATTTTTAATATTCGACTAATTGGCGCTGATAAAATGCGGCCCGCAGCACTTTTAAGCCGAACAAATGAGTAAAACATGTTAAAGCTGGATAATGAAAATCACAGAATCCATGGGCCTGTGAGTGTGTGTGTGTATGTGTGGGAGTGCAAAGTGTGTGCTTGTGTTTTCATGTGAAAATTTCATATGCATTTTAATGTAATTTCATGAACGTGCAAAAGAACGGAGAAAAAATCTGTGCATATTGTCGGCTTTGAAATTTAATATTGTTACATGGATTTTTACATAAGTACCAAAAGGTTAATAAACTTTATGTCATTCTGTGGCGCTATTGTTGTCGACATTGCAATGTTATTGTTCTTGTTGGTAATTTTGTTTTTGTTGTTATTGTTGTTGTTGTTATTATTGTTGTTATTATTGTTACTGGGCAACTGTACAATTCATTGATTGTGACAGCAAAAAACAAAAAACGACAACAACTGCATTCATGACAAATGATTATTAATAACTTAATGATATTATCATTTATTTATACGCATGCATTTTTCCTTTTTATTCGCTCTGTTCCTCATTTATTATCCATACACACACATATAAACATACCCAGGAAAAGTGCGTGTGGCCGCCATTTTATGGCATAATTTATTTTCTTATATACAAGCCATATAGAACATATGCGTGTGTCTATGTATATTTATACTATATATATAGTAAATGAACTGGACACGTGATTTTCGTAGACCAAATTGAATCTATCGAATTCAGCTCTATATTTTTATCTAACAGTATATTTCGTATTTGGGTTATATTATCGACGTGTCAAATGCTGCTTTGCTCTTTGATATGATTAATTAATTTGCATAAATTATGTTTTGGATAGTTTTGCAAGTCGTTCACTGAGGTGCAAAAATCGAAATTGCAATGTTGCGCATAATTGGATAGTGTTTGCAAATATAATATTATCTATTATGCTGTTTAGCCAAATTTTTGACTTAGTTAATTGTTTAGCATTGTTTACCAATTATAAAAATATATTTTTGCATGAAATCAATGAGCGTATTATTTTCGTATATATAAATTTAAGAGTATTATTTTGCCTTTCTGAACTTAAATATTTGAAAATATCTTTAAATTTGTAATATCATTTAATCAAATTTTTTAAATTATAAGGATAGTTTTTACTCACTTTGCTTTCTTTTTAGTTCATCTACTTTAATAAATTTAATAAACAAATTATCTGTAGGTGCAGTTAATTTGATGTACACCGTTTTAAGCCCAGTTCATTTTGTTGACACAAATACAAATATTTATTTTGTGCATATTTCATACCTCATGCTATATATAATTTATGCTAACATATCCTGTCATACTAAATACATATTGAACGATACTCACATTTCTGTTAATTTATGCGCACTTTTATTTGTCTTTCTGGGCTTGAGTGTTTGCTGTTCAATTCTGCAATAGAAATATTTAATTAAAATATGCCTCTATTTATTCAATCGACTAGTTACATACACACAGTTGTGAATTGCACAAATTGTTTTACACAAAATTTGATTTCAATTTAAATGCGAGAGAGGGCTTTGGAGTATTTATTGTGGTGGTGCGTGTGTGCGAATGCCATTGCCAATTGCAGTTGAAATATTACAATAGCAAACTGATTTTAACCACCAGCCAACACGCATGTGACTGTTTCTTTTGTACTGTCTAGGTGAATACTCCGCATCGGCCATTAAATCCGCCAGTGTCAGCTGGAATACGCTAATTGGCTGTCCCGGCTATTTGCAGGGGCGAAATATTTCAACGCTTTTGACACTTTTGTGGATTATTAAATTTGTGCTCGCTAGAAATGTGACAATCTGCAGCAATCATGGCCGAAACAAAGTCAACAAGCGACCAGCGCTGCAGGAGCCACAGACGCCAGCAAGGACAACCAGCAGGACAACAGCTGGCGCAAGTGTCAGCAGCAGGCTCGGCGCACAGACGGAGACGGCGACCCGCAGGCAACAACGTTTCGGCGGCAATTGTGGCCACGTCAGCAGCTCAATTAGTGGCACCAAAGTGGCCGAGGACAAAACTTGAGCCGAAGCGGGACAACAAGAATGCTGCACGCGATTTAAGTAAAATATGACCGATTCAGCTTAGACTATGCCTAGAACTTTAAGTCCAAACAATGCAGATACATTTGAGAAATGTAAATACAAACATTTCTAAGGATTTCGAGATGCATTACATATACATAAAAGATCTCATGTATGGCCATAAACAAAACATATTTATAGTACTTGCTTATAGATAATACAAATATGTGTATATTTCAAATTTTAAAAATATACAAATGTGTCAAATTTTTTAATTGGTTAGATTTTTTTTAAAAATTTATTTTTTTTGTTTCTCAAAATATTGGTTTTTTAAAACTTTCAAAATTAATTGAAAATCACTAAAGAGTTATGTAAATAAAGGAACACGATTGTTTTTGTTAATTTCCTGCAGTGTATGTTCATTTTGAAGTCTGCAAGGCTTAGCTTATTTTTATATGTGGTGTTTAAAGCACTTAATTTATGGTTGTATCATTATAATACTATGATAAGACAAAACAAATTTCGAGTAAAATGACTTTAAAAACACACAAAAACTAAAATTTCCAAAGAATAGCATGTTAGTTAAAGGAAAAAAGGAAACTTACATTATGGAATAAGAAAAGATTTAATAATTGCTAAGATCATATGGAACGATTAAAAGCTAAACTGATAGCTATATTTATAAAAAAAACACATAAAAAAAATAAATGTACATTAGATTAAAGGTGTATTGGAAATATTGAAAAAAAAAAACATTTATATTAGCCAAAATATGTGGAGAATCTATTTGGAAGAATAAAATAATAGATAAAAAGTCGAACGTAAAATGAACATATGAACTTCCACGTAAATACAACATTTCTTAAAGCTTTTTAACGGGTGAAGTCAGATTATGTGTTGTTTGCTCAGCATGATTTGTAAATATTTAAAAACTTTCGCATCTTATTATTTTTACTTAAAGAAAGTTCGAATAAAACGTAGTATTATGCATATATGTGTACACAATTAAATAAATGAACTAAATATTTATAGCAATTTACGAATACTTTAAAGGAACTGTGTAAATATGTTTATCGAATATGTAATCTGCAGCGTTCCTTAACCAAATACTTCAAGAAGCAAAATAAAATTATAATAACAATAATAATAGCAAAACAAATATAAACCTTAGTTAGTATTAAAGAACTTATGCTCAGATTTAGTAAGCGTTATAAGGTTGCGGTAAACTTGAGTTTTTAATTTGTATTTCAAAAATAAAATATATAATTAATATATTAAAGCAAATTTCGTATTTGCTCTCAGTCTTAAGCGATTATCATAAGTGATAAAAGTAAATAAAATACATTTTCCTTAAATGAAAAATAAAGGTTTAGATTTTACACAACTTTTTTTTTTTTTGCTGGGTAGAGGTAAATAACAAATTGGGGCTTATTAATTTACTATAACTACTTTATAAAAAAAATGCAATGAATATATATATCAATGAATATAAATATCTGCTAAAAACTATCGCATTCTAAGGAAAGTTGGGATTTTTGTTTAGTATTAATTACGAAATTCAATTATTAATGAATGCCATGAGTGCTTAGATACAAATGAAATATTAATTCCTTTGCCTGTCTCGGTTTCTGCCCTATTCAATTCCAAGTAAATTTATGCTGTCACAAATCCATTCCCTGTATATTATATCTACATATATATATAGATGAAAATGCTAGTACACAAGAGCACATGCCTCGAATACAACCACATAAGTTAGGACCGGCACAACAAGAACTTTAGATGTGTGAGTATGTGTATGGGAGCTCGACGTGTCAACTAAAATATTCAAACAGTGCTCATGAATTGTGCACAAGTTTGTTAAATATTCATTCATTTGTCGGACCACAAGTGTTTGGGGCTGGCAAATGCAAAACTCAAATGTTTGAAAAATCTTCCTCTTACATCACACATTTAGTCGGGTTTGGCTTACGTTTCTATAAATACCAGAACCTCTGGTAGAATATTAATTTCTTATGCGCCATCCATTTGTAAAATTTGAGATTGTACGAGTTGGTTTGTTCAGAATGCGATATTCTGTAGTAATAAAAATTGTTGCAGTCTGAGTTAAATAGGGATGTTAAAGAATGAACAAACTTTCTATAAAAAATACCAAACCTAGAGAGGTGTACCCATAGCAATGTGTGGTTAGAAACTTATAGCTATGTTTTCAGGTCTTTGCTTTATTTTAGTTCTTATTATTTAAACTACATGATATAGATTTAAAATACAGAAATAAATAAACTTTTAATTAGCAGTAACTGCTGTGCCGTCAGCTAAGATGAAAAATGAAATGTAAAAAAAGGTTAAGTGTTTTAATCTCAGAACATTAATATTAAAATAAATTTGTTTGTGTAGATTTTATGAGTATAGGTGAAAAAATTTTTGTAAAAAGCATATATTTTCCCAATATCATCCATTCTTAAACTAGCTGGTCACACTCTCTTTCATTTCCTCAATGAATTCAAAACCACTCTTTAAATATACTTTTGCTACCTTTACAGCGAAATTTATTTATGATTGAACTTTATATCAGTGAGAATTCTATAATTTTCAATGAGCCTCTCTATAACAGTAAAAGTCAAGATATTATGCAACGCTCCCAACTGTTGATGCTGGTCGAAAATGTTAATATTCAAAATCAAGATAATGTTTTGACAGCTGACGGTCAATTTGGCTAATGGTTTTCCTGATTCATACATTACGCTTCCTACATCGACGTGTAAGAGCCGTGTCGCACTCAAGTGGCTGAGCAGTTCTTTGAGTAATTATGGTTGGTGTGTGATAAGAGCACAGCTGGCTCGGACCATATATAAGCGGTCCGACCACTGCAGTTAGTCGAACAGTGGAGAAGTTTATACTCCCAACGGTCAAAGCAAATCGGAGGACTATATCCAACAATGAGAGTTTGTAAGTTCCCTGAGGACTGGGGACATTTCTCGCGGCCCAAATTAATGTCCCCTGTTGCTTTTTACAGACAACCTGCTGCTGCTCACACTCGTGATTGCCCTGTCTGCTCTGGCAGCAAACGGCGAGGCACAGAAGCCCGACTGCACCGAGCACATTAATGGACTCTCCTTTGCGGATCCCGTGAGCTGCTCCAGCTTTTATGTTTGCCTGCGCGGACGTGCGCTGCGGAGAGAGTGCGGCCATGGCCTATTTTTTGATCCCAAGACCCAGATCTGTAACCTTCCCAGTCTAGTGGAATGCCACAACGGCGACCGCACAAGCTCCATAGTTCATGGGCACGATCATGAGGGTCATCTTACGGCACAAGGGGGTAAAGCTCCTTGTAAAACCACTCCAAAGCCACCGTGTGACAAGCCCGAGCCAACAACTCCCAAGCCCTGTACTAAACCAGCTCGAACAACAACCCCACCATGTGATACAACAACACCTGCTTGTGAAACAACAACAACGACTGCATTAGACACAACACCCTGCACAACAACAACAACCACAACAACGACTACACCTTGTACAACAACTACGACAACAACTACAACAACGACAACAACAACAACGACAACAACAACGACAACAACAACTACGACAACAACAACTACGACAACAACAACAACCACAACACCTTGCACAACTACAACTACGACAACAACTACGACAACAACAACTACGACAACAACAACGACCACAACAACGACAACAACTACGACAACAACTACGACAACAACTACGACAACAACAACGACCACAACAACGACAACCCCTTGTACAACAACTACGACAACAACTACAACAACGACAACAACAACGACAACAACGACGACAACAACAACGACAACAACAACTACGACGACGACAACAACAACAACAACTACAACAACGACAACACCTTGTACAACAACTACGACAACAACTACAACAACGACAACAACAACGACAACAACAACGACAACAACAACGACAACAACAACGACAACAACAACTACGACAACAACAACAACCACAACACCTTGCACAACTACAACTACGACAACAACTACGACAACAACAACTACGACAACAACAACAACGACAACAACAACAACGACAACAACTACGACAACAACTACGACAACAACAACGACCACAACAACGACAACACCTTGTACAACAACTACGACAACGACAACAACGACGACAACTACAACAACTACGACAACAACAACGACAACAACAACTACGACTACAACAACGACCACAACAACGACAACACCTTGTACAACAACTACGACAACTACAACAACGACGACAACTACAACAACTACGACAACAACTACGACAACAACTACGACAACAACAACGACAACAACAACAACACCTTGCACCACAACTACGACAACAACGACAACAACGACGACAACTACAACAACTACGACAACAACAACGACAACAACAACTACGACAACAACAACGACCACAACAACGACAACACCTTGTACAACAACTACGACAACGACAACAACGACAACAACGACGACAACTACAACAACTACGACAACAACAACGACAACAACCACTACAACAACGACAACACCCTGCACAACAACTACAACGACAACTACGACAACAACAACTACGACAACTACAACAACGACAACCACAACTACGACAACAACTACAACAACAACTACGACAACGACAACACCCTGCACAACAACAACAACGACAACTACGACAACCACTACGACAACAACAACGACCACAACAACGACCACAACAACGACCACAACAACGACAACAACAACTACGACAACAACAACAACGACAACACCCTGCACAACAACAACTACAACAACTACGACAACAACAACGACAACACCCTGCACAACAACAACTACAACAACTACGACAACAACAACGACAACAACAACTACGACAACAACAACTACGACAACAACAACTACGACAACAACAACGACCACAACAACGACCACGACAACGACCACAACAAAGACCACAACAACTACGACAACAACAACACCTTGTACAACCACATCAACAACTACTTGCACAACAACCCCACCATGTACAACAACACCACCATGTACAACAACCCCACCATGTACAACAACCCCACCTTGTACAACAGCCCCACCATGTACCACAACACCACCATGTACAACAACACCACCATGTACAACAACACCGCCCTGTACAACAACAAAATCGGCCGCCGCTGAGCCGGAGAAAATTTTGAAAGTTGTCGTGAGCAATCCAGTTGAAGATCTAGTCTCGCTGCGCGATTGCCAGGGTGTTGCGGACGGCACTGTGTTCACAAATACCAGACATTGCCGCCGCTTCTACGTTTGCCGCAACAACCGCGCAACACACCAGATTTGCCCCGCTGGCCAGTGGTACGATCGCGTGCTGAAGGAGTGCCGCAACCGCCGTGAAGTAAGCAACTGCATGGCCCGACGCAACTAGGCGAAAATATTTCGAATATGGTGAGACAATAGCGCATCTGTACCCGGATAAATCTGATAACCGACCTACTGATAAATTATCTCTCTACTCTATGTACGTCACTTTTAAAATTTATAGCATAATATCTTATCCAGCAAAAAAATGTAATAAAGCAGCATTTACGAAAACGTAAAAAAGCATTGAGATTTGTTCTTTAATTAAATATTTTTAGAATAGCTTGAGGGTATTTAAATTTTGTATACATCACATTCAACATTTTGTTCTTTTTAAGTCTTCAGTGTGTAATTTATAAGACATCAGTTACAGGTGCAAAGCGAAACGATTGTGTGATTTATTTATAGATTTGAGTTTTAGTCTTTGAGCTAGTGAAACAGTTAGTCGAAAAGAGAAACCATCGAGGGATTTCTGGTTGACCTGCCCGACTAATTAGTCAACATTTGAAAATAATTGCTTTCATTTTGCGACAGTTTTTCACTGCCAATAGGCGCAGTACTGTGTGCCCCACTCAAGCGAAGGCAAATTGGAAGCGTATATGAACATGTTGCCACAACAGATTTCTTTGTGTTAGTGCCTGTGTGTGTGCACATACCTACAGTAAAGAGTATGTCATCCCAGCAACTGGCTGCAAATACGGTATAAATCATAGAGCACTTTGCTGGCGTTGGCACTCACTCCTCATGCTGACAGCGACAAGGACAGCCTCTCATCACTCGCTGCTGTCTGGTGCTTCTGCACCCCGCTACCTCCCCTCTTCATAGGAGCCCTTATGCATGTACCTCTCGACAGCCAATCATAGTTTTCACACTCTAGTTAACATCATTGTCACCGAGTTTCAGTCAATGTAGAGTTACAAAAAAAATGAATTTGGTTGACGTTTGCAGTTTGTCTTTATATTTTTTTTTGTCGTTTTTTGGACTCTCTCTTTCGTCTGCACTGTGCCTCTTTCCTCGCTTGCTTAATTTTGCTGCACAATTTTTCAGCCATTTTGCTGCTGGTTTTGAATCCCGCTTTTTGACATTTCGTTAGCTCTGAATTTTGCGTTTGTCGTCGAAAAAAAAAGTGTTTCTACGTTGACATTTAAGTTAATTTGCATATAACCACAAAAATGCTAGTGGGTGGTGGGTAAGAGATAGAGGGGCGTGGCTTTCGTATAGGTAGCGCAAAAGTTTTACTAACTCTGCTGGTGTTAAAAACTAAATGCTCTGCAATTACGTAAAATTAACATACATACAAGTATATAATTTATCTTTATGCAAATATGTGTTAACACATGCAGACGAATATATAGCTATATGTATATTTAAGCATGTATATGTTATATGCCCAGTCTTCATTTGCATAAATAGTTGCCCAGCATTTTGTGACAGCTGCCGATTTTCGTCTACACTCGGTTAATTTTGCTGTTTGTCGTGTGTGCCAATAAATATATTCTTTAGCTTGTTCGTAAAAACAAAGTTCTTTAGAAAGAAAATTGTAAATATTTTTAGCAAAATTTAATTTAATTTAATAAATCATATAAAGTTTATATATGCGACAGTTTTCTCATACTTACAACTCCAAAAATCTCTTAGAAAATAAGAAATGATTTAAATAATTTAAGCAAAATGTATGTTTAAATTGGTACTATTAACTAATACAAATTGAAATTTCAATATGTGAAAATCCAAAAACTCTTAAATTTTAGTTTTAGCCAGAAAGCTGAGCTTTAAAGAAACAATACATATTATTGTCTTAGACAATAATAGCGTATACACAAATGACGATGCTATTATAATATTCACAAAAGCTTTTATAAGTTGCTAGGATCAATTCCTAAGCCATTTATAATGGTGCTCTTAATGACCCAAACGTTAATTGGCGAATCTCGTTGCAGCATCTCTTGATGGCATTGCATTTTTATCACTGCCTGTTGGCACATCAGACGCCACGTATCGGAACAGCTTAACCAGACACGGCTTGGCACCGGCTCCCGCCCTTCACATCGCATATTAATGAATGCTCAAGCCGAGTAGCGAGCGTCCTTTGGCTAAGCGCTGTAATTCCACACAGAAATTCACAATGCCATCAAATATGCGCGCATAAACCTAGCAGCAGCCAAGCCCGCATTCCACATCCCGCATCCACAGCCCGCATCCACAGGGGATCACACTTGTCTATTCGCGTTTAGCACGGCGGCTGCAACCTGACGAGCTGCCTCTCAACTGTATGCAACCGCTACCACCTACCACCTGCCACCTGCCACCTGCCACATTCACCTGCCACTTGCCACTTGCCGTCTACCACTTGCTACTTGGTACCTGCTCGAAGCACCCAATTTCCGGTGCTTGCGTAAATACATTATGCAGCTTACAACTACTTAGTGAGATGCAGCTGCCAGCTACTATGGGCAAAATTATCCAATTTTTAATTTCAGTAACAGCAAAATTGACAGAAGCTTCCACAATCAAGTATATTTAAATTAATACTTTTAAAACAATATTTTCTATAATGTTAAGAATGATAACCATATTCTTAATATAAATAATATAAATTTAAAATTTAATTCTTATGTTAAAGAAATTTTAGTTGGGTTTTCTTAAGACTTATTACTACTTTAAGTATGTAATGTTATTTGACTTTATGTTCAATAATATTTTCTATGAACAGTTACGTGCATTTCTGATATATATAAAAAAAAATAAAAGTTAAATAAAGTTCCCGGACATATGAGACAGTGCAGTGACAGGCAGGCGACTTGGCTGCTTTGGATTTGGTGCCTGCTACGTGGCATAAAGTGGCAAATTCAAGGCGCAACTTTTGTCGATACAAGCGGCATGTGTCGGGACCACCGGGGCAACCGTAAGCATGCAATAAAAGTGCATGGCAGAGCTGTGAAAAAGGTGAAGATTACGCACTGAATGCGAATGCCATCGCAGTCTTTGGCCCACACGCAACCCTGTCTCTCGACCCTAATCCAATCCTCCACCGACCACATTTATTTCCTTTCTTTTTCGATGTGTTGCAAAAAGTTTGCGAGAGAATTCGCACTTTGTGTCAGCTCAGCCGCAGCCGCTGAGACACACACACACACACACACACGCATTCGCATGACAAACATGTGTGATCCGCCACTTGCGCCTGTAGTCTATTTGCACAACACACCACCCCCGCCAGCCCCTTCTTCGGCTGCTCATAAAAGTTAAGGACTTGCATAACTTCTGGCATTTATGAGCGCTTTTCACTTGCTCTCAACAGCTTCGCCCTGCGCTTTCCACATGCTTCATTACGCAAATGCCGTGTTTTCAAATTATTTTACATGCACATGCACTCCCCCAGCCACCGTTTTGCTTGTTAGTCGCATTTTTTGTATGTTTTGTTGCATATTTTATGGCCCAGTGACAAGCTTTCTACCTTGGCGGTTTAGTGTGCGACTATTTGGGTTGGAGAGGTGATGGTTGTACGGGTTGTCTGTTGATTAGCGTCGCATTTGTGTCATAGTTGCATTTTATAAGCCCTCCTTAGTGCCGTATAAACACGTTTAGCAGCCTCTCAAATCGTCGCTGTGACATTTTTGTGTCAACTGCCACTGGGAAGACTTTGAAGATATATGTATATACATATTTATAGCCCTAAATCTACTAAGTAATTTATTTAATTGAATATAAAAAAGTGAACAAATTTTTAGATTAAATATTACATAATCTCAATTTCGGGCTGTTAAAGTTTAGCAGAAAGCTCACAAAAACGAATTTAGAAATCGATATTTATTTTTTCACCAAAATCGGACATAGTTAGCTCTTATAGTCTATGAGATGGGCGTCTGGTTGACTTTTCTATTGAGGTCACCTTCTGGCTCTTAAATACACCTGACGATATAAATACTCCTTGCGTATCCTCTTTTCAATGGGTACATTGGCCACTACATATTTTTATATTAACTGACAAAATAAATATAGTTCGCATAGATAAACCTTATATGGTTTAAGCGTGACATTTAGCTTAATGTATCAATAAAGACCTCTTTAATGGATTAACTACCCAAAAGAGGCTTGTTAATTAAGGGTTATTACAAGTGTAAACACAAAATGATATTGCCAGCAATCTATAGCATAATAAATAATTAAAGAGGGGGCATTCAAAATAAGAGGTCGGAGGATTAATGAATGTGAAAACCACGTCAGTGGCCAGCAAAAGGTGCCATAGCGGCAGCCAGTTGGCTTTTACATAATTATTTCATTAAGTGTCTGCACGGCGCCCAGGAAATCAACCCTCCCTTCCCATCGCATTCTCTCTGGTAAATAAGTGCGGCAGGAGTTTGGCTTTCTCACTTTTGCACTTGGTAATGCCTGCATTTAGCCAGGCAGGCGCAGAAGTAATAAGACTTGAGGCGCTGCCTTGACCTCGACCAACGCTCGGCAGTTAGTCAAAAAGCTTACAACTTGAGGGCCAGGTAGTGGAAGCGGCCGGGGGCATAGCTCATTAACAAACATTAGTTACAAATGTTGTGAATTACTTAAGGAATTAATATTCTATGCTATACACAGCGCGCAGCATCAGCAGAACTTAAGCTACCAAGGCTGCTTCCCCCTACGTTTCCCTGAGCTTCAAATGAGCAGCAGTCACAAGTCTCTAGCATATTTCTTAAATCATGCTTGCTTAGCTTTTGCGCACACTGCGGCGTATACTTAATGCGAACTAATTCATTTATACACACACTCACTCACACACACATACACCCGTAGTCCATCAGCTAGCTATGCCCGCTCTTATCTCCCTATCATCATCATCATAATCTTCTTCCATCGTTGATTAGAACGTTGATAATGGCGCCGCTTATTTGTCTGCTACTTGGCCATTGACTGCTCCCCAGTTGACGTTGATAGTTTGGTGCGCCCCAAGCATACTACAGGATTAATGCAGCTTTTATCTGCCCACAACTGCTTCTCGTTACTCGAGCCACATGGATTTGCGCCGTTTCCACCAAGAGTTCGGGTAAAGATTACGTGAAATTCTCTTTGCAAATATTTTTAATTGATCAAATACTTTTTGAAGCAAGTGAGATTGCTCTAGTTGGGACCGCCCAACCTGTAGATACCCTGAACCCAGAAATTAACACATACACACAAACTCTCGGCACTTGAGGCTGTTAAAAATGAACAAAAAAAAATTTACTTATAATTACCAAGAAAAAAGAAATAATCTACACCGGGAATCGAACCCGCTGACTCTGCGTCTTAAGTTGCACAACTCTTATCAACTACACCACACTACCATCTAATTCACATATAATATAACTTTACTGAAACATCGCAAAAAAATATCAAGGAGAACGAAAATTTTGCATTTGTCAAAACGATAAAAATTTATAGTAATAATAACAATAATAATAATTATAATAATAATAATAATAATAATAATAATAATAATAATAAATAATAATAATAATAATAATAATAATAATTATAATAATAATAATAATAATAATGAAGTTGATAATAATAATAACGTTGATAATAATAATAATAATAATAATTATAAATACCGAAAAAAACGACTCGAACCCAGACCTTCCACGTAATGCGGCACAACTCTTACCAACTGCACCACGCTTTTATTTGGCTATTTTGTGTTAGCCGTTGCAAAAAAATTTCTAGAAAAACGTAAGACAAAATTCTGCATTTGTATGTATGCGTCCACATGAACACAGAAGTTGCTTGCGCTTCAGCCAAGCAGCTGCGCTTGGCCCCCACTACTGAAAATAGATTCATCGATAAGAAAACGGAAGGAGTTATCGATCTTTTGAAATAAACTTGATCTGCGTATGGTATATACGAGCCGAATGAGTCCAAGATCAGCTTTCTAGCTTTTGTAGTCTCTGAAATCGACGCGTTCATACAGACAGACAGACAGCTTAATCCACTCGGCTAGTGATGCTGATCAAGAATATTATATATACTTTATGAGGTCGAAGACGCTTCCTTCTGTCTGTTACATACATTTGCACAAAACCATTATACTTTTTTTTATCCATTTTTAATGGGTTCAGAGTATAAAAATTATTAATACAATTTGTTTAGACACTTTGAGTCAAAGATTTGCTTAGCATTAAATATATTGTTTTTTTTTTTAAGAACATCAAGCAATTTGTCTCAGAGTTTCTGAATTCTTGTACTTTGCTCTGGTCCAAACTTATTTTCTTTAGACAGACTGCGATTAGGAGAAGAATACGTAAAACACATCGCACAGCCTTGCTATTGACATTTTGGTGGAGGGTACTACATCTACCAGTTTCTATTTTTCATTTAGTCATGTATTTTGATAATAGAAATTTTGTGGCTTGACGTCGTATCGCCACTAGATTTGTGTCTTGTGTGGATGTGTTTTTCTTTGACAAGCTTATATCATCATGTAAACATTCGACTTATGTCTAAGGGATAGGTAAAGGCTAGATTAAAATAGAATTTCCAGGTCAAGTTGGGTTTATGAAAGCTAAATAAATCAGAAAAATAGAGAGCACTTATTAAAAACTCCATCATCCGAGCCGAGCCCAAGTAACAGTAATTTGTTATAATATGCGAAACCCCATTGCCCCCATAATATGGTAAATAATGGTTTTCATTTTTTTCCAGTTTTTATACAAAAATTGCAATTACAATTTTTCTGAACTTTCCACGTTTGTGTAAACTGTGAGTATTTAACGAGAAATGTTTACATAAATAATGAGTAGTTTGGATTGAGTGCTAAACGTTTGAGAACCATGAATCCTATCGCATTGTCGATTGCCTTGCTTTGCTTAGGCACAACGAATGCGTTTTCCGATACGCTGTTGATTAAGTTGCCAAATGGAGATATACGTGGACGGGACCAAGGAAACTATTACAGCTACGAGTCGATACCTTATGCAGAGCCACCTATCAATAGTTTGCGCCTGGAGGATCCCAAGCCATTAACAAAAAGATGGACAGAAACCTTTGATGCCACCAAACCGCCAAATGAGTGCCTGCAATGGAGCCAGTTCATCAGACAGCCCGATAAGTTGACGGGCAGCGAGGACTGCCTGACCGTTAGTGTCTATATACCAAAGAACTCCACGCGCACTACCTTTCCGGTTGTGGCAAGTATATTCAACGGCGGCTGGTCATTCGGCAACAGCATTGATGACGGGGTGGAGCCGCTTATGGACAGCGGAAATGTGATTGTGGCCAAGATCAATTACAGATTGGGCGCTCTGGGCGCATCACACCGGTGATGCTGTGTTGCCTGGTAACCTCGGATTACAATGGATCAAGGAGAACATTGCTCGCTTCGGTGGAGATCCAGCGAATATAATTCTATTGGGCTTCGCAACAGCAGGGACTGCAGTGCACTTCCACCTTATGAACAAGGATATGGAAAATGTTGTGAAGGGCGGAATTTCCATCGATGGAGCTGCAACAAACCCCTGGGCTCTTCAGACTAATCCCAGGCCACTAGCATTTAAACTGGGCAAGATTTTGGGTTGTGACAGTATTTCAACATCAACAGAGCTCAAAAACTGCCTCAAAAAGACCAAATGCGAATGCATTTGCATCCGCGTTGCAGAAATTTCAAATTTTTGGCTATGTGCCCTTTGCACCGTTCCGACCCGTTGTGGAGCCTTCCGATTCAACAAACCCCATTATAACCAAACATTCTCTTGACATTCTCAAGAGCGGAGAGTTTGCCCAAGTGCCTTGGCTGACCAGCTACACACCGGAGAGTGGCATTTATAACGCCGCCCTATTGCTTTCTAAGAACTCGAACGGAAAGGCGAGGATCACAGAGCTTAATAAGCGCTGGAACGAGCTGGCCCCACACTTTTTCTCATTCCCAAGCACTTTGACGACAGAAATGGCAGACAAACGTTCCCAGGAACTCAAAGAACGTTATCTGGGAGCGAAGAACTTTAGCGTTGCAAACTACTTCGAAGTGCAGCGCATGTTCACTAACGAAATGTTCAAGTATGCAATCGAATTGTCAATAGATCTGCAGAGCAAGCACGGAAAGAGTCCAGTTTATGCGTATATCTACGATAATCCGGGAGATGGTTCGCTTGCCCATCTCCTGGTAAAGCGGACTGATATCTTCCTTGGCGAGTTTTGATCAAGTACTTGAATTAGTTATTTAAATCAGTGTATTCACAGGCACGGGACCCGACGACGATTACAATCTCCTGATGACAAATCCCACTGCCGCTCCTCTTAGAGCGGACGAGAAAATCATTTCGTGGAAACTGGTAAAGATGGTAGAAGGATTTGTGGAAAACGGTGCCTTGGTCTACGACAATTGCGAGTTCCCAGACAATGCTGTTCAATTTGGTGGTCATCCGACGCAACAAGTGCGAACTGCTGCAAGTGAATCATCTGCCCGACACGGTCTCAAACAATTTGCCAGCCAATCCAATCATCACTTACTAAGATGATATCTATGTAGTTGATTTTACTATTAAAGACTAAAATATAAATCAAAATTGGTAACGGTTAATAAAGGAGCAAATTATAGTAAGTAAAAGTACATAATTTTTTGATTTAATCGCAAGGAATCGACAGTGCAAAGGACTTGCACACAATTTATGCTCTCATTCACTTTGATATCTACATTGAATGGGAATTTTAACAATTTTAATTAAATATTCAAAGTAAACAAAAAAGCTGAATTTTCTAGTATCTCTGACGTCTTTATTATGTAATACAATGCTGTACTTGGACTTTGATTTGAATATTAATTCCTAGTTAGATAGCAATGCATATAGGTAGCAAAACATAGGTAGCTCTATAAAAATTCGGAAATTAAATAACAATTTATTCGGAATACCGACACATAAAGCTGATATTATTATCTAAAGTTATCTGTGTTTTCAAGCAAAATCGATGTTCTAATCGAAAGAAACCTTTGTTATGAAATAGATCGATATTGGTAATTTCTTGATCTCCAAGTTTGGTTATAATATCCCTAAAACTCCAAAAGTTTTTAAGGTACATATATTTTCAATGGTTTTCAAATAAGAACTCATATTCCCACGGATCGCTCGAATGTCAGTTTAAGTATATAGATATCTGATCTGAGCGATTTTGACATTTGTGATTCGTGAAGCAAACCAAGGGACCTATAAAGTTTATGTCGAGTTTCGTGCTTTACATTTTTTTGTGTAAATAAATGTTAAATTTTGTAAATGTTTAAAACGCTTTTACAAACGTTAAATACTGCTCATTCGATTTGCACATAAATTATTTATTTTATATATTATTTTTACCAGCTGACAAGCTTTAAACGGTTTTTATTACCAGTCAGGTGTAATATATTCTAAATAAGCTTTGCCTCCCTAAACAAGTGTCATATTTATATATATATATAAAATCGAAGGAGACAATATAATGCTCATGGGATCTTGGTCATGCGCTGCCTCTGTGCATTTTGACCTGTTGCACGAGGATATGCAGGGCATTGTGAAAAGTGCCTATTCAATGAGTGGAACCTAAGTGGAACCGTGGGCAGTACAACCCAGTGGCCGTAATGTGGGGTGTCACAGACCCAAAAGCACGACAGAGCTCAAAGACTGCTTGAAAGGTGTAGAGGCAAATAAATTTGTGACAGCATTTAAGCAATGCTTGTTGTTCAACTTTGTCCCCTTTAAACCGTTCGGGCCCACTGCGGAGCCCGACGATACGGTTGACCCGTTCATCACAAAGCTTCCCATTGACATCACAAAGAGCGGAAAGTTCGCGCAGGTGCCCTGGTTGGTCGGCTACACCACGGAGGATGGCATATACAACGCAGCCATGTTGCTGACAGAAAATAAAAATAGCAAGGAGCAAATTTACGAGCTGAACACTCGCTGGTACGAGCTGGCGCCCTACTACAATGAACCCAACGGAGAGGGACAACCATTCGCGGTAAATATTTTATTGTAACTTCTGGGGAGCTTCCCACTAATATATACTCCAAATTTAGTGACTCTACCTCATAAACTGTGGGTGATATAGGCATTTCCAATTTTTTAGGGCGGGGGCGCTGGGGGGCGTTCTACTGGGCGTGGCCAGGATATCAAGGGGAAGGTCACCAGCTATCTACATACCAAATTTGTTGGCTCTATCTTTAAAATTGTGGGAAATATTCACTTTTTTCGATTTGCGATTTGAGGTGTATCAATGTTATATAACTCAGTAAAATTAAAAACTGATTTTTTTTTTCGTTTTCTAATTGATATGAATTGACTTTTGACAAGAGGAACAAAATTAACATAATTTTCGCATTGTCATCTCTATATGTCAATAGAATATTGTAGAATTAGTGTTATTTGTTGTATGCCCGCAAGTAGTAGAATCTTATCTGTGACGTAACTGCTGATAGAAACAAGTTTTGTACAAATAAGAAAACGAGACAGATAAGCGTGCCAGAGTAAATATACCCCTGAACATATGTGTGTGGAAGGCGTGCGCTACATTTCAATTGTGTTCTCGCACGACTTAGGTCTTGATACTTATCATGAAAGTGTATACTCTATAGGGTCGGTGGCGTCTCTTTCCATAAGTTCTTTCATAACACAATTATAGTTTCTCTCTGAAAGAGCTTTTATGGTTTCAAATTGAGACAAAATTACGTTTCTCTGAAAGAGCTTCCATGGTGTGCAATTGAGACATTTAAGTTTTGTTGTATTACAATAATATATGTATGTATGTATGAGACCTACTGTACCACAACCAGTTTAGTTGCATTCTGAAATTGTGCACAAATCTCAATTTAATTTTAATCGCAGCTGTCAGATCGATTTTCATACACTGATTTGCCAGCTAATAGAGCGAATTTCATATTTCATGTGTCTAATTGGCACGTAGCGTGCGAGAGAACTAATTGAGAAATAATCCACTTTAATTTAGTGCATATAAAACATGAAATTGTCTCAGCCCAGACTAGTTTGAACTAGGCCTTGCTGGAGCTCAGATTATGAATCACATAATTTACTCGATCGCGTTGATTTGCATAACGGCAGCCGTTGCCTTTGCCGACCCGCTGCTGGTGGAGCTGCCGAATGGAAAACTACGTGGACGGGAGAACGAAGGGTATTACAGCTACGAGTCGATACCCTATGCAGAGCCACCGCTGGGCGAGCTGCGATTCGAGCCACCCCAGCCGTATAATCGCCAGTGGGAACAAGTCTTCGATGCATCCAAGCCACCAGTGTTCTGCATACAATGGAATCAGTTCGTCGAGGGGTCAGACAAGCTGGTTGGCAAAGAGGATTGCCTCACTGTAAACGTCTATAAGCCAAAGAACTCGAGTCGCAGCACGTATCCGGTTGCGGCCTATATTCATGGCGGCGCCTTCATGTTCGGGGCTTCAGCTAAGGTCGGACATGAATTTCTCATGGCCAGTGGAAATGTCATTCTCGTGACGATCGCCTATCGAGTGGGGCCAATAGGATTTATAAGCGCCGGCGACTCTGCATTATCGGGTAACCTCGGACTGAAGGACCAGCGCTTGGCCCTGCGTTGGATCAAGCAGAACATAGCGCGCTTCGGTGGAGAACCAGAGAAAATTGTCGTTCTAGGTCACTCCGCTGGCGGTGCCTCTGTGCATCTGCAGTTACTGCAGGAGGATTTCGGCCAGGTGGCAAAGGCAGCCATCTCATTCAGTGGCAATGCACTCGATCCCTGGGTGGTGCAGCAGGGTGCACGACGACGCGCCTTCGATCTGGGCCGAATTGTGGGATGCGGCTTGCTGAGCAACTCTTTGGAACTCAAAAAGTGCCTGCAATCAAAAGACGCAGCCGACATAGTTCGAGCTGTGCGCCAGTTCCTGGTCGTTGACTATGTGCCCTTTGCCCCCTTTGGACCAGTTGTGGAACCAGCCGATGCTCCCGAACCTTTTCTTACTCAGCATCCCATTGACGTCATCAAGAGTGGAAGGTTTGGGCAGGGGCCTTGGTTGGCCTCCTACACACAGGAGGATGGCACATACAATGCCGCCCTCCTCCTGGCAAAACAGGCAGATGGCAAGGAGCTAATTGAGGAGCTAAACAATCGCTGGTATGAGCTTGCACCGCATTTTCTGTTCTATCGTGACTCAAAGAAAACAATTGAGGAAATGGATGACCATTCCCGGGATCTCAGACAGCAGTATTTAGGAAATCGCAACTTCAGTGTGGACAACTACTTGGATGTACAGCGCATATTCACGGACGTGTTATTCAGAAATGACACCTTGCGTTCCATTGATCTGCATCGCCAGTACGGCAAGAGTCCCGTTTACGGCTATGTCTACGATAATCCGCCTGATCAGGGCAGTGCACAATTGCTGGCAAAGCGGAATGATATTCATTTTGGTAGCAGGCGAATGCATAAATTATCTATTTTTAGCTAATGTAAATTTTTGTATTAATAGGTACAGGACATGGCGATGACATTGTGCTCATCATTGACGATCCAACTAGTCGACTTCGTGCTGACGAGAAGGTCATTTCGGAGAATTTAATAAAAATGCTGGAGGAATTCGTTGAAAGTGAAGAAGTGAACTTGGCCTATGACAATTGTGTGCTCCGAGACAATGTCGGCCAAGAGAAACTCCAATTGCTATCCATCCAAAGCAACAGTTGCGAAAATATTGAACTGGATCCGTTGTACTAAGCCATATTTATATCGTTGATTGTTTAACTTGTATAATTAAAGGCAAACCAAAGCCGTCTAACAAAATAATCTGGTTTGTTATATTCATTTTATTTATATGTATTATCAGCAGCTCAAAGCTTGAGAGCTGCGAGAGCAGATAACATGAATATAGAGGAGAGAAATGTTGGAATAAAACAACGGCTGATTATCTGCGCGCGAAACAGTTTGGATTGAGACTTGGCAGGGTGAGTGTCATGAAGGATAGCATTATTCGAAGCGCACTCATCTGCCTCTGCGCAGCTGCTGCTTCTGCTGAGCCGCTGCTGGTGCAGCTGCCTAGTGGTCAACTGCGTGGGCGGGATAATGGAGGGTATTACAGCTACGAGTCGATACCCTACGCAGAGCCACCGCTGGGCGAGCTGCGCTTCGAGGCACCTCGGCCATACGCCCAGCAGTGGACGGAACCATTTGATGGCACAAAGCCACCCGTGCGCTGCCTGCAGTGGAGTCAGTTCATCGACGGGGCGGATAAGCTGGTTGGCAGCGAGGATTGTTTGACTGTCAGCGTGTATAAACCAAAGAATTCCAGTCGCCGCACGTTTCCTGTGGTGGTCCATTTGCATGGCGGGTGCTTCATGTTCGGTGGAGCAGTGGAAAACGGACACGAGTACCTCATGGCCAGCGGCAATGTTATTTTAGTCAAGATCAGCTATCGACTGGGTCCACTGGGTTTCATTAGCACCGGCGATTCGGTGCTGCCGGGCAACTTTGGATTGAAGGATCAGCGGCTGGCTTTGAATTGGATTAAGGAGCACATTGCACGCTTTGGCGGGGAGCCTGAAAACACATTGGTGCTAGGCTTCTCGGCAGGCGCTGCCTCCGTACATTTGCATATGCTGCAGGAGGATTTCAAGCGGCTGGCCAAGGTGGGTGTTTCAATAAGTGGAAATGCGCTGGATCCTTGGATTGTGCTTAAAAGTGGACGCAGGCGCGCCTATGAGCTGGGCCGCCTTGTGGGCTGCGGCTTGCTGAGCCACTCTTCGGAACTTAAAAAGTGCTTGAGGTTAAAGGATTCCACGCAGCTAGTCAGAGCTGTGCGTGAGTTCCTCGTCTTTGATTACGTGCCCTTTACGCCATTTGGACCGGTTGTAGAGCCCACCGATGCAGCTGAGCCTTTCCTCACCCAGCACCCCATTGACATCCTCAAGAGCGGCAAGTTTGCGCAGGTGCCTTGGCTAGTGTCCTACACTCAAGAAGATGGTTCGTATAACGCTGCAGCTTTGCTGGCAAAACAAAACGATGGCAAGGAGCTAATTGACCAGCTAAACAGTCGCTGGTACGAGCTGGCGCCCTATTTGTTCTTCTATCGTGACTCAATGAAAACAATTGAGGAAATGGATAACTATTCCCGGGATCTCAGACAGCAGTATTTAGGAAATCGCAACTTCAGTGTGGACAACTACTTGGATGTACAGCGCATATTCACGGACGTGTTATTCAGAAATGACACCTTGCGTTCCATAGATGTGCATCGCCAGTACGGCAAGAGTCCCGTTTACGGCTATGTCTACGATAATCCGCCTATGGAGGGACGTGAACATTGGCTGGCAAAGCGAAATGATGTGCCGCTTGGTGGGTGACAAATTGAAACGACATTGTACAGTCGAAACTAATTTTAACTTATCTTATTTACAGGCACAGGGCATGGGGATGATCACTTTCTAATCTTTGACAATCCATTTCGCCAACCTCTGCGCTCGGACGAGAAAACTATTTCAAAGAATTTTATAAGTATGCTAGAGAGATTTGTTCAGAGCGAAAATGGGAGCCTTACCTACGACAATTGTGTATTTCGAGACAATGTTGGTCAAAAGAAGCTGCAATTGCTCTCCATCAAAAGCAGCACTTGCGAGTTGCTTGAAGTGAATTAGTTTGTTGAAATTTCAAGAGGCTGTAAAAGTAATTGACCGTAAAAACCAATTAATTGAATTGGTTTAATTAAATGCTGATGTTATGTTTTTCTGAATTTATTATATTGATAATTAGGTGACTGAACTGGTTTAACTCTGCTTTAAAATAAATTCACAGCCCTTCCCAAGTATTTAATTGAATAACCTGATTACTGCTGCGGACAGTGTCAAAAATGTATCAAATTTATTTTAAAAAACCTGTTATTGAATTGGGAGAACTTTATAACATTATATATCTGTCATCAGATCGACTCGAGATCGACTCGACCCTTGAGTTCAAGCTCAGAGCCTCACTGCAATCACTCCATAAAAGAAACTTCGGTTGCCACCAGCTGCCTTAGTCGGAGTTAAGTTTTGGCTAAGCACAAATCATGTTCTGTGTCAGATTTATCTTAGCACTGTGGCTTATCTGTCTAGCAGCCGCCACAGATCCGTTGCTGGTGAAGCTATCAATTGGAAAACTTCGTGGACGCGATAATGAAGGATACTTCAGCTACGAATCGATACCATATGCGGAGCCACCGCTGGACGAGCTGCGTTTTGAGCCACCCCAGCCTTACTCTCACATCTGGAAGGAAACCTTTGATGCAACCAAACCTCCCGTTAATTGCATGGAATGGAGTCAAATTGTTCAAGAGCCCGACAAACTCAGAGGCCAAGAAGACTGCTTAACTGTGAGCGTGTATAAACCGAAGAATGTCGATCGCAAAACCTTTCCTGTTCTGGTCGACATATATGGTGGTTCCTTTATGTTTAAAGCAACGAATTATGACAACCACGAGCGACTTATGGCAGTCGGGAATTTCATTGTGGTCAAAATCAGCTACAGAGTAGGACCATTGGGCTTTCTAAGCTCCGGAGATAGCGCCATTCCAGGTAACTTTGGACTTAAAGATCAGCGCCTGGCGCTGCGTTGGATCAAGCAGAACATTGACTGTTTTGGCGGAGAGCCGGATCATATACTGGTCATGGGGCTCTCTGCAGGCGGTGCCTCTGTGCATCTGCAGTTACTGCAGGAGGATTTCGGCCAGGTGGCAAAGGCAGCCATCTCATTCAGTGGCAATGCACTCGATCCCTGGGTGGTGCAGCAGGGTGCACGACGACGTGCCTTTGATCTGGGCCGAATTGTGGGATGCGGCTTGCTGAGCAACTCTTTGGAACTCAAAAAGTGCCTGCAATCAAAAGACGCAGCCGACATAGTTCGAGCTGTGCGCCAGTTCCTGGTTGTTGATTATGTGCCGTTTACCCCCTTTGGACCAGTTGTGGAACCAGCCGATGCTCCCGAACCTTTTCTTACTCAGCATCCCATTGACGTCATCAAGAGTGGAAGGTTTGGGCAGGTGCCTTGGTTGGCCTCCTACACACAGGAGGATGGCACATACAATGCCGGTCTGCTCCTGGCACTGCAGCCCAATGGTAAAGAGCTGATTTACCAGCTAAACAATCGCTGGTATGAGCTTGCGCCTTATTTCCTATTTTATCGAGATTCCAAAAAAACAATTGGGGAAATGGATGACCATTCCCGGGATCTCAGACAACAGTATTTAGGAAATCGCAACTTCACCGTGGAAAACTACTTGGATGTGCAGCGCATATTCACGGACGTGTTATTCAGAAATGAAACCTTGCGTTCTATAGATCTGTATCGACAGTACGGCAAAAGTCCCGTTTACGGCTGCGTCTACGATAATGCCGCCGATTTTGGAACTGGAAATTGGCTGTCCAATCGAACTGATTTCAATTTCGGTAAGATAAATTTTACAAAAAAAATTGTTTAAAATGCTAAAAATAACCCATTTTTAGGTACGGGACATGGCGATGATTATTTCCTGATGTTTAATGCTATGTTCCATTCGACTCTTCGTTCTGACGAGAAGGTTATATTAAAGAATTATATGAGAATGTTGGAGAATTTTGTGTTAAGTGACAATGGGACTTTGATTTATGACAATTGTGTGTTCCCCGACAACGTTGGCCAAGAGAAGGTACAAATACTTTCCATTAAAAGCAACAGTTGCAAAGTGATACAAGTGGATCCGGTTTCTTAGTTAATTTGGAGCTGCAAAGCACAGTTCAAAATTGGAATACCGTTGATGCACTTTTAAAAGTTAAAAAAAATCTTTTAATTACGTTGCTTTTGCCTCGGAAACTGACCTGCTGGAAATACATATACATATACAAATTGTATAGTTGACAGATATCGTAAACAGTTAACTTTTTATTTTAAATCAATAATCTCCTGTTTACAGAGTATCCTACACTAACTTTTTCAATTCGGCAGGTTTGAAAATTTACTCCTAATTTAATAATTTTGTTATTAACCTCATCTTAAATCACAGCTGCATGGTATATAAAATATATTATATACACATATAATATAAAATGTGTATATATGTATATATATAAATATCGTTTGTCAGATACAAAAAAAGTTACTAAGGAATTATTAAAAAAAATTATTTGATTTCGTCAAATTAAAACTGGTTTTAAATTGAATGAGTAAGTTAAATATTGACAAAAACAAATTATTCTCAAAAGTGTTAATAAAATTGTTGTCTTTCGAAAATGCAATGATTTTAACTGTTGCATGAATTCAATTTTTTTTTTGCAATTTTCCCCGTTTTAAGCTACGTTTTCTTTCTTGCCTATGGTAATCTCTGGTAACTCCCCAGATTTTCTTATTGTTTTTCTCCTTTTTTGTCCAGAGTTCACATAGTTTTTACTGCACGGCTGTCACTTTATGGCACACATGCGTTTCGTTTTAAGCGGCTTTCAAATTTCTCGTTTTTAGTGCGTGCTGCTTCAACTATGCGAATTCAGGTTTCTACAAACGTTTGGGAGATGGGAGCATAAACTACGGGAATGCAGATTTCAAATACACAAAGCACGCACAGCAAATTAAAACCAACTGGATTGCTGATACAATAGAGAGTATTTGACATGAAGATACCCAGTACATGGATCTGTATAATGTATATAGCTGATTAATAGTGGTTTAAACTAAAGATATAAGAAACACTTAATTGAACGAAAACCAAATACCAATACTATAAACTCGTGTATATATGTCGATTTAAAGACCTCTGAAAAGCTTCATCCTACTCCTTCGATAGCAATAGGCAGGGTATAAAAATAGAATTATAAATACAGCTCAGCCAGAAAAAAGGAAGGAAAGAATTCAAAAACAACTCTTAAAACTGCAAACAAATGGCAATACTTTTGAACACTGGCAGAATGGCGCCCGAGGAGGGACTCGCAATGGGAAACCAGCATGGAATCTGAAACGCGTGCTTTGCATATTCTATGATAGTTAATTATGTGCCTGTTTGTTGTTGCTGTTTAAGCTCTATCTATGGACAATTTTTGGATTTATTTTGGGGAAATTAGCCAAAAAACGCAGTGCCATTGAGGGGCAGCTGGGTGGAAACGATTGCGGAATTGCATCAACAACGACTACGTTGGGGAGTGAGGAGAGGAATTATGAAAAATAACTTACGCCTTTTTATGTGCGAAATATTGAAATATTAGGCAGGCAGGAAACGGGAGAGTATGAGTGGAAGCGGAATAGAGGGTGGCGACTAGGGAGCGAACCGGACCCAAAGGATTCATCAGCGGTAACAGCTGTTGACGGCGCACTCGGCACTCGGCGCTGCCAAAAATTTTAGCATTTTGCGATGATGTATCGTTGGCATCATTATAGCAGCTGCCGCTCCGGATCCTAACTGGCAGTCCCCAGTCTAACCCTCGCCATTCCCTTTTCCCGTTGCCCGTTACCAGTAGTTGCCGGAATGAATTTGGATGCGTTTTGCCCGCCTGCCCGCCTGATGGGCTGGCCTGTTCTGGCCCGGCCCGGCCTGGCCTGTTGGGCAACGGCTTGTGCGTGCTTTGGGTACTTGTTGTTATATTTATCACAGAAGTGTACTTTATCTTGCCGGTACAGGCTCAACAGCATCAGTCAACAGCTGCTCGCCGGCAAGCCAACAAATTTTACATTTTCCAGCCAATATACAACTCTTATATACATGTCTACATATATATTTATATATATATATATATATATATATTAAAAAAAATATTGTTTCGTAATTTATTGAACCCTTTTTTGCGTGTCGAGCTGGAAATTAAACTCGGATTATGGGTCTGGGGCGCATTTGTATCATCAGGCAAACTTTCTCTACATTTCATAATACTTAAGTAGAGAGGCAATAAAAGTTTAACAGATGTTTCGACCTTACAAATTTGATGTTTATGAGCCCAACGAATCCTCTCGCTTGCATTTTTAATGATTCCCCCATTTTTTCTGACAAATTGCAATAAAAAAATGCTTTGAACATGTGTAGTAGAATCCTTTTTTTGCCATCAGTTGCTGACTGGACTTTATTGGCAGGCGGTGCGAGAGTTAAATCTGAACTAAAACTTTAAAAAGTCCAACTAATTTATGAAGTAATCAGTATTGTATTATTAATGTTCAAATCCTATTAGTATTGCCTTGAGTATACTTTACATAAAATTTGTTTGTAAAATAAGTTTATAATATATACAGGTAACAAGTGGATGGTGGACAGCTTATATACTTACATATACTTATGCTTATAATGTAATTTATACGTTTATTGTGGGCTTATAGATCCAAATCAAAACATACTCACACATAACTTATATGCATGATTGTGGTCTGTATTCTGGATATTGGATATTGATTGAAATACAATGTTGCTAGCGCGGTGAAATTCCATAATTAACAATTCTATGGTGATGATTGTCATATTAATGACATTCCAGCGAAAACCATAATGCAAAGTGTATAATCGACGTAAAGCACATAATATTATAAAACGTCTTTACATATCCATTATGCTGATAAGAGAGTTATTTGAATGGTTGCTATAATTAAGGTTTAATTAAAAACTTTTCAATTATACATTAACTACAAAATTTTTTAAACAACCTTTCAAAAATAAGCTGCATTTTTCCTAATATAACAATGAGCAGTATTTTTTCTAATATAAAAAAAATATTTTGCCCAAGTCTGAGACCTCTACCTTGACTGATTTGAAGTTTATGTTCTTTTTTATACAACATTTGTTTTTGAAAAATTTAATTTTGACGTATATATATATTTTACATTTTTGTTTTCTACCTTTATACGTTTAGTTGTCACTTGATTCCCTCGCATTTCTCAGCTTTTAAAATTATCTTATAAGCTTTTGATATTGATTTACTTTTCTATTGACAAGAAACTATATTTATTATGTTGTATTTTCGCCGGAGTTTCTTAAGTCCCATATTATTTGTTTAAGAAGCGCAGCAATAAATGAAATATTGTTAAGAATATTGCAGTTTGTGCAAATAGAGTAAATAATCAAAATTAATATAAATCAAGTGAGAGGGCTTTAGTCGGGGCCGCCAGACTAGGAGATGCCCTGAACCCTGCGCTCTATCTTCATAAACATTTTACTCGATGGCTGCGCGTGCCCCACTATAGAAACGAAATCATTATTTTCTGCTACTAAGAGCATTTGAAATGTATTTACAAACCAATTTTTAGGTCTCTAGTATTTTATTCGCGATTTTTATGGTTTTGTCGATACTGGGGGAGATTAGGGAGGTATCAAAATCTGCGTCTGGTCAAAACGCACTTAACGCACCAATTTTGCCTCTAACTCTTTTAGTTACCGAGATATTGTAAGAAAAAACAAAAGGTTGTTATCGATTTGTATCGATATTAATAAAACGGAGCAAGTTATAAAAAAAATGAAAAACTGCAAATGATATGTACGAACTGAATGAGACCAAGATCACCTTTCTAGCTTATGTTGGTACATGGATCAACTCAGCCCGTTGTCCTGATCAGGAATATATACTTTATGGGGACGGAGATTCTCCTTCTGCCTGTTACATAACATTTCAACAAAACCATTATACCCTCTTTACCCATTTTCAATGGGTTCAGGGTATAAATATGGCAATATATAATGTGCAATCGCTCAAACTCCTGCCAACCCCCCACCCCTTTTCCGATTCCTCTCCATCTCCCTCTCACCTCACCCTCTCGCTATGGCTTTCACTTGTTACTTGCGCTGGCAGCAGACATCATTATTCTCAAGTGGTTCTGCGTTGATAAACTCACAAAGCGTAACCGTTTCTTACCCTGGGCCACGTCTCAAGGTACCAGCTTCAGTCTCCGCATTGGGCGTTGGCTTCGGCGGCCTTGTCGGCCGTCAGCGTAACCGTCTTTATCCTTTATGCAAAATCAAATAAAGTAAATAAAAATATAGCAACAAAATCAACAAAGAGGCTTGGCAACGTCTTTTCTTTTGGCCTGGCAGGATGCGCAATAAAAGAATGCTTACGATTTATTGATTTCATATTACTACACAAGCTCACACACACAAGCACACACACGCCCACACAAACACACACATGACTGCATAGATCAGGGTATGTGCATAAATTTTATGCCTGAAAGTATGCAACAATCTCTTCGATTTTTTGTCATGTGTAAGCGCCTATGAGTGTGACTATGTGTGTGTGTTTGGGTTTTGTGTATGTGACGTCTGGGTTAATGTCATGATTTCAATTTGTCAGCAGGCAAAGCCCCCATCCCCCTTCGTTTCGCAGAACAGAACAGCAACGCTCACAAAAAAAAAGCGAAATGTGGGTCACTTTTTTGGTTTCACCCAGACGCTTTACGGTTTGTGGTTAGTGGGCGAACGGTGGGACGTCCGAACAAATGTTTGTGCTAATGCGCCAGGCAAACATGCGCAGAGAATTTGTAGACCTCATGCTAATTGATATACATGCTTAAGTAGTCCAATTTCATTTTCTTTTCAGTTTTGTAAGGTTTGAAATTTAGATTTCGATTGAAGAGAAACCCACAACATACTTTTAATTTTAATAAAACGTTTAATTTTTAAATAGTGAAGGAAAACTGAGTAAGTGATTATTGAATTACATATATACATATAAAATAGTAAGTTGAAAGATTGGAAATGTTGAAACGCAGAATCAATAAAACATAAAATCGTTTCATTAGTGTTTGAAATATGGGAACTATTGATCTGAGAACTTTCCAAAAGTTTTTGTTAATTTTAATCTGTCAATAAAACTTTTTTCGTTGGTCTGCCACGGGTAAACAAGAGTATGTACAAAAAGTTTCAAGACTGCCATTGCACAAAACAAATAAACTCTTTTTACATTGTGACCGAGTGTAAAACATATGGTGTGGTTTTTTTGAAATTGATAAAGCGAGTGAAAGAAACTTTAATTATAATGTGGAATAAGCACGTTAATTAGCCTAATTGAATTATAATTCATCATTTTGGACAGCGAATTGAAATTGGTTAACCATAATTCTAGCAAAGTCAATAGGCAGGACAAATGATAAGCTAATAATGCCAATGTTCAGACTGTTGCTGGCAACGAGTTTTTGCACACACAAATAATTACGCTAATGTGCACAGCAAATGCAAATACAAAAGATAAATAACACAGCAAGAGCACCAGCAAAACCATGGTGATATCTGCGGATTAGAGTCAAGTGAAAGAGTCACTGTGAGTGTCACTGTGACGGTCACACTGTTGAGATAACAAATGCTGAACAATTATGGCCGGATTAGGCACATGGCAAATGGTCAGCTGGGTCAATGCAAATATACGAGCTGGCTCCAAACACAGGCAGAGGACAGCGATTGGCCAGCTGTGGAACTAGCGGGCTGGCCAGGTGCTGTAGTTGGGATTTGCATAAATCGGAGCGCATTTATTCAATAAGCACAGCCAGTGCCAGGAAAACAACAACACTTGGCCAATCGGCTTTAGGGCCACTTAATAACCAACATGGAAGGCGTTTAAGCGCCGTCTCACTGCGGGGAGCTTACGCTGGATTCGGGATGTATGCTGATTGCCCGCAGAGTTGGCATTGATTTGGGTGTAACCCCTAACCTTTAGTTGGGCTAACCTCTTGCCTAAATCTGCTATGCAAATCGAATACAACTAAATGTAAGCACATACAAATGCAGCTGGCGAACGAGCGTCTGGACGAGTTTCGCCTTCTCGCTTTCTCTTTCTCTTTCTCTTACTCTTGCACTGTCCCTCTCCCCTTTGCTCATCCACTTGCAGATTTGATTTCGAAAGGGTTCTAATACCTTGTCGGTCCGTCCGTCTGGCTGTTTGGCAAAGTTTTGCTCGAAAGGCTTAACTTTTTTGCACGTGTGCAGCTGGCCGGGCAAAAAGAAGAAGAACAAACTGAAAAAAAGAAGAAGAAGTTGTAAAAAAACACACAAGCAAGGGCAGAGAGTAAGCCTTTGGTGCTGCTGCCTGGCAAATTTGTATGCAAGCATCGACGCCCTCGGTAAATACGCCCACCTATGCAGGCACCTAAGCCCTAAACGCACACACACACACACACACACACACACACACACACACACATGTGTGCACTAGCCTGCTGCGTTTCTTTTGTTTTTGTGTTTTGTTTTGTTTTTGTTTTTTTTGTTTTCATTATTGACCAAGTTCTCAGAGTCTTCGCAAAATCCTTTAAAATGTTTTCGCATTTCTTTGAGTTGAATTGAATTTTTAACATACTTGCAACTAATAGAGATTTGATTAGTTTTAGTGTGCATTGCATTTCTTATATGTTTGATTAAGCTTTTAGTTTTAGTTGCTTTCTCTTTGGAAGTTTCTTAATGAAAATTGGAAATATGAAGAATACTTGAAAATGTATGTTACCTTTGCTGTTGCAACTTTGATAATATATAACTAAAATATTATTAAACTTCGTAATGTATTTTAAATTTAAAATTTTTTGTTTGACAAAACTAAACTTATATATATATGTATATAAATATATGTATTTTTTTTTGTAGGAATTCATAAATGTTTAAACAATGACTCAACTCTGTGGCTTCAATCAGTCATCGCAACATTGTAAAAAGTGATCCTAGTCAAGGTTAGGTTCGGTTTATTGTCAACAAAAGGTGGATGAGTAATTTGTCGGGCTTGTCGTTAAGATAGACAAAGAAACTCGGGAGCTGCTGCGACGCACATCATAATACAATTTAAGATCAATCAGCGACTGCCAATGAAAACGAAACCTTGGCAAAGATGAACAGGTAGACATATGCAACGGTAAATCACCCGCACTCAACACAAAGGGTAATAAACAACAGCCAAAAGAAGAAGGCAGAAGTTGAGGTAATTACACAAGGCAACAGCCCAACGCAGACGTCGCAGCTGCGCAGACGCAACATGCGCGGTTCGACAGCGCTTTGAACATGTTGCGTATCGAACCGAAGTCAGCTGCGCAGTTGGTTCGCTGCATTTCTTTGCGCCGAAAAATGGGTCAGCCTATATAAAGGCAAGTTCAAGGCGATCGCCGTTTCAGACGTCAACAGCAGCCGTAGCAGCAGCAACAATATTAACAACAACAACAACTACACGCGAAGTGAAACTGCGAGGCATCTCGAGCCAAACGAAAGTTTTTCGACCAGCAAAATAAAAGAGAAGAAAGATATATCCATTGTACTCGAACTCTATTATCGTGGCACCCAATCGTAGTGCAACAGGTGAATTGTGCATTTTTGACAATCGCGTGCCAAATTCAAATTTTGTGCATCGAAAATTCGAGAGAGTGAACGAAACTGCGTGATTTTTGTGAATCTCTTTGCTTTCGCAATCGGTTGGAAAACTTTAATTAATTATTTTTGTTTCGACCATTTCAACGCTTGCACTAGCCTAGACCCCAGCAAAAAAAACAGGTGAGCATCGATCAATTTTAAGTGGAAATACATAAAAAAAATTAAAAGTAGTTAAATATATAGGAAAAATTCCACACCATAGAAAATCAGAATTTTATATCTAAATAGAGATAAGATATTAAAATATTAAATGTTAACTCTTAATAAATAAATTTAAATAGGTATATAATCTTATCAGTCTTTAAAGAAACAGATAAAAAAAGCGATTATTAATTTAATCACTGCTTAGTGTAGTTATAAAAACAATAAAAACCTAATACAACATTCGACTCCGTTATGTGAACTCACATAAATGGATTACAGAATGATATTTATCAGGTCAAAGCACACAATTAATTGTCACCTTTATAAATTAGCAGCCAGCCAACCGAAATAGAAGCTTATCATATAATGAAATCACAATTCCGTTAATTTTGCGCAGATTGAACACAAAGATACGCTCACTTTAATCTGTATTGTTCGCATTCCGCTAAATAACTTCCAGTTTACAATATTACTAAATTACCATCTAAAGCAACAGTGTAAATCATAAAATCAATTGGTCTTCAATAAACCTATGCAAAATCGAGTGTTATTGGGTCAAATAAACAACAGTATTTGCCATTTGATATTTAACATTGTGCAATTGATGGTCAGAATAATTAATTGAAAACAAATGCAAATAATCAGCTTAGGAATTTGAAAGCTGTTTACAGAGTACAACAGAACTGATTAGGCCTGGATTTATGCAACTTGAAGAAATAACAGCAAGTGGAGGGTATTTGGGTCAGGCCAAGAAATAACAGAACCTGAAGCATAAATTTCCGAAAGAAAACGGCCACCAAGAAATGTTTCTGTTAAACGAGTTAACAACTTTGCATGAAAAAGACAGAGACAAACAAAAGTGGACTCATAGACGGACAGACACGTCAATGCGGTGGCAAAGAAGAAGAACCTGGTCGAAGTCTGGGTAGGGGTAGTGGTCGGGTTCTGGAACTGGCGAACACATTGACTGCCATATGGAAATGTGCATTGAGCCAAGCCCCAAGCTGCAGGCGGCATACGACATGCTACAAACTTGGCTGCAACTTTTGGGCCACCCACTGACCCAAATTGGTGGCAGTTGCGTACCCGAAAGAATTTAAAAAAAATAAACCAAGCACACACACAGCATGTCTGTGGCCTTGATACTGCCTATGCTTAAAGCATATATATATATATTTATATATATATATAGAAAATTGTGTGTATCTTTGAAGTGATTCTTGTCTCTGAGTGTGTTTGGTTCTTTGCATGCCAATTAACGCCTTGCTTGGGGCTGCGCTTTGACTTGATTTCTATGCTGAATTCAATGTTTGTTTTATTCATTATTAATTGCCCACAGAAGGCAAACAGTTTTTGCTCTTTGTTTACGCTGTCTATCCCCCTTTCTCAATCTTTCTCTCTGTCTCTCTTCGATTGTGGCTATGCTTTAGCCCATTTTGAAGCCGCATTGCTTTGCTCAATTTGTCTTACAAATTCCATGACTTTGACTTCAATATATATATTTATTTATTTTTTACACTTCTCTTTCTCCACTCCTCTGTTCCATCTTGCAGCAAGTCTTTTTGTAACTTTCATTCATGCAAGACATTTGTTTGTGGCTTTTGTTGTTGGTTTCTTTGGCATTTTGCGGCTTCTACTTTGTCAACATTGTCGGTTGTTGTTGCCCAGTTGGAGGTGAAAGTTTTTCTTCAAGCCGTTTAAGCCTGTTCGTTCAATCAATTTTGTTAACTGCTAAATTGTTATATTTGTGCAGCAGCAAGTGTTGCTACTGCAAATGCTAAAGAAATTTATTTATAAATATGGAAAAATATTTTTAAATAAGCCATATATTAGCCTTATAAAAGTCTTGTGAAATTTTATGCGCCATACAAATATTTTATAGAAAAGCAAATTAGTTTGCATAAACAGCTTGACATATTGGATGATTTCAAAGATTAAAAGAGATATTATTATTATATACTAATTACAAAAACAAATTTTACATAATATATGCACAAAATGTTATTTTTTTAAGGCTGCATTGGAAACTTTTAAATTTAGGAAAATATTCTCTCAAAAACCAATAAAAGAAAGTAAATAAATAATAATAGAACTATAAAGACATAATATTAATAATGTAAACACGTTTTAATATAATTCTTTCTTAACATTGATAGTATTTGTGTTGAATTAATTAACATAACTGCGGGCCATCCTTTTGACAAGCTTTTGCAACTGTCAAGCAAATCGTGACAGTTGCAATTTTAGCAACAAGTGCAGCTGCCATAAAGTAAAATTAAATAAACCGCAATTGTAGTAGGCAGATGCAATTTGTTCTGCTTTCGTGATGCTTATAAGCCATGTGCCCATTGGGGTCAGGTAAAAGTAAAACTGTCACTTGCAACTGTTGCAGCTGTTGCATGACACATGCAACTTTCCTTTGAACTCGGCAAAATCTCTATTTATACATACATGTGTGCACATCGTAGGCCACATACCTATGCAAATCGAATGGTTTTTTCGATTATGCTCATCGTATTGCATCATTTGACGTTGGATGCGTTTGACAAGTCGAACACGAACAAAACCCGTTGGCAACTATTACCGAAGAGTCGATAATATACAAAGGTAATACACAATAAACTGTCACATTTTCCAAATCGCATTTAAATGCGACGCAGTATACCGTTAGGCGGTGGCTAATGCCCAGACATGTTGAGGTGTTTGACCATTGGGCGAAACGAAAGACTTAAGACACGAACTGACTGGAAAGTTCACCGAACAGGCGCAATTATTTGTGCAAACCGAGCGGGATTTGCGCCTTCATCTGGCTTACTTTTAGTTTTAGCCACATTCAGCGTGGTCAATAAACCTGAAGGTACTCGAATTCTTGGCCAAAAAGAAAGTGAAACGCCACAAAATACACGCGACGATGTATTTATATAGCTATATATACATATATATTCAAACACATTTTCGAGTTTCTCTTGCCGCAAACCAGTCGATGACTGCGCTGAGCTGTTGTTAACCGAAAATAAGCAACAACAACAGCAAAATCAGCCATAAGATTATCTAGCTCTCACAGAATGATTCAGCACCGGGCCAGCAAAGGAAAGGTAGAAGAGCCGCAGCCGAACCGCAAAACACGAAGAGACTTTCTCAGCTTTAGCTTTGGTTTTGGCCCGGCTCGTTGGGGCGTGTTAAGGTGCCGACCGCATTGAAAACGAAACGTAAAGAGATTATAAAAAATTACAATAAATGTGTGTGGCACATTTAACTAAAGAACCACTAACTACTACAGTTATACCCTTCCACATTTATTTCCCCTTGCTGCACTCACTTTGCCATTTGGCGTGTGCTTCGTTTCTTGCGGTTTTTCTACACTTTCTAATTTTATGTCCAAGTTGATTCGTAATTGATTTTTAAGAAAATGTTTTTTTAATTGCGGTTAGTCGACGCATATGTGTAAATTATTTTTATTGTTGGTTACAGTTATATTTGTCTGTTTAGCTTATATCAAAAATACTTCTTTAATTGCCATCTTTATTACAACTTTGTTGTTGGCCGTGAAAGTAAGAGTTGCGTGCTAAGCTTGAAAGAGAGTAAAAACTGTTAACTATATACCAGATACACCGTTGCTCACTATGCCAATCATATCACAATTAACTGTTGAAGAACTGAAGCGTAAAAAACGCAAATTTATTCAAGCAATGAATGTTATATCATGTATATCTGAAAGTGTTAAAAATGCTGATCATGCAAATTCAAATTGCTAATGTATATCATAGGTAAATTTTATTAATTACAAAAATTTTAAAAAAGATAAATATAAATTTCAGAAATAATAATGTTTTAACATTTAAATTTAAATTTTTAATGTACTTGTATTTATTTATGAGACCTTTTCATTGCATTAAATTATATCATTTTTGGAATATTGTCAATGCTTAGTTTTTAAATTGGGAATATCATAAAAAAGTAGAAAAACACGTGTTGAAGTTAGAAGTTAATTATCTTAATAATTAATTATCTTTTCTACCCTACATAGGCCTCAGATTTATAACTAAATATTCTTGATCAGTTCATACATTGACACCATCGTGCGAACAGTGGCACATTTGATCACTCGCTCACGTTCCACCATGAAAGAAGCGCTAAAAGAGAGAGAGAGAGAGAGAGAGACAAAAAGAGGGTTATAAAAAAGGCACGTTCCCATGGAGCACACTGACCGTTTCAAAGTGCTGATACACGTTCCTAACAGCTTTCTAAATTTACATAGGCGCAATAATTTAAAAAGCGATTCACATCTGCTCAAACTGTGTCGCAAGCGTGAAACAAAAAAGTGGCGTCATAATGTTGATTAATGTTCGGAAAGCAATTTACATTTCTGTAGCAGAAGCAGCATTTGAAGTTGACCCATTCTGTTGGCCTGTTTCCGCCAGCGCCCGGTTATTGGCCAATTAAATGGAAATCAATGCATTCACAAATCCCATGTTCCCCAGCTATTGGCATTCTTCAGAGCTCTTCGCAACCATCTGACTATCTATCTATCTGCTGTTCTTTGGTTATTATTCTTAACGGTAATATGCTGCATGACATCTGTGTGCAAGAACCGCTATAGCAGTTGAACTGGTTCTTCTTGCTGCACAAAGAAAACATAAATGAAAAACACCTATGATTGAGACTTCAAGAACTGCTGCTGCAACTTATTCACAGAGCCGAGAACTGAGCAGCAAATTTTCCATCTGAATATCGACTCTTATCTATGTTTACTACAGTTTCAGGAAGTCTTTCACCGTGCCGCTAATTGCGTTTTCTTTCAGCTCAGCAAGTGTTACATATTTAACTAGTATATATATTTTTCTTCTTGTTTTGATGAAGCCATCGCTTGGGTGTTGTCTTGTTTAGGCTTCCCAGTCTTGACCAATTCTGTGGCTTTAGCCGCTTTCATGCCGCTCTCTAATATGGCCCCTGCCATGTCGAACAGGTTCAGTTTGACCGAGACTCCAACTCTGAGGCCAAGCACTTTAATTGTGCGCAGTTAGACTTGTTTTTGTCTTTTATTTCGGAAGTGGTTCGGACTTTTTTTTTAATTACGCGCAACAACTTTCATATTGTTTATTTCCATTGAAATTTCCATTGAGCGTGTGAATTTATAATTTATAGTTCAGAAGTTTAAGTTAATATAGCTAAAAAGATTTAAATAGAAAACAAAACAATTTAATACAAAATATTTTATATACAATATTCAAAAGAATCAAAAATTACTCAAAAAATGCATACGTTATGTCATATAAAAACTGTCTCTCGGAATGAGCACACGCACGAATTGGGCCAACTATTTCATGTAACTGCACGTGCACAGTGGACCCTACTGAGTTTATTTTGCCTTAGTTCAGAGTTTTGGGGCTTATTTGAATGCCCGTTTCGTGCGCCGGTTCAAGCTTGGCCAATGTGAAAGTGTTATGCACTCCGTACAAATTTCGAATGCGCAAAACTTAAGACTAAAGACACAAACTCGCTATTCCTATTTTGCAGGTCAGACGCCATGTCGAATCAACGCAAGCTGCACGCCTACATGCTGCTCGCCATTGTGGCCAGCAACTGCCTGCTGCTCACCTACGCCTTTCCCCAGCAGGAGCTCTACCAGCGCCAGCAACAACTGGCCCAGTCCCAGACTCAGTCGCCCGTTTATCGGCCCGAGAGCAGCGCACGCAAGTTTGCCGTGAAGCCGAATGCCTCCAAGAAAGTGGCGCTGGATGACATCGAGGATGACATTGAGGGCAATCAGATACAGGAGAGCGTGGGCGGACCCGGCGGCTTCACCTGGTCAAACATGCTGTCCACCGTGATGACCATGTTCTTCAACGGCGCCGCCAATGCGCCCACCAAGTCGGACGACGTGGACAGCTCGATAGGTCTGGGCGGCAGCCCCTGGGCCAATGTCATCTCGATGGGTGAGTAACAACACATCACACAACAGCACATTAGCTATATCACGAACTGGCTCTTTGCAGGCCTGCGTATTATTAACACACTTTTGGGCGGCGGCGCGCCCAGCGATGGCATCGACAAGGTCGACAATGGCGGCTCTCCCATGCAGGTAATTGGCCTTCTTACCACTATGCTTATAAGCCGTTTTCTCTCGCTTTTGTGCCATTTATTTTTTGAGTTGTGCTTTGGCCGCTTTCAGTGATTTTCAATTGCTGTGTGTGCTTTGTACCTTTATTTATACTCATCTGGTGTTTGGACTTTTCTCTTACTTATTTATTTTATTTTTTGTTTTTGTTTTTTTTTTGTTTTTGTTTCTTGTATTATGTATTTCCTGCTTTTCCTCTACCTAAAACCAATTCGCACAGGGCATCTTGGCGGCTGTGCTATCGTCCGTGCTGGGCACCAGAGATCCAGATCAAGTCAATTCGATGGCCAAGCAAGCTGGCGAGGTAAAAACAATAATTGCTTACAAACCGAACGCACTCCACAAAAGCACTATGCAACAAAATTGAGGCACGCCCAGTTGATGTTTTATGCTTTCGAGTAAAATCCAATGAAATTCCACAATAGTGGAATTTAATATCAGTTGCAAGCAGTCTTTATAATTTTAGATTGCGATTTGCTTGCAAGCAGTTGATGAGAACTGTTTTGATAGCGTATTCATTAGCTTTTGTCAGCTTACAATTTAAACGCAATACAAAGGAAATAACAACAGATTTGAAAATTTGACTTTTCATTGTAAACATAAATAGATGTTTTGTAAAAGTATTTAGCATCATGCCTGCCTTGTTGCATAGTGCTGCCACTGTAAATTAATTTCAAGCTCATACTACACTACACTACATAAACACAACACACTACACACACACACACACACACACTCATACATTCTGCTATTATATAGATTTAATGTTTTAGTACTGGCACAAAACTAATTAACTAATGCTTCCCCATTGACACACACACGCACACCTTGCCAACACACTCTACCAACTCTCGACGCTCCCATTCACAGTTCATACAGATCGTGATGAATCTGCTGGACGCACTGAAGACCTCGTTCTCGCACCGCTCGCTCACCGCCCGCTCCCTCGGCAAACGTGACTCGGTGAGCGATGCGACCGTCGCCGGCATTGCGCTGCTCAAGGGCTACGTGCGCACCTATCGTAATGCGGACGACAAATGCATGCAGCGCTACATGTGCGATGCCAACACGGACTGTGTGCGCGAAATCGGCGGCAGCAGCATCTTCTGCCAGCTGGGATCGTGAGTAGCAAAACAAAAAAATTGAGTGCCCACCGACAAACATATTCAATGCAATCTCTTTTATCGTCACAGCTACGCCACTAGCTATATGCTGGGCCGCAGCAGCAATACCAGCTTCGAGCATTTGTACGATGCTGGACGCAGGGGGCGTTCCGGTTTCGATTGCCGCCAGCTGTATCTGGAGTGCAATGAGGTCTAAGGCGTGAAGGACGAGTGCTGCGGACTACTTGCTTATTAGTGCTTATGACTGGACAGCTTAAAGTAAATTAAATTAAATTAATTTATGTGCTTACTTGAAACTAGGTTATAGCTATTTATATTATTTATTTAAATTCTGTATTTATTTACAATGGTTATGCGATCGCAATAACAATTTGCGTTTCTCAAAACGCGCCATTTTCTGTAATTGACAACGAGAGAAGATAAATTAAAACAAAAACAAAAACGTTTACATCAAATGAAAGAATTTTGTTTAATTTAGCAGAACTTTATTTTTTATTCACTTGAAATCTAACGTAAATGCTACTGTTTGGATTGCACTGCTTGTCATCTCTGTGCTTGTAAAGCACGCAGCAATTGACAGGCAAGGCAAAAAGCAAATGTGTAACAAGCAGTTCATGTATCTTAAAAACAAGTAGTTATACTGCAAGCAGTGCACTGTTTGAAAATATATCTGAATTTAATTTAATAATCGAAAGGATATTTGAAAAACAAACGAATATTTAAAAGGGGTTATTTCGTGATACACCAGTGAAATTTAGGTCAGACCTAAGCACTGAATTCCATTTTGCAATTACTCTATGCGCGCTACTTGTGAGTGTCTGCTATAATATCTGTTGTACTTTGTGACAACTTTCACTTGCCTTGGCTTATCCACAAGTAGCGCAAAAACAACGACGCTCTGGGGTGTACGTAGGCAAGCTTTTCGCTGATGGCTGGGGGGAAGAGACTAACAAAAGTTTTTGCCAAGCTACGGAAATAGTCGAAGTATTGTTTTGGGCCAACACTGCGCAGCTGCAGCTGCAATTGAAAACTTTCGCCATTCTGATAAATGTTGAAGCACTGCCAAAATTTATTAGACAGACTGACGACGGGCAAAGTCTATGCAAATGCAGACATGCCTTATATCTGCACCTCGAAGGTGCCATACAAAAACCTAACACATTTTTAATGGCCCGAAGCAGCAACATTCTGTGAGACGTAATGGCTTGGCAACAGGGGGGGTGGTGGGGTAGTCGTATAGTACTCGTATTGCATTTCCAATTCGCCAGCAGCTGAATGCAACAGCAGCGGCAGCGACAGCGACAGCGGCAGCATCCTCCAAAGTTATGATTAATTTGTGCTAGCCAAGTTTTGCCGTTTACCAAAAAGTTGGCCGTCATTTTAGCTGCTCTTGTTTTTGTTATTGTTTTTTTCTTAGTTGTTGTTGCCGTTGCAGCTTGTCGCAATGAAGTTAGCAACAACTGCATATTTCCCCACTATCTTGGCTCGAAGCAGTGGCTGGTAATTAAAAGGCTCTGCCGTCGAGCTGGCACGCTGAAACGCTTAAAATTCTATTTAATTACGCTGAGTGTTGAATATCTTCAGAGCGCTAATTAGAACTGGAACTGGCTCAAAACTTTTCGGACACCAACTGCAGACAACGTCGTGAAGTTGTCGCGCATTCGACGCTGCAATTTATTATTATACCCCCGACCTCACCCAGCATCCGCCTGGACAGTCAAATCCGTAATCCTTCCGTCCGCCAAATGAGACAATCGAATTTAAATAATCATCTAATTTTAACAGCACTTAATTTTTAGCCAACTGCTTTTAATTGTTGTTCGCTCTGGTTTCAAATTTCGTTGATTTATTGCAATTAAATTATTAAATCTGAATTTTGGTATTAAAATTTTTTATTTACTTTCCGACTGAGCGATGAAAACGTTGCAATTAAAAGGGGTAAAACAACAATGCGATAAGTGTATGAAAAAAAAAGGTTCGGATAGATACAGATTAAATTTTCTTACAGCCAACTGGCAATAGTATGTAAATATAATTTGTTTTTTATTAATTAATTCATTTTGCGTATACAAAAATCAATATTTTTAAAAGCCTAGGGCAATATTTTAAGTGTAAATATACCATATATTAATTTGCGACAAATTGATTTCCAAAGCTGCATTAACAAAAGCTGCGCACAAAAAAAACGATTTAAAGTTAATTTTTATGTTTTTTATGCTCGATTCCAACGTGAGGCGTATATGTGGTTTGTTTAATATCCGTCCGTCCGCATTAATGCTTTATCCGAATGCAAATAAATGTTATCCAAAGATTAAAATTGATATATGACTTCAATACTGATCAGATTTTCATGTTTGATAGCATTTCAGGTATTGGGTCTCCTTTAGATTAATTATGAATTCTGAATTTGTGTACAAATAATGTTCAGGTATATAATATTGTTTTTTATTTTACATTGTGATAAAGTATTGTGCTGTCGGTTACACCCTACTGTTACGCTTATGCTGGCTTAATATATATATATTTTTAGTTGACAACAATTAAATTTATACCACAGAAAGTGCCTGTAGCTGTTTGATTTGTTCGATGAGCTTTTTATTGACTGCTCGCAAATAGAAAATCAAAAGAGAAGAGACAAAAAAAAAACTATATATATATATAAATATAAACTAAAGCGAAAGTGACAATTGCAGGGTTTACAAGTTCAAAATTTTGCTTAATTCGTGAGCAATTGTTGTTGGAATTTTTCAAGCTTGGCTTTGATTTTTATTTCGTTATGTTTTTTTTTGTGCTGGGGATAAACTGCTCAAATGGCTGCTACAAACATCAGCAAAATCAACAACAAGAACAACATGAAAAGAAAAAACTCCTATTAAAAATTTAATGTTTGCATACAACAATTTCCTGCCAGCAGCAACAACAAGGACATTGATGCTGCCGCAGACAACTACAATGCGTTGCAGGCTTAATACAGGACAAAAACAAAATAAACAAAAAGGAAGTCAGTCATTTTTCATTTGTAATGACCGGTAGGATGATACCCATTTTACAATTTATAATTGTGGAGAGTACATCCGAGATATAATAAAACTACAGGGCTTATCGATCAGTTGGGTTATCGATCTGTTGTTTTTCATATCGGAACTTATATTTCAAATTGAATTTAAGTCAGAGAGACCTGCTTTTGACTTTTAGATACATTTGCACAAGATAATTAAACTCAATTTTTAAATCAAACAGGGTATGAAAAAAAAAACAGTAACATAAACAGCAACAAAAGCAACATGAATGAAACCCAAACAAACCACGGCGAAACGCGTCGCCAAAGGGATCGCAGCAGGTCGCCGTGCTCGCTGTTAAATCGATACACTAGAAACGACATAAAACCAATAACGTGTGACACTGTGCCAAATTTGCTTTTGGCTTTCTGCAGGCCTCAACTTGCGTTGAGGCGGGTTGAGGGAGGGAGACCCGCACCGCACCGCACCGCATCGTATCGTAGCGAGCCGGACCCTTGCTTTACCACGAAACCATTATCCAAAGGCCCCCAAGCGACATGTACGTTTGCACGTGTGTGTTAAAGTGAGTGTGCGAGTGTGCCTGTGTGTGTGCGTTTGTGCGTGTGTGCGGTTGTGTGGCCCATGTCAGTGGTTGTCACCATCAGCGTCAGCAGCGAAAAACGCGACGTTATTGGCTTTTGGGCGTCACGATGAGAACGACAAAAAAAAAAGACGAAGGCAAAATCAGAAGGCGCCACATAGTGCGAGCATCCGGATCAGCCCGCAACATCCGCATCCAATTTTGATGGCCGTACACTTCTATGTGTTGAATGCGCATCGAACACGGAGTTTTGCTTTTTTACTGTGCCTTGTTATTACTTTGTTTTCAACATTTTTAGAGATTATGCCGTGAGCCAATATGCTGAAATTCAATACGATTTCAGACATGCTTGATTAGATTTTCTACTAAAATATCAAATGCCCTCGATTAGGTAAATTTACGAAGAATTTTGTGTTTATAAGGCTTGATAAATACTTTTATCTACAAATTTAATTTAAAAGTCTTTCTGATTTAAATTTTTTGTACTTTTTCCACTTGAACTATTTTTCTAAGAGTTTGTAAGAGTCTTCATGGAGACCAAAAATTTTAATGTTTCTAAAAAGCTCCCAAGTATTAAAAAAGAAGCAAAAAGAATTGTATATTTCATATGTATTTTTAAAAATTTAAATTAAATAATATGTATTAAACAATTTTTTTATATAATATACTTAATAAAAAGAATATATTTTTATGTGTAATAAAGTTTAAAAAACCAGTAAATCGAATTAAAACACTTAAATATAAATGTCTCCAATATTAAAAAATTTCTTGAATTTCAGTTAGTTTTCGTGCAATCTTTGACCACTGTTTATCACAGTCAAGTTTTCGTTGGTTGGTTTCATTTCCAACGCCCAATTCGGACAATTTTTAAATTTTTGAAAAACTAAAATGTAAAAAAATTATTGTGCTGATGGCTCTTCTAAATTCGCGTGGAGTTTTCGTGTTTGGGTCACGTAGGCTAAATTATTGAGAATTCTTTGTTATGTGAAATGTGCGGATTTCGGTATTGAATTATTCACAAAGGGTTTTCAGACCTAAATATTTAATTGAAATGCGAATCCATAAGTACTATGCATAGCTCCATTTGCCACAGATCTCAACACGTGTGCAGCATGCTGAATGCTATTCCTATGGTTAATGTGTGGTTCCATTTTGCATTTGACATAATGTCCTTTCCATATTGGGAAAGGGATGGGTACAGGCTATTTTATGCAGCCAAATAACCAAAAGCTATTTGGCTGCTAACTACTTTCCGCTTTGGCCCGACTCGTACCGGGGGGTGGTGGGGCGGTGTTGCGGGGACTTATCGGTTGTGGAATTCGCCCGCATAGGCTCATTTTGGCTCGTTTGCTGTGCTATCGGAGACCCAAACTGTAACTGCCCCACGTTGCCGCATTGCCGACTTCCCGAGATGTTGTTGATGTAAACAAGCTGTCAGGGCGACTAACATCCATTTGATTTGCTAACGACGATTGCTCTACCCTGCATTGCATTGAGTGGGTTCGGTGTCCTGTTCCGCAATGACACACAACAGACAGCAACAATTGGGACATAAAGACATTAATTAAGCATCCCAATAACAATTTGTTAACTGACTTTGATTAATTACCTCGCACAAATTGATTAATTCAAAGCTCTTTCGTTACCTAATTATGACACGAGTGATTCAATTTAACATAAAATATTTATAGAAAGGTTTCACTATTCCCATTTTCCCTTTTATGTTTTTGATGTTGAGTTCGAAATTAATTTTGAATTACAACTATTAAATAATATTGCGCTAATTATGACAAGAGGTATTTAATTCAAATTAAAATTGATGTTTTGTGTGCTCATTTTACAGATTTTACAGTTTTGATGCGGTTTATGGAATATCTCTTACAATTGATATTAATATTAACTTCAATTGGTTATGGAAACTCTTAAAAGATATTATTATTCGATTTATATTTGAATCTCTTTCCTGTAAAACTTCTTGTTGAATTTCTATTTGATTTTTTTGCAGATTTCTTAGACTTTAGAATAATATTTCAGTGTTTGTGCTCTTAAAATGTTGTTTATTAATTTACAATTGCATTTCTCATGGAATATTCCTCTGAATTTATTTGCGAATCACATCTCTGTTCGAACTTCCCTTCAATTTCATTTTGCATTTTTTATTTTTATATTTTTTTTAATTATGCTTTAAATGTTCCACTTTCTTCAATATATTATATGAATTTGCTGGCTTTTTGTAAGCGCATACAAAGTTCCACTTTCGCGGCAGGACACGTGATTTGGCAGCTGGAATTTAACTGCCTCCTTCCCCACCAACCTGACTGCTACAACTACAACTACTGGTATTTATTGGGCCTGTTTCAGTCAGCTTCATGTCGAACTTATCGACGGCATCTCCAACTGTCCATCGTTTGCTATTGGGTTCCACGGATGTACTGCCATTTTTTGTTTCATTTTTTTTTTCGGCTGTTGGTTGTTGCTATTATTGTGCCTGGGTGGCCGGCACAAATTGCTTAAATTGGAAAATTGCTGGCGCTGCGTTTTGTGTGCGTTGGCCCCCACCTCCCCTTTGATTTTTTACCATGTGTGTACACCCGCACCCCATTCCCGTCCAGCTGCTAACTTTCCGCACGATTCGACTTGGTTTTGCCTAACGGAAAAAATAGATATATATTGCATTTATCTTTTATTGGTCCCCCTCCTTCTCTCCCTGTCATTGTCTCTCTATCTCTCTCTCTCGTCTCTTTGCTTGTTGCCATCAAATCAATACTCGATTGATGCCAATACTATTATCATTTTATTATGGCCATTTATTTGTCAGGATGCGCAGCAGGAGCCGTACACTTGAATTTGCCACTCAATATTTTTTTGTTTTTTTTTTCTGTTTCCTTTGCCTTTAACTTGCCCCAGCAAAAGCAATAGCAAAAGCAACAAACAGAAAATACAGAAAATTCAATTGTCTGAGCAAATTAGCAGCCGAATTGATTAATTGACTTGATCTGATTGGGTCCACAGACCTCGACGCTCGACGCTCATCAATAAAATGCCCGTTAATAGATTTTCAGCTGTCGCATCAATCGTTATCATATGCTGCCTCCCCTTGGAGTACTTCGATGGCTATCTTGTGTGTAGGTCTATAACACTTAAGCTCCAAAGCTCTAGCTTTAATCGAAACCCTTTCAGTTTTTATATTTTCTGATCTCCATCGATAAACTCGGACGAACATTTTACGCGATATAAATTTTTTCCTCTTACATCAGCAAAGTCCTTGCGTAGATTTGTTAAGGTCATAAAATTGTAACAACGGGGTCAATAATAACAATCATGACGCGCTGATCGGCGAGCAAATACTCTAACAACTGATATTAATAGAAAAAGAGTTTTAAGAACTTTTTGGAAGCTAACTTCGCAACACAATAAATTTGAGTATAGAAAAGCCCAATTACCACATTTATTGTCTCAAGGCCTCGTAGTCTTCTAAATCTACGGCCCTCTTCCAGCTGAACCTTCCCTGATGCCCTTTTCAACACTTTTTACGAATGTAGAGTATAAATAAATGTTGTACAATTTTTAGCTGTCGGCTGACACTTTAGCCAGGCTAAGCAATCGCTGTTTTATGCTTAAGCATAAATATGACGTAGCTATAAAAAAGTTTGGCCAAGTTCAGTTGCGTTCAAGAAGCTACGCACCTTATTGGCTTTTTAATTGTACTTGCCGAATGTTTTTTTATTAGGCCTTAAATGCTTAGCCCACCCCATTGAACTGCTCCTGACTCATTCCCAGCTCATCGCAGCGGAATTAAAACAATTGTCGGCTGCCTGTCAATAAATACGAATTTGGGAATAAACACGCGCCCGCAAATGTTGCAACATTTTATTGTTATTTTCGTGCTGTTGCTGTCGAAACTTGCTAATTAAAATTTGTCCGCCAATTGGTTTAATTAGCGCTGCAAAAACGTCCTGCAGCCTCTAATGGCCAAATAAAAGCGAGACATAAAAAGTAACATTTAAGCCACAGACGCGTTTTGCATTTTTATTTTATGCTGTTATTTAGACAGACTACATCAATTGTTCTACATTAAATTTAAATGCGCAAATCAACATGATTTAAAAATTGCATGTATTTTGATGGGCTTCATTACTTGGACAGTTTAATCAGAGCTTGCCTTTGAGTTTAACATTTTATTTATTTGTACATATATTCCTAGTTTATAACTACGATTGTTAAACGAAGCATTCAAAATGGCATTTTGGCAATTGATCCAGGCAGAGGACTTCACAAACTCAATTCTGCTGGCTCGGCATTTGAAAAATATGTTTAAAGTGCTTGTTTCACATACTTTCCTAGACTTGATTTGTGACTGAAAAAAAGTTGTTATCTGTAACCAAACATCATCATCGTCATCATCATAATTTTCGTCTGCGCTTATCGAACGCCAAAAGTTAAGAATAATGTACAAAACACTTCAACATTTGTTCATAGTTTGGACCGAGAACAAAACTTGGCCCAAAGAATTTCGCTCTGTTCTTTCTCATTGTTTGACTTCCAATGGAGCTGCCGTTGCCGTCGATGTCGATTCTGCTGCGAGGAAGAGAGTATATTGGGTTGGTGCAATGTGCGTTCTGTGTATATATGAAAAACTGTTGAATCCAGAAATACACCCACAACTTTGTCAAAACTAAACCGATTTCTTTTGTTTAGTTGCAATAATTCATTTTCTAATTGGATTCTGTGCTAAAATGCATGTTTTAGGTTTTATTACATTGAGAACGAGAATAGCGCTGCGGGTTACACCCGACTGCAATGTTCTTACTTGTTTCGGTTGTTGTTTGGTGTTGTCAATTGCTGTTGTTTTGCTTGTTTGTTGTTATTTTGCCAGCTTACATAAGAGTATTGTGTAAATATTAAGCATACGCCACGTGCGTATCGTTTGTACACATTGCCGACGCGTATCGACCGAAATGAGTTATTCATGGCAAATTAAATGGTGAATTGTCAGTTGCGAATGGTGGACAGTGGGATCATTAAGGCTCTGTTCGCACGCAGTTCGGCTCTTTGGGCTGCAGCCGTGGCCACAAATTGGATTTCCGCCATTGGCATTGGCTGGTGCAATGCAAATGCGAGTTTCAAATATGTATTTATAACTACGATGCGAATTTATCTGCGCTAATAGCCGTTGCATAACAACAATGCCAAACATACTCTAGCGCCAAGCACATACGCCAACGGCAAACCCTGCTCTGCCTTCCGCTGCTCCCCACCCACCCAACGTGTAATCCTCAAAAGCACCGCAGATAGCGCCAATAGGCCATTTGGGCCCCGCCTGATACTCTGCGGCAACTGTGGGCAGACCGCGTTGCCCGCCTGCCGTCGCATTCTCAATGCAAATGCTCTTGATAATGATTTGCATTTACATCGAGACCCAGCAAAGCGAACACACAATTTGCACCACGCACGCACACTTCCCGTCAGGCAGCGAGGCTGGCGCACAATGGGCAGATAGTTTAAGCCCACCTGGCAATGCTGGTTGGCTGGGTTCTATCCTGTTGCTGGATGCCCGCCTGATGAGGCTAATGCCAAACGAATTAGATTCTTTGGCAGTCGGTGAATGTCATTTATCTTCTTCAATTTTAAGCGTTTCGCATGCATTACGATAAAAGAGGCTCATACTTTTATTGAGCAGCTCATCATTAAGCCTGACACCAGCAATAGAACGCTGCTTAACAACCTCTTAACGTTCGCTGCAAGCATTTTATTTGCAAATAACGTTTCAAAGTTTTTATTTGAAGTTAACAAAAATATAATTGCCTACTTTTAAGCGCAAGCATAAAGATTACCTTTGTAGTACATCACTGCTTGCTTGTGGAGCCAAGTTTTCGATTTAAGCAGTGCTTCTACTATCAAAAATAATATAGCATACTTTATAGCGAACTTGTCAGAGTTTTGTTAAATTTTACAATATAAAATTAAAATTGCTTGTAACGAAAGAAAATAATCTTTAGTTATTCATTAATATAGAACATTGTATTAATAAAATAGAAAAGAAACGAATCTTTAACATAAATTGATTTACTATCATCAAAACAAAGTAAATGTTAATTTATTTACTTGCGACATTTATTTGAACTGATTGCAAGTTATTTACTTTGTTTGCGCTTAGATTTGTTATTCAATTACGTAAAGTTCTTTTTGCGGAATTTAAGCCAGCATTCAACAGCATTGGCCAAGAGCAAAAACGTCGCTTATTTATTTACTTTGGACATTTAGGACTTTTGGCTTGTACACGCTTATTTACTGTTTGCCGAAATGCGAAACCGCAAACACAACTAAAGCCCACAGCCGACACAAAACACTCCAAAGGCAGCACCGCAACGCAGCCCCCTACATACTGAAACCCTGCCCACAAAAGGGGTGAAGGAAAGGAGCTGCTTGCAAGCGGAAAAGTTAAACCAAAAATACTTTACCCAACTTAAATGCCTTTCAGGAAAACTGCCCAAGACCAAGAATGAAGGGCAGAGGACGCATAACGTCAAACAGCGGAAGGCGTAAAGCAGAGAAAGGCCAACTTCTAGACTCGCAGGCACAAAATATGTAAAAAGACACCCGACCAGACCAAAAGTCTGAGCTGAGTGCATGAGAATCAAAGGCAATGGTGTGCCAGAGTGTGGAGTGCGGTGTAATGGTATGTGGTAGATATTTAAAATACAAACACACAACACACACACATAAAGGCAGCTGGCCAGTGCGGAGTTAGCCTCGATGTTAACACAATTAAATGGGCGGCAGCCTAAAGGGGTAGGGGGAGGGGGTCAAAGGGTGCTTGATAGCGTCTGAGTGGCAACACAAAATGCTGCACGATGACCAGCAAGTCAGTGCAGGATGTCATTTTGCGCACTTTCCATCGCTTCCGATGTATTTTTAGGTCATTATTTTTCATCTTCTTCGGCTTGCTCTTTTTCTAGCTTTCCTTTCATTCGCCCAGCTCGTTGGCTACCCCAGAAACGGCAAGTCATGCGGGGAGCAGTATTCCTTATCCAAATATTAAAAAATTGTTTCTCAAGACGCACAACAGCGAAAAAAGAGATGCAAACAGCAAACAGCACAAAAAATGTACAAAAGAAAGCGAAACAAACACAAGAAAAAACTGTATCACATTTTATGAGATTCTTCAGCAGTCACTTAAATTGTCCTTGCAAAGTATCTGGTGTGGTGCTGTGTTAAATTTATTCGAGTAATTTGATTGCGACACAAAAGGCAGCAGCATTTTGTTGCGCACTTAATATAAGCACAAGAGTTTTCTTTGTTTTTGATTATTTTAGGGTACATACAAATAATTATAATAAGAGTATAGCTTGGATATCAGTTTTCGTTTGGAGTGCCCGTTAAAGTTAACATTCACTGAGCAACAGTTGTACTTAACGTGCACTTAAGCATGTCTCGCTTTCGTCAAATTCAAACTGAGACGCTTTTAACTGTTTCATCTTGCTTGGCTTTTAAGGCCGTAATGGCTTCTTTGTCCCCAGGCCTTCCCCCCTCCCCCCGCGTCCAGCAGCTGTCAGTCATCAGCTTCGTGCACAACGTGCAAAATATTTACTGTCTCTACTAGATGTTTCTCATTTTTTTTTTGTGGCTGTTTCCTCTGAAAATTACCCTTATACCCTACTCTCTGCTCGACAAATTTTACGTGCTGTTTCGCATTTTTTCTCCCCTTCTTGTTGTTTTTTTTTGTTTTGGTTTCTCTCCCTTTCTTTGTCTCTCTTTGTGGCTAACAGAGATGTGATTTCCGCTGCAATAAAATAGAGCGTCTACCTTAAAGGCTTTATAGTCCCATTTTGTCGCCAACTGGAATTCGTCATTTTATGGCTATGGGTTATTTTTCTCTCCTCTTTCTTTATGAACTCTCTGCTGTTTTGGCCATAAGTGTTGGCCATTTCGTTTGTGCTGCCGACGCTGACCCATTTTTCTTTTCAGCATTGGTTTAGGTTTTTTGAGGACCCGAAAAAATATTACCATAAAATATTAAATTATTTATGCGCATTCTTGCTGAAAATCAACCCGAACCGATGCCTGTTGTGAATATAACCAATTTCTGCTTGCCATTGTCGTAAGTATCCATTTATCAAATTCATTTTAAATGGATTTGAATGGCTATAAATGTGAAAATACAGGACTCTAAGCACCGACCGCTTTGAGTTAAACTTCAAAGGAAGATTTTACTGACAGACAAACTCACGAAATTCATGATCAAAATGGGATTTAAGTTATAATATTGGCATCGAGTTGAAAATGGTAGCAAATTAAAATATAAGTCTATATAGCTTAAATTAAATTAATAAAACAAACACAAACAAACGTTTTTTTAAATAATTCCACACTTGCGTTGATTATTTAATAAATTTTAAATATGATATTGAAATGTGCTTATAAACCAAGGCGTAAGATCCACTCAGTTATGGCTGCTGAATCAGAACATTTATATCACGCAAATAATACAATTGAATATTTTTTAAATAAAAAAAAGAGAACTCATTTATTTCTCTTAAATCTGTTTTCGAATAGTTGTTGATATGCTTTCTCGCATTTTTCTTCACTAATTGGTCATTATATGACAGTCAAGTATCTATTTAAGAAGCTTATTGTTCGAAAAAGCGCTTTCAATGGTGACTAGCAAAAATAAAAAAATAACAAAATATATAAACTGTTAAAAAAAAACCACCTGGCGAAATATAACACAAATGCCATTTGGTACTTCACATAAATTTTTATTGAATTTGATTTTTAGTTTGATTTAAGTTTAGCTGGTTTGCAATAATCTAATTATTGATCTGTTTCACAACTGTAAATGGCAACATCTCTTTGATTTTTACTTCAGAAATTGATTGAGCTTAGTCTAAAATTTAATTGTAATAATCGTATATATTTATTTTTATATTATTTATGTTTTACTTTTGCTTCTTTTGTATTATTAAATGTACAACACACACAAATGCGCATACTTACACGTGTGCAGGTATGCGCCAACATTTAACTTAATTATAGAAAGTTTTACCTTCTCTTCCCCTTTCTCCCTTCCTCTAGCTCGGCCTTTGGCTATTTACAATGACGCCTTTAATTAATCTCTAACCTAAATTATATAACTGCACATTGCGCAAAAGCTTACAAATAATTGAAGTCCGGACTGGCCGCTCAATAGGCGAGTCACGTCCTGCGTACCCGCGCTCCTGTAAGTCCCCCTAGTCCTGGCAGCAGCGGCAGCAGAAGCGCCAGCAGCATCAGCGGCAGCAGCGCATTGCGCTGCCCGTGCCCTGTCGAGCCGGACATGATAGCCGATGCTGAGTATTCACCTGTTGGCAAGAAGAAGGTGTACGTGCGTGTGTGTATGGGAGTGTGTGTGTGTGCGTGTGTGTGTGTGTGTGTTTGACGACAGTTGCAATTAATATGAATCATTTAACTTGCTGACAAAATAATTCACACGCACTCGTAATCGCAATCGCTCACGTCAGAGTAGTCACAAAATATATATATGTATATATAGATATTTGTATGCGACAATAACTGTAAAAGACTTACCGCTCAGCACGTGCAGGTCAACGGAGACGGAGACACTGTTCGATGGCTGACACGTATAATTCCCAGAGTCCTCTTTGCGCACGAACGGTATAATTAATGAGCCGATCTGTAATTAAGGCAGACTTTATTATGTCAACACTTGAATAAATGCAAAATGCGCAAACGAATGCCCGACAAAACATTGTGCAAAAGTACTAAATAACATACTATAAATACTTAATTTAATATTACAAACACAAACGCAACATTGTTGCCCTAAATTTCAAGAATACAAATACACAAATATAATTCCTTAACATTGCCTATTCAGAAACTTGCTTAAGAATTTTTTCATGAGTGATAGAGAGATACTTGAAACTTTAAATAAATACTCATGGTAACCCGTGGCAGAGAAGATGTTGTCAAAATTGAAGCGATTTTTTTTGAGGCATGATTATTATTTGTCCTCAAGATGGCTTCTGCATTACAATTATTTACTTTTAAAATAATAAAATATTAAAAAAATTTTGTTACGTAAGTCATAACAACATTAAAACGGATTACAGACAAGATCACATTTTTTGCCAAAAATTATACGGAAATTTACAAAACTTTTTAGATCGATAGCTGCCATCATATATAAAACTGAACCGATTTTCATGTCCAATGTCATTTTGGCTTTATTGCTTATCGCTTAGATTGATTGTAAAATGCTAGGATAAATGTTTTGTTTTTTACCATTGCGCAGTTTGTTACACCAGTACGTACAGTATTTTGATTATCACCCACTGTGCCAAATATATTACGATCGATTTGCGTATACCAGCCGTTGCGTTCGTCATTTTCGCTTATTTTCTTCTGTCCCCGAAACCAGATGATATATTTGGGCGGATCGAGAGTGCCGCGCACGATACAGTGCAGCGCCACTTTGCTGCCTGCTTTGACGAAGCGGCTCTGGTCGCCAATTAGCTCAGTCTTGGGTGCTGCAAAAGTTGGGAAGGTACATAAGTAAATATATAATTAAAGACATTTACAACTAATTACGCACTGATTACTTCCAGGTGGACCTTGGCGCTCAGCTTGGGCTCTGTGGCCATTTGGCACTCGTACCAGCCGGCATCGCTGGGCTCCACGTACTTGATCTGCAGGGACCAGGCGTAGTCGTGCTCCTCTTGGAATATTGACTGAAAACGTTCGTCCGCTATGAATGTGGTCTCATCCACGCTAATAATGTGGCCATCGCTCAAACGAACCCAGGAGACGGGCTTCTCCGACAGGCGATGGATCTTTTAAATTAGTAATTATATTAAACACGATTATATTTGATATGAATATAATATAGTAATACTATAAGCTATAATGACAAAGATTAAATAACTTTGCAGATTCTTATTAAATTTTTTTTTATATAAAATCAGTTTAAAAAACTAAATTTTTATTAGCTTTCATCAATCTGCCACATTGCTAGTTTCTAAGATACTATCTCTAACTTACATAGTTATCGCTAAAACAGAAGCTATACAAATATTTGATATATTGAAAATCGTATATTAATGTATTATTTAAGTGTTCTTTAACCCAGTAATAATGCCAAAGAAAGTAGCATATGTTTTCAATCCTTTTCCGGTCTCTGATATCAGAATACCAGGCATAGAACAAATAAACAAAAAGTAATGAAAATAAAGCTGCACAACACAAAAGGGAGACTAAAGCTATCCACATAACAAGTTGACAAAAAAATTGTTGCCGGACCTATGACAAAAGTATGTAAATTTTACATATTGTAAACAAAGACAGAGATAGATATCGAAATAGAGCCCAGAGATAGAAATAGTGGCATAGTCATTTGCATACACCCGAATTGCACAATATATATTAAAATGAACAATATATGCAGAAGAGCAACAACAACAGGCAGAGCAAACAACTATTATAAGAGGCCTCACATTTACATTTACATTTGCTTGAGTGGTTGTGTGTGGGTCGAGTATCTTTAAAAAAGCCGAAAAAAGCGAACTTGTTGGAGAAAAAAAAATAAATTGCAGAAACGTATAGGGCAAATAGTACTTCTCGTAGAGGTTGTTTGCCTTGTTTACGTCATAAAAATAAACGTAAACAAAATAAATTTGTTGATATGCAAATGAAATTATGCTGATCTCGGCGCAAAGTTTTTACCCCAGACAGGACAAGAGACCAGACAGAGCAGCAGGCGGAAGGTAAAAAAGCTGCGCCCGGAACGGGAAAAAGTGGAAAACGTAACGGGCAAAGCAAAATAGCCAACTAACTAGATAAGTATAGATAAAGGCAGTCGACAAGCTTATTAGTACACCGAAAGTTGGACATTGAGTCAGATATGATTAAGGCAAATGGTAATCCGAATAGACAGAAAAGGGATGAGTTTAAGAGAGAAAAATATGTTCTAAGAAATATAAGTGACTTCCTTAGAGATGCGTTGGGCTTTAATATATATGAAAAAAAACAAAAAAATCTTAAAGATGAGTGAATTTTTGTATGAAACACTCGTTAAAAATTTTACTCTTTTCACGTTTAACGTTAGCACGACTTAAAATAGGCTCTGAGTTCTTTTTATGCCATTTTCATGTTTTTTTTTTTTATTTTATGCTCACTTCTCACAAGCTATACATTTAAACTTAATGTTATGTTTCACTCATTAATCGATTTGTGTTCAAATGATACTCCGAGAACGGAGTACTTGTTCACGAAGTGAAAAATGTGTATTGGTTTTCTGCAATGTCCGCCTTGCTGTGCGTTTTCCGTCCGTCCGTCTATCGGTATGAACGCAATTATTTTTGCCGCTATTGAAGCTAGAGACTTGAAAGTGAATGTGTTAAGGGTATAGCCGATAACACATTAAAACGCTAATCGATAAAGTACAAACTTATAAGCTACTATCGATAACACGCGCATATTTCCAACAATTTAAAAGATAGAGTCACCAAATTTGGTCTGATGACCTCCCCCAAAGATTGAGAAGATTGACCTTAATATCCCCGCCACGCCCGCTAGAACGCCCACAGAGCCCCTGCCTCGCCAGAAAAGCCTTTATCTTCCAAATATTTTTAGCTAAAGTTTCAAAATTTGGAGGGTAGATAAATTTAAATTTCCGTACAAACATTTTAGCAACGACCCCCAAAACCCACTTTCACCCAGAAAGTGAACGAGTATAACGCAGTCGGTAACGCCCGACTGCAACGTTCTGACTTATTTGAAAATGCATTTCTGATATTAATTTCGTTTTTCCGCATCATAATTTAATTAATTAAAATAAACGCGGTAAATTGAAGCTAACGCAACTCTTATCTCAGACACACATTTTAAAGACTACATGTATGTAAAGTGGAGCAGTAATCAAACACACACATGCACACACACACACAGGCACACTTCACATGACATAAATCAGGCAGCTCTGCTTCAGTAAGAGCGAAATGAATGCCTGTGCTTGGGTCAGGGTTTGGGGTTGGGATTAAGTTTGGGGCTTTGGTCCGCTGCTGGGAAAGGGGACAGGGCGCAGGAGCATGGAAGGGAGCCGCCGGAACTCACCTGACATGGCATGTAGGCGTGATTTCCCATCTGAGCCGTGATGTTTAGCACAGGCATTGTCAGATTCCTGCGGGGCTGCTGTCCCGGCAGCAGTTGCCCATTGTGGGAGGCCAAGTACGAATGCTGCTCATTAAACATTCGTTGTCGCTGCTCCGCCGCTGACAATGTCACCGTCTCCGGTGCCACAGTTGCAGCTGCTGCTGCGGCCGCTGCGGCGGCGGCGGCTGCCTCAGCTGCAGCTGCAGCGGCAGCAGCTCGGTAAGCTGGCAAATCGGCGGCCGCGAACACGGGAAACGGCGGCAGAAATGTGGGTATGGAGAAGCCCTTAGTCAGTGAATCAGGGTTGGTCGGATGACTATGCTGCCCAACCGCATTTTCCTCCTCCGCTTCCACCACCTCTCCTTCCTCTGCCAGTGGCCGTGACGTTGCCATTTCAATGGAGTTGCGGGCATCCGTTTCCTTCAGCGTCGACATCGACGTCGCGTGGTCTGTTGTTGATGTCGGATAAATTGTTGATATGAACAGGGTTGCCATCGTTGTCGTCGTCGCCGTTGTCGAAGCGGCTGCTGTTTGTTTTGCAGCCGCCGTTGCGGGCTGCGTAGTTAGCCCAATTTGCGCGGACTTAGTTGGTGCTTCACCCCCACCTCCGTTTCCAGATACCTCCTGCTTCCTTGTCGCAGTTCTTGTTATCGTCGCTGCTGTTGATGACATGCCCAGGGTCGTGCTCCTGTAGACTTCTGTTGTCATCGCTGTTGTTGTTGTTGTTGTTGCTGTTGTTGTTGTCGCTGGCTTTTTCGCTGTCAGTAATGCTGTTGAGTTTCGGGCTGTCGTAATTAGATCGTTTTGTGTAGTCATTGGGCTATCTGGCAAAGTGGATCTCGGGTAAGTCGTTAACTCCTGCTCTGTGGCAACAGCCCGGCTAGGCTGCGCAGGGCTGCAGGTGACACCTGTGTCTGTTGGGAAACAAACACAAAAATAGTTAAACTGTGATTAGGCCATTGATAAGGTCAGGCTTAAAACGTTACACAGAAACACAGAAATTATTTTGTTGGTATGTAAATATTTTAAATAAATCCATAATGATAACAAAGTAAATAAAATTAACCAAAACGAAGCCTAAGACTGTCCCTACTTTCTGTTTATTTAGCTCTTCTAATTAAGATCGTTCCCAGCCAATACGCCCATAAATAAATCTAAATGAATTTTTGTTTGTTTATGAGACGTTGATCAAAGTAATCTAAAGTCAATAAACAGAAAAATTTGCCCGAAATCCTAAATAAATAAATAGAATAATAATCTGTTATACTGTAAGTGCAAACAAATTGAAATATCTGCGGGGCATGCAAGAGTGAAATAAAACCAGCTTTTGTATACATTTAAAATAATAATATGGCTTTTATCCGTGTCCACATACATATATGTATATGTGTATATGTGCATGTGCGTACAACTTTATAAGTAACTGTGAAGCCAGGTAAAGCTCTCACTTGCTTGTTGTGTGCATATATTTTGTTTCAGTTAATTTTCAATTACGCTTTTATGCTAATTAAAATCATAAAAATTTTTTTGCCGCTTTCTGTCGCCGCTGTGGTTTTTATTTCGTGGGCGCAGGATGGAGGGGGTAGGTGCTGCAAAGTGGGGATGTGGTTGGGCAAACCATTGAAACTTTTTGCCTTTTGCAGTTTCCTTTTGCCGGATTCGGTCTCTTGAAATACACGAGTATTTATGTTTTGAGTAAAAAGTTGCATTCAGTTTTTAATTATTTTAATTTTTGCACACAATTGTGACGGCCTCACATAACTGCTACAAAATATTAAATATTTATTTAAATAAGCCGCTTAGCGCTTTAACAACAGCAAGAACTAATTGGATTTTGGATTTTCGTTTGAATTTCACATTTCACAAATATATTATTGCAATTCAATTATTTAAATATATTTCAGACATATTTATATACAATATATTCGATTATTTAATTTAGTAGTTTACAATCGACAATAATAAATAAATGCCAAAAAAGTTACCGACAAAAAAGAAAATTAAAAGATTACAGGCACTATATTTAGCACACAATTTATCTTTATCTGAGTCAAACTGAGCAAAATGTGTGTGTGTGTGTGGGTGTGTGTATATGTAACAGTTTTGCCAGTGATTAGCTTGCCATACATCTCAACTTTTTGTAAAAGTTGCTGTCACGACCCTCAAAAGGACTTGTCGCCTCGGGGTCAATAGGCAGCGTGAGGCGCCAGCCGCAGCAGCGGGGAAAAATGAGAAAATGATGAGGGCGTGAACTCAGAAGCCGAAGTCATTCATGTAGAAAGTTTAGCAGGCCCCACAAATTGAGCAGGCGATGAATCCAAAACTGTTTGAAACAAGTTATACGCGTTTTTTTTCTTGCTGTTTTCAAGTTTTTCTTTGGTTTTGTACGAATTTTGTATGACAAAACGATTAATTTAGTGGCTTTGAACGAGGCTCAACTTTAGATTCAATTTGTCATTGCTTTATATCGCATACTTGATTTGGTTTTTATTTCAGGTGACATTTTATTTTACCTTATGACATAAATAAAGTTAGCCAAGAAATGTATTTAAATAAATCTATATATTATTTTCATTGTTGCTATAAAACAATTTGATTAAACGAAATGCTAACAATTCCAGGCCAACACGTAGCATATTGTTCCGAGAAAAGGTTAAAACTGATTTATAAACTCCAAATTCCGAGCCGCAGAAAGGTTGGCGAAACGGAAAACTTTCAACTGGGCCAAAAATCAGTCGTCTAGTCGTGGGCTTAAGCTGATTGCAGATTTTTTTGGTTAGATATCAACGCGCCGATAGAAGAATTTGCATTTTTAAATTATTTCATTTCACGTTCTTGTCAGACCTTGATAAAGGTACATTTTCTACCTGACGCTTGCTCGTTCTGTACTTTTTATTTATTTTATTTTTTTGTTGGGTTTTGGTTCATTTTTCAAGTTTTCAGTTCAGCCAAGCTGGTAAAAAAATAGCGCAAAAAACCGCATAAATTGTGGCACGAATGGACGAATGTGAATGCGTGAGATTTGGGCGTGCCGATAAGGTCTCGGGTCGGAAGCCAGTTAAAAATGTAAAAAGGTAAAGGGCACCTGCATCCACAAAAAGCCGCAAATGCGAAATGCTGTAAAAATGCAAATTGAATACGAAACGAAATAGTAAATTTAAATGCTAGCAGTGCCACAGATCTCCTCCAACCCACGTCTGTCTTTCCGGCCATTACTCAGCTGTTGGCCAATTGTATGCAGTTTTTTTAAGCCCGATCCGCATGGACATTTCTTGTTTGTTTTGTTTGTTTGTTATACAAACCTGAAGCCAAAACGTAAAAGTATCTTATGGATACAATGCTTGAGTTTTCAATTAAAACGGTTAGAGGCCAATAAGCCGCTTCTAGGCTTACGCATTGCGCATTGGTCAAAGCCTTCTTTTGGCCTAGAACGAAGGAATTACAATCTTGCCAAACTAAACTACTTGCGTGTGTTTGTGCTTTCGGGCTTTGTTTGTTTTTTGGCCAACTAAGCCGATTAATTTACAGGCCACAACGCAAAAGCGAATTTCGGCGTTGGTGTTTATCTTATTTGAAAGGACTCCGCATAAAGTGTGATCTCAACACTTATTGCAGTTGGCGGCAAAATGGCGACAGACGACCGACAGCGTTCTTTACGCCCTTTAGCCACAATTGCGGGGCTAACAAAAACAAGTACAAAGCGCACAGGATACCAGGATATTGTGTGGGCGCTGCCAGGACATGTAAGCGAAACGTGCAATAACACTTAAATTGTTTTTGTTGTTTCTGTTGGCCATCTGCTTGAATTGCCCGTCACCATGGTAAGTGGCTCAGATCTTCCGTTCCCCTGCACAGCCACCCATAGCTTGAATAGCTCTTCAAACTGTGGCAGTAGTTTGTTTAAGACATGGCAGTTGCCACAGCGTTCGCTGTGGTTCATAAATTAGGCCTGTTACTAAATTGAACAACCAGTTACCACTCCTCCACTAACCCCAGATCTGCACGCGTACTGAATGGTAATGCTCGCAAATGAGGCTCAGAATTACTCAAATTAGGCTCAATGCGCTCGGCCAATGTAAAAGTCTAAATCACACACAGGTACACACACACACTCTCACATATGCACCCGTATTGATTGCGTGTATATGTAAATTTTCATTTCTGTACGGACAACATAATGCGTCCCTTAACTGACACGTAAGCATCAACAGCGACGGCCCTAAACAGTGGGCTAAAAATAAATGTTATCGAATATAATTCGTACATTTATATATACAAAATATTAAAAATATAATATCTTTATCTACATATAATTTGTTTACATCTTTAATTTAATTTTCATATGAATTTGTGACATATTTGAATATTTTCGCCCATTGTTCACAAAAAGTTTACACTTGCAATTTTTAAATTGAAATTCTGCTCTTTTTCAGCAGACATTGAAACCCTATTCGCATTCAGAGATAGAGACAGGTGCAGACAGCTCCAAATGGTATTTCTTTTTTTGACCCCAGTTCTTTGACCTTTTGCCCAAATACTAAATGTTCTTCGCCAGCCACACAGCACCTGGGCGGGGTTTTTGCATATAAAATTAATATGAGGATTAGTTTTTATGTGGGCAAAGGTTTATAAAATGTGCGAGCGGGCTTTATATTAAATTCATTACACTCATTCATTATAAATAAATATAGTTTGAGTATATTTTAAGATTCTTAATGATACAATTAAAGCGAAATAAGATAGAATAGTTACTGCAGTTAGCTGTTATTAGACTGGCTTTTCGGATAAACCAAATAGAATATTCCAAAAGTAAACAAAAAAATCCTTGAATAATGCCTCAGTAAATGCGCTCATAGTTAATAATTACTTGCAAGTCGCATAAACACATGCGTAGGATTTATTCTCGTTTCATCTCTGTTAAAGGTCAATGGATTAATTATGATTTCATGCTTAACGGCATTTTGTTGGCCATTTGATGCGTGTTCACGTACATCATTAGCGGAGTATCAAAGCTGGCGAACAACTTTGGCCAACTTTTTATGGGCCGCCACGTGGCGGCTCTTGTAATTATAAAATATATGCGTCTGTAATTTGGTGCCGCCGTGGGCCAAAAGTAATTACATATCCAATAAAAAAAATCATAGCAGTTAGAAGCTCAAAATAGGGCACAGGATGCTTGGCTGGCAGCAATCATAATTAAAAATCCACCGAGCTAAATGCTCTCGAGTCAGCGGCAGCAATCTGATATCTATGTACGAATATGCAACCTAACTACTGAAAGAACCAAAAGCCATGACCGCGCCTCATGGCATGGTCCAGGCAGACCGAGACACTAAACACCATCAAGCACACACACATACACACACACACACATACACACACACACAAGCATACGGACATAAAAGCAAAACTTTTCATTGGGGACTACTTTGGGTTATGGGCGCCTCGAGTGCGCATAAAACACGCGCCAGCAGATTGCTCAAGGCGTTGGGATTAGCTCCAAGAATCTAACCTCCAACCCCACAGTGGTGAGTTAAGAGATAGTTGGCTAAGCGGTCTATTTGGTTGTTGACAATTCTTAACTTGTTCTTATACTCAACTACGAACAGAATAGAGTATATTAGTTTCATGCAGTGCTCGTCTTGGATAGGTGTTAAGATTCTTGTTAATGGAAACAAAAAAAACTCTCGGATCCAAAGCAGCCCAAAACTATATTAAAACTGAACCGGCTTTACATTTTGTTTATTTTTACCATATTTTGGCCCCGAGATTAATTTAAAATGATGTTTTCAAATAATACTAGAATACATGTCTTGGATGTTATCTCTCTGTGAACGAGTATTGCGCTGTGGATTATACCCGACTGCAACTTTCTGACTTGTTCTTTTGTTTCTGCGGTTGCGGTCATGGTTAATGGTTCTCCTTGGGGTACGGTTAATAAGCGATTGCAACTGTTGGCTAAAACTTTAGAAAACTGGCAATCATGGCTTTAAAATGCTTTCTTATAATGTTGACTGCAAGCACAGGGAACTCTTTAATGTTAAAGTCTAAATGAAGACATACAAATTTGAGCTGCCACGAAGTATGATTTTCTAACTCTAAATTAACTCAATGTTTATAGATTAATATAGAAGCCCGAACTTATTCAGAATTTTGACTTTTCCCTCAACTAAATTCAACTTTTACAAACAAAAAAAATTTCTTTTCTAATTTTAAATTAACGCAATGTAACTTTACCCTGAAAGTATTATTTTCTTGTTCCTAATAAACTTGGGGTGAATGGTAAAACGAAATGCGTATGTAAGGCTTTAATGACTGAATCTAACCGCACATTTTATTCAACTTTTGAGCAAATATTTCACTTTGTTTCAACAACTTTTTGCCCAACGCCTCTTTCTAACCTAACTACAAATTGATTATCTCTTTTAAAATCAGTTTACCTTGATGAATTCAATAACTCTTTACTGCTGTAATCAAGCAAGCATTGCCTCAAAACGTCAAATCAATTTGCACTTATCGTCAAGCTGTTGTCGAGTGCTTAACCTCTTGCTATTTTATGATTTACAACCCACTTATTCTAGCTGAATTGAAATGGTATTTGGCATTTGATGAGATACGCATGAATTTCTCATAAATATTCGAAAATTGTGCTGAGGAAACGTTTACAAAATCAATCAATAAGCAATTACGAGTGTCTTTTTTTCCAATAAATAAATAAATAAACATGTTTGTATGGATAACGGAAGTAGAAGTGGTGGGGCATAGCCATAGCATTACATAGGAAATTGTACTTATATATGCCAGGCAAATACCAAATGCTGTCTACCCATTAAAGATACATTTGCATGCGTGTGGGTGATTGGGTGTGCGGGTTTGAGTGGGTGGTTCTATGGGTGGTTGCGTAGTTGCTGGCAGAACAAGGCGAAGTCTACTGCCATGGAATGTTGTGTTTAGTGAAAATTGCTTCAACAATTTTCTTGTAGTCATTCAAAGTGAAACATATGTTGGGTGTCACAGTTAAAATATGTATATACGATGCGCCAGCACACAAATAGCGGCAACAGCCGCCCGCGTGATGGGCGGACTCGAAATTCAATAGCAGCCAAACAAGTTGAACAGTCGACGTGTCGACGCCTACATTCCTCTTTTTCCATCTTCCTGTCTGTTTGTCCGTCCGTTTTGTCAGTCTCTCTTTTGCGCCCTTTGTTTCTCGGCGCTACTTTCGCTTTTTCGGCTGTGAAGCGGCTGGCTCAATTTATTTTTATGGCATCATGTTTGGTCGCTACGTGTGGCAAAAAAGAAGTTTCTTCTCGCCTTTGGCTTCAGTTTCTGTCGAGTCGAGCAAATTGAAACTGGAGCATTGCCTAGCGTCCCATTACGTATACGCACCGTACTCGCTGGCGTACTTCACCACGTTTTTATTAATGTGTCTGAAAGCAGCAGTCGCATTCCAGTGTCTCGCCTACATCAAAGACCTCAATATTACTATCAGAAAGCAGAGAGATATTTTACGTCATATCGCATAGAAGTCAAAACATATAAAGTATCTGTAATATGTGCAGTGAAAGCAATTAAAATGTATATGTTTAACGACTAAATTAGAACAATGAAACAACAAAATTTTTGTGAAACATAAAAGATACTCGCAGACACTCAAAGATATCTGTGAGTTACTTTGCAATAGAAAAGAATTTCTAAGTTGACTTCAATAACTTTTTGTGACATACAAAAGATTCTTTTGTGCTTAGAAAATGTTAAATTTTCAGATACTTGAATTTATTTAAATAGTAAAGTACCTTACAGATACTTTTGTATCTTACAAATAGTTTTGTGTCATACAGATCCTTGCATACAAATACAGATACTTTTGTAACGAATAGATACTTTTGTAATTGTTTAAGTACATTCGTGATATTTTTGCATACGAATACTTTTAAGACAGCAGATATTTCTGTATCTTTTAAATACTTTGGCATCTTACACCACCACCTTTATTCCCTCAACAGATACTTCAGCTTATTGAAGATACTTGTGGATTGGGCAGTGTTTACCTTGAAATCAAGCCCAGTTCAACCGAAATATAATCAAAACTAAAGGGAATTGAATACAGAAATCAACTCGCAGATGCTCATCACGTGGCCAGAGACTGATTGTAATTGCAAAAAATCGAAATGAACTCGGGATACGAAATTATTAAATACGGTATTTGCATTTTGGCTTTGATTATGCGAAAGGTTGAGCAATAAACAGCGCACTTTTGAATGTAGTTGATTTTGTTTTGTGTCACTTGGACCCCAGTAAATTCCTTGGCCTCTGGGGACGGCTCCCAAGTGCTTGCGTATAAATCAAGCAAAATAATTATGCGAATCTGCAGGACATTACATTATCTGTGTGTGTGTTGGGCCCGGCTCTTCCGCAATGGTTTTTATCGCGCCGCTCGCTTTTATTGCTGGTTGCCGAACACTGACCCACCCACACAGGGCGCACAGCTATGGTAACCACTGAGAGTGGCATCGTCCCCTCCAGCAACCACCTTCCGCCGTCAACAAACTCAGCCGCCGGCATAGCTCATAAATAAGTTCCAACGTCGCCAAAACAAAACATTTTTCATCTGGCTTTGGGCCGAGCACGGCTGTCGGTCCACGTCTGTCGTCTGTTGTCCGTCCGTCCGTCTGTCTGTCGGCATGTGCTCTGGGAATATTTCATAAATTTCATCGTTGCCCCCAAAACTGAACTGAACCTGTGCCTCTATATAGACCCGATATATATAAATATGTATATATATATATTTATTTATATGAGGACCAGTGCCCCGGAATTTTTGGTAGTTATTTTAGGGGCATTTTCACACTTGAAACGATGGCGCGAGGCGGTGCGGGGCGGATAGCGGATGAGGTAGCCCTCACAAGACTCGTTGACTTTTGGCCGACTGCACTTTGTCATCTGGCGGGCACTTCGCCTATTTTTCAACAATTACACGCCCCAGCCACTAATGCCACACACTTGCTGTTGCTGCTGTTGTTGTTGCTGTTGTGGATGTTCATGTTGTTGATGCCATTTTTCCATTGTTTTCCATTGTTTTTCACTGTGTTCCACTCATGTGTTTCGTCTTGTGCCTTGCGCTTTTGATTGCTCGCAGCGACGGCAGCGCCGACAACGAAGTCAACGCGAACCCTCTGAATAATTTAAGCTTCCCTCCCACACATAACAGTACCCAGCATTTTGTAAGGCAAAAGAGCAGCCAACGGCATGGACCCTAAACAAAAAGTGTTAGTTTTGAGCGCACGTGTAAATACACAGTGGTAAAAAGCACTGAGAAACTGAGATATAAAGGTGAATTTTATGTTGTGAAAATGTTAAGATTTTATTTTAAATTAATTGAAAGCAACCGTAAATATATAATAACAAACCAAAGTTAAATTATAGAACAACAAATGAATAAATAATTTAATAATTCTTGTGAAATTAATAAATATTTAAGCTCTTAAGGCAGAGATTAGCATAAAGCAAAAAGTTTAAATTTTCATATATATTTTAGTGTAAATTCATTTTTATTTTTTTAAAGCAAAATATTTGATACTTGGATGCAGAGAGCATTTTGCACAAGCTCTGCACAGCTCACAGCTGGCGTTCCGGTACGGTACGGTTCGGTTCGGTTGGGTTCAGCTCGGATCAGTTTAGCTGAATTTTGTTATTCTTTTCATATTTTGTTGTTGTTTTTTGTTTTTTATTTCGGCTGGTAGCTTGCTGGGCAACACTTCAAGCGCAGGCTGGTGACAGCAGCAGCAGCAGCAACAGCAGCAGCAGAAGCGACAGCAACAACAACGGCACTGACATCAGCGGCAGAGGTCAACCGACATGTGCCCATGTGCACGCCCCAGAACATGTGGGCTGCCATGCTTGTTGTAGATTCATAATTTATGAAGGTAAACAAACACTTTTGGCCCCGGCTGTGTTTGAGGACAACAGAATTGGTTCGTGTGTGGCCCCAGCACTTTTGGGCCGGGCATTAAAGGATTTACCATTATGAGGGGCGTGGTGTGGCGTGCCATTGCTAAGCATTTTGGATTGGCGTGGTAGACCGCTGTCGGTGAACGTCCAGCTAGCAACCGGTGGCAGAGCTTGGCTTCAAACTTTGGGCACATTCCCCAAATTAGCCGAGTGCACCGGGCATGACTAACAAATCCCGTAATATTACAAAATTTATACAAAAGCCGAGGCAGCAGCAGCAGCAGCAGACAAACTTTAGTTATTTGGCATAACGAGTTGCACTGAAATTTTTATGAAAGCGCATTGGGATTGCAACGAGGAGTGCCCTCCCCTATGTTGATCCTTGAATTGGATGAGCATTTGACCACGCCTTGCGGCATGCACAATATGTTGCCTCTGCAAATGTGTTTATTAAACATTTTTGGCAAGTTTTCAATTTTGTTAATGTTTTCTGCGCATTTTACAAAGCTCTGCCCAATGGCAAGCTGTGAAGCCCTGCATGAACGGTAATTTATTGTTTTATTTTTGTTGCCCTGCATACCATTCACCATTCACCATTTACCAGTTGCCATTTACCATTTTACCAGTTGCCAGTTGCCAGTTGCAGTTGTAAGTGGGTTTTCCATTTAACCGGACAATGGTGCTCCAGAGGGCGGTCGGGTTAAGGAACTCACAATGTCGGCTCATGAATTATCGTCAAGTGATTCGGCCGAGCAAATGGTTTTACTTGAAACTTTTGTATTGAAATGTGCGCACAGCTGTGAATAATTTAAATTGCGTCTGGTAACTATTCGTAGAACCTGTTTTACTCTGCGAAATATGGGAAATATATATATAAAATAATATTTTCCACAAGCACAATAATATTTAAAAAGAAAATTAAAATATTCCCTTGAACTTAAAAAAAATAATATGTTTTACAGATGGTTGAACTCGGTTTCCATTGAAAGAAAAGCACCATGTTAACGGGAAAAAATAAGTAGGTGCTTATGCTTAAATACCCGCGTAATATTTTTAATGGTAAATGTGATTTCACAGAAATGCTCAATTTCATAGCAATAGTCTCACCTATAGAAACTTTATAATTTTGAGAACTATATGATAGGTTAAGTTGGTTAAAACATCTTTAAACATAAATCATGAACCTATATTATAAATATCGATATCGATATTATAAATATCGAGAGAATGCGATATACCCAAAAACGATGCATCGTATAGGAGAGAGTATCGTTTAGCCAAAGTATCGTTATTTTAGATTTTTGGCAGTCCGATTCCAATTATGCATGTAAAGCATGTACTAGATTGATATGGAGCATTATGAAAAAAAGGAAAAGATCGGCGAGGGCAGCTATGGTATTGTGTACAAGGCACAGAATCGTCTGACCGGTAAGATGGTGGCCCTGAAGAACATACGGCACATTGCCGGCGAGGAGGGCTTGCCGTCGACGGCCATACGGGAGATATCGCTGCTCAAGGAGCTCAAGCATCCCAATATTGTGGCGCTGCAGGATGTGCTGATGGTTGACAATAGCATTTACCTGATACTCGAATACCTGTCGATGGACCTGCGGCAATACATCGACTCGCTATTGCCGAACCAGCTGATGGACACAAAGCTCGTGAGCAGCTACCTGTATCAGGTGACCAGCGCGATTCTCTACTGCCATCGCCGGCGCGTGCTGCATCGTGATCTGTCGCCGCAGAATCTGCTCATCGACAGCTACGGGCGCATCAAGGTGGCCGACTTCGGCCTGGGCTGCTATTTCCAGGTGCCGATGCGCACGCTCACCCACGAGGTGGTCACCCTGTGGTATCGGGCACCCGAGATCCTGATGGGGTGTCCGCGCTACGCCTGCCCCGTGGATATCTGGGCCATTGGCTGCATATTCTTTGAGATGGCCACCAAAAAGCCACTGTTTCAGGGCGATTCGGAAATCGATCAGCTGTTTCGCATATTCCGCATGCTGGGCACACCCACAGAGGAGACCTGGCCGGGTGTGTCCGAATTGCCGGATTTCAAGAGCACATTCCCCAACTGGAGCAACAACAAGATAAACGAGCTGATGGAGAACCTGAACTTTAACGATTCGGGCGTGGACCTGCTGGCCAGGATTATCATCTATGAACCCTCGCAGCGCATATCGGCCGAGGAAATACTGGAACATGTCTATTTTAGGGACAACGCCAGTGCTTAAGCGCTACGACAGTTACTCTACAATTTGTATGTGCAATTTATTTATATGATTGCGGTCCTAAACTGACAATAAAAAATACACGTATGCATGTATATATAGATATATAATTGTGTAGACCACTAACGTGTTAATCGGCTTTATAAGAGGATTTAAATCCGCACATGGAATATTTATTTTATTTTTTTACGCTACGCTTGAAATTCATCTACGCTTAAGAAACGCCAGGCTTTTTGCAGAGCTAATGGGCGGGCTGGCATTTGCATGAGTGCCTGAAGGGTCACGAGTCCTAATATTTGATTTGCGCACAGTGGGTCGCACCCTGTGTCAGCCCACTGTGTTTTATTCGTTTTTAATTTCTCCACGTAATTCCTGTTTGGTTTTATTTATAAAAAGGAAAATATTGTTTTTGTGTTTTCTTTGAAGCCTGTTTTTCTTTTAACGGCAATATTTGTCCACTGTTCGACTGGCAGTTGGGCGGTAAGAAAAACAAATACAATAAGTAAATTCATGGAGCGGAAGTTATAATTGCCCTACAGTGTTACCGAGAGTCAAAACAAGCAAAAGGTTAAACAAGCAGGACTATCAGATGCCATGCAAAAAGGTAAAAAAACAAGTAAGAACGTTGCAGTCGGGCGTTACCGACTGCGTTATACTCGTTCACGTTCGTAAATATTGCTATTTTAAAAAATTTCGGTATTTTGCAGTTTGTGTGTTGCTGTGGGTGGGGGAGAGTGGGGAGTGCGGGTGGGGGTGGTCGTCGGCAACATTTTTTTCCGCTCTTTAAAGGAGGTGACCAGCTATCTACCCACCAAATGTGGTAACTCTAGCTTAAAAACTGTGGGAGATATAGGCATTTCCGGCGGAGCGGGGGCGTTTGGGGCGTTATAGTGGGCGTGGCCGGGATGTCAAGTGTGCAATCTTTGGGGAGGTCAGCAGCTATCTACATATTAAATTTGGTGCCTCTGGCTTTAAAACTGTACGAGATATAGATTTTCGCGGGTTGCGGGGGCGGAAGGGGGGGGGGGGGGGGGGGGGACTGCCCGCAAATATTTTTCTGTAACTTCTGGGGGAGCTTCCCACTAATATATATCCCGAATTAAGTGACTGTAGTTTAAAAACTCTGAGAGATATAGGCATTTTCGATTTTTTAGGGAGGGGACGTTGGGCGTTCTAGTGGGCGTGGGCGGGATATCAAGGGCGCAATTTGTGGGGCAGGACACCAGCTATCTACACACCAAATTTGGTGGCTCTATCGCTTAAATTGTGGGATATATACACGTGTTATCGATTGGAACTGCCATATATAACGTGTTTTGCGATTAGGGGGCGGGAGAGGGCGTGACCAAAAATTTTTTCCTGTGATGTATGGAGGAGCATTCTGGTAATATATCACCCAAATTTGGTGACTCTAGCTTAAAAATTGTTGGGGATATAGCCATTTCCGATTTTTCAGGGCGGGGGCGCTGGTGGGCGTTCTAGTGGGCGTGGCCGGGATATCAAAGGGTCAATCTGTGGGGAGGTCACCAGCTATATACATACCAAGTTTGGAGACTCTAGCTTTAAAATTGTGCAAATATGCAACACTTATCGATTTGACCTTTCAGGTTTATCGGTTTCGCGGTTTTCGCGATTATGGGGGCGGGAGAGGGTGTGGCCAAAAAACTTTTTTTTTAATATTTGGGGAGCATTCCTCCAATGTATATGCAAAATTTGGTGACTCTAGCTCAAAAACTGTGGGAGATATATGCATATCCGATTTTTGAGAGCGGGGGCGCTGGGGGGCGTTATAGTGGGCGTAGCCGGGATATCAAGGTCGCAATCTTTTTGGGAGGTCACCAGCTATATACATACCAAGTTTGGTGACTCTAGCTTTAAAATTGTGGACTTTAGCAATATGCGATTTTAGGTGCTATCGGTTTGCCACGCCCCCAGTGGGCGGAGCTCAAAATCCTTAACACTTTATCTGACGCGGGTCACACGAGTATATATCCAAAATTTTAAGTCTCTAGCTTCAATAGCGGCGAAAATAATTGCGTTCATACGGACAGACGGACAGACGGACGGACGGACAGCAAGACGGACATTGCACAAAACCAATATACTCTTTTCACTTCGTGAACGAGTATAAAATTAAATGGTGAACTAAAGTTCACTGAACAAAATCAAAATGACAAATGGTTAATAAAATTTCATAGCTGATTGTGAGCTTTAATAATACAAGTTAAAAATCGAGTCCATTACCAACTCAAACAAATAGAAATAACAGCAAATGACATATTCCGTAATTTTATTACGCATATATAAGTAAATTAACACAAGTTCAAGGACGCAGTGACTTGGTAAGCTTGTGACAGAGCAATCATATGTCAGGTCGGTGGGTCGGGGTGGGTTCTTAAATTAAATCAAATATGTATGAATAAAAGAGACACACACACAGTTGCCCCGGAGCTGTACTTACGCGTACCCATGTGTACGACGGCCAGGAGCAGTGGGAGCTGGGCTGCCAACCAGATGCGTTGCCAAGTCATCGTCCTGCTCGTGCGTACAAATTGGCGCCGCCGCTGCTGCTGTCCAGCGGCTGTCGTCTTTACAGTTGTCAGCATCCCCGTGCTTGTGCCGGTTCGTTGTTGGTTGCTTGTCCTGGTTGTCCCAGTCGTCTTGGCAGTCCCACTGGCACAGTTCCTAGCAGCAGTGACACTTACAGCGTCTTTTGTGCGCTCATTGCCCGCCGTCTGTCGCCATTGGGGACTCGTTTGCGGAACCATCGTCTCCAAGTGCTTGGCACGTTGCTGGCCTCCGATTCTGATTGCAGTGCGCCCTGTTGGCTCTGAAAGTTTTTCGCATTCTATGCGAAATGTGTCTATTCCCAGTCCCGCTCCCAGTCCCAGTCCCAATCGCCCTGCCAGATAAATAGGTTTATTGAATTAATTCGCTGGGTTCGGGTGATTTCTCTCTCCAGTCGCTTCCGTTCTCTTCCGCTGCTTTTCACCGAATTGCAACTTGCTTTTATGTATTTTTTGGCTGGGTTTTGTGTCGTTGTTTGATTTTATAGCCACGCGCTTTCATTGCTTTTCTTATAACTTCACCTTGTGCCAGTTACAGATTTAGTGTCTTTGTTGCGCCAAATACAAAATATTTTATTTTATTTTTATATTTTATTAAACCACTTTGTCAATGAAGCAGTAAATCAATACATTATTAACATGATTACGTTACACTTAGAGAAAAGCAAGAGCAATAGCAAAGATTTTGTTTGGTTTGTCAATTTATTTAACTTTAAATGTATTTGCTTTATTTGAAGTGATTAGTATAGGAGTAATTTATTTGAAGTCCTTTTTATTTATTTATTCAGCAACCTTAACGTTGTCTTATTTGTTATCTCAATAATGTTCCTTTTTATGTACGCGAAGTTCAACTATTGTCTATCTTCGCGACAATTTCGCAGCTATTAATCATAAAATCTGCATGTTATCATTCAGTTTTAAAGTGCAATTGAGAAAACTTGGAACTATTCTTTTGATATTTTGCAGGGTGCGTAAATTTCACGTACCATATGCCAACCTAGCGCGAACACTATTCTCTCATGAGTAATGGCAAAAGTTTGGCACAAAGCGAATTTAAAACTTGCCGCATTCACACTGTTAAACAGGGTTTGCTTAACGATGGTTTTGATACAATAAAACTTTTGCACAAGTACTATAAGTGTGCAGTTGATTATACAAAATGACGTATTTAATTTTATATATATATATATATAAATTTTTTAAATATGACATTTTGTAGATAACAGTATTTATCGGATTTAACACGTGAAGCATTATTTACAGTTGAGTTCCGCTTTATCGCATAAGCTGCGTTGAAAATATTTTTCAAGTTTGTCCTCTACATATTTTGTTTCTTTTATTTATAAGAGCAGGGCAAGCGTTTTGCCAGGACGATACACAATAATCCCTTTTTACGGCATTGCGTCCGCTGCTTCGGCTTTTCGGAAGTTCTTTTGCAGCTTCTTTATTTTTATTTCCTCTTTTGTAAGGCGGCCTTTGCACATTTTGGTTGGCATTCTAATATCCATTTTAATACAACAAAAACAAACAAATTTTAAAAGTGATTTTGGCCAGAAGAAGCACTCGCTGACTCAGCCAGGATGCTCAGCACACCAAGGGACACACGGAACACCAAAGAACAAGCACACTTGCACACACACACACACACACACAGACACACAGACACAGAGTCATACAAACACTGCAAGTATTTTTACTTTGTTCTGCTTTGGGCCGGCCTTAAAATAGCTTTGCAATTGTTCTGCCCTTTCGCGCTTTGCACCTATTTTGTGGCACACTTTGCAGTCTCCGCTCGCATATAAACAAAGCACTCAGCCAGACGACGACGCGTCCTCGCACGAATTGAATCTTAAGACCGCGACAAGTTGACTTCCGTTCGCCTCGTCCCTTTGCGCTGACTCGCAGCGAGTCACGTCCGCTCGCAAAGGATGCAAATTTTCAACTAAATCGCGTGCAACTAGCGGCAGGAAACTCGTGCTGCCCTACTGGGGCAACTGTGCTATCTGCTGTTTTGATCTGTTCCGCCTGTTCCAATTTCACAGCCTCCCCACTTGCGTTCATTTCTCCGCCCTGTTTCATTCCTTGTTTCGCCCGAAACGTTTCTCCTCCTTTTTGCCGGCTGTTTGCTCTGCGCATGTCCCGCACGACTTAGCCATGGCCAAATGGCGCTTACAATGGATTTGAAATTTATTTGCTCGATGCTTACTTGCACTTTGTTGGCTAACAGTAAATTAAACAAGCATTTTCTATATAGAGTTAATATCTATCTATATGTATATTTACATTTGGAAGAACGGGCCTGTAATGGCATAACCCTGCTTAAATTAATGGGAATTATGGCTTTAAACTGCGAACCTAGCACATAAACAGCACCTTCTACAAAAGCATTTGGCCAAGAAAATCCAATTGTGGACTGCGATTAAAGGCCGAACTCTTCTTCTGAAAATTTTTAAATATACAGTGTGTCAAGAATGACTTTACACATTGAGAAAAAATTCATTTTTTCAACTTCTCGATAACAAAAAACAACTTTTAAATGAAAAATTTAAGTAAATCCTTATAATTTATTGTAGCTTATGCAATTTTAAAGGGTATACTATATGTAAATGGTTGAGAATATATTTATATATTTTTAACAAACTTAAATATATATATTTTTTTTTACAAACTAATATTTTAAAAATTTCTTCATTTTATGAGAATTTAGTGAAACTTTCAAAGATATTTTCAAAGAAATTCTAAAGAAAATGAAAAAAGGTTAGGTTTTAAGGTTGAGGTAGCGACAAATTCAACTTAGTTGGTCTTAAATCAAGCATAAGCTCAACAGATTAGTTTCTGGCCACAGAATACACAGTTATTTGGTGTGCACCTTATCGATAGCCTTGCATGGCTTTTGTTATAGTCGAAAATTGTAGCGCTACAAATTGCGGGACCTAAATAAATCAAAGAGCAGACCACTTTACATTGGCGCGCCTTAAATTAACTTAACATTTTGGGACTTTGAATTCTTTGCATTGCGGCTTTGTCTGGCCATCTAATTTACTGCGTGTCCTGCCACAAGGAGGATGCCTAAGATTGTTGCTCTTTCTGTGCTCTGTGTTCTGTGTGTGACAATAAAACTACACAACGCCATTAAATCTGACCCAATATGCGAGGCGTGATATATGGGGCTCTGGTCCTAATCTTGTGTGCTTTTGTCAAAGAGCAAGTAACAAATAAATAAATATTATTGAACTTTTTAAGTCCCCAGAGGACGCGGCAGGCGACACAGCGCACAGCAGGCAATTGTTAAAGGTGGGGGAGATTGGACAGAGAGAGGGGAGGGGGTGGGTTGGAATGTTGGGCTCTCACAAAGTGCCAACATAAATTCTTGCACAGTTCAATTTATCGTGTATTGACACAGCATCCGCATAAAAAACCAAAAATAACAATAACAACAGCTAGTAAAAATGTTTACAAAGTACGGGCAAGGATCTGGTAACGGATCCTCGCGCAGAGGCTGCAGGAATGTCGCACACACCAACACACACCAACACACACACCAACACACACCAACACACACACACACACACAAACAAACAGATAGCAGTCAGGCAGCTATTGTTATTACCTCTTTGTTGTGTTAACACGCCATTTGTGGCATTTCCAGTCGATTCAATGCGCCACTCGCCACTTGCCACTTGCCTCAAAGATCCTGTGGCAGCGGCGCCGTTAAACTCGAATTTGAAATGCAAATTCCGCTTGTTGCCCACTCCGAGCCGAGCCGAGCCGTGCTGAGGAGGGCTTAACATGTTCAACTTTTGGCTCAACAAATAATCAAAATATACTTTATGTCGCACAGCAAAATAACTGTGCAGCGGGCTCATGAATTCAGCCCGCAGGCAGCACATGCTGTCAGACAAGGCCCACACCACAACCCCATCCGTAAACAGCCCCAAACACACACACATACAATTCACAGCTCTTAATTTGAGTGTTTCACATTATGTGACTGACTCGTAAATTGTAAATGTTTATGGCTCTGCTGAACGGCGGCCGACGGCAACTACATTTTTATAAATACCCATTAAAAATTTATGCTTGATCCGTGTTGCTTATAAATCTGAAAATTTGATTGTTTTTGCACAATACCAATCGTTTAGAAGGAATAAGTGCTTTAGATTCTTCTAACTATTTCTGCTTTATACTTTGAAAGCAATTTATTCGAAGCTACTAAAACTATAGACTTCGAAACTGGGAATATATACTCTCGCTAGCCCGATTTGGATAGTGTGTAAAGATTTTTATTGACATATTAAATGTATGCATTTTAAACAAGAAGACTGTTTCTGGTAGAATAAACTTTAGAACAGAAAAAATGTTTCCAACATTTAAAATATTAAATTTCTTTTTTAATTGATTGTGGTTGGTCTGAAGTTCATGCCAAAATTGACCAACAGTTTTGATATGTAATGTTATCGGATGCATAGATCTCTAAAAAAAGATACACCTATTGATAATTGAGGAGCTAAATTTACGAAAGTTGGTATGTAGGCCCAACAATAGTTGGCTGATACACAATCGCTTATATTAAGTAAAAGTAAAAGCACGCTGCGTTAAAACTATTTTGGAAATAAAGGGGGAAAAGTACACATATCATTAAGATGTGCACGCACGAATAGCAGCAATTTACGTAGCTACTTTCGAAGACTTTTAAAGCCAAGTGTAGGGAAAATGCAAATGTAACCCAAATGTGTGTGCACACTTTTACTATATTGTAGTCTCCGTATACAGCCATATATAGATGTATATCTTTTTTTTTAAAGAACGTACCCGTAAAATAAGAATTGCAGATGTGCTTGAATGCAGCCAATCTGCGTGAAGGCAGGCAACTGATTCGATGGCTGAGTGCACGGCAACTCCGATAGTGCATTGTACGCCACGGGACCTGAGCTTAGGCTAAAGAAAATGGCTGAAATGGTAGAAATGGCGTATTGAATGCGTTTCGTTGGGGAGAGATCTAACGGTTAAGCAAAGTGGATGAGAACTGCAATTAAAAGCAAACAACACGCGTAATCGAATGTCAGTCGAACGACAATTGACAATTGTGCTGCAAATGCTGATGAAATACACTTTAGCAGTTCCCGAGCTGAGTTTGCATCCTTTGTGTCCTTTTGTTGCTTGTTGTTTTGTATTCTGTTTTTTTTTTTGCCGCTTGCTGTTTGCTTTTGCTATTTGTTGCCGTCTGCTTTGTGCACTGCCTTCGCTGCAAATAGGGTTGAAAGTGCCGGAATTAACGGTAAATATAATTACAACGCCGTCCAGATAATGACGCCCTGTTGCCATGTCCCATGAAGAGATCCGTTTAGGTCAGAGCTCCGCCAGAGCTGGAGCCGGAGTCCTAATGCCCGTCGTGTGTCTAATTAGTGCAAATTGCCGCTCATAATCATAACTGTAAAATTAATATAAATTTCGTGTTTTATAATAGCTACAACACTCACCCTTTTGGAATACCGCCCTCCCATCCCATCTACTCTGCCCACTGTGTGGGCTGCCGCAAAATTGAAGTGGCGCGTGCCGAAATTAATTGGCTTTTGTGATATTTTGAGGCTAGCTGCCAGCTACACACGTAACAAATTGCATTTAATTTATTCAAGATTTGAACTGCGGTCCAAAAGTACACTTCAAGTACATAACGGATGACAAGTTCAGTTGACATTCACTTGCTGCATTCTTATGAACTGCGTCCATCCACTCTCTGCGAATTTGGCAGACGACCTTAGCTGCTAATTAAATCTGTTACAGGCCAAAATCCTCAACGTAATGCGTAAAGAGTAAATAGTCTACTTAATGCCGCCCCCGAATATCCACTTTGTTGTGCTGCAGGCAACAGACAACAACAGCAGCAGCACGAAAAGGCTGTAGCAAAAACCAAACAAAAAATAAAAAAAACAAATTAATGTCATTTATTTTAATTTGCGAGCCAGAATGTTGAGATTTAAACTGAGCAATGAGTGCGGCAACATGAAGGCCAACACAAGCAGCAACAAGCGCAATATCAACAATAACAAAAAAGAAAAAAGTGATGACGAACATTAAATACCCTTGCGAACATACAGAATCACTTTACTACATTTCATTTCTACTTCTTACATACTGCACCTATGGAAAGTATATAGTCGAATAAACTGAGAGATATACTGGTCCACAAAGGGACATAACTAACTCTATGCGTCAAAAAGCTCGTGTATAAATTAAAGTTGTTTCGTGTAAAAATTAAAATACCTCTTAAATGCGTAGGGAAAACCAAAGCAAATTTTGTAAGTCAAGGAAATGGCTAAAACAAAGATGCCAAAAGTAAAGCAATTGTGTGGCAAATCACTTGAAGCCATTCGTTTTTACAAGTGCTATGAATATTGTTTCAATTACAAGAAAAAACTAAATAAAATAAAAGCTGTTTATTTTATTAAAGTCTTGTGGTATAAATTTAAATGAATTTATTTCACTTTCGTTTAAAATTTCATATGTGGAATTAAATTTTGCAAGTTGATTGCTTTTTAAAAGAAATTGTTCATTTTATTCTATTTAAAAATCATTTAATTTTTGAATTAATAAGAAAATAAATAAATAAATATCATAAAACGATATGGTTTTCACATTATAAATTGGAAATTTGATCACAAAAATAAAACAAGTAAGAACGTTGCAGTCGGGCGTTATCGATTACGCTATACTCCTTCGGGAAAGGAGGGGCGTTGGCCAAAAAATGTTTCTGTGATGTTTGGGGGAGCATTCCTGCAATATATATGCACAATTTTTTGACCATAGCACAAAAACTGTGAGAGAAATAAGCATTTACGATTTTTTACGACGGCAATCTTTGGGGAGGTCGGCACCTATGGAATTCTGGAATTTATCGATTTGCGATTCTATGCGCTGTCGGTCTGCCATGCTCCTAGTGGACGCATCCCAAAATCCTTAACACTTTATTTGACTGACGTATACTTGAGTATTTGTCCAAAACTGTAAGTCTCTAATTTCAATAGCGGCAAAAGAATTCCGTACATCCGGACGGTCACTCTGTAATCAAGTATACTTATAAGTTAAAAAAGTAAACAATTAATTTTTCATGTACAACTTAATTTAAAATGTAAGATGTCAGCATATAGTTTAAGCAAACTAATCTTTTAAACGAAATTGCTGATCTCTGCTCATGAAATATATAAATAAATAGTTGATTTAATTTGCTTAATTTAAGAAAAAACCAATCAGCTAGTATTAGATTTACAATTATTATATAAATTCTAATTATTTCAAACATAGTTGATTAATTTGTGGCTTTCGTTAAAAACAATTTGCCACACATTTGGCAAAAAATGCAAAACATATTTGTTGCAGCCACAAGTTTGTCATCCATTGAGAATTCCAAATGTATATATGCAACATACATTATTTATGCCAACAAATATAGGGTGTATATTTTTAGCGTAAATTGAGGTAAAAGGCTACGAAAAACATTTGCACAATTTGCTGTTGGCCAAGTGAAAGCAAATCACCTGCTAAAATCAACGACACTGAAAAACCTGCTAAGGCTGATGCGATGGCAACATCATCAAGCACTGTTGCCGCAGCTGTAGGAGCAGCTTTGGCTACTCGTAAGCTGAGTAATGTGAGTGCTTCCGTTTCCGCTGCCAGCCACTTCCGCTTTCGGTAAAGAATTTGAAAATACTTAATACTCAATTTGCTCCGTTGCAAAATGTTATTTCGACACTGGATAAAAGCGCAAGTGAATGGGTTTTATATTTGTGTGTGTGTCTGTGTGAGTGAGTGTGAGAGTGAGTGGGTGTGCATGGAATGTTGTTGTGTTGTGTTGTGTTAAATGTTCGCCACTTGGTCGCATTTCCCTTGCAGGCGCAGTCGAGTTCTTCTGCAACTGTAAGATAAAAACGCACTTGTTGGCAGCACTTCAAAAAAAAGAAAATAAAAAAAGCAAGAGCAGAAAACATTCAGTTGGCCAGCAAATGATGCTTGAATATATTCACTTTGATTTTTTTCTTTTTATGCTTTTTTTGAACTCAATGGCATTCGCTGGCATTGGCGGAGACTCCGTCTCTGATCCATAAATTTACCCATTGAGAACAGTCCGAGTATTTAACTGCATTACGGCTGCTTAATTACACAATTTGATAGCATGTTTAACTGGCACTTTATCAATTATTCAGTGTATCTTACGTAACGTTCGCAACTGTGAGGGATCGTGTTAAATGCACGAATGAATAAAGTTAAGCATTCATGCATTTTTTTATCACGTTTATTGGGCATGCTGAATGCGTAATTCGCACGGACACTTGCATTACACACAAGGCTGCCCATACTCAGTACTCAGTACACTGACGATTCAACAAACAATAAAAACCGTAGAAAAAAAATGTTGTTTAAAGGAGAATCAAGTACGTCTGTGCAGGCAGCTTTAAGCTGACCATTTACGCTGCACCTGGCCACACCTGCTACTAGAAATGTATATTTGTCGAAGACTCTGAACCGTGACCTCGGGCAGCGTGACGTGAGTTGCTTGGGCGTTGCCAGGCTATTTGCCAATATCACAATGACACCAGTAACAAGTTCGACGTGATGTCAACAAAAGCCACCAATACCTTTGCGCCAAAAAGTCCGCATCGACATCTATTTAACACAGAGCACGAGTGCGCGAAGGGGGAGGGGAGAAGAGAAAGCGCGAGGAATGAAGATGTACTTCATAGTTGTTACTTACACAAACTTACGCATATGTGTGTGCAATGCTGCCACCTTGTAACACAAAAAATTTCATTAGTTGAAATGTCGAAAGTTGTGATGGGGCACAAACACACGCTCTGCTGCTGTTGCAGGCGACATTTTGGAGACAACTACTTTGGAGTACGACGAATCGATTGGTTTTCCAGGAAAGCAAACTTTCCTTTTTTCAAGAGAGCATGTCTGCAGCTTAGGGTATACAAATTGCATTTGCATATGACATTCCGAAAAACTTCTAAGGTTTTGACGAAAAAATAGTTCAACATTAATGTGTTGATTCTTATGTTTGCTGAATTTCTCTTATACTTGTTCATTTAATATTAACACGAAATTAAGTAAATTTTGGTAAAGGGAATATTTGCAGCTCTATCTCTATTACAAATTTATACAATTTAAAAAAATATTAATTATGGTTTTAGTCCTAAATTTTCAATAATATATGTAAATATATTTTTTTGACATTGAGCTATAACTTAATTAGTTATTTTATGATTGATTCCGCTTGGTTTTTTTGACTATTTAATAATTAAAGTTAAAAATATAGTTGCAAATATTTGTTGACTTTATAAAAAAGTTGAGTTAATAAACCTAATATTAATTAAAAAAGTTGCATATCCAGGAGAAGACGCTGCAAAAACCAATTGGTTAACTTTTACACCACACAGCAGAAAAGCAACAAAAACAGCACGTCAGGATAATAGAGAAAGAAAAGCAGAAGACATCAGATACCGCACACCGACCAGCTGTTGTAGTGCGAAATTCGATTTCGTATTCAGGGACGTCGTGCTGTTTGGAGAAAGAATTATTTAAGCTATAATGAGCCAAAGTAAAAGTTGTGAGATAAGGAAAGTAGAAGAGGAAGAAAACAACCTGTCGCACAATTTATCTGGCTGTGATATATGGGCAGGAGTAAAAAGGAAAACAACCTTCGCAACGCAACGCAACGCAAAATTAACAGCGCAATTTTCAACAAAAACTATTTGCATAAGGGCAAATAAGACGCACTTGATTCATTTAATTATGAATGGCTTAAACGCCACTTGAGTGCTCTTCAGGCGCATTCATTTTTCAACTAATTGAATGCAAATTAATAAAACAAAAACCTCATCAAAATCATGAAAAAAACGTATAAAATAAAACAAACAGTCGAAAAGAAAACTCGAAAGCATGAAACAGTTGAATGAATGGCCAAAAGGGCTTATCCCCAGTGAGTTTTTCATTTACATTTGATGGCTGTTGGTGAAGTGAAAAAAGTGTTCTGAAATATGTTTTAATTAAAAGCAAACTTTTTTTGATTGCTTCCACTATAAAGAGGATGCGTTCAAAACTGCCCCAAAATCACAACTGCAAACAAACATAAAATTAGAGCAAATAAAAAAATATAAATAATACATATAATTTTTTTTAAATACAGCCCTGAAATTGGCAAACCAAACTACCATCCCAAGCTAGCACCAGCCTCGTTTACCCCACAATTGGGACAAAATCCCAATGGCTGCGGACAAATAGATATTTAATTTCTGCAATTTCGTTTTCATGCAGAGTTGCCCCGTCGAGACGCCTCTCCTCTACTGTCCGACGTGCATTATGCAACGCACAACTGGCGCTCAACATTTTGCAAGCCGAAAACAAATATGATTTAAATTTGTTTGCTCTAAAACTTTTACACCCTCACATACGCACACAAAATCACACGCACACATAGCTCGTAAATGTGGCACTAACACACATCCGACTTTCAGATATTTCACGTTGACAAAAAATCCAAAATACCTTTTAAAAACTCTTTTGTATTATATTTGAGCTACATTTAGAATACATTTTAATTATTTGACTATTTTGTTCTTAAAATTAATTACTTATTTTGCACCCAGAAGATCTTTTGTACCATAAAAAGTTCAATAACAAATAAATATAAATATATAAATATATATATTGAACAGATATCATTCAGACTACAATCTAATAGAGTTGAGTAATCTAGGATGAGGGTTTTAATCGCTAAAAATGGGTCAATGCAAAAACCAATTTCGAATTGATATTTAAGTCCGTGTGGTGGATAAGTCTCCCATTGCAAGAGAATCAAAACAATAAATAGAAATACATTTTTGTGAAACGATGTGAATATAATGCGATGTGCTTAAACTAAATGGTGAGGGGTAAGAACCAAATGCAAACCAATCGTACAATACAAAATTTAATGGGCATCAATCAGTTGATGGAATGCTTTTAAAAATATTACAATAATGAGAATATCGTAATGCATTGTGTTTGCTATGGCTACCAAGGGGGCCCTGTGCTGGTTGGTCGCAGGGGAGGGGGTGTGAATAATAATTTCTTTGATTTATGAGAGTTGGGCATACAGCTGATAATGTGTCAACAGTTTGGAATCATCAACTCTATGCGCTAAATTGATGCATAATATAATTGATTTCTGTTTATTGTTCATAAAGCACAATTACTTTTAAATTTCCCGCATTTTATTTCTAACGAACCTAATTCTGCATTTTAGGCGCCACATAATTGGGCCATTTACTGAAATTAATACCAATAAAATGCTGATGGGACTTTGTTGTTTTTCGCACAAATAATTAAATTTATTAATTACCGTACATATAAATTATATATATTATTTTATATACAACAATTTGTATGTGTATTTTTAGTGTTATAAAAAACATACAGAAACAATTAAAAAATTGGGTTTCTGCAATGTCCTTCATGCTGTCAGTCTATCAGTCCGTCCGTCCGGATGAAGGCAACTTTTTCGGCGTTATTGAAAATAAAGACTTGAAACTTTGGATATATACATATTTATCCTCGTCAGACTAAGTGTTCAGATTATTGTACCATGCCCTCTGGGAGGCTGTCAATTCGATACCATGGCGATACACCTCGAAAAAGGTGAGATCAATATTAAAGATAGAGCCACCAAATTTGTATGTAGATAGCTACTGACCGCCCCCAAAAGACCTTGCGACCTTGATATTCCGGCTACGCCTACTATTATGTGCGCCACCCTTAATAACCGGATATTTATATATCCCCCTACACTTTTTAAGTCTACTTAAATTTCAAAAAGATTCGGCCACGACCACTCCCGTCATCCACGTCGAGTCACGCCCCTGCAAATCGCTAAAAACTAAATCTCCCACAGTTTTAAAGCTAGTCACCCCCCCGCATCGCACAAATTACAAAATAACAATATTAATTAAGGACCTGAACAAGTATAACGCAGTCAGTAACGCCCGACTGGAACGTTCTTACTGGTTTTAGAATTGCTTTAATAAATATTCGCAGGAGCGAAAGGTATCTCATCTGAAGCAGTCAAAGCAATACAATATTCCGTTTAATTTGTATATCAAAAGAATATGTGGATATAAATGTTAGCATCAGCGCAGATTAATTACATACATAAAACCTAATTACAGGTTGTTTAATATGCGATTATATGTCCATGCATGTGTGTGTGTGTGGGTGTGTAAGAGCATATTAAGCTTAAATAAGGAACACTAAAAGCTTGCACATAGACATGAAATAGAATTTGTTTGCAGAAAATTCTAACAGCTCAACTGCCGAATACTTTGAGTTAATGCAAACACACTTCACAAGTTTTCTAAATATCTTATGTCGTTTTAATTAAAATAATCTGAATATAATAATTACTTTAATATTTATACACATATTTAAATTCTGACTTTAGTTTCCATTTTGAATCATTATAAAGTAATTGCAATGAGTGTGGCAAGTGGTGAAAGTTGCAAAAAAAGAGGTTTTTTTTTTGCAAACTCTGTTAAAAATATGCTGGAAAACGTTTTAATAAAAGCATCAACTATGGTACTTACTTATTTTCCGCACAGTTATTTTATTGCTCGCAAACTTTTTTATTGCAGCTAAGTGTGTGTGTGTGTGTGTGTGTGTGTTTGTGTGTATGTGTGTCTCGTAGTTGTTGCTATTATTGTTGTTGTTGCTTTTTAAACATAATTTGAAATTGTTTTGGTTGAAAATGCAACGGCACGCTTTGGCTTTGGCCTTGTCTGACTAGCTGTTGGCTGAAAGGGGAGGCGGACGTTCAAACACACAAAGAGCATACACATAACACACACACACACACACACACGTGAACGCACACACATAACCACACACACACCCCCACACACACACACACATATAGCACACACTCAAGTACGCACGCACAGTCGCACACAGAAATACAAAGTTGACTGTGTTTACTTCAATGTGCGCGTGTGTGAGTGTGTGTTTTTGTGTGTGAGGCTGTTTATGTGGGTGAATATAGCACGTCCGCCTCGCTCTTGTTCGTCCATGTGGTTGCTGTCCCGTTTTTCACTAAAACAATAGACGATTTTTATATGTGCATGTGTGCGCGCTCATATAAAATTTTCGCACATATGCCAAGTTGCTTTCAACCGTTTGCTGCAAAATTAAAACAAAAGTAATGCTACAATCTTTTCATTTTTTTTTGTATTTTTTACTTTATATTCAGTTTTTAGTTTCATTTTTTCCAGACCGTTCGTATATTAAAAAATGTGCAAAAATGTCTGGCATACGTAAAATTTCGGCTGCATTTTCATTCAAGTGCAAAAAGCGACACAAATAAATAAAACAACACCAAAAGCATAAACAACAACAAACGTAAGTAGGCAAAGTTGCTTTAAGCAATCAACAAACCGTTTGCTTTTAGCCATTTAATGCGCCGCACTTCAGCCAATTTGAAAAAGTGGGCATATTCAACAATGTAACTACAGTTTTACACTGAGAGAATTTTTTGTTGTATTTCTATTTGAATTAATTATTTTTATTATGCTGTTTAGCAAAAGCGTTTATAGCTTCTAACAGAATAGAAAGATAGTGTACTTTTTTTTTTATTTTTATGAAATTAACGAACAACATAGACAACATACATACATCAATTTTAGATTCTTTAAAAACTTGAGTTTTTAATTAAACAGGCTTGTATCAAATAGATATAAGGGGAAATATATTTATTAATGAAACTGTAGATTATTTTATTTTGAATTCTGCATCGGGATATGCGCCCGAAAAACCATTCCTTAGTTTTGTTCAAATACAAATTTGTAATTAACGGTCACTTTTTTGGCTGTGCACTTTTACAGAGAACAGACATGCCGCTTAAATTTCAACATTTTTTTCTTTTCATTGCACAATTCAGTGGCAGGATAACTGCAATAACTTTCGCGTAGTCAAACTTTATTGTGGGCATGGAGCAGCTGCTGTTTTCATGATAATGGGTCTTCGCCAAGACTCTGTTATTTTTATATAATAGCCTCTGCCACTGCTGCTGCTAACGCTGTTGACGTCGCTGTCCTCGTCGCCATCTCCACTTGCAGCCGCAGTTGTCATTGTTGTGGTTTCTGTAGAAAAATGCGTGTGTTCCATTTTTAAGATATGCAAAATAAGTTGAGTTACTTGAGCAAAAAGTACGCCAAGCCCATAGATACAATGTGCAATATATTGCTCAGAAAAAAAGTATGAAAAATATGGAGCGAAAGTTTTGCAGTACACAGGAAAATTATATTTCTTCCTCTCTAAACAAAAGGCTAAAGAACTTCAAGCTGTAGCCCAAGCAAACGGGTTCACAGTTGCCGGCACCGCAACTCGCAAGACTCCCTCTTTGGCTAGGAAGTTGTTTGGCTGCCCCGCCCGGACGCTATACCCAAGCAACATATAAAAAATAATATAAGCAACGATTTAAGTCTCACATTTTGCTGTATTTTCTTTATGGAAATGATTTCAACTTTCCGCAGACACTAACAACTGCAGCAACGAGATACAAGTCCCAGCTCTGTTTATTTTTAATATTTATAAAAATATGTTAACTTATTGAAAGCAAAGCTATTGACTTACTAACAGTTCCCATTTCAAAACGTTTCTCATATTACTAAATGTGCTATTCCTTGAAGCAAAGCACCCTTACAATGTATTGAAAGGAGAAGTGCATTTATACTAAAAATATTTTACCTTATTTAAAACTAAATTTAATTGGAAGCTTTTCATAAGCTTAGTTTTATATCTTAGCTTTTTCTTAGAAGAGGTAGTAGTCTTGATATTTTAACAATTTTGCCGGGCAATAAAATTATTATACTAATACGGCACTGTTCAACCGCTTATTATTATTATTATTAATATCCTCTGTATCCTGATATTTAAATTCAAATTAAATGTACATTTGATAGTAAATAATGCCAGTTTTATATTTGTAACCGTAATATTAATAGGTTTACATTGATTAATCATGGTAATAATAGTTTTAAAAAATGAAGTGTTCTTTAATTAACTATTTAATTAATTTTGCTTGTATAGCTAAATTAAAAATGTTAAATGAAATCAGTTCAATTAAATAACAATCACGTGTTGTCATAAGCAAATATAGCGTACAAACAGCAGCTGTGGCAACTATCAACGTAATTATTGTTAATATTTCCAATGCCTTTTTTGTGATCCAACTGAATTTACAGAAATTAACTGATTTTATAAATGAGAACATAAGCTTATAGCACATTAAATATTTCCTGTGACGTTGTTAAAAAAGTTTATTGCATTTAAAAGCTCTGCAAATATTTGCACAGACATTTCTCGCCCCTGCTAAATCAGCGCCAAAGGGTACAATAATTGCGATTACTTTCGCCATTTTATGCATTACAATGTACGGGCCGGAGAATAGGTGAGGAAAAGGGCATACGGTGTTGCTTCAGTTAGGCTGCACTATGTGGTGAAAAGGGGTCTGAACAGAGGAATCTGTTTGAGGCAGTAACTGCTTTGTATTGCGAAAGCTGTTAGCACACGCTTTGTTTATACCCTGTTGCTACAGTGAAACTCAAGAGGGGCATATTTTAATGCATACCCAACTACATACTATTTTATTAATATATTATATCAGTCAATATAAATCGGCCCGACCATGAGCTCATATAGATTCTATAACTTTGTATGAAAAACCATAACTTTCTATATATTTAATATATACATTTAATGTCTTATTAAATTTGTTCTGTGTACAGAATATGTTCCAGTCGAGCATTCTAAAATATAACCTTATTTTTTCAACTTAGATTTATCAGTCAAAAAAACGTTGCAATTTTTAAATTTTATATATTCTGCGGGTAAATAAAAACAAACATATAAATTGTATATATGTGTTATTATCGGGCTCTCACGTCTTTAACGTTCAGACCAAATATTTTTACATTTATGAAAAACGATTTTAAATTATTAAAGAACGCATTAAAAAACTTTCGACTTTTTGTGCAGTTTTCTGATAAAAAAAAAAGACTTCAGCGTACGGCTTTCCATCAGCAAATGCAGTGAAAAAGCGTTACCCAATTGACAGGGGCCTATTGAGCGTGTTGAGTGATTGTTGAGAGTGTTGTTGTTGTGGTTATTCTTCTTGTTCTTCCTGTTGGTGCATAAATTATCCACGCGTGTGTGTGTGCGTGAGATGGGATCTCAGCTTGGCCAATAGCTCAAATCGGATGATGGCAAGTGATAAACGTTCTGACAGCTTGACAGACGTGCCGAAAGCGCCCGCATGCCGATGAACGCTGGGTGTTGAATGATGGGTGTTGGCCTAATGGCTGCACATGAAAACCACGCGAACCACATGACGTATGAGTGATAAGAGTACCACGCCGCTCGTAGGCGACTTTAAGGTGTGAATTTGAATACCCACACACGCGCAAGCACACGCTGCACTGCGGCTAATCAAATTTCGTTTGTGCACAACCAATGTCAAACTGTGCCGCAGTCGAAGCCCCGAACAACGGTGCTTTGTCTATGGGCGACTGGCGCGTCTGCTATTGTTCGTGAAATCAGATTGTGATTAGACTGCAGTTGTTGTTATGCTCATCTTAATTATCAGCATACAACCCTTTGGTATAGCTGCAGCCCCACGCATTTGGGTTGCTGGCTTATCTTTAAAGTTGGCGCTCAATTCAATGGCTTTTGTTTTCAGCTGTTAAAGCGATGCCAATTATTTCCAACTCGCTTTTAAATATGCTAATTTAATTCAGAAACATAACCCAAGCCCAATATTTTCCACTACAATATGTTTTGACTTAAAGACTCAACTGGATTTTTGCTGATTTAATTAACTTGGAACATTTCTAGGCACGTCTCGTGTTACGTGTTGGCCCTGAGTGTCCGCAACTCCGGAAAATTAATTAATTTATCATTGTTTTAGGGGCAAAGATTTGGCTTGTACATACAAAAACTTCATTTGCTGCGCTTTATTTCTACCACACTGGGCTTATATATCATTAACAATGCAGCGCGTAGGCTCCGGCGAGCAATGCCAACTTTTGTATTACGTGTAACTGGCTAAAATTTAATAAATAACCTCAACAGCTGCCACTTGCGAACTTACTTAGTTTCATATCCATGCACAACACACAGAGCACAATACTCGACTTGACTGTAAATCAATATTCCCATTGTCCGGGCAGCTTTGACTAAGCCCAAAATGTGTGTGGGCAGTAAAAGTGCTATCCATCTCTATCTCTCTCTCTCTCTAACCGACAACAGCAGCCCAAACTGATCTATTTGTGGCCATTTGTTTCAATTTATTCCTCAAGACCTGTGACAAAGCAAGACCGAAATTGAAATTAAAAACATTTCAATATTTTTGATTAAGAAAAATGCTCGCCAAATGTTGAAATTATTTATTTCATTTTCTTGGAATACAAATTAAGTTTATAAGCTGCAAGACTAAGTTTTTATGTGGAACAACTCCGATCAAAATTGCTATTTTTTAGCTTCATTAAATAGAGCTGTTTTGTTTATTTTTTTAAGTTAAAAAATAATTATAGGTAATGATCAAATTCAATGTGTACTCAGAAAACGAGTGTTTATCGCCTATTCAAATTGGGTTGAGTGTGACTTTTAAATAATTTTTCATGTTCATGTGTTTGACCCGTTCGAAGTTTGATAGAGTATAATTGAAACTCTGGATTCGAATACATTTGGTTTATGGATTTTCGAAGACTTTTGCTCAGCAATATTAAGATAGTGCTCGTAACGTTCCAAATCGAACAATTTGCGAGTATGAATGGAATCTGAAACGTATCTAATTTTAAAATTACGCACATTGTTCAGGTTCAGTTTGCAGCTTAATCACGGCAGCAAATTCAGGAATTTCGCATGTGCAAACTTGTGAATACACTGAAATCCATACTCCACCTACAGGTTAGCATACAAACACAAATACTCACACACACACACACAGACACGGAGGTATACACAACATTGGCAGGCAGCCAAACAGGTTAAAAATGTTTGTTATGTAGCACGAAGTTTACATGCTCAACCGAAGCTGAACCGCTTTCAGCCTTATTTGCATAATTGCGGTTAATTGAAACGAACACGTTAATAAGTTTGCCAAGAGGAGTCGCTGCAGTGACGCTTCACTGTATGCTCTGTGCACTCTTTAAGCATGTGTGTAAGCATGTGTCTGACGATTTGCATATAGATAGTACGCCCAACCCCCGCAAACGGACACAATTTCGTTATTGTTATTGTTGTTGTTTGGTTTCGTTTTTTTTTTTTTCAACATGTTTGCGAATTGGGTTTTAGCCATGTCCTATGCAAATGGGCCATATGCCACAATGCGCCAAAGTGCAATGGACAGCAAAACTTGCAGAAAATGTTGCAAGTGCGGAAAATTTCATGTCCAGCAAAGACGTGACTCAGTGCAAATGCAAACGGTTTTGCCAGCCATAAACCGATTAGGTCATATGAATATTTATGCATTAAGCGCGACACACAAGCCGCCACTTGCAGCTGCCTTGAATGCTCATTTGGGTTGGCATGCAACAAGCAGTGTGACACACACACACACACACATACAGCTTCTCCTCGACTTGGTCATAACGATAATTTCATTATGTAAAAGATGGGAATTTAAGATTAGGACACCCTTGCATACTGTACTAAGCGTAAATGGAAATTTAAATAATACAAAATATATAAATGCGTTTTAAATATTTAACAGCTTGACAGATGGTTTATAGTTGCAAAAGCAATGTTTAAGTTTCTAAACTGTTGTAGTTTCTCTGGCACGAAAGTAAGCTGATTTTTTCCTACCTAATTGATTCCTTAGATTAAGCCCAGTTATTGTTGTTGTTTATTGCCGAGCCTTAAGCGTGCATATATAATTATTGTATATATGTTTAAAATTATAAAAATAAAAGATTACAAAATTAGAAATAAACAAACAAACTTTACTAAATTCTAAATCAAAGAAAAATTAATTTTTTATTCCCATAATCCCCCATAGAATAAATTAAAAAACATCAAAACAAAAAAAACCCAAAAATATTGCAATCGTAAACGATTCATCATTCGGAAATATTTGTTTTTAGTAACACAGAACAATATTTCAATGATAAGTGTGGCATTTTGTTCGTACATATGTTTGTAAAAAACCGCATTTCAAATATTTGTTTTGATATAGGTAAACATTTCACACTTTACGCAATGCAGATCCTTTCATAACTGGAATATATGTATACCCTTTGTATCCATTCGACAACTCGTGCCGATTATAACAATTTTGCAGTTGTGCATTTTTTGCGTGTGGGAGTGTTGTAAATCAATAAACAATTTTTGCTGCAATATAAATGCAATATTTACATTTAAAAGAGCTTTTATCATTGTTCAATTTATTCAGTTTTGCAAACAATAAATTGTCTCGCCTGAATCTGTGGGGAATTCATCAACATAAATGATGAATGAGTTTTCGAACTGGGTTGAGCACTGAACAATCTAACGCCCAACAAAAGATGCAAGAGAGAGAGAGTCGCTTCTAATATAATGGTCCGCATTGTAGTCTAAGTAAATTTTCTGACTTTGGCCATTCATCATTCGCATTAATGGCCAACTGACCTTGGCAAGTATAAGATACAAAGTGTTCAATTGCTTTGTCCTGGCCTCGGATTTGGTTTCAGCTTTGGCCCGTTTGCAGCTGATTTATGCCTCGGATGGATTAAATCGATTTTAATCGTCCCATAAGTGTGCGCAATGAAGTGCTCAATAAAACACACGCGAATGCGATTGTACGGTGCTGCGGAGGCTGTGGGTGTGAGTGTGTGTCAGAGTGACTGCGAGTGGTTCTGCTGTGCTGAGGGCTCACAGTCGCCCACTCAATCTTCTCGAGTACTCTTAGGCACAAGAGCAACGGAGGCGCACATTAATCCGGAAGGGTAAAATAGCTACACACACTCACTCATGCGACGAAAGCTTTTGTGTGTGTGTGTGTGTATTGTTTCAGTTGATTTGTTCATCGATAAATCTCTTTATCGCCATAATCGTTAAAGTTCATTCGTCACGGACTTTGATTGCCCCACCAGCGAACGTTGCAGCCAAACCTGGAAGCAAATGTGCACCGTGGCACAAAACAAGATCTTAGAAGTCAAGCCGTTGAAATTCGTATAGTGTTATAAAATCTTACAAATATATACCAAACGAATGCAAGTTTTTTGTTCAACATTTATATAATAGACTTAGAATAAGACATACAAATTCTACTGTGAGTTTAGTGTAGTGCATATATTTGGTTTACTTTTTAAGTACATATATTTATATATTACTCTATTTTCTTGATCAGCATCACTAGCCAAGCCGATTTAGTCTGTCTGTATGAACACCTCGATTACAGAGACTACAAAAGCTAGACAGCTGATCTTGTATATACCGCTTTCGGTTCGTATATACCATACGCAGAGCAAACTTATTTTAAAAGTTCGATAAATCTTTCTTTCCTTCACCCGGTTTTTTAATAATAACTCCTTTAAAATATAAAAGCTCGAGCCAACAAATATGTTTAAATATTTTCGCGACATACGAAAATTTTTAAAAGTTTGGAAAGGCGGCGGTTCGAGTCCGCGTTTGGACAGTGTGAATTTTATCTTTTCTTTTTCTAAATATGAAAAATTCTTTAGTCTAGCGTTCTAAGTTTGAAATTTTCTTTTGCGATGGTAAATCATGTCATATCATGCGTGAACTAACTGGTAGTGTGGTACAGTCAATAAAAAGTGTGCAGCGTAAGCCGAATGGTCGGCGGGTCGAGTCCTGGTGTGTATTTTTTTTTCGTTGATTAATATTAAATAATTTTTTTTTAATTTTTTATTATCTCAATACTTATCAATTCCCGATAGTTTGGGTGTGTTTTGTAAGTTCTGGGCTCAGGAGCGGGCGGTCCCGACTAGAGCAATCTGTGTTATGTTTTGTTTGACTTTATTCATCATATTCCACTGTACGTGCACGTGCTTGGTACAATATTGGCTACTAGGGCATTGTTTTTGTTATAGCTGAACGCACTGAATGTGTTCATTGGCTGAGTACTTAGTGTCGAGTTCTCTTTCACTGATTTTCCACTCGAATTTACCCCCGGCCAACAGCCCGAGTTCCCTTTGCAGTCCCGTGGCCAACATTCCGTGCACCGTGTGCAGTTGAGTGTAGACAGTGTGTACATGACAAATTTCTTACGAGCAAACAAACAATTTAATAATTGATTAAGCGAACACTTTCGACACGTAAGTATCTACCTTAGAAGCTTAAATCGGTAAATATGTTTGTAACAAAACAGCAAACAATTCTTCGATTTTCTTGTTCAAATAACTGAGAGCATATCATGTGCAATAAGCTGGCTATAAGCTGCTCTTTCAAAATGCTACAATATTAATGCTGCTTACACTCTGTAGCTAAAATATAAGAGAAAAGGATACTTTAAAACAAAATTTTGTTTGCCCTCTTCATAAGCTTTATTAGTTCATATTTAAGCATTTATCTTCATACTCAAGTATTTCGAAATTTATCGTTAACAACTCTTCAGAAAAATACATAAATATTCAATATTAGTAATATTCAAGCAACTAATTCTTATAGTAAAATCAAAGCACACAGCTGTCATGTACACCCGACTAAATATGTATTTATGTTTTTCACAGTTCACTCGACAGGTGTATAACAAAAGAAACATCAACATTTTAGCGCTGTTCCATGCTGTCGGACATTGGAAATTCTATAGCTGACTAACTTTTTGTTCATGGATATGGAAGAAGTCTTCTATATCATACTTTACTCGGCAAAAATAATCTGAACTGTAGTCAGAGTTAGTTTTAAGCAGCTGCCGCCGCCAACAGCATTGTAAACAAATTTTCATTTGGCATGACAAAAAGTTTTTCGCCTACTTTGTAATATGTTACAAATTTTCTGATTTATTGTGAAAGTTTAGAACGTTTGTGTGCCAAAGTGCTGAATGTGATATGTGTTGACGACAACGCTTATTATACGACTGTCAGAATTCTGAAATAGTTGGATCTGGCAAATTAAACGAAGCTCAAGGCCTGAATTAGCTGCAATCGTTTAGCATAGCTAATATTTAAGTAGTCAGATATTTTATATGAGGCTTCAGATCTAGAAATTAGCTTATGAATAGAATAGGACTTAAGGTCGGGACTAATATTTTTTTTTTTAATTATTTAAAAAAATGAACAAATGCGATTTTCTTTTCAACTGTAACTTCGTGACCCAAATTTACACCGATTTCAACGTTGTTGCCAAGATTCATATCTCCGTTAGAAAAATTGTATATAATGCCATGTGAGCACTAGCTAAGTATTTATGACATTTTAAATAAACGACAACGATCCGGCCGAGAGCTTCTGCACCTGCACCTGTGCTCGGCTCAGTTTCCTGGGGTGCCAAGGAAAAGCAAAACCTGAAACGAGACCATAAAATGGTGAACGCCTTCGGTGGCGCTGCCAAAAAGCGAAAGCAATAACGACTAAAACAACTGCTTTCGGGTGGCTGCCGTAGCTGTGGGCAAGGGGCAAGGGGTACGAGGCGCTAAGCGGGCAGGTGGAGCGCATTACTTTGAAAGCACATTGAGCTTGCAAATGACTTTGTAAATGGCGCTCGACAAATATTTTATTACCAGCGAACAGCAGCAAATTTACTTTGTATGCCGTGCTCGTCGATTTTAAGCCGCGTTAAATTTCATACTTTAATTATGCCCACGAAATTATTAATGCAAAAACCTAAAAAGTAACAAATTCTACTTTGCAACTGTTTGTCTTAAAGCACAGAAATGCTGGCAAGTAGCTTAATTTTATTGCACAAATTTAGCATTTTTTTTGTTGAACAAAAATAATATTTTCTATATATTTTTAAAATTTTATTAAAAAAATTCTATCCGCCTACAATGTAGAAATATTTTCTCTACAATATATAATTTTCGCATTCCATTTTATTTTAGTAATCTAAACTGCCGTCAGGTGGCAATAGGCTGGGCGCATTGGTGTCCCACTGTTGGTTATCCTTTTGACGTTTGCCTTTTGTCGTTCGCCATTGTTCGTGCCATTGTTCAGCGGCCGTGAGGGGCGTTGTTTGCTCTTTGCCATAAGCCATTGTTTCAGGCTAGTGGGGAATATTTTGTTCCCCCTTTTCTATGCAAGCCCAGGTTTTTTTGGTTTTAGTTTTGAAGTGCTGGCTGTCGGTTTTGCGTGGTCGCCTTTGGCGTGGTCTGCGTTGGTTAAACACAAAAACAACTTCATTACCGACAGTCAACAGAGTGGTATAAAAAAATTCGCAAAATTAACGCCCATGTTGGGTTTATTTCTTAATGTCATTGCCAGCCGTGGCAGGCGTGACGGCATCCGCGTTCAGTCTCAGTTACAGTTTCACTTTAATTCACAGTTTGAGAAACCATTTTGGTTACGGCTCCAGGCCGACCCCAGCCGTAGTTTGCATTAATTTCACGTTCATTTCGCGCGATAATCACATTTCATGGCTGCAAGCTCGCAATTCCCGCACTCAGGGCTTCCATATTGTTTAAATGGCGGATAACGGCCTTAATGGCATCTATTAAACATTTAATTTATACACTTGGAAATCACATTTAAGCGTGCCCATCGGCAGCTCTTATAGCCGTAAGTGCGCAAATCCGCTACCAGCTAACTGCCAGAAGATTCGAATTTTATTTGATTATACCCGTTTCTAAAAACTGTAATGTGCACTGAATCATCAATCTATGTGAAATTAAAAATTTTACAATTCGTCGGTTAAAAGATACAAAGCAATTGGAGTTAATCTTGTAAATAGACCCAAATAAAAGTTGGACCAAAGATGTTGCACAAAATTAAAAAACAACAAAAAAAAAACATTTTAAACACTACTCAAAATCAAGTCAAACAAGTGAGATTGCTCTAGTCGGGACCGCCCGACTAGTAGATACCCTGAACCCAGAAATTAACACACAAACTCTCTCGGCAGTTGATTATATTAAGTATTGAGGCTTTTAAAAATTAAAAAAAAACAATTACCAACGGAAAAACAAATGTTCCAAAACCGGGGCTCGAACTCGCTCTCTCCGTCTTAAATGCACGACTCTTACCAACTGCACCACACTACCGCATTATTTATGTATGATTTAACATTACTTAACATTCCAAAATATCAAGGAAAACGAAAATTTTGCACTTGTCATTAAAACGATACAAATTAATAAAAATAATAATTATAAATAAATAAAACAATTCAACATTTACTACCATACCAACGCTGAATTCGAACCCGGGCCGCTCCACGTTACGCGGCCTAACTCTTACCAACTGGACCACGCTCTTACTTCTTTTCGTTGTGTTAAAATTCAATTTAACCGTTGCAAACAAAATTCCTGGAAGAACGCAAGACAAATTTTGCATATGCATATGTATGCGTGCACATGTACACAGAAATTGCCAAGCAGCTGCGCTTTGCCCCCACTACTGAAAATAGATTCTTGATTTGCTCGTAAACTAAATGTACGATCGTTATGAAATTTTCAGGACTTATTCAAATCATCGAAATCTATCTACAAACCAATTTGCACGTGTGTAGTATTTGATTTGCTTTGTTTGTATGGTTTTTTCAATATTGGGGGCGATTGGGGGAGGTATCCAAAATCTGAAACATTTAAATTCTTCGTATGTTTTACGCGAACATAAAAAATTAAATTTGGTGGCTCTATCTTTTATATTTTGGGAGTTATGCTTAAAAAACCGAGTCAAAAAAGCGATAAATATCGATAATAAGAAAACGGAAGGAGTTATCGATGTTTTGAAATAAACTTGATCTGCGTATGGAATATACGAACCGAATGAGACCAAGATCAGCTTTCTAGCTTTTGTAGTCTCTGAAATCGACGCGTTCATACAGACAGACGGACAGACAGACGGACAGACAGACGGACAGACAGACGGACAGACAGACGGACAAGGCTAAATCGACTCGGCTAGTGATGCTGATCAAGAAAATATATACTTTATGGGGTCGGAGATGCTTCCTTCTGCCTGTTACATACATTTGCACAAAACCATTATACCCTTTTTACCCATTTTCAATGGGTTCAGGGTATAAAAATTGATAAACAAGTAAAAGCTCTTCTATTGACAGTTCGTTTAACTGTTGGATACCTTAAATATGTTTTTATTATTGTAGTATCTTTTTATAAAAAAAAGTCGTAATGTTAATCGATTTTACCAATATTATCAACAAAACAAATGGATTTTAGAAGGATAACAAAATATTTGCATTTATGTGCACATATTTTTAAAGTTGACACATTAAATGGTGTTCCAACTGGATCCCATTAGGAAAACGCCCTTTTCTCGCTTTCACAAAAAAAAAAAAATCACGTTGACTGTAATACACCCATTGACTTTCTGTGGCATGACGAGGTATATAAGTGAAAACCTTCAACAAATTCTAATTATTCATTGTAAACGCGCAGCGCTGACAGCGAAAACAATGAAACGCACTCAACTGTGAAAACTGCAACAATGCGCATTCCAGACCCAGACACATACACACACACAGCCAGGCAGACAGCATATACATGGAACATGGGTATGCGTATTTAGGGAGTTTGTGGGGTGAGTTGGGGAGGTTGAACACAAAAATGGTGCGTCAAGGGGCAAGGATTTGAGCAATGGAAGGCATCGTTGACATTTTTTACAATTTTCTAGTCGTTATTTACCATTGTTCCAGCTGCCATTGTAGAGAGAGACAGAGAGGGAGAGACTGAGATAGAGAGAGAGAGAGAGTTACAGCTACAGATACAAATGCAGTTGCAGCTTCTGCTACACACACACTCGAACATAACCATATATCTGTTTGCTATGGCAGCAATTTGCAGCATTTAGTACAAAGTCCATTTAACTTTAATGCACTGCAATTGAAGTTATCTCCCAATCCGTTAGCTAAAGGACAACTGCAGTCAGAGACAAATGTTTATCTATTGGTGACAATCAGAAATGCATTCAAGCCTAGACTCGCTAGAAGGTCGAATAGATAATACTAGATGATATAGATAGTGCGAAAACAAAAACAGCGCCCAACTAACTACGTAACTATTTAGCTGCCGCAACAAGCGTTTGGCAGTGGAGCCAAAAATTTGCATCTGACCCACGCGCAATTAATGAATTTTATTTTTTTGGCGTACTGACAAAATGTTTTCGTACACCCTGTAATCATATTATGTATAAATAGAATATGATGAACACATGATTAAGTATGTCGCATCGCATTTGAATGCTAGCATTCAGTAATGCCTGGCATTAAGTATTTTCAACTCTTTTTAAAAATAATTGATTCTGTTACATCTAAAATGCCTTAGTTTTTACATTTATTTCTCAAATAAACCAACTAAGTTGAAAGAATCTTTTAATATAATATTATTTTCAAAGGTATTTTTTTCGTCAATCACTTTCCAATACAGCTTTTTTGGGCGCATTGCGGCACTGGTAAAAACACACAAAAACACCAATAAACCACAAACTAAAAGTAAAGGTACAAAGTTCTAACACATAGCTAAAAACAGTTATTGAGGGTATTGCAGAAAATTCACGGTTTTCTGAAACGAAACTCTGTTAATAAATTGAGATATTTTTATTTAGATTTTTGAGGAGGTTTTAAAAATTTCTGCCAAAAGTAGGCATTGATATATGCTTTATTAATATTGTAATGTATTAGTAACAAAATTTTCGTTTCTTTTATATGTGAGTATTAAGTTTTACTTTTATTTAGTTTATTTTTTCTATTTGGTGTTTCTTTTATATTTTGATTTGGCTTTGCGCATGCAAATGCAATATTTGAGAATCAATTTGACTAACGAAATTATTGCCAGATGAATGCTTTTGAAGGTACCGTTGGGAACAGACGAGTGCACTCAAAATCTCAGTAGTTCCGATACGGAAACACACGTAGAATAACAAGAGACCAAATGGCCAATGTAGTCGTGAACACAACCTCGCCCATGGCCGGACGCCGTCTGAACCGGGACGTAAACAGGCTGTTGGCTGCGGGGTATCAAACCACCGTTGACGATGACATGACCAATTTGGATGTACGCCTCGAGGGACCGATGGGCACCGCTTACGAAGGTGGCATCTGGACCGTTAATGTTGCAATGCCACAGGAATATCCATTGAAGGCGCCAAGAGTTCGTTTCGTTACAAAGATTCTGCATCCGAATATTGAATTTACCACCGGGCTCGTCTGCATGAATGTCTTCAAGCAGGCCTGGTCGGCCAATTATGATCTACTGAATATATTCGAAACATTTTTACCGCAATTGTTGCGTTATCCGAATCCACACGATCCGCTCAATCACCATGCGGCGGCCATTATGAAACGTTCCGAGCAGGACTTTCGCAATACTGTGTCCATGTTCCTCAGGATGTACGCATTACCGATTGTCTTACCAGGCCAATCTAAGGATAACGAAAATCTTGAGAAACGCTCCTCGGATTTAAGTTTGTCCGACTTGCTATCCGAAGATGATGACGATTAAATGTTGGCTGGTCTTTTGTTTTTTTAGTAGTGTGCATTTTCTTTGAACTACCAAATGCTACTTTTTTTTTGATCAGAATTATTACTGAAAATGTATTTAATAAGAAAGTCTTATAGTCGATAAATATAAATTTGTTTATACCAATTTTAAAATTGTTTTTCAATGAAAACACTTGAATGTACCCTGAAGACAATTGGGGTTTTTTAATTTTCCTACTTGAATGTAATCCGTAGTTCAATTTGTAATTAGAAATCCAATTAGACTTATACAAATGAATAATTCCTGTGCAATGGCCCTCAATGCTTTCCATTATGTATATTAGATTTATTTATACATTGAAAGATTCAATGCAGCATTCAACATAGACAGTCTTGAAATACTCATTGAATATTCACGACGACTTAAAGCTGGCTGTGTCGCGTAACTCAGCTAATTGCTGTTTGGGCTGTTTTTGTAAATTAATTATAGTCTATCCGTTTGGCTACCCCTACATTATTCAAAGCTGGTTCAAAAGCCCAGCCAGACTGTAGCAAGAGCTTATTTATTGTGCCGCAGTCATGTGGAAATAACGATTTAAATGCGATAATTGCCGAGTCACAATTGCATTTAATGCCAAAAGTCTTGAGAGTGTCAATTGTCAAAGCAGACAAACGGAAAATAAATATTTGTTAGCTGACACTTATACAGTACAGCTGGAATACATTGAATATATGTAGGAATCCGTAAAGAACAAGAACATAACAGACATGAGAGAAAAACGCGAAGTGGTCGTCGATATTAAAATACACCATAGGAATGAGAGAGCAAGTAAGCGTGTGGTGAGATCCAAGTTAGTCGGTGCCAGAATCTCTTGAGCTACACACGCATTTTACGTTAAAACACGAAAGACTCATTAAAGTCAAATATTACACACACACATTTAGTATAAACTTTGTAAAACCATACATCTTAATATAATAAATAAACTACTGTAATCATAATAACGTCGTCTCAGATTCGTGTGCATCATTGCGGAATTTGGGGCCACAATTTTGGGGGCTCAACCGGGATGTGAACATTTTACATAAACTATATACCAATACTGTGTGATGTATTAACAATTTCGTGTTTAAGCGGTGCGGTAGTGGAAAAGATTGTTATGAAAGAGTAAAGTTGCAAGTGAAGACTTGGAAAACTGTCGGAAGTCACTTAAGTGCGACAGAGAAAGCTGTATGCGGCGGAACGAAATTTCGAGAAGTTGTGAAATTCGTTCGAAGCGAAAATACTACGAAAGGCGACAAGGCGACAGAAGAAGAACCGTTACTGAGAGCTGCATGACGCGACGCTTGGGATAGTACACAGAGAACATAGAAGCAGAGGCTAGGGTGTTGCTGCTGTGGTGAGCTGATCAAGGCAAAAGGCGTGTAGCAGAGAAGTAAGAACAGCAAGACGTACGTGTGCAGACGAATAGAGGCAAGCAGCTTTGGCTTGTGGGTATAGTTTGTGCAGCGTCGAGAGAACTGTCTGTGGAAAGGTCGTGGTGAGTTGCAGAAAATTGTCGTGCAATCGAAACGAAGTGGAGGCAAAGAAACAAAAGAAATCGATGAAGGAAAACCGATCAAAATTGCAGAAAAACTAACATAGTGTTATAAGTCAAGTTAACATAGTTTTAGTTTAACATTGATTTGACAGGTGATTTACATGTTAATGAAGTTTGAGAGTCACTGATATTGAAATTTGGCGTGTTACCGTCGGCAATTGGCCGAGTTGGCAAAATTTTGAAAATATTTAAAGTTTAATTAAGTTTGCGATAAAAACATATAAAGTTAAAAAATGAATACCGAAGAGATTTTGGCATTGCTCGTAACGGATTTGCGCGGAAAATTAGCTGAGCTTGGACTCAGTACGAGTGGAAGAAAAGCGGAGTTACAAAAAAGGCTGATGGGTTATTTTGGATTGCAATCGCCGGAGGCGAATGAGCGTGATAATGATACAGATGATGAAGTTTTATTTAGAAGTGTTTCAGAAGTTGTAGAGCGGCCGAGTAATGAAGCAAACAGAGGGGAAAGTGTAGCTGGAGTAGGTCAGACTCGACACATAGAAAATGTACCGGTAGCGAGGTCATGGTTCACGTTAAAGGACGTGGAAGGTAGTGTATCGCAATTCTCTGGTTCAAATATTCCAGACATCAATCAGTGGATAGAAGAACTTGAAGAGTGTGCGCTTACGGTAGAGTGGAGTCAGGTTCAAATATTCATTTATGCCAAACAATTGCTTAGTGGTGCAGCGAAGTTGTTTATTCGCAGCCAGCGTAATATTCGCGATTGGAGTGCATTGAAACTAGCACTGCTCGACGAATTTAGTGTCAGAGTGTCATCAGCAGAAGTTCACCGAAGACTTAGCAAACGACAGCAGATGAAGCAAGAAACATTGAACGAATATTTGTATGCGTTAATGGAAATAGCAAAGCCCATTGATTTGGAAGACGAGAGTTTGATAGAGTACTTTGTTAACGGAATTCCCGATTCAAAAGTTAATAAAGCCATATTGTACCAAGCTAGGAACATGAGACAGTTAAAGATCCAGATCGAGGCATACCAAAAGATGCGAGGTCCATGGAAGCCGTTAAGCAAATATGGATCGCATAGCAGATTAGTAGAAAGTGAGTCCAGAAGAGCGTCAGTCACGGTCAGGAAATGTTATAAGTGTGGAGATGAGTCACATTTACAAAAGGACTGTCCAAAAAATGATTTCAAATGTTTTAGATGTAATAAACCAGGACATAGAGCAGCTCAGTGTAGGGTCGAAGTACCAGTTAAGCAAGAAAAGTCAACAAATCTTGTGCAAGATGAAGTGTTAACAAAACCAAAAAGCATGTTTACTTCATCCGGACTGGAATTAAAAACGGTTGTGAGTTCAAAAGTTAGTTTTAAAGGATTGGTGGATACAGGAGCAGATCTGTGTTTGATGCGTAGAAATGTTTTTCTGAAGTTAGGTAATGGCAGTTTGAGAGGCCAGGCAAAATGTTTAACCGGCATTGGCGAGAGTCAGATAGTAACATTCGGTAGCGTGATTATTCCTGTCAAGATTGATAACATTAACATGAATGTTGAATTTCATGTCGTAGCAGATGAAGACATGGCGTTTGAAGCGATCTTGGGAAGAACAATTCTAGAGAATATAGACATGAAAGTTACCAAAAATGGTACAGAGTTTGTTCGCATTGTTGCTGAGGGATATGAGAGCGATAGTGACCGAAACGGTGACCAGCATTGTCCAGAATTACGCAAAGAGTTTGAAAGTCTGTGTATGTTATCGTTAGAGAAAAAGGAAGTCGATGGCGAAATAAAGTTAAACCATCTGAGTCCAAGTCAGGCAGACAGAGCAAAGCGATTAATTGATGAGTATCAGCCAAAAAGAAATGTTGATAGTCCTGTTCAAATGAAAATCGTGTTAAAGGATGAGTTGCCGATTTACCAACATCCACGGCGTTTAGCATATAGTGAGCAAAACATAGTTGACGAGCAAATTAAGGATTGGCTAGAAGAAAAGATAATAAAGCCGAGTACGTCAGAGTTTGCTTCTCCTATCGTGCTGGTAGCTAAGAAAAATGGGAAAAAGCGTCTTTGTTGTGACTATCGAAAATTAAATGAGAAAATAGTACGAGACAATTTTCCAATGGTACAGATGGACAGTGTGATTGAAAAGTTACAGGGAGCAACGATTTTTACGACGTTGGACTTGAAAAACGGTTATTTTCATGTACCGGTCGAGCCACAGTCGCAAAAATATACATCGTTCGTTACGCAAAAAGGGCAGTACGAGTTTTTGTTTGTCCCGTTTGGGATATCAAACTCGCCCGCAGTGTTTAGTAGATTCATTATGGCCGTCATGCGCGAATTAGTTAAAAGTGGAGACGCAGTAGCTTACATTGACGATATCATCATTCCAAGTATCGATGTAGAAGAAGGATTAGAAAAGCTGAAAAGAGTTCTTGAGATTGCAGCTAAAAATGGTCTGCGAATAAATTGGAACAAATGCCAGATTCTGCAGAGCAAGGTAGATTTTCTAGGGTACATTGTCGAGAAGGGTACGATTAGACCTAGCGAGGAGAAAACTAAGGCTGTAGCTAATTTCCCGATACCTCGAGATAGAAAAGCTATACAACGTTTTCTGGGATTGACTTCGTACTTCAGAAAGTTCATAGATGGGTACGCAGTGATTGCTAAACCATTATCGGACATGCTGCGGAAAGACTCAAGGTTCGAGTTTAAAGAATTGCAGCAAGTAGCATTCGAACAGCTAAAAACAGCGTTGACTAGTAAGCCCGTGTTGAAGCTGTATAATCCGAAATTGGCAACGGAGATACATACAGATGCTTCTAAGTTTGGTTTTGGAGCTGTACTTTTGCAGAGAGATCCAGGGGACAATATGTTACATCCAGTTATGTACATGAGTCGCAAAACAAAGCCTTGCGAGGAAAAATATCACTCGTATGAGCTTGAAGTATTGGCAGTAATTGGAGCTTTAACAAAATGGCGAATATATGTCTTGGGAACAAAGTTTAAAATCATCACTGATTGTAATGCGTTCGCCATGACTATGAAAAAGAAAGAGGTACCTTTGCGAGTGGCCAGATGGGCGATGTACTTGCAAGATTTTGAGTATGAGATAGAACATCGGTCAGGTACGAAAATGAGGCATGTGGACGCTTTGAGCCGTGTTGCTTGTTTTTTAGTTACAGAAAGTGTGATGCACAAACTAAAAGAAGCTCAAATGGTGGATGACTGGACGAAAGCTGTTAGAAGCCTTGTCGAGAACCAGGGGTATGAGGACTTTTATATTTCGAACCAAATTCTTTTCAAAGACCCGGATCGAGAACTAATAGTCGTGCCGTCTCAGATGGAGACTGAAATAATTCAGATTGCGCACAAACAGGGACATTTTGCAGCAAAGAAAACACAAGATTTGGTCGAGAAATCTTACTTTATACCAAAATTAAAGGAAAAAGTAGCTCGAGTGGTTGCAAACTGTGTAGAGTGTATACTGGTAAATGCGAAGGCTGGAAAACATGAAGGGTATCTAGTGCCGATAGATAAAGGCGATAAACCTTTAATAACATTTCACATTGATCACGTCGGACCATTGGAGATTACCAAAAAGCGTTATAATCACATATTGGTGATTGTTGATGCATTTTCAAAGTACGTATGGCTTTATCCTACACGTAGTACAGGTGTCGATGAGGTAATCGGTTGCTTAGAAAGGCAAGCAGTAATTTTTGGTAATCCATGTAGAATTGTATCAGACAGAGGTGCAGCTTTTACTGCAAATGCTTTTAAGGATTATTGTGAAAAAGAAAGGATACAGCATTTAATGATCACAACAGGTGTACCACGTGGCAACGGACAAGTTGAACGGATGCATAAAATTGTGATACCAATGTTGTCGAAATTAAGCATAGGAAGTCCAGGCTGTTGGTATAAACATTTAGGAAGAGTACAGCAGACGATTAATAACATAGAGCCGAGGAGTACAAAGATTGCGCCGTTTAAGATTTTGACAGGTGTTAATATGCGATACTCAGAAAGCATAGATTTAAAAGAATTAGCACAGCAGGCTTTGATTGATGAACTGGATGTTGAACGAAATGAATTGCGTAAAGAAGCAAGGGAGAATATCAAAGAGTTGCAAAGAGAAAATCAACAAGCTTTTGATCAAAAAAGAAAGGTTGACAAACAATATAAGGAAAATGATTTAGTTGCTATTAAGCGTACGCAATATGGAGTGGGGTTAAAACTAAAAGGGAAATATCTTGGTCCGTACAAAGTAGTTAAGATTCACAAACATGGGCGCTATGATGTTGAAAAGGTAGGAGAGGGAGAAGGTCCGTGTCAAACATCAACTGTGGCAGAGTTCATGAAGGAATTCGGGTCGAATCCTACGTCAGGAGGGCCGAATGTAGGAATCCGTAAAGAACAAGAACATAACAGACATGAGAGAAAAACGCGAAGTGGTCGTCGATATTAAAATACACCATAGGAATGAGAGAGCAAGTAAGCGTGTGGTGAGATCCAAGATAGTCGGTGCCAGAATCTCTTGAGCTACACACGCATTTTACGTTAAAACACGAAAGACTCATTAAAGTCAAATATTACACACACACATTTAGTATAAACTTTGTAAAACCATACATCTTAATATAATAAATAAACTACTGTAATCATAATAACGTCGTCTCAGATTCGTGTGCATCATTGCGGAATTTGGGGCCACATATATACATTTCATTCATTTATTTGTCTCCCTGTACTTAAATTGTTTAATCGACGTTTATCATATAACATGAATATAAAAATTCCATGACGTGAAAAAATTGGTGGTTTAATGGATACAAATATTTGTTGTAATTGATATAAATAGATAAACGCGCAACCAAATAAATAACAATTAAAAACATTGCAATCGTCTCTAACCGACAGCGCGGCACTGGTTTGCAGTGAAAGGTAACCAGGCATTATTTGTGCACAGAACACAGAATAAATCTCAAGGAAAACCCAGTGTCAAAATGTCATCAAACATGAAAACCGGTTCCGTTTCTACAAAGTTATGGGAGTTTGAGGTATGAATGCTATGGATCCGAATTTTGGCATAATTTTTAACAACAAATTTGACCTCCTCAGAATCAGTTTTAATATTTTTATACTCGTTCACGAAGTGAAAAGTGTATATTGTTTTTGTGCAATATCGGTCTTGCTGTCCGTCCATCCATCTGTCCGACTGTCCGTACACCTAAAACACCTAAAATCGCAAATCGATAAAGTCCACAATTTTAAAGCTAGAATCAATAAACTTGGTATATAGATAGCTGACGACCCTTCTCGTCCCTTAATATCAAAAACCGATATTCCTGGAAGCTCGAATCGATGTGTTGAATATTTGCACATTTCTTAAGCAAGAGTCACCAAATTTGGCATAGAGATAGCTGAAAATTTCAAGTCTCTAGCTTTAATGGCGGCGAAAAAAATTGCGTTCATACGGTCAGCAAGGCGGACATCACTTCGTGAACGAATGTTAAGATGTTATTTAAATAATTTTTAATGGAGAATCAATCCAGAGGACAAAACATTGCCAATTTGTCGAAAATCGGTTATCTTTTAAGAAAGTTATGATAAAGTAAGTTGATAAATAAATTGAAGTCTGCTAATAAATATCCGACCAATATTTTATACAGCGGCTATCACAAGTTTATATTGCATGTTTCAAGACACTAGCTTAAAATATAATTATCGCTAAAATAAAACTTAACTAAACTATAATCATTTGTCATGATTGAGTTTCGTAGCTTTATGATTAAGCGATTATTATTATGCAAAATACATCAATTTTATTGCAGACGCTTAAACATTGTTTGCATTTCCTTCGCCTCTTACCGAACGAGTTAATTAAATGAAAATTCCTCGTTTTGGCCATTTTTCAACGTCAACAGCTTCTCCAATTACCATTTAGTTCGCATAACTTTATCGTAAATATTCCTATTAAAATTCTCCGACTGCCACATAATTAGCCATAGAAATGGCTCGTCGAATTCTGAAGTCTGATGCACAGAAGGATGTGAATGAAAGGGTTAAAATTGCGTAAAGCAGCTGCCACTTTAATCTTTAAGCCCGATTGTCAACTTGGCCATGGTTTGTTTAGTTTGGTTGCCATTAAGGGTATTCTTTCGGCTTTATTCCCTTTACCACAATTCAGCAGCAGGCAAATCAATACTCAAGGACTGACAACTATGGCCCACTGTAAAGCACGATAAAATAAAATTCGTCTGTTGTCTGAAATTGGTTTAAATCGTCGAAAGAGTATTCGCCCTGGCCACATTTCCACTTTGCCACTTGCTAATGCCAATGACGTCGCTGTGCAACGTTCCACACTGATGCGCCGGCAACAACAATGCGACAGACAGTGGGACAGGCAGTCAGCCAGTTGATAGGTTGCACGTGTGGCAAAAAAAAAAAAAAAAAAAATAACCAAAATAGAAAAAGACGTAGAAAAAAACAGGACTCTCTCGACCGGTTTTCAAAGAATTTCGTTTTTGTGGCCCGAATTAATGCAATAGCCGTTCTCAGCATGAAATGACTTTTTCGAGCGTTTCAACATCACCATCGACATCGACATAGAAATGATGCCGTTAGTGGAACATTCCATAGAAAATTACATCGTCTGAATGCAAATGACAGGAATCTAATGAATTGTACACACGCATCAACTTAGATGCAACATGTTGACATCGATGATAAGATGAGTTAACGCCTGGCTGAATAGAACATTAAACTTCCAAGGTTAAACAAACTGGCAATAATATTTCTCTATGCACTTATATTTTCATATTTATATGTTTCACAATATTAGAAGACGTCCTCTAGATATTATTAATTTTCCCCTTCTTAAGAACCTTTTTTCTAACTATTGCGTTGGCTATAAATATAAGTTAAGTCTACCGCGTTATATCTGATTAGCTACTTCTTCTACTTATAAGCAATTGTGCTAAACGAAATCGTTAAAGATCTAACACCTAACGCCTTCACAAGTGTTCAAGATGTTGAGCTTATTGCTCTTATTGCGTCCCAAGCTCCCAAACATTCTTTTAATACACAACAAAGTACTTTATATCCTTAAACAGGGGTAATACCCAGTATACATAAATAGAAGGAACCCATTTCAAATCCGGACCATGCACAATAGAAATTAACTTAGGTGTACAAGTAATAAATATTCTAATTGAGTACATTGCGTACAAAAATTTGCCATACAAAAGCACAAGAGTACTTGACATCTACTTGGCTGTCTGAATGCTAAATATTTGGAGAATCATTTCGAGTTGCCCCCACGAATCAAGTGCGGAGTATATGGACATATACTAAAGATGCCTGCTAAGGCGACAGTCGACAGACGACAGACGAGAACTGAGAAGTTTAAATGGTTCAGAGCATTCGCCTGCATCGCTGGCTAATTTATTCAAGTAAATTAACTCAAGCTCTCAATGGAGGTCGGTCTTAGCAACAAAGATGCTGACGGGCGGACGAGGAGGCGCCTCCGCTTGTTGATATTGCGAAAAGCAACTCATTAGCATATTCTAATTAATTTATATTATTCCAAAATGCACAAACTTAATTGCTACGGCCACTTAGTTAATGAAATTGTAGTTCAACTGCGGACCGTGAGATTTCAAAACTTTATGCGGCTGCCAATGACGATTTCAAACTGTCTCTCACCGGGCTCGAGAACGACTCGACAGTGTACAAGAGAAATGGGCTCGTGACAGACACGACACGAACACGATGCACAAAATAACGGGCACCCAAGGCCAAAAAAGCAACGAAACGAAAAACCTTTGAATAATTCAATTTTTAATTTTTCAAGTGTAACCAACATTTCTAATATATTTTTATTATAAATTTAAATATAAATAAGACACTTTTGATTTTAATATGATTTTATTTACATGCATTATTTTTCCTCACATAAATATTTATAAATCTGTTAATTTTTGATAACACCAATTTCGCGCACTTGTGTCACGCGCTCAACTCTAGCCTGCAGAGAAGAAAAAAGTGAGGCTTAATATAAACTTTTAACAAGAGTCACAGGAAGCCAACATCATTTTAAGATGACACAACATTCGTAAGTTCCACTCCCCTGAGTGTGTATGTGTGTGTGTGGCTGGCTGCGTGGTTTGTGCGGGTGCGCCGCCTTTCATTAACAAACGGCAAAAGTAACAGGCTCGAGAAGATTTTGTTGGCAAACAAATTTTAACTCTTATGGGGTAGCCAAAGTAGAAGTAGAAGTGGAAGTTGAGTTACGTTGCGGCTGCAAAACTTCCAGGCTAACACAAACACACACACACACACGCGCACAGACAATTTGCATTTGCTTTACGTCTGGTAAACAGATTGCGTTGTGTATACGCCCAGTTGTCTGCCAGCTCCAACGTCCATTCGTCCGCCTGGCACTTTGTCACGAGTAAAGTTTGAGTATTTGCAAGTTATTTCAGTCGAGCTCTGTGTACGATTGTCTGTCTGAACGTCTGCTTGTCTGTCCATCTATCTGTGTGTCTGACAAGCAACGACACATGTTTTCAGAGTCGTTGGGATTTGCTTTTGACACAATGCGCTCGCCTGGCAGCTAATTTATGCCGCACAGAGCTGAGCTTGGTTTTCGGCTGAAATCCGAGCACCTTTGTGCGCCTGCATAAATGCCTTGTTAATATCATGCACAGCCACATCTATCTTAAGCCGCCGCCTGCCACGGCCCACTCTGCTTGAAGAGCTGTCCCCAAGTTTCAAGTTTCAGCTACCACCAGCTTGTCCATTGTTGGCTTAGACAACGGCACCAATGCTTACTTTGATCCAAAGAGTGCTCAATGATACCTATTCGGCATGGAATGCACAATTGCAGGGCCAACAGGTATTGTGGCAGTTGTGATACAGCTTCAATTGCCAGACAGTTTAAGGAGCATTCTCTGTCGGCCCTTGGGAATGCCTAAAGCAAGCTGTTGATTGCACAAGTGGACATCTGATAAGTGTCGTCTTATATATAAAAATCTTAAGATCTTGCAAAGAATTCTCTACAATATACTTAAATATATGTTCATTTTTAGACGAAGACAAGTACTCGTTATATAAATCTAAGTGTTAATTTATTAAATAAACTTATTACATTTTATTGTCAATTAATCCTTCGTCTTTTTGCCTAAGTCCAAAACAAAACCAGAATTAATATAAAAAATTAGATATGTAAAATAAGTGGAATTTGAAATATTTCGAAACTTCAAATAAACCATAGTTTTTAATTAAAAAAATCAAAGAGAACTTTACTTTTATTAAGCTTAGCCTCGAGACAAACATACAGAAAATATTTATACATTTTATTTACATTTATCTTATTTAAAGCTCTCAAAATGCGATAAGCAAATGGCAAAGGGCATTCTGAGCCAGAGGCGCTTAATGTTCCAGTTTTGTCAGAGCACACGTTCAACAAAAATGACTTTCAATGTAATTGTCAAAAGGGGAGGGGAGCACCAACAGAAAGCACAAACAACAAAAAAGTACTGCGAAATTCGTTTTGTGGAACTAGTTTTCAGTGCCAAGAGACGAAATGCGACGGAGCGACCTTGAATGAATCAGGCAAAAAAGGGAGAAATACACGCCATTTTAAAATCAAATTGTTGGGAGAAAGGCGGCTGTGGAGACAGCCAATAAAACGGATGTCGATAAATGAGATTGACAATGACAAACATGAAATCGAATGCAGTAAGGTTAACACAAAGATGAAAAAGCGCCAGTTTCGAGTCAATAAAAAGACCGAAAATAAAATCGTGCTGAGGTCAAATGCCGAACGTAGAAAAAAACAAATGCAACAGCAACAACCACAACGGCAACAAACACCCAAGGATAACCAAAAACCAAAGACCTGAAAACAAAATGAACCCAACAGAGTGACAGCTGAGCTGAACGTCTAGGCTAACAGATGGCAGAACATTTACGGACCACTGTGACCATGTGTCAGCCGGTGACCAACGATTGCAAAGAAGGAGAAAATAGTTATAGAAGAGAGTAAACAACTAGAAGATACTTTGCATTTAATTTTCTACTAACGTAAATGCTTTCCAACATAAGCCATATTTTTGTTTTAAGATTTTGAAACTGACATTTGCAGAACTCTTATACACCTCAATATTCCAAATTATATTTATGTTATCTAGACACGATATATATATATATAAGTAAATTATACCCTTTTCAATCATTTTCAATTTGTACAGGGTATTAAAAAACCAGAGAAAACCAAATGACAACTGAAATGACCAAACGTCAAGTGCACAAATATAACTCTTGGCCCCCCTCAGCTGGAGGAAGCAGCTTGCGTTCTGGGTTTAAATGTGAATTAAAGAATTCCCCAAGGTCCGCAGCTGAATAACACATGAAAGATGGCTTATTTGGTACTAGTCGGCCACTTATGTGTAGCACATGGGTGTGGGCAGCGGCAAATGTGCAAACATTGGCTTGGAAAGCGCCACTCGCCACTTGCAGCATTTGCCATTTGCATAAATCAAATTTGAATATGCATCGCTGACTGGAACAGGCAACGCCAGCCGCGAGTTGGGCGAGCGGGCAGGATTGAGTATGCGGATGCGGATGCGGATGTGGGGAAACAAGCTCAAAGCAGCTGCACAAACACGTACGTGCAAAGCAAAGCATGTGTGTGCGTGTGTCTGTGTGTATGTGTGCGGGTGTTTTGCTCCACCTGTCCTCGAACACGCTCCAAGTGAAAAGCACGCACCAAACTTACGCACGCACACACAAAGCAACAAACAACGCAACTCAGCCACCCAACAAAATATACTAAAACGATATCTTACTTGTAGAATCCTCATAGATTTTTAGAATTGTCTTCGAACTTAACAAACTAAAACTGTATTTACACAAGAACATATTTTCGAAATTAAATAAAACAAAAATAGGAATTCCGGGTTTCAATTCCGGGTTTCAACAAGCGTTTATTCTTATTAAATGTTCTCATCCAAAATTGTCTATGACAATTGCATTATTTTTAAGGCCACTTTAAAGGTGCTCATAAAAGAACTGCATAACATATTTCTGCATACAACAAACAAATTAAACTTCTCAGTGCTAATTTCAAGGCCAAAAATAAATACATATTGAATAAAAAAAAAACGCATATTTATTTATATGGTATATTTGCAATTTTCTACTGCCACATTCGAATTTTGAGTTATTGTAGGGTGGATTCGTTCGGCGATTTCTTTGCACTAGCTGGCACGGAAAGATTAAACTTTCTTTGCTAATTAACGCTAACACACACACTCATTTAATGTACATTAACACTGGCGAGTGCCCCTGGAGTCTCGCATAAAGCAACATTCTGCTGCTACTGTCATTCGCGAATTATGCAAATAAAATTTAAACACAAGTAAGGACGTTGCTGGCGGGCGTTACCGACTGCGCTATACTCGATCACGTTCCTAGGTATTGTTATTTTGAACAAATTTCGGTATTTTGCAATTTGTGTGGTGCTGGGAATGGGGGTAAGTGGGGAGTGCGGGTGGGGGTGGTCGTCGCCGAAATGTTTTACCGATCTTTAAAAGATGTAACCAGTTATTTACGTTCCAATTTTGGTAATGGACGTGGCCAGCTACTTACGTACCAAATTTTGTAACTCTATCCTACAAACTGTGGGAAATATACACGTGTTATCGATTAGAGCTGTCATATATAACCGTTTTTGCGAATACGGCGGCGGGAGGAGACGTGGCCAAAACTTTTTCTGTGATGTTTGGGGGAGCACTCCAGTAAAATATATTCCAAATTTGGTGACTCTAGCTCAAAAATTGTCGGAGATATTGGCATATCCGAATTTTTAGGACGGAAGCGCTGGTGGGCGTTCTAGTGGGCGTGGCCGGGATATCAAGGTATCAATCATACATACCAAGTTTAGTTAGGTTTAAAATGGTGGACTTTATCGATAAGCGATGTGTTATCGGTTTGCCACGCCCCCAGTGCAGCCCAAAATCCTTAAAACTTTATCTGATGCGATTATACATGAGTATAAAATTTCAAGTCGCAAGCTTCAAAAATCAAATAGCATTAACACGAACAAAATTTCGTTCATACGGACAGACGGACAGCAAGACGGACGTTTTTCACTTCGGTAACGAGTATACAAAATTTGCTGTTTATAGTTAATATTGAAAATGCAGTTGACGTAACTTTTCCGAAGCGGTTACGGTCGAACAACAGACTTAAAACCGTGCCTGATGACCCTAAATTAGCTGTAGCGCCTTAATTAAGCAAAACCAATCAAAAATAAGTTTAAAACTATAATTTTAAGTTATTGAAAATAAAGAAATTCCAAGCTAAAATATTTAAGCAACAATGTTACGAGAAACATACATTATTTTATAAATGTTAAAGTTAAATATTAATACATATCACAAAATTCCGACATTTAAAAATATTGCATACACTACACTATCAAATACCTTGAGTAGTTCATAAGAATTCTTTTGCTCGAGTCAGTTCTGTGAAAGTCTTTTTAAAAGAAAACTAAGTCCAATCATCTCTTTTTCCTGCCGTCTGTTTGGGTTCCTTTCGATAACTCGTTTACATCTTCTAAGGAACCTAATAAATATTAATTTAAGTTAACACTAAATTAAGTTAGCACTATTGAGATCAAATTCAGATTATACCAGTTGGTACCACATATGGAGGCTGTGGTTGCGCTTCAACAGGATTAGTGAAACCTTCATCAGGATAATTGGACGCTTCAGATGTTTTTGGGGGCGAATTATCCAATGTATTAACTTGGTCATCATTAGGATTTTCGGAAGGCATAATAACTATTGGCAACAACATGTCTGATATAGCTGATCTCCACGAATCCAAATCGTAGAAAATATCTGCGGGAGTGTCTTTATGTGTTTCGACGGGATCCACCGTCTTTTTTGAAAAAATTGACATCATCTCCAAAGGGAATGGATAAATAAGCGTGACTTTTCGCTCTTGGGCAATTGATGTTAGGACCTGCAAGTGCCGCAACTGTGAAATTTAAAATGAAAGTAAGAGATTGCTATTTAGTTTAATCCTTGATTATCTACACTCACTTGCAGGGTAATTTTATTTTCCATCATCACATCTGAAGCTTCCTTCAATGCTTGGGAAGCTTTGTATTCTCCTTCCGCAGATATGAGCTTGGCACGAGCCTCTCTTAACGCCTCTGCCTCGCTTGCCAATGCCCGTTGAAGGATTTCCGGTAAGTTAATGTCCTTACTGTAAAAGGATGTCTTATAGACTTGCTTTAGCTATGACAAAAAGAATCTTACATGTCAACACGTTCGATTCTCACACCCCATTTTGAGGTTATGTGATCCACAGCTATTCGAATCTCCTTAGATAAAGTCTCTCTGGATGTAAGCAGGTCGTGGAGTGTTTTGGAACCTACAATATTACGAAGAGTAGTTTGCGCTATGAACAGAGCCGATTCGTGCACATTCAAGATTTGAAGTGTCGCATGCACTGAGTTTTCTATGTAGTAGAACACAACGGCATCCACGCTAATCGTTACAGAGTCCTTAGTGATCATGTCCTGTTTCGGAATCTCCTCTACAATAGTGCGTAGATCCACTATCTCATAAGTATCAATGCAAGGTAAATACCAGATCAGACCGGGCCCACGTGATCCCTTCCTAAGTGGAGATCTGTATTGCAAAAAAATTTGCCGAGTAATTCAATCAGACTTACCTGATATGACCCAGACGAAAGAATATAGCGCGGTCAGTTTCCCACACCGTAACATAGCAGAAATATAAGGAAAACGGAAATGTGATCACAACGATAATCCACGATAGGACAATTGCAATGGACTCAAACGACAAGTTTTTGTCGTTTTCACCTTTGAGTAGTAGTACATTATATATGCAATAATATGTAAGAGATAGGAGTCGGTTACTTGTTTTAACATACTCTTTTCCTCGGGAACCTTCGGGTTGTTGCTCCGTTTCCTTAAACATTATTTGGCCTTCATCGGTTTTAGCTGCAGTTTTTTGTTCAGCTAAGAATAGCTGGTAACGTAAATTTGCTTCAATAGGCATTACAACAAATTTTCTGAACGATATGAATTTTGATCACACTCATATTTTAAACTTGCTTGTGTTTAGCAATTACGGGACATATTGATTAAAAAAATTTCTACCAGATATTTCCAAAGGGGTTTCCAATACATAAAACCTTTGTATATATATTTTTGATCAGAAAGGGAGTTTAATCAACAAAGCTATATTCGTCTGTCCCTCTGTATGAATGCAGCGATCTCGGAAGCCACAACAACAATATAACCTTACTTTTCGATATATATATATTTCAAACCATAGTTTTCTTAGCACATCTCGAAAAATTAAATAGCGGCTGCCACGAAGTTTTTCTCGTAAAGCATTCTCAGATCAATAATAAGGGAAGCCAAAACCTCCTCCCTCCACACCTTATATGACGCGGGTACACAGGACTATATATACAAAAATATATTTCAAGACTCCAACTTTAATCGAAGACCAAACAACAAATTCTTGGTTTATTTCGTGAACGAGTTCAATCGGGCACTCCCGACTAGAGCAGTCTTGTCATACTCGTTCACGAAGTGAAATTAGTTTATTGGGTTTGTGCAATGTCGCTAATGCTGTCCGTCTATCCGGATGAACGCAAATTTTTTTAACGCTATTACAGAAATAGCAAAATTACAATAAGAACGTGAACGGGTTTAACGCAGTTGGTAATGCCCGACTGCAGCGCTCTAACTTATTTAGAATATTTTTGTCAAATACACGTAGTGCATAAACTATAAAATTTATTTCCTCTTAGGTTGACGCGTGGTCCTTATCATAACTAGCTCAATTTGTAGTTTTGTTCTCAGAATTGTTTTCCGTACCGGATCCAAAGAACGGTATGAAAGGCGCAAAACTATTAGCACCACCTTTTTTCCGCGCCTCGAACGGTTTCATCATCTCCACAGGGAATGGATAAATAAGCGTGACTTTTCGCTCTTGGGCAATTGATGTTAGGACCTGCAAGTGCCGCAACTGTGAAATTTAAAATGAAAGTAAGAGATTGCTATTTAGTTTAATCCTTGATTATCTACACTCACTTGCAGGGTAATTTTATTTTCCATCATCACATCTGAAGCTTCCTTCAATGCTTGGGAAGCTTTGTATTCTCCTTCCGCAGATATGAGCTTGGCACGAGCCTCTCTTAACGCCTCTGCCTCGCTTGCCAATGCCCGTTGAAGGATTTCCGGTAAGTTAATATCCTTACTGTAAAAGGATGTCTTATAGACTTGCTTTAGCTATGACAAAAAGAATCTTACATGTCAACACGTTCGATTCTCACACCCCATTTTGAGGTTATGTGATCCACAGCTATTCGAATCTCCTTAGATAAAGTCTCTCTGGATGTAAGCAGGTCGTGGAGTGTTTTGGAACCTACAATATTACGAAGAGTAGTTTGCGCTATGAACAGAGCCGATTCGTGCACATTCAAGATTTGGAGTGTCGCATGCACTGAGCTTTCTATGTAGTAGAACACAACGGCATCCACGCTAATCGTTACAGAATCCTTAGTGATCATGTCCTGTGTCGGAATCTCCTCTACAATAGTGCGTAGATCCACTAGCTCATAGGAATCGGTGCAAGGTAAATGCCACATCATACCAGGTCCATACGAGCCCTTTCTAAGTGGAGATCGCTCTTGCAAAAGAAATTACCCAGTAATTCAATAAGCTTTACCTTATACGACCCAGGCGAAAGAATATAGCTCGGTTATATTCCTCAATCGTAACATAGCAGAAATATAAGGAAAACGGAAAGGTGATGACAACGACAATCCACGAGAGAACAATTGTAGCTGTCTCAAGCGACGCCATTTGTGTGTTTTCAGCTTCAAAGGTTTGGATTAAGAGTTATATATATATATACATATGTGCTCGTTTAGAAGAGTAAGGGCTCAATTACTTGTTTTAAGATATTCTTTTCCTCGCCGGCGTTCATGTGTTGAATCAGTGTCGGAAGGCCTTTTATCTCTGTCAGGTTGTTTACCACTTTTAGGTTCTTTATTGTCTTCATTTTCCTGATTTTTATAATCTTCATTTTTTTGATTATTGCGCTTGGGCATCCATAAAGACGAAGAAGCCATAACGACAAATTTGGCAGCTAAAAAAATATGTTACAAGCTGAATTTCTTTATTGTTTGAAAACTCGTTGAGTTATTGATTCATAATATGAAAATTTATTACAAAACTTGAAACTGATTGTATAAGGATTGCCTTAATGAGATAATTTAAAGCTAAGCTATACTTTATGTGTATTCATTTGACTAGATTAAAGGACATTGCTGTATCCTTTTTGCAATGCAGGCTGCGCCTACAAGCTTGCATAATATTTTAAGAAAAGTAACTGAAAACTTTTAGATTTATATGCAATTGCATTTTAGACAATTTCACAGAAAACCAAACTTTGGAAAAACAAATAGAATGCTTGAATCCAGTTGACTCGTTGACGGAATACCCTACAACTATTTTATGAACCACTGTAAAATGATTTCACAGTCAGCAGACTGAAAACTCATAAATTTTATAGCAATAAAGTTGATTGCTATATTTTTAAAGAATGGATCAAACATTCTTTTAATACATAAAACATAGGGTATTAAAAGATTGCAAAGAAATATGTGCAATGGTCAAAATTGTCCGGAAAAATGTGGGGGTCAGAATAAAAAAAAACTTTGTCACTGAAAGTTGCCAAAAAGTTGGCAGTCGAAAAACTAAAAACTTTTGTTTTCTCGCCTCCTTTTTTATGAAGCGACAAGCAAATGGCAACTGGCAACTGCCAAAAGACAAAGGCCAGCGAGACTATATGGGGCGAGGATGCTTGGGAGTAATAACTTCGGAATGACTTTTGTTGCTTCCTTGTAATGCATTGTGCGGCAACGGCAGCAACTCTCTTTCTCGCTCTCTCTCTCTCAACTTTTTCACTCCGTGACCACATGTGCCAGCCGAAAAGTTTTTGTCCACCCGCTGCCAGATTCATGCGACCCCATCATAAAGTAATTTATGTGATTTGCCCTTCCTCTCTCTCATCTCTGATTGCAAATGCAGCACCATATGGTCAGCACCAGGCAGCCAGCCAATTGTCTCGGGTAGCAGTAGAGAATTACTCTATTATGTTTCGGACTCATCAAATAGCAAACATTCGCCTGATGGGGGCATAAAGTTATTAGTCCACAGGGAACGGCTGACCGCAGAATACGATGTAATTCCATGAGCTGACTAAATGAATACCACATCAGACTAAACTAATCCGTCATTGTCAGCATTTGTAATGGAATACGATGGCACCACAGTTACACACGCATATATCACAGCATCGGTAGAGTGCCGGGTATATATATCAAATCCCTAATAATGCACTTAAGGCAAACGGAATTGCAATAAACTTTTCCTTTTACAATTATTTAATTACAAAGTTAGCGCAATGTGATATAATTGAAAGGGGTTTATAAAGGCAATTAACGGCATTTGTGTTTTACTAATGTAAATGTAAATTGTCCGACTAGAAAATACTCTTCAGAACATAGTTGAAAAGAAGTTGTCTGTGTCGAAACTAAAAGGTTTTTCATGTGAATGGCTTAGAAGAAATTTAAGCTAACTAAGTTTTGCTTCTATTTTAAGAGTTTGAACTAAGCTAGGTAATGTTTTTAAATAGATACGATAATTTTTTAAATCAAGTTACCTGCCGAACTGTTAGTATAAGTATTTTTATGAATAATTACATAATTACATATACACTTAAACATCGAACAACCAGTTAATACTTTGAAAATTTTATAGCAAAATGTCAAAACAACAAGAATCAGACGATAATGAGGAATTGCGGGAAGCCATAAGACTGGGGCAGTTAGGTGAGTATAAATATTTATGTTTATGTATGGAAATGGAAATGGAAATAATCGTAATCTTGTTTTCAACTAGATTTTAGTTCGTTGCGACTTACGCTCATAGAAAATGTAATGCGTGCTATGACCGAAACCTTCCAACGAGTTAAGATCTCGCTGATATTGCCAAAATTGATTGGGGATCCCTTTGCTTTGACCAAGATTCTAGCTGGTACTGAATACCAGAAGGCCATACCACTGGTGGGCGACTTTATACGCAGACGTGATATTATATTAAGGGAAAAGCGACAGCCATTGATGGACCATGGCATGATCCGAATTATTGATTACTTCCAAGTCAATTCTGCGATGTACACGTTATTTCCCGTATACATGAACAGCATGTCTGCTACTGAGCGTAAGCTTCTGACCACCTTTGAGAAGCTCATGCAAATAGCCAGGACCCATCTCGATCGCGATGCGAAAACACAAATACAACATGAACGAGAACTTCAGGGTGTCTTTAGGGAGAAGGCACAATTGAAGAGCGAGATAGAGGTCTATGAGCAAAAATTAAAAAAATACACCGACGAGGAGCGCGCTATAGAAGATGCCAAGTTGGCATGTGTGGCCAAATTAGAGGAGGAACTGAAAATGAAGAAGGAACTACACGAAGCTAAAATTGCGCGTGAAACGTAAGACTCCCAAGGCCTAAACAAAAATATTTATATACATATATATTTTTATATTCTATATTATTCTAGAGAACTTTGTCGGCGGGATGCACAAAACAGTTTTAAGCTTAGTCAGGAGAAGCAATTCGAACTGATGGAGGAACTAGAGAAGATTCGATTTGAGAAAGAAAAGCAGGTAAAGGATAACAAAAAAAGAAATAAAGAGGCAAGTGACGAAAAGTAAGTAAAACGAAAAGATATATAAATATATATATATGCATATATAAAAAACGATAAAAATTCCCAACAGAAACAAATTGATAATACAGCTGCAGGGCATTATAAGAAAATACGATAATGTGATCGGCGATAAAATGATTGAAAATATAGAATTGACAGACCTATTCAATGTAGCTCAGGCAGAGCTTAAAGAGTTTATGGTTTTGTATCGCAAAGAGGCGGCCATTTACAATGAGATCGTTATTAAGCGCGAAAAAGAAGAAGAACGGAAAAAACTACAGACAATACTATTATATAGCATGAATCGGGCCGCACGAATAATTCAAAGATATTGGTTCGCGTGGCGCAACCATATGAAAAAGAAAAACAAAAAGGCAGCAAGAAAGAAAAAATAATGTAAATGGCAAAGAAAAGTAGAAAAACTTACTAAATCAATTGGCCAAATAATCAAAAATTAAACGAGTATAAAAAGGTGCACAGAGAAAAAATCAAGAAACCATTATAATAAATACTAAAAACATAAATAAACAATAGTAAAAACAATAAAAAAAAAACTGCTAATATGCAATGTAAATTATATAATGTAGCAGAAAGTCGTAATCAAATAAGATTTAAGCTAAAACATAGTAACCAACATAAATTATGTTAGCTGTAAACGCAAATTTGCTTTCGAATTAAAAACATACACTTTTTGCAGAAACACTAAATAATTATAATATCTTTTTAGTTTGTTTTTTCTTTGTTTCCATACACAATGGACACATTAGTAGAATCTGACCTTATGGATTCGAGTGACTTAAATGAGAAGCATCGAACATTAGGGGAACAAAAAATGTTGGTGGGTAAAAGTTGTACACAAAAAAAACTATTAACTCAAATCACGTTCGATAGATTTCTCCACTTTGCGCACGATTCAAATACATTGTGTCTTAAAAGCTATTCTGATCTCCGTAGAGTGTGCGAAGAGCGCTTTATTGTTGCCAAAGCTACTGAAGTATCCCCACAACGTGGCCAAAGTGTTAGATGGCACCAAATACCAGCCAGCAATAAGACTGGTGGAAGACTATATACGCCGCCGTGATATTATCGTGAAGGAACAACGAGCGCCATTATCTGATCATGGCATGATCAAGCTCATTGATTACTTTCAAAAAAATCCAGGGATTTACGAACTGTTTCCTAATATTCGTATGAATCAGAATGATCACAAATTGATAGGTACCTTTACGCAGCTGTACCAAATTGCCAAACATCATATCCTGCGCAAATCCCATGCGGAGATCAACAGGGAACGCGTTCTGCACAAGCTCTACCAAGAAAACGAGAAAATCAAAGGCCACATAAAGCAGATGCAGGCCAACCTTGCCAAACAGCTGGCGCAGGTGCGCTGGAAATCGGCTGTGAATGGCGTGTTGTTGAAGAAATGCGAGGGTAATCTGGAGAAGCAGAAAATGGCTATTCTGCAGCTAATGCACAATGAAAGGTGTGTGTGTATGTGTGTGTGTGTGTATGTATGTGTGTGTGTGTGTAAATTTTGTAAAAAATCATATAAATCATCGTTTATTGTTCCCAGTGAAAGGTGCCAACGCATAATACGCAACAACCGCAAGGACATATCAGAGAAGCAAAAAGTTTTGGAAGAAGAGCTAAAACACATGTCTGTCGCATACGAAAACCAAAATAAAATATTTCAACGTGAAGAAAAACTTGCACGTGAGGATAAGTAAGTTAAAACAGCTGTCGGGTATACTTCGAGAAATCAAAAGTTTAATTGGAAAAATTACAAACATTTAACAGAAACAAATTGGAACTGCTATTAGAAGGCACTTTAAGGAAATACGATCGCACTATAAGCGAAAAAATGATTGAACATTTAGAACTGGAGGATCAATTGAAGAATGAGAAAAAACTGCTAGATCATTTAATGATAACCTATCGAAAAGAGGAGGCCATCTACAACGATATTGTTATCAAACGCGAAGAAGAGGAAGAGCGCAATAAGCAGCATGCCATCCTAAGTTATATGATGAACCACGCTGCACGTACGATACAAACCTATTGGCGTAAATGGCGCAAAAATTTATTGAAAAGAAAACGTGGCTTTCACGAAAGTAAATTTAAAAAAGTACTGAGGAAACGATAAGGAAAACTGCTGAAAAAATTCTAGTAATTGTGTTCATTATTTAAATAATGAAATAAAAATAATTAACAACAATGAGCATACGAAAATCATGTCGATTAGAACTGATTGAAATGATAGTCATAAGCTCATTGCTAGTCAATCTAAATAAATCTGTATAGTTATTTTCGGCAAAGGTCAGGGGATTCTTATTATGCAAAACACATATTTCCAAACATCAGCGCATTTGCAGAAACTATTTATTTATGTATATAAACTAAAATAAAAGCACAAAAATTTAATTAATGAAGCAACGTACAATAAGTTGGAGATGTGGCTTAAATATCTAGCAAGAATTCATTGAAATTACCAAGCGTGAAATGAGCAGCTGTCACTAGAGCACAAAGGACATTGAGCAGACAGACCAGGACACGCAAATCACACACAAATACACACACACGCACACACTGGAAGTGAGACAGACACGCAGACAGAAGCTTGACAGCTTGAGATAGAAAGCGAATGGCAATTTGAAATTTCATTAAATTTCTCTTTTTTGCACAGTGAGGAAAAGTCGCGACATGGAAATTTCTCACAGCTGTATTGACATCGACCTCAACAGGCAACGCCAGTATATATATATATATAAATATATAATTTTCCACAGACATGCGAAAAGAAGTCAACTCAATAGCTTTGCGGCGGTTTCTATTAAATTAAATGATGCCCATAATTTGCCTAAGATTTCAACTTTAAGAAATTCCCAATTTAAATTTGGCAGAGCAGCTGTGCTGCTTTGAATTCGAACTCCGTGCATACCGATTTCTATATGTCGCCATAAATTAAGGTTGAATAAGCGACGCTTTTAATCTAAGCGAACTCGGACGGACACGGAGCGTCAACGCGGCCTGGACATGGCCATTGTAATCAGCACATTGTGCTCTCAGCATAAATCCAGACAACTCCGATAAGTCCCGCCTGCCATGGCTGCACGTAAACACGCTGCTGCAGTCGGAAACGCTTCGGCTGAGAGAACCACATCAAGCGCAACCTGAAAGATGAAAATCCCTTGCTTTAAATGGATTTGCGCTAGCTCGCAAAGTGCCAGAGCGCAAAAGATGCCGTGACTGGGCGTGGTACAGCAAATACCGCCCAGCTGAAGGACGCGTTCATTTGCCAGGAAAGGCAAAATATGCGCAAATGTGTTAGCATTAACAATGCCTCACTTAGAGGTGAATCGAATAAAACGCTCGCACCAGATATTAAGAGCAAAGCAAACTTTCTGACTATCCCTTCTTCGTTAATCTGCGTTGGAAACTCTGCAAACACCTTTAACACAAAATCCTTTAAAAACATTTTGCTATTTTGTTCAACAGTCAAATATTTAGAATGAAAATAGTTTTCAACAATTTATAAGCTGTGAAGATAGAAAATTGGGAGATGGCTTTTAGAAAAAACTAAAACGTAAGCTTTATCTTTATTCATGTTGTTCCTTAGTCAAGTCTACCTTAAAGACAGAAAATGGTTTTAAACAAACTGTATGTAATTCTATGAGTAAATATAGTAGTAGTATATATCTTCATACCATTTTACTGATATGCAAGAAGCATGATTAGGCTTCAAAATTTTGGTTCAAATAAAAATAAAGCTAGACAAATTTAGTTTTACAAACAGTTAGGAAATATGTATGAACATACCATACAGTCAGGATTTATATAATTTACGAGTTGTTAACATCATATTTTCCCCATCAAATTCAGATTCATACGCTGCGCTAATATAAGTAAAACATTTTTGACCCATCTCTGAAAAATAAACGCAGCTCAATGTACAAAGCTAGCTTATTAGCTTATGTAAATTAGAAACAATTGCAGCAGAACTGAATCCTGCGATTCATACATACATATACATACACAAATTTACACACAAATGCATGCCGCACTCACATTACTTGGTTGCTGCGCCCCTACTATAGAAACTAAATCCTTGTTTTCTTCTAAACTAAGAGTATGATCGTTATGAATCGTTATTTTCAGGAGTTATTAAGAGCATTGATATGTATGTAAAATCTAATGTGCAAGTCTGTAGTATTTGATTTGGGTGTTTCTTTTATTTTTGGTTTTATTGGTATTGGGGGCGATTGGTTGCAGGTATTCAATACCCGAAATAAAACCTGCGTATCTCCAACACGAAATACTGAACTGGATTTCTGCTCAAAAAACCGGGTAAAAAAGCGATAAGTATCGATAATAAGAAAGTGGATAAAGCTATCGATATGTACGAACCAAATTAGTGCAATATCACCTTTCAAGCTTTTGTAGTCTCTGAAACCGACGCGTTCATACAGACAGACGGAGAAACAGACAGACAGACAGACAGACAGACTCGGCTTGTGATGCTGATCGAGAATGTATATACTTTATGGAGTCGCAGCTGATTCCTTCTGCCTGTCACATACATTTGCACAAAACCATTTTACCCTTTTTTACCCACTTTCAGTGGGTTCAGGGTATAAAAAGAAAAACATTTTTGTAATTTTGGTCCAATGTTAAATGAATATTTCAGAGTGTTGGTCAAAAATTTTGCAATGTAGTCAGGCATGAAATACTCGCAGCATTTTATGATTATAAGCACGAGGTTTTTCGGTTTCAGCCAAACGAATAGAAATGCAGTGTGTGCCGCAATTTATGGTACTCATATGCACACACACACACAAACACAGGGGCATCTGAACATGAGGCAACCTCTAACGAGCCCATTTGACTCGTATATTTCGAGGGATGCGGCTTGGGGCTGACGTTTCCCATTCACGTCTTTCACTTCATTCATTCTTCGCGCTCTCTGTTCTGCATTTCTGTTCTTTCACTCTCTCTCTTTGCTATTGGCATTGCATTCAGCATACAAGCCAGCCTAATAACTCGCACTGAGCTCTGGCATAGGGCTAACCACATGCAATGCCCAAGTTCATGCGGTATGCGCGTGCTTTTCGTTTTCATTAGGGACATGGCCCAGGCCAGACCCAGGCCTTACAAGTGTTGCAGCTGCTGCAACAACTGCGGCTGCATATTGTGTGCACGCCATTGGTATTGGACTCAAAAAGCCATCATCATCTAAAGGTGTACGGCAAGCAACTAACTAGCAGCTAACCGTAACCACCACCCAGTGGCGTCTGCTGTTGGTCGATTGAGCAGTTAACAGCAAAATTGCTCAATTTACGTATAAATGCAGCCACCGATGCTAGCTTACAGATGGAGTGCATTTGGAGTTACAATTTTGTAATTTTAAAAACTATTTTTCGGCTGTTGGTATTTGCTTTTATTTTATGTTGACATGCTCGAAATAAATATATTTCTTTGCATTTTAGTAAATATATATATATGCCTATACCAAGAACTTTACAATAAAGATTACCTTTATGAATTTTAATTTGGTTTATGCCACTGTGTTTGACAACTTTTATTAAATTTCAATTATTTTTAAATTATCAACTCCTGTTTAGTTAAGCTTTGTTGCATTCCTTTTAGCTGAAAAGTTTGATATTTCTATACTGTCATTAAAAAATGTGTTCTATTCTTTATTTTAAACTTTTCCAATCATTTTTAACTTTTTAATGCTGTTTCACCTCACTTTGTTCAATGCATTACTCTTATATTAGGCGCCATTTATTGTTCCATTTACTAACTCATTTTCACTCATATTGTTTTGCGCCATTTTTACTTTTTTTTATTAGTATATGAATAGCCTCACAACTTTTGCCAACATTGTTCCAATTATTATTTGTTTAATTCCACATTTTTCTAATTATGATTCTATTTTTTTAATTTATGGAAACTTTAAGGATTCCATCGCCAGATTTTTCCACTTTGTTTCACTCCACAGAAACTATAAATTTATTAATTTAAGTAAGAGTCCACTCATCCTGCCAGCTGCTATTTACTTAATTTAGATAGCTATTCAGATACTTTGAACACAACTTAATCCACTTTAACAGCTTTACTTCACACCATCTATTTTTCTGTTTTAGCCTGTTTCATATCATATTGGGTCAATACGGGCGCCGGAGCAGCCGTGGAAATTGAGCAATAAAAGTGTTTTAATTGGAATTCTAAACAAATCGCATTGCATGTTAATTTCAAATTGCCAAATGCTGCCGACAGCCTCCGACCGACAGACAAATCGACCAACCGGCCGTAAAGCAGTCAATGGAAACAAAATATACCAATTTTCCGCCGCATTGCTGGGGGCGATATTGGCGATAGACTGGTATGGTTGATGGAACCGCAGGCGCGGATGTGAAAGTTACATTTAACATTTTTGGCATCAAATTGTAAACTTTTGCGCCCAAAAGTTATATAAATGTGCGGATTCGGAGTCGGAAGCATAAATTTCAATACAGGCAAAATGTCACGCATCCGCCAGTGTGGCCAAAAATGCAATGCGCAAATTGAAACAGAAACAATTTCAAGCGGTTTGCATTGCCGAGCAGAGCAACGCTGCCACGCCCGCCTGCCCCAGGCACACACAGGCTGTGGCACATTTTAACCCAATTTTTGGCCATGTACGCTGCTGCTCGTTGAGCCACGTGCTTTTTAATTGAGCTCAAAGCGCCCACATCTAATTATAATTGCGGATGTGTCCTTGTGGCACATCCCCTGTCAAAGCTGCCACCACCTGGTCATATTTCAATACTATCTGGCAAGTCATCGTCACGTTTAAAGGTATTATCATCGACTGTGTATGCTGTCAACCATCAACGCGTGCCATTTGCGGGCTTGTTACCAAAAATTAGGATCTCTGCGAGTGCGCAAATTCCATTTTTCCATGTCAGCTTTTGACACGACGAAGCGTCGCGTCGCGACTCCGTCCATGATGAAAAATACTTACTTCCTGCTAGTTGCCTGCCTGCCTGTCTGCCTGACTGCCTGTTGCCGCCAACTTTGCCGCGAATTTAGTTGCACATTTAGTTGAAGTAGTTTTCCGCTTGCCACCAAAAGTCGGCAGAACAACTAAGAAATGGCGTCCAACTGGTGTATACACTACAAAACGCCCTATAATTTATGTTATTAACTTATTTTTATTTTTTTCTTTTAATATCAGTTTAATAATAATAATTCGTTACCAAGGTTAGGTTTGAACTGACAGCTACTTAATAGATTTAAAAAGAATCCACTTACAAAACTCTTCAATATCAATAATATAAATTAAAGAAAAGGTTGCTCTTACATACACATTGCAAATATCATGAAACCCGTGTTAATCCATTTAATGGGTACTGTAAGGCTTGGCTATGAACGAGCACAGATAGAATTGGGTTAGTTACGATATGTAATACACATGCATATAAACATGTATGTGTGTGGGTTTGGAAAGTTTTCGACTGCATGAAGCGGAAAAAACTGATAATTTATGAGCACTTGTGTGCTTTGCGCCAAGCATTATTCATTAAATAGTTCTTGTAGCACATACATATATATGTATATATATATCTTTGAACATAGCCTAGAAAACAAGTTGAAATTTTATTTTATGTCATAAGAAATTTATTTCGCACTCAAATAGCTCCATGTAAATATCCCGATATTTCAAATGAATTCCGTATGTAAGACGAGTCCAGAGAGCGCCGCCTGCAATCACTGGCAGCGTGAGGTGTGCGGCCGTTGTCCGAACTGGAATATCGATCAGGGTCCGGATCGTCTCAGCAGCTCCCCCACACACAAACTGATGACAACCGACGAATGCCTGCGTCTGAAGCGCGAACTGCAGGCTTCACTCTTTGCCACCAACCGTGGCGTTAATCCCATAACTTATCTGCTGCTTTTGTTTTTCATAGTCTTCTGCGTGGGTCTAAGTGTCTGGCTGCTGGCCAAGGCTTTTGTGTTCAAGAAGCCTAATAAGCTAATCGAGGTTTGTCAGGATCGGCAATCGGGTGGGCATTCCTCTGTGGATGATATAATGAAGCAGCTGCGCGAGAAGTGTACGGCTTCGGCCAAAATGCTGAGGTCGGACGAGCTCTATGTGCCGCCCAGATTTTGGAGTAACTTTCCCATGAATGGATTTGTTAAGAAATCGAGATCTGTGAAGCAGAAGCCACAATCGGAAACAAGAGTCAACATCGATGACGAAGTGGAAACGGAGACAAGCGATTTAGAGTCGAGTGAAAGCTTGGCCACAGAACAGTTAAGCGAGAGTGAAAACAAAGGGTGCGATGAAGCGACGAGCGAGGAGACCACGAGCTCAACGGGTGAGCAAACAGAGGGTAGCACAACAAACGAAGATCAGACTTCTATAACTATGGACATACAGGACGAGGCACGTAAATTCACGGACTCCATTGGCAAAATGCCAACGAGATACGGGCCAACAGTATCGAATCCATCGAATGGCCAAAGACGTGACAAAATACGCTGGGCCAACTGGCTCACACGCAGCAAACAAATCGATTTTCAGGCATAGCTGGTCTCAAGTAGGCTGGGCCAAATAATAATAAACAAACAAATAATATAATCAACATAACCATAGAATGAATCCAATTTGCAGGCAAAACATCAACAGCGCCGAGTGCCAACAGTGGATGAGTGAAGTCTTCGCACACTGCAAACGCCTGCTGGCCGACAAGCAACTAGAATTCTGGGACGATTGGTGGCTGAACGAGCCACCGGTACCGTTTTATCAGCTGCCGCGCCTCATGTCCGCCTACGACTGCCAGAAGCTGCAGAAGGAGATCGATCGCGAGGTGGCCGCCGCCGCTGCCGACGCAGCCAACCCATCGCCGCTGATACGCTTCGATATGGAGGAGATGACCACCGGCTGGCGTATCTTGTTGGTATTATTTATTATATTTTTGACTATCTTTATTATTGGCTCCATGGTCTGGATGTTGAACAGTACTTTGCGGCACATTGCGGCGCCGAGGTATGCGGATTGCGAGCGTCAGACAAGCAGCAAACGCTACAACCCAACGCCCAGATCGTTCATCTCGTTTGGCAGGCCGTCCAATCCGCTGACGCGCTTCGGCCCCTACAGGGGTAACAAATTCGTGGTGCCGCGTTCTTGCAACATAACCGAGTGATAGCGCTCTAAGCCAAGTCCCACCATTGACAGCAGACACATCACGGCATGCGTTTGGCCAACGTACGGCAAAAAATGGACCAGTTACGAAATCCAAATCAGAGCCCAATCCAAAAAGCGCAGACAAAAATTACGACAATTAAAAGAAGGGAAAAAATAGCGGTTGTGCTCAATCGCGGGAAAGATTTATGAAATGTGTTCCGCATGGTTTTTTTTATTGTTTTGCGGGCCAACAAGCAAACAGGCAACACGCGCGCATATAAATAACGCCCCCTGTCAGGCACAATGGCTGCGAGTGAGAGTTTTGTTGTTATACAAATGCATATATTTTGTTATATATATTTCATTTAATTTCTTTGTTTTTAATTATTTTGTTTTACTAAACGTATGGACTAATTATGCTACCTAAAGTTGGTTGCCCGCTATACAAACTGCAGATTTAAATATTTCGCGTAGTGTTGGTGTATGTTGCCAGCTTTTTGGGGCAATCAAATTGAGGGCACAAATAGTAGTTGTAGTAATATTTGATTGAATTATAATATCACGTTTTTTGGGCATATTACTTCAACAAATTTATATTATTTGGCCACCCAAATTTTATGAATGATCTTAAACTTATTATTGAGAATTAGTATGATACAATAAAAAAATTAAATATATTTAAAAGAGAATAAATAAACTAGAAAAAATTCTTTGACAATTTTTATTAAGAACTTAAACTATTATACGTTTTTGTACCGAATGTAATATAATCAATTTATTAATAAAAAATGTCAATAGTGAATTTTAATATTATTAAACAAAATTTAATAGTAGTTGGAAAACTTAAAGTTAAAAAATTCTTTAACAAATTCCCTATTTTGCCCATTGTAAATGTAACTGATGAATAATATGTATATTTCGAGTGTAACATGAAAAGGAAAAAGAAGGGCAAGCCAAGTGTTGTGACTCGGGCATCGTATCAACATTTGGCAGCGTCCTATAAGCCGTTTCTAAACTCAAAAAGCTCACAAATAAACTAGAAAGCACCAAAATCAAAGCGCGCCTATTGGGACCAAAAAGTGCATACGAGTGGAGGTATGGGAAATTGAATGGCAATTGAATTCAAGTGAATTGAATTGCGTTGCGATTGAATGCGCATTTAAATAAATTTCTAGCAAACAATTTGGTTAAATGCGTTGGATATTTATGTTTATGATTAAATGATTGCGCGACTGTTATACGGTTACAATTTATGAATTTCCTTCCATTTTATTCTCGTTGTATGTTTTATATTACGAATTTATTTTTAGTGGCCGCGAGGTCCCAGCAGCAGCATCAGCAGTAGCAACAGCCGCGACACTTAAATCACAGTCACAACTGTAGCAAAATTGAAAACTTTTGCGATATTGCTGTATGTGTATATGTATATGTAACTATGCCATATGTGAATGTACGTGTTGTATGTTTGTTTATACTTTTAATTCATTGGACACTGCAGCTGCCACAATTGCAGACCCATATCCCAGAAGCAGACCCAAAGCAAGTGCCAGAGACCGGGTCACAGCGTGACTTTGATTTATTTGTTGGTTTCCATGCCCAAATGGAATTAAAAGTTTAACATATACTGCGTTTGTGCTTTAACGGAAGAGAAAAACTCGAACAACAACAACAACAGCAGCAAAATCAATTCATGTAATTGACAAATTGATTTTCACTTTAAATGTCAATATCCATATGCTATTTAAGTGAAGCTTTATTAACAATTGCCAATTCCGCTTATGACTAAATGTCATCATAAATAACGCGAAAACTCACCGCAAACGGTCAGTTTTTATTTTTTTTTATCTTTTTGATGGTTTCTGTATCAATATTAATAAACGATTTTTATACTCGTTCACGAAGTGAAAAGAGTATATTGGTTTTGTGCAATGTCCGTCTTGCTGTCCGTCCGTCCGTCTGTCCGTCTGTCCGTCTGTCCGTATGAACGCAATTATTTTCGCCGCTATTGAAGCTAGAGACTTGAAATTTTGGATATATACTCGTGTGTACCCGCGTCAGATAAAGTGTTAAGGATTTTGAGCTCCGCCCACTGGGGGCGTGGCAAACCGATAACACCTAAAATCGCATATTGCTAAAGTCCACAATTTTAAAGCTAGAGTCACCAAACTTGGTATGTATATAGCTGGTGACCTCCCAAAAAGATTGCGACCTTGATATCCCGGCTACGCCCACTATAACGCCACCCAGCGCCCCCGCTCTCAAAAATCGGATATGCATATATCTCCCACAGTTTTTGAGCTAGAGTCACCAAATTTTGCATATACATTGCAGGAATGCTCCCCCAAATATTAAAAAAAAAGTTTTTTGGCCACACCCTCTCCCGCCCCCATAATCGCGAAAATCGATAAACCTGAAAGGTCAAATCGATAAGTGTTGCATATTTGCACAATTTTAAAGCTAGAGTCACCAAACTTGGTATGTATATAGCTGGTGACCTCCCCCACAGATTGACCCTTTGATATCCCGGCCACGCCCACTAGAACGCCCTCCAGCGCCCCCGCCCTGAAAAATCGGAAATGGCTATATCCCCAACAATTTTAAAGCTAGAGTCACCAAATTTGACAGATATATTACCAGAATGCTCCTCCATACATCACAGGAAAAAATTTTTGGCCACGCCCCCTCCCGCCCCCGTAATCGCAAAACACGTTATATATGACAGTTCCAATCGATAACACGTGTATATATCCCACAATTTAAGCGATAGAGCCACCAAATTTGGTATGTAGATAGCTGGTGTCCTGCCCCACAAATTGCGCCCTTGATATCCCGCCCACGCCCACTAGAACGCCCAACACCCCCTCCCTAAAAAATCGAAAATGCCTATATCTCTCAGAGTTTTTAAACTACAGTCACTTAATTCGGGATATATATTAGTGGGAAGCTCCCCAGAAGTTACAGAAAAATATTTGCGGGCAGTACCCCCCCCCCCCCTTCCGCCCCCGCAACCCGCGAAAATCTATATCTCGTACAGTTTTAAAGCCAGAGGCACCAAATTGAATATGTAGATAGCTGCTGACCTCCCCCAAAGATTGCACACTTGACATCCCGGCCACGCCCACTATAACGCCCCAAACGCCCCCGCTCCGCCGGAAATGCCTATATCTCCCACAGTTTTTAAGCTAGAGTTACCACATTTGGTGGGTAGATAGCTGGTCACCTCCTTTAAAGAGAGGAACAAAATGTTGCCAACGACCACCCCCACCCGCACTCCCCACTCTTCCCCACCCCCAGCAACACACAAATTGCAAAATACGGAAATTTTTTAAAATAGCAATATTTTCGAACGTGAACGAGTATAACGCAGTCGGTAACGCCCGACTGCAACGTTCTTACTTGTTTTTTCTTGGTGAATAAAAGCCTTTGTGAAAAGTACGTGTTTATTTAGCTTTGAATGGAAATAAATATATTATACAAGCATTAAAAAAATATAAAGTATATTTGATGTATAAGCAAATATATTCTATTTACATATATGTTGAAGCTAAAGTTTCGATATTTTATTTTATTTTTGTAAAAACCCTAAACTTAAATTTAAGTATATTAAAAAATTGCACAACATTAAGTCGCTTATAATAATTTCAAAATTGAAAAGCTGTCACTAATTGTCACAAAATGTTATCGGAATGTTGAAACAAATTATCATTAATTTACATTTAATTACAATGAGCGAATTTCAGATGATTTGCGCGCAGACAAAGACTGAGTTCGCTTTGTGAATTCAAGAATTCCAATATACATAATTCATAAGATTCCGAAAATACACTGCAAATTTCCATTCCGAAACTATTTTGTCAATTAGGGATATAATAGTTCCCAATATGCAATTGGCATTCACAATACCCTAAATGGAAAAGCACCGAAATGGAGGCCTGTCTAAAAGACTTTGTGGTTGTTTAGCAGTAGTTAAATTTTGATTTCAGTTTTAGTTCCAGGCAAACATTAGGAGTCCACATTTTGTGGCTTGTGGCCAGAATGTGATAAACGAGCTGGCGAGGAGGGAGGGTGGCTTTGTTGGGATAGTTGGAGGCTACAGCTACATATATGGTTGACTTTTATGCAGCTTTATTCTTTACAAGATTTGAATCGTTGTGGCCAGCACTCATTAAGCCAACATGGTCTCGCATTGTTTGCCCAGCCCCCTAACACCAACACCCCACAAATCCTCCAGGAGCACTGGCCAGTTGCCTGCCTGATTTCCAGCTTCCACTTCAACTAAAATGGAGCGCTGTGTGTGTATGCATGTGGGAGGGGGTACGGGGAAATAAGGGGGTGGTGTGCGGAGCATGTTGACGTGAATTTTTATACTTGAGCTGATTTATTTTCATGCTTTCGCCCTGGGCTTTGGTCATTGTGCCTGTTCTTCTTGTTGCTGTTGGAGCTCACATTTCAAGAACTCAAACAAAGCACGAGCAAAGCTGAAAAGCAGTATGGAAAATATTAATAATCCGCCCTGTCGGCCAGCCTTCTTGTTGTTTCCCATGGAATTTATTACAGCCCGACTTTTATTTATGCGTACGCAAATCGACTTCCGTTACCAAAGCAATGGGCCACATTGCATATCTTATTTAGCACGCACCCCCACAAGGTCGACGGGGCTTTACGAAAAAGAGATAAATACAAAAAAATGAAACGAGATATTTTATGTTCACCTGCACATTTAGAAACTGGCAGTGCAATGATTACGGAAAACACACATATTTTGCATTACCGAACCGAAAATAAACATGGCCATAAATTATTCAATACACGCTGTTTATGTTGTTTTCTTTATTTTTTTTTTCTACATTACATTTTCAGCCATCGATTCCACCAAATTTGTCAGCGTCATGCAAATCGTGGCGTAGAATCTTACCGGGCATACCAATTCTTATCTCTAAGCAGCAACATCATCATTGTTAACATCATCGTCATCGTCATCATCATCAGCATAGCTGAGCTGTTGGGTCCGTTCTTTCTGATGGATGTTGATTTCATTGAATTTGAATTTCATTGCATGCACAGAACCGTATGATGGTTCAGGCATATTTGATTCATATATCTCAGTCAAATATGTGCTGTACTTCAATAAAAGCAAAAAAATATGCTGTTTTATGTAGCAGTTTCATTTATAAATTGAATCCTTTTTGCAAAGCATTTGATGTGTGTGAAGAAGTACTTTAAAAATCTTTTTTTTTAGGTTTTTTAAGCAGTAACAGATATTTTTATTTGCTTAAAGAATTTAAATTTCTCTATTGATGGAAATTCTTAATTTAATGGACTTAATTCAATAAGCTATTTTTCGAAAACATTAAATAAGTTTAGGTAATATGTTTTTAATAGAGACTCAGCATAGAAAAATATAAATTGTTTTTACTAGGTAAAACGCAAATAAAAACATGTTCTGTTCTGTTTTTTATCAATAATTTAAAATAACAAAGAAATTTAAACTCTTTTCATCAGGCTGACGAAAAAACGATAGTTTTTACATGAATTTACAAATATGTATATATTTTTTAGCGATTAATCAATTTTGAAATCTAATCAAATATGCCCATTTTATGTAACACATTCATTCTCAGCATTTTAACTAATTCTAAAATAAATTTTAAGTTAAACTGCGAACATAAACTATGCTCAAATGTTTGAATATTTTATTTAAGTTAATTTATGTGCGTTCTTATCACCATTTATCAATTTGTATTAATGGCCAATTAATGATAAAATATACAAATAATTTTTTATGGCAATTAAGAGGCTTTTGTTTCAAACTCCGACCTCAATTAGGAGTAAACAAAAGAGCTGTGAACCGTTTTCATTATGTGCAAATCAGCTTTCACAGCAAATTAGCCAGTCAAACGGCACAAACTTTGACAGACAGTCGGCCAGACGCATGAGTTTGCCCTGCGGTTCTTTAAGAACACACTTACATGCGCTTACCACTCTTACATATGTATATATACATACATACACATATATATATGTATATTTAAAAAGGGGGCACGTAAAACTTTGCAACCGACTCTGGTATGAAGTGTGGCGAAGGGAAACCGCTCTTAAAATGTCACAGGGGCCAAAAACTTTGGCGGCCACAGAAGCATGAAAAAGCCAAAGAAATTCAAACAAAAGTGCAACAACTTTTCAGAGGACGACAGTGTTGCCACATTTTTTATATGTGCTGCCAAACCCTCTTCCTCTCCATATCATGTCCTCGGCTTCACCGCACATATAAAATCTAGAGTTGAGCTTTCAAGGACTTTATTTTGTCTTTCATTAGACAAGCGGCACATATGCTGGTTAATATCAGATAAAACAAAAGGGGGAATCCCTAAAACATAAACATGTTTCAACCTTATTTTTTAGCTTAATTAAATGTTCTTTATATTTGATTGGGTAACCGTTTAATTGGTTGAGCGATAAATGAAAAATTTGGAAATTAACAATTCGTTTAACCGCTTGGCGGTGAACAGCTTTTGTTGTATGCAGACATAAATGTGGCTTAATCGACGGCATTTATGTGCGCAAATACACTTGATCTGATTACCAGATCGAATCAGACCCTTTTGTTGCGGGGATTTACTTGTGTATTGTGCGAAAATTGGCGCCTGCTTTGGTGCTAAGTTGACGGCAACTTCTTAATCCGCAATTGGGCAACGCCCTTGGCGCCATTCGCGGTCGCCGCCGTTCGTTTCTGTCGCCACCTTCGTCGCGTTCATCGAGGCCCGCAGGATACGTACAAATACTTGTTGTCCGGTAAATCTTAAAAGAATAGTACATTTGACATTTTTAAGTCCCTTTCAACTTAATCGCCATTCTAAGACCCAATTTTTGCATAGTCATCGTAAGCATGATGTAACTGCAACTAGCGGCAGCATCAACAGCAGCAGCAACCAAAAGTGTAATTGGGAATGAATCTGTTTCACTTGGCCATGTTCCATGGCGGAATTTACTTTTGATTTCGGGCGTATTTCATTTCAAGTAGCCCACTCGCCAATTGCCGAATTTGTTATTTGTTTTATGAAAGGGCAAACTGTTGCATGGCCTTAGCGGTTTTTCGCATTGCGCATGACTGTTCCCATTCGCAGCTCTCTGTTAACCGATTCGACCCCGTAAACTGTTCCCAGTTTTTTAAAAACAAGAAATTTCGAAATATCTGCAATGGAATTTTATTGCTCTTAGCTTTATTTAAAAGAATAAAATATACTATTTACATTAAATTAATTTGGTAACCCTTCTACCGAACGATTGTATATTTTATATATCGATAATTTATAATTTGTAAGTCAATAAATCTTAAAGCTATTAATCCATTGAAATATATCCTTACCTAAACAAGATATCGAGGATAATTAAGATGTGTTTAAGCACCTTCAAACTAATTAAATTGTTATTGGCATCGGTTGATGGCTCTAAATTGCGTCCAATATCAAATTGCTTTTATCACTTTGCTAATTAAACGAGAGTCCTTAACCACCTACACACATACACATACACCCACACACACCAGACCACAAAAGCGACGTTTTCAACTGAGGTTTGTTTTGGAATGCCAATGGGTGAATGCTGCCTGAGGCGTGCTTGAATCGTGTTTGAGTGTCGCAGCCTAATCCCATTCATTTTGAATACTCGAACACTTAAGTTAACACAATCACAGCGAGCTGCGACTAAAAAGCCGTTTAACAAGCCGTCGCTGTTTATTTTGATCGTTTTTCTTTCTTTTTTTTTTAGTCATTGCCAGTTGTCAATGAAGCTTTACGGCAAAAAAATTGCATGTCAGAGCAACTATGCTAAGAAACTAATTAAAAAGCTTTCAAGAAAAGATGCCCAGTTCTGTGCGAAGGTGTATAAGTTTTAGGTTCGTATACAAAATTTAGTTGATAACGCAATATAGATTAAATTCCAAATGCAACATCAATAATTTTTAATAAATTTTCAAACATTATTTATTTTTTGGTCATTTTATTTGTTGTTTATAAGTCGAAAAATCGCATATGGTTATTTTTAGAAGTTATACAAATGGAAACATACTTCTTTTTCTTAATATAAGCGAGAAAAATCTATAAAGTAATTCACCTTTTTTTTGTTTATACAGTTGCGAAAAAATAATAGCACCACTACCACAAGCAATTTTTAAATAGTTTAAATAGTTGTAGTGGTGCTATTATTTTTTTCGCAGCTGTATATGCAAATCATAAACAGATTATATTTATTTTTATTTCAAACTCATTTGGTGCCATCAAAGTTATTTGGAATGCAACTATAAGTTTCCTGTTCAGTTTGGACCTTTTCTTTAGCTTCAAATGAATGACATTTATTAATAGTCTTTGCGTTGTGACAGCTCAATTACAAAACAGAACTTGAATTTCTTTAGAAATTGCGGAAAACTTAAAGATCTTTAGTGAAACACTTTATCAAATATTTTTAAAGAAATATAAGATCAGCTGCAATTAACAACTCAATTGCCTAAGTTCCAGTCGATTCCCAGGCAGCTCAGCTGCGACTTTCACAACAGTTTCCATTTAGTTAACCACTTAACCAGGGCTTTTTATTTATTCTGAATGCAATGCTCTGAAAAGATTACTTTATGCAGCTTTTTTGCTATTCTAAATGCACGCCACTGTGCCACGCCCAATGCCAAGTCGGTTGGCAATGAAAATGCTGCCTTAGGGCGCATTATGTTTTTGCTGGTCTCTCGACCTTTGGGCCAGGGGCCAAATGGGCCAGGCGACGGTGCTCGTCAGTCGAGTGTATTGACTTTTCTTTGCTGTAAATTGGGTACGTGACTTGACAATACGTTGACGACAGGCAACGGCAGCCCCATGAAATGCAAATTCGGCAACATTAACAGACGCGACAGCTGCCGGGGCTGTGTGGCCAAAGAGTGGGGAGACCGAGTTAAGGGAAATAGCGAACTTTTGCTGCTCGTTTTTCTTATTTTTTCGTTGGCTTAACTTTAGTCACAGGCAGCTTGTTTTCATTAACTGGCCGTTCTAGGAGCTCCATAATGCGAGCACGACTGCTCGTTAGTCCAACTTGGCGTATGAGCAATCGATTAAAAATAATGCGTTACAGCAACAGCAGCAGTAGCAGCAGCCGCGGCGGCAACATCAGCGGCATCTTTCAATTTACAGCTGCAACGCAGAGCAATCAACGTTAAGCGTTTAGCTGCTCTGCCTTCAATCACTGCTGTCAGACCGGATGATAGCGAAATTAACAACGCAGCATATTTTTACCAAACTAGAGACGGACGAGTGTTGAATGCTTTCTTTAATACTACACGAAGACGGAGAAGGATTTTAAAAAAATACGCTTTTTATTTACTACTTAAATTCATTTTACTTTTATTGTATGCTTGTATTTGTGTTTATACAATTTCTTGAATTTTTTTTATACAAAACTGCTTTTATTTTTGGAAATTTTAGTGAATTCGTGTTCGTGTCACAACAAAGAAACGAACACGGCACGCGGCAACCTCCATACGAAACCCATATTGATCCCAGCCAACGATTCCAAATGGCTGCAGAGCTATTTACACACATACACCCACACCCACACACACACACATACACATGCGAATACTTTCAAGTATATGTATCTTTGAGTGTAAGTATCTGTGCGTACAAATAACTGTGTGTGCACAGGAGAGTGTATATATGCCCAATATGCAGTTGATTATTGAGCCCGGCCACTGGGTAGAGCTTTTCCTTTTAATGCGGCCGCTGCATTTTTCCTTTGCTTTATCCTTGCCGTTGACTTGCATTGTTGTTGTTTATGTCTGCCTGGCAATGTGTGCGCCCCGCAAATATCTTTATTGCGCTTTTATTTAGCCAGCTTCAGCATCGTTTACCGTTTCAATTTATTCGCTCCATATGCCCCATGTGTTCATGTCTGTGTGAGTGTGTGTGTGTGTGTGTGTTAACAATTTCCCCAATTCGTTGCCGCTGTTCGTTTTAAAATGATAAATACTCTCATTTCTTACGTGCAATTATTTGTCGCAGTTTTAATTCTGGGAATTGAAAATGTTACATGTTTAATTTTTAGCGCAGCACTTTATATTGTGTCCTAAAACTTAATTGCAGAACATAATATATATATAATAAAACTACACACTATATTTAGTTTGAATATAAAAAAATCAAAAATAAAAAAGAGCATGCAAATATATATTAAAAAAGCTTAAATAAAGCTTAAATATATAACAACACATAAAAAACATAATTAATATTAATGTGATCGATAGAATCGTGCCTACAATGTTCTTAGCTTATTTTTTGTCCTTTCAAAGCTCAAATTAACAACGCGGACATAAGAATAATTCACAAATTTTATAGTAGAAAGCTTTATGCACAAAAAGTTTTTCTTTAAAAGCTCGTACACATTTTTCACTATAAATTGTGCTGGCTAAGAGCTTTGTCAGCATAAAGCTCCTTTGCTCACATTTTCCGAGAACTAAAATTGGTTTAAAACTTGGCACAAAACAGATTTAATAAAATAATCAAAAATAAATTCTACTTTTAAAAATATTCAATAATTTATTGAGAAGAATATAATACTTTATTAGTTAAGTATTGAGTACTATTATTGAGTATAAACATATATGATTAATTAACAATATTTGAAAAAGTGATTTTACTTTACTTATACCTAATTGTTAGCCTAAAATATATATATTTTTAAAAGAAAATCCATTTTTTGTCCAACATAATCCTTAACAATGACGCGTCGGAAAAATATTTTGAATGTAATCAAAAGGGTTACATATCCAATTAGAGTAACCAAATATATGACAAAGGACCCAAAAATATCTCTTGCCCAATTTCCGGTACAAAACACACACACACACAGACGCGTTTACTGTGTGCTAAGGCAACATTGTGAATATTTGCGCCTTTTTGAGCCGTTATGATGAAAATTATGTTATAAATATTGCGAGTACACGCGGTGCGTGTAAATAAAATACAAAAAGCAAACAAAGTAAAAGCAATATGAGAAAAGGGTATGAGCAGGAGTGCTCGACTAGAAGTTGCTCTGTTAAATAAATTCTTGAGAAAATATAGCGTCAAAAGCGCAACTAGAAGAAACTCTGCAAAATAAAATCTCGGCCATTAGTAACACTAAAAATTCAGGGGAAAATGGAAAGCATGCCAAAATAAAAGCACATCACGTTTAAATCATTGAAACGCAAAGGAAAACAAAATAGCTGAGTACTTATCAGAAATACTTCCACTTATAATTAAAATTGTTTTTACAGGGTATTCAAAAAGAAATCACAACCAACTAAATTGTAGTCCGCACAGCAGGCATACGAAATATGGGAAACCATATCAAACGGTACCTCAATTCATATAATGTGAACAAGTTTTCTTTTTTGTGTTTTTTGATTCGCTGCGTTTGTCTTTTATCACTCTGTCAGAATGTCCTTATGTCAGAGACATGGACTCACGCGGCGCGCCTACGCAAAACCCTTGCAACCCCATGGGTTTACGATGGATGTAAACAAATGGTATGCAACGGACGGTGCCGAATTCGTTGTGTGTGTGTGTGTGTATGTGGTCTGTGAAACGGGTTAGCGCTCATGCACGTGGCGGCATGCATAAAACGAATTCAGATTGGAATTCAAATTCGCACGCGATTTGCCATGTGGAAACCATAAAAGCGCTTCTAACGATTGGATTATAGTCGGAGGGGGACACAATCGCTGGGGAATTGGGCAACCTGGCAGCCCTTTACAACTGATTACAAGGCGGCGTCGTGCCATCAATAGCAAATTTGTTTTGCAGCACACAGAAGTACACCTGGCCTTGACCCGGCAATGACTTTTGCATTTTGAAAGATTCATCGACCCCCCAAATTACATTCACAATTTTATGTCTATGCCAAGCATATCAAACAATTTACGAGCTGACTTGCAAAAATTTTTTGTACTGGCATTTTCAAGTGTTGCCACAGTAAATTACAAAAATTCACATTTTTCCATTGATTTCTTACTATTTTTTTTTTAACTAACGTAATGTCGTACATGCGACAGTCAATGCAATTCAACTCAAAACTGAGCTTCAGCTTGAGATGCGCTCTTATCAGCTGTTTTGCATAATTCATGCTTTTATTAAAAATTCAAAGGCAACAAATACAACAATGGAGACCTGCGCATCCTGAGTTGTCCTTTCGAGCGCTCGTCGAATAACTGTTGTAAACTAGTGCTTTATATTCATTTATGCTATTCCAACTGGCCAACTACCAGCTGAAACTCAAACTGTCGCCCAAAAAACTCCATCTGCCCAGCCAAAAGGTTGCATAATTTCATGAGTATACTCGTAATAGATAAATGCATGCAACACGATGCGACGCACTTGTGACTTGACAAATATAGAAAAATAACCAAGAAAATTAAATTCTTTAACTAAGCTGACAGATCCTACAGGTCAAACCATGATCAAAATGGCAGAGATCACGGAAATCGGTCCTTGAAGAACCCTTCATTCCGTCCCCTTACGTCTTGATCCCGGCGGAAGCATTCGGTCAGGTCAGGTCAGGTCTACAAAGGTCCATCGACATTGAAGATTCTAGTCTACATTAAAAAAAATGTTAGAAGTGCCTATAAAAAAATTTATAAAATAAACTTAAATGCAGAATCAAATAAGAAATTAAGCCATGAGTAAAAAAACAGAAATAAATATTACCGTGAATCAATTTAAAACTGCGTTTTATAATAATGATATTTATGTGGGTGGTAATCCGTTAAAAATATCTTAAAATGAACCAATTTGAAATGCAGAATCAAGCAAAGGGCATCGAACACACAATCTGGTTTCGAGAGAGCTGTGCAAGTGTAGACTATGAAGTACCTTAATTTGGGGTTGGGATATGTTTAAGTGTCTAATAAATTACAAAAGCATTAAAAATAGCCAGATTCAGCTAGCTGACAAAGGTTTTAGGCTCGTGGGTGGCACAAATATTAGCTTAGGTCTAAAATTGGCTGGAAAAGGCGCAAATTTTAGTTGTTAATCAATTGTTAATTACACAAACTAAAACAAAGTTTACGAGCTAGGACGCAAGCCGGGCAAATAAGGCTGAGGGATGACAAGGCGGAACAAGAAGAGGAAGCAGATTGACTTCCTGTCAAGCTGTAGGGACAACAATTTAAATTCCGTCAAAATCCTTCTCAATGTAGCACAGTGTTACGCTTGAAAGCGGTGGGAAAGCCAACCCAACATCCAAAAAGAGCAACAGCAACAATAACAAAAGCAACAAAAACAATAGCAAAAGCAGCAGCAGAAGCAACAACAACAACAACAACAGAGACTCATAAAGCAGGCACGGCGCCAATCAATAAAACGAAACAACAGCGAAAAATGTGAGCATCAAATATTTGTAGGTCTCGGCCGGAGTTAAGATGTGGAAAATCCCCCAAACAGCCGCCGACCATTAAAAGCAAACGCTGTGGAAAATGGAAGCTGCTGCTTAAATGAAATGGGACACGCTTCCTCCTCTTCTGTTTTACTGTGGCGATGCCCACGCGGCATTGAACGGGATTTGCTTGTAATAAAGACAAACAAATGAAATAATTTCGACTACAAACAATAAGACATAAATTTATATACAAGTTTATATATACATAAACACACATACACATACATGCATATAAATATATATCAGCACATGTAGTTAGAAGGATGCGAGCGTGAACTGCCAAAGTTTTTAGATGGCCTTCCTGGCCATAGACAACAGGCTGTTGGGCGTTTCTCCACATTACGCATACGCACAGTTGGCCCATTTTCCCGAGCGGCATCGCTATAATTCACGACACACGGCGCTGAGCCGCTGCCAAAATGAAGACATCGGCAACGTAAATTGGTTTAAGCTGACGGCGGGCAAGTAAACCGAATCACCATCCCGCTGCTTCGCCCTGCGGCTTCCACTCACTGTTTGACCCATTGGCCGGGCGCGTGCTGGCGGGTTTGGGGGGAGCGCGAACTAAGCTAACAAACGGGGCCGGCTAAGGAGCAGCCACACAGCGGTTATGCCAAATTACGTAAATTTTTGAGGCTCAGCAATAACAAGCGCTTTCGCCAGGCTTCAGTCCCCTACCTCTGTGTCGCCTTCAGATATAAATCATTTAAATTAACAACTTTTGGTTTATTAACACAATTTATTGGCAGCAGTTTGTGCGGCATCAGCGCGCAGCTTTTGTCCGAGGTGAGCGTTGCGCACGATTCAGCTATAAGCCAGCCGAACCCCGCACGCCTCTCCCCTCTCACCCAGCAACTGTTCTTGCCATCGCCAACCCCTAATAGAAACAGGTGGGCGCTTTTGTGTGTTTGTGCTTTATGCTCTGCGCTTCATTGCCCCGCTGGCTCGATGATTTGTTATTTGTTAGTGCAAACGATAATAGCAACAAATGAGCTTTTATTGTTCCAATGGGCAGCGCTCTTAAAGCTGCGTTTTCCACGTTGCCTTAACGTTATTCGATATAAATTCATGAAGCATAAGCCATTCAACCGAAAATTTGCATAAATTCCTGGTGTTAAAGCAGAGGCTGTGCTTCCCGCATGGAAGATATAGCTTAATTTAAACTTAATACGAAGTTATCGGTTCATCGATTTATTTACCATTTTATTATTCTTAGTACATTTGGTGTATTTTAATTATAATTATTAACTCAATATGTTAAATATAAAAAGTTATAGATTTTTTTAAAACACGTTTCGGTAACTCATATATTGCCAAACTGTTCCATTTTGAAAAATGTTTTGACTGTCATATATAAATATCGATAAAACTCAGTTGTCTGCTTATCGATTAACAACTAAATGTCTTCATTCCTATTTTCCCTTCTAACTCTTTTCATTTGTCTACTATAAATGAATATTTTCCAGAATTCTGTGACTTTCATTGTAAGGAATTTAATCTTTTCTTATCCCTAATTCTATCGCATTTATAAACAAACTTTTTACTTTGATCCAATGTGTTTGAGTATTTGATACAAGGATCTCGCTCTGATTTACATATGCTTTCAGTCCGCTTAGCTGTTTATGTTTGAGGTAAAACATTGTTAGCGGGCTTACCGCTAGTGTGTGTGTGTGTGTGTGTGTGTGTGGTTAAACGAGAATCGCATAGGCACGTGCCATTGAAATTTGAAAACGGCTTCGCAATTGTTTGGTTATGCCAAAGATTTACCCCCTCCACCGCTTTTCTCTTATAACCTGGTTGCTAGGCATCCTTTACGAGCATCACATTAATCAGTCATTGATATCTAACCAAACACGACAGCAACAAAAAAAATGTTAACAGGCGGAAGCAGCAGCTAAGTCGTCCCCTGACCCCCCGACCAGCCACCGCCGCCTACGCTCCACAGTTGATGTCTCCGGCTGCCTCCTGTTTGCCCGTGGGGCTTATGTGCATATGCGACGCAAAGGAGAAAAGCAGAAAAGAAAAGAAGAAAATATGATTGTTTTGCTGCCTCGTGAAATTAAATTTTCCTCATGCCGGGCGGCTTTTGATTTTGCATTTAAATTGGCACGTGCCTCGCCGGCAAACAGCTGGGCAAACCTCAGCGGAACCCGAGCACCAAGTTTCCTGAAGGTGGTGGTGCCACTGAAAGGCGGTGGTGCACAACGAAAGAACAACTGAATGCTGCCTAAAGGCTTTCGACATTGTATGTATGGGCTTATTTGACAGTTTCTCGATGCCATTTCGGCTAACTGGGGACAAGTGCAGCCCAGTGCTGGGACCAAAAACAGCTCCCAGCTGAGAGTTTCAGGTTATTTTTAAAGCCAAACTTTGCTTTTGACATTAGGTTGACTGTCAAATGTGTGAATAATGTGGGGTAAACAGTCTAAAAGACTTTTGCAATACTTTATTGAAGTTAAGTAAAGTTTAGTTCAAGTTTTAGTAAATAACTTTAATATGTATTTGTATCTCAAATGTAAATTATGATTTGAACCTTAAATCAGAGCAGTTACACAAAAACTTAATTACGACTTGATTGCTTTTTCAGTAGAACGGAAAATGTCAACTTCACTACAAAAACGAACACAATATATTTTCTTTGATACATTAACATTAGGTTGAATGATAAATGTGTGGATAATGCTGGGTAAATAGTCTAAAAGACTTTTGAGTCTATAAAATATTAAAATTTTTTTTTTTAAGGCAACATATTTATTTATTTGGTTTTTTATGAATATTATTATTTATTTATTTTTTTTCTTTGCAATTTATTTTTTATGCTTACAATATTTTTATTTCCTGGTAGTTCTGACTGTTCCTTTAGCCATTGACCACACCCATTTACATTTTAATATAAATCTCTAGCTATTCACATTTATTGCACATACAAGTCGTATTTACTTAAATCTTCCTGCTGAACAACTGCTGCTGAAATACATGTAACAAAGAATGAATAATATATAATTGAAATAAATCGCTTGACAAACGATGTTTGCAGCAAAAAGTCAGCAAAGAAAGAGGCAAAATAGCCACAATAAAGTCGGCAAAAAGCAAAAAATAAACAAAATGATATCGAAAAGGCAGGCAAAACTGAAAAGAGAGAAGAAAGCTCTTAACACTAAACTAAACTCATACTCACTCGCACTCGCATTTGTATTCGCATTCACACTCGCACTCACGCTTCCTAGTCCAATTCTGAATCCGCTTCCGCCTTCACACAGCGTCGCCATTGTGCTTGCCGATTGGTTCTGCCTGTTGTTAACTTTCCTTGCGTCACTGGACAGCATCGATTTTAGGATGGGAGCTGAGGGGGTGGAGGCGGAATGTAGTTGTAGTTGTCGCCGCCGCCTGATATTGAAGCCAAGAGTTTATAAAGCTCTTTCGAAATGTTTTGACAAATGATTTTGTTTGTATTTTTCATCTCATCGAATTTGCCAATGGCCAACAACATTTGCGGCCTGCGGAGATGAATGGACAAGCGGAGGGGAATACTTGAAAATAAATAGATAGCTAACCGCCAGCATTAGAGTTTGGTAACTTTTGACTAGCCCCCGAAATGTTGTGCGCAGATCATCAACATTGATTTCGAGCTCAAGTCTCTGGTATCATCAACAACTTTCCATCTTGATGGCACCAAAAAATCGCTCTTCAAATACATCGAGCTTGTCGTCTGTTCCGACTGTTCCAATTTCTTGAACTCAAATAAATTGTGTGTCATTATGACTCTCAAAGTTGTTGCCCACTCCGCAGCCTGACATTTGTCAAGTTTAACAGCAAATTTAAGCTTTAACTCAACCTTATTATCTGTAAATTATATAAAACTCTTTGATTAGATTTATTTTATTGTTGCTATAGCTGCTTAGCCATCAAAACTGTTGGTTACGGTTTGAACCTAATTTTCAACATCAATACACCCAGGTTTTGGTGTGAACATTCGTCGGTCGCTTTCTTTCAACTTTAAAAGAAAGGTAATTTGCTTTTTTTTTTGTAAAAAAAACAGTGTATTTGTATATTGTACTGTAAGGCACCAGCACTAAATTAATATCCTATGTAAAACTCAGCTGCATATTATTGATTATTTTTTTTTTGCTCGACCAACCTAAACTCCCAACCTAAAATTAATCAGCGCAATCTCAAGTGGGCGCAATTCCAGGTTCTGCTAGCACATTTCCGCAATTACTAGAATAACATTGGCATAATTAGTAAAACGCGTAACGGACAAATTTCTAAATTTCACTGTAACCCAATTATTATTGAAAAGCCCAACAACGCGCTGCTCCCCCTTCCACAAGCCCACAAAATAGGCTCAAATTACGCATGAAGAGCCCAAACGCCACATGGGAGACCAACGCCAGCATTATCAATTTAAAATAATAATAACAAACACAAACATACGTATTTTATGAGATACGAATTAGTTTACATGCGGGTGAGCATAACATAGCTGTACCCTTTGCAAATGTAAAAACGAATCAAGAGGGTATCGAAATCAAATAAAATATGTAAAACTTTGTTAAAGTAAACAACAAATATAATTTGTTCTAAAGTAAATTATAGCTTGGCTTATATTGATTTTGTATATATTTAAAAATAAATATTTACTTTCTACAGCCATCTCCAGGATATCTGCTAGTCTCGCATTTCCGCTTGTTTGTCCAGTGTGCCTTGCAATGCAAAATGTTTCCAAATATTGGTCATGGCCATTGGTGATTACGCGTATGATTTTCGCCAGGCGTATTGCGATGCGTTCAGTTTGCATTTGGTTTGCCGGCAAACACAGAAATCCGAATGCATTTTTGCCGTTAAGCATTCCATTTATATTATGTTAATATTGCGCCGAGCCAGCTGACCAACCGACCGACTGTCAATGCAAATTAAATTTGCAATCAACATTTATGTGTCTGGTTTATCATTGTGCCCATATATGTATACATAGTACATAGTACTTATGTATATGTATAACTTATATAATAACAAAATTCATGATTGACCAACTTAATAAGCTGACGGCAGATTACAATGTATGAGTGTGTTTTTGTTGTTGTGCGGATGACACTTATTGGGTCACTTATAGGATTTTAAAAACATTAAAATAAATTAAAAACAAAATATTAATAATATATTCGAACACATATGATTAAGAATAAATCAAATTTGCGAATCCAATTTATTCAATTGATGAAAAGATAATACATGCTGATATTTGAAGCCGAATCTCTCTTGTTGTTGCTTAATGAACTGCAACAAATTTAAAATTGTATTATTTAAGTTTGGCTTGAAGGCTTAATCTTCATTAATTTGTTTCGCACATTTCTGTGTGCCTTTAAAACCATAAAATAATAAGCGGGTTAAAACGAAATGAAATTGTGCGCTGGTTTGTGAATGTGACAAATTTCATGGCTCATTAATATATATATATATATTGAATATTTAAAAGACAATTTTGCAGATGCCAGAATCATATATGCGTCGTGTTGACAAAAAAAAGAAGAAGAAAATCAACAACAATCGTGAAAATTTCAGTCTACGCTATAGCAACGACTAAAAGCCTTAAAACCGAACTGATATATATTTTTGCGGATTAATTAATTATTGCATTGTAGTAAAATTCGTGTGTATATTATGAATAAATATAAAAATAAATAAAAAAAAAACACTAACAAAAAGTACTTAAAAATAATATGTATAATATATTTTCTGACACAAATCATGACAAAATCAGTAAGGGTATTTAATGTGCTCTTATGAGGTGATATTAATCAGAAGATGCAGCTGGCAATTTCAAGCAAAAATTAATAATGTGCTTTATAATCTGAAAAAGACATCAAGAAATCAGCTAATTTAACAATTAGGCTAATCTAAATGATGAATCAAATAAATGTAATACAAATAAAATTATTTTTATTGCATTTATTTAAATTTGCAAACAATATTTTGGATATACTAACAAAAAAGGTTTATTATGATTTCAATGAATATATTCGTAAATTCCGGAAAACTTAAATTGTTTGAAAAAAATGCAACAATAATACTGAATAATCCAGAAAAAATGCACACTCACATATGAAATGCTACAAATTGAACGCACAAGAACACCAAATGCAATGCAAAATTAAATTCATTGACCCCAAATGAATAAACCAAAAGCATATTTAAATAAAATATGCAAATAATGATACACTGCATAAATACATATACCTATGCGCACCCACACATATGTATATATATTAATAAGCCTACGTATACATATGTACAATTATTTGTTTTTCAAATAATTTATGTACATATATGTATGTAGCGTTGCCTTCTTACGGCAATTCATAGATTTTATTAAAATGCATTTTTACATTATACACATTATGTTTAAATAATATGTATGGGCATGTGTATCAAGTAAATATATATATATGGTAGCTAAACAGCGTATATATAGAGCAAAGTAAATACTTTATTTATATATACAAATACACGCAAAGATGCATAGAAATCAAATGAATCGTTTCACGCATACCGAAAAAAACGCTGAACAAATTCTGGAACAAATGCAGCCGGCGGCTGACTTTTCACAGTTTGGCTAAAATGTAAACACGTAAAAGTCGAAAAAACGAAAAATCATGTTCTAAATATATACACATAATATCGCTCACGAGCGTTCGGAGAGTGAAAGAGCGAAAGTTCGGGAGAGCAAGAACAAGAGCAAAATGCATGGGTTGCTTTAAACGACTCGTCATTGGCTCGATTTAAAGTGTTTTCCATCTTGGATGCATGTGAAAATGAATTGGAAATTAATCTAAAACAGCGATGCTCGCATACTCTAAAAAACTTAAATAGCTATAAGAACAGATGTAATATTATTAAAAATAAATGTAATTACGAAATTGCAAAGCAATTCAAATTATTGAACCAAAAATATTAAAAATACCGAATAAAGTTTTTAAAGTAATATTTTTTAATTTACAAAGAAATATATTATATTAGTAATTTAAAAAAATCCTAAACAATGCCACAAATTTATATTTTGAATACTTTTATAATATAATATTCAGATAATAAAAATATATATATATATATACGTATATGCTGTTAATAAAATTATATTTCCGCTCTTTTTGTGCAAGTGTTTTCGATAATAAAAATAAAATTCGTGTAGGTTTTGCAGTCATGTCCAAAAGAGATTTGAACAGCAACAGCTGCGGCCACTTTGGAAAATTTGAAACGAGTCGCCAATGGCGTTTTCCGACTTTTCGCCGCGGACTGCGATCAGTGCGCGAGAGTGCGTCGTCGAGCGAGGAGCCAAGTCCAACAAACAATTGAAAAAGACGGGAATCGTGTAGCCAAGTGAAAGTGTGAGAGTTATTTATAGAGCGTGCACACATATACAAAAAAAGTACATAAATATATATATATACAGAGTATATATATACACAGAGAATAGATATATATATATATAATATATATAGACTGTAAATAGGCGGTTGCTGCAGCGCTACAAAATGACGGACGTGCCGGAGCCCGTGCGCAAGTGCGCCAATCTCTTGAAGGGCACACGCAGCGATACCGAAAAGTTCGCGGCCCTCTTCATGGTCACCAAACTGATGAAGGGCAAGGACTGCAATACGGCAGGCAAGCAGCTGCTGTTCGAGGCGATTGGGTTTCCGTTTCTGCGCAAGCTGCTCGTGTCCAAGGATTTGCCGAACGATTGCCCGCCGTTGGTTTACAAGAGCGTGGCCCTGTCCATATTGACGGGCTTCTGCCAGGAGGAGGAGCTGGCCACGCACAAGGACATTATTGATGCGATACCCACGCTGCTGGAGATTGTCGAGCAGGCGGACGACGAGGACTACGAAGACAATCTGATTGTGGTGAGCGAGGCCTACAGCTGCCTCAAGAGCATCGCCAGCCATGAGCCCGGCCAGCAGGCGCTCCTCGCCACCGGAGCCATACCGAAGATGTCGCAGATCTACTCGGCGCAGAGCTTCCAAACGGACGAGGCCCTCCATCTGATTGTGCTGCTGGTGAAGCAATTTGGCGTGGCCTCCTGGCCGGAGGATCCCACCGCCTTCCATGCGCTCATCCAGCGCATTGCCCTCGACATGGAAACGGATCACACCGAACGCAAATACGAGCTGTGCCGCATACTCGCTGACATCCTGATCACCTGCCGGCGCGAGATTGTGCTCAACTCGCTGGAGGGCCAGATCTGGCCGGAGAGCCTTTTTAAGGGCTGCGGCGATATACTGAAAGCAAAGATTGGGCCAAAGCAACGAGATCCGGCGCTGCATTTGATAGCGACAACGCTGCAGGTGCTGGGCATGCAGTGGGCCTTCATGGACGAACAGAAGCAGTTCTTTTTGCTGTTGCTGCAGCTGGCGGCGATCGAGGTGCGCATGCAGATGGACGAGAAGAAGCTGGAGACGACGTTCAAGCAGGCGGAGCTGCTCACCTGCTGTTTTGTCATACTGGAGCAGTGCATCGAGTATATGGCCAGCGATCAGTTGGATCTGGAGCCCAAGGAGAAGCAGACCACCTATACGGCCCTCAAAGGCGCCTTCAACCAGGTGCTGGCCGTGCTGACGCGCGTCAGCCAGGACAAGATCAAGGACAGTGGCAGCGCACGCGACAAGGCCTTTATCGTGGCCACGGTCCGCATCCTGTCCGCCTGGCTGGCCCAGGAGACGACCGCCATGCGGCCCGCGATCTACAAGCTGCTGCCCTTCATGCTCAAGATCGGCAACGAGTCCTTCCATGAGCTGAAGGAATGGCGCGCCGGACCACGCGAGGGAAGCCCGCCCGTGGACATATTGCGAGTGATGATGCCGGCGCTGTGCCACTTTGCGGTGGAGGATGAGGCACGTCGGGTGCTCTTCACGCACAAGCAGGACGAGGTGCTGCTGGAATCCATCGAGCTGTACTTCAGCATTGCCCATTGGAAGCGACCGCCGATTCCGCGTGCAGAGCGTCTCAAGCGGATGAACGAACCGGATCCGGTGCCCACGCCGGAGCAGCAGGCTCAGATGAAGGAGGCACGCGCCGCCATCGTCGCCCTCTGCAACATACTGATGAACTTTACGGTGCTCGAGCCAAAGCGAGCGGAGGATTCGCCCACTTTTGCCAATCTGCTCAAGTTCGTGGTGGAGAATCTGCCTGAGCTGAAGGACACGCCCGATAACCTGGTCATCCACGGGAATTTGTCTGTGCTGGGCCTGCTCCTGCTCAAGCAGCAGTCCAAGAAGGTCAAACAGAACGACTTCTCCATATGCCGCTACATACAGGCGACCATCCGGTTTCTGTGGGATGCCTACAACATCGATGAGAGCAACGATCCCACGGCTCTGGTGGTGTCCATTGCGTACAAGGGCTACTGGTCGGATATCTCGGAGCTGTGGTTCCTTGGCATGCAGACCATGTGCGGCGTCCTGCCTCTGGTGCCCTGGCTGTCCGAGTTCGCTCTCGAATCCGGCTGGGCCGAGGGCATTGTGAAGACGCTAAAGAAGGTGAAGATTGGCACGCTGCCGGCGAATGTAAAGTCCGCCTACGAGGACTTTCTCTCGCAGCTGGTGGACGTCAATGCCGACGTGGTCGCTGTGCTGAAGAAGGCGGATGCGCTGCGCGTCTGCCGCAACCACAGGATGATGGATCTGGGCAAGAAGCTCTTCGGCGATTAGAGCGACCCATCTATAGATTTACATTTAGGAAACGTTTCCTCGACTATTTTTATATGAGCTTTTTTCACACATTATTCGGTGTATTCTCCTCTCTCTCTCTATCTCTCATTCTGATTTTAATTTGTGGGCATTTGTGTGTGGGCGTGACGTCACGGCTTTTGCTTTTGATATTAAAAACAAAAATATTTGGTAGCCCAAAATGAATCGAAAATATTTTGTATGCACTTTTATATGCGTTATTCGAAACTTTTTTAATATACAATACAATGATTTAAGCTGAAACAAAAGGGAAAATATATAAAATTATGAAAATAGGAAGATAAGAAAACTGAACACAAAAATTTAAATAAAAATTTCACTTTCTATACAGTTGCCAGTTGTTCGTTATTCATTCAGCACCTAAATACATATATTCGTTATACTATATACATCTATGCAGCATATAAACATTTATTTATAAAGATGTTTGTTTTTGAACAAAACACAACACGTCACGATTTCGAATTGTCCACACAAGCGAAGCCAAACAGCAAAATAACAAAATCTTTGAGGTAATCGACTAAAATATGCTCTGCAAAAATGTTGAAAATTATCGCCACACATTTAATTTGGGTTGCCGATTACTATATTATTAAAAACTTAAAAACACAATATTTTTCATAAATAAGCATTACTTATCGATAAATATGCTGCAAATATGCAGTTTTCAATAAACTTTGCAAATGAATCGTTAGCAGCAGCTACAAATTTCTACAGTTTTAACAAAGTTACAATTTAATATAAAAACAGTTTATATTTCGCTTCCTTATCAATTCAAAGATCAACCGTAAGATTATGTGACCCTGTATATTTTCGATACAACCCAGAAAAGCATAGGTTTTTATAAATTACAAAAAACCATATTTAGAAACCCTTTTAGTTGTTTATTTTCAAAGATTATCTGTATGCTTATCTGGCCATCTATTTGTCTAATAACACTCTATTCAGCGGAACAAGCCAATATAAATATATGGCAAACTTAGCTGATCTGATAAAGCAGAAAGTAGTACAAAAACGTACTTAAACTATTTTATTTAAAGTGCATAATACCCCTTAAGCCATTTTACGCACATACTGTAGATCCTGGCCCGATAAGTAAACTCATTGAACGAGGTAAGGACATCGTTTAGCACTCCAATGGTGCGTATACGTAATATGCACATGTCAAACAGCTTGTTAAAACAATGGCTACGGCCAAGAGTAACAGCAACAGCAAAAGCAGCAGTAGCAGCTGCAGAACCCGCTAAAGCCGTCGATAAATCTGCTATAAATCTTGAGGCATTGCGACAATTTTCCATTGTGTGTGTGTGTAGCAAGCGCAGGCAACTCTTATCCTCTCATCCTGTCGACAAGCTCAGGAAATATTACACGAAAAGTATTGCTCAATCGTATGATAACGACCCCCCTGAACTGCCCTCTCCCCGCTACATCCATCTGCTGGGCCAGTCGTTGCCGTGTGTTTGCTTTTTATTACGATATAATATTTTATTGTATACTTTTAGACGTTTGAATATTTGGCTGAGCAGCCGCACGCAGTCCGAAATTGGAGCAGCAAAGGACCCAAGTTGGGTCTACCTTTGCATTACCCTTTTTCGCATTTTTCTTCTATTTTTTTTGTTTTTTTTTTATTTTTTTGTATATTTTTGTCTACAACAAAATGTGTAAATTTGTTGGGTTGCTTTGGGGTGTGGGCGTGTTGGGTGTGGGAGTGTTGGCTGCTTGTGTGCTTTAAGCGCTGTGAATTTCAGCTATTTGTGCATTTGACAAAGGTAATAAAAAGGACGTTTGGCTTTTGGCACCGACTGTTTGTTGATGTCTGCCTAGCTTCTGGCTACAAAATATTTTACATTTCTCCCATTCGACTTTACAATTTATCTCGTTTTTTCCTGTCTAGTCGTTAAGGTTTTAAACAAACCTTTTATAAAATTTAAGAATTTTAGAGAATAATCGAAATAAATAATATAGTACAATAAATTAAATAAGTATACGATAAAGTACTCACACGTATATAATAAAACTTCAGGATGTCTTTTCCAATTATCTCGCGCACTCCAAATCCACCTCTGAAAATTTCCAAGGACTGTTGAAAACTTTTGAAAAAATATTTGTAGCTTTCAAAATATTTATGCATTTATGAAAGACGGATAATATATAAACACTGAAAATTACATTTGAACAAAATTTTAAATTTTTTGCACTTTTCTAAATATGATTTATTATTATGAGGACTAAATAAGAAACATTTACACACTTTTTCCACTGGATCTATGTATATTTATTTACTAATATACTTCAATAATAAAATATTAGCACTTATAAAAATATTCTTGCCTTTGTAATAGACGGGGATAAGCCAAATACTTTTTGCACTTCGAAAATTTAGGAGACGGTCGCTGTCGTGTTGCTTCGGTTTTAAAAAAATATAAAAGAGAAACCTTTTTTTACGTTCGACAACATGTAGAGAACGAATCTTCTGTTAATACTGATTAAGAATATATACACTTCTTTATCATCTACAATATAGCACAGACGCGAATTCAATTGCCGAATATTTTACATATAAGAGCCCCTTATTGCAGCTCTCCTACTCTTTCACGCGCTCTTATTTTTTTTTCATCTTTTCATTACTTTGTCTTCGGTCATAAAACCGATAGCATTACAAAAATCACACATTCACATTCTGCAAATAGGCGCGATTTTATTATTGAGTCATTTAACGCACAGCAATTGTTTTTTCTACGATCTGAATTCGATCTTACTATGCATTCCGGCTACGTTATATCCATTGTGGGGACCACAGACTTTACTCTTTATGTATTACGAATCATTATACATTGCAGTATTTAAGCGATAAACTTAATATCATTATATATGAAAGAGGTTAAAAGAGTTGTCACACTACAGAAACGCAGTAAAAAAAAGGGTTAATCAAGCAAAAACCAATGTGAAACTACTTTCGAATTAGCTAATTAAGCAATCAAATAATAAATAAAAACAAAAATATTGCTTATATCTTAAACTTATCATAAACAAAGTAAAAATGAAGTTAATGTTCGTCTTGCGTGGATGTGGATGCGGATAAGAATTGTTTGCCGCTGCAAGACAAGCCAGAAGAAGCAACAGCAGCAGTGCTGCAACAAGTTGAAGCTATCTTGATTGCAATTAGTAGCCTGCTCATACATTGTTGCTGCCTTAATGAAAGGAAAACAAAAGAATTTTCTCGTCCTTATGCCATGGCAACATTTAACGTTGTTGCTGCTTTTGTTGTAGTTGATGGCACTTCATGCAAGTCGTTTGCTGTTGTCGTTTTCTTGGCTAAGTCTTTGTAACGCGGCTAATCATTTTAAAAATATAAAGAAAAAAACTCACTAAGCCGTACTCTTTACTGGAGGCGAAAGCTAGTGAATGCTAACTCTGCTAATTTAAAAAGTTGTTGATTGTAATTTTTTATTATTCACGGCAATATCAAAATATAGAGTAAACATTTTATATACAATTAACTGGAACAAATTTAGTTCTTTTGCTGACGATAATTACAAACTGCGATAATTGTTTGTTATTTTTTTAATCATTGTTCAATTGTGTTTGTTTTGCAGTACTGCTGAAATTACCGCCTAAAAAAATTGCTTTCTGTTTTATAATTCTCAGGGAAATATCTTATGTAAGTGCCAATAAAAAGCAATATATGCATAATCAACTGTTTTGAAGTACATTCGAAATTCTTGCACCCCACAAGCACAACAAATGCACAGTCAATAACGGGGATTTCATGTGATTTTGATTGCCGTCAGATTCAATTGTCATTGCCACTTGTTGGCACTCCCAGAAGCTAACCCAACCCCGTTTCACTGCTGCTGCAGAAAGCAATCACACTAAGTAAACGGGAGAGCACGTTTAATATCGGGATGACAACGTTTTAATACCCTTGCAGCTATAGTTAGGTAATGCATCAAAAAACTTAATATTCACGGACTATTTTTGCAGATTGCAGACAACAGATAACCTGAAAACAAACAAAAATTTTCATAGAGATACTAATGTGTCGACAGATTGTTCCTATAGCTCACTTCGATATGTGCTTCCTGTATGCATAATTTCCTAATAAGCTTTGCGTATATCGGTCCATTTGTTGATGGTAAGCAGAAATATATAAATTTTTAGTTAGTCTTTAGTTACTTCTACGTGTTACAGATTTTGTGAAAAAATTATAACGACCCCTGCAAGGGTATAAAAAGGGTGAAAGCTCTACGCACGAGTGAGCGCGTTTGTGTAGCGATCCCGGAGCAGGACACGGACCCGGATCCGGACCCCGTTTCTGGACAGCGCATGCAGCAGACTATAATAACGTGAAAATAAAGAAAATGCGCGCAAATTTCCAATTGAGTTTAGCGGCGACGTCGTACGTAAAGTGCCATAATTGAGGGTGCGAAAGGAATCAACTCGATATTGGTGCGATATACAAAGTACGGAATTCTTTAGCTCGACGTCTTATACAAAATTGGTTTAGTTTTCTGACTGCAGCTCCGCCCCTCCCCCCAGCAATTTGAAATTAATTTACTCTTCATATGCTGCTGCCCCTCGCCCGTTGCTGGAGGTAACAGAGCAGAGGCAACACGCAGCTGGAAATAATTCATAAATTATTCAGGACACTTGACAGCTGCTACTGGCAAATGTTCCTGAGACACTGTTCCTGCTGCTGCTCCTGCACATGCCCGCCGGACAGTGCCTGCTAATAACACGTGTACCTGATTTGTGTACTCATGTAGGGTAAATATTTCAACCCACCTGTCAGCTTCTATATAAATCTATTATATATACTTGAATGGAACTACAAATTGTTTGCATTTAAGAAATTATTCAGCAAAAATATCATGAAATTATTTAAAGTTGAATATATAAGATTATATTATAAATACGTAAATACTCTTATAACAAAATCCCAAATATCCTTTTAGAAACCTTCGCTTAGAGCTTAATTGCAACTTAAAATACACAACAGAGCATTTTCATTATTTGTTAAATATAACAGAATATATGATATATAATTTCAAATGTACATAGAAAATGCAATACTTTTGATTCAGCAGAAGTATATAACATTAGCACTTAAATCTTGGCTCCTGAAAAATTAATTTTTCTTAGAAACTGCCCAGTCGATTCCGAGAAGCTGCTGTTCAAAATGTGCTTCTGCAAAAAGCCCGTTAATTAGTTAGACTTTGTCTGGGCGAACTTTTTGGGGTGCCGCCATACCTGTTCAGAGCCCGCTGACCTTGGGAAAAAATTTTGTGTGTGTGATTAATGCGCAGGCATGCCAGAAATTTTAATGGCTATCAATTTTAAACGATTCATTGAACTTGGTGGGTTATCAATTGCAAGCAGGCAACCCTTTGCTGCCTGGTAATTAAATTTGTCATAGCGTCCAGATGCCAAATTTTTGAACAAGGGGCGGTGGGTGAAGCGTGTGTTAAATCACGCGCCTTTTAAGACAGGCGCCTTAAAACAGGCAACGCTATTTACACAACGCACAGAGAACAACAAACAAAACTTTCACCAACGCCACATGCTCTTAGCTTGGTTTCTCTTTTTGTGCCGCTCTTAAGAGCCAAAAGCTACCTTCCGACGGCCTGAAAAAAAGCTTCCCTAGCATTTTGCTGGCTTGCTATAAACTGTGAGCTTTTGGCGGAATTTCGATGGTTGGCGCCGTTAATGATGCGTTAAATTTAAATGGCCATAACAATTAATGATAATTGCCTTTGAAGTTATTGTTAATAATATGTTTCTGCTTTAAAAAATAAATAAATATGTATATAAATTGAACAGCTTAAGCTGTTCGTTGTCAAATTTGACGCTTTCTTGTTTGTAAAGTAATAATCCAACGCAAGTCTTGCGGATAAAGCAAACAGTTAAAAGGTGATTATTTTTTAAGTACTTTGTTTTCGCATGTTTTCTTTAGCGAAGGTTGAAGGAGAATAAAAAGTAGCTGGGGTATTATTCCTTTTAAGATTACACTGCTAAAGATTTTCTCATTGTATAATAAAATATGGGTTGTCACGTTAATTTAACTTTTATTTAAAAAATTACATTTTGTTTTACATCACAATTGAATGTATCTTTTCTGAGCTTCGATGCTCAGCTTGTATTATTACCCTTAATTATTAATTAGTTTTATTTACAGCCTATTTCAACACTTTGATTAATGTAGATTTAATTTTGATTTTTTAAATTTTATATGCCATTTTTTTATACGTTTTTCAACAAGCACACTTACAATTCCAAAAAAACATTTTCTGCTTCGCAATTGTATTTACTAAACAAAATGTATTTCTATTCAGTTTTTTTTAAAACAAATAACTAAATATTCAAGCACTTATCCTTTGATTGGACTTTTTTCAGCCACTTATTCAAGTAAGCCATTTAATACAAATGGAGACCAATCAAAGTTCCTTTATTTTTTACTTTTTAGCTTATTAAGTTGCCACTCGTTGCCAAAAGCGAACCGCATCTTGAGTTTTGTAATCAAACATAATCGAAACTGTGCCGAGCACCAACTCTCAATAACCATTCGCCCATTCACCTCCCCAAAACGAAAACGGGGGCGTCGCAAGAGTTCAGAGTGCACTTGTTGCCATTCGCAAATTGCTTTCAATTTTTTCAAAAAAAAAAAAAAAAAAAATAAACAAGAATAAAAATAAACTTTTGAACGGCGCTCAACTGACAACAGGTAAGAAAAACTTGAAACTCAGAGCTGCAGAATAATATTTAAATGAACTAATTTTTGTATTCTATATATTTGTAGTTTTTGGCTTCAACAAGCAAGTCCTTGAAAACCGAGTTCTGTTGCGGTTGCCCAGCAAGAAAATTAAATTGAATTTGGCGCACGCTGCGTATGCGTAACTCAATAAATTATTGCAATGCATACGGCCAAGTCCGGCTATGTCTGGCTGTGTCTGACTGTGTCTGGCAACTCCCTTCTAGAAGTCGGCGTCAAAGGTTAGTTTATGCTTTCACAGTGTCCCCAAACAAACACAATATATATAGCGACTGGGCGCACACGCCTCTGTCTGTGCCCCTCTCTCCCTTTCTATGTATAAATTTATATTTGTTTGTCCATTGGATTCCACTAAGAGATATTCATATGAATACATTTGAACGGCAAGTCCCCGGTGCCTGTCCACAGGCAACACTTTAAAGCAACCGAAGACAATAATTTATATTGGCTCCCACTGTACACGCTATTTATACTGCCTATATACGTAGTATATAGTATCCAGCAATTTGTATGTATATTGAGTCTCGTTTCCAATAAGATAATCGACGCAAGACAAGGCCCGATTTCAGATTGTGCTTCCATCGATGACGTGTTAATTGTGTTGGTCGCTTCCTTCGGCCCTCTGCGTGCTGGAAGTGCTGCATGCTGACTTGTTACTTTCTTGCCATCTACCGAGGGCCGTGGGGGGTAGACGGCAAGGCCGACGAAATGGGTTGCGCCCGTGCGAAAGTGCCAGGCGGGCGTGTGTGCAAGTAATATAATAAAAGACTAAATAATATATGCAGAAAATACACAATTTTATGTGTAAGGGTATCATTGCCATGCAGAGTTGCCACCCATGCAAAGGAAATATACAATACAAAAGAAAATTGTTATAAGAAAATTGTTCTATCAATATTTTTTAGAATCCTCTTTAAACATATTTAAATGAATACGATAACAATGTGACAATAATATTATTGCTCGGTAATTTTTCATTTTACTCTACAATTTATAGTTTTGCATTTTTCTTCCTTGCTGACAACCCCACGGCCAATTTCCGTTACATCATTTACCATCCCTTATATTTTCTTTGATTATTAATATTTTTTTCGGTTTTCTTTTTCTTTCCGTTAAACAATGCATTTTATCTCGGCACGGCAATGAGACTCTTACACATTTTATTTTTCACTCTGCTTTCATTCAGCTTTGACATAAAACCCACACGCAGACACAGAGACGCTTGCACGCAAAACCGCCAGCATTTTTTTTTTAGAGTGGACTATATAAGCATCATATAAAAATTATTGTTTGTTAAAAATTAATTTTGGCAACTCTTAAATCATTCTGCTTTACAAGGAGTATAAAAATCTAAGAAATCTTATTATAAAATCCTATTTTTTGAATTTTATATAAGATATAATAATTAATTTATTTAATAGATATAATTTGTATGAATAAGTGTTAGTTAGTTTGTTGGTTAAATTAATCAAAAGAATTTGAAATACATTTTTTTTGTGAATATGATAATCTCAGAATGGAAAAATATATATTTCTCTCCTTCAACACATTCTTCTTATTCGTTTTCTACAAAGCCATTTAATTTATTTTCTATTACATTTTGGGTTCACTCTAAGTTAAGTATTACCAGTGAACCGCCTACCACACGCTTGCTGTCTGCAGTACCTAAACCGCCCCTCCTCTTCCAATCCCGCAAGATGCAAGAGGAGCAGAATGCATAAGGCTTGTCTAGCTGCGATAGATACTGCATAGGGTGCTCGTTCGTACTACAACTAAATACTTAATTTCGCTCTTTGCAGTTGCCTTTGATTCTTTTAATTTTCCAACAACAACAATGCACTTTGGGAGGGGTTGGCATGGGGCAAAAGACCTCAGACAAGAACCAAATAGAATGAAACAGAACAGAATAGAAGGGAACGTAACCTGCACCTCACACTGCCCCTCATCTTCGAGTCATGTAGTCTGCGTTGTCTCGCCTCATTTACGGCCTACGCACACCCGCACACACACACACCCGCACACACACACACACACGCATATTCATGAGGCTGCCTGGAAGACAGCTGTTAGGAGCACATGCAGTTGGCTACAGAGTAAGTCGGTCTTTCAAACGCGGCGGACGCGTCGAATGCCCCAAATTTTGCTGCTGGCGAAAACAGAAAAAGAAAAAACAGAAAAAAAAAGTTGCTCATACGCCGAATGGCGCGATCGATGCTGACAGATTGGCGGAGAGATAGGTCACTGTGCAAGCGAGATAGAGTGCGTGCGGTTGTTGTGAGTTCTGATTGAAATGTAAATAAGCAATGGGCGCCAACAAAAACACATATCGTGCGAGCGCGTAAATTGCTGGCGACGTTTATCATTGGAATATGCAAAGGCAAAAAACCCGTGCTGGCCAAGTGCAGTTGGCCAATTGACGTCGCTTCGCAAGTGCAGCCAGAGAGACGTCTCTGTTGTGTAATAATAAATCAATTTAAGACTTTAATACGAACGAATTTCAAATCACAAAACAACAAATTTAAATGCTACTCGAAGGCCAAGCTAATGTGCAAAGTGTGTTTGCGTATATGTGCACTAATTTGGACAGAAGAGCAAAATATCATATTTTTTAAATTAATTTAAAGCTAGTGCGTCTATCTGCACTTACTGCGAGTTTATTAACAATTGGTTTTAAATTACAAAATGGTTTTTCAATCACTGCCACTCAAAGGCTGTCAGCTCGTTAATTGTTGACGTGCCGCCATTAAGCTCACAGTGGTTAAAAGTCATTTCCCATAGCCACAATATATATATATATTTATATATATATATATGTAAAGCGAGCTGTAGATAACTGCATTAATTATGTTTAAATATCAAATCCAACAGCTGCAAATATTATGCTTATAAATGGAAATGGTTGATTACACTTGCTGGGGTATTTTAGCTTCTATTCAAAAAATCAAAAAAAAAAATTTTTTTTTAATTATTCCCATTTTAATTTAAATATCTAAAGCAAAGAAAATTTAAGATTTTTTAAATATCGCAAATACTAAAATACTTCTACATTTCCACCTTTCTAAAATGTCAAAATAAGCGAATAGACATCAGTTAAGAGTGCTCGACCAGCAAATACTCTGTAAACAGATGTTGAGAATTAAAAAACAGAAACATATTTAATATAATATATTTACAAAATGTGAAATATTTGAAACGGAATTTAGTACTCTTCGCTCTTACCGTCCTTATATATGATATTTAGTTGACAGAAATACGCTACAACACCATTTTCTACTTGCGATCATTTCTACAGGGTATCCGAAAAAAATGCATAATTCTTGCAACAAAGTATTTTGTGTTCTGTGTGTCATAAATTACACGTTTATATCATTTCCATTAAAATTTTATTTGAGATTTTACGTTAAGCAAATGCTGCCCAAATTGCTGTTCAATAAATTCTTTGCGGGTAAATTGCCTTTGAATTAATTTATTATTTTGAATTTCTGCCATTTGGTTTACATACACGCATCGCGCCTTCAAAATATGATGTGCGAAATAAAATGCAGCAAATCAAATTGATTTTTAATTATTAGAGCTAACGTTCTGTTTTCCGATCGTTAAAGATCATCCATCATTAGTCCGACTGCTGAGGCATTATTTACACACGCCGACTATTGTATAAATAATCCACGCTGTGGTGATTTTTAATTATTTGAAGACTCCATTGAATGAGTAATACCATCTGAAATCGAACAAGTTCGAGTTATATCTGAAATAAATAAATACAAATAGAAATTGTGTGTAGAATTTCCACACAATACGCGGAATTTCAAAAAATTGCGGGGCTATAGAGCCGAGTTCCGTTTAAAGCATACCAAACGCTAATTCGTATGTTTATGTCCCGACATGTCTAAACGGAAGGAGAGCTGTCTGCGGGTTTGTCGGCCTTTTGGCCTATCTAGAAGCGGTGCTAGGTGCCGCTAGGGGGCTTAGCGTAATACTAGAAAACATTTCGAACATGTATAAAATAAACACAAAAAAAACAAAAAAAAAGGTACAATAAATTGAGGCAAGCTAATACATAAAGAGTATTGTGTGTGTGTGCGGGAATAACAAAAGTACAAGAAAATACAAATATCGAACAGAATGGAAACAATAACGTGCGAAACGATTGGAAATGCGCCACAGACGCAGCCGCAGCCGTAGCCGTAGCCGTAGCCGTAGTCCGGTCAGCGTCCGGCGTGTCAGTCAGAGTCAGTAGCAGAAGCAGCCGGTTAGCCAGCGGGCCGACAACAAGTCGCAGCAAGAACTTATCTATATACGTTTATTTATTTAAATGTGTATGTGTGTGCGTGTACACAAATCGATGGGAATTATCGAGCAAAAATCGCGTCGCATTGCGTTTTGTTGTTGTACAAATTTTTTTGGTTTTAATTGAAATGCAATTTCAGCTGGCGCAATCAGAGCAAATGTGCAGCTGGAAATAAGTTATAAATTGCGTGTGTGCAGTGTCTGAAAGAAAAAAAATTGCAGAGAAAACAACAGCAATAAGAACTAAAGCATAAAGATAGTGTTAAGAGTGCAATGTGCTAATTATGCGGGCGCACGGGGCGTATGCGCAACTAAAGTGAATACACAAAGTAGACGACAACGCGACAAGTCAAAGCGGAAAAACGGCAAAGCCAAAGCCAAACGGAGGACAGACGACTTGTTGCTGGGCACAGTGAAATTAAGTTATTATTGTCGCGTCAGACAAACGGCAACGTCGTGAAAAGTGTGAAGAATGTGCCCGTGAGGCAGAAGAAGAATAAGTGTCATCGCTTACGAATTATCAATTTAATACAATTGAAATGTGATTTACCTGTCTGTCCACATATGCCCCTCTCTTTCTCTCTCTCACTCGCTCTCTCTTTGTCTGTACCTATGTGTGTGTGTCTTACTTATTGAAATAATGTCATGCATTGGCTCGACGGCATTTCTTTGGATGACAATTTAATTAGCGGACGCGCCAGCGGCAGCAACGGCGACAACAGCGACAACAATCAGCGGAAATCAACGCAAAGCTCATCGCCGACAAAAGCAAGTAGGTTGCACCATAGTTCAACATAGACAAACACAAACACAAACACACACGCACACACACGCGCCAACACAACACACACACACACACACACAATGCACTCCAACGTGAGTTACTCGAGCGTCTTTATTTAGCTTAGATACACGAAATTCCATTGCAAGTCTGTAAGCGCAAATTGACTAAGGGCAAAATTTCGCAAACTCCAGAGTTGCCAACACAATTATTTAAATTATTTACCGCTTTACACCAGACCTTATTTTGTAAAGCGCAGAGTTAATTAAACCATTTTACACACCCACACAGAGTCACACCCCGCCATTAAAGCAATCATATTTAACAAATAAAAGTTTGGCATTTAAAAATTCGAAAACAATTACGATAGATTTAGATACCAGTTTAAAAGCAGATCTGATTCAGTAGTGAAACCATGTCCCAAATAATATCGATTACGAAAGTCGATTTAATTCAGAATATTATGAGAGCTTAAAAATAAAAAATAAAAAATAAAATAATTAATATTTTTTAAAATTAAAAAAATTTTATGAAGAATCCGTTTAGAAGTCAACACATGGTCAAAATGTCTCTGATCATAAAAATCGATTTAGTATTAACAAAATTAGGGATTTGAAATCCGCGAACTTGTAAGCTTTACTTTGACCATAGAAATCGTTTGTGTTTTGACAAAGCAGTATGAATAAAAAGAAAAATATTAAGATTTTCCTGGTGGCCTTTAAAAAATAGGGTTGAATTTTAAAGGACATTGACTTTAGCCTTACGTTTTGACCATATACAGATTCACCTGTGTTTATTGTTTTTTGTTTTCATGCCAAGCGCTTCAATTGTTGGCAGGCCGAAACATTATTTAAAAGCATTACGGGTGTGCGATTTATTTCAATTACGCCGTAAAATGTACTTGAAATCGTTTAAAAATTAATTCATTCTTTTTTGGTCCGCTTCGACCACACAGTTTTCGAATGAATTTATTATGCGGCTAATTAAATGACGGCCTCGTCTGGCAGATTGTTTGGTCGGTTGCATAAATTTATCTTTAGCTTCAAAGAAAAATTTATTGAATTTCATTTTAATTGGGCAACACATTATTCTAGCTTTAGGCCCAAACTGTCGACTGGGTCAGTGGATTGATTTTTTTCTTTGTTTTTTTGTTTTTGTTATTAATGCCAATATGCTTAACCGTTCTGCAAACTTTACACAGATGTATATGTGAATTTATTTGATACATATGCAATTAATGAAAACATATTTATACTACCCGCAACTACGAGTACATATTTCAATTTAGTCCATACAATTAGCAGCGAATGAAATTCAAATTGAAAATGCTTGAAACATTATTTGCATTTCATTTGCGCTCATAAAAAGCGTCATCGAATCAGTGAACCCCCGAAATGCTGGCAATAATTCCATGTTGATTTTCAATAGCAACAATAACAAAAAGAACAAAAAGAAGAAATAAAACAACGAGATCCTATATATGTTTTTATGAGTTGCGAACTAAGCTAATTTTTTGGATAATTAAATTGATTTCGCTTCCGCTACCTTGATCGCAGGCCCACAAGGAAATCGATGCCAAAAATCGCATTGATTGTTCATAAACTGCTACGTTTATATATCACAGGGTATTCTCCTTTTTAAATCAATATGTAACATACAAAGTAAATATGTATTTTATAATGTGAATAAGTATTGATCTGAGTCTGATCATTAAATTTTTGCCAATTTTTGAAGCTAGATCTGTAAATTCTATAATTAACCTGAGCTTATTTTAGCCAAGTTTATATCACAAGCTGCAAAACACTAAAAGATATCAATATTTTATAAATTTTAGTCGAGCTTGTGCCTCATGCTTATAATCAGGTTCTTAAAACAGAGTTTTCCTATTTAAGTTTTAAAGAGCCAATCTTATTTCAGGGGTTTCAGGGGTATTTAAAATTCGGCACCCCTAACAGAAGCAGCCATTCGTAGCCGATTTTAATGTCTTTCAGTTGGTTCGCTTCAATTAGCACTGCCAAACGGTGTGACGCATTCTGTTTATTTTGGAAAAATTATTTACAAAACAGCTCGGAAAACGGATAAAGGCAAAGGCCAAGCAAGTGTTACCCCGCACTTGTAAATATCATTTAAAAAATTTGTTCGCAGATGGCGCAGAAAATCTCAAAACTAATTGTTTACACCGCTATTTGCTGCACATTTAGTCGGCCAACTGGAATGTTGGCCAACATTACAGCTGACTCAGCGTTGTATCGAAGATTTATGTTAGTGCGGGACGAAAATAGATTCCGGCTGATCTTTAGCACTCACCTTTTCGATCAGACTTGTGTCCACAGCTAGACGCCCGAAGAAATATAAACAGACCATTTGTTTGGCAAGAATCTAATTTAGTTAAAAACAAAAAACTGCTGACACATTTAAAATAAATAAATGCGTTGCCCCAATGAGCGACTATTTGAAATATATTTGTGGAATTTATGTGAAGAATTAAAATTCTTTATCAAATTAAGCAGAACACTAAAAATTCATATACATATATTCTATACATATATATATAACTTTTTTTTAATGTGCAAATGTGCTCTTAAATTTTAAAGAAAATATCAAAGTTAAAACAATTACTAAAAAAAAAATTTAATAATTTAATTAGAAGTCAAGTAAGAGCATTATCTAAATGAAAATAAGCATTATACGTTTTTTTACTTTTTATATTCCAATTTGCATTAATTTAATAACTTTTTTGCGGGAAATATCAATGCAGATGGGCTATAAATTATAACTTAAAAAATGTAAATCTATTCAGAAAACTTTGCTCATAAACTTGTTTATTTATGTGTACATGTAATCCAGTGTGTCTGAAAAGCGGATGCAGAAAAACTATAAAATTAATGATTATGTCGAATAAAAGATTCCAGTTTCAGGCGACATCGCCCCCGCTTTGTTCGCACCTCTTTAAGTCCTCGCATTATAAAAGTCATATGTTACCTATAAAAAACAAAACTCGAAAAAACTTTTAAACTGCAGGCACTTCAATAAGTCAGTTTCACTTGAGTTTGACTGATCTTTATGGGTATTTATGAGAGGGTGCGTTTTTGAACAGATTTTTTAACAAGTTTTGCATAAAAATCGGGCGCAAAAAACCATGTGCCAGACGATATAAAGAGACTGGGCCGTAAAAGCCAAATGCAGCCAGCAACAGGCCAATGGAATATTACAGAAACAAAAAGAAACATAAGAAAAAACAGCTGATTTTTTTTTTTTTTGGTTTTGTTTTGTTTGCTTTTCGCTTAGCTTTGGTTTTGGCCACGCACACAAAAAGTTTCGGTTGTTTTACACTTACAGAGGGAATTGTGCTTTTCTCACACAATGCGACAAGCATTGAGTGTGAAAATTTTGCATTATAAGGAATATATATTCTTAATTTGTACTTTGTCATTATCTGTATGTTTTTCTGTAATCTTGTACCCCAATTGTTAAGTTATTTTTTTTACTATGTTTGGCCGGTTAATCAACCAATTGATGAAAAAATTTGTTTTTATATAAAAAACGTTTTTATTTTTCAATATATACAAATAAAACTTCACAATTAAGAGTGTTAATATCCTTCTTCCATATCGGCAAAATATTATCAAATTTGAATTTTTTATGAAATACATTTTGTTTTTCAAGGAATACCTATATATAGAAGCAAAATATTATCAATATCGAACATCTATATTATATAGCTTTAAATAGAAACAATCGATCAGAAATTAAGTATTTGTGTGACGGAATAGTTAACTTTATTTTTATATAGATATCGTATGTATTCTATGCAAGAGTATTTAATCTTCGTCAACCCCCACATATCTGTTACTTTATGTTTTTCGTCGTTTTTTGTGCGTTTCGGTTTTGCGCTCAATTTGTAGTTCCTCCAACGAATGGATGTAAATTTTGACGTAGAAACGCACGCACATTTCGTCAGTGAATTGGCACTCCGTATGCAACGACTGCCCCCATCACCTCTGCCTGTCTACCCCCTCATTCCATATCCATAACCGTATCAGCCTAACAACAGCAAATAAAATGTGTACGCAATTATTTAACATGAAAACACACAAATAAGAAAACAAACAACAAAAACAGAAACGAATTTGGATGCCGTGCGTATAGCGGCGAAGTGGTTGCCCCAGACGCAGTGGTGCAGTCAGCAGTCGCGTGCCTGCCAGGCCACAACGTATCCGTTAGTCCGTTCCGTGCGCGTTCAACCTGTGCCCGCCCCCCATCCGCTTTCTGTATCTGTATCTTGTATCTTTATCTGCATTTGCATCTGTATCTTTGTCAACGCACTCGGATCCGCGTTCGGTCGTATTCCTATTTTATAGACACTTATTTCGGTGCCGGTGTTCAAAATGTATATTTTTAAAATTCCACTTATGATCCACTTATTTTAAGTATGCACAGTACGCCCAAGTGGTCAAATAATAAGCCGAATGCTTCATAAATTCAATCGAACGCTTTGCATAATTGCTCATCCACAGAAAATGCACGAAAAGTAGCACTTAATTAAATAAAAGCGTGTTTATATTTATGAGTTCTTATTACGATACTGAGTAAGTTTATAAATAAACACAAATTTCTTAAATATAAATCACTATCTGAACAAATTTCTTGTGCACGATATATAAATAAAGTATCAATCAGATAATCTTTGGTACTACGTATTTAAAACTAGGCTGTCCGGTTTATTCTTAAGCTTTTTATAGAGGCTTAAAAGTGTTAATATTGTAAAAATTATATGAAAGTACAGTGAAAATATTTTAACTTAAACTTATTAGGCAGAAATGTCGTAAACTGTAAATTTTTGTTTAAAATCAGCTACATGAGATATATTCTAAACACGTGGCTCATTGACCTATTTCATGAGATCCCAAAAGCCATTTCTCTGATGAATAATACAACTTTTTGAAGTGTTGCAAATGACGAAATCTGTTATGTCGAATGCAAATCTGGCAACCCTAATACTAAATACCGTAACAAAATCGGTTTCGTTAGTTCACTTGAGCTTTGTTGGAGACACTCAAGGATCTGGTCTCGATTGTAACACATGTAAATACTGTTTGAATGATGACAATGAGCACTTGACAACTTGATCGATAAATCAATTGCCTTGGCAGATAATTTTGCTGCTTCGACCCTTTGAATAAAATGCTATAAAACATCGCACACCACCCACCCAACCACTCTGCGTGTTGCTGTCTGTCCCTTCCCTGTTGTTGTTATTGTTGTTGCTGCTGCTTGGGTGTCTCTGTTCGAAAAATGCCTTTGTGCGATGCCTGTGCGTGTAGTTTGCATACGAATATGCTTATATACATATATCTACCATATATACCTATCTGTATGCTGTCACATGGGCATTGTATGTGAGGCAGACAGGTCCTCGAGAATGTCATTGAACATCAAGATATTAAAGCAATCATTAATATGCCACACATTAGGTTTTATGTGTCTGTGTGTGTGTGTCTGGTTGCAAAGTTTTGTTTAATCTTAAAGTGCAGCCCTTGACTGCAATAACTGTAAAATTCGCATATCTCTCATTTATATCGCCTCACAATAGTTTCATTGAGCTCTGTTTGTTTTGTTTTGTCGAATATTCAACTTGCGCTTACACACTTTGACTTTATCTAAATAAACACAACGCTCTCGAGTATTTATAAACAAAGTAAACGAAAATTTTGAATTGTAGGAAAACCAAAGAAGAGGAAAATACACACAATATCACACACACGTCTACATTTACACGTTTACAACAACGAAAATAATTTTCTCTATTTTTGTTGTCGTTGTTTTTTTTTCTTTGTTTCTTGTGTTGTTGTGTTTTGTTTTGTGTACGATTTGTGTTGTTTGTTTTTATTTTTTTTTCTGTTTCTTTTTTTGCGTTTTTCCTTTCCTTTTTACTTTATGTGTCTTTTGCCTTTTTTGTTTGCTGGTTTTTCTTTCATATGCGGAAAACTAACGCACGACTATGCTCCGAGAACGAAGACGTCATGCACACTATAAGCTAAATAGCAGGTAATATATCTATATAATATATAAGTTAATATCAATCGTAGATAAAAGTTCAAACTCGAATTGCCAACGGCTGCGAGATCAACGATCCAATAAACTTTCAAGCAGTGCAAAGCTCCGTAAAATGACAAAGAAAAATCCAAAAAGCTCATAAGCTTTTTGAGGATCATGCGCAGTTTATTAAGTAAAGATCTCTTATATTACGAACGTATTTTTGTATATTTTTGAGTCAAAATTTTATAAAGCTTAAAGTATTAATTTTATAATACAAAATATGGTATTTCTCTAATTTTATATAGCTTATATTACGTTGTGATACAAGTTTTCAAAAATTATGGAGTTATAAAATTATTTCATATTATTATAATCTGTTTTATTCTGTTAAATAAACAACTCTTTATAAGAAATTTTAAATAATATTCTAAAACATATTGGCATTCATAGATGTACCTTTATTATTATTTCTTAATTATATAGTTCGATTGCATTAAAATTTTGCTGAACTCAAAAGTAATCTACTCATAGAAGTTTCTTTCATACCTAGTGATTATTATAAAATTCAATTGCCATTGTCTTCTGTATCTCAAAATTATGGCAATAATTTATTAAATAAACATTTCAGCGACATCTTAACACAAATATTAAAATATTAGCACTCAAGATTAAACTGTCTGCGTCCAATTTATGTCACAGTAAACAATAGAAACAAACGGAAAAAATGACAGACGCGTTTAGCTTAGCAACAAATTGGCACGAGTTTTGCAAAAAGAAAAATAAAAACAAATACGTTTTTTCTTGAGTACAAAATTAATTGGCTCACAAAACTCAGCTAATTTTTTAATGACTTGTAAATAATTTAAATTCACATTTTTGCATAAACAAAACCATGTGGAAAAATATTATTTATGGCCGCCCGCGAACCTTACATTAAATGTAAATAACAACTGATATAAATGAGTATCGAGGGCCAGCTGATAAGTAGTCGCAGTTAAAAAAAATATAAAAAATTTGGCAGAATTCTAATTAATTTTATAGTTAATAATGCAGTTGCAGAAACCTGAGGAGCAAAAGCAATTCTTTAAATAACTAACTAAATATCTGGTTGCCTAAATTATATTATTGATGGCAGATAGCTAGCAATGGACAAAAATGGATTACTTATTAGCCAGCCCTCGCAAATAGATTGAATATTTATGAGCTATTTTAATTGTAGCCCATATTCAATTAAGGTGTATATATATTTAATATATCTTTGATATTTAAATAGTTAAATAGTCGCACTTTTGAGTTCGTAAACCTTTAAAATTTATTATTGGTTGACTTTCTGTGTGGGCGTTTGAAGCACTTTTTTGTTGCACTCATATCCACTGTCAACGGCACGAAACATTTCACATATTTATTTCTGTACATTTTTGGCGCAGCCTACACAGCTAATTATTAGCCCATACATTAAAAAAAGGAAACTACATAAATATTAACAAAAAATGGTTAAACAATTTGCAATGTTATTTAAATTCAACTCAGTGGCTGAGCTGTAAAATTAATTGAAATTGCGGTGCCGCTGGTAATTTATATTATCTGCAGCTTATTGTAAAAATAAATTCATTTTTGTTGTCGTTTCGGTTCTTGTAATCAAATTGTAAATGGCAAAAGTACTTTCGGCTATAAACCAAATCGGGTGCCCAATCCGATTAATGGCTTGATTAAATTTAATTTATTTTCTATGTAATCAAAGCAAACAGCAAAAATAATAAAAAGAAAAAATTTGAAATGGGAATTGTTAATCACATTAAGCAAAACCATATTTATAAATTAAAACACATTCTTAAAAAATTCTTTTATATTGAGTAATTATAATTATTATTGTTTGCTCAAAAAATAATTAGTTAATTGATGCTAATCGATTTTATCAAAAATTAAAATATATTTGTATTCAGCTACTTAAAATTCTTAATTGTGTTTTATATTTTTTTATGTGCTATATATACACACATGCTAAGCTATTTTTTACATTTACATTGTGTATTTGAATACACACAAAATTATTCGTAAAAGCTTTTTTCAGCTGAAAACTCGCTGACCGCGTCAACAGTTATAAATTTGACGTTTAATCTCTTTTGTATACCCTTTCAAAAATGTACATCAACACTTTATAGGCATTCCACAGTTAATTGATTGAGTGATAATAAATAAATTATTAATAAACTCATACATTAACCAAAACTATTTAAATAATATTTTTCAAAAGATAAAATTATATTTTAAATTGGTTTTCGAAAGCTTACATTGTCTTTTTGCTTAAAATTAAAAGCTTGATTAAGTGTTAATTTTTGATTTCATTAAAATATAAGTAACGAGAACAATATTATATGTATACCTAAAGAGAGAGCATTGTCTGATCGTCTTAGACTTTAAATTTGGTGTCTGGGTTTTTCTTTTCATATTTAATCTCTGAGCAGCATGCGCAAATTCATTGAGAACGATGATTTGTTGATATTGGTAGTGCCTTTAAGATTTAGCCGCCGCCGCATTTGCTTTATGAAACAGTTTTCGCAGTTTTCTTTTTCATTGTATTGTATTTTTTTGTTCTCGTTTAGTTTTTATTAAAAATTGAGCCAGTGGCCGTCACGGGCAGAGCTTGTTGCTCTTGGCGGCATTCAATGCCAGTCGTTGGCGTGTTCGTTTGTTGCTTTTGTAGTGTTGTTGTAGTCGTTTGTTTTTGGCCAAAACTGATCTCGCCCAACTGTCAGTTTTCCGTTCATAGTCGAATCGTGCGGTATTGCAATACGAAAAACATTTTTTCGTCTTAGTTGCGGTTGAGTTTTCTCTTGTTATCTAATTTTTCATATTGTTTTAAAACCAATTTGTGTGTTAAATATGTTGAACAACTATAAACAAAATTTAGCCAATTAATTTTGTGCTATACTTTGGCACGTTTCGTACGGATTCATGTTTGGGATGCGCCCTGAACCTCAGCAAAAACGTGTCACAATTTGAAAAATTTGTATAAATATTTGTGTAGCTAAATGAAAAGCACGAAAAGTACTCGAACACAAAATGATCGCAGTCGCAAGAGCAACAAACGCTCCGAGAAGTCGGCAAAGTAAGCGAGAGTTTTCTTTACATTTTCACATATTCCATGCACTTTATTTTTGGGAAGGAACATCTGGAACTTGTGCCATCGATTAATAGTAAAAGTCATTAAAATTTCTAATATCCATACACTTTAGCGATCGTAAAATAAACATTTCTAGTCCCAGTAGCGAAAACTAAAAATAAGGTTTATTGTTTATCATCTAGCCATGTACATTGTCCAAGTTAATTTTACACGTTCCACACACAATGTTTACTCTGAATTTCAGGCCAATCACTGCAAACGTTTGTCTGCTTACGCCTCCCCTTTTCGTTCCCGCATATCAACGCCGCATTTTATGAATAAAACTGCCAAATGTTTCACTCTCTATCGATCATAAGCTTATCGATTCGATTGTGTACTCGTACACGTTTCGCTCACGCATTCTTCTCCTCGCTCACAGCCGCGAACCAAAAATAGATATTTACTGCAGGGCTGAAACGCTGTTGTTCTACAGCGGAATCAGTTCTAGTTCACGCATGAACTTAAATGAAGAACTCTTATACTTTATAAGACTTGGTAATAACTTTTAAAAGATTGAACGATGATATAAAAAATGTATATATAATGTAATATTTAAAATATATTTTTGTGCACACAGTGTTATTTTTTTTTTTTTTACTATATTACAAAAATAATTTCTTTTCCTAACCATAATTTGTCATAATAAATTTGTTTTAGGCAAAATTATTTTTGTTTAACAGTTTCAAGGGTATTTAGCTAAGTAGTTTTCGAAAAGGCTAAAAAATGTACTAGAATTAAAAAAGACCATTCAGAAAGTTAAAACAGGGCGTATTATTATTTTGTAAAAATTATTGACAAACAATAAATATACCTTAAGTTTTTTTATAATAAATAGACATTAACGATCCAAAAGCTTCAAACTAAATACATATAGTATAGTATATACCCATTTAGTGTGTTGCCTACAGGGTATCGGCATTCTTAACTCGGTGGCACTTGGTCCAACAGGTCGGCAGTTTTTCAAAAATATTCAGACAGCAGTGTCAAAAATAAATTCACGCGCGTATCTACTTTGAAATACATAAAAAACGTAAGTTATGGAAAATTTGCAGGGGCTTTTTATGGATCATTTGGGATTTGTGCATAGCTTTTAATTGATTTAATTTGATCGAAGAAATAATGAGCGAAACTATGAAAAGGAAATTGTATCGAATAAATATATACACTTTAAAGCACTTTATCTAATTACAAGGTGTTATATATACATACACAAAATATATGTGTTTTGAACCAAAAAAAAAACTGTATTTCTGTTTTTGAGATCTTCGTAATTTATAGTTTGTTTGCGTTTTAAGTTTCGTCTATTGCCAGCTGGGCCTATCACCTCCAGTCTATTGCTTGGTTCTTAAAATTTTTAGTCGTTGGTAAAATCGAATATACGGTGCTTACCAAGCCAACAGAATAAAAAACATCCGTGGTATATATTTATTTGTCTACGTTGCTTTTATATTATTTATTTATGTTCGGCGAATGTTGAAAGACCACATATATAGAGCCAGCGATATGCTCAATGATTAGGCAAAACGCATTAGAAACTGAATTTACCCTATTCAGTTGACTTACAGCACTCGTTGGGGCATCATCGACCACTAAATGTCGTCTATTATAGTGATAAGAAATATATCTTTCACATAGTATAGACATATTTATACCTGCGAAATGCTGACCGGCAGACGTTCGCAGTGGCAGCCCCTAAATGATGAAAGGCAATAATTAGCATTTATATAAATATGACATTTTATTATTGGACCACATTTTCATCACATTTCAAATATTTACAGATTGGATAGAAAGTCATCGCGTGGCATGATATACGAAAATGAGGAGCTCAGGTTGCGCACAATCAATATAAATGCGGAAGTCGAGCGAGGTAAATATCAATTAAAACTTAAACTTAAAAAGCACAGAGCAATATTTTTTGAATATCAAAGAAAATTGCAAATGAAACAGGAAACGAAATAATCATAAAGTAAAAATCCCATTAAAAACACATTAGAATCAGAAGGGAAAAAAATGCGTAAAACGCAAAATTTAAAACAAAAAAAAAATGATATGTTTTTTTTTTGATAAAAAGAAGAAACGTATACATATTTATTTATAAATATTTTATTTTATATGTTTGCATTTTTTGCGTTGCCAAAACATAGGATAAGCGTATGTAAACAATGAACTTTAATTTGACCAACTGCTCTAATTAGCATTAGCGAATTAGTGAATAGAAAGTGAATGAGTAAAGATTAAAGCACAAGGCAAACGAATAACAAACAATAACTCCCATATAAGCCAATATTATTTAGAAAAATTGCATGCAAAAAATATAGATATAGCGCGTGTCATAAACTTCACAGTTTGGTATTTTATTGGTAATATTTATCGATTCGTTTGACAACTTATATTTATCAACTAAATTGTCTTGAATTGAAAAACTTGCATATTTATCGTACGAATTTGACTTGTAATAGATATCGATTCATATGACAACTTATAGATTTTATTGGCATCTAATATTATTAAATTTAAAAAGCAAATAATTACTAAGCTGTTTAGTAAAACTGCTATGTTTATCCATTTTATTTTATAATTTATTGGCCCATGAACTTTTAATATGTTATATTATCGAGTCTTGTCTAAACCCATTGATATATTTGTTATAGCTTTTGTAATATTTATCGATTAATTTGCCAATTGATCGATTAATTTGCAGGTCAATCGGATATCAAGCGTTTGCGTCGTGAAAATGATCAGCTGCGTCGCGAGATTTGGACGCTGCGTGACGAATGCGATCGGCTGAACAAGCGTTTCAAAGCAAAGCTAAACGAACACGAGTTTGGCGGCTGCCGCGGCAGCAGTGGCAGCGGACGTCGCTGCAGCGGCGGCAGAGGCAGCGCAGGTTGTGATGGAAATAGTGATGTGAGTGGAAAACTTACACCAAAGGCATTATATATAACATTTACATATAATAATGTGTTGAGTTCAAATCGAGATTAATAGATATGATCGATTTGCCGCGCCTTCCGTATCCAAAAGTCGTTGCATATATACAATTTTATAGTCCAAATTTCTAGGTTTAATAACTGACTTTATATATCCCCCAGGACTCTGACTCATGTGATATGTGTCGCTGCGCCGACGATGGCCACTGCAGCGACGAGTGCTGCCAGGAGCTTGGCTCCTGTGCAACCATCAAGCAGTGCCCGGCGCCAGAGCAGGAGCCCAGCAGCAAGGCGATCGAAGGCATTGCTGGGCCCGTTAAGTCGGATAACCAGCCCATGCACTATGATCATCTGTCTGTAGTATCGGAAGAGACGCTCAGCAATACGGAGATGCTGCAGGCGCAGCAGCCGGAGCATCTGGTGATTTGTACGCCCGATCTGAATGGCTCGCAGAGCACGCTGCGCAGCTTGGTGGGTCCTCTCACCCCGCTGACGCCCGTTGAATTGGTGGCCAATCAGCTTAACGATTTGCAGGCGATGGTTCCGCCGCTCTCCCATTTCGAGAACATCCTGGAGCAGTACATGGGCGCCAATACGGGTGAGTGTGGCTTAACCAATGATGAATAATAATAATGATAAGAGATAAATTGGTTAAATCTCAGAAGAAAATTAGAAAGTATAAAAATAAGTATTACAATCGGTTTAACTAATTAAGAGCCCAATTCTACTATTCCCAACATATCTTTGCATATTCTACATTTTATTGTTGTTTACATTTGGGTGGCAAAAATTACATTTGTATTAACAGCTAATATAGCCTTGTAGTAGTGGCCCCATTTAAATGATTTTTTCCGTATTTCTATTTGTAAGTATTACTATTATTATTTATAATTTTAAAACAATTAAAAAATTGCTATAAAACGATTTATATTTTTGATTTAAGAAATTCGATAAATTTCTACAAAAATTGAAAGTTTTGTGGCATATTTTTTGATGTATTTTGTTTACATATTTAACATTTGCAAAAAAGAATTAATAATTGGTAAAGTAGAATTGAGCTTTTACATTTAGGGCTATAAGATTCTATAAGACTTAATAAAACATACAAATTCGTAAATGTCGAAAGTAATTTAACCAAATTATATGTTTTCTCATTTTACGTTTTTTAAGTTGAGTGATCGCAAAGATCTGGATTTCGCTTTGGCTCTAAATTTTTCGTTACTAAACTTAAAATTTATTTAGTGATCGACTTAACTTTTGAACGCTTGTGACCGACTTTTGTTTAAACTTGCAGTGCTGACGCCCACGCCCGAGCTGGGCACCAGCTCCAGCACCACCACCGGCAAGACGATGAAGCACACCAATGGCTGGGATTACAATCTGCAGTCGCCGTTCTCGCAGCGCAAGTACTCCAACACGTCGTCGCCGTCACGTTCGCCGCCGCCGCCGCCACCGCCGCTGACGACCTTTGTGCCGACGGCCACGCTGCAGGCGCTGCCCAAAATAGCGCTGAATGTGCCGGTGACGCACTCGGCCGGCAGCAACATTGAGACGGTAGCCATAACGACTAACGCCACGCATCAAGCGCTCAACAGCCCGAAGCACTTCTTTGCTCCCATTAAGCCGCGCCTCAAGCTCAACACGGAGCTGGCGAATCGCGGGCAAGACGCACTGCCGCCGGGCTCGCCGCCGCCGCCGCTGGAGACACGCGATCCCCCGGATATATTTGTCAACAATGCGCTGGCCTCGCCGTACCAGCGACCGGGCCCGCGGCTCTCACCACAAGTAAGTCCGCGTCATCGCGCGCGCCCGCATTGCCAACTGCACCACCAGACCTGCCAGGCGCACGCCCGCAGCACCGCCCGCAGCGCCATTGCCAGCAGCAGCCACTGCCGCCCCGACCCTAGTCCCAGCACTCGCCACGCCCCACTGTTCACTGCATCGAGCGGTGTTCAATGTGGCCGCTGCCGTCGGCTTGGGTGTGGGTGGCGGCGGCGGCGGCGGGGCGGGTGCCTGCGCCGGCAGCGTGGTTGACATTTATGCCGCTGCGCTAGCCGCTGCCGCTGCTTCAGCCGCCGCCGTCAAATCGGCATCGGCGCCCCCTTCTCCGCTGCCCCTGACCCGCTCCGTGGAGCCAGTCTACGCGACCGCACAAAAAGGCTGCCACAGCAGCTGCATTTCGGCCATGGCCCTAACCCAGCCCCTGATGACCACCACCACCGCCACCACCAAGACAACCTCATCGCCGCTGCGCCAACCGCCTGCCAAGTCAACAGACACTGCACCCAGCTCCAAGCTCATCCCAGCGGTGTCCACCAACAACATCGTGGAGATCGGCAGTCAGGTGAGGACGTCTGCCTCGGATCATCAAACAGTCATCGGCTTGTTAATGTCCCCCTCCTCGGTTTCATCGTTTCTAGAAATTCATTTCGTTATTCTATTGTTTGTCTCTGTAGTCACAACTTCTATATATGTAATATATGTAAATATCTGTGTATGTATTTATGTATTTTATTTTAATTATAAATATCCATATAAACTTTTTGAAGCTGGAGACTTGATAGATCAAAACTGACAAAAATGTTGTTATGTAAAGCTGTCGGATCCATAGCTCCCATATGATGATCTAAGCCAATTTTATCATGATTTGATCTTTAAATTGATTCTACATCTAAATATTCTCCATGCTTAAAAATACGGTTTTTTTTTTATCATTTAAAAAAAAAAATCATAAAACCAAATTTTTTACAAATTTAAAATTCCGAGATTAAGTTTTTAATCAATTGTGGGTGTCACAATGGTTATAAAAACAACATCAAAAGTGATTTTGAGGGTTAACATTTTTGGTTAAGAATCAAAATGTTTTCAAAATTTTCAAACATTTCGACATGTAAAGCAGTCGGATCCATAGCTCCCATATTTTATACTCACATACCTTTGTCAAAACAGAACCGAATTTTCCGTTTGATGGCATTCTCAATATCTTAGGTGTATTCTACATTAAAAATACGTACATTATATAAAAAAAAATTACAAATTACTTATTATTATTGAAAAAATATTATTCTCAAAATTTATAATTTAAAATTTATATTTTTACAATACACAAAATTAATCATCATTAAGCCTGACACTGGAGCCCGAATCGCAAATAACCAAACCTTTGGCAACTCGTTTAATGAGGAGTGCATATAATTATTATTATATTAGATTATTATAGCGAATTCCTCACTTATAAAAAATCTCATTAAAAACATCTACGTAGTTATAAAATTTATATGTTACATTATTTATATATTTATTTACATATTTTCAGCCCGCATTTAATAAAGTTATTGGTGTTATTTATTGTAATAGATCCCGGTGTTTCAGCACAAATATTTAAAATAAATGTCATAGCCCAACCCTCAAAAGCTAATGCAATTCGCTTTGATAAATGTTAGCCGAAAACTTGCCATAAATCTCCACTAATTAAATTTTACTTTCTACCCCCAGACGGATTCCGTTAATTTGGAGACAATTCTCAATAATATAGACACAATTTCGAACGAAATACTGGCCATTCAATTGGATAAGAGTAAATCGCGCGATAATCTCATGTCCCCCGCCAAGGAAAGCAACGACAAGGAGAAGAGTAAACCATATCGCTCCGAGATGAATCTGTATCTGCAATATGACGGCACAAATCCAACCAGCACGAATACAACAACGACAACAACAATGGCAACAACCACCGTGGCGGCCACCGATGTCAACAGCGGCCACAAGCGAGAGCGAGAGCACACGGACAGCCCGGCGCCGCACATGCCCGATCCGATGGCGCCGTTTCCGGAGAAGTGCACCTACCTGGGCTTCGATCAGTTGAACCAGGCCGCTGCCGTGCAGCAGTCGCCGTCGGGGCAGAAGCCGCCCTTGGCCGTGAAGCCGAGTTTACCTGCGAAGCCGCCGCCGCCGTTGCCGCCGGCGCGACGTCCAGCCATGCCTGCCACAGAGCCGCCGCCACCGCCGCCGCCGACGGCTGGACTCTCGCCGAACCAGAGTCATCTGTACAAATCGCTGGCCACGGCGGCGGCCAAAAGAGCCGTACTCCGCTCGGCACCGCCGCAGCTGACGCGCTCCCTGGACGTGGAGTACACGGTGGGCGAGACCGCTGAGCCTGAGGTGGGCGTCAACCGTAGTGGTACCCGGGTATTGATACTACATAATTATATTCTCTCTTGGCAGGACGATGAGGCGGCCAAGCAGAAAGCCTCGCGTCGCGTCTCCATTGTCTGTGGCGAGGATCAGCCCGTGGCGAACGGCAGCGCCGTCACCAGTGCGCCCACAGCAACGGCCAGCTGCGGGGATCTGACCAGCGCCATCGCCCTCACCCATCCCAGCGTTAAGGCCTTTCGCCAGATCAGCCACAGCACGCCCAGTTCCCCACATTCCTCGCGCCGGCGCACCAACAGCAACACAATGACAGCGGGCCAGGCGGAGATCGCGGCAACAGCCTCGGCACCGCCCAGCACCACGCACCACCATCATCACAGGAAGGAGATCAGCGATCCGGCGCCCATGACGGCCACCGTCAGCCGCACAAAATGCTCGCGTCGCCACTCGGAGGGCACCGTGCACAATGTGCATCGTATTAGCAGCTCAAGTGGTGCTGGTGGCGTTGGTGGTGGTGGTCACCATCACCACCACACGCACCACCATCAGCACAGCAGCCTGATCAGCAGCAATCCGCATCACAGTCATCATTCCCATCAGGACAGCAACCAAGAGACGGTCACCTCCCAGTCCGATCGCAACTCGAACAGCTTTGGTTCCTCGCGCGAATCCTCGACCAGCTTCAGCATGCGTTCCAATCGGCGCAAGATCTCGATTAGCTCCCACACGGGCGGCAAAATACCCTGGTGCGGCTGCTGGGGCAATGGGTGTCTCTAAAGTGTTTTAGTAATACAATTAAGGAAAATCGACAGGAGCTTGTTCGCCGTCCTGGAACCGAATGAATCCATAAACATATATATATTTTTATTGTATATTGGTTTAGCTAGCTCAACAATCTATTCAAATCTCTTTCAACTAAAAAGCATTTTTCAAAAAAATCGTCGAGTACAAAAGCAAATAAAACAAAACCAAAACCATAATTCAATGCGGTTCAGTTCTAGGTTAACGAGTTTCAAACAAACTTTTAATGTAGCCTAATTTATTAATTCCGTTCCGTTCGCAGTTATACGCAATTAATTAAAACTTATACTTATATTCGATTGTACATATACTGACAGACGAGTATTTCAATTATATATAGCGCTTAATTTACGATTATTTAAATTATTGTGAAATAATTCATAATTGTTGTTCAATTCGGATAAACATAAATAATATATATAATAGTCAAATGTCAAAAATGCGTTTGGTATTTTATCTTTAGTGAACTTGCGGACAAAAAAAAACAAATGGTTTGTATTTCACATGAAACTTAATTTAACTATATATTTAAACAAATAATTATTACAACCAACTTGTAAGCTAATTGTAAACCAGATAAGAAGTACCTCGAAAATTTATGGGACAAACAAAAAATATAATATAATTTGTCCGCATAAAAAATTTTATAAACTGCCAGCAAATTAAATAAACGTTCTATTTTGCATATCCAAAAACTAGCACAGCTGCCTGTTAAACAATTTCAAGTTGGCATACAATAAAAAAAAATATATATATATATAAAAGAAAGAGTAAAATGCAAAATAAGGAATAAGAGGACAAATGCAGCTGCAGCGGAAATTGCGCAACAAGCAAAAATACTCATATATAATATGCAAATTAGCTGCAAATTAAGGTGTAAAAATGCATGACACACAAACGCCTCTAGGAAAACAAATTAAATTTCGCCATGGAACTGCACAAATTGCCGTAGCGAAAAAAACAGAAATGCAAAAAGGAGAAAAACTATTTTAATTTCTAGCGAGAAAAATAATGTTGTGTCTCAAGGAAAAAAGACGTTAGCAAAGTGGAAGGAGCAGCAGAAAGAAGAAGACAGAGTCGAAATGGGGCGACCACATTTAAATAATTATTGTGCATAACTGAAAATAATCAACAAAATATTTATAAGGCTAGCAGAAGGTTGCAAGCTTTCGAGCCATCGAATGAGGTCTGTATTTCAATATTTCAATAAGTGAGCATTGATTATCCCTAAAAGCTTACTGCAGTACAGTAAGGATATGAAATGACCAACCGCAGAAAGCTTTTCATTGTTATGAAAATACAAATAATTACAAATTGTAGCATCTGCATTTAATTTATGGCTCGCTGTGCTGCCAGATTGCCCAGCGCTTGATTTTATAGCGTTCTTTATTTTGACCACTTCTATTATTTTCGGTTTTTCCTTTCTGCTATCTTTGTTGACTGATTCCAGATGCCATAGCGTATAAATTTCTGTTCATTATGTGCTGTTTACATCGATTTTGTATTGCCATTTGGCATTCAAAACGGATTCATGAGCGCATAAATTTTCATTGTCTATCAATTTCAATTGACTGTTAAGCCAAATTAACTAAAAGTTGGAAATTAAGCATAAATATGAAAATAAAAATAAAAGTATATATTTTCGGAGCACTAAACGAAGCGTAAAATATTTTTATGATTTATTTTTCACTTCAATAAAATTAACAAAGAAAGCTGGTAAATACATCTTTTGTAAATATTTTTAAATTTTTGTGGTATCAACACTTTACATCCATTTAAATAACAGCAGTAAATTACTGATGTATTCATTTTTCACAAAAAAGTTTTTTTTAATTATACTCGTTCACGAAGTGAAAAAGTATATTGGTTTTGTGCAATGTCCGTCTTGCTGTCCGTCCGTCCGTCTGTCTCTGTCCGTCCGTCCGTCTGTCCGTCTGTCCGTATGAACGCAATTATTTTCGCCCTATTGAAGCTAGAGACTTGAAATTTTGGATATATACTCGTGTGTACCCGCGTCAGATAAAGTGTTAAGGGTGATCTTTGCCACGGCTGGCAACCCGATAACACCTAAAATCCATAGTAAAGTCCTAAATTTTAAAGGCTAAAGTCCAAACTTGGTAATGGTCGCATGTATGTAGCTGGTGACCTCCCAAAAAGATTGCGAAACCTTGATATCCCGGCTACGCCCACTATAACGCCCCCAGCGCCCCCGCTCTCAAAACTCGGATATGCATATATCTCCCACAGTTTGAGCTAGAGTCCCAAATTTTGCATATACATTGCAGGAATGCTCCCCCAAATATTAAAAAAAGTTTTTGGCCACACCCTCTCCGCCCCCATAATCGCGAAAACCGATAAACCTGAAAGGTCAAATTTTAAAATTTTAAAGCAAGTCATAAGCTTGGTATATATCGCTGGTGACTCCCACAGATTGACCCTTTGATATGCCGGCCACGCCACTAGAACGCCCACCAGCGCCCCACTGCAAAATCGGAAATGGCAATATCCCAACAATTTTAAGCTAAGTCACCAAATTTGGGATATATATTACCAGAATGCTCCTCCATACATCACAGGAAAAAATTTTTGGCCACGGCCTCTCCGCCCCAGTAATCGCACAACACGTTATATATGGCAGTTCAAATCGATAACAGGTGTATATATCCACAATTTAAGCGATAGAGCCACCAAATTTGGTATGTAGATAGCTGGTGACCTGCCCCACAAATTGCGCCCTTGATAGCCCGCCCACGACCACTAGAACGCCCAACGCCCCCTTCCTAAAAAATCGAAAATGCCTATATCTCCAGAGTTTTTAAACTACAGTCAGCTAATTTCGGGATATATATTAGTGGGAAGCTCCCCAGAAGTTACAGAAAAATATTTGCGGGCAGTACCCACCCCCCCCTCCCCCTTCCGCCCCCGCAACCCGCGAAAATCTATATCTCGTACAGTTTGAAAGCCAGAGGCACCAAATTTAATATGTAGATAGCTGCTGACCTCCCCCAAAGATTGCACACTTGACATCCCGGCCACGCCCACTATAACGCCCCAAACGCCCCCGCTCCGCCGGAAATGCCTATATCTCCCACAGTTTTTAAGCTAGAGTTACAACATTTGGTGGGTAGATAGCTGGTCACCTCCTTTAAAGAGCGGAAAAAAATGTTGCCGACGACCACCCCCACCCCACTCCCCACTCTCCCCCCCCCCAGCACACACAAATTGCAAAATACCGAGTATCATTTTTAAAATAGCAATATTTGAACGTGAACGAGTATAAGCAGTCGGTAACGCCCGACAGCAACGTTCTTACTTGTTTTTATTTAAGGTTCTGTGCGTTTATTAAGTATTTTCTTTTTTCATAAGACTCTAAATTTTAAAGGATATTAATTAGTTTTGTTACTTTTATTTCTATTTATATTTTCCTTCACCCAAGCAGAGAATTTAAAATTCGCATTTCTTTAAGCTGCTCCGACTTGAGCGCTTTTAATATCTCATTTTAGTAAGCTGAACCAAAGAGATAAAAAGTATTTAAATACACATAGCCATATATATAAATATACCTTCTGAATAAACTGATGACACCATTTAAAAAGTCGCGAGGCAAGTACTCGCATCATTTGCGTTTAAGTAATTGCTTCGAGTGTTATAAACAGTCGCAAATGTTTTGTGGCTGTATAAAAGGCTCAAACACGATTTGAGTGGGGGTGTCTGTGTGTGTGCAGAAGGAAGGAGTGTTGTGTGTGCAATTTATATGTAAATACACGAGCAGGTGCCCAGTGCCAAATGTGATGGCATTTGTGTGGCTCTGGCTTTGGTGCTAAAATGATTTATGCGCATGGCATACGCGGCGTATACGTATTTTATGATTTCTCTGAATGCTGACGGGGCCCGCCCGGCGCCTTATGCCAATGAGATGTGTCTACACACACTCTCACACACACACACAAACAGTCACTCTTAATCAAGGCGTATTTTAGACACGCACACACATACACACACTCCACACTCGCGCCTGTTTACAGACAAAGCCATGTCTACGGCTTTTATTGCCATAAATTCTGCTGCCTTCGCGCGGTAACTTTGTCATCAATCGCTATATGGCTTTATTCTTTATTATAACAACTTGTTCTTGTTGTCAGCGCTTTGACGTATTAACAATTTGTCAAGCCAAATTAGGCTGCGGCAGCAGGCGTCGCCGCGTAAAAATCAATGCATAGCAACTAATTACTTGGCAGAGCTTACACAGACACACACACACACACACACACATGCAGCTGCTCCCCAGTTGGCTGACTTGCTGATTACTCGGCTACAACAGATGTGCTTTTGCCCTGCTGCGCAGTTTGCGTGGACAGCTGCTTGGTTCTGCTGAATATTGCAAGTAGCAACTGATGATGTCCCAGTTGGCACCCTTGGACAACTACACACACATACACACACACACACACACACACACACACACACACACACACACATTCTCTATGTGGGCAACAGCTGCTGCTTTTTGCTGCTGCATCTGCAGTTTTCCAGCCAAACACTCACTTTGATCATTTCTCATTTCACTTGGCGACAGATGAGTTGCCGCCTTCTGCCACTCCTCCTGAAGCTGGTTCCATGTGGCATTGTTGGACTTGCATGATATTTTTATTAAGAAATATATCAAATGCACATAATACATGGCCCTCGTCTCTCATATGAAGCAGACGCGTTTGTGGTTCACAGCAGACAAACTGCTGTTATTAAAACAAACCATTTACTTTCAGAAAAATGTGCTTTAAAGTACAAATAAATAAAGTAAAATGTAATTTAAGAAAAACATAAAAAGAGTAGAGCAAACAAAATACTTTAACATATTTTTTATTTTAAATAACAAGTTCTGCTCTTAATATATATATATATATATATTATATATTATATGTATATATATAATATATAATATATAATATATAATATATAATATATATATATATAACTAAAGGAACTCAACAGCCAGCAAATTTGATTTGTAGATTCGTTTATATATCCCTTTACTGCATTTTAAATCGTCAGCAGACGCTGCCCACATTTCCTGAGTAATTGAATAAAAGCAAATACCAAACATAATTATGAAGTTAGGCTTTCATCGGGCATACATTCTGACCAATTTCAATATCAGCAACCACTTTGCGCTCATCTGCATAAACCGAATCTGATTAGAATAAAATGCGACACGTTGAAATCTTAAATCCCTGTCGCTTGGCACTTGAAGTCATCAACTCAAAGTTCATATGAATAAACTCAGAGGTCTTATTGCATGCTACTCATACAATAAGTGAAATCTAATTTATTCATACAAATCTCTGTGCTACCAGGCGGGAAGTCCAAAATAAGAAATGGAAAGAGCTACCGTTAAGTGACCTTTCGTGGGGGGCACGGCTGGAAACTCTGCATTGTAGTTAAGAGCGAGTGAACACTAGTCGGAAATTTGCATAATCGCGTGAAGCTTATTTGTTAAAACGTAGCTGAGCAAAACAAAATGTCACAAATTACACGCTCCGCCGGATTGCGAAAAGGTCAACATGCAGGATATGTGCGAATCTGTGTGTGTGTGTGTGCCTGGAGCCCGGGGTGCCAAAGCGGCTTTCGCAGGCAGTTTTGAATAATTTGCATTTAACATGCGCGACATGAAAACCAAATAAACAACGTCTTGCACCGCACGCTCCCCCCGCAATCCAGCCCATTGGCTGGCCATAAAGCTGAGTGGCAATTTGTCAAACAGCTAACTGGCATGGCCAACCACTTGGCATTCACTTAGTTGATTTGTTGCACTCGTTTTTTCGTCCTGGCTAAACGCCTCAAATGCGATTTGATATGTGACCCTTGTGACATGCAGCAAGGCAGACGAAAGTGACTATTTCCGCTTGGCCGCGCTGGCGTATACTTAATCTGTAAGCCAGAGCTTTAATAACTATCTTTGCATTAGTTATGAGTCAACTTTTGGCAGCAGCTACAAACTTTATTAAACTAATTCTCTCTGTCGCGCTCTCTTAGCAAATTAACATAATTTGACCATGGGCAGGACTTTTGGCAGCATTATCCTTAAGCAAATTGTATAAAGTTTTTCTCATGTAACGCAGCTGCAAGTCAATATAATATGTAAGAGGCGGAAGCGGGCGAAAAACTTTTGTCCGCACGATCAATTTTTGGGCAGGGCGTATAAATTTGATTAATATTTATGTGGGATAAACAGAAGGACATGTAATACTATGGACTATAATATCAATTAACCAAAATGCCAGCACGGCGGTCACATTTATGATTTATGTGTATTTGGTCAGCGGTCATCAGTGGTCCAGAAGCGGTCCAGCCACAGCTACAGCTCCTGCTTAAATACATTTATATTGCATATTTCACCTATGGCCAGGCCGCAACATGCTCCATTAAATCTTCTGCGACACATTCAATGAGCCCCATAACGTGCGCCCTAATACCTTTCACATTTTCAGAATCTCTCTCTCTCTCTCTCTCTCTCACTCTCTAATCGCTTGACCAGTAGACATGTGGCGCAAACAAGCGCTTGGCACTAATATCCCTTTGTTTATAAATGTGCTAATGGGTGGCAAAATTATATTTTTCTCTCCTCACAGCCAAACTAACTTGGCCACAGCCGCATCCGCATTCGCAGTGCCAAAGGACGCACAGTGCAAGCGACTCGCTTGTCGCTGTTCAAGTGATAAATTGATTGGGGTCCCACACACACCACACACACATACACACACACACACTGGTGCCTGCATTCATATTGGTGGTCAGGCATAGTTTACTCCGCTGTCAGGCGCTGGCATGTTGCGTGGCTATTTAGCCAATTTATGGTTAAGGTTACTGGCACGACGACGGTCAAAGGATAATAGTCGCCAGCGCCTGCACAGGACTCGACACGCTGGCCGTGCCACGTCTAAGATGCCATCGACTTAGCCATGGGTCGTGCTTTGAGTTGATTTTGTCTTTGACCCGGACTCGAATTGTTTGCACAAGATCACATTGCAGCAGCTCAGTGGGTGTGCAAACGGTAATATTATATTCCGTTTTACGTAACTAGCAAACAGACCAAACGGCTACACTGCTACAAATTAGCAAATCAAATGCTCAAAGTATTATTAAATTTATAAATTTATATATAAATTAAATTTGGATATACTGAAAATAAAAATTTTCATTGAAATAATCTCGCATTCACCGCTATTTGGTTAATTTAACCCTATTTTCTTGCAGCGCATTTATCACAGACTACCTCATATATTATGAATATAATTCGTAAAAAACTTGTTTGGCCTCACAGTACGACTCGTTTCGCCTTTGCTGTTTGCTTTTTCGTTTATGCTAAATTATAATAAATGTCATTGTACTCTCTCGCTCCAAGAGACCTAATGCCACATTGAGCATTAATTTATGGTGTGAAACTTTGGCCAGTCGTAACAGCTCTTTACTGCAGTCTGGCCATGCCCACTGTGCCTGCCAGAACCAAGGTAAATATCCTTTAATGTCATACTATACATATGCCATATAAATTACTAACAAGTGTCACCCTATTCTCTCCAGAGTGTTTATGGCGGCAGATAACCTTCTAGCTCTTCTTCTTCTCTAATAAAAAGAACAGTTCAGGTATTGTGCAATTAAACTGCAATTGACTCTTAATAACGTTCATTATGCTGTGTGAGAGCGAGAAGCAATTAAATTAGTGCTATGAAAAAATTGAAAAGAAAATATATAACTTATTATTAATTAATAGAAATGATATAGTTTGTTTCTTTTTTATAATTTTTATAAATAAAAGTAAAGTAATAAAAGAAGTTTAAATTATACCACTTGGAATACTGACAGCCTTTCAATTAAAATAACGTATTTTCCTTTTCCACTTATTTTCCCATTTGCTTATCGTATTACTAATAATTTCTTTTTAATGAAATCAAATACTTCTTCACACATTTTCTTTTTTAACATTATTGTTTTCTATATATTTGTTAAATTATATATACCAATAAATACTGAATGCAGCTGTTATGTCGTTAGAATTGGATATTTACATATTCATCTATTTTGTTTATTGGATACGCATACAAAGCAGCTTTGCACTCTAACTCTATGTGGCATGAATAGACACAGCCTTAACATATTTTTATTCATGAATGCAATGCCACGAACAACATGCCAGATGGCAGCTGTATTAAGGATGCATGATGGCCGAGTGGTATTTATAAATATTTTAATGAAAGTGTCATTTTTTTGATTTCGCTTTTTTGTTTATATTTATTTTTATTATTATTATTGCTGTCAAAATCAACGCTGAATGGCAACTGCTCGCATTTCCGACACTGTTGCGGGTGCTGTTGTGCGGAGTGTGCGGGTGTGTGTGTGTGTGTTTTCCGCCTGATTACTCGTATAATATGCCTCATTAAAAATAATAAACTGTCAGGCAAATGAAGGCGAACACGCCAAATGTTTTTCTTTTATGCTTTTTTTCCAGCTTTGCTTTTCTTTTGTTTTTTTTTTGCAGCTGGCATATTTGCTTTTTTGTAAAATTAATTGCGCGAAGTGTGCAAAATGTAGAATAAACTTTCATCTTTTTTGCTGAGCGCTGCAACAGGACTCTCGCAGTCATTTCGCTTTGTAACTGTATCCTTGAAATGCATATCTGCTGTTCTATACACAAAAAGCACGCCTGCATTCTCCCACCATGAATATGAATATGTTTATAATATATATGGCTCTTCTTATATACAAATAAACAGTATTGTATGGATGTGTGTGTCTTTTTTTGTTGGTACTAAATGCGGTTTCTCAGCCGCTTCTCGCTGTTTTTTTTTCATATTTTTTGTACAATTTTGCGAGTGCAGTAATGGTACAGAAGGCGTGTGGTGGGCGGGGTGTTCGTGTTTATGGCAGCAGAAAAGGCCATAAACTGAACAAAAACATAATCCTACTACTAATGTGTGTGTGTGTGTGTATAACGGCATTTGGAGACTGCAGCTAAAATGTACAAAAAGCTTAGATTCCATAAACTGTGCCTTCTGTTAGCGTGATCGCGTGAGGCAGAAGTTAGCTTTTAAAGTAATCAACATCCGCAAAAAAACAAAAAACTTAAAAAGTTAAGATCCCGAAAACGTCTATTATCTGCCGCTCCATGCGCTTCTCAGCTAAACCTCTTAAAATTAAATCATATAATTAGAATTGTGATGTAACACCTCTCACTGCGATTCTCAAACTTTTACTTAAAGACCAAAATTTCTTATATACGCTCTCATTTATTACACATTGTTTTCTTCAATATTATTTTATTTTTTCGATCGCCTTTCTCCATGATTCTCCTATTTGTATGTGCTTGCAAATTCCTAGAAACGTTTTCCTGGTTTGCTCAGATTGCTCGTGCGCCTCGTTGCCCCTGCGCAGGCATTGAAATTGGAGCTGGTAATTCAAATACGGTTATCTAACTACGCATAGCTGCAATCATCGTTTTGATGCCCGCCTGCAAGCCTCCTAAACACACACACACACACACACTCACAAACAATCACGTACATGGTAGTTGAGACAATGCAGTGGAATTGGACGACCATGGTCCATATGGACGATGTTGTTTTGGTGCTGCCAGCATAATGGAAGGGAGAGGGGAGAGGGGTTTGGGTTGGCTTTGATGCTGCGGCTAAGACTGAGGCTGCGGCTGCTGCGCATTTGTTTGCAGCAGAAATTAAAATGTTTACACAACCGAATGCCGACGACGTTTTGCATTCATGTTGTCCTTATCGTTGTTCTCGTCTTTGTTGCTGTTGTTGCTTCTTCATGTTTTCCAGTGCATGTCCTTCAACAGCATTTTGCTGCTAGTGGCAGCTGCTGCTGAAGGTGTTGCTGTCGTCAGTTGCCCCACACACACACACACACACTCAACTTGATTTCTATTCAACTTGGCGTTAGGCATTTGCATGCGAGTTATGTGCATAACATAAATAAAATGTCACTTGTTTTGCCGAGTTTTCATTTAAATGTCGTACATAGCGTATGCGCAATATTTATAAATAGACACACAACTGCCGTCCTTCGAGGAACTGCTCAAGTGCTCAAGTGCTCGATGGCCCCTCGTTTATTCCGCGTGAACAGCTTATGGATTCGGTTTGCTTAAACCGCGGCACTTCGCTGCTGCGGAAACTGCGGCAAATGGGGTGGTAGGGGGAAGGCCCGACTTAACACCGTTTTAATCTGCCATTTGGCAATGCAACGATTTTCACTTCCGGGCTGGACGTCACTTGAGTCAAGGTGCTGGCTGGGCAAATACTCGTTACATGATTGCAACCTCTTAGCGCCAGTTTTACTCGGTCTTGGCTAAAGTGCAGCTGAATATTTTATGAACTTGGCAAGTACTTCGTCTTTGGTTGGACATGCTGGCAACCAGGAAACCAGCAAACCAGGAAACCAGTTTACCACAGCCCCTGGCTGACAACTAACTAACACAGCAACAAAAACAACACAACAAAAACCAAAAAAAAAAGAAGACTGTAAAGAAACCATGTTAAAATAGAAATCAAGAAATTGCGACAGATTTCAGCCTGAGCGCTTCGTAAAGTTGTCGTCAAGTATTCATACGTACATATGTAATTTCCACTAAATAAATACGAATTACAAGCTACAGCACAAATTTCAGTAAACTGAACTAAAAAATGTAATTGCTTTAATGCACTGCAGTCATATAGGGAGTTTTATCTTCAATTGAATTTTATTCTGGTGCACAACTAATGCACATTTCTTATAGCTGCCGAATATTTCTGCCGAATATTTAAGCCATTTTATTCAAAACATAATTTAATCGTGATGCAAAACTAATGCACATAAACAAATATAATTTGTATTTCGCATTTTTGTGTTACCTTTTTTTTAATTTAGCTATTCAAAGCTGTATATTGAATAGCTAAATTAAAGTGAATTCAAAATACTTGCGCCTTAAATTGAGTGTAACAGGAACCATTTAGTGCAACTATTTTGCATTTAAATAAGTTTCTTTCTTCAGAGCGCTTAAGCACTGCTGAAAGGCTGACTAAAAGCTACCCTGCTTTAAACATAAGCTCAAAATTAAACAAAATAATGGAAAAATATTCGAAACCAGTAAAAAAGAGCTACAATAAATCATAACACACCAAAATATACAGATAAAAATAAATTATTTACCAATTATTTCAAAACTTATTTAAATATATATGAAAGTTTATTTTCAATTACACAGAAATTATAAAGAAATATTATTAAAAACTACCAGAAATATTTCTTATCAAGAAAATGTATTTTATTAGTAGGTTAATAAAACCCCATTTCTACCTATATTATTACTACAGGGTACACAAAACGTAAGTAACCCAACCAAAATATGCATAAATACTGCGAAATAAATATATATCTTGCTGCTGATAAAATAAGAAGAACAATTTCCAAGGTTTTATTTGCAGCATTGTTGAAAAATGTTGCTTGCAACCAAGCAAACTAATAATGAACTTAAGAATATGAGAGCTTGATTGGTAGGAATTTTCTTAAGTTCTTATTTATTTTTCGATTGTACGCTCATTTTGCGCTTTACTGGGTTTTAGATATTCAGTGACGTCAACACTCTTTGCTTTATGGCCAATACATTTTGGCCAATTTCATAAATGTTGTGCCCTGTTTGGCTGGTCAGGTAAATGCGCCAGCGGGAGGGTTAGGGAACTGTGCTCCCAGGAGTCGCTCCAGGTCGAGAATAAGCAAAACGAAAGCGAGATACACAAATAAAAGCGAAAACATATTTCTTTCCTTACCGTTGCTGCTTTTGGCCAAGTTTCAGTTGAAGTTTTCGGTTAGAGTTCTCATTTTTGGTGATTTATACGATTTTTCGCTGTAGGAGCTTCGCTTGTTTGTGTCTTTGTTTGCGGCTGACTTCTTGTGCTCCGCTCTGCTTTGTCTCTGCTGCTCCTTTCGTATATTTTCATTTTCGTTTTCGTTATGGCCGCCAATTGAATTTGTTTTTATTGCATTTATTGTGGCTTCTGGCCGGCTGCTTATTGTTAGTAGCTCTCGAGAGCTCCGCTAGCAGCCAGGATCCATTCGGTTCGGTCAGTACATTATCTCTAAATAATTTATGTTTGTATACATTTTAATTTAATTTATTTGTACATCCAGACTATTTGTTTTTTCCTCGTTTATTTTGTGCTTTTTGTTGCCTGACTTTCGTCTCATGTTTGGCCAGCAAAGAAACCGCCAACATGTACAATAAATTCTTCATATGTGCCTCTGCCACTCCCACCCTATCCCCTTCTATTCATGTGATTGTGGTAAAATCCAATATTGATTGAGTAACCACAACGTCGGCTTTGGCCCCAGCTTCAGCTACAGCTTCAGCAAATAAGTAAGATATCGTAAAAAGCCTCGTCTCGTACCGCCCGAGTAATTGCTTATATTATACGAGTTTTTATGAAGATTGTTTCCTTTGTATTTCGTATACTACTATTTGGAATTGCACTTTTGAGACCTTCCCCTACACTTAAGAGTCATAAAAATGTACCCAGCGTCTACGTAATAAATCTGGCGTGTAAATTTCGAGTCCCAAATACACACTCTGATGGGCGTCCACCAGAGGAAATTGGGGACTCCTTTCGAGTGGCCAGAGAATAATTCGATTACAAATATCAATATCGCTGCTATCTTCCGGTTGTAAAATGTAAATAGTTAAAAAATAAACTCTACTTTATAACAATAATTTGTCTAGACAAGTTTTAAATAACGACTAACATAAATTTAAATTGTTTTACTATATACTATGAAAAAATATAAGAATTAGTTACTTCAATTTATTTTACCCACTTTTTATACTTTGTACCATAACCATCCTTAGCTTAACAATATCTTCCCTTACATTTTAAGAACGTTTCTCCACTTGTGTATTCTCACAACCCTTTCGCGTTATGGAAAGCACTTGCAGTTTACTCTGGCCAACAATATCTTTGAATTTGCAGTTGTCATAGGTTAAGGTACCCTCATCGCTTTCCACAAAGTCTACAAACATTTGCAGGAAATTCCTCGATATGATTTTCTCATCCAGACGGAGCGTGGCATGTTGTTGATTGTAGACAATGAGAAAGAGATCGTCGCAATGTACAGTGCCTATAAATAAAATGTGAATCGATGGTCAATTAACTATATCAAATAATTTTCGACGTACCCAGAAAGACATCATAGCGTCCAGACTGCCAGTGTCCTATGCCCTGCTCAGCAGGATTGTCGTAGACATAGGCGTAAACAGGACTTTTTCCGTGCTGGCTATGCAAATCGAGAACTGTGAAGGCGCTATCCAGAAACAAGATATCGGTAAACATGCGCTGCAAATCCCAATAGCTGTCCACGCTGAAACTACGATCTCCAAGGTATTGCCGTTTGATTGCCTGAGAGTGTTTATCCAGTTCGTCATCCGGCATTGTGTTGCGATAGAACAGGAGATCTGGCGCCAGTTCGTTCCAGCGTGTGTTCAACACCTCGATTAGCTCTTTGCCATTGGCTTGTTTGGTCAGGAACTGCGCAGCATTAAAGCCTCCTTCGTCGGCGGTGTACGATTGAAGCCAAGGAATCTGCGAAAATTTGCCACTCTTCATAAGCTCATTCGGATGCTGGCTGAGGAAGGGCTCCTTCGTATTGGCGGGCTCCACCACAGGTCCAAAGGGGGCTATGGGCACATAGCCAAAAACGAGGAAGTGCGGCACAGTGCTAACAATATCGTTCGCATCCTTGCGCTGCAGACACTTCTTCAGGTCGCCGGCGCTGTCGTGCGCCTCACAGCCCAAAAGACGCCCCAACTTAAAGGCTTTTTGGCGTGCACCGTGCTGCATGACCCAAGGATTCAACGCATTGCCGCTTAGTGAAGCGGCCGCCTTCACAGTGCCCTCTAGACCGCCATGCAGCAGCTGTAAATGCACTGAAGCGCCACCTGCCGACTGACCCAGTAACAAGACGTTCGCCGGCTCTCCACCGAAGCTGGCGATGTTCTGTTGAATCCAGCGCAGAGCCAAACGCTGATCCTTCAGGCCAAAGTTGCCCGCCAAATTCGCATCGTCAGCACTCAAAAAGCCCAAGGGTCCCACGCGATAATTGATCTTGACCACAATGATATTCCCATTGGCCATGAAATACTCATGGCCGTTCGCCATGGCGCCGCCGAACATGAATGCGCCGCCGTGGATGAAAGCCAACACGGGATAACTGCTTCGACTGGCATTCTTCGGCTTGTAGACGCTGACGGTCAGGCAATCCTCGGTGCCAAGCAGCTTGTTGGGTCCATCTACAAACATGCTCCACTGCAAACAATACTCTGGCGGCTGCGTGGCATCAAAAATCTCTGTCCAGTGGCCACTGTACGGTTGCGGTGGCTCGAAGCGCAGCTCACCCACCGGTGGCTCCGCATAGGGTATTGACTCGTAGCTAAAGTAAGCACCGTTATCCTTTCCACGCAGCTTACCGTTCGCCACCTCGACCACCAAAGGATCTGCCCAGGCAAGTCCTGGCCAAGCCAAACTCAGCACACACAGCCACAAAGGCATACGAAACATGATCATCTGTCGAAGAGCCTCAAAATTGAACTATGCCAAACAATGACAAACACATCTCGTTTTATTCGCATCCCAACAAACGCCAATCGTGACAATCCAATTGTGAACATACTAGAAATGAATGTAAGTTAAAGCTTACCCGAATAATAACCATATTACAAATACAGAAACATCATTTTATTACCTGATACTTGTGCTAAGTGCCGGCCATTTAGCTTAAGTCACGATATTTAGTAGCCCTAAATGGTTTTTTAAGCACGCCCTCTTAGAAATTTTGCAATTTATTGTTTATTTGATGAGCGTGTTCAGAAACGCGATTTGAATGGCAAGTTTCGTTTGTAGAAACAAATGGGAAATGAAATATATCGATACAATAAAATTTATTTTGAAGATATGTTTAAAATAGATAAATAAGATGGAAATGGCTAAATTATGTATAATATTTAGTATAGAAAATAACTATTATAAAAGAATGTTGCTATTGAAAAAAGTCTCTACAAAGTTAATATACATATATAATAATTATTTTTCTAGCAATCTAAGATAATAAAACCGACTCATATAGATATTCTTTCCCCTTATCGATCTTCTCTAGCCAACGGTTAATGGGTCAATGAGTTTCGATCTGCCACATGTCGTGTTTCGCTGATGAGTGGGGCGGCCCTGGTCCGCCCAGCGATTAAAATCAAAGCACTTGCGTGATACTGCTAAAGTTAATAGCAGGTCTCATTCAATCATCTTGAAAAAGAAACCCATCATTAGCCGGTTCAAATTGTTCTGGCGTAACGCTGTAAGAGGTGTGGTTGTGATAACTAACTAACAAGCGTGACAATTTTAAGCTTGCATGCTTAACTTAAAAGGAATAAACTATTTCAATGATTTTATTTACGTAAATTGCACAATTATATTTCCGTTAAAAGTTAAATACCCTTAATATAAAGGATATTTCAATTCCTTTGTTTCGATTCTGCTGATATTTAGTATCTTATTTGGCATTAGCAAGTGTCATATTTATCTATCGATAAGTTGATCTTAGCACTTGAGACTTGTAATCAAAGTGTGCGAATCGAGCTAATTGTCTTAAATTAATTTACGAATTTGTGAGTTTTTTACTTATTGTTTATTTTTTGTTTTTTTTTTGTAAAAAATAGGATTTTTCTGGATATGCAGTTAGTTGTTGAGGTGTTGTAAATCGGGAAAACTCAAAAGCAGCAGAACATTGTCAACGTCGCTGACTATGTTAAGGTCAGCGACACAAAAGAGGCACAGAATAAACATGGGCCAATCCAAGGAATTACGTGGGCTTCTGTGTGTGCACACATACATCATCGAATGCTGCACACACCTTAGCATCGTTTCGATGTTCCATATGCCAAGAACGAGCTATTGTAAGTTATGAAATTGCTGTACTTTCAGATAATCTGATCACATTTTATTCATTTTCTTTTCAGTGGGAATATTTATAATTGTAACCGTATTGATTTAATCGAAAGAGTTTTGAGGAGTTATATTACAAAGTTGGAATTAAGAATACATTTTGTTAGTTTTTATCACTTATAAAATAAAATCTTTGCAGATATTCAGAAAGCCTTTTTGTTGTATTTTATTCCGTACTCCTTGTACGATGCAGCTTATTGTGTGCGTTTGCAACACTGGCAAATACAACACTGGGAATTGCAAATGTACAAATTATATATGCGAATATAGAGTTGAAGCTAATGTAACGCCTGAAAATGAATGTGAATAATTCTTTCTTATGTTTTGGCTGCAAATGGAATTTTTATGTAGTTTTGCCAGCTACTATTTATCTACTATATATATATGTATATATACATATATTTTGTGTTGTTTAAGCGCACATTTTGAAGTTTATGTGCGCCCGTCTGAAATGGGCCCTTAACGGGCTTTGATTATATTTTGCACTCGGATGCCGTTGTACTTCTCTTCATTTACATAAACATAAAGTCGTTTGTTATCCATGAAGCGTTGCAGATGTACGTTGTGGCTGCAGTTTACGTCTTGGAATTGGATTTGCCTATTATACATGTATTTGTACACATATATAGCCACTGGCTGGGAATCCGTCTGTGCCTGGTCCAAGTTTACGACTGCTGAATATTGTCGTAAACTTGGCTGCAAAGTTTCTGTTTTACATTGCTGCAAAACTAAAGTTAAGTCAGTTTCCATGTCAACAGTCCGCAGCTCACAGTCCGCTTTCCATTTACCCCGATCCCGCTCACGACACTGCAACAGATTGGTCAACTCACAAAATGGTGAATATGTTCAATGGCTTGTGAGCGGCCTGCCTGCCTGCCTGCCTGACAGCTCAGCCTGATTGCCAATTAGTGATTGCTCGTTTGACCCCTCACCTATAGCCTGACCGCTATCCACTGTCCACAACCCATTCATTTGCCAACTGAGAGTGACGCCGTAATTTGTATCAGTTACGCTTCAACTGGAATTGCTTAGTTCTAGGTTTCTCGGCCTACTGAAGTTCACATAGTAGTTGTCAATTTGGGGGTCAAGGTAATTGTTATCATATCTGTTGCTAAGTCTGATTGACCCAATTCATTTTTTATTATTCCTAACGGCAATGTATACTATCTACGAGTTTACATACATTTATTGTCGTTGCAGAAACATCGATAATAGTTCAATGATAAAACACAGAACTAAATTTTTCATACCCTTGTCAAATTTAAAGACCATTTAAGTTTATTCATTTAACCGTTGTTTCCAAGCAATTTAATTAAAATCTTATTTTAATCGTCATTAAAACCTTTTAAAAATTAAAAGAGCTTAAATTCAAATAACAAATTGTTTCAATCAAAATTTAAAATGAGATTTCTACTTTATTTACTACTTTGCTTTAAGGGAAACTGCAAATTTCATTTACGCTTAATTTAACATTAAATGTAAAATCGAATTTTATTTAAAGGTCATTTTCAAATTACTTTAGTCATTTAATCTTTGGAAAAACATTTTACGCTATAATAAATAAGCCATTTAATTTAAATTTAAAATAGTTTTCTGTACTCTGAAAAAGAGTTATTAATAGCAGCCTGTGCTTTACATTAAGTAGTTAACATGAGGTTTCACAATCACTTGCTTGGTTTTGAGCTCGCAGAGAAACGGTTCATAATGCTTTACTAAATATCTGATTGAGTTTTTGCATTATATTTAAGCTTGAGTTAGGTAATTGCATTCCTGTTTTTAGCATATTCTTTCTTACCACTCGTAAATTCACGTTGTTGTATTGTTCAGTCAAATTGAATAGCTTGTTTGGCAGCTTCTTGTAACATTCAGTCGATTTCTTGGCTACAGCAACAGCTGCTCCGACTTGTGAGAGAAATGCGACCCACGCCGCCTTCAGAGCCGCAAAGGAGCAGCTCGTCCAGACGGAGAGAAGCTGGCTGACTTTCGTGGATGGGGATTGTTAGCGTTGATTTTATGCAGATTTTCATGGAAAATTTATGTAGAGCTACGCAGATACATTTTGTTTGAGGGAGTGGGAAGGGGAGAAGAGTGGCGAAGGAAAGGCAGCGACAAGCAAGTACATGAAGTGTACATTTCATTTCAAATTGATTTATGTGACTCTTTTTTTTCAGAGAAGGAAGTTGGTTGTACTATTTGCTTGATTACTTTCAAAGCTTGCCAGCTAGTTTTTCTGTTGCTCGAGGGATAAGCCCCATGCAAAGCCGCAACTGAGGAGTCAATCAATTTAGCAAATAGCTGATAACCTGTTTGAACTGATTAACCCCCATATTGATTTAATATTGAATCAAGTGGCCCATAAATATCGCCCAAATCAGCAACAATATTTCATAATGCGGTTCAAACATATCGTTTCCAGGTATTTACAATTGATGCAAATATCGGAATTTATTGCTAATTAGCAACAAAACTCGTGCGGGTGTGCTTGTGGGTGCGGGTGTGTGTGGGTGACATGCAAATTTGATACAAAACTTTCGCTATTGGCAAATTAATTTGAATTTCATTTGGGTCGTGGCAAAGGTGTTTGTGCGGGGGCGGAAAAGCGACTTTAACCTGCCAGACAGATTAGCCTATTGCCAGGCCTGATAAATTTAGCTGATGCCAGCGATAACTGCCTGTGTGTGTGTGTTTGTGTGTGCGTGTGTCTGACATTGAGGTTAAGCATATGTGAGTTTTGGGGGCGGCTCTGCACAGACCCGCCCCCGCCATAGCAAAGCTCTATTAGGCGCCATAATTAATAGGAGCTTAACTTATAATTACGGTCACCGAAAACCACAGAGAACCGTTTTAGCTTAATTGTTGAGGTAGTTCACAGTTGCCTCATCTGCTTCCTCTTGCTATTTCATTGTTGTTGTTTTTTTGGGGTCCGCTTGTTTATGTGCATTAAGTTTATGGCCATTCGGCACGACACATGTAAATATGAAAGATATTAGCTATGGAGTACAAGGAAAAAATCAATACGGTAATTAGCTTAACTTGGGAGAATTCAACCGAAAACAATAACTGCTTAATCGGATTAAAAATCTATGGGAAATATTGTATTTGTAACAGCGTTGTGTGTCTATATTATATTTTGAGTTTTTGGATAATTATTTTCTTAGAAATTTGTATTTGCCCATTTTTTGTGCTTTTTGGCTAAGGCTTGTTTTGCTGAGGAATTCATTGCTAAGAATTTTGACATGGAATATGACATTTTTGCAATTTTTATATTCTTTGAGCTTGCTTTTCTTAGTTCTTTTTTTCTTATAAGCTTTGACATATGTTTAGATCTGCCATGACCACAATCTCAGCTAGAAAACACTAAAATGTGGAAATAGCATAAAATCTGCTTTTTGAAAATTAAAGTTTGTACAAACAAAAATTAATTTCAAGAAGTCAGCATAATATACAAGGTAAACAAACAAAAATTGATAGTTGGTCTTCAGTCAAACAGCCCAATTTGGCTTTTAACGTGATTAAATGTATATATGCATGTATATATATTTATTTACTATAAACATATACATATAAGCCAAAGCAACAAAAACAAAAAGAATAAAACTTTCATGTTTATGTGCACACTAAATGTTTTCCCAATAAAGTTTTATGGATTAGTTCGAATTTATAGTTTTGTTTGTTTTCATTACATTTTCACTCATTTTATTTACATTATTTTTATAGCTACCATCCAATTTATGAATTAGCTAAACATACTACTTAATTTTTCTTGCTTAAAGCTAATTGCAAAATTGCTTTTCGATTAACAGAACGTTTTTATCACATAACTATCGTAACTGGGATTATATGCGAGGCGATAGTTGGATTACTATCGATACATTTTCAAATTTACAAGAAGCGATAATAAATATTAATGTTTAACAATCAGTTCATATATTTTTGTAAGTCTACGACAGGACTGACTTGCCCTAATAAATCGCAACATAATTGAAAAATTGCCTAAATTACGCATTCGCCAATATTTTCGCGTGGTAAACAAATTTTTTCATTTTAAAACATGAAAAATGATGCACACAACCAATATTAATCGAACGCGATTTAAATATTGACACTAATTGAAAAGAAGGCAATGTGTAATCAAATAAGCGTTTTCTAATTGAGCTGATAAGAGATGATATATGGGCTAGAAGCGGGAATTTAAAGCTGAATCAGAATTGGTCCGTTCACAAATAATTTATGTGCGACGGCGTTGAAAGAAAATTCAGTCGCAGGCTGTAAAAAAAATGAATCTTACGAGATTTATAAGAAGTGAAATTAATGTGGCAGCGCGTCTTCACAGCAAAGGCAGCAAGCACAAAAAAAAAAAACAAAGAAACATTAGGGGGAAAAAAACGAAAAAAAAAACCTTCACAAAAAGTGCGGCCCAAAATTTCCTGCAAAACGTTGAATGTGAGGCCTCCGGACAGCTACGGGGCCAACCCTACCTCCCGCAGCTATCCAAATGCGAATCGAATTTATTTCATTTAGAACACCATCTTCGTCTGTGCCTCGGTCGTCTTGGCTTGTTGTCCTTGCGAGCCGAAAAGCGAAACTTTTCGCGCTTAGTTGCCTTCTAAAAGCACAAAAACCGTTTGCCTGTGTTCTCAGACGCGGCAGCACTTTCCTCAATTTTCTTTATGCCACTTTCATTCGCTTGGTTTCTGTTATTGTTGTTGTTGTTTTTTTTTGTGTTCGCATTTGAAGTTATTTCAAAAGTTTTTGCCCCATTCCACATTTTTATTTGGCGCTCTCTGCCCGTCGCCAAATCGCAACTTATCGCATCGTGCGCGAAAACTGCCGGAAATTGAAATAAAGAACTGGGAAAAGCGCCTGAAAGTGGTCACTTCATATGCCCATTTATAACCATTTTGCCAGAAAACAAAAACTATTTAAGCATACAAGGCACAAAATTCATATCAACTGACAACTAACCCAAAATTCACTTCATTTACATTCATTTATTCCAATGAATGTATGGGATTCAAAATGGAAGCTTTAACAGAACATTTTTGGATATTCTCCTCTTATTATCACAAAACATTTTTTCTTTTAAGTGAAAAGAAAAGTATTTTCAAATGTACTTTTGTGCTCAAGAAATGTCATTGAATAACCAAAATGTTTTCATTTTTTTACATTCAAAAAGAGATTTCGTTAGACTTTGTTAAGTTCAGAAATGTTTGTGATGTGTGGACTTAGGGATTTTTGGAAAATGTTACAAAAATGATATCCATAACAAATTTAGGATAATATATTTTAAAGCATTGAAAAATGTGACTATTACACTCCTACATTTTAAAAAATAATTTTAAAATGAACAATCAGTTAAAATTTTTTTTATTTAATACTCATAAAAATGGTCACCTTCCAGAATTTTACAACAATAAACCGACTGTGATTTAAATCCGTATCCTCGTTGTTGGTTTTAGCAAACTAAAAGTTTAAAATTTATTTTACTGCAACTGCTATTGTTACACCTAATTTTTATATTTGTTATTTCTACACCTTTTTTATAGCCATTTCACCTTTTGTAAACAAAACTAAGCATCACATAATACCTAAAGCCAAATGTATTTTTCCGTTCGGCAGCATATGTGCTGGACTACCCCTACTACGAACTTGTGCATAGCAATTCACCTGCGTCCATGGATATAGGTAAAACGGGGAAAGGAGAAAAAATCAATTTAAAGGCAATTTTCATTCAACGAAACGCAAAATTCGAGCTTAACATGCAGACGATATGCTTCCGGGAGCAGCTCATGTTGCAGAATATCTTATCCGCAGTTGTAGTTTGTTTTTGTTGCCATTTACTTTTGGCCGGGCTGTATTGTAGTGGCAGCCCAGTGGGCCGACCTCCGTATGGTACTACGTAGTATTTATCCATCACTGACAATGTCAAATATATTACCCATGATGAATGACTCTGCGGATTTGATGAATGTGTTTTGTGGCTTTTCGCCTGCTCCATAAACGCGCAGCCATGCAACATATGTGTGTGTGTGTCTGTATGTGTGGGTGAATGTATGAATGTGTGTATGCATGTGCATGTGTGTGTGTGTCTGTTATAGAGAAGCAGACAAAAAAAAAACACACACACAAGATATATGTATATAGAAAAAGAAGCGAATCTGCACATGATTTATAAAATTTCAATGGCTTTGAATGCAGATACGCCAACTCTGATGTAGGCGTTCACATTGAGCTTCTGAAAAAATCAAGCAATATGCAAAATAAATATCCCCTATACAAATGTTGAAACTGTTCCAACTGGTTTCATTTCCATTCGAGAAATCACTGCGAAAATTCATGATTCAATAATTCAAGTGCATTTATAGAGATTCATAACAATACAAATGTTGTAAATGTTAAACAAATAAAGTGCTATCAGCGTTATAATAGAGTGGGCCTATTAGACCATTCATTGCTGCTGGAAGTCGAATAAATTACTCAGAAAGAAGGCATTCCTGTAATAATGGCTGGTCAATTTTAATGAGTATACGTAGAAGCACGCACATGCTTAATATGGCACCAGCACACACACGCACACACACACACACACACACACACACACAACAAACCCACATATATAGTGACAGTCAGACAGCTCAAGAGGGACGTGCGTACACCCATTGGCTGATAAGTCCATTGCGGCGATTGAACGGTTTTAAAGCCGGCGAGTCTGTCAGCAACGGCAACATCCTTTGAGTATATGTCAGTGCACAGGAGATGTATCTGTGCGTGGGAAAGAGTGTGTGCGTGTGTGCATTGTAAGCTGAAGAAAATGCCGTGGTAATTACATTAACAGCAACGCCGGTAGTAAGAAAATGTTGTTTATTGAAGCCAGCTCTGAATAGTAACTATTTTCATTAAGATTGAAATATATGTATCTTTGCTATTGGACTCGGACAAGTCTTTCCTGGGTGGGCAGGTAATAGGTAAAACACGAGATAAAGAAATTATTTAATTGAGTATGCGTAAGGGTAAAGAACTGTTAGCTTTTTTGTGAAGAGAAAAAACAATTTGGAATGAAATTGAATGAGCTTAAGAGCTCTCTTTATCATGGCCATTGTTTTAAATAAATACTACAGGAATAGGATATAACATTTACCAAAGTGTGTACGCTATGTAAATGAAGAGTATTAATCAATATTGAAAATTTAAAATAATTAAAATACCTCTTCTTTAGATTATCATTTACCAATATAAATTCTGCAATATCATAAGTTATAGCTCTTTTGAGACACTAGCTAAACGTTATATTCTGTAAAATAAACTATAATAAAACGATTTTTAAACGGAAATTTTTTCTGGCCAAGCTCGGAACTATTTGCAATGATTTAGCTGCGTTGATGACAGCCGTCAGCAGCAGCAGACAGATATCAGACGTGGAGGATGAAGTATTCACATTGTAGGACACAAGTGCGTTTAATGATTCAAGGCTAGTATGCTGGCTATTGGACTGGTCGTTAAGTACAGCCCCCGGTCATGTTTTATGGTCACGAAACATGTTTGGCCAAAAATGAAAAAAAAAACGAACACAATTTAAAAAAATTTTATACTATGCCGTTGGGTGCTTTTGTTTTATTAGTTTTGCATAAATAGAATACAGACTGAGAGGAAGGAAGGAAGACAGAGATTAAAATAGAATGAGAAAAGAGAATTATTGTTGTGCGCTCTGCATGATATCTGTCTATAAAAATATCTTATATTTCTTTAATTAAATTTTTATTGATATTCTTTTGGTAATTCTTGTTGTTGTTCGCGTGCTTGCAATTAGAAAATTGTCTGGCCGCGTGCCAAGTGCAAAAAATGTTATCAGAAAAACATTAATGCGACAATTACGACACTTTTAATTGTTTTCAAGTCGCACTCGTTTATTGCCATCTTGTTGTTGGGGACGCTGCTGCAAGACGGGTAATTAAAACGTGTTATAAAGGAATTGCGTGCTCTTCGAGGTTCGGGTTGGGAATTGGTGTTGGGGATGGGATGGTAAGGCTGCAGGGCCAAATGGGGTACAGAAACAGACGCGTTAATTGCTGACTGTTGGGCGAAATTAATGTACGTTTTAGAAGCATTTTACTTCATAAAACGAAATGAATGACTGATGACATTATAAATGTTCGGCAACCCACAGCAAGTAGAAGAACGAGAAGCAGCAGAGGAAGAAGCAGAAGATACACAATGACACACTGTCAATAAGAACTTTGCACTCAGAGCTCGGTAACTCCAACAAGCTGGCAACATCAATAGCTTCTGTCAATAGTTTTGAACTTTTTCGCCAATAACTTTTTCCATCCTCTCTTTCCCTCTCTTCTGTTCGGTTTCCATTCAATTATTAGTTTCTACTTTCTTGTCGCGTCTTTAAGGGACGCCATGCGTTTCCGCTAATTGCTAAAACGAAGTGTGGAATATATACGCAATGTTAGCGGAAATTTCATTAAATTTTCATTTCTAATTTTCCAAATGGATTAACGCTAAAAGATGCAGAAATCTTTCATCATAATTAGCACACGGCACTGGCCGCCAACCAACACGCAGCGTACATAGTTGTCCACTCTAACACACACACACACACACACACATACAATGTTATGAGCATGTCCTGGCTACGCGCTGAGTCTGCTGCTCCCTAAATCCCCATTCACGCCTCCTTTTCTCTTTTCAGCACATTGCTTGGTAATTTTTTCATTTCTATACTCTTAAATTCAAGGGATATGATAGAGTCAAATTAATGATGCTAGAAACTATCAATATATATATTAAAGATGTGAAGCTGCTTGAATGGATCGATTATTATATTATTATGATTAAGTAAATAATATAATAATATAATATACAAAATTCAGTGAGTGTACAAATCTTTTTATAAACTTTCCAGAGAGAAAATTTGAATGTCCTTTTTAGAGCTGGGCACAAAAAAGCAAAAAGTATTTGAATTTATTTATATAAAAATGTCTTTTCTTTATATAAATGTACATTTTTTTATTGCATTTTTTTTACTTTATTCCCAACATACACTACAGTTAACTAGAGTATTTATTTTTCGGCATATCAAAAGCTTACAATTTTTATCTGAATATATATATTATACACATATATATATATTTTTCTCATTTTTGCTTATGCTTTCGTTCTATATGCTGTGTAGCCGGCGGCATGGCCTTGTGCCTTGTTTGACTAACTCATTTTGAACAATTTGCGAGGCTGCTCTGTTCCAGCGTTTGCCCGGCGCCCCGCCAGCTGTTTAATTAAGCGTCCAGATAAGATACTGTTACTCTTAAATGTGCTACTTACAATCTGTTGAACAGAAAGCGAAATCTAATTACAGTTGCACAAAAGAAGACGCCGCAATTTTCATGGCAATCAATATTTAAGTAGTTGTGCAAATTTTTGTTTCTTATTCTGTACGCTTATTAAGTAGCTATTTTTGCGATTTTGCATATTTAGCTTTGTTTTTTTGAATTTGTCTGCAAAGGATGCAAATTTACTGCTCTTTGTTGTAAGCAAATGAGCAACAGCAACAAGAGCGTTGACCGATAGATTTGTTCGAACTCAAATTTGAAACCGCCCCAAAAAGTGTGCTATGAAAAATTTAATATATTCTTTTATGGAAGTTTGGGGTAAATACTGCTTGTGAATGCATTTTGAAGTGGTAAAAACGTAATAAAAACTGAACTTTAGTGAAATATCTTGCTGAATCAATGCTATAAGCTAAAAGGTTGAAACGGAAATTAAAATTCGCTTTGACTCAAAAAATATTTTTCTTATTATAAGATGCCCTTTACATAATAATCGTAACTGTAAAAATCGTTTTTTATACTCGTTCACGAAGTGAAACTAGTATATTGGCTTTGTGTAATGTCCGTCATGCTGTCCGTCTGTCCGTCCGGATGAATGCAACTTTTTTCGGCGCTATTGAAGATAGAGACTTGAAACTTTGGATATATACTTGTAGTTATCCTCTTCAGACAAAGTGTTAAGATTTTTGTGGAAGGCTGGACATACGATAACATGCCGATACACCTCAAATCGCAAATCGATAAAAAGTGAATATTTCCCACAGTTTTAAAGATAGAGCCACCAAGTTTGATATGTAGACCTTCCCCAAAGATTGCATCCTTGATATCCTGGCCACGACCCACAAAACTGGAAATGCCTATATCTCCCACAGTTTTTGAGCTAGGGTCACAAAATTTGGGATATATATTACTGGGAAGCTCCCCCAGAATTCACAGAAAAATATTTGCGGCCAGCACACTCACTCTCCCACCCGCCCCCGCAAACCGCCAATATATATCTCAAACAGTTTTAAAGCTAAAGTTACTAAATTTGGAAGGTAGATAACTGGTCAGCTCCTATGAAGATCTGTAAAAAATTCGCAGCCAGTCAATATACAGGACAAACCATGATCAAAATGCCATCAAACGTGAAAATCGGTTTACTTTTGACAAAGTTATGGGGGTTTGATATATGGGAGCTATGGAAACTGACAACTTTACATGTCAAAATTTATGTCGATTTTGGCATGATTTTTGACCAAAAATTCTCAGCGTCAGATCGGCATCAGCCTCCATTTATTTTCGCAGAGGGAGACCTGTCTCAGTTAACCTTATCGGCGGCGTGCCGAGTGCATGATCAGATTCTTCTTATTTTTATACCCTGAACCAATTATAAATGGGTAAAAAGGGTATAATGGTTTTGTGCAAATGTATGTAGTAGTCGAGTGGATTTAGCCATGTCCGTCTGTCTGTCCGTCTGTCTATATGAACGTATAACTCCCAAACTATAAAAGCTAGAGCCGTGAATTGTTCGCCAATTGTTGTTTTTTTTTGTTCGCGTAAGACATATGAAGAATTTAAATATTTCAAGTTTTGGATACCTCCCCCCAATCGTCCCCAATATCGATAAAACTATAAAAACAAAGTAAATCAAATACTACACACGTGCAAATTGGTTTGAACATACATTTCAATAATCTTAATAAGTCCTGAAAATTTCATAACGATCGTACATTTAGTTTACGAGCAAATCAAGAATCTATTTTCAGTAGTGGGGGCCAGCTGCTTGGCTGAAGCGCAAGCAACTCTGTGTTCAAGTGCACGCATACATACAAATGCAGAATAACACAACAAAGCCAAGTAAAAGCGTTGTGGGTTTGTAAGAGTTGTGCCGCATTACGTGGAAGGTCTGGGTTCGAATCCAGCGATGGTTGATCAATGTTGAATTGTTTTTATTTCGTTATACATAATTATTAAATTTTATTATTATTATTAATTTTTATCGCTTTAATTAAAAGTGCAAAATTTTCGTTGGTAATTATTAGTTAATTTTTATTTTTATTTTTATCAGCCTCAATACTCATCAACTGCCGAGAGTTTGTGTGTATGTGTTTATTTGTGGGTTCAGGGTATCTACTAGTCGGGCGGTCCCGACTAGAGCAATCTCACTTGTTTCCCTTAGAAGGAGTGGATTGCACTTTGTGGTTCAACATGTAGGTGGTGTTTAAGGTGATGAGTAGCGGCAGGTGGTCTGAGGTCAGGTCCGGGCGCGATTCAATGTTGACCGTCCAGTGCAGGGGGTTTGTGTATATGGCGAAATCATGACAAGAGGGTGTGGGTCCTGTGGAGGGGCAGGAACCTTGTTGGGCTAGCCGTGGCTAGAACATGCAAGACGCGCATCTTCCTCGAACTGACAGAGCTTACGACCTCTTGTGTAAAAACCTAACCAAAGCATTTTCATTACCTTTAACTGAAGTTTTTCTCTTAAATTAGGTTTGTGTACAAATAAATAAATGCCACAAAGCTTTTCGATGGTTGTACTCCACAGAGCAAGGGGCACTTTCTGCGCCAAATCCTAAATCCAATTTAATTGAAAACAAGAGCAGCACGTGGTCACACAGCGTGCCACAAGCATGAGAATTTTTGCGAATTTACTTTTGCCATTACTGCAACTAAAGTCGCACACAAAGACTTTCAGCTTCTTCATAAGTCTCCCCAAGGGCACGGGGAGAACGTCTCAGGGGCGGGGCGGGCAAAAAGTGCATTTCCGTAGACGCAACGCTCGAAATGAACTCATTTCGTTGCTGGCACGCAAAATTACAAAATACTGTCACGTATGTTGCTTTTTAGAATATTGCCGACTGGTGCTGGAGAGAGAGGAGGTCGGGATGGAGGTGGGGCGAAGTCTGCGACAAGAACTAATGCTAAAGAAAATATCAACTTCTAACATAAATTTGGATCAAAAACTTTAATTTAAACGAGTGCCAGTGTCGCCTACATTGTTGCTGTTGTTATTTGTTTGTTTTGCATCGTTTTCGTAAGTAGAGGCGGTAGCAAAGAGCAAGCATCACGTATACGCACTGTAACACAAACACAAAATACAAATAAATTAGATGCACTTATAACCAGCAAATGTAGACCCCGGGCCATGGGCGGGGAGTGCTAGAGCGGAGGTAAGATTGCGGCAAGTTGGCAGCACTGCAAATTGCAAGAAAGGAAATTTACTAATTTCAAAGTTTTGCACGCATTAACCTCGAAAATCTGCGCACAGGCAGATGCCGATTTGTACACAGATGAAGTGAGCTGGGCAGGGTGTGGGGGGGAGAGGGGAGGGTGTTACATGCTGTCACACACAACTTGAAGACACTTGCGATTGCAGGCAGCAGAAATACACATGCACACACACGCACACACACAAACTCACCAGTTGTATTTGTGCAAATAATTTGGGTCACGATCTGCACAAGGCAAGATGAGAGGGTTGGGGTATGCGACTCTGGTCGAGAGCTGTCTTGCATATTGGCTGAGAGCGAGGGACAGCTGCTGCTGCGACGAGAACGACGACAAGTTAACGCGGCGTATACGCAGCCCCAGAGCTGAGCCGGGGCTAAAAGCGGCTAAGGACAATAAAGACGTGGGAGTGTGCAGCAAGTCGAGTTGAACTATTGTCAAGTTTTAACCTCGATATGCAGCGATGTCAGATTAGGCGAAGCACACACATACACACACACACACACACGCACACAATACGCCCCTCTAAAGGATTTGTGCTGCTCCCTTTGGAATGCAGCACCGCTGGGCACAACAAAAATATCCAACGAATGCCACAGCAGCCCACGGACAGGCCAATGTCAGTAGGGGGAGTTAGTTTGACAACTATATGTGAAGGAGGTTGGCTGGGGGTGGCGGGGTAAGTACAGCCGCGTAATCATGCAGCGACGACGACGGAGACGCACTCGACGACGACCCCTTGAGTGCATAACAACAAATGAAATTGTGTGACAAGGGAACTGAGTGGATATTACCAGAATAACAGCGCATAAGAAAATCAAATAATGCCCAGAAATTGGCCAAAACGAATTATGAACTGAATTATTTCTGAAGTGTTAACAGTAATTAATAATGATCCATTTAAATACAATAAACTCTATAGAAATTCATGCTGTTATATATTTATATTTAAACAAATACTTTTCATAAATATTGTCAAATAACAATAATATATTACTATTTATATTTGTTTATGTATAAGATTCAAATACAGAGGAATTTTGAACTTTCTCACTTTCGCAGTACATAATAAATTTAAATGTTCCGTAAATTATAAATTAGATAATATATTGTATATTTAATTTACAATTTAGATTTTTAAAAATACTTACTGAAACAAGAACATATTTTTCATTAGTATTATGTGTATTATTACATAAGTCACATATAAAAAATATATATATACAGTAGAACTGAATATCGTTAAATCTTTAGTTATCCTAAGTCTAAAAATGTGGCTATTTCTACCATTGTGCCGGTAGCTGCTGCGAATGAGGTTGAGGTTACTGAGAAGCGGGTGGTCGCATCAGCGAGGCCAGCCCACAGTATTATTGTGGGCGTGGCTGTGTGCCCAAGTGCCCAAAAGAGCCGCAAGCGCTTGACATGTGTGTGTGTATCTCTCTCTGTATGTGTGTGTGTGTGTGTGTGCATTTAGGTATTTTCATGTCAGCTGCAAATGCCACTCGCACAACGGCAGCCCGTTTGTCGTACAAGTTCAAAATCATGTCTCGTTGACTGGCTTTTCGGGCCAGGTTAGAACGGGGCGGTTGCTCAGCAAAAGCAGATTGAGTGGAAGAAGAGGCGAATAGTTTTCTCAACGTGTTTGTTGGCAAATTGTATGCATTTCTTTTCTATTTTGAGTTGACTTTTTTTGCGCAAATGCTTGTTGTTGGCCTGCCCCTAGTCAGGGCTAACAAATTTATTTCATTTCGTTTACTTTATGTGGCTTGCCGAAATTCATAAGATTTTTGTGCAGGCAGCCGAGGTATTCAATGGTCTCTGAAAAATATTAAATATAGCATTGAGGGAGCTGTGTGCCATTGATGAAAGACTCTTGACATGCAACAAATAACATTGAGTAAACGGAACTATGGAAGAGCCAGCAAAATGGAAGAGAAAACAAAAAGCAAAAGCATTGAGTACTCGGCCAGACCAAATAAAAAGTTCAAATATACTAGGGCAAACAACTCTCAACTTGTAATGCAGTTTCAATATACAAATCAATAAACACCACCCCCCAACACTCGCCACTCTTCCCCCTCCATACCTCCAGTATGTTGCAACAAAGGCGCTTACTGCGGGTGAGGTGGGGGGGGGAGGGCCTACGGCTACCGCAACTTCAGACTGCAACCACAACAAGAACCTCAAGTCTGCTTGTTGGTTGGTTTATAAAACTTTTTAGACATTTTATTCTATTTCTTTGTTTTTACTCTTTTTCAGGCGCAACGGAAGGTGCAACGGCAAAGCAGAAAGACCAGGCCATAATGTGTACTAGTCACAGAGCCAAGAAAAGTTAATGATGTCAGTGGCACTTGCCGTAGGCAGTCCACACAGAGCCGCATTCGTATACGGACCAAATGCCGGCAAGTCGCAAACGCAGTTGAAACCCTAAGGACTTCAAGTCCCTGCCACGGAGCCACAACTTGCTGGCTAAAGCCACAAAACTGATAACAACAAGCGGGTGGGGAGAAATGGGAAACTATTAAATTACTTATTTTAGAGTCAAGAGGACAAACATCCAAATGGCAAATGAAATAGAATGGTGGATATGATGGCTTATTGCTTGATTGCAGCTTGTAGCTAGAAATGTGGGAGAATCAATTGAGTTAACCTACCAGCCTAATTGTATTTGATTTTCAACCGCGATCAAGCGCGAGAATTTCATCTTTGGCACCTTTCTGAAACGTTAAATTCTATGAATTGCATTAATCCATAAGTACATTTCTTTACGAGGGTTTCTTAACAGATGCTTACGCAGATCCGAGGAAAATCTCTAATTGCCAATGGACAAACAATCCCATTAGTCGAATTCAAGGCCATCCCCGGGGAGGTTGGCAAAAAGTCTATAATTGTGCGAAGCACTCAACAAAATTTTAAGCAATTAAATCTTTAAGTCTCGTTTAGAAACTGTTATTTTTCTTTTCTCTCTTTCGCTTTTAGATTTCAGTTACGTTTTTTCCTTCTGGGTTTTGCGGGGCAGCGAACTAATTATAAAACGGATGCGCACAGGTCCCCAAGGAGGCTGGACGGCAGGTAGGGGTGGGCTTTGGGGGGGATTGGCGAAGGGGCTCGTTCTTTGTTTAAGGTCCACCACCAAAAGGACAGATAAATGCGACGGTCTGCGCCGCGAGTACGAGTATTTTGCATAATTGTTGACCCAGAAAGTCGCAAGAAAGCAACAACAAAATAAATAGGGAAAACAGCAATTTCTCTGCAAGATTTTTTGTTTTTGTTTTTGCCTCTGCAGCAGGGATATTTTGTGCGCTGCTTTTTTTGGGCGCCACCGCTGATTTGTAATTAGGAAACGGCCGCCAACTGTCGCCTTCGTTTTTCGGGTGCGGCAGCGACTGCGACTGCGACTGCGGCTACGGCCACGCCCCATTTACACCGCAGCGGCTGCGGGGCATTAGCGAACGTTAAATACCCAAGTGCCATCTGTTGTGAGCCCCCCGCAGAGTGGCAGCTAAGAAGTGGCAGCGCCGAAATTAAATGAATGAAAAGCGCTAGAAGAAAAGTGTAAAGCAATGACGCCTCATTCCCAGCGGACATTTGAGCCAAGTAGTGCAAAGGCAGCGCCACTTTGCGGCTTTTTTAAGCGGAAGAGCGAAAGGGAGAAAGGCGGAGAATTCCTCGTAAATTTAGCACGCAACAAATGCAACGAACCCAAGAGACAGAAAATGAGAGAGAAAACGAAAAAGTTGTGTGAGGCAAAAGTTTATTAAAAAATTTAAATTCAGTTTTAATATTTTTCTTTGACTTGCGCCTTCTTCAAGCAATCTGCTGCGCAGGGAAATGCACAAAATTGAAATTATTTTGTGTCCGGTGTCACCATTTTGTGCTTCCGTTTGGAACCCTTTTTCCAAAATGGGGCTAACAAACTTTAATTCCTTTGCCATTGATGCAGAACTTTTGAGCGCAAATTTTTTATTTTTTGTATTTTTTTCGGAAATTCGTTATTCTGCCCATCGACCTTCGGAGCATGTCCTTTGTCCTTGTTTATTTAACAGCCTGTGCGGTGTTGCATGTTTCCGCTTGTTTTATACCTTATCTTTTCTTGTGGGCTGAGACAATCCTTCAAAAGCAATGCTGACAAAAAGGCCATCATATTTGGTATATTTTTGCATAATTTTGAAAAGTTGTTTGTATAGTCCCTAAATGACAGGATGTCTTTATTGTTTCTTATGTGATTTATGATTCAAATAGAAAGGTTTTCCTCTTGAAAATTATGCTTTTTACTGGCGTGACATGCATGGAAATTTGTACATTTGTTTTAAAATATTTTGTCCAACAGTTTTTCATTAATTCAGATAGATTTGTTTCACTATTAAACTTTAAATTGGTTTTGGGATGTCCCCAACTATAATTAGGTATTTAAACAATCTCATCCCTTCCATCCATTCAATATTTAAAGCCTTTAATTCTTTGAGCCCAAACACTTTTACAAGGACGAATCGCATATTTTTTCTTGTTGTTGCTTAAATTGCTTTTGGGGTGATTTTCACAAAACGCAAATCTCTTTCAAACCGCACAGTTATCGCACAAAGCACCCAACTAACACTGGCACCCAAAAGTTTAGCACTCAGACACTGAAATGGGGGTTGCGACGTCGTAAGGAGCTTTTCCGGCTTTGCTTTTCATAGGCATTAGCTCACGTACTCACATCCGCACGTCCTGCATGTCCAGGCGGCTCCTTGAGGCGCATTTCAATGCTTCACCTTGTGCGCAGAGTCTGAGCCCATAATAGGCGCCATAGAATGCATTCATGCAAAAGATAAGGGCTGAAGCGGAGATTGGGGAACGCTCTGTGGCACACGGAAGTCAGATTTTTAGTGAAAGGCAATAATGAAATCAAAATGTGAATGCACTTTGCATTTCCTACTTTGTTTGACCCTGTTAGAAGCAAAAAAAAAAAAAAATGAAAAAGTAAAGAAAATTCGGAGTAGAGCCTGCCAGAGACACAACCCCACAACCCCTCTGGCACACCTGTCAGCTTCCTTTAGCCTGAATGTGCACTCATTAGTTCTCATTTAGAAAATTATGCGGCTTCTGTCGTGCTTATTCTCCCATTTGAAAGCAGCGTGGCAAAGTTGAGTCGAGAAAATGCGCATCCTCCAGGATCTGCTGCATAGCAATGCGAAAATGATGAAAATTATTCTTTATGCATTAGGCTAGAAAATGCATAAGTTATCTGCCACTTTTCTTCAAGAAACGCTGAAATTTTTCATAAGTTAATTTTAATCGGATAATATCTTATATTATCTATAGTTATAAAGTATTATTTCATAATATTCATTATAATCAATTATTCTTTTAAATTGAAGAAATTTCACGTTCTTGTCTTATTACCGTTCATTAAATAAAACTAGTTGATACCTATTCAATTTCTTAAATGGGCCATACCAGCGACGTCTCTTAGCTTGTCCTTGCTTTGATGCTCTTCGCATCCTTGCATTTAATTTAAACTTTGTATTTCGTTTTTCTTTTATTGCATTTTTCAATCAAACTGCTTCAATTTCGTTCAATCGGAATGGTTAGAATCGCATTCAATCACATCATCTGAAAAAGCGCCTGTTCAAGCCGAAGCCTGTAATACACTTACCACAACAGTTTATGCGCCGAATTCAACTTTACCGGAGCAGCTTAGAAAAGGATGTTTCACCGTTGTTGCATAGTTCATTGGCTAGCTAATATACCCTCAGCTGGCTTACAAGCACTTTGCTGTTCTAATAGAAATGGAATTCATCCTTTTGACAATTTTCGACCTTGCTGCATTGCATTGATTTTATACCAATTGACCCACGTCCTTGGCCAAACTCGCCGCATTGCACACACACACACATTTAAATATATATGTATATATATATATATATATATACATATATATTTTTTTTGTACATATGCACTTTACCGTACTCATTGATGCATATACATATGTATGTATGAATTTTTCACAAGTTTCGGCAAACGATTTCAGCATAATTCGAAGAAATCAAATTCTGCATAAATATAGCGTTAAGAAATGTGAGTAAGATTAAATATAAACATTTATACAAATTATAGGTAATTTCTGAGGAATCTTTCGATGTAACTGCTATCTATAGCAATATTTAAAACGCTAAATAATTGTATTTGTTCAGTACCTTATAGTATTTATAAATATCGATAACAGGATCCTTATCGATATTTGCCAGTCAAACAAAAGCTAAAAAAAGTGCTTTCTAAGCTGATTGAGAGAATGTCAAATTAGAAGGTTTGATAAATATTCCACTTGTGCAACTGTGATTTTCAATTCAAAATCGCAACTAAACGGTTTAATCTTATATAATATAAATAAAAGAACTCAGTAAGTTAACTTTAAAAATCGTATGAACGAGACAAAAATAGTTGTATCTTTTTAAAGGCGAAATAATGGAAGTGAACTCGTCAAACACACAACAGGGAGCGATGCCGAGCACCTCGATATCTTTGCCATTTAAGCCCACTCTCGAATGGCACATCCATGGGCTGTACGAGAACTTGGACAGCCAGTCCGACGAGACCGATCAAAATAGCGATCAGATGGGCATTCAGAATTATGATGCTGGCGAATTCGTTACCCAGATAGATGTAGATGCGGCAACGCAAAGCAACGTTTACACCTCGATAGCGAATACGGTTTGGGAGGTACCTGTCAACAAGAACGGGAACCTTATGAATTTGGCCTGCACCATCGACATTGCGGACATAACGCGTCGCCTGTTGACGAGCGCCGTCGAGAATTGCGATCCGGGCATCGCTGTGGATGAGGAATTGATATGCACCCTGGCCCAGAAGCTGGCCGATGCTATAGTCAAGCCGCTCGAGGAGAACGACGAGACCATTGAGCCGGTCATCTTCAGCCTGGTGCCGGCGATTGCCATGCAGCGCGAGTCGGGCAGGGTGATGGCCTATGGCGTCGGCCAGCTGGTGTCACGTGGCAGCAACAATGACAAAATGTCCATGATCGTGCGCGGCTGTGCCCTGAACATTCAATCCCGCCAAGTGATTGTTGAGTCCATATCTCAATCACTGCTGCCGGTCAATGAAACTGCAATTTAGCATTTTTTTTGATAGTTGTAAAATATTGTATTTGTATGTAAGGGTACAAAGTACACTGATTTTTATTATTTAGAAATTGCATAGAAACCTTTGAAACTAACATTTTTATAAATGTTATATTCATGTACACCTAAAAACAAAACAATGTAAATCAACGTAAGTTTATATGCAACACACAATTGCATAATAAATCTGAAAAAAAAATGATTATAAATAAAACTATATCATACCTGAGGTACTCAATGTTGTGCATATTATGTCAGATATTAAGGCGATACTGAAGCTAAAATTTATACCAAAAATTAAAAATGTTCTATAAAAATTCAAATTATTTTTTGGTTTTGTTAATTATTCAGATTATTATTTATTTAATGCAATAAATTTTCTCAGTTGAGAGTTTTCACATAGTTTATTTTTCGTTTACATATAAGTACTTTGATTTCTTTATGTTTTTGTTATTAGATGGTACTTAACGGTAATTTTGCTATATGTTCGCACATAACTGTATATGTATAGTGTATATGTATTTTAAAATGTATCTTCATATTATGCAATTTATTTTGTTTTACTGCGGCATATATTTACAATTAAGTTAAGTTAACATTTGCTATGCACTGAATTGCACGAATTCAGTTTTTACTTTGCATTTTCCACGCTTTGATTACATTAGGTATTTACGATTATTAAGGGGATTTTAGTTTTAGTTTTAGTTTTAGTATCGGTGACTAAGCTGGCCTTGGGTCACGTTTTAATTAGTTTTATGAAAAACACTTAAGGACTTAGAAATGTATTTTGATTTCGTTTTGTTGTATTTTCGCTAATCTCCCGACTTGACTTACACCTAAAATGAATGGCTCAACATTTAAACGTATGTCGGATTAAATATTTAACTATGTGAGTGTGCTGATGCAGTGGGGCGGACAGGGTATTCAATTAAACAGATTGCTGCTCAAAATAAAAATAGGTGTACAAGTTTTAACTCGTTTACAGCGGGTAGCTCAAAGACGGCTGACCGCAGAGACCACAAACATTTGATACGTGATTATTTGCAGAGCTTGTGGAAAAAAGAAGAATAATGACAACAACAAAGGAAAAAGAAATTGGTCGGCGCCACAGTCAGTTGACCACAGTGTTGCCTCATTTAGTCGCAGCTGCTTGTGGTTGGCTTTTATTAATGACCGACAGGTTACGCATACGCCCTTGTGACGCCAATTGGCATGCATATATGTATACGGATATAAATATAAATATATATATTATATTCAGTATAATTAATGTACATTCGATTATTTGGATTTTAACTTCTTGCCCAGCGACTAATTGCAATTAAGCGTTTATTATTTTTTTTCGCATTTTAACTCTTTGGCTTTTATTTATTTGGCTCTCTTTGGGCTTCGACTTAATTGCAATTTCAGCATGCAAACCAAATAAAAGACAACGCCAGCGCCTTTATTAAATTGGTTAATTTTCATGGATTTCTGTTGTTGTATTGGACATGTTATTACATTCATATATAATTTGATTCTTCATTTTTATTTTTTTATTTTTGATTTCATTCAATAATGTTTTATTCGCATAATTATAAAGTGGCATTTCGTATTTAAATAAATATGAGTTTATGCAATTCTCCTGCTGCTTACACAATTTACTTTTTAAGTTTATAATATATTTTTACGAGATTTGTTTCGTATCGTTTTAAATGCAATTTATTAGTATTTTAAATACTCTGCGCTGTAATCTTGTGTGTGCTCTATATATATATATAATATTTTAATATTTTTTACTGTATATAATCAATTAATTTACATGCTTGTTTGACATTAAACAATGCAGTTTTATATACAGTTGAACCTTAAATATTAATGCTTACGTACAAATTGATACGACTCTCAATCAATTATATTCAAATATTTTTATCTATTAAATTGGGATTTTTGTTCTTTACCATTTATGTAAATTTTTGTGTTGTTTCGCACATGTTTTGTGAGATAAGAGCTTGCAAAATATTGTTTGCACGTATTTATGACTTAACAAACATAACATAAATGGAGTTGAGTAATGGTAAAAAATTATCTATTCATTTTTTCATGTAAATATTATTGAATTTACAGCATAGCAGAAATGAGTTATGTATAGAGAGTTTGCAAGGATTGCGCAGTTTTAAAAATGCATTTAAAATGCACTTTATTTACGAGAAATTTTTAAATAAAAGAACTGCAACGATTGGTTAAAAAGTTCAGTTAGGAATTGTTTTTGATTTGGGCTAAAAACATAAATTAACTGTGGACAAATCTTTCAGTTATTAAAATGTTGCAATTGCAATGCAGAAATATTATTGAAGAAAAGCCTGTTATTAATGACGCTATTTAATTCACTCTCTTCTTCTCAAAAAACTCAGTTTAATAGTCCAGTTGCATGCGTTTTAATGCAAAAATTTCAAATGTTATTTTGTAGTTGATTGGAGCTTGATTCTGCTCAAATAGCAAATGCAATGGATAATAAAAACATCGTTGCTATCGAATTTGATGCATAAATATTTATTTATTTATCCATTTATGCAAACACACTCGAAGCACACACATACACACTCAAATTACAATAAAACTTCAAATCAGATAAATATATAAATGCATATATTTATTTGTATATATTTATTTATTTTTTATATATATATTTATCTGCTTATGTCTAAAGTTTTACGACTAGTTGCTTAGAGCTTGTAGTACTTACAAATTAGTTGCATTCTTTTACCATTGCAGCTTCCTTCCGTCCTTGCCGTTTACTCTTGTCTTGCCCACAGATTTCAAATGGTCTAGCATATACTTAGTATTTTAGTTAGCAGATAAAATCAACTAGCTTACAACATGCACTTTGTTTATTTTTTCTTTTTAATATTTTGTTATGGCATATATGTGAATCTTATCAATTTTGTTTTTTGTTTTTTCATTTTATTTATACTGCTGTTGGCCAGTGGATTTGACTCGTAACTCCCATTTTCTCGTAGTATTTAGCTTAAATCAGTTTCTGTTTGTTCCCATCTTCAAGTTGTCATGTGCGATGTCCCACACCGATGAGGATAACACTGAGTAGCAATGCCAGGATGCACAGAGTATACGCACGTGTAATGGGTGCCGATGACGTAACCGCCGAAGCCGATGATTCGCCTAAAATTTTAATAATAATTGAAACTTTATAATGTGAAAATACAATAATAAAAAACTTTAAAAACATTTTAAATAAAATATTTATATAAAAAAGTAACGCATAACTAAATAAGTATCTTTAAAGGAAGGCATTTTGTATTCAATAGGCCAGAATTTACTTTATACATATTAAAATAAGTTTAAATATAATTTTATGTCAAATATTGTATATTCTTAATTTTCTATACCAGTATGTCACTTTCAGCTTCTTACGCTTTAAAAATATTATCATGACAACAGACAATCTTTTTTGGTATCTCTTAAAATATCCAAATTTTTGCATAAATTTTATTGTAATTGTATTTTGGATGGAACTTACCATTTATAATGTTGAGCGTTACCGTCGCACTGGGACTGTTTGACGGGCTACAAGTGTAATTGCCAGTGTCACGCTTCTTGGCGGACTCGATGATTAATGAGCCGATCTGCAAATGTGCGATTTAAAGAGCAAAAGAACAGAAATGTAAATTTTTTGAATATTATTTAAGCAAGAACTGAAGGAAAGCAAAGCAAAAGTGAAAGATAAGCAGCATTGGAAATTGCGGGATTAGGCCACGTTTATGACAAGTCCGCGACACGTTTGCTAAATATTTAACGAGTGTGGTGCGAGTCACGTTTGTCAAAGGACTGTTCCGTTTTGAGGTATTCGCAGAATTTGCCTTCAAGACGGTCGTGGCACGAATGTGACATAAATGCGACTTGTATGAAATAATATTGTAATCTAGCAGTGCAGACACGACACGGACAAAGCACGGACGTGGCCACACGGAACAGCGAGCAGCAGTTTGAAATCAAGTGTAATTAAATTAAAATCAACAAGGGAACAATTGGAGAACTTACCGTGCTTTGCCCCTCGCCGCTGGCCTCTGGCAGATTTGGATCCAATTGCGTGCGATGGCGACGCGAATCGGCGGCCAGCTGCTCGGCTCCATGGTACCACATGATGAACGTGGGCGGCTCCAAGGCGCCACGCACAATGCAGCGCAGAACGACATTGCTGCCAGCCTTGACATAGCGATCCGGTTCGCCGAGTATCTCGGTGCGAGGAACTGTAACGGCAAAGCAGAGGCGAATGCCACAATAATCAAATGAATATGCTCATTATGAAGACGATGATGATGATGATGATGATGATGATGAGTGATGCGGCGCGTGTTCGTGTGAAATTGTGACATTGGCGCTAATCTATTGAATTAACAGCTGCTAGTCACGTCGCGCACGTAAATCTGTGCACCTTCTCGACGCTGGGCAAATCCACTTTTCAATTTTTCAGTTACTGATTCCATCAGCTCCCACAGCCTCACCACCATCCGGCCGCACACAACAGACACGCACATGCATAACAAACTATGCCTCAGTCAGTTACAAGTTACAAGTTACAAGTTGTGTCAAAATGCGAGTTCGTATGCTATAAAAAATACATAGACGAAAGTTGAAATTGTTGGCACACACATTTACACATCACACGAGCTGTCCTGTCCCTGCCCCTCATATTACCCCTGGGCCTTTCGCTGGCCAACGGCGACGTGCGCTTTCAAATTCGACAAAATCACGTATACGCCGGGTTTTCACTGCTGTTACACACACAGAACTGTGCAAAATGTATGCGCTGAGAATTTACACAGAATTCCGTGTATATCTGTATCTATGTGTGTGTGTGTGTATGCGCGCGCTCTTCGTTTATGGTTTGACACCAAACTGTGTCAGCTTGTCAAAATCGTCATGTTGTGCATGTTAGTTTTCCACTTGCTTGACTAGAGATGCGCGCGTTAGCTAAAAGCATATGCAATATAATTAGCCATCGTCCTTTAAGCCAACGCCCCTGTCCCAGTCCCAGTGGCCCAATGCGGCTACTGACTTATTCTTACTGGCAGCAATAAATATTGTCGGAAAAAAATTCAGTATGTAATTCTCCTCGTTAATCAATTTTGAAACCATTTTAAAAATACCAAATATGAAAAAAACTTAAATTCATACTCAATTGAGAACCACAGAAATAATGGCATTAATCATCATTGATTCATTTTTGACAAATTTATGGGTGTTTCAATAAATTTCTTAGACTTCGACAAATTTAGAATCAGTTTTATACTAAATATACTAAATAAATTTGCATAAATTATGCAAATCGGAACAGTTCTTAAATAACTTTTATATTCATATATATATTTTCAGATTGGAAATTGATAAAAAGATAACTGTCAAACAAAACCACAGTACCGCAAAGAACAGAGAAATAAATTGTTCAAAGGCAGTAACCACAATTTTAGCAAATTCTAATCTGAACAAAAGGTGGTAATTGGAAAAGGGAAGAACCGAAAGAGATAGATAGAGATAAAGAGAGTAGGACGAGGCGTAGTGTGAAACGAATTAGGGCAACTTAAATTAATTGGGTTTATGGCGAAATGCTTTTAGGGAAATTAGTTAAGTTTCAAATGTGCAGGTCGCCCGGGTGCAGAGGCCGCGTCTGGCCGTAAACATTACTGCGAAATTGTCACTTTTGATGGCGAGATAAAACCGAAAGCGTCAAAAGGAAACGCCCGAAACGCACATCAGCATCAGCAGAGCAGTTGGCCCAGCTCGCAAAAAATTGGCTTTGGCTATACAAGATTAGCAGCAAATTAAATAAGCAGACGAACAGAGACCAAATCCTCTAAATGAATGAAAATAAAAAAGAGGAAAGAGCAGCGAAGAAGTAGAAGCTGCAAACCAAACGAGATGAACAGAAAACAAATCTCATAAAACCAAATCTAGTTTGTCGTTCAATGATGCAGAAAAAAATATATTCATTCATTGCGAATAAATGTGTGTGTGTGCCTGTGGGTGGTGTGGGTGGTGTGGGTGTGTGTGTGGGGTAAATGTAAGTGTACATTAACGCACAATGGGCCAAAACTAAATTAGGAAATATTATGCTTAAAATTATTAACAAAATTATATGGTATAATTGAATCTTTAGAAAAGTAATTTTTTCAGCAATGGATTTTATTTTTTAGACTATATAAATTGGAATAATTAAGCCTTTTATCACTCGCGTTGTCGTGTCTCTTTTGACCACTGTGCGAGCAAAACATCAAGTAAATGAGCCAAAACCAAAGAAACTGACATTTTAACCAATAACAAAAAAAATTCACACACACATATACAGGACATACACGCACGCATTGGCATAACAAATTGACCGAAAACTACGATCCCATTACCCCAACGAGCCAATGGGCAAAGAGGGCTCAGGAATCAAGCATCATGCCAGAAGCAAAAGGAGCCAAGTATAAAATACATTGGCAAGTGGGGCCAGCCAGGCTCAGCTAGTAAGGGTAAGGGGCAGGGGCAGCGGGCTGGAGGGTGGGGGGTGTGGCAGGCGCAAATCGACAACATGCAAAGGGAGTTTTAGTCGTTTGCACAGACAAAACGATGCAATAAATACAAATTACATGGCAAGGCACAAAATCAAAAAACGAGCAGAAAAAGGCACTAAAAGAAAAAGGGGCTACTACTGGGCAACTAGGTGCTGCGGATAATGGTTATGGCGAGCGGGAGAAACGCCACAGTCAACCCAACTAGACAAAGCCAAACATGGACGTGGACCACGAGTCGGCGGCGTTGTGCCAAATGACTGCGAATAATGGTTCGCAGCCGGTTGCTGGCCAAGAAATACCAAATCGAAAAAAGGCTAAAGACTGCAGGACGCTCATACCCCCACCCCTTCTCAGCCGTTTCTTCTGGCCAACTAAATCTATTGTATTCGGCACTCGGCTTGGGCACGCATAGAAATCCTTTATGCGTTCAGCTTGTCGTTAGATTAACGCAAAATGTGGCCGCGCATACATAATTTACCCCACCCTCGGTCCGTACCAGTGCACGCCTGTCTGTACATCAAGAGTCTGTCGAGTTTTCCGTTCGCTGGGAATACCTGTTGGGCGTAGCGGTCGTCTTGACATGCCACGTTACAGTGGCGTCTTGCAGTTAGTCACACTGCCGCTGGCTTACAGCCCACATAGAACACTCAGAAAGACACACAAACAAACAAACACACACACACACACACTCACACACACACTTGGGAGCAAGTGCTTAGCATACAAATTAGCTCAACCGGAAATGCGAAAATCACTTTTAGCAGCGCATTATCGAGTCTGCGCTGTTCCGACATCCTTAGCGGGCCCCGTGTCCCTTTCCTTCTCCTTTTATGTTAAGTCTACATCCTTTTTCTTGGTCTACACAAAAGCCAAAATGTTTTGTTGCATAAAATTATATTCCATTTGGTGATTAAATTGGCAATTATTTAAATTTTGTAAATGTCTCAAGATTTACGAAGTGAAAAGAGTATATTGGTTTTGTGCAATGTCCGTCTTGCTGTCCGTCCGTCCGTCTGTCCGTCTGTCCGTCTGTCCGTATGAACGCAATTATTTTCGCCGCTATTGAAGCTAGAGACTTGAAATTTTGGATATATACTCGTGTGTACCCGCGTCAGATAAAGTGTTAAGGATTTTGAGCTCCGCCCACTGGGGGCGTGGCAAACCGATAACACCTAAAATCGCATATTGCTAAAGTCCACAATTTTAAAGCTAGAGTCACCAAACTTGGTATGTATATAGCTAGTGACCTCCCAAAAAGATTGCGACCTTGATATCCCGGCTACGCCCACTATAACGCCCCCAGCGCCCCCGCTCTCAAAAATCGGATATGCATATATCTCCCACAGTTTTTGAGCTAGAGTCACCAAATTTTGCATATACATTGCAGGAATGCTCCCCCAAATATTAAAAAAAAAGTTTTTTGGCCACACCCTCTCCCGCCCCCATAACCGCGAAAACCGATAAACCTGAAAGGTCAAATCGATAAGTGTTGCATATTTGCACAATTTTAAAGCTAGAGTCACCAAACTTGGTATGTATATAGCTGGTGACCTCCCCCACAGATTGACCCTTTGATATCCCGGCCACGCCCACTAGAACGCCCTCCAGCGCCCCCGCCCTGAAAAATCGGAAATGGCTATATCCCCAACAATTTTAAAGCTAGAGTCACCAAATTTGGCAGATATATTACCAGAATGCTCCTCCATACATCACAGGAAAAAATTTTTGGCCACGCCCCCTCCCGCCCCCGTAATCGCAAAACACGTTATATATGACAGTTCCAATCGATAACACGTGTATATATCCCACAATTTAAGCGATAGAGCCACCAAATTTGGTATGTAGATAGCTGGTGTCCTGCCCCACAAATTGCGCCCTTGATATCCCGCCCACGCCCACTAGAACGCCCAACGCCCCCTCCCTAAAAAATCGAAAATGCCTATATCTCTTAGAGTTTTTAAACTACAGTCACCTAATTCGGGATATATATTAGTGGGAAGCTCCCCCAGAAGTTACAGTAAAAAATATTTGCGGGCAGTCCCCCCCCCTCCCCCTTCCGCCCACGCAACCCGCGAAAATCTATATCTCGTACAGTTTTAAAGCCAGAGGCACCAAATTGAATATGTAGATAGCTGCTGACCTCCCCCAAAGATTGCACACTTGACATCCCGGCCACGCCCACTATAACGCCCCAAACGCCCCCGCTCCGCCGGAAATGCCTATATCTCCCACAGTTTTTAAGCTAGAGTTACCACATTTGGTGGGTAGATAGCTGGTCACCTCCTTTAAAGAGAGGAACAAAATGTTGCCGACGACCACCCCCACCCGAACGTGAACGAGTATAACGCAGTCGGTAACGCCCGACTGCAACTTAATTTACGAATTGAACTGCAGCATGGATTCTAAGGTATATAAAATCAGATTGATTACGTGAAAATATTGAAAAATTTTTTACTGATGATAGGTGTTATTCGAAAATGAAATTTGTTATATAAAATTAATTTGTCTTAAAAAAATAATATGGCTTACTCACTAAATAGTGAGTATCTCTTTCTTGTAAAAAAATAATACAATTATATAATCTTTAAGAATTTAGGTAATATATAATATAGAGTACAATAGAGTAAAAAGTAACCTTCTAACCGATTTCTTTAAACTGAAAGGCTAAAAAGCAGTGGTCAGCTTTAAATTTGCTAAACAGTCATAGAATATGATAGCAGAAGGTGTCAAATACAAGTGGAAAATTTATAGACTGGAGTGCAATGTAATTTTTCCCAAGGCACTTACACTGGTGATTTGTGCTGTAGATGTTTGGTATATGTGGTAGTTTTGCGTATGCAAACATGAAATTTAATTAACTTTTTTAGACTGGGCCTCAAGTTTGGGTGAGCGCGTTTGTGTTTAACAAACCCAAGAAGCGAGCTCATACAAAGTTTTCTCGTTAAAAAACTTGGTCAGAATTTTCTCAGTGCGGTGGTCAAAATGCTTTTCAATGGAAATGCACCAACCACCAACCACAATTTGAATGCAATTTCGTGAGCAATTGCGATTCCAGCAGCCGAATAAAAGATGCAAAGATCTCCAAACATATGCTCTCTCTCTCTGTCTCTATTTACCGGCCGTTCTCTCCCTTTCTCGCTGACAGTCCAACTCTTTTTCGACTGTCTGGCTGTCGGCGCTGGTCAGTCATGCTTAACGTGGCCGTGGACCAAGGTCCACAAGTGCCAGTCAGACCAAAAACTTTTCACATATAGTTTATATATCTCATATATATGTATATGTAGTTTAATATCTTATGCATGAATGTGTTTATATGTATATGTTCGCCTGCTGCCTTTTGACCTTTCATATTATGCCTTAATTGCATGCACTCCATATGCTCGAGAGCGTAGCAGAGCAAGGACTAGTTCTAGGCTCATGCACATGTCCGCGTACGTGTCTGTCCTTGGCCAAGGACATCGTGGCCACTTACCAACAACTTGCAGCTGCACGCGCGCGCTCACTTTCGGCTCCGTGGACACCTGACACTCGTAGGTGCCGCGTCCCGCGCCTGCACATATTTTATTTGCAGTGTCCAGTATTTATCCGGCTGCTTGAGTGCCAGAAAGCGCTGATCTGCTATGAAGACGGCTCTGAAATGAACGAATTTTGTATGAGTTCAATAAAGCTATATAAATATTCAATATACAATTAGCTAAAACAATATTGTCTATTATTCATACAAAAATTGAACTATATAGATTGATGATGGTATAAATGATGATATTTTAGATTTTTTAAATAAAAATTATATAAAAGTATTTTTAAATATTATAAAAATAATTATTTCTTCTGATATTAAATTATTCATTTTAAATATATTTTTCTAAAATTTATGAAAAATGAAAAGTTATTTTTAACTGATTAGAGTTTTCATGATATATTTATACATAAATTATTTATACATAAATCTTGACTAATTGGTAAAATCTAAAAGCGCTTAGAAAACTTTCAGTTTTACATGATCAGATCGTTTGGTGGGCTTGATCCGAGTGCAGTCATGGCGACGCATGTTGAATGTGCAGCAGTTGTATGTGGCAGAGGAACAAAAATAAAAGCAGCGGCAGCAACAATAACAGCAGGGGCAATAAAAACAGGCCCACTTACGCGCTAAGCTCCGCTGCTAATGGCCACTCAAAAGACACTCAAAGTTATTTAGTTGCGGCATTTAAACAGCTGTCCCCGCAGCACAACAAGTCCCCCCCGACTCCAACAACAAAGTTGTATATGGACCCATTCCACAGCAACAACAATAACAGCAAAAGCTGCTACCATGCAAATGAGTAGGTGGCTTTGGGGGTGGACTGTGTGTGTGTGTGCGGAGGGGCCCACTGAAATAAGTTGCATTTAATGTCATTGTTGCAATATTTTTGTGCGGCGCTCGCCCGGAAATTTCCCTCTGCCATTTGCGCAAAGTGCAAAAATGCTTCCGTCTCCAGTTGAAAGTGCGCCCGTGCCACGCCCCGTCCGCGCCCTACCGTCGCACACATGCGTTGACATTGCTTATTAGGCACTCTGCCTCAAACTCTCGACTTTGCTTGCACCCCTTTCACTCTTCCCGCTGCCCCCACGTGCACTAACAAGTTTTGATACTAAACCCAGATTAGACCCTTGCGTTTTGCACTCGTAAAACTCGACATTTTATGACTTTTGCCATTTCCTTTGCGCCACCCACTTTCAGCTCGCTTTTTGCACTCCTTCCTATTGCTATGCGCTGCAGCAGTATTTCTTATCCAGATTTTGTAGTTACTTTATAATTTTCATCTCGTTTTTAAGTTTCGCCTTGTACTGTTCACTTTTTCCCCACAATATTTTCCATATTTTAACAGCATTCTCCATCGCTCCAAATTCTCAACATTTCTGTGCCTCTTGTCCGGTTTTTTAGACGCTTTCTTACCCAAGTGTCAGGAAGTGACCCGTAACAACATAAGTTTTCATCTGCAGTTTATGTTGGAAAGGAACACAAAAATAAAACAAGAACAACACTGGATTTTATAAAAAGTTTTGTCATGACTTTTTGATGTTATATGCAAAAATTCCACTACCACATAAAAGATTACAACAAATATGCATAAAAAGCGTGTTAATAAAACAGTAAAAATTTGCATATTTAGTACATATGTTTGTGTGTTGTATTGGTTTTTGTTCAGTTTTCCAAAGGTGGGTCATAAAAGTAAAAAGTGTAATAAGAAAGTTGAAAGAGTTTAACTTTATGACATTGTTATTATTTTATGGTAATAGCAAAGTTTTAATGGGCATTTAATGACCATGACCATACATACAAAAGTTCTATATTACTGTACAAGACAATATTAAGTCAAACTTTTCCTTTATTAAAATTGGATAATTAATAAACAAAATATATCGAATAAATAAATTAATTAAACATTTTTTAAGAATAATTCAATATGAAGTCATATAAAGTTATTCGGGTAGTTCATGATTTATTATTTTCTTCATCGTTTTTTTAAGAGACCTATTTATCTTTAATGCCAATCAACTTCTAATAAAACCAGAGCACAGTACAATGAACTTTGTTGTGCTATCAATACTGTAATCCACAACAAGAAGTTGCCATTCAAGTGTCATAAATAAATATTTGCTTAATTACAAAACAAGGGTTTACACACCAATGTGGCCAGTAATCAGAAGAAGGGTTGGGGATGTGTATTAAGTACTCCCAGTGGTAATAAATGACATGCATCCCAGGTGCGAAGATAACAGATAACAAGTAGTCAAGCAACACCTGACCGTAATTACCCATTCTCCTGGACAAGCCGAGGACGTGTGTCAGGCAGTGTATCCTGCCCTGGGTCTAGACCCAGTTCGGGCCAAGTGCAAACAGAACTAATCTATTGTGCGATGGCTATAAATTCAAAGGGGTGCGTCTATCGGGCAAACAAAAGGCGCCAAGCACGTGACATTTATATGAAAGTGTAAACACATCATTTGAGCTATTATACAATGCTCATTCCAGGACATGCAGTACACACAGAGAAAAAGAGACAGAGAGACAAAGAGAAAGAGAGTGAGAGAGAGACTCTGAATCCTGGCTCTGCAACGTGACAGTGGCTGAAAGTTTTTGAAATCTATTTCCATTATGTGTGATGTGCCGGGAGGGAGAGCGAAAAGGGGAAGGGAGGGAGCTGGACATCTTGCGAAGCGCAGCAGAATAAGAAAACTTTCTAGATAAATGTGACATAAGACACTGGAGCAGGAAAGGACACGCACACAATCGACCCAGGACGGAAGTGGCTGTGCAGGATGGCCGACAGCGGCACAGGAAGCAATCAGTAAGGACACTATCTGGGCTTAATTTCAATGGCCCTGTGTTTGCCCAGCTGCAGTTGCAGTTCCTAGCCAAGCTGTGTGTGTGCGTGTTTGTTTCTGTTCGTATATCCTTGCTGTGGACACAGTCATTCATTCGGGAGCAGCCATTCATCCGTTTGGCAGACAAACAGGCAGCCGCCTTATCTAATGTGAAAGGTTCATTGGTTTTACTTTTCTATCAAAGTAATAAGCTGGAAATGTAAGCCCCTCCCTCCACACTCCCCCCAACCAAAACAGCAAACGTTGTCTCAAACAGCAGGCTAGTTGTGAGAAAAAATAAGCAGAGAAGCAGAGAAGAACCAAAAACGACCAAGCCAGACCGAGACACTTTGGAGTAAAGTTTTGCTGGATTTCGAAAATGCAATGAAATTGCACACACTTGTGTTTCCGCTTCGCATGTCAGGCATAAGCGGAAAAGGGAAAGCACACACACACACACACACATATATATATTCTTCTTCTCGCACCAAACTGGCTTCATTGAGAACTCACCTGACGCAATGGTTGGCTTGTTATTGGACACGCAGATTGAAATTGAAATACATTTTGCCACTTGGCACACTTTATTCAATTTACTGCAAATTGTTTTTGTATCAAGAGGATTTCGAGAAATTTCACTTAAAAAACAAAGTCTTACAAAAATACCAGCTATACGCTTCTGCATCTTATATCAAAGTAACTTTGGCTATTTTCTTTAATTTGCTTATGCAAAGTATCTTTTACTATTTGCATGAAGCGTTATAATATTCAAGTATCTTTAGGCTCATACCTGAAATTGTTAGAGAATGTCATTTTTTCATTATTTTATATATATTTTTGTCATAGTTAACTAAATATTTGCAAAGTATCTTTCAAATACATTTGAGTTGAAGCATTTATGTATTTGCTAGAAAAATATTAAAATCATTTTATTATTTTATCATTTAAGAAAATGTATCTGTCTCTGTACCATTTACCACAGACACAGACATTTATATTACAGTCATTCATTAGGGATTCATTAGTATTCCAGTTGCTTAAGTTGGACGCTGGGACAATGTCGATAATTATGAATACATTCAATGCCTTGAATTGAACTGACAAATTCATAAGCCGATTGAATTGCAGATGGCATTTTGTAATGGATATCAATGCTAATATATAAACATGCTCATTCACTTCATTTCGTAAGCAAAAGGACACTTTCGGTGTCATGTGAACAAATAATAATTTTAATACGTCATTTATATTCCATAGAGCACAAATGAATTTGGTAATTGTCACAGAGCCTAAACCGAGCCAGAAGCTAAATTCATGGCAATAATAGTGCATTTTTTAGCCCAAATGAGCGAATCAATAGAATTTGGCATTATCAATTACCCATTTATTTGGTAATAATTGTGTAAGGTTAATTACCTGTCGACTGTGAGTATGTGGCCATCACGTAGACGAATCCAGGATACGGATTTGTTGCCAAGTTGCTTTACCTGCAGGGAGAAACAAAGTGGGATTGCATTAAAAATTAAGTTTAGAATTATTTATTGGTATTTAAAGTGATGTAAAAAATAAAAATTAATGAAAAATATAAAACAAATCAGATTACTCTAGTCGGGATCGCCAACTAGGAGATACCCTGAACTCAGTGTTTAACACATACACACAAACTTCGGCACTTGAATTTAATTATTATTAATCATCGAAAAAAAAAGATTCCACACCGCTAAATCGAACTACCGACTATTCGAGTACAACTCTTATCGACTGCACCAATTTATTTATAATGTAACACGATATAAAATAACTTAACCATCGAAAAACAAAATTTCAAGGAAAACGCTAAATTCTGCACTTTTTATAAAAACGTTAAATTTCTATAATAATTTTTGGTAATTAAAAAAAGAAAAGTCTCACAATGTCTGCATCGCGGATTCGAGCAGCCGACATTCGACGTGACTGCAGCCAAACTTCTTTATTATTCTTGATTATGATAAAACTGAACTTAACTTACTGCAAATAAAAATTTCCAAGAAAACCACCTAACAAGAAATTTTGCATGTGTTCATGTATATGTGTACATAAACAAAAAAATTGCTTATGCTTCACCCAATCGCTGCTCTTGGCCCCCACAACTGAAAATATGTTCTTGATTTGATCGTAATACTAAATGTATGATCGTTATGAAATTTTTAGGAATTGTATGTACAAGCCAATTTGCAAGACTGTAGTATTCAATTTGTTTAATGGTTCTAATCTTTAAGTTTACGAAGTTATGGAAAGGAGTTATCTATCTTTTGAAATAAACTTGATCTGCGTATGGTAGATACGAACTGAATAGAGTTCATGCTCAAGATATTTCAAGCTTTGTATATTTTCAAATTTATTTTATTTAAATCTTAGCATTTAGTGAAAAAAAAATTTAATTTCCTTGTAAAGATAATTAGGCAGTTTACCATTTTTTAAAGGATATCTTAAGCACTTGGAGTCGAGTTTTTTGTTTAGTATTTATTATATTATAACTAATATATTTATATTATAGCTTTGAAAATGTACGCTTATTTCTCTTTCATGCTACAGGAATGCGTGTAGAATCCAATAATTAGTAGAACAGCGTTTATGCGGTTTACTGAGATGAGATGAAAGCCAAGAGATAATTTAAAACCTGCTGCCTATAATTATTAATTACACTAACCAACCTAAAGACTTATTTACTTAAGGTAAGTTAAAACGCATTTCCAAATATTCATTTCATATAAAGTCAAAGGAACAACCTGAAGCTGATTTAATTATTTGACATCGACTCAAAGGTACAACCTGCGGCAATTATCGTGTTGAAGGCTGTAACAGCCAGTTGGGCCAACAGCAACAAGTGTGGGGTGGGAGGGTTGGAAATTGGTCAGGCCGAATTCGCCACAGCCAAGCCGAGAGTAAATTAATGCGCCAAAATGTATGCGAGGCTTGGCAAACAAAATGCAGACACAGAAACAACATTGAAATGTAATTAAATACCAATGAACACGAAACTTATCAAGCAGGCAGCCGAAGCGGATAGACCCCCACACCGATAAAATCGAAATATGTCGTAGTTAGTAAATCTAAAATGCATTTCGACACTCGCACACACACACACGCACACACACGCACACACGCATTTGTGACAGCAATTGGGTTTGTTGAATTTACATGAACATTGTTTTGTCTATTCAACACTTTGGCATTGATTTTGCGCCTAAACATGGATGATATTACACATGCTGGCCTGTAATTTGACAATAATGGACTCATTAGATACTAGGTGCATGTGCCAGATTTAATTATGGTTTAGGTTGAACCAAATATGCTTTAATTAAATTCACATCATATTCGATTCTAGTATAAAGAACTCGTCCCAAAGGCCATCCGAGAATAAGGCCAGTCTCACTCACTCACCGGCTTAACAAGGACTAAACTGAAGCGAAGTGGTAAGAGAAAGGGGGCAATCACAATAAGCTGTTGCTTGGAATACTTTAAATACCCCAATAGCTATCTGAGCGCAGTCCTCCCACATCCTTCAGCTGGTATCGGAGCAGAGCTCGGCACAAGTGCGAACAATTTTGCAAGGAGCCACAGCTGGTCGGCCTGGGCCTTTGGCAGGTGGCAAGAAGTCGCTCAACTGTGCCACTTAATGCGGCAGCTGAACAAAGAGCCGCACGTTGGCCATGAAGTGTGAAACGAATGAGTCCGAGTCCGAGTCCGAGTACCCGTAATTGACAAACATTGAGATGCGAGCTTTTCATTTTGCCTTTCAAATTGCCAATTGAGGGACAGGGGAGACGGGGGCAACTGTCTGCGTTTCGTCGGCACTTAATTGACCATGACAACGAAAAATTAACATTGTTCCTATCTTTTGACGAGTGTAAAACGAAGTATAAAGAGCATATCGGTTATTTTAAACTATATATTTACAAATTTTCAGATAGATCACTGAAAAGCGCCTCTGAAGATCAGTTTTTCTTTATAATCATATCTCCTACAAAATAACAAAAAAATTTTGAAAGTTGTCGACTGTCTTAAGTTTCTGTAAGTATGGCGCATTCGGTTACACCCGATTGCGATGCTCTCACTTGTTTTCTGCTTCTTTTTGGCAAATTACAACACAAGTTGCTTGCGCCATGCATTAAATATTTGCCCAGTTCAAAGTTAAAGCAGCTGCCAGCTGCCTGTAGCCTGCCGGAGGATTAATGGCCGGGGCCACAATTTCTGTGCGAGCCGCACAAGAATTTGAATTTCATTTTGCCTTTGACCTGGCGGCCAATTACAGGCCGCTCTCGGTGTTCCTCCAGCAGGGCGGAATGCCAAAAATTGATGACTTTGTTCGAGATACAAATTAGACTGGGGCGTGATAATTATAATTAGTACCACAGACACCAGCCCAAGGATATAGAGCATTTAAAGACAGCAGAGGCTACGTCTGTTTCGATAGTTTTTAAGCGGATGTAAATAGATCTGTTGCTTAGTTTGTCATAAATATACCTTATTGTGATATTGTAGAAAGTTTAGTTGCTTAGTGAATTCGCATAATGGAAGCTGGACTTTGTTTTTCAATCTTGGGCAAAATAATTTATTTAGGAATTCTGGGAAGCTTACGTGCGACTTAGTTGAAGCGACCCAAGGGATATATTATATCATTTGTTGGATTTGCACAAAGCACGTAATGCCATAAAACTAATTTGTGTAAATTTAATTTCGGCTCTCGCTTTTTCGGGCGCATTGGTGGGGCGCAATACAATATTTACAACTTCTAAGCAAACAATTTGCATGTTCGGCTGCCTGCCGGCCAGCGTTGACCTTTAAACACCTGCGCAAACAGAGACCCAACAACGAAACCCGCCCACACCGCCCCCCCGTTGGCCGGAGGGGGGCATAAATTGGTGGCATTTGTTTTTGAGCTTTTGTGTTAAATACACGATGCGGTCACACCTTGTGGCCGAGTGCCTCGAGTTGCTCGGCAAATATTTACGCAATAAAATTTAATGTGTTTTCTATGGCCGAGATGTTAATGGGCAAACAGAGTTCGAGGGTGTGAGAGTGGGCGAGGGGGACCTTCTGATAATTACAAATAAAAACATGCAAGCACGCAATCTAAGCCAAATACTTGTAATAAAAAACAAATAAACAAGAAATTATGAAACGCGACTCCGATAAGAATAACTGATTGGGGTGCTGCTTACCCGACATGGCAGATACGCGTGAGTTCCAATCTGCGTGGTCACATTCGATGTGGCATATCCGTCCAGATACGGTTCCACCAGGACTCCAGTCGCCGACAGGGCGCCGACTTCGGGCAGCAGGGACGACACTTGAGCCATCGATGAGGATGTGTCCACGCCGCTCTCATCGAAACTGGCGCTAGCCGTGGCGGTGGCGGTGGCGGTGGCTGTGGCGGTGACGGTGGCCGAGGGTTGCGATGCTGAAATTGATTTGGGCCAGACGAAAAAAATAGAAGTGAGAAGTTGTTTTCTTGTTAATCGAAATGGCAATTTGAGCCATGCGTGGGCAGAGCTTATGTCACGTACAAAGCACACGTGAGATATGCGTGTCAATAGGTGTGTGATTATCAGCCCTAAGGCTGTAAAGGGGGGAGCGGGCAGAGTGGCGCTTGAATTTATGTTGGTTTGGGCCACATTAAAGCTGCACGGAGACTGCTCAGAATTGATTTTCTCAAAACTTTTTGAAACTTGATGCGACTTTTTCAATATATGTAAATGTTTAATAAATATATATAAATATATTTTAAGTATCTTCTAAATTGAATTTAAATTGTATTTAATTAAGAGAAATATTGTTGATATATTCAATCAGCATTTTTCATATTTTTTATGAAATTCTTATATGCAGAGCAAATCCAAGCGACAAATAATCCCGAACATATTGCTTAAATAAAGTTAGCAGCCTGTGATTCATTCGCTTGTTATTCTCACTTTAAATTGGTTGACATACATGAATAAATAATTTCGCGCCTCGTTTTTGGAATTGACAAGCTGCGCTGGGTGCTTTATATAAAGCCTCAATGCCAGTGGCAGCCCAAACAACAATAACAACAACAGCAACAACAACAACAACATTAATTGACGATGTGGCAAATATGCGCATGACTCTTATTCACAGAAAACCCGCAGAGCGTCGGCTAACAAAACCGCCAAGTCAGCCAGGCAGACATGAGCACTTGCCACACCTTAACACACACACACAGACACACACAGTAAAACACACAGCAAGCAGCTGCAGGTGACGGCAGATGGCGTGTTTATGCCTTTGTTTGGTGGCGACTGCCAGTTTTTGGTTTCGAATTAATCAACGCCGTTTAAGTGGCTTCTACGCGTCGTCACCACTCGACAGCAACCACTGAGCCATCATCACCACCCAGCCCAGCACCACCCACACGCTTCTGATTTTCGCGCTGCAAAGTTTTTTTTTAATGAATGGCGTTCATTAAAATTGATTGTTGTTTGCGGCGTCGCCACAGACGATGATTTGGAAATACAACCACTCTGCGAGTGGGTGAGGGGGGCACTGGGCAGGACGTCTCTGCCACGCATGGTATTTGCTGAATCGCCAATTAACTAGCAATTTCTCGCAATGAAATGCTCGGCAGCCCAAATTTTAGCACCCACTTCCCACTCCCCTTGGGACAGCCCGGACAATTGGCGCTGATTTTAGCGCGTTTTGGCCGTATTTTTGCCCGATGAATGCACAGCGAGCCACTTTACGGTAAAAATTAATTTTTGGTAATACGAGGCAGCCCCAATGGGACAATTGAGCTTCGACTTTGACGCATTTGCCGCCTGGCGCTGACAGTTTCAGTTATTTCGTTGTTTATAAATTCGCAATCGTAGGCGATGGGGGGGCGGGGCGGGGTACGCACATCAATTGTGGGATGAATCGATTGCTCGCAATTGGAATTGGAATCTGTTTTTGTCCTGACCTCAATGCGCAGTGAGTTGGAATCGCAGTTTTTTAAAAAATATTAAAAAGGGGCTACAAATATTTTATCAACTTTTTTTTTTTATTTTTGAGCGCATCAACTTTGATTGGGAATTTGTGCTGCGCACTGAGCCAAGGATAAAAATTAATTAAAGTTCGAATATATGATGACTAAAAATATACGAATTTAGAAAATAGATGAAGACTAATAATAAATATATGTATGCAACAAATATAACGATAAATATACAAAAATGTCAAAAAATCCGCAACTTATTAAATTTATATAAATAATGGCTTTCAAATTCAAAATTTAATATTAAGATTTTTTTGAATCATGAATGTATATTTTGGCAATTAAAAATTATATTGAAAGGTTTTTAAATTAAAATAAAAAATTGTATTCTTATAGTTATTAAAAAAAATGCATTTTAATTGAGCTTTAAATGCTGCACATATTATCTGTATATTTTTTTATTTCTCTTTTATCTGCCACTTCAAACATGACAGCCTCAACAAAATGTTCAATCGCGAAAAGAGAAAAGAAATGTAAAGCGATATGCAAAAGCTTCTAAAAGACAAGCGCTGTTACCCGCGGCCAAATGATTTGATCCGAGCTTGTGCCCCAATTAAAAGGGCGAATGATTTCGAGTTTGACAACTCGTACGTCAATTTAATTGCTGCGACCTTTTTTTGATGGGCACCCGTGACGGTTAGCGTCACTCAACTCGAGTGGGGCTGTCGGGCGGGGAAAGAAGTGTTTTGCCCATACGCCTGGCAGACAGACAACTGGGTGGAAGCTGCCCCGAGGCCCGCGTCTGCACCAGAAATCAGCAATCATTTCATCTTTGCCTATTTTGTGCCTTTCAGCCTTTGGCGGCGACGCCCTGTCAATAACAGCGTGTGTGTGAGAGAGTGTGTGGCATGTGGCAGTGCCACAAAAAGTGGAAGCAACGCTTGCGTCCGCCGTAATTGACAAAAGGTTTCATGCATCCAATGCCAGTGCCAATGCTCCTCTCGTTGCCTGCCACATAGGTCCCTCTGACAAATACACGCACGAGTGCCTGCATGACATTCACACACAGACACACAGACACACACACACATACACACACACACACACACACACACACACACACACACACACACACACACACACTCGCACTCTGATGCGCTGCAATCGACACGCTAAAATTGAAGGCGCGTTGAAAAGATCAAAGCCGTTCAATTGTCAGTAACGAAAGTTGGAGACTCTTGCCATAGTATTCTACGGGGATGTGGGCGTGGCATCAATACGGGCTGTCGCCGCACGGTTGAGCGACAGGAGCCGTGTGTAATTTGTCAAAGCACACCATGATTTTTCCTGCCCTTGGGCCAGCTGGCACTCAAGCTTTGCCAGGGCTTTGTTTAGATTTTACAGAAAATGAGGAGCTGGCAATATCCAAGCTAGAACTGACAATTGCGGGATTACAGGTTTTGGCATTACGGGAAAATTGAAATTGAAATTTGTAAACCTGAGAAAACGGCAAAGAAGTGCCAGGCAGATACAATTTAAATTTATTTCTTTAAATTTGCAGGAGTGATCGAAGAAATTTGAAAATTTATTAAGATTTTAGGAATATTATTTTAATTTAATTTACTTGGAAAATAAATATTTTATCACATGACCTTTTTAATATGTGACAAGATGAAAGTTATTTTTGTAGAATCTAAAATCTTTCTTTACTCAAAACCATAAAAAATTCGAAAACAATATTCAATTCTCTGACGGGTTGAAAGTGAGTCGTACCGACAATGAAATGCAATAGATTTCAGATTTTATTCAGTTACGTTTCTTTTCTGATAGTTTACGAATTTAGGATGTGCAGCCCTTGCTGTGGACCTTGTTGCGGACCCTGCTGCGGACCTTGTTGCGCACCCTGTTGCGCACCCTGTTGCGGACCCTGTTGCGGAGCCTGTTGTGGCAGCTGCTGCGGTGGCTGTTGCGGACCGTGCTGCGGCCCGTGCTGTAGTCCCTGTGGAGGCTGTGGCAGTTGCTGTGGTAAATGTGGACCGTGTTGTGGGCCTTGCTGCAGCCCCTGCTGCAGTCCGTGCTGTGGACCCTGTTGTGGCAAATGTGCACCTTGCTGCGGACCCTGCTGCGGCCCTTGTTGCGGTCCGTGCTGCGGACCCTGCTGCGGCTCCTGCTGTGGCTCCGGCTGTTCCAAATGCTGAAAATTGGCTGGAAGGGCCACCAACCACTGTACAAGTGGCTCGCATCAATATCCCCATAGATTCGTTATAACCCGTTAGAGAATTAATATTAAACACCCACACTTCGAATTTAAAATAAAAGAGTTAATAGAAACTATAGACAACGTTTACGGAATGTGCGCACAAAGAAACGCGAATATTTCACGCTCGCAAGAGAGCAAATTGCGAGAGAGAATTTCAAATTATCTTTGATAGCTTATAAACGATATGCATCTAATTGGTTTCTCTTACACCAGATTCGCTTTAGGTTCATTCGCAAAGTCAAATAAATGAAATTTTCTCAAATGTCAGCTACTGTACATATTGGACTTTGCTGTGTTTGCACAGCTTTGGCTAAGACAAGCTGTAACTGCTGCTGGCAGTATATTAATGAAGCCGAGAGACGGAGAGGAAGAAGAGAGAAAAACGAGATAAAACAATTTGATGTGTATTTGGCTCAGGTAAAAGTTGGTCATTTAAAAGTTATGTGAATTAGTGCACAAAACTTTGTTTACGAAAAATTAATTAAAATATCAATTTCAGCAACATGACAGGGCCAGTACACGACAACAAACAACACAGAAGACAACGCATACACACATACGCACATAAGCACACACACACACACACACACAAGTTTTTAGGGATACGCACAAAAGTCGACGATGACAACTACAAGAAACTGTGAGATACTCGCACTTGGGGTTTGCCGTAAAACGTATTCCGCATAACCGGATGTTATTTACAGCTGCTGCAGTCGGCGACAGCTGGCACAACTTTGCATACTTTAATTAAACATTCTACGTTGCAGATGTACACACAGATACACACAGCGTCGGAAAAGTTTAAATAAATGCTTGTTAAATGTCGCAAAATTGCCCGCAGTCTTTTACGGCAGCAATACTAAGTAACTCGGTTCGACATTCTGCGGCAGTTACTTAACAATTTCACTGGAAATGCCCAAAAGCATTTTGCGAAACATAACCACACGCTTTGTATATACAGCTGCCACTGAGACACATACAGATACAGATACAGATACAGATAGAGCTGCAGATACAGCTTCAGATACAGATACATGAAGAGTTGTGCGCTGTGGGGTCCAGTTATAGCGAACTTAATTAGGGTTAATTATGTTAGAAAAACACACACATAGCGAGAGAGTGACAGAGAAGGAGAGTGTGTGTGTGAGCGAGAGAGCTAGCGATATTGACTAACGACAAATTGGCATACAATTTACATTCAGCTGCTGCAGCTGAAGCAGCCAAACCGGAAATGAGTTTTCAAAAGGCCGGAAGGCAGCAATTATGCGACTTGCTTTGTGTGTCCTGCCCCCCTCTTCTGGACCCCTTCACCCCGTCCCCTTCTCTCTCACGCTACGGAATAATTGCTAGGAAATCGACATTGCGCTCGCCTGTGTATTGCATTTGGTCAACCTACAAAGCAGCCTGTTATTAGCATAACATATACATCTTTTGATGCAGTATGGGTCCAGCCGAAACTTGCCAGCTATTTGCATATCATCAGCGCACAAAAACTTCAGAGAGAGCGAGGGAGAAAAAAGCTCATGTTTGTGTGCTTTGCGTGTGTTAACGCCTTGTAACGTGGCAAATCGAATTTGAATGCCCGCCTCCCCTCCGAGCCGCACGCTACGCCTTTGACAGGCTTGACAGCTGGGCTTTTGGCCTTGAGGCGTGCTTTGAGCTGACTCGTTACGAATGGCAACCACTGTAGCCCACTTAATCTCAATATGTTGTCTGCATTTTATTTTACCTGTGCCGCAGCTTGGGCCAAATTTGGCAATAATAATCAATGCAAACAGCACACAAAAAAACAAGTGAGATTGCTCTAGTCGGGACCGCCCGACTAGAAGATACCCTGAACCCAGAAATGAACACATACACACAAAATCTCGGCAGTTGATGAGTATTGAGCCTGTTAAAAATAAAAAATAAAATTTACTCATAATTACCAACAAAAAAATAAATACTCCACAAGCGGGAGTTGAACTCGGTACCTCCGTGATAAGATGCACAACTCTTACCAACTGCACCACAATACCGCATTTTTCGCGAATGATATAACATTACTTAAAGTCGCAAAAAGACAAGGAAAACGAAAATTTTGCACTTGTCATTAAAACGATACAAATTAATAATAATTATATTTATGAATAACGAAAAATAAACGATTTCAACATTACTCTACCATACCAGCGCTGAATTCGAACCCGGTCCTCCGCGTTATGAGGCACAACTCTTACCCACTGGACCACGCTCTTACTTCACTTCTTTGTGCTAAAACTCAATTTAACCGTTGCAAAAAAAAATTCCTAGAAAAACGCAAGACAAATTTTGCATATGCATATGCATGCGTGCATATGTACACAGAAATTGCCAAGCAGCTGCGCTTTGCCCCACTACTGAAAATAGATTCTTGATTTGCTCGTAAACTAAATGTACGATCGTTATGAAATTTTCAGGACTTATTCAGATCATCGAAATGTATCTACAAACCAATTTGCACGTGTGTAGTATTTGATTTACTTTGTTTTTTTGGTTTTATCAATATTGTGGGCGATTGGGGGAGGTATCCAAAATCTGAAACATTCAAATTCTTCGTATGTTATACGCGAACATAAAAAATAAATTTGGTGGCTCTAGCTTTTATAGTTTGGAAGTTATGCTTAAAAAACCGAGTCAAAAAGCGATAAATATCGATAATAAGAAAACGGACGAGGGTTATCGATGTTTTGAAATAAACTTGATCTGCGTATGGAATATACGAACCGAATGAGACCAAGATCAGCTTTCTAGCTTTTGTAGTCTCTGAAATCGACGCGTTCATACAGACGGACGGACAGACGGACAGACGGACAGACGGACAGACAGACAGACGGACATGGCTAAATCGACTCGGCTAGTGATGCTGATCAAGAATATATATACTTTATTGGGTCGGAGATGCTTCCTTCTGCCTGTTACATACATTTGCACAAAACCATTATACCCTTTTTTACCCATTTTCAATGGGTTCAGGGTATAAAAACTAGTATTTGGGAAAATTTTAAAATTTTAAATAGAATGTACATTGAAGAGTCAAATGTAAATTTGTGTACGTATGTGTCACGAATTAACTCAATTTATTCACATTCATTCGTTATGGCTTGTTGTGACATGTCCTTGCATATGACATACAGCGAGGGGGAAGGCGGCTATAAATATTTCATGTGTCGCTGTTTAAATGTAGATAGTATTTTTTAGTGATAGCTTTTAATTATGCTTTAAATAAACGTGATGACCAATGTTTGGGTTAGCGCCGTCTGCATTTGACGCGCTCTGACAAATTTTAATGCATAAATAAATATTTGCGCCCAGAATGTAAAAAACCGCAGAGATATGCACGCAATGTGCGCCATGTTGTAAATGATAGATATGTATAAATAGAGAAAAAGGAATTAACAGCAAAAACAAATGTGTATTAAAATACTGATAGACATTAGATCACGCCTAATAGACCCTAATAGTCTGCGGTCTACGCCTCACTCGTCGCACTTCCAGCTTCGATTTGCGTTTGACGTGCTTTGTTTAAATGTATTTATTATTCCATTTATTCAATTTGGCTATTGAATTATGCAGCAAATTGTGTGTTTATCATCTTCAGCATAAAATTTGTCAGTCCCAACCACATTTGCAATAGAGTTTTCCCAGTTTGCTTTTCAATGCTTACTTTTATATATTATCGGTTTGGCATTTCCAGTTGAAAGTGGTTGCCTATGATAATAATAATTAAACACTAATACACTAAAAGCATTTTTTTTTTTAGTTTTAGCCCAAAACTACGTTTTAAACAGAAGAATTGAATTATGAAAAACATTTGAAAAATTTGACTTACGTCCCACGAAAAAATATACCACAAAATAAGAGTATTGAAATCAATGTTTTGAAAATCGATTTGTGACGACATAAAAGTTATGAAACAATTTTAGAAACTATTTCAATTATGAAATGATAACAATAGGTAACTAATTACAATTATAAAATATGCAGCATATTCAAAAATAATGTTTTGGGCGTACAAAGAGAAAGTTTAGGCAGCCTCTTTGTCAAATCCAAACTATAATTAGTTAATTAAAATGCATGTACAAATCCTTGTAAAGTTTTCACTATAGTTTTAGTTGCAGTCTGTTGTCTCTTGTCTGTTGAATAATGAATGAAGCGCGGATGTTAATTTCGCGGCTTTGCCACAAAAGCATGTTGCAAACGAACGTTGCCAGGGAACATTAGTTTTCAATTTGTGAAAACATATTCGCTGGAAATTAACAAACTGCGAAATCCGCATAATGCATACGATAATGGATGGGAGATTTGCGTATTGAACGCGCCATTGTTGTTGCACCGAATTAGCCGTTGAGCCGAGCATTATGTAATTTCATAATGGACATTGACGTCAGTGCTCCAGATACAGACATAATGGCAACTCCTACACACACGCCATCTGTCTCGCTCTCTCTCTCTCTCCCTCTCTCTCTTTTCTCAGCGAGTACGTGTAAATCCCCACCTGTGGCTACATTCATCCATCATTAGTTGAACACAAAAAGGATTTTATGATGCGGTAATGGTGACATAAAAGCACCCCGTCGGCCCTCATCATGCGAAATGGGGTTTGTTATATATAAATACATATATATACATGTATTTTTTTATGTTTTATGCCTTTTGAGCAAACAAGTTGGCGTATTTTTGAGCTAAGCTCAGAAGCCACACACACAAACGGACATAAACTGTCGGCTGATGCCTTTTCACACACGTTTTAACTAAGCCACAACTTCCGCAACGTGTCATTCAAGCCGCGCATATAGTGAACTGCAAAACCCCGCCCGTCCGCCCAACCGCCTACCCGTCATAAAGTTCTGCCCGCACGTAGACTGCCCTCCAGCTGCTACTTATTATACCCTGTACTCAAAAATAAGTGGCGAAGTTCACGAACTGGAGGAAATTTTCTATTAATAAATTGTGTGATTAATAAAGGAATATATTTCGTAAATTTGAAAAAAAAATGATGAAATCGGAAATTGGACTTGATAGTCCACAATTTTCTGTAGGGTATCAGAAAGTCGTGGACACTTTATCCTTCGTTTGTTGTTTTATGAGCTTGTGGATAGGCGATATTCACACGTAGTCGCCTGGTTTTGGCCGTAACTCAACGCTACGTTGCATAACTTAGTTTTCTACGCTTAATACAGTTTTACGTGCATTGCACAGCATCCTGACCAAGCCACCCCCCCACCAGCACCTTTTTCTTGCTGCCCGGAGTCTGGAGGCAGCGACAACATCGCCGGATGCTCGGCAAATACTTTAAAACACATAAAAATTCCAACACGTCGTAAACTCGGTGCTTTTAACAGCTTCCCACCCCAACCCGCTACCTGCTAGCACCACAACAGTCAGCAATCAACTGTACACACACACACACACCAACACACAACAGTCAGGTCGCTTTGTTGCAAGTCATGCACATCAAGTAAACTTGTTGTTGGTTGTAGTTAGTTGTTGTTGCTGCTGGTTGTTGGCCTCTCGTCTCGCCGCGTCACGGACGCCTCGTCTGTTCCGCTGCAGTTAACCTGCAAAGTAGCGCAATTTGTTGATAGCAGGTGAAATTTCATTTGCGAGCAGTTTATATTTTGTATGCCATCTAATGATGTAGCCGCCGCGAAGTGAGTTCGCTGTGCACTGAGAGCAATGCGTTCTAAACACGTTTCGCGCTATAAAAAAAATTACTAAAACGCAATTGTTTTTTATGTCAATTATGGCTCTGAATATATATACATATATATATTTTTTAGCAGCATGTCCGCATAACTATCTGGCAAATAACTCAAAAATAATTGCGACGCGTGTGCATCCAGCAGAAACTTGGATCACGACGGCGTCAACGATATGAAATAAATTCTTGTGACTAACAAGAAGCCAGTGATAAATTGTGTTAACATATTTAATAATAAAATTTAAGTCAAATTTAAATTTAAGTGAAATTAGAACTTTAACTTGTATTAGTAACTTGTATTAGTGAATTTTTGATTTGAAAGCTTCTCGCCGACGCTGAGCAATGGCGTATGTGTGCCCTGTGCGTGTTATTACTAACCTTTGGCCAGATAAGGAGCTAATAAACGCATTAAATAATTCTAAAATATTCATTAAATTAAATGTCACCTTAATTTTACTAAATAGTTTTGTAACTTTGCCCAGCGAGAGCCAACTTTCGACAGAAAACTTTCACCTAGATTGTTGTTCTATTCGGTACTCTTGTTAGGGCGTTCACATTAATATCACTTTACCTCAATCTGTCCAATTTTCCAATAAAACTCCTGAAATCTCTAAAAAAAACAAATATTTATGTAGGTATATAAAAATGAAAGCGCTTTAAACTGTAATGGCAAAGTAAAAGCCAGTTACATATTTTGATCGAGTGTGTGTATGTTTTGGTGTATGTGTGTGTGTGTATGGCAACAAAACTGCCTTTTAACTTTTGCATAAAAACAACGCAGCCGGCAGCAGTTAGTGCAGCTGAGAGTCCGGACCCAGCAGAGGATGCAACTTTCAGCTGCTAAACGAAAATATAAAACACTTAACTCGTCTGCAGGCAACGACAACGAAGCTGATGCTCATGCTGCTGCTGATGTTGGCGGTGACTCACTCAAACTGTAGAACGATACGTGCCAGAGATGCCTCAAACCAAACCAAAACACACACAAAGCACACACACAAGCACCCTCTCCACTTGGCCAGGACTGAGTCTGCCCTACAGCGGCAACAACTTGGTGGCACTGTGCGACGCCTGTGGGCCGAGACGGAGACGGGCCAGCAAACGAGAGCAAGAAGGTGGCGGTAACTCCTCCTGAAATTGGACTGCCTGTAAATTTGGGTCAGATTTTGGGACAACAGACAACAAACAACACCCAAGTGCGGGTCCATCTGGGTGCCAATAACAAACAGTGGCAATAGGCTAGGTAAATAGAGTCCAAAAACTACAATGTCTACTCTTTCACTATTGACAGATCGGTGGCTGATAAAACACAAATCCAATCGGACTCATTACAAAGGGGGTGGAGTTTGCCAAGATTCTGCTTTAATCAAAATTTTCTTTTAAATAGAACAATAAAACATATTATTTCCTATCTATGATTTATTATAACATTCTATATAAAGAAAATAATTAATACAACTACTCTTGTTTTAACTAATATTCAAAATTGTTTAAGGGTAAGAAGAACAAGTTTCAATAAATGAAAATCTAGTTTAAATCTGTTTTTTTAATAAATAGCTATGAAGTGAAATTTGATTCAAACTCCATAAAATCCAAATAATGGAAATTGGCATAAAACCCCTCTAACGGTTAATTTCAACAGTCATCCATCCTGCATCTGACAATATTTGGCAGCAATTGAAAAAAACTACATATTTGTATGTATAAATTAGCAAAATTAGCCCACTGTGCACGGCTAACACTTTCTGATGTATTCAATAGTCAGTGCAACTAACCGAGGCCAAGCAATACGGTCCGCGGGGGGCTTTGCGGGAGTTTAATAAATAACAGGCAAAGTTTAAATTGCCGTTAGCATAAATTATGAGCAGTTAGAGCCTTTGGCTGCTGCATTCAGTCAAAGTCGACGCCATTTTGGCTGGCTGTGCTGCGTCTTTAGCGAATGGCGAAAAAACTTGCCAACTTGTCGGGCAGGCAAAAGACGGGTGTAGATGGGAGTGGGAAGACGAAGAGAGAAGAGCAGAGAAAGCGAGCTTTGAATTTTGGGCCAGCTCTGTTGGCCAACTCAGCAGGGGGTGGGGGCGGCGAGAGAGGAGACGATGGGCTGCAGCGAAATTTCAATTTGCCTGCTCGCTGTTTATGGGGCAGAGGAAACGACGACCGACTCATAAAGCATTTCCTGCACTCATGAATCGGCTGCAGCCGCACAGCAGTTGCACTTATAGTTGTTGTGGTTGTTTTTGTTGCAGTTGCTGAAGTTCTTGTGTTTGTTTTTGTTTTTGTTTTTATTTTTATTTTTATTTTGCCGGGATCCTTAGAAAATGGAATACTGGCTGGCTGCCTGACTGCCTGCTTCCTGCAGCCTTGGGCTTGTATTATGCGCCGCGGGTTGCCATTACATTTACCTAGCAATTCCTTCGGCCAACTTAACACCCCCCCTTCCCCCCACCCACTCATTCCTTAGCCGCCTCTCGTGGCATGCTTGCCATGTTTCGTCTCGCATTCAGACCGCAAGTATTTCACATTGTTTGCCATCGAATAAACCAAATAAAAGAAAGCCGCCCGCATACAGTTCGTGTTTATTTGTTTGCCGCCCGCCCCTTCGACTGAGAGAGAGAGAGAGCCATTATCCTGGTATGCTGCCGGGCAGGATCTGCAAACGCCTCTGGCATTTTTGGCGAGCATTCCACGCGACTTACAAAATTCGCATTTCAAATATGCCTCGAATTTAATGCCCGCTTAAAAGGTTTCACTGAATTGCGGAGTTGATAAAATTTCAACTAATGTTAAATACTTTTGTTTAGGTATATGCCTTAAACGTCGGCTTCTCATATGAAAGCCCTCATTTTAATTAAGATTCGGGTTAATTTTAATATAAAGTTAAGCCCTTGTTATTATTTAAGCAAAAAATACTTTAATTGACAAATATGAAAATGGTTTTAAAATTGTCAATAATTTAAATTGAAATTGAATGCATTGAACATTTTTATCAACATTTTTATCTCTTTAAAGGCGAAAAGAAACTGGCTTAAGCAGAATAATTTATATCCTTCGAAAGAAACCTGAGGTAGGTAAATAAGTCCCACTCCCACTCTTTTCTCACATATTTCGGTAAAATTTGCTGAAAACTCGAATTATGCTCGTATATCGAGTGTACGTCTTAAAACGTTGTCAATTTCAATCGATAAATTGACTCTGTTTGGCTTTTTTGTGGTAGCCACACAAAGCCAATATGTCCATGCGCTCGGTGCTCTAAACTGCTTTGAAACGGCTCGAACTAACTGATTTTACCGGGCTGCATTGGCTTATTAAAACAAAAGTAATTTTGTTTTTAATCCAGCAGCTTAAACCACATTTTGTGTGTGCTTGACTTTGTCAACGCACCAACCTGTGAACACCTCCCGCATCCTTCCCCTCTTTGAGTGTCATTTGCATTTAAAATTGGAACGAGTTTTTTTACTCTGATGCGAAAATGCACTGAAAATGAAATTTTGCATAATGTGACAGTGTGTGTATATGTGTGTGTGTGGCAAGTGAAAGCCGAAACTGCTAACAAAATTCACTAGAGAATTTGGCAGAGAGGCGACAAAAAGAGCAGTCTGCAAGCCCACACAAGCGGACAGACAGGCGACCGAACGAGGCCAACTGTTCGACTCTCTATATATGCAAATTACGCGCATTGCACTGTCATGAATTGTCACCCATTTTCCAACTGAGATGCTTCGACACGCGTCCAGGCCACAACAAGCACTGCCAAGGGGTGGAAGGGAGGGGTGGGTTGGGTGGCAGTGTAGTGGCAGTGGCAATAGAAACGGCCACAGTGGGACATTGACAGGGTCTCAGGCGAGGCCAAACCGCAAACGTTCACCCGCATTTCACACAGCGCGCTGCAACGTGACGCTTTGCAACACTCATACGCCCCGTGGGCCGCAGTCAGCATGAATATATTTGCTGCTAATGTTGCCGACCAAACGGCACGGAATTGCTAATTTTATCAGTGTGTGCTCGTGTGTAATGGCGAATCCTTTTGACTTTATGCGCAATTCCGGCATTCGGTTTGGGGACAATTGTGCGCCACATTGCGCATACGCAACGTTAGCCGGCGCGTCTTTTTGGGATATCTATGCGCTTGGCCATGATTCATTTTATGATGGCCATTCTGGCCGGCCGTAAAGATTGATAATTATGTCAGGCTAATATGATGCCCCATAAAAATATACATCAAAAGCAAAATAATGTTTATATACATATTTTATGGCAAGCATTTTGCTTTCGTTTTTCGCTTTCAGCTGTAATGGACAGAGGCGGCAGCAGCGTCCAATGAATATAAACAATAACAATTGAAATAATAGCAAAATCGTATCCTATCGCAGACTCGCACTCAGCCGCGTTGATGTGGAAGGACAACAGACGAAAATCCTGCATGTTGCCAACGCCTTCTCTTTCTATGCAGGCGACCTCTCTCTTTCTTTTTTTGTCTATCCAACGATTTAATCGCAGTAATGGAAATGTCTTTTTTTTATTAGAGGTTTCCATTCGAACGTATTCGCATTCGAGCATTTGCCATTTCAATTTGTAATATTTTTTGTGCCTTCAGATCTGTTGGGTTTTTCCCGGCAGACAACAGAATAACCAAAAACTAAAAAAATTGAATTTTTACGCTAGGGAAAAACAATCCAATAATTTGCATTATTTACCAGCGGCCATCACCGATTGCACAGCTAACAAAATAAACTAAACTTAATCACTTATTTAGATCAACTATTTGCATATAGAGGCCAATCTTTGGTAACCCAAATGCATTACATTTGTATTTTATTAATTGTTTAACAAAAGAATTCTATCAAATCAAAGCCAATATACACTTCTTAATAGTAGTACTTAAAACTTACACATATTTTGTTTTGTTTAATTTTTATTTCTTTTTCCTTCTTTTAAATGTATACAGAATATTTTCTTTCTATGTTTTGTTTCAGTAACAACAGTGTATTTTATTAAGCTAATATTTTTCATTTCTTGATCTCAGCAAATGCAATTGGATGCCGAGCACGAGCTTCTTCCCACGCAGATCCCTCGATTCGATAATATAGATTTATGGCTAAAGGCAATATGTGTGCATACAGGAGCTTTACGGATGATAGTGGGTACACATGTAACTGCAACTATAACAGTTACCATAACTGTTACTCAGTTCATCTTAGAGCTTGCAGGGGGATTGAGGGGCTGGCTTCAAAGTGGTTGTGGTTGGGGAAGTTTCTAAACAAATGCCGGAATTTGCGAGTACAAATGCAGCGCTCGACGATGCCTGTTCTCGTCCTTTTTTCTTCACTGCGCGTGTCGCCGAATTTATGGCTAACAATATTTCAGAAAAACTATGTAAGGGGTGCAGAGCAATAGGTGGGGAGGGGACGAGGCAACGCACAACAAATGGCAAACTACGTAAATAAACAACGGGGCTGAGGGGGTGGCTGATGGGGATCAGAAATCGGGGATCGGGTTTTTGGGCATTGGGAAATCGGAGCAATCGGGGATTGGGGGATTGGCTATGAGGATGCGAGCGGCAGCTGAAGCGGAAGGAACAGGAACAATGCGGCAACGTAATTTGAATGCACAATGCGAACAGCCCCGGCTTTCAGTTTTGTGGGCGGTGGGCAGGATGCGGCAGTGCATCCACTCGTTCGGTTTTATCTTTATGCGTCGGGTGTTTCTTGCTTTTTGTTAGTTTTAACTCGTTTCTTATTGTGCTTTTTTGTGTTGCTGTGTTATTTGTGTTTTTTGTGCGCTTATTGCATTTGTCTCGATTCGTTTGGTTCGTACAAAAACAAATTGCCGGAAGTATGCAAATGCATGATGCAGCTTATCAGATATTGTTTGAGAGCTCTGGGCCACAGCTGTGGGCTCTGGGGCGTGGCACTCTCGGCACTCATTTGCCTTGCAAAAGGCGCTCGACACTGCAGCGAGTGCTGTAAACAAAAGTAAGGCGACAGCCAAATAACTCTCAGGGACACTTGTACCGAATTGAACTGTCAGCTGCAGCGGGTGTCACTATCCACCCATCCTCATTTCCATCTTCATCCCCATCTCCCCACCCTCCCGCCACTCCGCGTCAAAATTGAATTACATTTTCACTTCACTTTATGCTAAAAAGCCGTCAGAAGGCAAAAGCCAGACAGCAGCAGCAAAGATAAAAATTAATTAAAATCTTCCGATTTTTTATGCAGGTCTGCTGCAGAATTTTCTCTAGCTTAAATAAATAATAGCACAATTTTAAGCACACCAATTTTAAAGTAATCAAATGTCAGACTCGAAGATAATGAGATAGACCCTATTTTAAAAATTAAGCTATAAATATTTGCTCTTGAAATGTATGATTATTACCGAAGTTTACTGTGAAAATATTTCTTTAGTATATGTATGTCATCATTCAAAAAAAAAAACTAGCATATTTTTATATTTTATATGTTCTGTTGTAACACCCAACTGTCAATTGTCTTTATCAGCTTCTGCGAAATATATATTTCACTGTCGAGCGACAGGCGATGTCATTTATAATAGCTCGAACTTTGTGACATTTATACAGAGTCTGACAGAGTCCAGGCCGGACTTGGACAAGCTCAGGGGCTTGATTAAGTTATTGTTGTTGTGTTTTTTGCCCCGCTGGCTAGCACTTGACATATTTTTTGCACAGCACTTATACATGATTATTTGATATTTCCATACTTTTTACACACTCTCATTTTATGCACCCTCGAACTTCAGCTAGCAACCCTTAGGGGTTGAGGGGCATTTGTTGCAGACGGATGGGTCCGGAGTGCTACCCTGAAACCTATTGATAAATGATTGTGAAGGATTTTTATTGGCTGTGCTGTCACAACGCTTGTCTCTGGCTTCAGTCGCAGCCCCCAGTTGATGGTCTGGACAAGACCCCGCTCCGCTCCTCCTGCTTAACCGGTGTGATGCCCGGATGCATAGCTGCCGGGGTCGGACCACACGCTCTGACACCCAGCTGCCGGTTCTGTCTTCTGTCTTCTTATCAACAGTTTAGCGGCTTCTGTGCTTGACAGGTGAATAAAAGCAGCTGTCAACACTTTTTTCCCCCAGCTGTTGTCGAGCATGAGTAAGTATGTGTTTGTATGTGTGTGACTGTTGCTGGTAGAGTTAAAACTCCATTAATTTTGATATAAAATGTATTGATTTGTTTATGATCGCCATAAATTCTAAGCTCCTTTTTGGAATAATACTTTTGTTGAAAATGTTTTACAGCACTGGAATCAAATATGCTTTTGATATTTGGAAATGTTTTATGTATACAAATGTATTTGTATGGAAATCGTTTCTTGATTGTGAATATTTTAACTGAATAACAAAAATAAAAACAAAATGGAATGGGAGTTCCGTTAAGCCCATGCTTGTAAAACCCTTTGAAACACTGAAAAATACTTTCCTAGCCCATTGTATGGCAATTCATAAGCCAATTATTTCTAATTGCATATGCCAAGGCTCCAAGCAAAGCAAATGGCAATCAGCAGCTGAAATCATGGCCTAAAGACGACATCATTGATGGCAAATTGAGCCACAATTCGAAAGAGCATTTTATGCCCAACTCGGAATGTCATAAACCAATTCAATGGCCCCATAAGGTGCTGACAGCAGGTCTGCTAGAGCTTGTGTGTGTCTGTGTGTGTGTGTGTATGTGTGTGCCTGTGTATATGTCGAGAAAGGAACGGAAGAGCCAATGCAGTTTTGCTTTTAAATCCGCACATTGCTGTAAAATTTATTGATACACTCTGCTTGCAATAAAAATTGATGGCAAAAACACATTTACACTGACAGAGCAGAACGCAGCAGCTGTGCGAGCGGAGCAGCGAGAAGAGTCTGCGGGGGTTTCAGCCATAATTTTTCATTTCATTGTTTTGTTTTGGTTCATTCTTTTTGTCGAGCCGTGGGAAAATGCGCGAACGCAATGGATAAAGCGCGCCGGCAAAAGCTAAAGTAGCAAAAGGCAGCGGTGCAAAATTCTTTCTATTCGTTAAGAAGAATTCGTGAAAATGGCAGACGGAACTGGAAGCGAAGCGAATTTTTTATATTTATTTCGGCGGAAAAAATGCGAACGGACAAACAGGCGAAATAAGTGAATGGGATTGCAAAGTGGATCAGGGGGATAGTCGGGACGGGGGCTTGCAGAGACAGCAAACTGCGACAGCTGAAAACTGCAATAAAACCGAAAACGGACGGAACTGAAAGCACAAAAATAATGTCGCAAGCTAAAAAGGAAAGTGAAAAGTTTCCCCACAACAAGAAAAAAACAAAAACAACAACAAAATAAATAAAAATCATAAGTAAAACGCACCCAAAAACAAAACAAAGCAGAGGAAAATGAAATGAAAGCAAAGTTAAACTGGCCAAAAACCAAAGCGAAGCGCTGTTGATTTTATTTTTATTGACATAATTTATGTGCGGACCAGCCTAGACAGACTACTACGCGGCGTATACGTAACGTACACTCAACTTTCCGTATCGTATCGTAATGTGCGCTTTAAGAGTACTTCAGTGTGGCCGAGGTCTTAGTTTTGGCCGGGATACGACTGGCAATTGCAAGTCAATCGGCGGCAGGCAGAAGCAGAAAGAAGCTTAAAAAGTTGCCTGTCTGAATGCAAATCATTTTTAAATGCTAACAAATTTCGGTCAATTTATTTTACGCTGCTCAGAAATAAATTACAACAAAGCCGCAGCCACATGGAAAAAGTTATGAATAATGTTTAAAAATAAAACGGAACTCCCCCGCACTACTCTGCCTCCCGCCACACGAAACGAAATGGCAAATAAATCAATCTTACACCCAGCGCCAAAGCAGAGGTAAAAGTCAATGATGCTGTGGGGCACCGGGGCAACGGGGCAACGGGGCAACGGGGCGAGGGGAGGCCCGTAAATTTGCTGTAAAACTTGAAGCAATGCACACTGCGAGAAAAATCAATAAAGATATTTTATAAGCACGATGTAAGTCGGCAAAGGGACGGCGGTAGTTGGGGCTCAACTGTAAAGTTTTTGCCCTCGCACGAACTCTGAGCCCAGTTATGGCATAAAAATCCAAGAGAATTCTTTATGGCCACCCATCGGTGGGCTCCACTTCTTGCTGCCTACTGGCCCCCGTTCTGCCTCTATCGCTGGCATATTTGTCTGCTCATTTGCGTTGGTTTAAAGTTTTCCTTGCCCCTGCCTGATCATTTACAATTCAACATTTTGCCCGAGCTCATGAATTATGTTTTCATGTTTTGCTTTTTCTCTTGTCTCTTCTCTTTTTTTTTGTGTCTGCTGTGGGCCCCTTCAAAGTCTGCGACGACAGCAAAAAGTACGCTAATAGCTTCTTATAACAGCAATGAAGCGAAATCAGGCGAACATTTCTTTTATTTTCATCCTAACACTCCACCGAACACTTTTCCAGCGAAAAGCTGCCGGGCAAAGTGCCAAAAATACAGTGGGCTTCATTAAAGCAATTTGTGCTTCAAATAATATCAATTATTGCACCATAGTTAAAGCAATTTTAGGCTGAATGAACCTGTGATTAAACCGCTGGAAAAACGTATACGGGAGAGGGAGGGGTGAAGGGCACATCGGCACATTGACTAAGTGAGTTAACTGTTTTGACATGAAGTGCACGTACGAGTGAATGCGATTATTTGCATAAGAGCACGTGGCAAATGCACGCGCTGCGAGCAGCACACACAAAAAATAAAGAGTTGGCAGCTTGGCAAGCGCCCACGGGGCGTATGCGTGCCGAACAAAAAAGCAATTTATGCAGCCAGCTGCGGCAATGGTTGCTCTCACAGAAAAGGCTAAACTAATTTGTGAGCTCGAATATAACGACTAAATGTACAAAATTTGATTGCATAAATTATGAATATACGTTTATTAGTTGCGCTATTGGAAATCAGAGAAGCAATTTAGATGTCTGAACACTTATACATAAATTATATATTTAAATTATAGGGTATTTAAGCTGCGACTTTAAACACGAATTGTTCTTTCATTTTTTGCTCTAATTAAATTTAATGCTTTTTAACCTATTTTTACAAGCCCATTATTCAGCAGTTGAATTGCGCTGCTAACAATCGAAAATTTGTAAATTGCTTCATTCACAATCGCTTGACAAAAACAACAACAACAACAACAACAACAGCAGCTGCGTACTCTAAGGACTTCAATCCATGTTACAGCAGGCAGTCAGGCACTCATTCATATTTAATGATAATGATACACACATATATACATATGTATATGTGCACATGTGTATGTGTAAATGGGTTAAAGCTGCAATTGAACTGAAAATTTCATCAGTCTTTTGGGTTCTTTTTCCAATGCAAGGCAATATATAATGAATGGAATTTATTTATAATAAGTGCTGCAAAGTAAAAGTATTTAAAGGGTATACCAAAAATAATTAGCATTTAAAGTTCAACCTGAACATTTGAATTTATAAAACAAAATATTTTATAAAGCAATATCTAAATTTATATTCAAACAGGTGCTTTTCCTGGAAGTACCCCTTGTATACCCTATCGAAAACATTTTATACTAATCGTGAGTAAATTAATTAATTAGTTACTTTGCCACTCTAACCACCGCAGAAAAGTTTCAAGAATATCCTCAATAAATAAGTTGAAGTCAACAAAATTTCCAAAGTTTCGGGTTATCTGTGCTCAATAAAAGCTTTTAATTTGATTAATTAACCCAAAAGCATTTGCAGGCCTGGAGTTCGTTAGCTTGAAGAGTAGATTAACTAATTAAGTAATCACAAATAAAGTAATTGCAATGTTAATTGCAATCAGAGCCCAAATATCTTAAATATTTCAGAATCTTATTGAATTGAGTTTTATTATTTCAAACAAAAATATAACTTACCAATTGTCATGTAGAGAATGCCGCCGATAAGTAACTGTGCCAACTGCGTGGTGCGATGTGGTGCGCTGGCAGTGGCGGTGGTGGTGGTGGTGCTGCTGCTGCTCCTTTTAGTGGTGCTGCTGTTTGTGGTGCCGTTGGGCACCATGCCAATTGTGGCTATTCGCATTTTGGATCGATTTTTCCACAAGCGCATGCTGCGCTCTCTGGCCCACAGAGCTGTGATAAATGTTCAGCTACGCAGAAATAATGCGAATCTCGGCACTTTCACTTCTATTCCGCTGCACTGGCGAAGGCGGCGACTGCCGCGCCACAGATATGTAAACGCATTTAACACCTAGCTGGGGAAAAGTCTTTTTGCTGACGGCGGTGACACGTGGCGTATACGCAATCTATGTACGCCAGAGATATTCGCACGCTGATTGTTTTCGCTCTTGATTTGTGCAGACGTTGACTGAATAAAACACGCTCAGACAATTTGTCAAACAAATGCTATATAGTATATATTTTTATATCGAGTGTGTGCACTTTTATGGGATGGTTCTTTTTGATTTTATTGCCAATTTTATTGCGCAAACTTTTCACACGTCCATAATTTCTGCATACGATTATTTATTTGTTTATCTTGTTATTGTTTTAGTTTATCATTCACCGTCTTCCACTTTCTGTTTTTATTAGCTCTCCACTGGCTGCGTGGTAAATAACCCTTGGCTGTTTGCCAGCCTTAATGCTTTCGCCAAGTTCTCTCTCTAAGTTCTCACACTTGATCGGAGTTGTTTTTCCTGTTGAGGCAGCTCAAAAACAACATCTGTCAGTTAAGGGCCAATTTCGCATCCTTTCGATTTGGCTCTGCTCGATTGTGTGTGGGTGTGTGTGAGTGTATTTCGGGCGCATTTATCTGGAATGAAACAAAAGGCAATCAGGGTTTTTAATGTACCGTTAATAGTAGTCGAGAATCGATTTATATACGACTGCTAAATGCCAAGTGATTTACTCAACTTAGCTCCATCGATGTGTGTGTGTATCTGTGTGTGTATGTGTGTGTTGGGCGTGGTCAGCTTCCTTGTGTGTATGTTATTGTAGATAATTGCTTTTGCTGCTTTCGTGTTTAGTTTTGCGCTCAATTAATTATCTCAAGTTACGCCGTTTGCGGACTTAGTGCCCTCAATTGGCCTTGCCACATGCCACTGCCGCTGCAATTTGTAATCAATGCCACAACACATATCACTAAAATGCATCATTGTGTTCCAACTAATTAGCCATGAAAACAGTTAACAACCCTGATCACAGCTGTTGACGATGCGACATTTATTCCTACCACAGAGGTTCTTTAAAAGAACTAAACAATAGCAAAAGTTTTAAATACAATTTTTCAAAAGTACCAAATTTAAAATAAATAATTAAAAATAAAAATAAATTAAAACAAGTAAAACTTAAATTATTTTTATCTGAATGAGACTTTTTTTATTTGTTATATATTTTTAATTGTTTAAATATCTATATATATTTTATTGTATCATATTCAATAGCTCTTTCCAGTCTAAAGAAAAGTGGTTCCCTTTTCAGCCAGTCTTAAGAAAAGTTTTTAAATTTTTATCTTTCATTTGGTTGTTTTTCAGCGTTTTTCCAAATTTTAGCTGTAGTTACATATTTGTGAGGTAATTTTTCACAGAATTTCTGTTCATTTCGCCGACTGCCAGCAGCAGCTGCTGTCCGGCGAGTGGCTTTCTCTTTCTCCATGTCTCTCTCTCTCTCTCTCTCTCTCTGTCTCTCTGTCTCCTTCGCTGTTCGTCTCGACTGACGCTCTTTGAGCTGCTCACGGATGCTCAGCACAAACAAAATGACAAACAGAAATTCATCTTCATAATTTTACACACGTTACTGCCAACTCATCTACATAAATACACATACACACACACGCATGGTATAAGTAGTTGTGTGTGTGTGTGCAGCGCAGCAAAATGTCAGCGAAAGTGAAAGGCGGAGGCAGTAATGCTGAAAGGACACTCCCAGTGGCACCACCAGCTCCCCCTTCCCCACTTTAGTATCAATTCCCGTGCCAGAACTGAGCCCCTCCCCCGTCCGGCCCACCCTAGGCCGTCTCTCGAATGTAGGCCACTGGCAAAATGTTGACTTTAATGTTGCTGTCGCTTAAAATTTATGCAGCTGACGGTCACAGCTCGTCCCGGCTGTCAGGCACTAGTGCGAGCCAACGGATGGGACGGGACGGGGCGGGAACGGGGGCGGGACGGGGACGTAGCTGGCATCATGCATCCTGTTTGGTGGGCGGCATAGACAAGTGGGCGTTGTGCGAGGGGCGCAGTCGAGCGTGCATTTTTTACGAAATTTTGAAGCGCCAGCCACATCTGAAGATTTATGCGGGTCGCTTAATAACTACACACACACGCACACAAGCACACACACTATCAACCAACACACACACACATACGACGATGAACGTAATTAAAAAGTTTGTCTAAACAATTCTCTAATTAAATATTATTCGCCAGTCGGACACATTGAGCTGTTGGCGCTCTGAAGTCGTCGAAACACAGTTTTAGAATTCCAGGAATATGTGTGCTAGGCGAAAGGAGGAAGAATGGGAAAGAGAGAGCGACAGAGGGGGTTATGGTTTGAATATTAATGACTTGACATTCAGCTCGATGAAATTTTGCTAAAGGGCTTGTTCTAAAGTTTTGGGGAAACTGCTATGCCACAAATGTTGCTCAATTTGGTTGTGTTGTGTTTTTCATGCGCTTCGTCTTGTCTCGCACGTGTCGCTTGCCAGTTTCTCGGTAAAACGAAATGCCATCAAAACAACCATCGAGCGGCAACCACCCAACCACATGACCCCATAATAGCTTAATGACGAAACCACCAAGTACATAGTTGAGCGGCCAAATTGAGCAGCTCTTACTTATTCCAAGTGAACGAAGTCAAACATTTCCACCCATTAAAAGCTTCAACTATTGGTAAGTGCCGGCCAGGAGGGGGGCGGGCGGAGTTAATGTGTCATGTGCATTAGAAGGATACAGCATATCAGTTGGAAAAGGTCACGTTGGGGCATTTAAGTCGAAATTAAATGCAATTTAAATAAACTTTTATTTATTCCCTTTTCAAATAAGCTCGCGAAGCTTTTCGAGTATTGTCAGATTTCTCATCATTACTTTCAGCACAATTGAAATTCTATATTTAAATCGGCTTTGTGTGCTCGATGGCAGCTTATTTAAGAGTACTTAACATTTCAGGCAGAACAATATAAAATATTATATAAAAAAAAAAAAATGTAAAAATGCGATTGAGTCGAGAGGGTCGACTAAGGGCTTTTATATTATAAACGCATAAATATATTTGTATTATGTAAAAATGGTATTCAAATAAATTTGAAATGAAATCGAATACTACACCTTTGCGTACTTTTTCAACTTTTTCGTGAAACCTGTATTATTATTATAATAGTTGAACACTTTCGTTTAATTAAACTTATTTAAAGCTGCATTAATAATGTAAACAACAAATTATGTCTTTATGGGATTAGTTAATTAATAACTAATTGAATTGATTTTTAATCAAGATAAAAATGGTAATGCGCTGTCTAAACAAAACTGGAATGTTTTAATTGTAAATAGATATATTGTGAGAGAAAATGTTTAATTCAAATGAAGTAGCTGTAGGCCATCAAATATACATCAAATGAATGAGTTCTTGTTTAAAGCAAGTTTGTTTTTCATTTCAAAAACAATAAGCCGAGTTGTTTGAACAGTTCTGTAGTTGCATAGCCAATTGTTCTTGTTGTTGTAGCAACTACATTCTCCTTTAAGCAGTGTAGCATTTTTTCTGTGCAACCCTCAGGGGAAATTTATCTAAATGTTGTTTCAAAACTTCAACTGGAGTGCGGGGCAGGACAGGACAGGGCAGGGCAGGGCAGGGGCTGTGCATGTTACTATATTTTTCGCACTCCGTCAGAATCTGTTTTTGCCTCTGCAGGCATGCCAAGTCCGGGAGCGCTACTCCATTCTCCGCACAGCTCTCCCCGCAGCTGTTGTGGCACAACATGCAGCCCAGTTGACACAACTAAAGACATTACACAACAGATTACGTGTACGGCGTTGTATTTAAGTGCGTGTGTGTGTTTTGTGTGTTTGTGTGTGTCTGTGTGTGTGTTGCTATTAAACTGTGCCACTCTCACGCACAAAGTGCTGAGCAGATTTACAACAACAAATTTTTATGTTATTGTTGAGAAAGAGCGTTGACGACCCAAAGCGCCCCCCGCCCCGCACATAGAAGCCAGTATTGGCTTATAACGAGCTACACGCTCTGTGGGGAGCGGGAGGTGGAGAGATCCTGTGTTGGTTGTTCGACCTTCGACTGAATTAATGTTTTTGTGCCCCAACCCACAACACAGGCTCCCCTTTCTAGTTGCGAGATGCGTATCTTGGGCAACTATAAAGGCGCATCTACATATACATATGTATGTACATATGTAGGCTGGTTTGGGGCATGGCTGTTCTCCGATATGGCGTACAAGAATTTTGCACAAACTTTATTCTCTGACATGCTCGTGTCTGTGTCTATGTCTGCGTCCATGTCTGTGTCCATGTCTGTGTCCATGTCTGTCTCCACGTCTGTTTTGTGTCCATTCCTCTGGCACGTTCAGCTGTTCACATTCGAGGCTGAGACGTTCAGTTCAGGCTAAACAGTTAGTTGTATACTTCCACTCTTGTTGGCCGCCGTCTGTCCGTCAGTCTGTTTGTCAAACTGTCATCGTGTCGAGAATTTGCTGTGTTGCTTTTAAAGGCTTTGCTGCCTGACTTTCATTGTCCTGCTTGAAAAAACACTTTGCAAATATTTACAATGTACTCCTTTTGCCTCAATTCCACGAATCGAACAATTTTCTTGTTTTCACTTTTAACATTTCAATGTATTTTCCGAATTGGAAATGCAATTTGCAGCTCAAGTGCAGGTTTTGTAATAGCCCATTGATGTAAGTATTATATTTATAGACCTGTATTTTATTTGAGTAACGCGCTGTTATTCATATTACATTGCAGTTATCTTCCTTTATAACTTTTCATAGTTTCAATTTCTTTTTGAAATTTCATTACTCTTCCTCAGATCGGAAATCCACATCTTTTTGTGCGCATCGCAAATGCGAGACAAGCAATCAGGAAATGGCATAGAAGAGCAGCTCTGGGCAGCTGCCACGCCCACACGACACAGCTCGAAGAAATAACTCATGCTGTTTATGAGAAGCAAAGGACTGTGCAGTGTATATATCTTTCATAATCCATGAGAGCAGACCAAATGCCACAGATAGCAGAGAGCTGAGCACGTTCTCGAAAACTTTGGGCTCCAACACACACACACTCACACACACCCACACACTACTTCATCACACACGCTGACCAATATTCACACATAAAAGTTAATTTTTTTTTCTTTTGTTTTCTAAACGAAAATATGTCTGAAGAGGTCAAGCCGACGACAAGCGTGGGTAAGAAAGGGGAGCGGGCGGGGGATACAACTGTGATACAAAACGTAAAGTCTATAAAAGAAAATATTGCTCCATCGACTCCACGAGCAGCTGGCAGGCACTCGTTGCCGCAACTGCCGCTTAACTCTCTGCAACTAACGACCAACAACAACAACAACTTGAGGACAACAAATAACGCAAAATAAAGTCGACCATAAAAATCTCAGGTTTATTTATTTTTTGGGAGCAGTTGCTGTGACTGAACTTAGTTTGTTGTCGTTGCGAAATCTGAGCAGCAATTGTCCCACATCCTGGCCAGCAACACCTTAATTTAAGAGTTTTGTCGTAGGAATTAAATAAAAACGCCAAGTTTAAAGAAACATTTAAAAAAGAAACTTAAGAAAAGTCTTTGTTTTAGGAGAGTTTTCAATATTTATTTGTTTGTGTCAGATATCTTATGTTTTAAATGCTTTATTGAAAAGTGAAAATATAAATAAAAATCTTGCATTCATTAAAATATTGTTATAATCAAGAAATTAAACATTTACAAATGATGTTTATAGTTTTTCTTCAGGCCACCTTTTAGTTGAGCACAGCGCTTTAGTAAATTTCTGCAGATAAATCACAGCATATGCAGACACAGAAAGGTAGTGAAGGCCATAAACTTTGATCTCTTAATAAATTGCATGTGCTTAATCATTTCAGGAGGCCAACAAGTTTGTCAGGGTAGTGTCTGTATATGCTACATATAGGTATATATGTATACCTTGTACTCTAACCCCATTAGTTTGTATTTATGTGCAGTCACGCGTGAGAAATATAGCTGCGGCATTTATTAATTTGGAGAAACTTGGCCAACGCCCAACACTATGAAATATAAGCTTAAACTTAATACAAATTTAATATATGACTGGAGATTTGAGGCACACGCACACGTAGTTGATGTGGGCGTGGTGTCATTTCTGCGTTAGTTTCTAAACGCACGAATCGCAATAGAAGCGCCGCCCCCAAGGCCCAAACGCAATTAAACGCATACCCTAAAACAACCACACACACACACACACACACATACTGTCCACCCTCCGCAACACCCTTTCATAATTTGTAGGAGAGGCCACTTAACGGCATATACCACTATATATATATTCAAAGTTAACTGGGTGCTGCTCGCATTATGTATAGAAATTTTGCCAAACAAATGCGCATATGCAAATTTGCCTTAAATTTAAGTGCATTTTTGCCAGTGCACACACACACACACCCACACACACATACACACAACAGATACGCACACACGCAATTACGGGCAGTTCATTGCCAGCATCCGGGTGTAACTTTACTGTTTGTTTAACTATACGCAACTTAAGCTTTATTTGTGTGCACTACAACAACAGCAATATTAGCCACAACAATGTGGCCATATCATGTGCAAATACAGTTGGCAGCACTGTAGCCATATCTTTATGCCTGCTGATGCTGCATTATTCGCATTAATAAATCTTTTGTTTACCAATAAATTTCTAAACAGCTTCGCCCGATGTTTATTTATGCGTTTATATGCTGAATTTGCCCACTTCCTGGCTTGCATACAATCAGACCATGGTACTTGTCTATCGTTGAATGAATATTGCTAATTATGCCTAAATTTACATAAAACTAATTTATAGAATCGACATAAATCAAAGGTCTAGTGTTGAGTTCATGCTAAAATTTTCTTTGATCTGACAATGCAAATCTTAATGGCAAAATAGACTTTGAAAAGTGTAGAAAATTGCACAAATAACTTTGTATGAATATAAAGTAATCAGTAATCAGTAAGATATGTTATATATATTTAATATATTATATATATATTGAAATTTATTCATCTTTTCATTTAATGTTTTTTACAACTCGATGCTTATTTTGCCATTATTCCACTTTGACACAACAGCTCCAAATGGGCTTTGCCGCTCCGATCACAATTCTCTATTACACTATTTGCCTGACTTGATTTTTTTTATCCATTTCCACCATATAAATATATGTTATACTTGAGTTAGCCAAGTTATTAATTTTCTTCAACTTACTTTTGTCACTTTTTTGATCAGTTCTGTTTGTTGTTAAGTTGGAAAATAAAATTGAAACATTCAAATTGCATTTGCGCATTTCAGAGATAAGCAGGCGATGACATAAATATCGATTTCAATAAAGTAACGTTTTCAATCACAGTTATATAGTCAGGAACAACATTTAACAAAATATTTGTTACTAAAATTGATAACTGTGAAAATAATTGAAAATATAGTTTCAAAATAATTATGAAATTCTTTAACATTGTATGTTTGATTTAAATTAAGAAGCATATTATCATAGCTTAAACACTTTTTAAAATCAATTGACGAAAACGGCTGCCAAAAAAGGTCTACAACTAAACCATTTACCAAAAACACACAGACTAGGCAGCGTTTTATGTGTGTGCGTATATCTGAATGTAATTTTGCATGTTTTATGATAACAAACACAAAGCCAAACTTCAGGTTTCATCATAGAAAATAAAAGTTAAGTATTTCACACGTTGCGCCGCCTGTTTTGGGGCTGCGCTGTCAACTCTTTGCACAAATTATTAAAACATTTTCCCACGAGTGTCAACACTTTTCGCCAGTCGGGATGTTCATTGGGGAGTTGGCAACTCCCCGAGAAGGCGGCGCCAACCGCAACGAGCGCTTTAATATTTAAGGCGGCTTCAAAAATGCAAAGGCCCAAAAACAAAAGACCCTGCGCGGGGGTCAAACAAAAGACAAAGGCGTCTGCCGCCGTCTCTGTTAACGGGCGTTACATCAAATACGATGAGGGATTGGGCTAAGAGACATACACATGGGCTGCTATATGCTGGGGCGGCAGCGGAACGGGGCGGGGCAACTAATGTAGCGAAGCGACGCCAAGCGGATTTGAACGCGTCATAAAAGTTAAAGACAAGCCAAACAGGCCGCAAGGTCGCTCAAATGTGTGGAAGAGAGAGAAAGAGAGAGAGAGAGAGAGAGAGAGAGAGTATGTGTGTGTGTGTGTGATAAAAGGGACTACACTCAGCGTAAATATCAAGAGGTTCAAACTCGATTAAAGAGCAAACGTTGTCAAAATTAAGCCAAGGCCGAAACGGTTATATTTACCGCTTGGATTTAAATTACAGTTTTTGTGCAAATTTCTAAACCATGTCATAATTTTGTATGAGACAATCTTAAGGTATGCACATTTTTCAATTGTTGTCAGATAAACTGAATTGAAGAACCAAATTGTACTCGAAATTTACGTAAATTTAGTGCGTTTTTCGTTGAGTGTCAGTTTACTTGGCAGACAGCTTCATTAAGATAAACCAATAGCTGCTAAATTGTTAACATTAAGCATACATAATAAATTAATGGCAGCTGCGCAACCAAACTTAAAGTTACTTTACCACACACAAACACACAGCCACACATATACACCTTTTCACCTTAACCTCAACAACATTCAGATTATGCACTGTAACTTAGTAGCCCCCTTTTGCCCGCCGTAAACCAAACCCCAACAAGCCCCACTTGGCACATACATTCCGAGTCTTGTTGTGTGCCTGCTGCTTGCCTATTTGCAGGTGGTGGGTCAGAGGAGAGCTTGGGGGTTGGGGTGGTGACCCCCGTTTAGACATTCGTTGCGCTTGTTAGCAATCCAGGACCCTGAGCGCCTACGATGGCTTCTGGAACGGAAGGCATTTCCTTGCTTCTTGCTCTCGCTCTTTCTCTCTCGTGTTCACCTCGGCGTCAAGGTTGAACTGCGGCCACCTGCCCCAGCCACCTTGCCACAGCTGACTGGCGGCTTTGAGGCGCTCGTCTTGTCTTTTGCTGTTCTCACAGATGTTCGGCGTTTGTTGGCTTATGTATTAATAATTTAGCGCCGACTTGCGATTACCCGCCGCTTGCCGGCATTTCACATAATTCACTACCATTTGTTGGCCTCCCCGTTGTCCTTGTCTGTGCCGCAAAACACCTCTATAAAATGTTGTACATAATTTCACAATTAATTTTGAATGGGCTTTTGTTTTGCTCCGCGATTTCGCTTCCCTCATAGTTATTTACGCTTGTTGCGGCTTGCACTCAAGATTTATTCGATTGCTTAACTAGCGATTGTTTCCTCTGTGTATACAATGATATCGCACTGATATAGTGGTTTCCAGGGCTGTAGGCACCTGTTTCTTAATTCAATGAGATAGCTTTCCATAAGTAATTCTTTTCTTTAGTAATTCCCTTTTTCTTCTTTTCTGTGGAAAGTATTTTAAATATTCTATGAATCAAACTTTTGAATTTCGGAGAAGTATTCTCAAAAAAATATATTTCTCTCTTTAGAGTAGAAAATATTAAATTAAGTTATAATAAATAATTTTCTAATAGTAAATTATACTAAAAGCTAAACTTGAAAGTCTTTTAAATTTTATTAAGTTAAATATGCTAAGGTATTATATGCATAATCTGATTTCCCATCCTTTGGTTAGCTTTGACTTGCCAGCAAATCTGCTTCCTTCGAAGTTGCTTTTCTGCTTCTCCTTGCTTGCTGTTGTTGTTTATGTTTGTCGCATGTTCATTTTCAGTTTGTTACTTTTTCGTTTTCTTTTGCTGCTCTGCCTGGAAGGCCTGGAGGTCATGTTCTTGCGTTTTCGCTTTCACTTTGTCGCCGCTCAGACAATTTCAGTGACCTAGCCCTGCCCCGTAGCCAAAAGCCGGTCACCATCCACACCCCCACCCCACCTCACACTTCTTCCTTCCTTTGCTAACCGTTTACTGTTGACTTTTTACATAATTTTGCCGCATGGCTGCCTATGGCCTCCTTTGCGGCCAGGCCAAGACGACGTAGTTGGCTTTTTGTCAACGTCAGATATTCGCTTTGTAACATTTTGTGTGTGTCCGTGTGTGTGTGTGTGTGTGTGTATGTGTGTTATTGGCATTCTGAGAATATGTTGTGGCCAGTGCTGCTTGTAATTTACTTAAAACCATTGAAATGACAGAAGATATACAAAGCACAGAGCTTCGGGGCGTTCAGTTTGTGGCCAGCTATAAGGCAAACAGCTTTAAATTATGTTTTCAAATCGGTTTGCCAAGTTGTGCTTCTTCTTGTCCATAGTATTTGCTGTTTGTTGTTGTGGGTGCCGTCTTGCGGCCGATGTGCACATAAATCTGTTCGACATTCCAGGCCTTCACCGATTTGTGTTATGTTTCAATTAAAACCAGCTTTAAATATATGCCACATTCTCTGCTCGATTTTGGCCCCATTTCTGACTGGCTGTAAACGGGATTTAAGTTGGCCAGCGTCTTTCTTAGAGTCTTGTATCAGCTACTTAATCTAATTGAAAAGTTAAGAAGTTGTGCGCTGCGTTGCTCATACGCCACGTTTGCGCAACTTGTTGGCTTAGTGCCTGTCACGCCCCCAACTGCTGACGCCCACGTCCGCGTCTGTCTAAGACTTTAATACACAGGAAATCCGAAGCACGCGTTTCACTTGCCGCCAATGATTTCGCCTGATTGCTTCGATTGTTTTCGAGTTGCCGATGGGATTGTGGGCAGCACTGGGAGTGGGGAGGAAGTAAAAGAGTAGTGGGCGTGGCACCACAGATAAATTGCTGCTAATTTATATTAATTGGAACGCACTGAACGCTGACACTTGAGCAGCACTTTAAACGTGCTTGAGATAGCAAACTTCCCTAATTAAATGCATTTCAAACATTTAACGATATTTTAAAATTCCTCCAGGAATTAACTTGAAAGCGTAGCTCTAGAAACATAACAAAAAAAAAAGTATATATATATATATATTCCGCTAGCTGCCTGGCACAAGACAACAATGGGGTTGGCACGGGAGCGCGGGACGCCATTAAATATTGACGTGGCCAAAGAGGTCTAAAATGCCACAAAAGAACTCATAATGGCGACTTTGTTGCCTGTCGTCGCTTTTGGCACTCTAATGCCGTTTTATGTGCTTTATTAAGGCCAAAGTTGGGGCATTTACAACACTGATAAGCGGCGGGGGCAACTTCAAAAGCGCCTTTGTGGCAGGTGAAGCATTAAAATGTCCCAATTACGTACTTAACAGCGCAAAACTTGCGTTTGATACTTAAGAACGTTGTTAATGCCACGTTATGAATTTACTTCGCAGCTCACAAAACTGTTATTTCGTTAAATTTAATACGAAAACTGCTCGAGACTAAAATCAACAGTGAAATCAAAATATATTTTTGAAAGCAAAATATTAATTCCAAAAGTGAACATTTTTCAGTTAATTCCTTTTGTAAATATATATTTAAATAGCATTGTATAAATGTCAACAAATCGTATTAAATAAAGTTTGTTTCACACTTGAAAAGACTTTGCATATTACAAGTTTCTTTGTAACTTAAGAGCTTAATGTATATCTGCTGATTTTATATATTATACATAAATTTGATATTGGTATATGTATATATATATGTCTGTATATAATTTACTGCAGTTGGACTGACATCATTCATATTCAGCTCCAGCGACATAAATCTGTCATTTTCAGCTTGTTCGAATTCATTTCCTTTGCAGTGCGCAAAATTCAATGAAAAGTTTTTTGGCCTGCTCACAGCTCTACACCCCGCCCATTTCCAGGGAGTTCACCCTGGCCCGGAAATGGGCATTATGGAGCGCACGGTCAATTTATTACATTGGCGCTTGCCTCATGCATGGCTGCACATTAAAAAGCAAATTTAATTAACTTGGCCCAAACTTTTATTAATATTGAACATTATTGCGGCACGCCAGCTGCTTGTGCAGGAACCCAAGGCTATCCACGCCAGGCATGGGAGCAGCCCGCCAGACAGACAGTGTGCGTCAGGATCCAGGATCTCTGCTTAGCGCTTGGCCCCGTTATAGTAAAAAGTAGCGCATAAGAAAATAAATAAATAAAAGACAACATCAGCACGCATTACGTACACAATTTACTTTATTACATAAACTGATTATAGTTTTAATGCCGCACAGGCGACCCGGCGACACTCCCGCCCACTCGCCCCAACCCACCCCATTCCAACAAACTAACCAACCAGGTCTTGTGGTGCCGGCGTCGACGCAGCTCAGCAGAGCAGGCAGGAAAAGCTTAATATCCTGCCGTTATTATCATTATTAAACTGCGAATGGCATAATAAACGCACTGGGTAACCGCAGAGTTGTCGAGCTGCAAGAGCAAAAGCCCTGAAGATGCACAGTGGTTCGGCAATAGTCGAAAAGTGCATGCAAAGTGTGCATTTGAATAAAATATATTATTTAATATATTAAAACTCCCGTTATGAAAATGTAAACATTGCAAAAATACCGAAAAAATTAATTTAATCAGATACCTTAGATATTTTAGTTATATATTTACTAAGTTAAATTTTATTAGTGTTTCTTTATAATAATGTTATACTTCATACTCATACTTACTGTAGATTAAAAATTGTCTTACAACATACCATTTATACTATAAACGTTTTTTTCTGCTTAATTACTGATAACATACAAATTTTAAATTTAAATAAATGTTCATTCTTTGTTTTGTAATTTCAAACTCTTTGTCAAGTATTCAATATTTAATACTATAATACTGTAATGTTTGCCTGACTGTGACCCACTGTGCATTGAAGCGACCACGCTGAAAATGTGCTGTTTACTGCCGACTTAATGCGCGTGCCGAGCATTCCGCGGCTTTAATGCAACTTTGCCTTAGTCGCTAGACAGTCGCGGGAATGTAATCGATGTTATGAGCGAGTTATAATCTATTGAAGTGCGTTTTATTGCACATACGCCATGTGTGCCATGTCAGTGACAGCGACTGGGGGCAACAACAACAATGCGTTGCGAAGCTGGAATAAATCGTAAAAGGGCAGCGACTGCTGCCACAGCGTTTCACTTAACGTGCAGCACGCGCCGCATAAATACTTTAAGTGCCCTTTTGGCTCCAAGCGGCCAACGGACGAATCTGACCAGGGTTGCAGTAAGTAGCAAGTAGCAAGTAGCAAGCAGGAAGCCACATGCCACATGCCGCATACACACTGTGGCACACACAGTAGCTCAACGGTGCACTCAAGTGCCATTGGTGGCACGCTAATTTCCAAATGCTTGACTGCCTAATGCACTGCGCTGGCTGCCAGCAGGATTACGTAGTCGCCGCCTGCAACTGAGTCCGGGTCGGCGCACACCACGCCCCCTGAAACAGCGGCCAACATTTCATTTAACAGCTCATGTATTCCGGCCACGTCAGCGCCAGTTGCACTGCCACTATTGTAAGCGCGCGCTAATTAATCGTTAATGATGCATTTCTAGAGATTTCATGTCTCGATTACTTTGATTCCACGCCCCGCACGCACACGGGGCACAAATCTGACAATCGAGCGGACACGCAACATCGAAGCCTCGCAAAAGTCGGTCTGAGCTGCAAACAACAAAAAAATAACACACGCCATCTGCATTGGGCCGGTTTCAGTTTCAATTTAGCCACGGCCAAAAAGTGAGAAACGCCTCATTAAAAGCGGTTTTCTGTGTTCTGCCTGGCTTTGAATCATAAATTTACGCATTATTATTCGTATTGCAGGGCGTTAAAAACAAACAGGCAAACAAACAAACAGCTACGCATTAGTCTAACGGCAAATAGTAAACTGCTCGGCAGGAATTGGAACATGTGCAAATTACGGAACATGCGAAAATATTTTCATTGTCCTTAAGCCATTGCCAAGTATTCATGAATATAAATATATTTGGTATGCTAAGGCTTTGCATGCAAATTTTCATCTTGCACCTGGATCTTTTCCAGCAGATGTCAGACAGTTTTCCAAGAATTAGAAATGCTTAAATTGTGCTGATTCACCATGTTAATTTTAAAAAAATGCATTCGAAGAAATAAAATTGCACTAATTTATTTGTTACGATTTTTGTTATAATAATAGAAGAAATTTTTATATATTTTAAATAAATTAATTTGTTGAAATTGTTAGAAATTAATTCTGCTTAAGCCCTTTAGGTTATTTAAAATGAAAAATATCTATGTCATAGCAGAAGTTTGTAGTCATCTAATATTTGTTTGTTTGCTATATTCCCTAAATTTTAATAAATTTACCAATTTATCGGATCGAAACATACTTTCGCATATTGAATTAAATATTTTAGCTGTGGCAAAAAAGCGAATACTTAAAACCAATTATCAAATTTGAAACATAGCACTCAGAGGACCAATTTACATGCATGTTTCTGCGTGTCTGTATTGTAAATGGACTTTTGATAAAATCAACATTTTAATTTAATTAAACATGAATTGATTTTGTCGTCATTGGGTAGCGCCCATTGGTAATCAATTGAAGCGTCATTCACTGAACATGAATGGAAATGTACACACAATACACACACACACACATACACACTCATCCCCATTAAGATGGGCTCTATCTTGCAGCAAAGCGTCAAAGCGGAAATGCAACCATTTGATGAAATGTAATACGTATATATCTTAAATCTTATTTAAATTCTTAATTTTCAATTTAAACAAAATGTTAGATGACAATTTAAATATGTGTATATTTTCTACTAATAAGAAATGCATTTAAAATAAATAAATAAGACGTGTTGTATTTTTTGAGATATTTGAAAACATGATATATTACTTTCAATTTACTTTCATAATAACATAAACATATTTTTTGTTATTATTATTAATTATGTTTTTGCGCTCATTTGTGCTGGTGTTTTTATTGGCAGCATTAACAATTTTAATGAGCTGCTTGTATTTTTATGCCCTTCAGCATTATTCCACGTAATTATGTAACAACAAATTGCAGATGCAATCATTAACAGCAACTACAACAGACGTAAACAATGTTTAATTAAAAATAATGCAACCACTTTTTTATCTCATTGTTTATTATTACTATAAAAATATAGCTATTATTTGGGTTATATTTAATTGAAAAGATGATTTTGAGTCTTCTTGATAGTGCCTATTATTTTGAGTCAACTAATTTTAGTTGAGTAAATTTAATAATTTTTTTAATACATCTCACTGATATTGATATATACACATTATTTTTATATAACTGTATAAACCTGAAAATCGATTTTTAAATACCTGCCTAATATGGGAATTACATTATTAAAATTTTCATGGGAACGGGGCTGAGAAAGGGGAAGCCATTAGCTGTGGCATATACAAATTTGAGTTCCAGAAGAGTTTTACTTGCGTGTCGGCCCTCGGAGAGGCATCCGGAAACAGGGGCGGCCATTGTCAAGAGAATGGGGGCGTGGGCGGGCAGCAGACACGCATGGGTAAGTGGGCAACATGAAAACGCGTATTAATTAAAGCCCAAAACAAAAGCAAAGTGGGCGAGGCCGGGTGGGACTCAAAGAAGAAATGCGTGCCTGCTGCCACTTTACTTGTCAGAGTGGTCTCCCTTCCCCGCTTCGTGTTACACACTTGGCTAGACAAATGGAAATGTACTTATAATACGTGACACGTGATACATTTAACTTCTTTTCATGTAAGATTGTCGCAACTTATCCCAATGTTGTAGATCTCTTCCACTTGTATACCCTTTCTCGTAGTATGCTGAATATGAATTTGAAATAAATACAATCCCTTCACAAGTATCCGAATAATGAACACCTGTTTCATTACCACAATATTACCCAGGCCGTTTCGGCGGGCTGTCAAGGACAGACATCAAACGTCACAGCCAAGCGGAAACAAATCGCGGGAGGAGAAAGGCATTGGACATTTACATAACGAGTCAAGGAGCTGAACATTCGAGTTTTACTGCTCTTTGCGGCCGTAATTACAATGCGATTAGAAGTGCCCGTTTCAAAGGAAACGCAATTGAAATTACGAGCTTGTGGCAGGTCCTTGATGCCCGTTCATGTTCACTTCTAAATATCGTGCGAATTTGAATTGCAATTCATGTTAATTTGAGCACAAAACTTGGGCAATAACCGAGCGCGTCGAGGCACTTTATCGGTCATTATGGTCAGCCATAAACAAATCATGGCCAAATGCCAACTGGCAACTGCCAAACGGCAACTGGCAAGTGCCAAAAGCAGTCAACACTAACCTGCCCCGCCTCAAATTGCATGTTTCAACAACTTCGGCTGCCCTGAAAAGTAGGCAATAAAAAATACACATCGAGAAAAACTTGCCAAAAATTGGAAAGGAACGTGGCAAATATCATTCATTATCATGTCACGTCAATCGAAAACAATCTAATGACTGCACATGATGTCTATCTTTAATAGAATGGCAAACCGGCCGTAACGAGTAGTCGAGCCGAAAAAGAAAACCAAAAAATTGGCCAATACTCACGCACGCATGCACACGTGTGTGCGTGTGTGTGTGAGTGAGAGTGTGTGTGTATGTGTGGGCTCTAGTGAGCAAGTGTGTGGGTGTGTGTTGTTTTTGTGTTCTAAGTGTGGGAAGTGGCGTGAAAGTTTGCGGCAAAAACGTTTATTATGCATTAGCCATGGCTCAAGCGGCTAAATCAACTGTAAATCTCTTTCTCTCGCCCGCGCGCAACGCAAACAATAAGGTCAGAATAGAGGTTAGGGCTGTCCACGAAAGGTTCAATGTGCGGCCAAGCGTTGCAAAATAACAACAATAACTTGTTAAATCAAGTGTTGAAGAGCAAGCAGCATTTAAACACAAAGTAAGTTGAGTAATGAAAAGTGTGAAATGTATTTAAAACATGTGCTTTTCAGCTAATTCTCTTGCAAATTTATTTGAAATTAAAATATATCTAGTTTAGTTAATTTATATTCTTGTTTTGGCCATATGCAAACACTTTGGCCATGTGGCTCATATTTATTTGAGATAATTTTAAATAAGTGTTGAGCTCTTTCCCATTTAAATTTTACCTAACAAAAAGCTAAAACTAACCATTTTTTAAATTTTAATTTGTTCTCCACTGTTAACAGTTAGATATAAATGCAAGCCCATGAGATAATTGGCTGAGTTAATTGACATTTCAGACTGAGCAGCTCAATTAGCAGGAGCCCCTCGAGAGTTTCGCCGGCGATTCCTCGAATATCCTTGTTGTTAATTCAACAAGTTTCGGTCGCGCTCTAAATATTTAATGAGAGTTCGAGACAATTTCACAAAAACAGCACGCATATATATTTAAAATTAAAAATTCTTACCGCGAAGTAATTTACCTAACGTGCCAATAATCTCAAAAATGTATTTTGCGAGCAAAGAGCTGAATGCCACAACAGCAACAACAATAAGGTGGAAATTCCAAAAATGCCATAATTACGGTAGTTGTTGGCCCAAACGGTGACGGGTGCGGAGTGTGTGGGAGGTGTGTCTGGGCCTGGTCATATTAGGGCACATTTCGGTTTGTCGGCTGGCCAAATAACACTGGCATGGGAGCCGGCGGGCGGTGCTGCTGTCGACGAGCAGAAACTTTATAATATACTTCCGTTAGCTTTCGTTCACATGGCAGCGGCCTTTCAAAATATTTGACATTTGCATAAATAACACACGAGAGCAGCAGCAGGTGGAAGGAAAATATTTAATCGCATACTCGCATAAGGTCTGACCCGGAATTGGGTAAATTAAAAAAAAAAAAAAAGAAAAAAAATATATGTATATATTTATATATACGAGGAAAATATGCACCAAACAAGCCCATAGAATGCCATGTAACTGAAACCGACGACGGCCCAACAACAGTAACAACAGCAACAACAACAACAAGGTAGTTTCCAACTCAGTTGTGTAAATAAGATTTGCGTGGAACTGAAGCAGGCGCCAAAGCCAGCGCTAAATAAATATATTTATAAACAAAAAGCAGAGCCAGCAGAGAAGGACAGAGCGGAACAGAGAGAGAGAGAGAGAGAGAGGGAGAGAAAGAGCGCAAAGAGCCGAGAAATTAAGTTTATTTAGCCAGCGAATGGGCAAAAATTAGACGCGACTGCATGCAAATTGGCAATTAGGAAAGCCTTTTATTTTCTTTTATTTCATTTCATTTTCTTTTATGAATTCGCCTCAGCGTCGATTTAATTTGCCGTTCGTGTAGTTGGTTTTGGTTCCAAATGCAAATGCACACACTCGTACATGTTGTTGGCAACCCTGGCAGCGCACTTTGCTTACGCTTGAAAAGCGTGCGTGTGTGTGTGTTGGGACGTGGTGTGTGTGTGTATGTATGTGTGTGTGATTTTAAGGGACTCTTTCATTTTTCACGCTCTTTTCGGCGTTTATTCTGGGAACGTATTTAATTTCATTGCTCGTTTTATTGCAGAGTAAATTTTGGTTTATTTTCAGAGTGTTTCATCTGTGTCGGTGTAAATATAGACACACAAACAAATTTGTGTGCATGTGAGTCAGTTTATTGTTTGCCGAACACTCGACCTACATTTTAAATTGGATAAGCCATGTAAAAAATATATAAATATATATGCATAAAGTATGGTCAAAGTGTGGCAAATATTGTCCTATTAAAAAGAGTAAAGCGCATATTAATAGTTTCGAAAAGACATAAAAAATATATAAGCTTAAACGTTTTGTCAATTTATTTAATAGTTTGCTTTAGTATTTTAATAAATCTAAAATTTAAGGCTTTTTTTATATAGAACAACAAATTTAAAGCATATTTATTAAAGAGTTTTATTAGAGGATGGAGAAGACCGCCTAATTAACTTTCAACACCACAATGCTTAACCAATCACACCTATCGAAACTGTATCTGAACACTCCGATAACAACAATAAAATGCTGTAAATTGTGTTCGACAGGACGGCAGGGAATACAAGCTGTATTCTGAATTCTGGCAAGGTAAAAGAAAAGAGCAAAGAAAAAAAGACGAAAACGCGAAACTGAATTGAAACTGCGCCAAGCTGGAAGAAAGGAAAAAAGCAAAGAAATCTCAGTTAAGATGAAAGATTACATCCTGTCAAGCATCACGGGCCACATCGGGCATGTTGCTTCCTGCTCGACGGGGCGGAGGCAGTCTTAAGCAAAAGTCAATTCCCAAATCAACAGACAGACCCGACCGGGCCGTCGGTCCGAAAGTAGCTTATTTCAATCGAAATCGTTAAGTTGCGTTGTTTAAATTGTGTAAATCCTTTTATTTTAACGCTCCTCCGAAACTCGCACCCATTTGTCGTTTATGGCGTTGTCAATGCTATTGGTGTTTACGCTTTGCTTTCTGGTTTCTGCTGTCTGCTCTTTGCTCCTTGCTCTTTGCTCCTTGCTGCTTGCTCCTTGCTCTTTAGTCCTTGGACTTATCTATGGCTTTCCGGATTGTTTGTCATTGTTTCATGCAACTTTGATTTGGCAAATCAACTGCAAGTCTCGTGTCCTTTGGCTGCCTCTTTAAATTGTCGGCCGTTTACGGGCTTTTATTTTGCTCGTTATTGCCAGGCCATACGGACAGACGGCCAGTTCGGTTGTCAAAATAAAAACTTGGTAACCTGTTGCTAGGGGATTACCCATGCGTTGACTATTTTCCCAAAAACTGAAGCCCACACACTCCCACACGCACACACACACACACATACACACACATGCGTGGGCGTGCTAAAGTTTTGCTTTGATATTTGATTTCTATGCTGGCTGCAATGCTAGCTGCCACGCCCACCACTAGCTAGCCACAGCGCCCACAGTAAAAATCACTCAAATGGAAAAAGGTTCAAATTACCGCGACTTTTTTGGCTTTTTCTTGCCTTTTTTCTATATTTTTTGTTTTTTTTTTTGTGTTGGAGTTTGCTTTTCAGCTTTTCCTGCCTTCATCTCTTTTGCCTTTTAGGCCATGTTGGCCAAATAGCCGCCCATTGTTTGCTCTTAGGTATCTGCGGATAAGCGAGTCACGAGTTACGACAAATTCAAATACCCAGCCGAACGGAGCGCCACTGGCTCCAGTTGATTATGAAACCCAGCGATATGTGGGTCATACAGCTGCCAGGCCACAAAAAATTTAGCACCCGTTTGGGCCGCTCGTAAATTGTCTCTGGCAAAAGCTTATGTCTCCATATTGACGCACTTTGATATCTTCATGGTCTTTGGGAGCTTTACACTTTGTTGAGCATACCGAAAGGAGCGAAAGCGATGCAATTTTTAATTATTTACACGCAAATCTCAGCTCACTTTAAAATCCCATAACTGCACCGATTTTTCTGATTGAAAACATTTTAGCCAATGTTTGACTTTTAAAGCAATTTAAATATAGTTAATTATATAAAGCTAGCTTACGATTAATATTTTAATTAAAAAAGCAGCATTTCGCATTAATTTTTGCTGTAACAGTTCTGTCCTGTCTTCCCAGTAGCTTCTGATACCCGCAGTTATCGAAACCGATCTAATTATTTTGCGAATATTTAATGGTTATTCAATACTATAGATATATACAAGTCAATTGCGGGGACTTTCCATACAACATTATTTATATGTAATACTTTTATTATTATTTTTTTCTTCTTTTTTTGTATATACTGTGTGTTTGTGTATATTGTTAGTATGTCAGCTGACATCCATTAGGAATATTGATTTCCATATCGCAATATAACGAGATTCAGAAGGCAAAGGCGCACTCGAGACAGCGTTGAAACATTTGAGGCAATCACAGGACATGCACACACACGCACACACACTCACACACCAATGCGCTGACGTAATGTGGAAATTATGCGTCGTAATTTGCGCCAAAGCAAAAGCGGAAGACGACGCACTTCGAAGTCCGGATGTGCCAATGTTCAGAAAAAGCAACACACTCGTATTTCAAAGAGGAAAAGACACACACACACACACTCACACGCACACACATCGCACATTCACATGCAGATGAAGAGACAAAATAAAAAATTGAAACACTTTAACAGGCCAAAAGCAGAAACTGTTTTCTTTTTGCTTCAACGTGTTTTCTGTTTTGTTGTTGTTTTCTGGCACTTTTTCACGTTTTGGCATGGCCAGGGGCGGCGCCTGGCGTAACCGGGGTGTGAAGGAAGTTGTAAAAATAAAACATTACACATTTGCAACTTAGCAAAACACAAAACAACTAAGAACGTTGCAATCGGGTATAGCCGAAAGCGCAATACTCGTTCACAGTGTAAAGTAGTCTTTTTTGTAAAATCAGCCTCAAGGACAAAACACGCCAAGATGACATCAAACATGTGAATCGGTTCAGTTTTGGAATAGAAGCTTAATACAAAAGCTTTGCATTCCAGATTCTTGTCAATTTTAATTGATCAATAAAAATATTTACACTTTATCTGACGAGAAAAACGGACGGACTTTGCCGAAACCCAATATACTCGATTCATCTCGCGAACGAGTACAAAAAAAAAACATTGTGAGAAAAACCGGAAACAGTGAAAAAACAGGCAAAGAAAAATAACTACACGAAAATTTGTGGTCGCCGAAGAATGCGCCCGCTGTGCAGAGGGGAATTTTGCTCAGGACGAGGGAAAGGGCTATGGCAAGGACAGGGGGGTAGTATTCTGATGTGCTGTTTTACTGTTAAGTGCTCCCCCGTTGCTATGGGATGCCCAAATTTGTGAGACACTAAATGTGGCATGTGGCTACATACAACCGACGTGAAAAAAAGAAGCTGAAGAAACAACAAAAGACAAAGAAAAACATAAAATGCGAGTGAAGAAAAAATTCAAAGTTGGCACTGTAAATGTTTAGAAATAAATTTGTGTCGCCTGCAACACAGCCACACACAAACACACACACACCACGCACACAGAGAGAGAAAAGAGCCTCATAAATGTTTACACCTTGTCGGGGTAAATGCGTACGAGCACCTTAGGAGGTGCGTCTCCAGCAGAGGAATATTCAGGCAGTAAACGTGTCAATGAGAACGCAGAGACAACGGCTGGTAACCGACAACGACAACGCTGTAATAACCATAATGGACAGTTGCAGCCGGTGCACAGTGTGACAAAAAATAATAAACAAAATTCTAAGATTTGTAAAAGCAATTAGAGGGAGATTTTTTACAACGAATACAAAAATGATTAGCATTTAAAAATATTCGATAATTAAATTTCATATACATCATATTTCATATTCTCTAAATCAGAATATTGCGTGAATATACAATATAAGCAAGCAATTAAATGCTTTTGTCTTCTTTTAGTAAACAATTGAACGAAAATTGAAATTTATACAAAAATTTTTACTTAATTTAAATTTCTTCAATAAACTTCAAACCACTGTGCAAATGTTTCATTACATATTTTCATATTCTACGCCTGTCGCATTGTACTCTTTATGTGATATGTATTTGTTCTTGAATAACTGTACGCGCAGATACAATGGGCAGCAACGATATTTAAAATGGTTGAGTTGAGTACATAATTTGTTTAATGGTGATTTATTGTTGGATTGCTGGGGCCACTGCAGACGGCGCCTCGCCTAACAAATGGCAAAAAATTGCAAATTTTAGCTTGCCGGGAAATAAATGCTTACAATTCTTTATGCCCCACATTTGGTTGAATTTTTATACTCTTGGATATGGGTATAAAGGGTATACTGGTTTGCTGCAAATGTATGTTACAGGCAGAAGAAGGCATGTCCATGCCCATGATTTTGATCAACATTACTAACAGAGTTGTATACACACGTCTACTCGCAAAATGTGTATATATAATTTGCGAATTTGTAACTTATATCCGATTTATGGATTCAATCCCCATTCAGCAATTATACTTTATCAATTTGTATATACCATACGCAGATCAAGTTTAGTTCAAATGATCGATAATCCCTTCCGGTTCCTGTTTCTGTGCGTTGCGCTCCAAAAAACATAATCAAATTTAAGTTATGCCGCATTTTCAGTTTGTTTTTATTTATAAATTTTGCAATTCGTAAGGAAACTTTTCAATGTTTCAATTTGGTGTTATTTTTCATTTATACTATTTAATTAAAATTGTTTGCTCTTGCCATTTAATGAGCTTAACTAATTTCATTTGTGCGACAGCCCGAATATGTTCAGCGTCAACTTTTTGTTGTTGTTGCTGTTGCCACCAGATAGAACAGTAGGCGTGACAGATGGGCGGCTACCCGCCAGTTTGGGAGGCTTCAGGGCTGATTCTGCGAATGTGGCAAGCAATAAATTTCCCCGAGTTTTGGCCATTTGGAAGCCTTCAACATCAATTAAATGCATTAATGTGGAAAATTAAATTATGCATCAGCTGGCGTTCATGTGTAAAAATTGTAAAATAATACAGAAAACTAATTATAGTCGCGAATTTAACAACTATCTCATTAATAAGTGTAACAAATGCTTTTCCTGTTGTAATTTGAACAGATGAAGAATTTATGCAAAATTAATAATATATTTTTCATAAAGAATATTTGAAATATCTAAAGAATTGGCTTGATTGCTCTAATTGTTAAATTTTTGGCGAATTTTTGCTTGCAAAAGCCAAAAATAGACTAAAACAATGCGTGACATTTTTGCGAATGCCCGAAGCAAAGGCAAATAACAAAACAAAACGTAAAACGAGAAGAAGAAAAAGAAATAAAAGAACAAACAAGCGACCGCACCTCGTTAAAAATTTATATCAATAGCTGTATGCATACAAAACAGCAACAACAGCATAGAGAGCAATGAAAAAGGAAATATATAAAGTACAACAAAAGCAAGCCATTTTGTAAAAGTTAAGAAGAGCAAGAAAAGAAAGCCAAAAAATGAAAAAAACCAAAATCACAAAATATTCAAAAAAGAATTAAAAATGCAAACGCAGAAAAAAGGAGAAGGAAAAATAAAGCAAAAATAAAGCGGAAAGTTGCTCACGTGTGCTTGGAGAGCGAATTTATAGGAATATAACATATACGCAGCGCATATTACGTATACGTAAACTAATTTTGCTTCGCTGCCGCCGGGCAGTGTGCGCTGAGCGTCGTGCGTTATGAGTGTGTGACAAATGAAATATTTAAATATTTCGGGCACACAAACATTTTGACAACACGCCGCCAAAACGCCACAAAAAGTTGCAAATTGCGGTTATTGTGGCAAACACACAATAAATAATTTTATGCCAAAGCGAAAAAAGCAAAAGGAAAACCAACCAAATCTGATGACTTGCAGCAAAAAGTGGCATGCGTTAAAGTTTTCAACCCGTAATAAGAGTAGCCTGAAAAAGTTTGCAATAAAAACTAAAATATCAGAGTCATCATTATGATATTGCTGATGATGACGTGTTGGCCGGGGTCGCTGAGAAGGCGCAAAGCATTTTTGCATTTGAAGCGGAAGTGATTTCATCAAAAATTCATATTAACTAATTGGATTTGGTGCCGTTCCATAGTTGTTTTTTTTTTGACCGTGCACTGCGGATATTGCCAGGAACTGGACGCCCACACATACATACTACATATATTGCGCCCGTCGGGGCTGGGCCTAACTTAATAACTGTGTTTATTTTAAATTAAAAATTTATTTACATACGCTCAAATGACAAATAAACGAATGCCACTACCACAGGACACTGAAGGCCATCTACCAGCGACAATATGTATTTACATTTGCATTTGTATTTGTATGGGTGTGCTGTTTGTGTGGGCCACAAGTTGCCAAGTTTCACTTTTCCCTGCAGCACTCACCTGAAAAAGTACGAGAAAAAGAGCACAATTTATTGCCTTTGTTGCATGTATAAAAAGCAGTTGTTATACAACATTTGTATTATGCGCCCTGGCCCTGCTCTGGATAGGGCGTTCCCTTCTAACACAATTTACAATTTATGCGAGTTATGGGAATGAATATGGAATACACAACTCAATGGTTTAATTAATTGCCATGGCCAATAAAAACTTTGTAGATTTATTATCGAAATGTATTTCGTTTAGTTGTATTTAACATTTGTGTGCTAACCTATTTATCTTTTCTTTTTAAGTATGCTTTAGATTGCTCAAAAAATTTATTAGGTTGTCCTTAATATTATGTTGCATAAGAACTTATGATGTCGACTGGCACCATGGACACAACTTCAAAATTAAAATAAATTTTAAAATTGAAAATATTTTGTTGATTCTTACCAACGATTTCAATCATATCGTTAAGCACCCCTCAAAGACTTAAGTCTGGTTTTAACTTTAAGACATATTTGAAAAGGAAATGAAATAAAAATGCACGGGATATTGATAAATACGATAAACACAACTCTATATTAAATTGCTCAATATTGAAAAGTTTAAAATGACAGCATTCATCTTTTACAGCACCTTTACCCAGCCAAATTACATATTGCATATTTTGTCAATTTCCTTTGTTTTTTCTTAATTTCCGCAACGAACTTGAAGATTTACGGTTTTATTAATTAATAACTACAAGAACGAAAGAAACAACTTTAAGACTTTGGGAAAACAACGCAAAAATGTGTCAGTTAAGGCGAAGGCAGTAGGTAAGACACACACGCATGTGTCTGTGTAACTACGTGTGTGTGTGTGTGTCGGTACGTGCGTGTGTGTGTATGGGTAAATACATCCTGTCTAAGTATAGCTTGTATGTGGAGCCTCGTTCCGCAAGCAATGAACTCGGCTTTGCAAAAAGGCAACTTTACAGTTGTTGTCGAGCACTGGCAACTTTCGCGTCCTGGCTCGGTGCTCGCCAGGCGGAAGGACGCAGCAGGCAAGAAGAAAGCGTGGCAAATATTGCAAAATATTAAAATGTTGCTGCCAAAGGCAGCAAAAATAGAACCAGAAAACGCGGCCAAATGACGGCGGCGGCGGGCAGCAAAATAATACGAAGAAGTGTCGACAGCGTCTGGCAGGCGGCAGAAACGAGCAAAGGAGCCGCCGCAGCGACTGGCGGCAGTCGGTAGTCGGCAATCGGCAGTCGGCAGGAGGCGATGTGGAACAGGATGTGCTGCTGCAGCAGACGACGAAAAAAGTGCTACAAAATAGCATAGAAAATTAATAATCGCGCATTTTTGCGCCAGTAAACAATGGAAAAGTCTTGGCTCGTTAGTTTCCTCATTATTCTGAATTTTCCAAGATGCGCAGCAGCGGCTCTTGCTGTGAATGCTGCGTTTTCTATTTTTGTGAAATGCAGTTTGAAAAGGAAAAAAAGCTGTGTTCAAAATGGACTAGGGCAACTGTCTAACACGATGAGCCCAAGAAAAATCAACAAAACAAAAAAAAAGACAATGAGTGAATAATGAAAAATGCGATTCAATATCATTTTTCATGAAATTTGTTAGCCCTTTGTCTGTCTTTTCATTGTTCCAATTGCTGGACAAGTGTACAAATGATGTATAGCGGTTAAAAGGAGACTTGATATACGTCCGATTACAGTTTACGCAGTAGTGTGTCCTTGCCAAAAGGGACGATCTATTTACGTTTGGCATTTCCATTTTATACTCTTTCTCAAAACGAAAAGAATTTGCTCCTTTGGTCCAAAATACTAATTTATTCAACTCTAATTTGTTATAATATATTTAAATAGACAATTCATGTCATGTTTATGGGCAGACTTATTTAAAACATTAAAAAAAAAATAATTTTTACAAAACGTTTTTGATGGTTAAATTGAGTTCTCTTTTAATTTGTCATGTGTAAACTTTTTCAATGCAATATTTGCTCTGTATTTCTCGCAAAAATAACTCAATTTATTATACAAATTTATGTCTTAATTGAATTTGAACGACGACCAGGTAAAAAAAAAACTGAATTTGACAGCTGTTGGCGAGTGATATGCTGTATGCAGTTGGCTATTTTGTGCGGCAACACAAGAATTAATTGAATCAATGACAATTGTTTAACCCATAAAATGGTGCATTGTGGCCGGCGTTGAGTGTGCGAGTACTGGAACACATACATTATCAAGTCGTAAGTGAGAAAAATATAATAAAATAAAATGAAATAAAATAAAAAGTTCAGCCATGCAAATGACAAACTCACAGCCGCAATTCCCACGTTGACATGGACAACAGCTAACGACCAGTTCGGCACTAGCCAAAAGTTGACGACACACTGTGTGTCAAACAAAAACCAAAATCAAATTATATGGCATGAAAAGGCCAGCAAAAAGTACTGTGTCTCTGTGCGAGTGTTGCCTGACAACGACAACAACAATAACAACGACAACTACATTATTAATGCACAATGAACTTGAAGTAAACTCGGTCTGCGGACGCGACAAACGAGAAAACATGGCCAATTTAAATATGTGCGAGCGTAAATTACATTAACTTGGCTCGCAGGCAAAAGGCGAACCATATAAAACTCATAATAAAGTAAAATGCGTATATAAATATACTGTGAGCTGTCACTTTGGCTTGTCATTTTATTTTCATTTCCTTTATTTAGTTTTCTTCTCTTTCGATTAAAAAGTTTTTTCAGTATTTTTCATGGAATATCCACCTCTAAAAGTGGGATACAAATTCCTAATGATTATTTTATAGCTGTTAAATAAACAATTGGGGGAAAAGTTTACCATTTACCCGTCTGACGACACCTGTTTCCAATTGCCATTTCCCCAGTTTTTGCTTGCCCCCATTTCTTGCTGTTGCTCCTGAGGTTTCACAGTTACATTTTGTTGATGGGGCCGCGGAGGGCGGAGCTGCACATCGAATATTTTTCTTGCGTGCAAAAGAATAATCAAATTTTGTCATTTAATTTCGGGCTAAGTTAGGAAAATGAAAGTTAAACGTTGCTAATATGAAAACCTGACGAAGGTCGTGGCCTCAACCATTCGTTAAATATTTGTGACTCAAGAGTAGTTAATTTTTTCTTTTAAATTATTAAAGCAGATTACTTATTCATTTAAATATATGTTTTGTGTCGTTAAACCAAGGTTTGATAAATATGTATAGCATTATGTCTACTTAAATGACTATTTACATCAGCATGAAGGCCTTTTTAAATAACAAAAATTACTATATCTATATATGGGTTTTCTTAAATAATAACTTTTTCTTTTATATGTAAAAAAAAATTTGATAAATAAATTTGATTGCGTAATTGCATCTGTAACATGGTATATGTTCTGTCATAAGTTTATTAATTGCAATTTCTATAATATTGAAGCAAATTCTCCTAACCATTAACCCATACTTGTTAGCCGTTGAAGCGTTTAATAAAAAAATATAACCAATATTTTTAGGTTGCCTTTTATCTATGCATGCTTGGCCAATTATAAGGCTCAAAGGTAGCTTATCTGCAGGCAAGCTCAACAGAGTATTCGAACAGAAACAATAGACTGATAATGAGTATGATGAGATTGTTAAACTATATATGCTATATGCTGCCAACTATTCAATTATTGAATTTCCTAAATAGACAAAAGCAAACAAAAAATTTAGTAAAAAATTTGGACTCTGTTTTATTCTCATGTCACGTTCTTATAAGCTGAATATTTAACGTGTGTTTGTCCCAACATATAGCTCATACGCATAGTAATCCGAGTTGTTGCTGCCGCTCACCTTTTATTTTATTCAATAAATACGTTGCGTGTGGAGTAGCACAAAGAGAGATATCCAAAGCACGTGACAGATTTTCTTGGATTACGCACGCTGACATACGCACACACTCGTATATTCGCACACAAATGCACGCACACAAATTGATTGTGACTATGTTGCTGTTGTTGTTGTTGCTGTTATTGTTGATATTCACATGGCGCGGCAAAAATTTCAGATTGCCTAACTGACGCTTGAGGCGTTACCCGTTGCCTGTCAGCCCGTGAACCCGTGAACCCGTCAACCCGTGAACCCTTCAACCCGTTTACCCTTTAGGCGTGTATTCTTGTGGCGCTGATTCGGCGCGCGGAATTCACTGAGCTTTATTCGATTAGCGGCAAATACAGCATCTTAATCACTGATTAAATTGAGCATTGACTCAGCGACGGCAAAGACGTCAACGACGACAACAACGACGAGAACGACAACAAGAACGAGATCGAGATGAGACGCGGCACGCGGCAATTGCGAGCACAACTGAAGCCAACGACAACGGCATGCGAAGTGGCGACATGTCGATAACGAGCCACTGCCACAGCCGCGGTCGCAGTCGCAGATGCAGCCGAAGCACAGCGGCCGCACGAGTGAAACGAACGAGGCACGAGCCGAGCCAGGCAAGAGCGCGTTTTATGGCAAAAAGTGTTGCATACTTAAGAGCGCGCTGGCATTTTGGGTGTGTTTTGAGGCATTTTGGGACGCGACGCAGGCGCAGTGCCAGCTACAACAGCGCTACACCAACAGGCTGCTAGAGAGCGGCGGCTTCCAATGCCACAGTTAGCTGCTGCTCATTTGCATGCCGCAGTCCCAAAAAGTTGTCCCAAGCGAACAGCTGTTGAGCGCTCGAAATGAAGCCAATGGAGCAATGGGGCTAACCGTTAACACGCGCCAGTCAGCCACGTCCTCGTCCTTGTCGTCTCCATCGCCGTCGTCGATGTCGTCGTGACGCACTCGTTGTGGCATGTCTTAGGTCAGAAACGTCGTGGCAATCGCTGTTTGCCGGCAAAGGGCAGCATTTTTAATTATGATAAATGCCCATTCATAAAACCGTATGGCATTGCAGTTGCGTGTTTGTGCTGCTGCTTCTTCTTCTTGTTCTTCATCTTATATAGACACGCCATAATGTTATATTATGCTGCATAATTATTATGCCCGCTCGCAATTTGTTTCATCTACATCTTGGCCAACTTTTTTATTTTCGCATTTTCCTTTTCTTTTGCTTGTTTTTTTTTTTTAGGAAGCTGTGCACTTGACAGCCAAGATTTATGCGGCCTGCAGCTTGTGTCGCACGGGGTGCGGGCTGCCAAAGTACCTGTGCCTGTGCCTGTGCCTTCACCTGTACCTGTGCCAGGTGCTGATGTGCCAGCTGTGCTTCAATCACCATCAGCGTCACTTAATAAAATCACAGCCAGCACGACATGTGATGAATTGTTGCCATTTTTGCAACTGACGTCAACTGTTTTAAGTGCAAAGCATTTAACAAGAGCTCGACAGCAATTAAACCCCAAATGCTCGACTCCCCGCCACCGACCAACGAACATATGTATGTTAAACACACACACACACACACACACCTTGTTTAACTGCTCAATTAAATTATTTATTGGCTAATCGTGTGTTAATTGCAAATATTTAGTTTGCTTGTGTTTCTTAAACGGTTTTGTTTTTACTTTAATGATAAATTCTCTAATCAGTAAAATTTCATGTGCCTTTTCAGCTTTTATCATTATTGTTAAGTATGTACTTTTATCAAATAGTTTTATTTTTTGTAATTATAATTTAATGTCATTAAAGAATAATTATATAAACAAAAATTTTTACAATTACCTAAATTTAATTTTTGGAATTTTCGCTATTGTACCAAAAAAATGTCAATGCGGGCTTTCAGATAATCGAAATTATATATATATATATACCTCAATTCAAGCGTTGCTAAATTTGATAGGTATATTTTTAGTTGATGTGAGTTTTCAGCTACAATCGAATCAAATATAAATATTTTTATTTAAAAATATATCATAAATATTGTATGTGTGTTTTTTTACCAATTACTTTAATATTACTGGCAATCTTTGGGGCCATCCGTTGACATTTCTTATTCGAGATTTACCACCTATTTTATGCCGCACAATAATCCCAAAATACAGCTCGGCGAGCTTCACAATTATTCCATTGTGCATTCTGTACGTATTCGTGGAGGAAAGCTGGATTGTGAAAATGCCATTGCCGGAAAAGAGGGCAAAGCTCGCCTGAATGCAATGTTCGACGAGTCGGACAAAAAACCAAATTGACCAAAGTTAATTTAACCAGTGTAAACAGGACGAATGCAGCACAAGAATAGTGGAATGCAAGGATTTTGGGATGATAGTGCGGGCAGAAGCCGTTGCGAAAATCAATTGGTGCGCCAACAAACGCTTCAATCAATTTTACTTTGGCAAACAGTAAGTGCAAAATAAATCACATCCTTCGAGTCCAACTTGCAAGATGCTTCAGTCTTAGAGAGCACATGGGTGGCAAAAGGAAAAGCTATCTCCCAGAGCGGTGTATGTGTGCATACTTGTGTTTATCTTATTTATGCAAAGCTGTGGCAAATAGCAACAACAACACAAAGCATAGAAGAAAAAAAACGAATAAAAATACGTACATATGAAGAGAGAGAAAATGCAGAATGGCACGGCAGCCGCCGGTGCTCGCAGGAGTTGCTAAAAAATGAATGAATTCAATGAAATGCTGGTAAAAGTGCCCCGTTTGCACCCGACTGGCAGACAACAGGATCGCAACAGCCGGAGCAGGATGTGTACGGCATCCTTAAAGAATTCTCAGGCGTTGCCACATCAAACATCTCAAGCGAAATGAATAATTTATAGACGCATTTGCAGAGCGCGACTTCAAGCGGAGTGCGAAAGGGGCAATCAGAAAGGGGGAGGGGGGCGAGTTGGGGATAAGTGCAGGGCTCACCCACATGTCGCGTAAGCCGACTGCAGCTACTGGTTGTGAATAGATTGACAAAGATGCGCTCTAAGCCACACACACACGCACATACACACCTATAAAGGATATGCAGGCATGCATGAATGAGCCCGGATTCAACTAGCTCTAGACTCAAGCGATTAAATAAATGTGTGTGGGTGTGTGTGTGTATTGGCAAAATAAAGAAGCAAAACGCGCGGTCTCCCTTGCATTTATTTGTATATTTATTTTTATCGCAGCTAGCCCCTTCACGCACCACCCACAGAAGGATAACACTCGCCAGCCCACGCCCTCCATATGTAAAAGTAAGCTAACTGAGAGCAAAATAAGTATTTGATGCATTTATTCGAAGTCACTGATTCACTGCGCTCATGCTGGATGCTTCTAAGGAAGTGAAAAGTATTCGCAGAGATTAAGAAAACAACTGAAAAGTCACACATGTGTTGGTTAAAAACGTAATTTATAAGTGCCGATATTTGTTGGCAGCTCTTCGGCTTGTCTTTCTGTGTGTCCTTATGTCAAAAATAAAATTATGGAAAACTCATTAAACTGCCTATTTCAAGCTACACATCGTTTTTAGATTTATTCCATAGAGTAGTTTATTAAAATGATTATTAAAAAATATATATATATAGCTCCCATATTAAAGCATTTTGAAAGCTTTAATTTTTATGTAAACTTAATAATTTTTTAAAATAGCACAGTCTGAAATATCCGAGCACAAATTCACGCTGCTCAGCTTTGAAATCTCTACTAGGGTAGTTTATCTTCGGCACCCCGAGTTTCCTGTTTCAAAATACTTTGAATTTAGAAAAGACAACTTGTTTACATACTTGCGCAATAAGTTAAGCCAAATAGACACGTCTACGTATGTGATGGCCAAATTATAAAACTTGGTTTTTACAGGCATAAGTCAAGTTTTTCGATGCATACGAAACTTGATAAAAATATAAACATACTTTCCCAACTAAACTTTAGTTGCTCTTCCTTTTTGTTTGGTATGTCGAAAGTTTTGCAGTGCAGCTTAGCCTTGCCTTTTTAATGGCCAACAATTTTCAAGTGTTGTCAATTAAAAAGCTTTCAAATGAAAATTTTGTTAAACCGAGGTTATTTTTCAGTTGTTCACGTTTTACATATTCTTTGCATTGTTTTTTTTTTATTTTTTTTGCTACTGATTTGATTATATCCGGCAACAAATATGCCTTGCTCATCTTTAAAGGTTAAAACGTTATTCGTAGAGTCAACGACCTATGCGACATACCAATGCGATTATCTGGATATCAAATTTTGGTTGCATCCCCCCATTCCGCCCTCCCACACCAGTGCTAGTGGGTTTTGCGGTGCCGTCAAAGGAAAGTTTAAATAAATGACTGCAGAAAACTTTGCTAATCTGCTTTAAAAATCCAACAAGCAACAAGCAACAGCAAACATGAAATATGAAATGTGAAATATGAAATTGGGCAAAATAGGAAAATGGGAAAAGTGGGTGGGCCAAATGCAGGGAAAAGTGACAACAGTTGACTTTGACGCGGCGGTTAAACCGCAAAATTCGTCAATTTAAAATGGGGAAAAAAATCAACGCAAACTTTCCGTCAGTGTGAAAAATATTAATTTAACTTTTTGCGTTAACAGAGCAATGACATTTGCCACGACCGCAGCAAAAGCAGCAGCAGGAGCAGCAGGTCCTCAGTAGGCCTCGTTAGAATTTTGTTGTTGTCTGTTGCCCAGTTTTGTGTCGATTTCTGTTGTTGTTTTTGTCCTTTTTGACGCCAAATGCTTGTTGTCTATTGGGGCACGCGGCAGCTGAGGTTGCTGCTGATGCTGATGCCGATGTTGTTGGCATCATTATCGTAAATTTTTATGCTAAATACATTTTGGTGTAAGGCCCGCAAAAACACAAAACCGAACACACAACTAAACAAGAACATGGATGTCGGCTGTACTCGACTACCCAATACTCTGGGCATGTTCGAAATTTTTCAATGCATATAATAATATAACATATATAGTTTTCATCAATTTTCCATGACTAAGGTATTTGAATAAATTTTTTGTAAGTTATTCAGAGAAGGTCTTCAGTGGTTTTTGTAAACATTTGATGCAGCTAGCCAAAAAATTAAGCGAGATTCATCTAATGCGTGGCCATAACAAGTTTAGGTCTCTAACAAGCCGACATTTGCACAAACCCAATATGCTCTTTTCAGCCCATAAACGAGCATAAAAATGGCGCCATTTGGAGCAGCTGTCATCACGTGGCTGCGACCGCTCCAAATGGTCAAGCACGCCCAGCGACGGCAACAACATAATCAAGGCGTTGCGCCCTCAATACGAAATGCAAATGAACTTGCTCGCCTTATGGCGCCAACCCCCTCCCCCCGCCACGCCCCCACACACTTGACAAATTTGAACAATTTCGCACAGATTTCGGGTTTAATGCGCAGAAGGTGCGGCAAAAGATGCTCGTTGCGCTTCAGAAAGGCGGCTATCTCCGATCCCGATCGCAGGGCAAGCCCCATTTCGGAGGCGGACCTCAAGGACTTCGTAAGGGTCAGTCGCTTGGTGAGGCTGTTCATAGAATCGGTGAGAAAGGTGTGCAGCTGCATGGCATGCAGCTTGGCTTGATCGAGCAGCTTGAGCGCATCCTTCTTATGCTGGGGGTACGCCACACGGGGCACGTACTTCTGCACATCACGTTGCGCCTGCGTGCGCTGCTTGCTGATGTGGGCGTGGCAGCTGTCCCACTCGTACTTCTCCTCCTGCAGATGGCGATAGCGCTGACGACAGAGCCCCTGCTCAAACTCCATGGTGCGCCGAAAGGAGTCGAGCTCATTGAGACGACGCTGCATTATCATGCCCGCCTCCAGATCCCGGCAAAGGCCCTTGCGCAGATGCTTTAGGGACAAGTCAGCTGCTTTGCAGCTGAGCTGCAGATCCCGCAGCTGCTGGCTTAGCTTGTGATTGTTTCGCTGTAGCTCGAGGATTGTCGGATGAACATCGTAATTGGCCAGCTCGACCTGATTATCCACGCAGGCATCCACCCAGGGACACTCGGGTAGCTCCATCGATAGCATTCGAGCGATGCGATCGACCGCTGCCTTCTTCTGTTCCAGCTTGTCCTTAATGTTTTCCAGCAGCAGCTCCCCTTTGACCTTTGACTGCTCTTCCTGCTCCGTCTCCTTCGACTCCGACCTTTCGTCGTCCTGGACAATACAGTCACACCGTAAGGTTATGGCCCGCTGCGGAGGCTCTATATTTCTGAATTTAATAATTTCAATTAAGGAGCTGGTCTCCTCCTCCGTTTCACAGATGGGCAGACCCTTTGCCTGGCAGTGCGCCAACCCCAAAAACATCTCCTTTGACTTAGACATGTGAGAATTTGGTCAGACTTCAAATAATGTGACTAGTTATTGAAAATTGGGATATAGCTGTAAAAAGAAACAGTGTGAGTAGTTTTAAGATAATGGGGAAAATAAAATATTTAGCTATTTTGAAACAACAAGCAAAGAGTTCAACCTACAAACCGAATTTTAGCTACGATAAGAATATGTTAAGCTCAATTTGTGGAATCGAATTCTACACTGAAAATACTCCGCGAAAATCAATGCCTAAGAATCCTCGCTTAGAATGTATGTTTGAAAATCCAACGATCCCATAAGCGGCCATAAAAGGTCTGATATCCATTTCTCCCTCCGATTGCCAAATGCCCGCCAAAATCACAATTGTCAGCGTTAAATTCACGCTTACCTGCGCATACGAATATAAACACACAAACAAACATGGAGAAAGATACATCTACAGCCACAGCCGCATACACACCAACATGTACACACACATACTCACACTCACGCACGCATACGCAAAAAAAACATATAAACACAATTTCCCACCCAGAGGCAATAATACACAAACAAACTACAACAAGAACAACAATAACAGAAGCGAACAGGTGAAACAGACGTTACCTGTCGAATAGCAGAAAAACTAGCAAAAGCGGAAAACTTTCAAAGGTGCCTTTAACTCACCAAACAAAACCTCCCAGGCCCCCCTTATCCTCGTCCAGGCAGCAGCCAGGCAGCAAATGAAACGCGCTGTTGCACACAAAAATAACAAGTTGCATTGGTCAATTCATCGAATGTCGGTCACGGCTGCCTTTTGGGCACCGACTACACTATCCGTGCGTGGGTGTGGCAACTGCCCACCTGGTTAGCTTGGCTGGTACGCAGACTGGGCTAAGCTGGAGCATAGCCGTGACACGAAATTTTTCGTGCAATAGTAATACAATAATAAATATTAATATTGTAATAAAAAATTCATTTAAATAGCTGCAAACATCCAAACACACGTTTTGTTTATGATCCAGTTATCGACCAAATGTAGACTTTATAGTGCTCGATTCTGTTTATTACTTGCATCTGCACACAACAAAAATATCCATTTTGGGCAAACTTCCAATGACTGCTATACACTGCACAAAATCATTGCTCTCGTGTCGTGGAACACGCGTCTTTCTCTAATCCAAACTTTTGCCATCTAGGCATTTGGACAATGCCCAGACCAGAATACATGAAAAACGCTGGGGAAAAATGCGGTGTTCGCGGAAAATCGTAAAGGCCGCCAGCATGGAAGGAGGCAATTGAGTGAAATTAGTTTAGTTTTAAGCTTATATCCCTGGCTAGCTTTTTCACTGACAACTTATATTGGATTGGCGTATTTAATAAAAAGCCGTAGGCTATCAGACGGAAAAATGAAAATTTTTGGTACTTTAAACTGTGAAACTATGAAAAGCTTTATTGTATGCATCCCTAACTATGGATACACAGATAAATCAATTGTGATCATTCTGAGGGAATGAGTTAGTTAATCAGTTTATCAGTTACCCAGTCAATCAGTCAGTAAGTCTTTCAATCAAATGGCTAGTTAGTTAGTAAGTAAATTATTTAGACAGTCGGTCAATCAGATTGTCAATCACCAGTTAAATATTACATTAGTCAGTCATTCAATCGATCAGTAAGCCAGTCAATCAGTCGGTTATTTTTTATTTAGTGAATGAATTAATTAGTCACACAGTACATCAATCAGTCAGGCGGTCCATCCCAGTTTTTAATCAGTAGTCAGTCAGTCAGTCAATCAGCCAGCCAGTCAATCCATCTTATTTATTTTTATATATATGCATATGATTGCTAGATTGAGTGAGACATTAAAGTTCGCTTATTAAATGAAGGCGGTGCTTACCATAAATCTTCGTCACGAGCCCAAATGGACAATTTAGAAGCAAGCCCTGTTGAGGACAAAGTAGCTGGCAGCAGTTGCCAACGCAGGCAGCTGACAATCGCGTTTTAGCCAAGAGTTGTGTTGTTGTTGCAGTTGCTGTCGCTAATATTGTTGTCAACAGTGATAGCCGAAAGCATCAACCACACGCGTTGCAGCAACAACTCATCCATCGTTCGACACCCTCGCACTCACACACAAACACATACTCACACACACACACAATGTGTGCAAATTGAGACTGTCAAGCCCAGGACACTGAAAACAGGCCACTGGCGCAAGCTTGCCAGTTCACCATCTGACAACATATGCGTGTGTGCATCTGTGTGTGTGTATGACACTAGCTCAAAATAATTGAAGACCTATGATAAAAAAAACGCCCAAGCGGTTAGCTTTTGGTAATCCGTCAGCCAAGAAAAGCGATGTGAATTTAAAAAGCTCCATGCAAAAACGCATTTCACGTAAATTGTCAGCGACAGGCAGACACACAGACGGACGGAGAAACAGCATTACGGACATTGCATACCCATACTATGCAAGCTTCACTTTTTAAACGAGTATATAACAAGTGAGATTGTTCTAGTCGGAGCCGCCCGTCTAGTAAATACTCTGATATTGAGGTGTATAAAAATAAAAAATAAAGATTCCACATCGGGACTCGAACCGCCGACTCTTTGGCTCCCGCTGCGTAGCTCTTACCGACTGCATTTTACATTTTAATTTACTTATTATATAACATAACTTAACTATCGTAAAAAATGTCTTGGAAAACACGAAACAAAATCACACTTTCATTTGGATTTGCTGTGTTAAAATTTCAGTTAACCATCACAAAAAAGGTTCCAAAGTGTGCAAAAACGCAAGACAAAAGTTTGGTTTTGTAGGTATGTGTGCCAATAAGCACCGAAATTGCTTGTGCTTCAGCCAAGCTGCTGCGCTTGGCCCCCACTGCTGAAAAGAGATTCTTGATTTGCTCGTAAACTAAATGTATAATCGTTATAAAATTTTCGGAGCGGCTAGGAAATACCTTTAACACTGAAATATGTCTTTATACACACACACACACACACACACACACACATGCACAAACAGACTTTACTCGGTAGCTGCGCTTAACACCACTATAGAAACTAAATCCTTGTTTTCCTCTAAAATTAATGTATGAAAGTTATGAAATGTTGAGGACTTATTAAGGACATTGAAATGTATGTACAAACTAATTTAGTTTACGGTTTTTATGGTTTTATCAAATTAGCAGTGATTGGGTAGAGGTATCGAAAAATGAAATATTTAAAAACAGCGTTTATCTAACGCGAGCATATTAAAATAAATTTGGTGATTCTAGCTCATATGAAAAAGAGTCAAAAAAACAGAAAAAGTTATCGATCTTTTGAAATAAACTTGAACTGCGTATGATATATACGAACAAAATAAGACCAAGATCACCTTTCTAGCTTTTGTAGTCATTGAAATCGTCGCGTTCATACAAGACAGGCGGACAGACAGAGAGACAGACGGACATGTCTAAAAGGATTCGGCTAGTGATGCTATAAATACTTTATGGGTCGGAGATGCTTCTTTCTACCTATTACATACATTATACCAAAGACAATATAAATAAATAAATAAATTTATATTTTCTTTGATTATACCCACTTTTACCCATTTTCAAAGAGTTCCGTGTTTTAAATTTATTTTAAACCACTTTTTAAACTCCTGGAAATACTTACAAAATTTCAGAGGGTAAGTTTTAAGAACTAATTATGAAAGCGATATGAAATAATTTAAATCCGTATGAAATACAAGACCGGTTCTTCCAGCATACCTAAGGCATATAAATATAAATATTTTATACTACCTTCGTGGCTAATTTCAATTTTGTTATTTTGATTATGCAATATAGGTTTTGACAAGCCAGCCAACATTGGCTTAAATACTTATTATTCTTATAGGATTTCTAATTTGTTTACATTTAGATTTCTTCTGCCTTCCTTCTGTGAAGACGGAGATACCTTCTTCTGGGGTTATATACGAACGCATTGCGGTATTAAAATAAAGCAAACTATAAAGGTTTGCTCTGCAAACAATCATCGAAGTAGCACTTGAAATTAATTTCATATTCAATTTATAGTTTTCCAAACATTGAACTCATTTAATTCCAAATTGAAATCGTTTCTTAAATTTACTGGGAACCATGACCAGAACTGAAAATAATTTACTACTGTATATATCAGTAATCGTAGTATTAGTAGGTTTTGTTTAAACTTTGGTAATCATAGATAAATACGTTTTTTTAATAGACCATTACTGCATATTGTGACGAATTTGAAGATGAAATTTTGAAATTACATAATAAGTATCGAAAAAAATATGGTGCTGATAAACTCCGTTTGGACATAAGCCTTTGTATACAAGCTAGAAACATGGCTATAGTGAGTACAGTGAAGATTTATTGTATAAAAAAAAACCCAAGTTGTGTTTTATGTAATGCTCTTTTAGCAAATAGCTAAGGATAATTTAGCTTTTAATGATCATAAAAAGGGTTATAACATGTGCGAAACAAACTATCATCCAAGTGCTTGCGTTCGTGATTGGTATCGCGAAAAAAATATTATAAAAAAAGAAGTCATCTAAAGCGAGGCATTTTACGCAATTGGTTTGGAAGGACTCAAAACGAATTGGTATTGGATTATCTAAGAGGTTTGAACAATTATTGTAAAAAATGCCAAAAGTAAACAAAACAATCTATTTTAGACAAGCTGGAAATTTTGTCATGGTCGTAAAATATCAACCTCGTGGCAATGTGGGTAGTTACGAAGATAATGTCGGAACGTGAGTTTTAATTGGTAAATATGAAAGCAATATCAAATAATCTAAATCCTTATCAAATACAGAAAAAAAGGTTGTAAAGAGAGTATTCATAAGGCAAATATCCCCAATTACTTTATATTACTTTCGTGGCTATTTTCAATTTGGTTATTTTGATTAATCAAATTTGAACTCATTATAATTATAAATATATATTGCAAATAAAAATAAATAATCATATAAATTTTTTAGCTTGTCTCTCTTACTTCTTAGTTTATACCAAAAACTGTTCGTCAGTTTTGGACACCTTTCATAACGATATAAAATTTATTGACTTTGGGAAAAATCAACGAAACTAAAATTAAACGAGCCACAACAGCTTAAGTAACAAATTTAATTTCCAAGCATTGTTAATTTATATAGAAAAGGGTCGAGTATACACGACTGTAATACTCTTTAATATGCTGAAAATGGGTTAAAGGGCTTTAATAGGTGTGTGCAAATCTATGTAACAAACATAAAGTATAAAGATAAACACAATGCACGCCGCACACACTTTACTCAGTAGCTGATCTCCACTATAGAAAATAAATTCTTCCAAGACAAAGCGCAAATCGGTATTATTTGATTTGCGGTTAATTTGGTGCACTAAACTCCTACTCGAATAAGAAACCCCTATTTTAATGATAGACATCGAAAAAATATATTAACTTTTTCGAAGTAAGCATTAGAAGAATCTTAAGTCGAAAATATAAGGACTCTGGGTTTTGTAGTTTTCGAGGTTGCTCAGCCCGTCGTCCCGATCAAGAGTATTTAACTTATAGTGTCGGATATTTTCCCTTGTGGCTTTTACATACATTTCACAATACCATTTATCATTTTATACCCATTTTAATAGGTTCTGTTAAATAAAACTAAAATGTACGAATACAAGGGAGCTGAAATATTTGAAACGACAGCTCGCAGCTGGGTTGAGGTTATTATCTAATCGGGCGGTAGCGACTAGAGCAATCTCACTTGTTCTTTCTTCTTTTGAGTGTGCTCTTTGGGTTCGGGTAAGTGGCAAAATATCTCACATGGTGGTACCTCTCTAAATGTGTTGCTAATGATGATAGCTGGGAAAACGCAGAGGGGCAACAATCCTAGGGGGCATCGGGGGGTGGGAGGTGCGACAAACGGTATTAGAAATTCAAATCAGCCTGACGCGCAGACCCTTGGGGTTGCTGTTGGCGCTGTTTTGGGTTAATTTGAAAAGGTGTGATAAGAAAATTCCAATTTTTTGCTCTCCATCCCTTGCCAGTGAATGGGTCCTGGCTAAGTGTTATATTATACACACATATGCAAGCTGGTGTGTGTGATTGCGTGAGTTTATATGTGCCTACTTACAAGTAGTTCTCTAGCGCTGACATCAACGTGCTTTTCTTAACTTTTTGGCAATCAGCATCAGGCAAACAACAAATTCCCTATCGGGCGTAGAGCCGTTGCCTTTCAATTATGTTTGTTGTCTTTGTTGTTGATCCAACTGCAAACAAAAGTCACCAGACAACACGAACGAAAACAAACCAGCCAGTTGGCTTGGTCGCCGCCTGAGACTCGGAAGCGAAGTAGCAGCTGCGGGCAACAGCACATTAAATCCTTAAGCACACATTATTATTCAATCAGATATAACGTTTTTTATTTTATCCTGTTCCCCTCTCTAGTTAGTCGTGTTTTTCTTCATTTGCCACGCATTAACATTACGCATCATCACGTTAATGAAATATATTTATTTTATAATTTTTTTTCTGCCTGCGCTTCTAATTGTTTTTAACATTGTCCAATCCAATTCGTAAAGTTTAAATACATATGCAAATAAAGTTTTGTAGTGAAGAAAATAAGATTAGTTGGTAAAATATATTGTACAATTTGTTTTTTTTTTATCAGGAGATACTATTCCTTTTTCTCTACTAAGAATAAATAAAACCATTCAATGGAAAAATGGTTTATATTTCGATTCAGGATTTAAAAACCTTGAAATTTCTGGCTTATAGCTTATGTTGCCTAGCATATTATTATATATGTAAATTTAATATTTATTCTTAGATATTTGCTCTGCCCGCTTAGAACATTAATTTTCTTGCAGCAATGATAACTTTACTAACTAAAATTTTAATCAAGTCTGAAAAACGTGAAAATGAATAGCAAATTAATTTCGCTGCTATTCGCTGGCCACAGTCAATAAATTAAACGCGAACGCTGCCGCGCTTTCCCCATCCCGCTGTCCATCACTGCTGTTATCGTCACTTCATTTTAACTGCTGCTGGTGCGCCAGTTCGTCAACTATTTATAAGTTCAACTGGGTCGTAAAATTTATGTGCATCGTAAAGGCGTCAAATCGAGGCGAAACACCGACAAAATGTTATGAAATCAAATTTGCACACAAAGCGTCCCTAATGACGCGACTGGCGACAAGTGCCGAGTGCCGAGTATCAAGTGAAAAGTGGCAAGTGGCAAGCGGCAAGGGCAACGTCGAGATAGAGAGCCCAGCATCGTAACCAAGCAAAGCGTCTTACCCGCCACATTCCACGGCTGTGGCCTGAAAATTGTTTAATTACACGCGTTCTTAATTACAAGCATCGCAGGCACTGCTCGGTGCTTAAATTGTAACGGCGCTGACCTAATTGAGTAATAATTAAAATTAAGTGCATGCTAAATTATTATTAATTATTTAAATGCCAGCGACATCGAGCGACCAAAGAGTGACCAGAGCCAAGTACATTTGCGACCCAGTGGAACTATTTGTTGCACATGCAACAAATTTGGACAAATGAGAAATAAATTTGCATGTGAGCAGACACTGGTAAAACTAAAATATCATATTTTAATTACAGCTGAAAAAAAGGTATTTTTAATGTAATAATGAAACTTATTATTTCGAATATTTAAATAAGAAATTCAGTTTTTCTTTTGTTTTATTTATTTTAATTATTTAATAATAATAAAATGTACAAATAAATTAGGTAGCTTGTCAACCTTTTTTGAATATTTAGAAGACAAGACACAACTAACAGAGAACAGAATGCGAACAGACAGACAGACGTATAGAGTTGCACATCAGTAGATATAGAGACATATTTCAATATAAATTATTGTCAGTTGCAGTGCATAAAATGTCGCATAAAGTTGCCAGTTGCCAGCGAAAATAACAACAACGCAGAACACGTTATTCATCGTTAAAGCAATGAAAGCAGAATAGGGGAAGAGCGGGCGGACAACAGGAGTTGCAACAGCGACGACAGACGTGACTGCGTGTAGATGAATGCACGGGGCGTATGCGCAATGCGATATGCAACAAATTGCTAAACAAATCAAATTTATTGCTAAAGTCGCGCACGCGAACGCACAACGACAACAACAACAAGCACATCAGCAGCAACTCTGAATATCTGCGCACATATGTATTAAAGAAAAAACAAGAATAACAATGCGCAATACGCATGTAAAACGTCACTGAGATAACAGAAATTAATACGAGCCGACACTTTTTCAGGCCTCCGGACTTGCGGCGCAGCTTGTTTTGTTGTTGTGCTTGTTGCAGTTGCTGTTGCTGCTATCAGAGTTTGTATAACTTCATTTGGTTTGTTTGTTTGCCAGCACTGCTCAGAGCCCTGGGCCCACTTACTTTTTGTTAAACCGTATTTTAACACACACACACACGCAGACAAACACACACACAGGGAGAGACAGAGACAGCGACAGCGTTGCGGCCCAGTGACGTCCGCACAGGCTGTATAACAACATGGCGCTCGGTCAGAGCGGAAGTCCGAGTTGTTCTGCGTTAAATTTATGCCAGACTGCGGTGTTGCTCCAATACCAACCAAGCGCCACACAATGGACAAATCACTTCAATTAAAGCACAAAAAAAGCGAACCCGTTATTACAATAATGAAAAACACCAGCACTTCTGTGCATGTTAAAAAAAAATAAACTGTGTGGCAACGCTCACTTGGATCGTCTGTTAGTTAACAGTGCCAAAGTGAGTGCGACCGTGAGAGAAAAACTTTGCATTAAGAGATCTAAAAGGCTAAGCACTTGAACGAAGTGCTTAGCTCTCTTTATCTCAAGGCTTAGTGCAAACTCTGTGACAGCACCCGTGCGTCAGCATGATCGTCTGCTCTTGTTGATCTTTCAAATTTAGAGACTTATGCTCCGATAGATGCCCATTGTTCTCGCTTAATTGTTGTAGCTGCTGCTGGTGCGACTGTTGCGGCAGTTGTTGATTTTTATTTTCGCAATTAGGAAGTTGTTTTTATTATTTTTTTTCAGTTAAACAAACTAAACACGCACATACAACAAACAACGAGCTCTGGCAATAGTCACGCCCCGCACCATACACACACACAACACCCTCACTCCCCCACGAGAGACGCTGCCACATGGCCACGCAGACACTTATTCATCATCCGGAAGTTTGCTTGCCACTCCCATTGTGTTGCTATTGTTGTTGTTGTTGTTGTTGCTACTGCTGCTGTCAAGCAGGACTTGTAGTTGTTCGTGGGTGTTTGCCGCTCATGCAAATTGCAGAAGTAACAAAACAAAAAAAAACAAAAAATAATAGTAATAATAAAAAACAACAAAAAATAAGACGGGCTGAGCAAAAAAGTAGAGCGAAAAGTTGCACAAACTCTATATATATTTTCGGAATTTATATTTAACTGTATTACATAGCGCACCCGCAACAGTAACTCTGCGCAGCCCTCCGCCCCTCCCATCCTCCTCCTTACTAGCAACGGAATCGGAAGTTATAGTTATGCCGCTCGCGCGAGCGCACTCTGAAATATTTTGCCAGCAACAACAGCAACAGCAGCAAAAACAACAACACAAACAACAAAAGTTTATTTAAAAGTTTTGAGGTTAAGCTTGTTACTTGGCAGCTACTTTTAGCGCGTGGAAATTCGTTTGGCTCCGCTCGAGTTTTCGCAAAATATTTAAGCTGCCGTTTCGGTTAAGGAGCAAACGCTCATAAACATTGAAACTCTGAGCTGGAGCTGGGGCTGTGGCTGTGGCTGGAGCAGCGCATAGCACCCATTGGTAGCTATTAAAATTATACGGGCCAGGCCCTCGATGCCGTAAATGCCAAGAAGTTGGACGCATCTTAATCAGCGTCAGATTAACTAACTTTATACAGCTGCTTAAATTTCCAGCATTCCAGCAAGCAAGCAGCCCAGCACATAACACCCCTTCTCCGGCCGCTGCCCACTCATTGGAGTCCCACTGCATTGGCATCATAAAAATTTTCAATTTCATTTGCGTTGCACAAAGACGTGCGTTGCCTTGTTGTCCGCGGAGAAAGGGGAGCAGCTGCAGGAAGCTGCTGGCATATCGCTGCGGAGCACCTTTCAGCGACACGAGAGCCAATAAAAGTGTCAGAGCGGGCCAACTGACAAAGCGCTGCCTGCTTTGTATTTATGATGAGCGCTTGGTCATGACCAGACCAGACCACGCCAGGCCGGGCCAGTTACACAGCATTGCCAGGCGGTGCGGGTCAAACAGCACAGTTGAATGCCTTCGACCAGAAATTGGAACAGAGCATGGTTTTAGAATTGATGGAATTCCTATAAATTGCACCTTCCTGCGCAGACCAGCAGCAGCCACCAGGCTCTGCCATGTCATAGTTTGTAGGGCATTTGAATTTTGAACTAGCTGCAGGTTCTTATACTCCTTGTTCTTTCTGCTTGGCTCTGGCATTGTGGATATAAATTATGGCTTTATCGGTACCCATGTCGACGCTCTTTCTTGGCAAAAACATTTGCGGTCAGAAGATTTACAATCTTTGGTTTCATTTCACATTATTTTCTGATATTACTTCTTGTTTTCAGTGATCAGTAATTTGCAAATTATGAAGATTTATCAAATCATTAAGAAAAAATTCACTAACATTTGCAGAGTATACAAATAATTCGTCACAAAATGTTAAAATATAAAAAACAACTCTTTTTTTTTCTGTTTACGTGTTCTTTTTGTTTTAAAGCATTTTTTTTTAATATGCGCTGCAAAGTATGCTATGAAAATTTGTGAGAAATTTTGATGTAATGGAATTGGCCCACTGATAATTTTGTTTCCGTTTAAATGTCAAGCAAATCGTGCTGTACTATTTTGCGGCAGCTATAAACACTTTATAAGTGCGCTTCATTTAAAGATCTGCATGGAGGAAAACATAAAGTTGACTGTCGTCGAAACGACGACAGAAAATCAGCAAACTTCGAAATGTGCTCATTACGATGAACTGCGGCGCAGGCGGCGATGAAGATGGAAATGGGAGGTGGGCGGTGTGCGTTGGGCGTTGTGGTGCGGCGTGGTTCCGGTGGTTGCACGGCACTGGCAAAGTTAGGCGACAGCCAACCGGAAATGCATCAGTGTCAGATTTTGCGACTTGCGCCCAACGCAATTTCGTTAAGAACTGCGCAAAGTTGTTAAATTTTACGATTTAATTGCGTAACTATTAAAAATTACGTCTCTTTCGCTGGGCGCGGCGCTTTTGTTGTTGCAGCTGGCGTTGTAACTGTTGTTACTGCTGAAGTTTTAAGTACCAAAAATGATGCGCTTAATGATGCCGCATGCCGCATGCAGCATGCCACTTGCCACTTGCGCCAATACACAGCACTCACCGCTCCCCAACCCCCTTCATATGCAGCACACAAATTGTTGCTGCGCCTTGGCTTCTTGGCATATCTGCTTCGCACATTCCGTAAATGTTTCCCCCTCTTTGCCCCATGTCAATTTTGTGTGGTCTCTCGTAAATATAATTTCAGTTGAAACAGTTTATAAAAGTTGCAATTGATGCTGCTTCGTGTGGGGCGCGCTGCTCACAAATTGTTGCAATTTGTGCAGTGAACACCCCTGCCCTGTCTGTGCCCTGTAATGATCTCTCAAATGCAACACCCACGACTACACACACACTCATACACATGCCAAACTTACTTAATAAAGAGCTCGCTAGGAAACGTTTGCTGCTCTCTACGACTGATGCGACGCTCCGTTAGTTTAATTACTGTGAATGTGACTGGCAAATGCTGCGGAATGATTAGTATTCGTTTTTCAGCCAATCAACAGCTTTTTTATTTCGCTCTGTTGAATAGCTGTAAATTTCTCAAATATGTTAGCCTAGAACTTTGCAAGGACTTCCAAAGGCTTCCAATTATCTACAACTTAATTGGTTGTAATATATAAATCTAAATTTATGATATGAAATACGTTGACAAAAATTTGTAAGAACAAGTAAGAACGCTGCAGTCGGGCGTTACCAACTGCGTTATACTTGATTACGTACGTAATTATTATTGTTTTTTATTTAAAAATTTGTATTGGTATTTGGTGAGGAAAGAGGGGTGGGTTTAATCTCTAAAGGAGGTTGAGATGACCAGTTATCTATCTTCCAAGTACGGTAACTCTTGCATTAAAACTGTAAAAGATATAGGCGACCCTAGCTTTAAAACTATGCGAGATATAGATTTACACGGCTTGTGGGGCGGGAAGGGTCGTTGCCGGAAAATTCTGGGGAGACTCGCAGAAATATATATGTACATATTTCCCAAATTTGGTGACTGTAACTTAAAAACTGTGGGAGACTTCGGCATTTCGGATTTTGTAGGGCTGAAGCGCTGGGGAGCGTTCCAGTGGGCGTGGTCACGAATATCGAGGATGCAATCTGTGGTACATACCAAATTTGGTGGCTCTATCTAAAAAACGGTGGCAAATATTTACTTATTATTGCTATTTTGATAAAAATATAGATCGCTAGATTTGTCATGCCCCCAGTGGGTTTATCAAAAATATATTGATTCCATTTTTAGAGGAGATCATCAATAATCTATTTGAAAATTTGTCATGTATCTAGTTGTAAAACTGAAAGACACATACAAAGTTGAAATATTATAACCAAATGATCTGACGCGCGTAGCCACGGATAGGTTCAAGTATCTTACGGACAGACAGACGGACATTACACCACTATATGAATATATACATGTAAGATGGGTTGAGTGGACAGGCGGCGATAAGTTAGTATCGGGTCGCAGTAGCTATCGATAGTAAGCAAAACTCTTGATGCTTTTTGACAGTCGGATAAGAAACACAGAAATCGTGGTGCAACCATGGAAACCAGCCGCAAGCAGAAAAACGTTGTCAACGGTCGTAGCGAGGAATTAAGTCGTAAAGCCGTAAAGAAGCCATCTGCCGTTCAACTCTCGTTGCGAAGTGATTTCAGTTTAGATATAATTAACATTAAAAGTATATAATATTCAATAAACTAAAGGTTATTTTAAACATAACCTTACATACATAAATAGTCCATTTAGTGTATTTGTTATTGAAGATTTGGTAGCCAAATAAAAACGTTGTGCACACGTTGCATATGGCTAAAATATAATCTATTTCCAATCAGTATTCCTAATAGAATATTTAGAGTGTGTGCGAAATGAGGTGTAACATTTGTAATTACAATATGATTAGCAGCTAAAGCCACGGACACTTTATCATGGAGATTGAATTTGGTAGCCCAGCTGGTTGCCGCAGTCTGTGACGCATTTCCGCATCGCCCACTGGGTTAGGATAGGGGGAGGAGGTGGGGGGGGGGGTGGCATGAAACTGTTATCAACAATTAATTAAATGAGAGCTGATCATTAGGCCACGATTTGTGGGGCGTTTCCGTTTCCGCTTCAAGCTGACCACACATTAAGTGATACGCTGCAGTCATGGACTCCAGTAGCGCGGGGTAAGGGGGGCAATGGGAGTTAGAGCTGCTATAGGCCTGACTGCCTTTGGCCAGCCGCACATTATGGCTGGGCAATCAGCATACATACACGCACACACGCGCGTGTTTACACTCACGTTAAATCCCTGTTCGGTATTGTTGCCATTGCCAGTGGGTATCAGTTGTTGTTGTTGTTTTTGCTGCTGTTGCTGATGCTGATGCTGTTGCGCTTCTTGACGCCAATGCCATATAATCTTCATTGTTGTTGTTTTGCACAGTGATTTGTTGGCATCGTTACTGTTGTCGCTCTCAGCAAACTGTGCATAAATCGTGCACACCTACATTTCGTTGCGATAAATCTGTAATGACTCACCCCCCTACCCTCGTCCCATCGACCCTTCACACACAGCCCACAACAACTGGCCAGATATGGACATTCGCATGCAGATGCCACACACACACGCACACACCGAAGTTAATTTGCGTGTGTTTAAATGTGCGTAATTATTGTTTATCTACAATGCGTAATATGAGACACATGAGTACATTACAATAAACAACCGCATAAGAGGTATTTCTGTTTTTCTCTTTTCTTTTTTTTTCTCCCCTCTGGTTTTGTTTTGAAACAACATTTTATTGGAAAAACTCACGAAACTCACTATCCTTATAGTATAACACTTTACAGCACTTGTGGGGTAGAATAGGTTTACATAGTTCGATTGGAAAACTTTATTTACGCAAAAATTGAAAAAGTGTAAATTTAAAGCAGCATTTGTTGTTATTACAATGGAAAAAAATTTAAAGTGAATAGGTTTTTATTGTTTTAAACAAATTGTACCAAAGCAAAATTAAAAGTAGAAATTAATCGTACTTTAAATAGTTTATAATATCGAAAAAACCATAAAAACAAAGCAAATCAAATACTACTGCTGCTTTGAAATTTCTGTATTCATGTGCACGCATACATATGCATATGCAAAATTTGTCTTGCGTTCTTCTAGGAATTTTTTTGCAACGGTTAAGTTGAATTTTAACACAACGAAGCAAAGTAAGAGCGTGGTCCAGTTGGCAAGAGTTGTGCCGCGTAGAGTGGAAGTTCGGGTTCGAATTCAGCGATGGTATGGTAGAGCAATGTTGAATTATTTTATTTTTTTCGTTATTTATAATAATTATTATTATTAATTTGTATCGTTTTAATGACAAGTGCAAAATTTTCGTTTTCCTTGATTTTTTGCGGTGGTTAAGTAATGTTATGTGCAGTTGGTAAGAGTTGTGCGTCTTAAGACGGAGAGAGGCGAGTTCGAGCCCCGGTTGTGGAACATTTCTTTTTCCGTTGGTAATTGTTTTTTTTTTATTTTTAACAGTATCAATACTCATCAACTGCCGAGAGTTTGTGTGTATGTGTTCATTTCTGGGTTCAGGGTATCTAATAGTCGGGCGGTCCCGACTAGAGCAATTCACTTGTTTTATTTATTTATTACTCCATATATCCAATTACAGGTATAATTGATATAAATTTAAAAGAAATGTAGCATAGTAATGCATATTCATTCCATGTAAAGTAAGGTACTTTAAGATACCCCCACAAATGTTAAAGAATTTAAATTGAGCGATAAAAATGTTGTTTGTTTACAACGAGAACTTTGCGAGTTTCGCAATTCATTTAAAATTGAGCACGTAAAAATACAAACGCGAATACAGCACTTCGGGAGGACTTGAGGCCAGGAGTTGAGCGTCAGCTGTTGCCATATTACGGAATACAATAATGCTTGACCTGCGATCGAAGTTGAACCAAATATTTGCATCTGTCATTACAAGGACCAAGGGTCGATGGTCGATGCTAGTATGGAATCGTGGTGTTTGCGGGGATCGTCGCGGTTTTTGTGGGCTTTATGGAATCACAAAAGTAATTAATTGATATGTATGCGTGCACGGCGTAATTGCCGGGCCCAGACAAATATGCCGTATGCAATCGCATGAAAGCTACACAATTTCTGCAATTTTTCAGCTTTTGCTGTTGCCCGTAATCCCCCTCGCCCATCAGACCCGCGCCAACGTTATGAAACTTAACAATTACACGCTGCAAGGCCTGAATTAAATTTTGAGTTGTGGCCGTTTTTATTGCGGATGATAATTGCAATGTAATGACAATGCCCATATCGATTCATGTCCGCTACGGGTTAATGTTCGAATTACCACGTCTCCACAGAACAAAGCGAGAGAGAGAGAACGTGAGTGAGAGAGCGTTTTCGTTACGCATTTTAATTATCCCATTGTGTGCACGGAACTGTCGAGTGGCCGTATTGAATTTTATCTTTCGAGGCATTGCAAACAAATCTCTGAATCATTTAAGAAACTGAAAGAGCACACGGGAAGAAGAGAAATGTTAAGCTTAATCAAAGTGTATGCAAATGATAAGGAAGTGCTCAAGTGTGTGCATTTAATATGGATGAACTCACACAATATAAAAACTAAAAGATAGGTTTTTCTTAAAAGTGTATTGCTGTTTTTCTGTTTTTAAAAATAAAGCATATATATCATTTAAAGCAAAAAATAAATTAAATGCAAAAGTCAGGATATGAAGCAAACAACAGAAGCACTTTTTGTGTTGTGCGCTTTTTGACTGACTCAAATTCTCAACAAGTTTAAGCTTCGCTAGGTACAGAAGATAACACAGTTTTCTGCTCAGTTTATAGTTTTCTTTTTTCTATTATTATTTATTTATTTTTTTATTCTGTCTTTTTTTTTTGTTTTTTAATTAATTGTGTATTTTATTGCTTTGCAAGGCCTCAATTGCCTTATGAACAATATGTGTCGTTAATATTAGTCTAGCGCCGGGTTTTTAGTGGCTTAGTTGCACAACTAGAAACTATGTTAATTGACAAATTTAAGTTTATAGAACCAGCTGACTAATTGGCTGAAAGATCTTTTTTTCAGCCGGCTGATTGGGCGGGCGTTTTGAAGTTCTCTTGCTAACCTGTTCGCATGAGCGGTTAGGCGGTGGTTGTAGCCCCTACTTAGCTTCTTAATTTGGTCCTCGACCCAGTCCACTTGCATGTCCCTATGCAGTACTGTATTGCGCACATAAAAAGGAGCGCCAGTTATACTCCGCAGTGACCGCCTTTGAAAACTTTGGACCCTTCTTCTGTGCGAGGGTGCTGCCAGTCCCCAGATTTGGATGCCGTATCTCCAGTTAGGAGCCACGCAAACTGTGTATATTTTACGCTTGTCGGCTAAAGACAGTTTACTGTGGAAATTTAGTAGCCAGTTCAGTTTTTGCATTCTGTGACGGCAGCGCTGTAGATTTTCCTTAATGTAGCTTTGGAAGGTAAGCCGCTTGTCCAATGTGACACCGCAGGTAGCAGACTAATCGGTCGATATGACTCGGGGTCATCCTCCGGCTTACCAGGCTTGTGGATCATCGTGACGACAGATATTTTCCACATTTCCGGAAAGTACTGGACGTTCAGAATGGCGTTGAGTGCGTGACCAGATTCTACACATTCTTCTCATTTCCCTTAAAAGGAAGAGTAGGTCAGGTGAAAGTGTGTAGACACCGTACCTACTTCGGGTGGGTTGTGAGCGTCTGGCTTCAGCAGCTGCGGGTCGCACTTTGTGGCTAAATCCCTCCAAGACGTCATCAATATCTTCCGCTGAGTTAATGTCCATTTCCGGGTGGAGCATGTCACTTAACTTTCGTCTGAAGACTTCAATGTCCGTGTGTCTGTCGATGATCCTGACAGGTCTTGGATAACACATGCAGATGGTGTTTAAGGTGATTATCAGCGGCCGTGTACCCATGGATGCGGGTAGACTCCAAATTTGTCATGTGGGTCTCGCTTAATAGTGCGATGTCCACAATGTGGCTGCATGTATAGCTGCAGTTCATGAATTTTGACTATAACGCCGCCCGCGTTCCAGCACAAAATCTTGAGAGCGCTCATTTCGAAAGTTGCGCGCATAAAAGCTCGAACATACGGCTCTACATCCGCATGTTCTCCTCTTGCATCCGAAAGGTTCCCTTACAAAGCGGTGGTTAGTTTCGGCCTTTTGCTTTCGTTGGTATCTTTCGGCGAAACTTTGGTAGGCCTCGCAACCCTTGTAGTTGGCAGGATGGTCCATATCGCAGCTGGCACAGGTTGCGCGGACCGAGTCTGGCCGTGTACACTCGATGGATTTGTGTTGCTCTCCACATTTAAACACAGATGTGTTTTTGACGGCAGTATCTGGCCGTGTGCCCGAATTGTTGGCAGCGGCTGCATTGGATTAAGTCCTGTTTCTTACGGGCGTCTTCGATGTAACATCTCTGTCCTGCGAGATATATAATGTTTTTAATTTGTTGCTTGCTGCTACCAAGAGCCAGGTTGACAAAGAAAAGATGGATCGTTCTCTTTGTGTTGTCAGGGCAGTAGATATGTATGGCGTCGAGGCCCAGAGCTTTAAGGTCGTCGCGAATCTTGGTATGCGAAGTTGAGTCGTGTAGACCTTTTATGACTATTTTGTAAGGTTGTTCTTCTTTTAGCTGGCACGTGTAGAATTCAGTATTTGCCTCTTCAAGCAGTTCTTAGATTCTCCTGAATGTGTCGGAGTCGTGGGCATATAGCCGGGTCGTTCATCCTACAGAGGTTCTGGACTCGACTTTACTTGCGTCAACCTGACCGCTTTGGAGTAATTCCTGCAGTAGGGGGAGATTGCTGATTCTTGGTAGCGATATTGGTGGGGGCTTGGGCTTTCCGGGTTGAATTGGCGTGTTATTACCAGGGTGAGCCACGGGCCCCACGTTCGGAGTGTTGGTGACTGTCGGGGCGTTCAAAGTTTTGCGACTTCGGGTACGCTCCTTGAACTCGTCTAAAAGATTTGAAAGAGAGTCAGCATAGGTGACAGACATGGTTTCCGATTCCGTGTTTATGTCGTGCTCTTGGTCTGAGTCGCTGCTTAGTGCCTGAAATCTGTTGCCACTGACTTTTTGTAGCAGGTGGGCTAGCTCTGGGCTTAATATTGACGATCTTACGTTTAGGTATAGCCGGGGAAGATTGTGGTTTGTTGACTTTGCGCGGCAGCATTTGCGTTTGGATTTGCTTTGGATCACATATGTATATAGCCTCCAAAGTTGCTGTCGTTGGTAAGCAAATCAGTGTTAAGAGAAGCTTGCTGTGGGGTGTGGTTGACGCAGTTGGAGAAGGTTTGCGCGTCGTTGGCCAAAGTTCGGGAGTGAAATGTAGAGCAGCTGACAGCACCGTTGCGAGTGTCCAATGTGGAGCATTAAAATTTAATTCGAGTTTGCAAATTGTATTTATCGAGCAAAAAATTTTACACATCTAGTCTTGACAAGTAGTGTTGTAAAACTCTTATACTGTCTGACTTGGTGTTACTTTGTATTAGCAACCTGTATCAGAGGTTTATTTTAAAACTTAGTAATAATTATATATGTACACAATTATATATATTAGGTAATTTAGGAAATTGATTTGTTTGACTAAAGGGAGCGAACTCCTTTGAGAGCGCTCTTTTAAGTCTTCTTCTTCCACGGTGTGCCACCGAATTTAATTTTCTTTAATTTTTGACAGCAGCCCTTCGTGCAACACTCAATTGAAGGCTTCTTGGATGTCCAGATAAGCAGCCACAACAAACTCCTTACCATGGAAGCCGTTCAGGATAAAGTAAACAACCCGATAAAGTTGTCCAGGGGTTCCATGTTCATTTATCAGTGCTTCTTGCTTGAATTTATCTTATTTTATATTTTTCTTTGTTGCCTGTGTTATCCCGTTTCTCTTTCGATGCCAACTCTTGGCAACTCTAAATGTGCTTCTATAAACGATGGTCTTTAACATAATCAATAAATATGTTTATGCTCCAAAATAAATACACATGGTTGCATTTGAAGCGCAATCGGAAACAGCTGCATAGTGGGTACAAATGTTGCTGCACATTAAGTAAAATACCGACGCACTGACTCTCAAATCTCGTTGCATTTGGGTGCGCCGAGGCGCACTTTATGATAGTGCTTCCCACAAGCCGCGCACCCAAACAGCCAAACAGCCAAACACCCACCACACACAGGCACGCATACAACAAAGGGCGACAGCTTTATCTGTGGCTAAAGTGGCTGATATTTTTTGGTGGAAGCTGGCTCAGCTGACACACAGTATCCGCACTGTCTAGGTTTACTGGCCACCCACCCACAGGCAGCCACCCGCTCTGGCTGATCGGAGCGCTTCTCGTCGTCATCAGCGGTCGCGGAGCTCCGACGCATCGCCTCCATTGTCGTTAGTCCTGCGCTCTTATCGCTGAGACGCTTGCAAGCCGCCGCTGACTCTAAATAATCCTTTCCATACGACACTGACAGCTTCACTGCCAGCGCCGGAGACCAGCTGAATAAAAAAAGAGCCGGAGCAGGCGAAGCCAGATGAAACGAGTGCCGAGCGCGCTGTAAAATCCAAGTTAGTGCGCATAAATCAAGCCTTTAAAACGTGCCTCGCAACCGAAATGTCCTCGAAGGACGCATGCATACTCTGCCGCTGCCGCTGCCGTCGCGGCCACCGCGCCAAGCCACCATCGACATCGATGGTGTTGCCCCAGAAATTGTGGTCCAACAGTTTTCCGTATGCAATTTTATGCAACTGTGGCACAGCCCAACAAGCAGCTGCCAGCTCCCACTTTTCCGGCTTCAAACTTTCAACTCCCCGCTACAGCTGCTTTTGCATGTTTGCTATCTGCTTACAACTGCATACGATTTATAATCTTGAAGAATTTACATTTATTTATTCAGCACATCACAATAACCGCCCAGAATTCACAACAAATTTAGCTCTACCCCGCTCAAAAGAAAAAGAGGATATATCATTAAAAAGATAAACAGTTATTTGGGTCACCAGCTGAAAGGGAAAACAGTGCTTGATTATAGTTGTAGGCTATGCAATTAGGTTGAAAAATTAGCTTGCTTTGAAAAAAATTCAGATTTACAGCATACAACTTTTTATGACACTAGCTGAAAGTGCAAAAAATACATTCAAAAATTATTTAATAATGGCAATTGTGTAATTCAATAGTTGAAATAAAAATCAATCAATTATCTAGGTCGGACAGCAGCAGTAAAGCTTAAAAAGATGATAACAGAAGAGCTTCAAATTGATTACACTCAATTAAGCGCACTTAAAAGACAGCAGAATGTATATAAGTTCAAGTTCTGCGAACAAAATGTTGTCTGTTTCTTGTCGATCACCCCTATAATAATTTAATTAAAATACACACACCCACAGGAGCATTTCTTTGTCGAGGATTACATTTTAATTGAATTGTGAATTGCAAATATTGAAAGCGGCAAATTGCTGCAAGAATTAGTTGTGAAAAGAAAATCAAATATCAATACAACAAACAATACGCAACAAGACGCAAAGCATACACAAATAGAGTTTAGGTGCAAATCCAAAATAATTGCATTCTATGAAAATTGACAGAAATGCGAGAAAATTGATATTGGTACCTAATAATGTAAACACACTTTTAAAGTCAGTTTCTTATTGTCAATTTAAAAAATAAAAGTATGAATTATAATTTAATTAAAGTGTAAGACTCGTCAAATCTTTCACTTTGAATAAATATGAATATCAAACAAAAGGCAAACGTATATATAAAACATTTCAAATCAAGTGATTTGGTTGCACAATGACAGGTACTTCAGCAAAAATTTGTTGCATACTTTTGCAGCAACTGCTGCTATTTTCGCTGCAATTGCATTATGCACACACTGGCACACACACTTGACAAAAGGAAAAATGAAAAAATAAATGAAAATAAAAAATGTTGTGAAAAATAACACCCAACTGCAGCTCATGATAGCTGCAAAAGCTCTTCACATGTCGAAGTTGAAATGCAAAAGCAAAAAAGAAAAAAAACAGCACAAAATTGAAATACAACTGAAGCAAATTCTTGGAAAAATCTTGACTAAGCTCGAGTTTTTGTACCACTTCCGCTGCCTTTGCCATTCTCAAAATGATTTCTGTAGTACATTTGTGTTGTTTTCCACTCTATTTCCTAGTTTTCCTCGTCACTTGATTGTTCTGTCATTGTGTGTGTGCGTGTCTCTGTGGAGGGATTGTCTGTGGGCCTGCTGTTTTTAAAAGTTTTCACGCTTAGAAATTCCATGACGAAAGTGAAACAAATGAAAGTCGTGCGAACGAATAAATTAAAATGACTTGCTTTGCCAAAGTGTAGCGCAGGGGCGAAGTGACGATGGAGTGCTGCATTATAAATATTCATTAGTGCACCAGTTGCATTTGCAGTGCATATATAGATAAACATAGATAACATATATATGTCATCCTTTAGAAACTCTATGTAGATGTTTCCCAAATACATACCTAACGGCGTAAAAGTTGAAAACTTCTGCGCTTAGCGCTCGCAAATGCACAACGACTTAAAAACACTCAAAAAAACCGGATAATATTTGCAATATAACTTTTTAAAGTATTTTATAACAATATGACTATAAATAAAGTTTTTCCCATTTTATTTAAATTTTTACAACAAATTTTTTGAAAAGTTCCTTTACCATCTGATTATTATGATGCTGAAATATAAATATAGCAACATATCTAAAACTTTACCATAAAAAAGTTTATCTTTTTTGTATTTACTTTTTATTTGACACCCTAATATATAAGATTCAAAGGCAATCCTGACTAAGCCACAAACTGCACAGTTTCCCAACACTGGAAATTGGCGGTCCAGCTGTCCCCGGCATCAGCTATTACATTGGAAGCGATGAGGGTCAGGTGAACTGCTGCATAAAATATGAAAATTAATTAAAACTTTTGCCAAAGCGCAAAACAAAGACGAACTGAGACACGTACCACAAAAAAAAAGTAAATATTTTTGAAGAGGATGAGCTAGAGAAGGAACAGGAAAAGGTGGAGCCGGGGGCGGAGGTGAGCCAGTGGCAAAGGTAAATTGAGACAGTTGCCACTTGCGGGCTGCGGGGCACAAGTGTGCGCCAGACGTGGCTGTCATTAATCCATCCGCGTCCACTGCCACCACAGGGTGCACTAGGCAGACTCACACACTCGCACACGGAGAGTTCATAACGCGAATACAAAACGCAGCAGGATATCGCAACAACAGACAATTTCCGCCAACTTAAACTTGAAGACAACTCCTAAGAGCCCGCGCTTCAGCCACGGCCTGTGTGTCACAGCCTGCGCCCGCAGGGGCCAGCTCACGCCCACGTATCCGGCTGCTTTGCCAAGTTTCTGCTTGGCTGGATTTCAATCCTGACACCAAAAAAAATACCTAACTTGGCGACGCACTGGCCCCAGTCGCGTGCGTTTGACCAAAGCGGCCGGCAGAGGCTGAGGCGGAAGTCGAGAGCAGAGTCTGGCCAAGTGCCTAGCTCCAAGAGTGAGCAGAAAAAAAGAAAGAGAGAGAGTGAGAAAAAGGGAGAAAGAAAATTAAATTATTAAAACATCACCGGATGTCCATTGAGTAAAGAAAGCCGAAGTCTCAAAGGGATCTGTCGCCGGCATTTGGGCAGGTCAGTGTACACTAAGCTACAAAATCTGAAAGCTATGTCAAAGCCAAAACAAAAAAAAACAAAATAAATAAATAAAGTGGAAACGTTGCAGGACCAATGTAATTTCCGGTCAGCTCACGTGCAGGGCGTGCAACATGAAGCGGCCGCTCTCAACGGGATTACGGCCTGCAGTCGAATTAATTAAAATGCTAATTTATGATTAGCACTTCAAGCCTGACTAAAAAATATAATAATGCTGTAACATCTGGAAAGCTTTAGCTTTGGTGGAACTTTGATTCAAGAGTAATCAATCTCACAGTCAAAACTATGACATTAAGATCTTCCCTTATAAATAAATAAAAAAAAATAAATAAATAAGCGGTGTAATTTTTTAAGTCTTCTTTTAATATATGTATTTTTACTTTAATAACCTAAAGCCTATATTCATATCAATATTTAAACTTGATTAAGACAAGTTTACTTTTATAAATTAATAATAAAGCTGCCCATTCATTTTGTATTGATTACATGCATAGTATATATTTTCAACTCAAGTATTCAAACCTGATAACTGCTCTTTAAAGTTTCTGAGTGGTTCAGGTTTCAAGTGCGTCTTCAGTCAGTGACAGCAGCAACAGAACAAATAATATCTTTTTGTATGCAAATTCCCAGCATTGTTGTAGCCACTCGCTATTAGGCTGCCACTTGCCACTTGCCACGTGCCCCTTTCAATGCAGTGTCCATTTTCTTCTCATCCCCTCGCAATTTCTCACTCTTTCGCTTTCTTTTTTTACGCCTCCTGTGAGCTCGAAATGCGAGGCAGACCACTTCATGTGGATGACCACGGAAATTAAATGAAATCTTTTTTTCTCCGTACTGAAACGTGAAGTGCTTTCAAGGCAATGATGTTGAGTAAGGGATGTACTCTATGCATACCCTGTACTTGAGAAGGCATTGTGTACAGGGTATCTTAAAACAGTGAACGGTTTGTACATAACTTATACTTATTATATTTATAAAATAAATGCACCTTTGCTGTTTGTAAGGTATTAAAAAATACAGGGTATTATATAAAGAATAATAAGTTCATCAAATTGTGTTGGGATTGATCTTTCATCCTATGTACGCCCAAAATTCCTCATTGATATACAGTTTATGTGCGTAACAGTGAAATTGTTAAAGAATACAGGGTATTTTCAAAACATTTCCGCCTTATTTTCACGTTCTGAAAACGTTTAAAAGCCAATGCCGTGTGAAAAATATAATAAAATATAAACAAACTTTGCTGCAGAATAAAACTTTATGCGCACCAGGCATCCAAAGGGTGCCCAGAGGCGATATGGAGAGAGGGGTTGCGGTTTATATCTGGGTTCAGAACTCTTGCAATTGTTGCAGCAAGTAATACAGGCCATTTTGTTGTTGTTATTGCTGTTGTTGGCTTTACCTGCTGCAGATTTTAAAACGAAACAAGCACACACGTTCCCAGGCCAAGGCATGGGCGATGGGTAGTTTGGGGGTAGTTTTGGCATTTGGCACTACTCATGGCTGATTTATGCGCTCAAAGTGCAGCAACAACATTAAGGGGCAAGCAAAAAATTCACAAAAAAACGCCGTGTTGCCAAGACAAAATAGTAAAGTGTTTGCCGTAGACACGCCCACCAGACCCAGCCCGTCCCTGACTGCTTCTAAGTGGTTTATACTCTGCGAGATTTTAGGCGAAATATCTATAAATTTTAACTCGTTCCTTGTCTAAGTGGGCAAATACAAGTTGGCACAACTGCAGCCAGCCAGCCGCATCTCAGCTTCATCGACCCGACCCCTGCCCCCTGCATCCACACCCCTTCCTCAGCCAATCGTCCTCTGCATTCTGTGTTTTTCTGCACCACTTGTAAAACTTTGAAAACTGTTGTCTAAAAAGTTTTGTGCGGTTGCGTTTGGGTTTTGCGCTTAGCTCAACGCACAAATTATTTGCAAACGTTAGTCTCAGGTCTCAGTCTCGAACTCGAACTCGGTCTCAGGCTTGTGCCCGTTTAAGGTAAAATTTTTAAGGCACCTGAGCACCAACTATGCATTAATATTAATAAGAGCACACGCAAACTTCACGCATTTTACCAAAATTTTAAATTAATTGAAGGCTAATGAGCTTGGTCACATGCAGCTCACTGAGAATATTGTGCTTTCACAAACTTTTTTCAACTTTAAGCTAAAAGTTTTCTCAGTATAAGAAATGTGGCTCACTTCGAGTTGGAACCCGAGCGAAATTATTTAAGTGTAGTCGCATAGATCAAAAAGTATAATGAAGCTCATAAAGTGTTTTGAGAATGTTTTAAAAATGGCTTTTGAATACACAATAGAATTTCAAATATTTAAAGGTGTGTGCTTTATTTCCATTGTTATTCTTAATTTGCATTCCTTTAAAATTACATATTTTGCATATTTTATACAACCCTCCAAATGAATAATGAAGCCCCATAAACTTATCTGCTAATAATAAAGCCAAGCTGTTGACATCGCTATTGCCAACTGCCAACCCAATGCAGTAAACATTGTCATTTTGAGCCCTGCAAAGTGTGACCAAACATTTTAAAAAGCATCAAGCCGCACTTACTGTGCCTCAAGCGCTTTTGTATACCCAAAATCCCAAATCTGATTTGTTAACCGCAAGCTGCCAATCGCTGCTGCGGTCAATGAGAAAAACAGAACAGAAAAATGCCCCAAAAACAAAAACAAAAGACGAAAAGCAAAGAAAAGCGGCCACATAATCCCTGGTAATTATACCCAAATCGCTTAATTTTGCAAATCCACCGCGATAATTAAGTGAAAGTGTCATTAAGTTTTAAGCAGAAACAGAAATGAGCAACAACTTGGACTTGAACTCCGTCAACAATAACAAGCTACGTAATTGCGTTGCCGGACCCAGACCCGAATCCGGGCCGACAAAAGCCGGCTAAGGAAAAAAGGATACAAGCAAATGACAATACAGCGAAGCCCAACAACAACAAAAACAAAAACAACAACAACGGAGACTTACACTAAACACCCATTTGGGTATTAGCTGACGAGGCGGAAGCCGCACAAAGCGCGCCACCATTTTCGCCCAGGAGTATTGCAGTTAGTGGCGGACTACGTTGGTGTCGCCCCGCCAGCAGGATACAGCCGCAGACTGCAGGATGTGCCGTACATGCAGGCGCTACTCCCGGGCTCCAGTGCCGTCCAGTTCGCCTTCTCTTGGGGGTGCGGCGAGTGCAGGCGAAATGACCACGCTAAGTGCAGGTTTACACAGGCCAATGATTATGGGGGCGATGACGATCCTTATTACAGACCGCGCTAATTCCCAATGGTAACTGTCACCAACAATGTTGGAACCGGCTGCGGGGCGTGGCGGCTAAACGAACGTCGAGTTAACTGCAAAAGCGCATGTTAAAAAAAGGGACATGAGAAATGCGAACTAGGATGTGCCAGCAGCAAAAACGGAAGTTAAAACAGCTAAACAAGGAAGCAAAGCAGAACTGAGCAAAAGAAAAAATATCTAAAAATTGTTGTCCTCAACTATGTCAACTTTCTTTCTTTCTCTGTGTGTATTTGTGTAGTGCACAACAACTAGATAGAAATCTGTAACAGATGCCTTGTGAAAGAGCTGGGAGGGGGCGTGCTTGTGGAGAAGAGGCAAATCCAACAATCAGCAACTTTTAAACTATTCAGTTTTGCACTGGATACCCTTAATAAACCTAATAGTTGACAATTGAACTGATCGAATGGCTGGAACTTTAATTAATTAACAGTTCCTTTGTTCGTTATAGATGAGCAACAAACTAGTATATATTAAAATATAATAAAAGTGCGTTTTCGAATGGCAATATTCAAATCCAAAAAGCAGCAGTAAGAACTATTAAATGAAACATTTATGTATTATATTTAAGTACATTTGAATAATGGCATTTATATCAGAGCAGTATTGAAAGTGCATCCATTTTTACGAAATAAGTGGCTGAAAATTCGTTTTTCTTTGCATTGCAAGAAGTGGCTCGTGTTGTGCCAGATACTTTGTGGCCCTTTTGCAGGAGCTTAGGAAGCCATTAAACTTACTTAAAGCATCTTTGAAAAGCTAACAAAATCAACGTCATCATCAGCAGCTGGACCCAGAGCCAGAGCTGTTAGAGATGTTTTCCGAGAATTGAGCAACAGCAGCAGCAGGAATAAGTAACAAGAATATCCAATTATTCCATTTCCCGGGCACAAGGACGCTAGGAAATGATGCCGAATAGCAACAGCACCAGCACCACCAATACAAACGAAGACAAAACCAACACTACCGACTGGCAATGGGCATAAGTGTTGTGAGCAATACGCAAAGCGATTAAAATCCCTCGTCCTGGCCCAAAGGCTTTAATAAATTTCCACATAATAAAATGAAATCTGCCTAAACTTTGGCTATTAACGTTGGTCGCCAAGACACATGCACACACGCACACACACACACACACACACACACATGCACACACATAAACTCCAATAAAAACACAAACATAGTCATCACAAAAGACAAAAAGGGACACCCACCAGCACACACACACACTGACACACACTTTATATTCAATTTCCATGGCAAATGCGAAAATGCCTAGAAATCCATTTACCTAAATCCTCTATTTAGCATGCATTCGGGGCATTTTCATTGTTTTTTATTTGCTTTTTCGCAATTTTCTTATATATTTTTGTTCTTTTTTTTTCTTTCGCTCTCCTTCTTTTCCTTCGAGTCTGTCCTCGGATTTCAAAGCCGGGTCGGTTCATGTGCAGTTGATTTGGACGGGTTTCCGACCACTTTGTTGACCCAATCACTGCCTCTGGCGCTGTTTCAATCCCCTTTTGTCGAATATTATCGAATTTCGATTGTCTTATTTGGGCCGAAGTATTGTGATGTTTCACGCGTGCGTTTAGGCCACTAAACAACAAACAAAATTACGCTCATCAAGACAATGGGCGGGCCGATTGCGAGTCCCTCGCAAGTATCATGCAAACTCACAAGAAACACTCTTTCCAAACTTTTTAACTCAAATAACAATGCTTAAACTGGACCCATTTGCTTGTTAAGTCTTGAAATTGATTCCCTATTAGTATAAAAAACAGCATTACAAGTGATTCTTAGGAGGTGCAATTTTTTGTGAAATATCCTGACAAATTTTGAAAAATTAAGCATAAAGCATAATCGTAATCCATACCATATTGATCATGGTTTGATCTATAAATTGATTCTGAATTTAAGTATTTTATATGTTTGGAAAAACAATTGTTAAATTTTTTTTTAAATGACATTTACTCCCCTTACTCGTTTTCGAAATTTTTTTCGAAACTTAAAATCTGGAGTTTATTTGTATACCCTGAACCCATTGAAAATGAAAAGAATATAACGGTTTTTTTAAAATGTTTGTTACACGCATTATTCCCTTTTGACCCATTTTCAATGGGTTTAGGGTATAAAAATAATTAATAATTAATTGTCAAAAATCATAATAAAATCTTCAAAAATTTTGATCTGCTTTCCCCAGAATCCAAATGTCCACAACATTGTCAAGAGTTAACAGATTTTCGTGATTGATAGCTATTTAATCGTCGCTCAAATTATAATTCGTAATAAAAAAAATAATTCTTGTTCCATGGAAAAATATAATCTTGTACTACTGTAACTACGTTACAAAAAAAATTACAAAATAATTTGCTTAAATTAAAGGAACTTTGTGTCCAGTCCAGTTCTATATACTCTATAATACACTTGAAGCCTTGCTTCCACCTAGCTCCAGATCGGGCATATACTTAAGTGGCTGTCCGAAAGTCATGGTAATCGTGCCGAGCGGCTGCTTCCAGGTGGGCTCATCCTCGTGCAGTTCGCGCACCTGCAGCCATTTGCCATAGTGCTGGCGTCTTCTTGCTGTCCAGCTGGTAAGCTCGCCCCGCAGGGGCGTCGAGTGGCTGAAGAGCAGCTGAAGCGGAGCTACCGCTGGCATAATCTGGCGCTGCCGGAGTAGATTCTGCAGCAGTTGGTCGCCAGCTGCCATCTGGCAGTCGAAAAACTCGAGCAGCTGCAGCTGGGCATTGTTTTTTAGATAGCGGAGCAGCCGGGTCAGCGTGCAGCCTCGCAGACCAAAGCGCTGGCAGCTGAGCGGAAGTTCCTGCTGCGGTGTCTGGTCCGCCAGCTTGCAGTTGCTCAGCAGCAGCTCCCGGAGCGCCCAGCAGTACTTCAGCTGCAGCAAGGACAGGTCGAGCGGTGTGGCCAGCCAGCTGCCATCGAAGCGCAGGGCGCGCAGCTCGTAGCGCTTGGCATTGATGATCTCCGTGACGATGGGCAGCCAGTCCATGCCCGGCCAGAGCTGCAGACGCTGCAGCGACAAGTGCTCCAAGTGTCCCAAATGGCACACGGCCAGCGGCGAGCACAGCATCAGTGGCAGTTGCAGCTCCCGCAGCTGATAGCAATTCAGAATGTCCTTCACGTCCAGCCCGGCGGGCGCCTCGCTGCGCAGAAAAAGTTGCTGCAGCTGCGGACAGTTCTTGCAGATCTCATCCAGCAGCGCCTGCGAGATGCTCCGGCGCAACAGAAGCGCGCGCAGCTGCGGCATGTTGTTCGGAAAGGGTGGCACGAGGGGCGCATGTACATTGAGCAGCTTCAGGCGTGGCAGCAGCTTGCCCAGCAGCTGCAGGTGGGAGTCGGAATTGCTGTTGCTGTTGCTATTGCCGCCGTTTGGCTTTAGCTTGTCCTGCGAGACATCGCAGTTTTGGATCAGCGGCAGCTCCGGCACGTCCATCCTGCAGCACAGACTGTACAGATGCGGGATTTCGCCCATCTCCAGGCGCAGTCGCGTCAAGCGCTTCGCCAGCATCGGCAGTAGGCGTTCCAGCTCCGCTTCGGGCAGTATCTTCAGGATCGGCACAAAGTCGGTCGTCTCCAGTATCTTCATCAGGCGGGTGAAGATGTTGGCGGTGCTGTCGCCATATCTCAGGCAGATGCGCAAAGTCGCGTAAATCTGGTTGAGACTGGGCGCTTCAGATAACTCCTCACCAGCAGCGGGCAGAAAAGCCGAAGAGAAAGCAGCGGGCACAGAAGCCGAAGCCGAAGCCGAAGAAGAGAAAGCCGTTGGCTTTGCAACTTGCGATACTTTTTCTGTTAAATTACGAATAGATTAAAACTACGATTGTCTTTATTCATAGGTGCACCTACTCGACATTATATCGCTATTCACGTGAATTGAAAACTTTCAGGATTATCGCCGAAAACTTTTGCCGCAAACAGAGCTGCCAACTAGCGTGAAAACATTTCTAAAGCGGAAAAAGACACGCGAGTAGCTTTTATCATTTATCGAATCGATTAATTCAACTACATCCGCAGTAAGAGCTCTGTGGTATTTTATACCCAGCCTACGTCAGTATAGTGTGGCGTGCTAGAACATAGCTAATAATATAATATTATATTACAAAATACATAGAATAGAAGAGGCGCTACATGTATTTAATAATATATTAAATATCGATATTCGAAAAAAAGACGCAACATATAAAATAGTGCCCTTTCTTTCTTAATCTTTTAAATATTCCCTACTTTTATTCAAAAAATATTCATATCTACATTATAATTAATCAATTGAAATACCAAATAAATAAAACAAAATCTATCAGCAGAAAATATCATACGTTTCTTATTGAGAAAAGAGAGTGGACACTCGCTAAATTACAATTTGCCTGTAGTATCATGAGATTCTCGGACACAGTCCCCACAAATAATTCACTTTTGTACAATTAGAGTCATAAAGAACCTTCTGACTGTGCAAAATTTGTTGAATGGCCAGTCAGGCAAAGGTCAGCAGTTGACTTTATGGGCGCAAGTCTTGACCCATCATTGCCGCAAGTTCAAACCAAGTTGCAAACTTTTCCCTCAAAAGCCGCACACACCGCATACATATGTATATGCATGTGTATATATGCTCCATACATGGCCCAAATTCCAATCTGGCCAAGAGCCGCCCATGGCGTCTGGCTTTTGTGCTGTGACTTTATGGCCAAGTGCAAGTCGTTCAAGCAGGCAGCGAGAAATAAACGGATATCTACACGTACATTTATGGTATATATAGACCTATATATATATATGTATATATGTGTGTGTGCGTGTGTGTATATATCTCGTTGCCACTGTAACTATGTCATTGCGGTTTCCTTAATTCATTTTGTTTGCTGCGCATCGTCATAGTCATTGTCAGCATTCGGATCCAGTTGGATATTATGGCACAGCGAACCGCAAGCACCACGCCCCCTTACCCGCCCACCATCAGTGTTTTCAGTAAACGAGTGAGGCCCGGCGACAATTGTTGTTGTCGTTGTTTTAGTCGATGGCGGCGCTAAGCGGATTAACGCTGTTATTTTAAGTTCAACAAACGAAGAGAAGAATAAATTAATGAGTTTTCACTGTGGTCGCGCCGGGAGCGAATAGCGAGCCCGGCCAACTGGGTTTAACAGCACAAAGCCAAAAGTACAAACACAAATACAAATACAAAAGACGCACCAATGCACCCTCGCAATAGTAGCTGTTGTTCTTGTTATTGCTGCTGTTGCTATTGGCCCGGCCATGACCACAAAATGGCCAAACGGAGCCAGCCTCGTGCCCGCACCCTTGGACCGTATTCACGTCCAGCCATTAAACGCACTGGCCATAACCGTCATCTGTTTTCTGTAAGTGTGTGCATTTGTGTTGGTTAGCTTTTCTTTTTTTTTATTTATTTTTTTTTTTTGGTCAGTTTTCCTTTTATTTGTATTTGTAATTGTTATGGTTTTCCCATTGATTGTGTGCACCGGACACTGAAATTGTAATTAGTTGAAATTTATGCGAACTGGGGCAGCTTCCGTTTTTGGCTTCGAGCACGTTCTCGTTTTGGCCATTATTATTTGTGCCTTGGCTTTACATTCGCTCAATTCTGTTCTGTTCTTTTTCAATAAAATTAATTCTATGAATTTTCAATCGCAAATCGGATTACGGCATTAGCCAGCAACGGCGAAACAACAACTTTTGCAGAGTTCGCAACGCATTTTTTATGATCGTTGACGAAGTGAAAAGAGTATATTCGGCTGCAGTGGGATGCAATGTCCGACTTGAAAGAACAGAACGCTGATAATCTCCTTTAAAAATCGCACCACAAATTTTTCGATAAAATTCCATATGGTCACGAATATCAAATTTTAAAGCTACAGTCACCAGTAATAATTAAAACAGTATTATGCAATCGATTACACCCGACTGGAAAGTTCTTACTTATTCTTTTTATTTTTTTGAAGGAAGACCAATTTCCACGTTATTCAGCAAATCATAAATCTGAATCGCTGACGCTGTTGGCATAGCGATAACTTAATGATATGGAAGTGAATGAGCCACTAAGCAAGTTGGCAACTCTGGCAGCCACTGGCCGCCATCATAAGCTTGCAGCCACACAAAACTTTGCTAATTAGAGTTGGATAGATAGATGTGCAATTAGGTAGTTTAACGACAGCGTGTCATTCGATATTTTGTACTTGGCTGGCCGTGACAACCCTGTCACGGCTTCGCGATGCTTTGATGCAGCCGAGCGAGCGACCGGAAAATTGTGCAGAATCCTTGGCAGCGTCAGGCCATCATTCACGGCGGAGACTGTTTAAAAATTACACGCTTCAATAATTTACTTATAAAACATTTATAATTAGCCAATGTTCGTGGCATACTGCGAACGCTGAACAAGTGATTGGCAGGCACTGCGGAAAATTGAGAGAGGCATCGAGATGAACTGCAAAAAACGAAATAAAACAAGAAGTATTGCTACTGCAAGTAATTTAACTATAATCACAACATTGTCTAGTAAGAGCACAACAAGGAATGCAACTCAAATAATCAATCAGATGATTTATCATTTTTTCAATTTAACTCATCGACCGCAACTTTTCCTCGGCTGCATTGCTTTAAAAAAATAATAAATATTTTAAAAAATGAACTTTCAAAATAATAAGCAAAATAAAATTAAAACAAAATAATATTAACATAAACTAAAAACACATAATTTTCATTTACCCTCAAGTCGCGTATTCCCAATATTTCCACGGCTGCGCTACAAACTTAATAGGCTTAAGCTTTATGCAGTTTCCCTCTTAGGGTTTAGTCTGGTTTAGAGTTCTATTTAAGCGTTGACATTATCCACAAAATGATCCCGGTGCAAGCTTACATTTACTTTGAGCAAAATAAGGTAAATGGAAATGCGAATTACGCTGGTGCCCGGACCTGGGCAAAAAAATTAACCCGCTCGCATTGGGTTTAGTCAGCGCAAAGAGGAAGCAGGCGGCAAGGGCGGGACGTATGAGCAGCAAAGCCAGAAAAAATGCAGCAAAAACTTTGCCTTTGATTTCGTTTCTTTCTTCTTTTTTTTTACTTTCCTTTATGACATTTATTGCGCCAAACGCCCCCGTAACGCCCACGTCTATCAGTGCTGCAACGCATTTGTCGACTTGCCTTATCCTGTTGGCAGCTCTTTCAGTGCCCATAGTCCTTTGCCGAGTTGACAGCTGAGCTGTCCAATGAGCGTGTGGCTGGCGTATTGGGAAGTGGGCACCCAGCGCCGAGATCTGAAAACTGAAAACAGAGACCTGAGACCTGAGACTCGCAAACGGGACTTATCAAAGGGCTGCTAACTGCCAGCTGCGAGCTGAGAGCTGCGGAAAAATGTCTTTTAATTAGTGTTTAATTGAATCGCCAACTGGAATTTTAATCGAAAATTGCAGCTCACCAAAGTTTGCGTTTGACTTTTCCGCACAGTTTGCATTGTATCTTGAGCCAAATTGCTTGTTTGCTTTACAAACTCAACCGGTCATTGATAGACGTTCCAAAACTACTTCCTAAGTAGGAGCTTTTGTCATGCTCAAGGGGATTAATTAAACATTGTGCATTTAAGTGCGGTAATCGTTCAGTTAAGTCTGTTCAATTCAAATGGGAGCATTTGTAAAACACGCACACCCACACGGTTCGATGCGCAGAGATTCGATTATTCTACAAGATTATATTAAAGTAGAACAGACGATATTAAAATATTGAAAATCACTCAACTAATACCATACTCTTTTAATTAAACCATTAATACTAAAAAATATGAACACAAAAAATATATAATCAATACTTGGAAAACAATAATAAAATTCATATTATAAACAAGTGAGATGGCTCTAGTCGGGACCGCCCTGATTAGTAGATACCTAACCCAGAAATTGACACATATACACAAACTCTCGGCACTTAATGTGTATTAAGACTGTTAAAAATTAAAAAAAATACTCCACACCGAAAATCGATCCCGCTGACCCTTCGTCTTAAGTTGCACAACTTATATAGACTACTCTAATTCACTCACAAGTGATATATATAACATTACTTAAAGATCGCAAAAAAAAAGGCAAGGAAAATGAAAATTTTGCACTTTTTATAAAAACGATAAATATTTAAAATAATTATTTTGAATAACGAAAAAAAGATAAATTCAACATTGTTCAACCGATGGGACTCGCTGGGATCCAGACTCTCCACTTAATGCGGCACAACTCCTATCAACTGCACCACCATTTTACTTAGCTTTGTTGTGTTAAAATTCAACCAACCCTGTCTGTCTGTCTGTCTGTCCGTTTATATTGTTTTCTTTTTAACATACTTCGGAAACCATAAGAGCTAGAAGCAAGAAATTGAGTGTGTAACCTCCTTTGGATACCTCCCCCAATCGGCCCCGATATCGAAAAAACCGAATCAAATCGTAAATCAAATACTACCTGCAAATTGGTTGCCCTTAATAAGTCCTGAAAATTTCATTGCGATCATACATTTAGTTTAGATGAAAACAATGACTTCGTTTCTATAGTGGGGTCACGCGCGGCTATCGAGTAAAGTGAGTGTGGCGTGCATTTGTGTGTGTATTTGTGTGTGTATGTATGAATGCAAACGGGTTGAAATATTTATAAACACAGATAACAGTTTTCAGGTTATAGCCTGGCCAGGCGGCCCCGACTAGAGCCTTCCCACTTGTTTTTTTTTAATGAATTTTGAAGCTAAGTTGAAAGTTCTAACAGCATTAATTATATTTAATTTTTAATGTCCACATATTTGCCATGCTCGCCTTTCTCTTAGTTAATTATAATTACTCACATGCCCTAATGCAATTCATCAAACGCTCATTGAGCGGCAATGGCTTCTTGGATGCTTTCGTTGAGTGGGCAGCCAGGACTATAAAATCCCGCCGACACGCCGTTAATGAACACAATGCGGCCACACGAATGCCGCAACTGCAAATGCCACAATAAAGTCGAGAGCAAAGTGCTCAATCAGAGCTCAGATCCTTTGACTTAACTACGGCCACAATGATTACACAGCATGATTACTATAATTAATCTGATGCAAACAGATGCGAGATAAGTACTTAATAGTGCGTGTTCAATGGATAACTTCTTAGGTATCCTTTGAATCATTTCATCCTTCTTGAATGAACTATAATTCCATGTAAAGCCAAAAAAAGAAAACACGCATTAAACTTATTTTTATTAATTGAAGTTGGAAATTTTCATAAATTCACCATATCAAATAATATTATATTATATATATTAAATTCTATAGACTAATGTTTATGTGACTATGAATTGCATTGTTTGCAAATGCTTTTGAATCAAATGATTGAATGTGCTGAATGTATTGAAGTTAATGAGCCACTTAACCGACTTTGCCGCAAGCCAACCATGCTTATATATGCATGAATGTAATGAATGCATCAACAACATATATGTATGTATATATATATACATGCATATATAGGTAAATAAGTATGTGGAATATGTGTTTGCAGTTGGCATATCAGCAGTTTGCATAATTAGGTTGAGTGCAATGTGCTGGCCACAAAACGGAATAATTAAAGGTACACCTGAGTGGCTTGGTTTTGAGGTGAGCCCAACGCCTGCATCCATCGAACGGAGTGTGAGCAATGATGGTGCAGTCTATTGAATACCTAAAGAAAGCTCTTTATATCTAATTTAAATATTTTCTAAATTCTTAAAGCCACGAATCGAAACAATTTGTCATGCTTAAGGAATTGTGATTTAAGTCCTTTAAAATGCCAAATGCAAAATATATCAATCAAAACTGTATGCCAAGTACAATAAAAATCCTTTGGCTTTAGTATATCTGTGTGTCTGTGTGTGTGTACGAGTATGTGTGGGTGTATGTGGTGTGTGTGCGTGTTGTGGTCTTGTGCGCTGCGGTGGTGTTATAAATCCGCTAACACTCCGTGTTGTCAACTTGCCGACATTAAGGCGCGTGAATCTTTTTTTTATTGTTATGCCGCCGTGCGGTGGGGTTGTGCGAGAAGCCGGGGAGCAGAGGGAGGCGTGCGTTGTAAAGCCGCATGTATGACAGCATGTGTGGCATACAATTACAAGAGCCGGGCCCGAAAGAATGGCAACATTTGTTACCCAAAAACAAAATGGCTGCACGACCATTTCCGCTGATTTCCAGTTGAAGTCCTTTGCGTCCTCTGCATCCTTCTGCTTGGCGCCTGCCGTGGATTATTATATTCGCATTTCTCATGCGCACAGCTTTAAACATTTTGCCATTGAAATATTTATTTCAAAAACAAAAATGACACACAGACAAACACAGAACCGAATAAGGACTCTGATGTATTTTTTATGTCTTTGCTTCGTTTTTATTGCCTTTAAATTGCGCTCGTTACATTTTGTTTTTGTTTTGTTTTTTTTTTCGGTTTTCGTTTTTTTTTTTTTGCATGCCGTGAGGCTGTTACAGCCACGCCCTTGCACCACCCCAAATAATACTTGTAAGCAGACAAAAGCCCAGAAGAATGTGGATTATTTCACATCATTTATAGTATTCGTGGCCTCAATATGTACACAAAATGTTTGCGGCCCTAAGTCACATATAATCCGGTGAATATAGAATACAAAATTATATGCTGATAGGCATGTTGTGCTATATTAATTATATTATATATTTATAATAAAACATATCTTCCAACGATTTTTTAAGTTATTCAAAATTCAGGACAAGAAAAAAATGTTCTCTCAACTGTTACCTTACCTCTGAAATTTGACAAGTATTTTATAAATTTATTATTCTAGCAAAAATTTGTCATTTTGTTAGTAGGCCTGTGAAGAGCTCAAATATGACTTGTAAATAAAACAACAGACACATCACAAACCGTACACGCAAAACACTAACTACAAAACGATACAAAACAAACTTAAAACACTTTTATTATACATATATTAGAGATTTAGGGAAATAGCACAAAAGACGTGAAGATGAATCGCATCGACTCTACCATGGATCCTATGGCCAATACAAAATTTTTGACGCTCTACAGTAGTTTGATCAAACAGTTTACGGCCACGACGGCGTTTACCAACAGTGAGGTTGTTTGTCTTCTCATCATCTACTACAAATTCGTGCAGATCAATGGGCCCTCCGCCAAGCAGATGAAGAAGAAGCAGATGTACAATTTATTTCTAGGGCTCTTTCGCATCTACGATATGACTATCATAGAACGTATATTGTTAAATATAACCAATGATGTGAGCTTCATTGGCCCCGAGGCCTGGATGAAATTGTTCTCCGTGTTCCTTAGCAAGAACTTGGAGGAGCGCATGCAGTTCGCCTATAAGGTAATAGAACAATAGATCCGATAATGCGTTAATATTATCTAGTAACAGGTCTATACAACCTCTTCTACGGGCCTATTGAATCGAGAATCTGTTGGCATGGCCATCGGTAATTTCTTTGTGGGTGAGGATGACGATGAGGTCAAAGAGTTGCAAGCGGTGCGTATGGAACTCATATACATACATCAACTGTATACATTACAGAGGTAGGCTTCCTGCAGGATATGACCGAGTTTATATTCAACAAATTTGATTTGGACAAGGATGGCACTATCTCATACGAAGAGTATTGCGAGATTGTGAGTAATCAGCCGGTGTTGTTGGAATTTCTGGGACAAATATTCCCAGATCTATCTGATATAACTGTGATTGCATATTGCGCAAATATTTCAACGCTTTTCCCTGGTGAAGATTAATGTTAAAGCTTACACTTCAAATTTCATTTGATCGATGTGGTACATATGATATATGCCAGATTATCTGATCGATTTAACAAGTCTCATAACGGAATAAAAACGGTCACGGCTATGGGGTAATATGGCAAGGATGTCAGAAATCAGGTGGAAACTTTGACTGTTTCGAATTGAATCGGATATGTCGGGCATATTGCGAAACTGATAGCTGATGATTGATAATTTATGATTCGATAGTAAGGAATTTTTTAACAATTATTTTCGAGAAATCGCCGGATAAATAAATTTTTAGTACAAATGTTGAAATTAAATCTGGAACGTTTACATGCAAACTCATAAAAAAGCGCGTCATTTTCTGCAAATGAGAGAACCGCAAGAAAAAAGGCTCGCAACATGTGCGCAGTCTATTCGAAGCCGACTGCATAAAGGACACAAGTGTTTTAAATGGGCTTCCCAGAGCATTTCTGTTGTAGGACGTTGTAAAGTACTTTTCCATGAGGTATACGGAAAAGTTGAAATTGCCTTTTCGCGCTGTTGTCTTCAATTTTGTTTTTGTTCAAATGTCTGTGTGTGCGAGTGAGTGTGCGGGTGAGTGTGTGTGTGTAATTGTTCTTGTGTATTCTTGTTGCCGCCTTCTTGTTCAACTCCTTTTCTAAATACCATAATGGCGCTGTGGGCTTATTTCTTTGTCTCTATTTGTCTGTCGGCAGTGCTGAGCAGACAGCTTTTGCCTTGCGGCTTTATTCAGCAATTAAACCCGACAACACATGTGGGCGCCCCCTTAAGGCAAAATAAAAGCAAACCAAATGCATAATTATGTGCCCCAAAATCGGCTGAAAACATAGCAAAAACAAAACCTAATGCGCAAAATTTTAATTACATTTAATTAAATGCAAGTGGTAAATTTACCACTACCCTGAACAAATCTTGGTTTCAATTATACATTTCTATAATTCTAATCTAATTTAATCAAAAAATATATATTTTCACATGAAGGTCTGCCAATTAAATTTAGCTATGGGTAATCATTAGTTAAAGTAACAGACTAATAATTATATTTACGTATGTTTTTTTCGCTATTGGCATATAACAATCATCTTGCTCAACGATAAAAGGGAATCTACGCAACAGAGCACGAGAAAAATGGTTAAAACAAATTAAAAGTTTCTAAACAGCAGCAGCCGACACCGAGCGGAAAGTTGTGTGTGGTAAAACGCTTTGCTGGGCTAGAAAGTAGGAGAGTTTCAGTTTCATTTCGCTTGTGAACACTTAACAAATTTTTCTCTGCGGCTTTGCGGTTTTGCTGGCTGTCAGCGTTCGACTTGTCGTATACGTAATTTCGTTTGTGTTCAACTATGCGTATGAGTAACAAAAATGAACTCCAGTCGAAACTGTCGCACTTGTAAATGCAATTTGCGCTGTTCGCACAACTTGACACACACTTTAAACCGGAGGTCAAACAGGAGCCAAACAAAAAAATGCGACAACAGCTGCCCACCCACAGAGTGCGGCAGGACGAAGTTGGGTTGGGGCGGTTTCACAGGCAACGGCATGCCTCATTAGGGCAACGGTTGGCGTTCAGCAAAAAAGAACAGAACATGGTCTGGCCAAAGGCAAATGGCTCAAAGAAAAACATGAAATGCGCCCACTGCCATGCGGCCGTCGGTAAATCTTGACGTGATGAATGCGAAACCCACGAGTTCGAGGACTACTGACCAGACCAGAGCTGCCCCGGCTTCAGTTCATCACGAGTTTGGCACTTGCCATCAAGGGTCGTTGTTATTGTTGCCCCTTCTGCATTAACACGCCGCCTCCTGTTGCATTTCAGCTGAAAAAAGTGGCGGAGCCTCAACTGAGCGCATGTTTCTGCAGTTTCATCAACAGTTTTTTCGGTTTTATGCCTTGCTAGTGTGTGTGTGTGTGTGTGGGTGTGTGTGGGTGTGCGTGTGGACGTTTTTATAAAAGAACAATTTTTCTCACATTTGTATTCTTAACACACACACACACACACATACACGTTCCAAGCTGTTCATTTTTCATGACGAACTTTGGTTGGAATTTTTTTTTGTGTTGCTTTTGCAGCAGTTTATTATTTTATGAAGTTACATAGAGCGCTAATAAATATAAATGTGCTCTATAAGAACGTAAATAGCTGGCGGTAAATTAAAGCATTTAACACTAGCACATTTTACGCTAGCTTTTAAAGTTTCTGAAAAGTGTTAAAAGATTCTAGAAAATATTTTCCAATACCAATGAAATTCATATATTTCTTAACGCACTAATTAATATAACCCATATTTAGCATATTTAATATTCAGTTTTCTTCGCCTTTACATTATATGCATAAGCAAACAATTCATACCATAAAAATAAAAGCAAATTGCCTTTTTAGAATTCAAAGTGCTTCGAAGGAGACGCTTAATGCGTTGATGCCTGTAGGAAATCAGCGCAGGGATATCCGATTCGCCAGCGCGGGGCATTACTTCTAACGATGATAATAATAATCAGATTGCCATAACGTCATCCTCCACAAATGCAAATACAAATACAAAGCATAAGAGAGAAAGTGAGAGAGAGAGAGAGTTAGTGGGAGGTAAGGTATCAAGCGACCTGGAACCATTTTGATTGTCACATTGTCATCATCTGCATATTAAGTACAAGTGATTACACTTTCACGTGAAAACGTGTGCCCCGCATAGAGTTAGATACACCTCTGGGGAGCGAGGTGTGGCAGCGAGCACAAGATTGAACATATGTGCTTGGCAACGGGAGGGGGACGTGATGTGTGCAGCATTGAAATTTCGGCATTTAAATCTAACCAAGCAAAAGGAATAAAAGGAAAACGAAAAGCGTCGCACCCACCCCTGGCACACAAAGGGAAATGCCAGCGAGTATCTGTAAGATACATGCATACATATGTAAGTATCTTTTGTTAACGAGCACACAGCTCAGCCCGGGTGCTGTGCGGGCAAATGTAAATGCTTTGCAAGCTTTTGAAATCAAATCAATGCGTTTGATAAGAGAAACAACATCGGTGTGCGGGGGCAGAAATGTCTCTTGAAGTTAGGTCTACAACAATGGCTTTATGTGAGGGCTCAGATCGCAAACGGAATTCATTTGTGGCACGTGAAGTCTTTTGATTTTCCGCTACTTTTCGTTCACATGTGACCAAAAGTTGCTTAGCTGCAAACAATATGTATATAAATTGAATCCGACTGTGAGATACCCTGTTTCCAATCAAATTTAACAATTGGCAGCTCTCGACTGCACGATACTCCTTAGCGCCTAGAATTCAAGCAAGAATATTTCATTTAATAGCTCACGACTGACAATTACTTGGTTGTTGAACTTAAAAGTTCTTAAAGAACGCTGCTCAAATGTTAGATTGAATTTTAAATCAAGTCAAATCTGATTAAACTGAAAACTGATTTTCCTTTTGATATTTCGAACAGAGTATAGACCAAAAATAAATAAGCCGAACAACAAATTAAAGCTTGTTTTAAAATTAAATTAAATTACATACACTCACACATATGCTAAGCAATTGCAATTAATTAAATGTTTATCTTTAAATATAAATTGTGTACAGTGCAAACCTGTAGCCATTAACTGAACATTTAAGCCAAGCTTTAATGCAACTCATTTCATTTGCGTGCTGTTTGCAAACTCCTTGCCAATTGGCTTAAGCTAATCAAAGCTGTGGCACAGTTGCTGCAACAGAGCAGAGCCCACAAAACGCCACACACCCAAACACACACACACACACACACACACACATACGTTTCAGATTCCATTTCGATGGCATCGGCATTAAACTGCAAATCCGCAGCAGCAATTGCCGCATGTAATGCTGATGTTGGCATTTTACGGCTACTTCGACTGCTGCTGCTGCTGCTGCTGCCAGTGCTGCTGCTGTCATGGGCTCATGTTTTGCCACTGCAGCGACACCTTATGTGGCAACAAGCAATTCCCCCCTATCCTTGCCAACACGGCGAATGCACTTAAGAGCGTTGCATCAGCTGCCCTCCGCCTGCTGCGATCGGTTGCCGTTGCCGTTTCTGCTGCTGCTGCTGCTGTTGCTGTTGTGTTGTGTTGTGTATTTTTGCATTGTCGTCAGCAACAGCAGCACCGATGGCAACCATAAAATCCTTTGCAATCAGTTGCATACAACAAACATTTCTGCTGCTGGCTTCCCTTAACCACAGGCCCGAGTATGTGTACACACACACACACACACACACACACACATAAATACACACACACACACACAGAGTTGCTTTTGCTTCCAGGCAAACGAAATCCGTTGCTGTTGTCATGTCTCCTCTGCTGCTACTGCTACTGCTGCTGCTGCTGTTGCAGCCAGTGCAATGGAGCAACATCCTAAGTATATTTTACTGTCTCTGTATCCGTCTGTTCTCTGTTTTATGCTCGTTCTGATTGCCCCTATAATACGAGTATTGCAACACTCCAATCTTGGCTCGTTGTTGTTGTTCCTGCGTACACAAAACAATTTTCAAACACTCGCAATTGGCTTTGGTGCAATTTACAGCTACCTCGTGCTTAAAAATAATTTCACATATTCAAGTGTTTTGCAGTAGTTGCAATAATATGGGGACAGCAGAGAGAAAGATAAAGAGGGAGCGACACAAAGCTGAAAAGTCAATGGGGAAAAAAGAGAGCAAGAGCAATAGAGGGGGGGAACTGTTGTCGTGACAACGCTCGTTAATCGCAAAAGCTAAAGTTTTCACAAGTTTTAAATGCACAAAAAACCAAATGCAAACTTTATGTATAATAAAGTAAAGGATTTTAAAATTTAATTTAAAAAAACTGTTTTATAATAATAATTAAATAAGATAACTAGATAACTTAATAGCATTGGTTAAAAAATAAGTTAATATTAATATGTTATTTGAGCGAAAATATTTACGCTTGAAAATGTAAAATTAATAACTCCTATGATATAATATTATTTAAACTATACTCTCACGCTTACTCTCAAAACAAATAAATTGCAAACGAAAAAAAAAGTAAGAATAATATTAAATTGATATTGCTTTTTCGTATGAAAAATAAATTTTAAAAAAAGAACAAAATCAGAACTGATATACATATTCGATATAGTTGAGGACAAAGCAATCTCGATGCACTCTGTGAGCCCAAAATCGTTTGGATATTGATTGTCAAACTCAATGGCATGAAAGAAGTTGCAAACTTTTTGAATATTTAGCAAAAATGTTGCATAGAATATAGAGAAATAAAAAAAAATAAAAACAGCTGTAACAAATGTGGGGCAAACACAAAATGCTATCGGCGCGCATTCCCGATGCCGCTTTGTGAAAATGTCGAAATTTTTGTGCGCTTTCCAAAATGTCACAACATCCGGCACGCCACATGCACTTGGCAAGGATTCGGGCATACACACACAGAGAGAGAAAGGGAAAATTCCTGTGCTCTGGCGCCACAGTTCATGTACAGTTCGGATGTTAATCGGAATACGAAAACCATCAGCACTTTAAACCGGACTCTAACAAAGAGTGCAGCAGCGCGCTCGTATTTCATTTCATAACTGGCAAACGCTTTCTGGGTAATTATTATTTGACAAGCATTTTAAGTATTCGGAAAGTTAAGACCGTAATTAGACCATCTTTCGACAGACAACGGAAAAGAGCAGACGTCGATTGCAGCCGTTGGTCCCGACGAACGTGAAAGTAACAGCCACTTGTATTGCAACTCCGGCACCTCCTCTTTCTCATTCACCTCCCCACCTCAAGTGCCTGCCGACGGTGCCCTGGCAACAATGGTGGAAAAACAAAGAGCGTTGCGAATCAGTTGCAGTTGCAATTATAATTTCAATTTTACGATTTTTGAAGTACATTTCTGGTTTGGCCAAAACAACAACAAGCTCTCCCTCTCCCTCACTCCCCCTCTTCCACAGGCTGCTCCTTATGCGCGCTGTACGCTCTGAAGTGCTTAGTTTTAATTCCAGTTGCACAAAACAAAGGCACGAAACATAAGGAGATCCTGCTGCTCACAACGGACTGGGGCTATCATGAATGGCCAGCATTGTTGAGTCATTTGTGCTAAGTTTTCATTTCTATTCTTCTATGTTGCTCCTTTTTTCTCATTTTCTTTTTATTTTTTATACTTAATTAGTGTACAGCACCACAAAGATCTGGCTGCAAGAGTTGCTTTATATGCTACGTGAGAGATTATTAAGAAAGTGCAATCAAAGTTATTAGTTGAGCTTCTAGACAACAACTAGAAGGGGTGGGGGGGCTGCTTGTTAAGTCAAGTATTTTTAATCAGGCATGAACTACATATGAAAAATAGAACACAATTTTAATTAAACTTCTAGTCAAAATGAATAATGCTCTTGAGTCGAGAAAAATAGCAATCAATTTTAATTAAATTTGGGTCTCGTAAATTTTCATAAATATTTTTTATATTTTTTTAATTAGGTAGTTTTTTTGTTTGGCAAGGCGTCGATGCCTATGAACAATAAGTATCGTTAACTAAACTCTAGTGACGGGTTTTTAGTTGCTTAGCAAGTTTAGTTGCTTAACTAAAAACTATGTTAACATAAATATTTAAAAACAAATTTTATCGATGAAAATTATCATAATTTTAATTTAAGTACATGCGTACTTTAAAATTACATTGAATATAAAACTAATTAATTGGTTAGATCTCCTGGGCAAATACGTCAGCTTGCAACTTTTTCTAATATCGCTGGCAACTAGAGTTACTAGGCGGGGCAGCAGGAAAACAGCTTCAAACTTTTCAAATACTTAGAAAGTCGCTATGTTCGCTATATAAAGACTGAAAATCAGTGGCCGCCAATTGATACGCCCCAGTGCCCAACAGCGGTCGGGGGCCATGTCTAGTCGGGGGGAGCAGGGGATGGGTTGGCGGTGTATCGGGGGCGTGTTCGCGCGTGTTTAAAACTCTGCAAGTTTACCAATAAAATTAAAAGTTTGGCTGCATGCGCAGATTTCACATTTTATTGAAACTAGAAAATGCGATAACATTGTGAAGGCAGCCGCGATGACGCCGACGGGAACGCCGCGTGTCCAGTTATCCGCACAGGACGTGGTGCATCCGGCAAAGTTTTGATTGCCAATAAGGAATTACAGGTGATAATACAGCATAATCTGCCACGTTCCACAGTTGTCGCAGCAACAGCGCAACAGCGAAACAGCAACATGGCCATGGCAGCAAGAAAATTGTGTTCCACTTATTTACCTACTTTATTATTTATTTTATTATTTTTAACTGCTGCAGAAGCTTCGTCTGCTAGTGATACCAGCTGCTTTGGCATGAAATAAAAGTTCGTTTTCAGTTAAAAGTTTTCCAGAATTTCGTTTTGGTTGATATCAATGTTAATTTTAAAAAAACTTAAAAGCTTTGTTTAAAATCTTACACTCTATGCTATTATTGCTATGAACAGTAAATATTGACAGTAATTCTATGAAATAGAAATGTTGTTTCTTTTTAATAAAAGTGTCAAAACTTAATAAAAAATAAATTTAAAAAAATAACCACAAAGATTATTAATTTTTTAAACATTACTGTAATAACTTTTCCCTCGTAACTTCACGTAAAATTTATGTTTTTATTTTGTATAAATCTTTGTTGAAATGCACATCACATAGGTTGAAGCTCGCTCGCAAGACTTGCAGCTTTTACCTACTTTTACCGAATTTAAAAGAAAACTTTTGACATAAACGGTTTAAAAGTTTTCCGGATATTTGCATTTTTAAGGCTTATAGCCAAAAGCAAGCTGTTTAAACAGAAGAGCCATTGGACAGAAAGAATTACTCACCTGGAGTCCGTTTCAACTTTTTTTTTTGAGTTGACAAATTAATTAAAATCGCCTGGCCAAGAGGACCAATCACTGCCAGAAACTAGAGCACTTGGCAACTAACGTTAGTTGCAGCTGCGACCAAGCCAAAAATTCGCAGCAGGCTCTGCAATAATTTTAAGAGCTATTTATAAAAATTAATTTGAAAATTAAGTTTATTGCAAGAGGCCGGCGATGGGCGACAGGCAGACGGGGCGTATGAGTGACCTGATTTTGAGTTTCATCTGCATTTAATTACAAAAAGGGATGCGCTGCCAAAAGCACCGCCAACTACAAAGTCAACACAAACAAATTTCAATAATAAAACTCATTCATGCCCCCAAACACAGTAACCCTTTTGCCCCGCCCGCTATTTGCAGAGGTTGTCTTTGGGCTTTGACGCCAAGAAAAAGAAAAAGGAATTCTGCATAAAATGTCAACGAAACTATCTTCAGAGCTCATGGAGTGCTTCTGTATAATTACGAATATTTGCGACAGAAGCGCCCTAAAAACCATTGCTTGTTGCAAGCTGAGGTCGAACGAGACAAGCCAAGTTTCTCAATTCTCAGTAATAAGTAGAATCACCCTGTATTTATAGAATTAGTCGGTAAATATATAAATACTTCTGTCAAAAGGTTAAGTTGCAATTTATGGCAAATATCATATATATATATATATAAAAGTTGATATGATAATGTGATGCTCGCCAAAACAGAAAACATACTCAGCAGACAGAAAAGACACCCTGCACGCAATTTGAAAATAAAATTCGGAAAATTCCCGCCAGTAAGCAAATTTTAGTCACATTCCATCTCCTTACTCCCATTGTATGCATGCCGAAAATGAAATAGAAGCCAGCTGAAGCTAACCAGATCTTCCGAAGGAGCCGCCACAGCAAAGCTGTAGCAGGGATGGGGTTTGGTCAGGACAAAAGAATAATTGTTTTTACGACTAGGTCAGCAATGGCATCCACTGCAATTCGCTACCACCTCAGAGACGCTAGGGTCACAGGGCGCCAGTTGTTGTTGGGGCTAAGAAAGGAACAGAAACAGAAAATAAAGAGAGAGGGAGAGCTGAATGCGTTGGTATCAAAACAATGAAGAATAATTAAAATTCGCCCTCAGACAATTTGTAAGCGTGGCGGAAGTAGCTGGCGAGCCAGCCAGAGTTGCCAGGGATGCGTCAGCCTCGGGCAGACTCAAATGGCACACGAGTTGCGAGTTGCGAGTGGTGGTTAATGGTTGCGGCATAGGACACCATGTTACGACACATGCTCATAAATAAATTTATGTTTGCTGAAGTATTGGGCGTGGCTGCACCTCAATTCGCAGCACGCGCCCGCCCCCGCCTGCTTCGATGCAGCTCCTGCTGGGCAGAAATGGTTGCTAGTTGGCCAAGTCTGACATCCTGGTGTGTTGGCGCTGGCAAAGCAGAAAATACTGCGATTTTGCAATTACCCGAAATTCTATTTTATCATGCCAGATACTCCACGCTTTCTATGCGCCGGAAATTGGTGGATTTAATTCGCTTGGTTGTTAAAACCTTGAATCTGCGAGCATTTCCTGTTGCACCTTCTGCCCTGGATTGGGTAATAATACAACTCACGTGGTGCCTATCAAATTGATTTCATAATGCCCACACTTTCTGAAATGAAGGGTGTGAGTAACTTTTTGTTTTCCCGTTGAGCCCATCAATTTAATTTCATTAAATTCGCACACTGACAAACTGATTGATTTATTATATGAGATAGAAATTGTGTACACCTAATTAATGCTCATTCTACACGAATTCGAAATAACACGCATTTAACAATTTCATTTATAATGTCCTTTTAAGGTTTTACTGATGGAGTGTCTAAAGCGACATCTATCACTCAAGGCCTAACTACTTTAGCCATCTACTCGGCAGAAGCCACTTGCTCGTAATACTTTTCACAATATTGCCCTGTAATTACATTACACTTTGATAAGGTTAACCCTTGATGCAATTTAACAAATTCAATAAAAGTTGAGCGCTTATATATAAAAGAGTTCTGGAACCATAAGAAAACAAAAACCCCGAGAGAGAGAGGACTGAAAAAGTTGCCGTGCAGGACAAAGTCTGGCGACATCCTTTGAAGCACGCAAATAATCCCGCAAAACCAAGCGCTTAACTTTTTCCAACATTTATGCGGGGCAGTAACATTGCTTTCTGCCACTCCCTTATATCCCCGCCCCTAGCTGTTCTCTCCTCGATTATTTGTATCAAAATGGCAATTTTTTGTGCATTTTGTTCGTTTTCTTTTATGTGTGCACAATGTTTTGCCATTTAACACAAAGTTAAAATGTCAACGATGTCTGATCGTGCCTCACACGAAGCAACAACACCAGCAACAGCAACAACAACAACATCATCATGTAGATGCTGTCAAGAGAGTGATGGATAGATAGATGGATGAATGGATGGATGGATGGATGCATGTCTGGTCCAGTATGCAAACAGTTTGTATTAGTGCTTTCTGCCGACTGAGATGGTCACTTAGGTTGGGCTTTTAACTGAAACTGTAACAGAAACTAAAACTTTGCACACACCCGCACACACACACACGAACACAGGATATGCATGTTAACAACATTGAAACGCTGTCTGCCAACGTTTTGAATACAAACAAGTCAAGCGAGCTTCAACAATTATTACTAAAAGCAACGTTAACGAGAAATATTCATGTATCTGGGTAGGAGCTTATAAATAAAAAAAAATCCAATGTGAAAATAAATGAAAATACAACGCAGTTAAAAATGAGGTAAAAAAGCTTTTACAATTTTTTCTTAAGTATTGCACATACATAAAAAATGTACATGGATCTATTATAAAAATTAAAGAATAGTTTCAGACATTTCAATAAAAGCTTTTAAATATCTGAATATAAGAAGATTGTGTAAATTACTAAAAGCAAAAGCTTTGAATTTACCATAAAATCAAAATGAAACAATTTTATTTATCTCTAAAGCAATTCAAGCAACAAATTCTTTTTAAATATAGTTTGATAAAAGCAATCCCTTTATCTTTCTCATAAAACAGAAAATAAAATAAATTTTCACAAAAATTTAAGGTAAAGTGAAAGTTAACATGATATACACTTTAATATTTGTTGAATTTGTCTCTAAGGGTATGAAAACTTCGTTATAACAGCAAACAGCTCAACTAACACACAAGCAATCATGCAAAAGCCTAAAGGGGCCAACTTGGAGATACCCTAGAAACAGCAGTACAGAATTTATAAGTTGCACAACAGCAAAATATCCCTTTGTACAGCACTTCATTATATACAGGGTATAACTCGATTGTTTACCATACGGCTTATACCATACATCTGGCTCACAAACTGTCTGACCAGCAATTCTTGTTGAGTAAACGCACGTATTTATGTACGTTTATGTTTATATATACAAATAAGAAAACGCATACAGCCATGCTCGTAGATATAGTGTCACCAGCATACACACAGACGTATGTGACGTATGCGTCTCTTTCGGCACTATTTGTAGTAATAATATTAGTTTTTACATTTATTTGTGGGTGCAAATAAGCGAAATACCCCGCCCTAGTCCCCCGCAAGAGGTCTTTTGTTTTCCTTGTGCAATGAGTCCTGCCAAGTGTGTCCTGCCGAGATTATTCGTTTGGCAGCTACGGAAACAAGATTAATGCAATTGGGAAATCCAACGTACGATATTTGCTGTTGCTTCCACTTTATTGAACACACATACGTACGTTAATACATCTATGTATGTATATTAATATGTATGGGATTGTGTTCAAGTGATTTTGATTTGCCCCACACAATATATTGAATCAGCAGTAAAGTGATTGCTCAAGTCCAAATTCATATGCCTACACATACATACATGTATGTATGCATTAAGTTTGTTCTATTGTTTTGTGCAGAAAATGCTATCAAGCAAATGGAATAGTCATTTCCGTTTCAAAAACACAACTCGAGCTGAGCTTATCACGCGGAAGCTAGTGAGTAAGCGATGACAATACATTTATCGATAGCTATCGCATCGGTACATTAAGTGCTAGTAAATAAAATGTTAAATATTAGCCCGTATATATATTTATAAAACTATTTGGCTAATCTTTAAATTTTATTTAAAATTGTACAACAACATTTAGTTATTTTGGGCAATTTTAAAATTTAAATGTACCATTGCGTCCTTAAGAATATAAAAATCATCGTGTTTGCACTGTCGCCAGTCTTAGAGCTCTGAGCGTCTCTACTGTAAACATATTTCAAATGTTTTGCTTATGTAAGTTTGACAGCGGCCTTAGCTTATTTATTGAGTGCAGTGAGAAAAGAACAAAAATTGACTTCGTTCATAATTGTGGAGCGGTCAGAAAAGATAGTCAATAAAGTGCGCAACAGAGCATTACTGTAAATTTACAAATATATAACAAAAGTGATTTAAAGTTATAATACAAAGTGACTTATAAGAACATACAAACATTGCACAAAAGCCAATAGAACTTTTATTGAGGCAACTAACTTCAAATCATAATAATCATATTTATAAAATCAGAGGGTATTCTAATGTGGAAGCTATCATACGAACAATAGGTCGAAAAATATGTTTTTGTGTGAAAAAACAATTGAAACGTATGTATATATAATATAGATATTACAAGCGGTAAAAAAAATTGAATTGTGCTAAAATATACATAGTTGATCAAGTTTGAAATCTGGTTCTGATTCATCACTAATCAGTTTTGTAGGGTCCGAAGGCGCGCACGTGTTCACGAATCCGTACCGCATTGATGGCTATGAAGCCGCCCGCGTCCTCTGGCACGTAGCCGCCATGCTCGTCCATTGAGACTAGCTGTTGATTGTAGAGCGCACCCACATTGGCGGCAGCCTTGCGCGCAATGGGGCGACAGTATCCGGGCAGAATCTCCATTGTCACCTGGCCGGTGACAGGCTCCTGTGCGAGTTGAATGCAACGACGCACATAGAGCGCCTCAGGACTGAACCAGAAGCCATTGTACACATAGTCCGACATGCGGTCGCGTAGCGTTTGCTTGGTGCGAAGTACCTCGCGATCCAAAGCAAACACCTCTAGGTCCTGGTGGGCCGTGTAGAGTATAGTGCCGCCGGGCGTCTCATAGACGCCGCGCGATTTGAGGCCCACATAGCGATTCTCGACAATGTCGATGCGTCCGATGCCGTACGTGCTGCCCAGATCGTTCAGGAACTTGAGCATCTCCATTGGGGTGACGTACAAGCGACTGCTGTTTAAATCCTCAACGGACTTGGGCAGGCCATGTTCGAAATGGATGCAGACGCGAGTGGGCGTCGCCGGTGCCTGTGTGAGTGGATCGAGAGTCAGCTCGTATAGAGTGCCGGGCGCCTCAGTGTTGGGATCCTCGAGCACGCCCGACTCGTAGCTAACGTGCAGCATATTCGCATCGGTGCTCCAGGGCGTCGCTGGCTTGGCGGTCACCTCGATGCCATGGGCGTGTGCATAGGCAATCAGATCCTGGCGGCCCTGAAACTGCCGACAGAACTCCACATCGCGCCAAGGTGCAATCACCTATTGAACAATTTTTAAGTTGCGAATGGAAGTCAAATTATATTCAAAACTTGTCCCAATCCCAGACCCACCTTCAGATCCGGCTGCAGCGCATATGCGCTCAGCTCGAAGCGAACCTGATCGTTGCCCTTGCCAGTGGCCCCGTGCGCCAAGTATTTGGCTCCATGCTGACGAGCAGCCTCTATCAGCGCCACACTGATGCAGGGTCGGGCCAGCGAGGTGCCCAACAGATAACGCTCCTCGTAGATAAGGCCCATTTGTATGGCCGGCCAGATATACTGCTCCACAAAGTTTTGCTTGACATCAGCCACAATTACCTAAAGAATGTGGTCGAGATAAGCTTAGATTAGCGCAGATTGCAGTTGGCTCACCTGCCTAGCGCCTATCTTGAGAGCCTTCTGACGCGCTGCCTCAAAGTCCTCCCGTTGCCCGACATCGGCCAGCACGCAGATCACCTCGTAGCGCTGCTCCAACAGCCACTTGAGTATGCAGCTTGTATCCAGGCCTCCAGAGTATGCCAAAACAACTGTCTCCCCAACCATTGCTACTAGTCTTGAATCCGCAACGTTCGCTTCCAATTCGATACTGATTCATTTGTAAAGCTCAACAGATTGTTCAGCCCACCTAATTGAGAGGCTTCTCAGCCATTTCCACTATCACGTCCAAAGCTCTCCACGATCGGGAGTGATAAGAACGCTTGTGATAATTTTAATTTGTAGCAAATATAAACAGCTCTTTTTATTGTGAAACATTAATTGTATTTTGAGATTAGATCAGATTAATCTTTCCTAGCTAGCAAAATAAATTGAACAAAAATGTGTGTTTAGTGATTTTGTAAAACATATTACAACTTGTAAGTAATTTATAATCTTCGATTACGGACTTTCACGATTGTATATTTATTTCTAGTCACAGATTGCATCAATTCAATTTGAATAATAGCCGAAATATCATTAAAATAAATGTTTAAGTAAAGCTTCATAAAGATAACTGTTTGTGTAGACACAAACAGACGAACATGCCTTAATTATGAAGAGAATATATAACGATTTAAAAAGATTTAAGTTGTTATCCAAAGCTAGTTTTTAATCGTTAAGACCAAGCTATCTGATGAATATACTTAAAAGCAAAAATAGTAAATGAAGCAAGTGAGCTCTACTCAGGGCCGCCCGACTAGGAGATACCCTGAACCCTGCGATCTGTCTTCATAAACCGATTAAACCGTTTGCATTCATACATACATACACAAATTCACACATACTCCCAAATGCACGCCGCCGAAACAAAATCTTTTTCTGTTAAACTAAATGTATGATCGTTATGAAACTTTTAGGATTTATTAGCAGCATTGAAATACATGTAAAACACGTCTGTAGTATTTGATTTGCGATTTTTAGTTTTAGTTACCGAGATATTGTAAAAAAACAATAGGTTTTTATAGATTTTTATCAATATTAATGAAACAGAGCAAGTTATCGAAAACAATGATTAACTTGTTCTGCGTATGATATGTACGAACTGAATGAGACCAAAATCAGCTATCTAGCTTCTGTAGTTTCCGAGATCACTGCGTTCATACAAAAGGACAGACAGACGGACTTACTTTATGGGGTCGGAGATGCCTCCTTCTGCCTGTTACACACATTTTAACAAACACTTTTTCCCCATTTTCAATGGGTTCAGGGTTTAATAAAATTGAAATGGGTTAAACATTTATCATTATACACTAAAAAAAACATAATGAATTTAGGTAAAACGCAAAAGTCAGCCTATCTGACCTAATAACATTTGTTCCAGCATACATGAATCGCTTTGAACGCAATTTCAAATTGTACTTAAGTTAGTAGTTTTTGTGTGTGGGTAAGTGAGCACATTGAGTGAAGATCGGGCTGGTCACACTTGGACACTATTAATTTGGGGAACTACCCACTATTTGGCATGAATGTAAATCGAAAAAATGTCCATAAGTAAGTCTAAATCGAAACATTTACACTGGATTAAGCTTTAATTGTTCAAAATAATTTGAAGATTCTGTTACATTTTGGCGGGATCTTATGATAAAAGTTTGCATAGCCAATGATATACAAAATAAAGATGACAGCGCTCAAAAAGAGTTGGTCGATTTATTGAAAAGAAAATTGCGCGATCAATCATTACGCATATACCCTTTCGGCTCGCGAATTATGGGGGTTGCTCAGGAATCATCAGATCTTGATGTTTTCGTTGATATTGGTAAGTACCGAAAGGAGCTACTGTAGTCTTTATACTCTGTTTACAAAATGAACGAGTGTATTGTTATTGTAAAATAAAAAATTCTCATACTTGTTATATATTAACTCAGACAACAGCTTCAACGAATTCAGCGATTCGCCAACTCCAAAAGTCTTCCAACGTCAGCAACTTATTGCAAATGCTTTTAGATTTGAATCAAATTGGAAGCATATTGGTAACATTGGAGGCAAGTGTCCCATAGTCAAAGTCAAATATAATCCCACGGAGTTGCAATGCGACATAAGTTTCTCTAGCGGCCAGACTTATTGTCAAAACAAACTGGTCATGTATCTCTTCGAACTACAGCCCATAGGCAAGTGGAACGCCAATAAATAATTTGGAAAAGCATTCGGGATATTTTTATAACCTGTCTATTCTTTTAGCACGCTATATGGTGATATATTTGCGAGACTGGATACAAAGTATTAAGCTAAAAGAAGAGTTTCGGAGCCACATACTAATTTTGATGGTGATCTTCTTCTTGCAAATTCACAACCATCTACCCGGAATCGATAAGCTGCAGAAAAATATGCCTGCATCGGCGGGACGTATGTATATAGCAATTGCATGTATATGTTCTGTATATTTGGTTTTGAAATGATGATTTTGCAGCCTGGGTCACAACGTTCCACAAATTAAACTTATCCGACTTTTTGATGGTGAAAATTAAAGTCGATGAATATGAAACACGTAAGATTCTGCGAGAGTTCTTCGGTTTCTATGCAACGTTCAACTTTTCAAAATACGCAATTTGCCCTTATCTCGGAAAGTATGTGGAACGCATGTGGCTTAACTTAAAAATGCCTATGAGGTAATATATTTAAACAGTACTTTTTGGCTTTTACTTAAGTTTTCAATTTGAATTTAGGTACCGTGCATTGGGCAACACAGATAATAAATTTACACGGTTCGTAACGGCTATTCAAGATTTTATTTTTCTCAACTTTAATAAGGGTTGGCAAATCCAAGCGCACCACCTTCGGCATTTTCAAAGCTACTGCAAAAAGAAGTCATCTAAGTGAAGCTTAATCATTTTCGGATTCTACGTTTTAGAAAAAAGAATCATCTGATTGAAGTTTTTTTTTTTTTGTTCATTCTGTTTGAAAATTATCCATAAAAGTTTAATAAGTATATTTTCATTTTGATGGAGACTACATAATAAAAACAAACAAGCTGATTTGTGGAGAGGCATCAATATTCATAACTCCGATTGCACTGGACGTGGTTGTATGGTGGGTGAAAGTGCTGGTAGGGGTGGGAGTGGGGGGTAGGTAGTCGCCGAAATGCTGATCTTTAAAAGAGGTTGATTAAGAACTATGGAAGATATAGGCATTTCAGGCGGGCTGGCCGGGATATCTAGGCATCTGCATACCACATTTTGTGACTAGCTTCAAAATGTTTGACGATTTTATGAGCTACGCCCCCAGTCACGCCCCCAATGGGCCCACCCTAAAACTTTATCTGACGCGGGTACATACGAATATATTTCAAAATCTTTAGCATTCACTTCGTGAACGAATATAAAAATAAAAAAAATTGCTCTAGTCGGGACTGCCTGACTGGGAGATACGCTGAAACCAGCACTCTCGGCACTTGATGAGTATTTGGGTGGGTCAAAATAAACACAATAATTTAATTAATAATTATCACCAAAAAAAGAAAGACCCCGCACCGAGAATCGAGCCGTCGGCTACAACACCTGCACATCTCTTGCCGGCTGCGCTTCACTTTCATTAAATTTTGTTGTGATAAAATTCAGTTTAACCCTTGCGAAAAAAATTCCAAGAAAAACGCAAGACCAAATTCTGCATTTGTATGTGTTTGTGCCCATAAACACAGAAGTTGCTTGCGGTTCAGCCAAGCTGCCGCGCTTGGCTCCCACTATGGAAAATATATGCCTGATTTCCTCGTAAACTAAATTTATGATCTTTTTAAATTTTCAGGACTTAATAAAAGCTTCAAAATGTATGTATAAACCTATTTGCAAGACTCTACTATTTTATTTGTGGATTTTTTAGCTATGTATATCGAAATTTGAGGCGATTGGGGGGAGGTATTCAAAACCGTAAATATTTAAAATTTGCGTATACTATTGGGGAACCTATTTAACCTATTTTGTGGCGGGTCAAAAAAACGATTAAAATTGATATCAAGAAAACGGAAATATTCATCAATATTTTAAAATAAATTGATCTGCGTATATACGAGCCGAATGAGTCCAAGATCACTTTTCTAGCTTTTGTGGTCTCTGAAATCGACGCGCTCAAACAGACAGACGGACATGGCTAAATCGACTCGGCGAGTGATGCTCATGAAGAATAAATATACTTTATAGGGTTGGAGATGCTTCCTCCTGCCTGCTACATACATTTGCACATTTACCCATATTTAATGGGTTCAGGGTATAATAAGTTAATAGAAATATTTTGAATGACAACCTTAAATCAACATATCGTTCCAAATTACATTTGTTCCACCATAAATGTATCACTTTAAATTATACTCAGCTAGTATTTTGTGTCTGTCGTCAAATTAGTAAATTTGGTGAAGTTCGTTATGGTCACACTTGGCACTGTCGATTTGGGGAAACTACCAAAAGGCTTGCAGTAGTTCGAATTTGAGTTCCCACTAATTGACATAGAAGTAAATCGAGAAAATGTCCATAAGTAAGTCTAAAACGAAACATTTACTCTGCATAAAACTTTAATTGTTCAAAATAATTTAAAGATTCTGTTACATTTTGGCGGGATCTTATGATAAAAGTTTGCATAGCCAATGATATACAAAATAAAGATGACAGCGCTCAAAAAGAGTTGGTCGATTTATTGAAAAGAAAGTTGCCAGATCACACATTACGCATATACCCTTTCGGTTCGCGAATTATAGGGGTTGCTCAGGAATCATCAGATCTTGATGTTTTCGTTGATTTTGGTATGTACCGAAAGGAGCTACTGTAGTCTTTATACTCTGTTTACAAAATGAACGAGTGTATTGTTATTGTAAAATAAAAAATTCTCATACTTGTTATATATTAACTCAGACAACAGCTTCAACGAATTCAGCGATTCGCCAACTCCAAAAGTCTTCCAACGTCAGCAACTTATTGCAAATGCTTTTAGATTTGAATCAAATTGGAAGCATATTGGTAACATTGGAGGCAAGTGTCCCATAGTCAAAGTCAAATATAATCCCACGGAGTTGCAATGCGACATAAGTTTCTCTAGCGGCCAGACTTATTGTCAAAACAAACTGGTCATGTATCTCTTCGAACTACAGCCCATAGGCAAGTGGAACGCCGATAAATAATTTGGAAAAGCATTCGGGATATTTTTATAACCTGTCTATTCTTTTAGCACGCTATATGGTGATATATTTGCGAGACTGGATACAAAGTATTAAACTACAAGAAGAGTTTCGGAGCCACATACTAATTTTGATGGTGATCTTCTTCTTGCAAATTCACAACCATCTACCCGGAATCGATAAGCTGCAGAAAAATATGCCTGCATCGGCGGGACGTATGTATATAGCAATTGCATGTATATGTTCTGTATATTTGGTTTTGAAATGATGATTTTGCAGCCTGGGTCACAACGTTCCACAAATTAAACTTATCCGACTTTTTGATGGTGAAAATTAAAGTCGATGAATATGAAACACGTAAGATTCTGCGAGAGTTCTTCGGTTTCTATGCAACGTTCAACTTTTCAAAATACGCAATTTGCCCTTATCTCGGAAAGTATGTGGAACGCATGTGGCTTAACTTAGAAATGCCTATGAGGTAATATATTTAAACAGTACTTTTTGGCTTTTACTTAAGTTTTCTATTTGAATTTAGGTACCGTGCATTGGGCAACACAGATAATAAATTTACACGGTTCGTAACGGCTATTCAAGATTTTATTTTTCTCAACTTTAATAAGGGTTGGCTAATCAAAGCGCATCACCTTCGGCATTTTCAAGGCAACTGCGAAATGCAAATCTAATGAAAGCTTAAACATTTTCGTATTCTATGTTTTAGAAAAAGGAGTCATCTGATTGAAGTTTAATTTTGTTTTTCATTCTGTTATTTTGCTTGAAAATGTGAAAATTATCCATGTAGTTTCTTTTAAATGCCGCAGCATATTTGTGTTTTACTTAATTTCATTTGAAGGTATATTACATAATAAAATTGAATTTAAAAAAAAAAAGCTGATTTGTGATTTCAATATTCATAGCTCCGATTGCACTGGACGTGGTTGAGTGTACGCCAATTATTGGGGCTGTCACTCCAAAATCCAGTGAATAATTAATAAGCAAAAAATAAATAAATAAGGGGTTGCTTTCTGGTATTGGCATTGAACTATTTGATCCTTGAACTGACCGCACGCATCACTGCACAAATGTGGGGGAAAATTGTCAATTGAAAAATGCGTTAATTTGAGGCTTTTCTCCTAATGATTCAATGATATATTCACATAGATTTGAATATAATTAGAAGTCCCAAGCACGCTGCCAGTATAAAAGCGCACCAATAAAGACAAGCAGAAGCAGTTATCCTGGCACAGGCGCAACACTGACAATGCCCAAGCAAGAACTCATCCAACGTGGACTCGGCAGACTTCGGCTACTGCTTGGCCTCGCCATACTTTTGGCCATTTGGCATCAATGTCGCGCCACGTGAGTGGACATTACTCTGCTGATTCACAGAAATATATACAAATGTATCTCTTTACTTTATCCCAGTGCAAATGATAGGATGCCATGCGAGAGAGACATAATACCCGCCAACTGCCGGACAAGAATCGTTGAGGAAGATATCGATGGTTGTCCAAAACATTTGTGCCTGAAAGGTCCGGGCGAGAGCTGTTTCAAAACCGGTAACTACGACCTATGCGAAAAGGGCTTGACGTGCAGATGCGGCAGATGCATGAATTGCATCTTAGATGACTGTTCTATTGATATCAATTGCTTCGACGCAGATTATACGAAACGCTTCCCGAATCGCCTACTGCCGTGGTTCTCTCGCTTACGCTTGCCAAACTTGTCACAGAAATCAATACAATCCAATTATGATTACTAAATGCCAACTTCTTTAAAAACGAAACACAAGATACTCGACTCCGTACGTACATATGTACACATGTACATGTGTTCGCACGTACATGTACTGCATCTATGCACATTTAACTAATATTTATACGCACATACAAAATTAAGCAAACTAAAAAATAAAAAAAATAAATAAAACAGCTTACAACAGTTTCCGACATATGTATGTATGTACATGTATACAGATTTTTGTAATTATTGTGCAAAAATCATCATTGGTGATTCTAGCTCTAGAAGATATGGGAGATATCGTTTACCTCCCTATAAGATATGTATGTATCTGTACATACATAATCACATAATCTGTCTCCAAAAACAAGCAAGGCTGCATTAATTTTGTCGACTTCTCTTTTTTCAGCACGAACGAAACAAAACGAAAGAAACTTGCAAATCGTTAACGAAGAACACGTTATGCGTGTGCTACAACATATTTATGTAAATGTGTATATACATACATACATATGTACATAGATACATACATATGTTATTGAAGGAACGTTTTCCATTTTTATTTATTTTGTTGAACGCAGTGAGTTTCGGTGCGTACGGTAGGCTACTCCAATTAATACTGACTCTCCGTTTCTCTTCTACCTCGCACCGAACCACACTCGGCTTCATTATGGCGCCGCGTTCTAACTGTTCTAGCAAAACCACAAAAATGCATGAAAGACAACAATATTTCTTAGTATTTCGTACGTCGCGGCATCGCCGCGATCTAACTGTTCTTGCAAAACTACAAAAATGCATGAAAGACAACAACGTTAAAGATGATGAAATATTTCTTAGGATTTCGTATGTCGCGAAATCCCAACATAGTAAAAACAGCACAACAGCAACATAACAGCACTGTTTGTGCCCTAACATTCTTACCAGCAATGACACGACACGGCCATTCTGACATTTACACGTCCTCGTGTACTCGACATTTAATTAAACATTCAATCCAACTTTTCCTTCATACAAATTATTAACATTTATTCAATTTAATTCAATGTTTCACTCATGCTAATTACAACTTTTTGCCAATACATAAATTTTCATTTCTTTGACCAAAATCTTAAAATTAATTCATTTTTTCAACCATCGTCTCACTTGGACGGATAACCATCGTCCTACCTGGACGGATAACCATCGTCCCACTTGGACGGATAACCATCGTCTCACTTGGACGGATAACCATCGTCTCACTTGGACGGATAACCATCGTCTCACTTGGACGGTTCACTTTCAGTTGGCGAGTTAGAATCTTCATTGTCAATGTCCAACTCTTGGGGAACATTTCCCTCTGGAAGTTTTCTAATGTCTTCATGACAATATTTATATAGTCGCTTGCTTGATAACGATTTCAACATATACCTATCACCATCTAAGACTTCAACTACCAAAAACGGTCCCTTAAATTTTGGGTCTAGTTTAGTTTGGTGTCTCTCCTCGTTTTTGAGAAGGACATAATCACCAACGCTGTGTCTTACAACGGCGGCCTTGGATTTGTCAAATCGATTTTTATTGTAAGAGGCTAAGGATTTCATGGTGCTACTGGCTCGAGCCCTTGTAGAGTCTAAGTCGACTTCCAACTCAGTGTCCAATGGAGGAACTAATCCAAGAGGTCGAGCTTCTTTTCCTATTAGCATTTCTAAGGGACTTGCATCAGTTGCCCGATTAGTAGTGCAGTTTAACGCTAGCTGTACCTCACCAAGAGCTTCTTGCCAGGATCTTTGGCTTGATTCGACTGCAGTTAATAGATTTTTGAGCGTACTCATTACGCGCTCAACTTGCCCATTAGCCCGACTTGCCCCAGTCGCAATTAAATGAAGTTTAATGTTGTTTGAACAACAAAATTCTGAGAACTGTGAGCTTGAAAAACATCTTCCCTGGTCAGCAATAATGCGTGTTGGTACACCGAACAAGGAAATGGAAGACTTCATGGCCTTGATACAGCTCTCTGTATCTATCTTGAGAGTGTGATATAGGTATATGAACTTTGTGAAACCGTCAATTTGAACAATAATATATTCCTTTAAATCACTTTTGCCGCTCAATTTACCAGTAATGTCCACATGCACAGTGTGCCACGGAATGCTGACCTTTGGGATAGGATGCAGCTCTG